>BTHU01000011.1:2917500-4162500 GCA_036184795.1 Tokudaia tokunoshimensis
CTTCTAGCCTCTGTACAATCTATTCTAGGCCTAGAATGCTTTCAGCCTCTGAGACTTCCTGCTGAATGAGCTTACCCTTTCTTGTTCTTTTTGATCTCTGGCTGACTGGTTCAACTCAGTGGTTCTGGCTCAAACTCCTCTCTAAGATGATGACTGGTTCAGTCTGGCTTCTCTTTCCCAGTCTCTCCTGAATTGCTCTGCTCGGCCTCATAGTGACCTTGGCAATCTGTTCTAGCCTGGTTCCTTCCCATCCCGGCTCCCGCGGTCCTCCGTCTGGCTTGTTGTCCTGGACAACTCTCCTGGCAAAACTTTCTCCTCCCTCTGTGCTCTCTTAAACAGCTCCTCTTTCCTCTCTTCCCATGAGAGTTGGGCATAGCCTATTCTGCCCAATATTTCTCTGAATCATCACTTTGTCTGCCATTCAATTAGAATCACTTTCAAATATGGGTGCTTCCTTCTACAAACTAACTATGTGCATTGTTTGGGATTACATTGTAGGTGTGTACTAAGGGCGTGTCTATATTCCAGCCGGAGGGATTAAAAGTGTGTGGTAAGGCTGAGCCACACCACAACTAGAAACAGTTTTTATTTTCAGTAAATAACACAGTCTTGGGGTTTATAAGGTGATCAAATAGCCCTGCAACAAGTGTTATATTGGAGACCTCCACATAATCACTATATGTATACAAATAATATCTAAGTCAAGGAAGAAAAGTAATAGTTTACTGGATCTATTTCCCAAATGCATGCTGTCTTTATATATAAAAATTAATCTGTAAAAGACTATATATAAAAATTAATCTGTAAAAGATTATATATAAAAATTAATCTGTAAAAGATATTTCCTAGGCTGGTAAGACAGTGGGTAAAGGTGCTTGCTGCTAAACCTGAGGACCCAAGTTCGATCCCCGTGATCCATTCAAAGGGAAAGAAATGATTACTACCAGTTGTCCTCTGACTGCCCCACACATGCCATGGTACACTCCTCAATAAAGAAATGAAATTACTTTCTCGAAGGCCCTTCTCCGTCATGGGTATGTAGTCAGATGCACTATTAGGGATTTAACTTAGAACTTCTCTGGAAAAGTGCATGTGAATGGAATGAAGTCAGGCCCGCCTTTCATCTTACAGTCATCCAGAGAACAGAAACCGATGCCATGCTGCAGATGTGCGCCACATTCATTCCAGAGGTTAAGTTTTTCCTGGCGCTGAAAAGTGGAAGAACTTGGATTAATCCGCTGACGTGCAGGGATTTCTCTGTGAACTTGGCCTTCCTCCC
The DNA here is from genome assembly GCA_036184795.1 of Tokudaia tokunoshimensis. NCBI lineage: Eukaryota > Metazoa > Chordata > Mammalia > Rodentia > Muridae > Tokudaia > Tokudaia tokunoshimensis. Next base: position 2,918,780 of record BTHU01000011.1, read on the forward strand.
TGAATCTCTCTTCACATAATAAACTTGTGCATGGCTGTGTGTATAAGTGCGCTTTCCTGTGTGAGGGGCCCCAAATGGCACATGGGAAAACTGAAAGCCTTTTTCAAGAGACACTGGAATGTGAGTATGTCTTCCCCTTTTCAGAAGCCAGCTTTATGTTGACGTAAAAGTGGGGGAAAAACAGTGTTTTCGGCTTAATAATTAGTCTATTTCCCCATAAAGACAAGAAAATTTCGGGTTGAACAGATTTAAAGTAAAACAAACTCATATTAGCCTGAGAGTCTGTTGTGTGGAATGCACCGCGAATGGTCATTTCCCACCAAGTAGCTTTACTGAGAACAATTGAAATACTTGAAGCCGCGCATACTTAAAATAAGTTGAACACCCACGTATGTAAACTGCCATGGCATTAAAAGTAACGAACACATCCACAGCCCCGGCCTAGTGCCCTTGGACCCATCTGTCACCCGTCTGTCTGCCTTCTCTGTCGTCTCTAAGAAATCTCAGTTCTACTTTCTGTTACTGTGAGTTTTATAACCGTGGGATGATGTAGTATGAATTCTGCTTTGTCTTGTATCTTTCGTTTAGAATAATGATCCTGAGGCCGCCCATATTGTTGTATCTAACTGAAGTTTGCTTCCTTTTGTTGATGGACCCACCATTTATTAATGACATTTCCAGTTGTTGGTTATTACAGATAAAGTTGCTTATGAATAGTTGTGGGTCAGGTTCTGTTTGGAGAGGTATGGTGATCAGGGTCACCAGGCACCTCCTCTGCCGTATCTCATTTGCCGTGGTTTTACTGTCGCTTCTGAAGCGATCTCCTTGCGAGTTCCTGCTGTGTCTGAGAAGACTGGGGAAATCGGAGGAAGTTGTGTTTGACTAGTCATGATGACTTCCTGACCCCTCCTCCTGCTCCTCTCTCCACTGTCCTTCTGGGATTGAGTTGCAGAACCTCTTATGGGCTTTATCTTTGGCTTCCAGGGATGTGATTTGGCTGTGCGTGTGGGATGTGTAGGATGTCCTGAGCTGTTAAAAACGTGCATTTCCCTCAGCCTGAGGATCCTCAAACAATCCACTAGATGGAGCATCTTGAATATATTTTGTGATTAGAAGATGGGAGAAAGAGAATCCCTGCATCCGAGCCGTATTGAGGACCCTTGAAGTTGGCCAGACATTTGATCTATCGCCCCTCTGTTAACATAAAACGTTCCTTTTACTTAGCATGTTAATGCAGAAGTTTCTAGAATGCTTGACTGAAGTATCATGTGGAAAGAATCCTAATCGGGGTGTCTGTGGCTACATGTCTGCATCCTAGTGCAGACACTCAGTCACTCAGCCATGTCTGGAACCTTGCAGCCCTCACTGGTGACATGGCCACAGTACGCGACAGACGAAACGTACTTTATACAAACCACGGGATGGTGGGTCTCCCGTGCCGTCCCACCAGGCCTCTATTGACGAACAGCGGCACAACGGAAATCGCAGTCACAGCCAGTGCCCGTGGAGTAAAGCATCCCTTGCTTTGCAGGACCAGAGCATGCTGGGTACCATTGGTCTGGTTGCCTCCTGGACTTGGCCTTTCTGGAGGAGCTCGGGCTGCAGCGAGATCCTTCACCGTCAGGCTTTTTGTTTTAGAACCAGATGGAACCTGCCCCGTCACTGGATGAAGCGACCTGCAGGGAACAGGACGCTGATTTGCACCTTTCCAGGTTTAGCCCCCAGTCCAGGAGGCAAGCACCGGTGTACGCAAGTCTGGTTTTATGTTCAGATACAGCCAAGCATCCCGTGTCCTGCTGCGTTTACCTCTCATATCGAGGGACGGCTACTTGAGTGCATTTGTTCCTCAGAGCCGGTAGCGTTTTAGACGGTCGGAATCTGCCCCTAAACATTTGATGGCACGAGATGAGAACTTTTATTATTTTTAGGTAGTTTTAATCTTTCTATGAGAAAATCCTATATGTAATTTTACCATTTCTAGATCTGTTTTTTTTTTTTTTAATTAAGGAGACATCTGCTAAACTAAAGACTTTGTAACGCAGGTTGACAGACTTGGGTTACCCAGAGTAAAAAAGTTTTGTGTTTAAAGATATAACTTTTAGAAATCCTGCTGGAGTATGAAGATTTTGGCATTTGCAATGAAAAAGCAACAGAGAACCAACCCCCTTTAATTTGTAGCTTATAAGTTAGTTATTTGTAGTTCTTCTCGTCTCCGTGGAAGAAAAAGGTTTAGCTTTAGTCTCGTTTTTTGCGAATAGGAGGGATTTAAGGAATTTGGTATCTGAGTAAATTTTACAATCATTTAAAAATTATTTATTTTTTAAAGATTTATTTATTATTTATTAGATGTAAGTTCACTGTAGCTGTCTTCAGACACCCCCAGATGAGGGAAGTCATCAAATCTCATTACGGATTGTTGTGAGTCAACATGTGGTTGCTGGGATTTGAACTCAGGACCTTCAGAAGAGCAGTCAGTGCTCTTAACCGCTGAGCCATCTCTCCAGCCCTAAAAATTTTATTTAATTTTATACCTATTGGTGTGATGATATCAGATCTCCTGAAACTGGAGTTAAAGACAGTTGTGAGCTGCCATTCAGGTGCTGAGAATTTGAACCAGGGTCCTCTTGGAAGAGCAGCCAGGGCTCTTAACCTCTGAGCCCCCCTTAGAATCAGTTTTAACAGCACATGATCCTGTTGGCATGACCTGCACTCCACCTACTTAGCACAGCACTTAATCGTCTTCCTGGTGCCTTCTAGCCGGAGATCCACTCTGGTGTCTCTGACGAGTTAAAAGAAGGAAATGCATTAATAGGACATTTCTTTGGTCCATAATGAGTTTGTTCAATCTCTTCATTATGAAATTAAGTCACATGTCTTCCCAGAAATGGCCTTGGTTTTGTTTATTTCTGGGAGTTGGAGGAATCTGCTGTTGAATTTACTGTGGTTCTCATTTAGAACAAGGGCACAGGTGCTTCTGCTTCCGTGTCATGTTCTGAGTAGAGCGTGATGCAGATCCTTACGGAGCGTGCTTACCCCGGCTGTATACGAACCACCTTTGCTATCTTAGTGGGGCTCATAGGGAGCGTGGCATGGGGGGCAGCTGGGCCTGGACTTGCCGAGCAGTGCTCTGGATGTCCTCTTGGTCACTCAGTTAGTAGAACAGATCTAACTTGGGAACTACCGTAATTAAATAACAACTACAATTTCATATTTCCCTCCAGAAATATGAAATATCCTGTCAGGGTAAGAGCCTTGTAATCGTCACCTCGTCTTGTGTCGTCATTGTTTGTGTGACTTGTGAGATAGCTCAGAAAGGTTTGTTTCTAGTGATGTATGATACGTGTAGCTACGTGTGACACCAGCGGCCGGCCAGTCGGACTTGGCTGTCTGTGGTGACGTCACCTGCCAAAGCACTTCCCTGAGGAAAAGGAAAAGCATCTCCTATACGAGACAAATTCTCCTAGCTTCATAATGCTATCTCTCTCACTAAAGCTGGAACTCTTCAGTCTGTTTTGAAGCAATCAAAACCATCTTTTATTCTACGTGTCCATTTCTCTAATACGTCATGCCTAAGTTCATCCTGGGAGCAGGAGCCACCCACTGTGCCTCGATGGTTCGGTCGTGAGGCTCTGCCCCTGTCACGTGGAGTTCTCACAGACACAGTCACATCGTGCGTGGTTCTTGCTTGTTTAACCTAGAGTGTTTTATTTCACGGTGATACGGAAGTATAATTCGTAAAGCCTGACATTCATTTCGGAGTTTGACTGTACGATCCATTGCATCTTAGTAAATCTGCGGGTGTCTGCAGTCATCACCCCGACCCAGATTTAAGACATTTCTACTATTCTCAAAAGAGAAGCCTGTGGTGTGTTCTTGTGTTTTCCTTTTTCCTGAGTTAGCACCTAAGAGTTGAGTAGCTGGCTCATCTGGGAACTGCTTTGAGGCATTGGAAAACTTCCCAAAAGAGGATCCATCAGCAGTGTGCACATGCTCTACTGGCTATAAGTACTTTGCAACACTCAGTTTGGTAATCTTTATTTTTTTAACCGTTTATTTGATGTGTGTGTGTGTGCGCGCGCGCGCTCACGCGTGTGCAACACTCAGTTTGGCAATCTTTTTTTTAAACCGTTTATTTGGTGTGTGTGTGTGCATGTGTGCGTAACACTCAGTTTGGTAATCTTTATTTTTTTTTAACCGTTTATTTGGTGTGTGTGTGCAACACTCAGTTTGGCAATCTTTATTTTTTAACCGTTTATTTGATGTGTGTGTGTGCATGTGCAACATTTAGTTTGGCAATCTTTTTTTTTAACCGTTTGGTGTGTGTGTGTGTGTGCAACACTCAGTTTGGCAATCTTTTTTTTTAACCGTTTATTTGGTATGTGTGCACATGTGCGCAACGCTCAGTTTGGCAATCTTTTTTTTTTTAACTATTTATTGTGTGTGTGTGTGTGTGTGTGTGTGTGTGTGTCTGTGTGTGTGTCTGTCTGTCTGTCTGCACGCATGCGCCACAGTACACGTGTAGAGATCATAGGACAACATCCGGGAATGGCTTTTCTCCTTCCACTGTGTGGGCTCCAGGGATTGAGCTCAGGCTGTCAGTAAGTGCTTGGCCCTGCTGAGCCCTTCTGGCGGCCCATCAATTTGGCCCGCCAGTCTTAGACGCCGCCATAGTTTTCATTTGCATCTCGTTCCTGATGTCTAATGTTGAGTATCTTCTCATGTGCTTTACTGCTCATTCTTGTGTGTCCCCTGGAGATCCATCTCCAGTCTGTATTTATAGCCTAGTGTAGTAGGCTACACTGACACAGAAGTGTTTACACTGAGGTAAAAGTCGTGGAGATACTAGAGGGAGCCGCTGAAGGAAGCAGCCGACGGCTCCGCGGTACACAGATGAGGCTGTGTCACTAAACCCTTGATGCTCACAGCACAGGCCCATTAATCTAGGATCAGACCTGTATGTGGGTGCCAGGCGGCTGGCAGTGGTGGGTGTTCATGGGGTGTAAGGAGCCTGCTTGTAACTAACCCACCTGCTTCAGCCGCTGCGTAGAAAGGAGCTGCCACACTGGGGTGACCTTACGAGACCGAGACCAGCAGAACTACAAGGGAAGGAGCAGGCTTGCAGTCTCTAGAGTCTCCTAAGGAGCCAACTGGTGAGACAGAGGTGTGGGTTTCCAAGTCCCAGCCCAGCATCCCTATGATGGTTTGTATATGCTCGGCCTGGGGAGTGGCCCTATTAGGAGGTGTGGCCTTTTGGAGTAGGTGTGTCACTGTAGGCATGGGCTTTAAGACCCTCACCCTAGGTGTCTGGAAGTCAGTCTTCCACTAGCAGCCTTCAGATGAAGATTTAGAACCCTCAGCTCCTCCTGCACCATGTCTACTTGGATGCTGCTATGTCCCCGCCTTGATACTGGACTGAACCTCTGAACCTGTAAGCCAACCCCGATTAAATGTTGTTCTCTATAAGACTTGCATTGGTCATGGTGTCTGTTCACAGCAGTACAACCCTAACTAAGACAGTCCCCAGGCTAAGTAGAGGGAGGGGCCAGAGTCAAGTCCCAGCTCCATCTCCAGCCTTCTTACTCCTTAAAATCTCAGAATTTTGACCCATTCTTCCAAACATAGTGGATCTTCTATGTAACAAAAAATGTTTGTGTTTCGGCCCTAACAGAATGTATCTGTCTATACTGGGAAGTAAAGATGTTCAACAACTCCTCTTGACGGATGCCCAATCACCCTGTGACCCCTGTGACCCAGTTACCTCTGTGACCCCTGTCAACCCAGTCACCCTTGTCACCCCCATCACCCCTGTCACCTCTGTGACCCCACTTACCCCTATGACCCCTGTCACCCCTGTGACCCCTGTGATCCCAGTCACCCCTGCCATCCCAGTCACTCCTGTCACCCCACTCACCCTGTCACCCCTGTGACCCCTGTGACCCAGTCACCCCTGTCACCCCGGTCACCTTTGTTACCCTGTCACCTCTGTGATCCCTGTCACCTGTTACTTTGTCACCCCATCACCCCGTCATGCCTGTCACCTCTGTTACCCTGTCACCCCCATTACCCCTGTTGCACCTGTCACTTCTGTCACCTTGTTACCCCCATCACCCCAGTCACCCATCACCCCAGTTACCAGCTCTCTGCTCACGGTGTGTGTCTCTGAGAGAGAGGCCTGCTATCATTTTGCACTTTGTTAATTAGCCTTTGACTTTCAATTTTGTTTCTGTATTCTATTGCACAAAGTCTAATTTGTAGACTTTAGTGTTCAAGGTGCTTACATAAAATAAGAGTGTCTCAGTGTTCTATTGCTGTGAAGAGACACCATGACCACAGAAACTTTTTTAAAAATATTTTTAAGACCTATTTATTTTATTTATATGAGTCCACTGTAGCTGTCTTCATACACACCAGAAGGGAGCATTGGATCCCATTATAGATGGTTGTGAGCCCCCATGTGGTTGCTGGGAATTGAACTCAGATCCTCTGGAAGAGCAGTCAGTGCTCTTAACCACTGAGCTATCTCTCCAGCCCTCATGGCAACTCTTATAAAGGAAAACGTTATCCATTATCATAGCAGGAAGCATGGTGGCAGGCATGGTACTGGAGAAGGAGCTGAGAGTTCTACATCATCAGCAGGAAGAGAGAGGATGTGAGGGAGGGAGGGAGGGAGGGAGGGACGGACAGACAGACAGACAGACAGACAGACAGACACAGACACAGAGAGAGTGACAGAGAGAGAGACAGAGAGACCGAGACACTGGGCCTGGCTTGGGCTCTTGCAATCTCAGAGCTCACCCCCAGTGAAATCCTTCTCATGAGTGCCACTCCCAGATGACTGAGCATTCACTAGGTGCTGCTCCTGTCCACAGCACCGTGGGGAGGAACGAAGAGAAGGCAGTATGTGTTCCCACCCCACTAACAGGAGGTAGCTGTCCACCACTGGGAGTAGGTATTTGTGTCCTTCCCACCCACACCCACTCCTCCCTCCCCCCAGATAGGGTTTCTCTGTGTAGTCCTAGCTATCCTGGAACTCACTCTGTAGACCAGGCTGGCCTTGAACTCAGAAATCCACCTGCCTCTGCCTCCCAAGTGCTGGGACTAAAGGCGTGCGCCACCACTGCCTGGCACTAAGATTTATTTATTTATTTTATGTATATGAGTACCCCATTGCTCTCATCAGTCACACCAGAAGAGGACATCAGATCTCATTACAGATGGTTGTGAGCCACCATGTGGTTGCTGGGAATTGAACTCAGGACCTCTGGAAGAGCAATGAGTGCTCTTAACCACTGAGCCATCTCTCCAGCCCTTGTGTCCTTTTCTTATTCTTTACCTGTTTCCTGTGTCACCTGGGGCCTCCTTGATCATGATTCTTTATTTGATGGTCTTCTGAAGGTCTGAATTCTTAGGCTTGCCTGACAGTAGTTCCCAGCTACCTTGCTGGGTCTCAGAAATGGAAGCCCTGGAGAAGGAAGGCGTGGTATGCCTGATGCTCTGGAGGTAGCACTAAGCACGTCCTCCAGGCCGCAGAGTGTCCTTTCTGCCTAATTGAAGACTTGAGTCCCAAATGACCAAGTGCCTGTCCTGCCTTTAATGCACTGAAAACATTGTTTCCCTTTGATGGGTGCATTCTTCTAAAACCAGGACCTCTGGGTAGCAGGGATAAGAAGCAACTCTTGAGTGTTTCATTACAGCAGTGGAGGGCACTCCCACCCGTGTCTTCCAGTTTGTGGAGACAGCTGGTTCAAAGCAGATACAGTGTCATGTGAGGTAGGACTCTGCCTTCCAGAATAGTTTTTCATAATTGTGTTCCGTTTCCTTCTACTGAGCCAGCTGTTACAGCTGTGTATCTGATTGCTGGAGACGGCCTTAATAATTGGTGCACTTAGTGGGATTTAAGTGGCAGTCTGTGACCGGCTCTAGAAACAGTTCAGTGGACTGTGACCACTCCCCCTCTACCTTCAAGTGAATTATATTAGAGTTGAGTCATCGGAATGCTAAGTCCCTGAGAGGCACGTGTCCTGAAGTAAAAATCTCCATCCGCATTTACCAGGCCATAATCTAAGATGCATTTCTCAGTGCGACCCGTGGTTGGCAGTACTTGGCAAGCTCCTGGTCTGAAGAGACGCTTGAACTTGTGTGTTTGCCAACTCCCAATGCTTTCACCAGGGTCGGCTTCTCAGTCTGATTCCACACATGGTGTCCGTGGGCAGAAGGCCGTACCCCTTCAGTGGATCTGGGCATGAGGATGGGTTTCTGTGGAAATCAAAGGCTGGCTACCATGAAGGGCATTGCCCATACAACGTAACTTTTTGAATTGGTAGAATTGAGATAATGAGACTTAACCTGAGTCCAGGACCTGACGTGGCCAGACTCAGTTCCCGTGTACACAGAGTGGATTTCTATTCGTGTCTCCTTAACATTTACCTTTAAAATGTACATCTCCTAACTGGCTGGATGACTAGGCTAGCCTAAATATAGCAGGCTTTCTGACATGAGTAATTAAGAAAAAAAAATCTTTATTAATCTCTTTCCATCCCCTGACTTTTTCTCCAAACGGTATTTTTGTCTCGGATCATGAGAGCCTTGTGGTCAAAGCCAAGATGAATATCTTGTGGGAAAATGTCTGTAAAAGAAATTTCTTTGAACAAATTGGGATAGATGGCCATGAACTTAGGTCTAAACGTTGCCTAAGTTTAGACCTAAGTTCATTGCCTTCCATAATGAACGAGGCAGAGTTACTGACCGCACGAGAGGTTTCTGTTAAGTTGGACTGTAAATATTAAGGACAGTAGTTTTAACTGGTCCTTGATCAAGAAACAATCCTGCTGTCTTCTCCTGCACTGTCTTTTCCCCACATGTACAGTTCCGGGAGTGCTGGGGGTGTCTGCTGTGTCAGAGGGGGCACAGGACGCCCTGGAGAGACGTGCAGCTTTGTACCTGCCCTGCCTTGTTAACACCTTTGTCGGCTGTGGTTCTCATGCATACTGTGTAACTCACTCATTAATTAAAGGCATTGCTCTCTGGGTTTCAGTCTATTCCAGCTTCCTTTTCCAGTGATGCTCCGGACCTCTTGACTGTGACCCTCCAACCTTGTTCTATGATAACCATTCATCTACTTTCTTTAAAAAAAAAATGTAAAGAGTGACTTTGTGAACTTATGTGCCTATGTGTGTACTGCTGCAGTAGATGCAGAAGATGGCATCTGATCCTTTGGAACCAGAGTGGCGGGAGGTTGTGAGCCACTGGAGGTTGACGCTGGGATCCGAGCTCTGGTCCCCACGGTCGATCAGCGCTTACGTAACCACTGGTGTATTTCTCCAGCCCCCGGTCTGCTGTCTTTCTGTGTGGGCTTGTCTGTTCTGGGAATGAACTGATGAAATGCGCAGACCTTCGTGACTAGCTTCTTCTACTGGGCATGTTTTCAAAGACTGTCAGTATTTTATGCCTTTCCATGTCTGAGGAATATTCCATTCGTACATCACCTTGTCTGGTGATCGGTGGATGAGCATTTGGGTTGTTGCTAGGAACGATCGTATTTAAGTTTTTGTGTGGACGTGGCCTTCTACTCGAGTGGCCTGGCTGGATCATATGATAACTCTATTTAAAGAACTGCCATACATATTGATTCCGAAGAAATTGTGCTGTTTTATATTTCCATTGGCAGCATGCAAAGCTCCCAGCCTTTTTTTTTTAACATGCTCAGTGATACTTACTATATTTCTATTTAAAACTTACCCGTCAGTTGATGCTGAAATCATCTCATTGTGGTCTTGATTTGCATTTCCCCAGTGACTTCTCACCTGCATAACGAATATCTCTTTTTGGTCCTTTCTGGTCTTAATCGGCTTGGATGGCATGATCTACAATTTGTCTACTCTTAATTTCTCCTGCTTCTCTGACCTAGTTATATCCTAGTTATATCAGGGGATGTTTGAATGAAGTCATGCTAAAACAGAAAAAGCACAAAGCCATGTTTTTCAACTGGCTCATATAAAAATGATTTTGAAAATCCCCCTGGGAGGTGGAAGCAGGAGGATCAGGGGTTCTGGAATAGCCTCAGACTGGGCTACATGATACTCTATAATGAAACACCAAGGAGGGAGAGAGAAGGGGGCGAAGAAAGATGGGCAGAGAGGCAAAGAGAGAATGAATTGAATCAATTGAAGCTTTGAACCGGTTTGTCTTTTTGAAAATAAAAGTTTGAAGGAGTTAGAGAAATGATCTAATTTTTTTCTTTTCTTTTTTTGGGGGAAGAGTGGGGTGGGGCAGGGCCTTTGTACATAGCCCAGGCTGGCCTTGAAGTGACGGTCCCTCTGCTTCAGCCTCCCAGGGAGTACGATCTCACCCAGGCAAGATGGGTTTTGAGTATCCGTCAGCAAAAATACAGACGAGGCTTTTTTTGACTTCACTAGAAACCCAAATAGAGGTATTTTGTCTTTTGATTCTGCTTTGAAAAAAAAGTTCTTTTTCTCTCTCCTCTGTTTCTGAGAGGTAACTGCTACCCTTCTTGTTCCCTATCTTGATGAATTTAAGAGTTTTGAAAGATATATGTATGCATATGTATCTATGTGCACTGTGTGCCTGCCCACATGACTGTGGAGTTCAGAAGAAGGCACTGGATCTCTGGAACTAGGGTTTACAGATGGTTGCGAGCCACCTTGTGGATGCTGGGAATTGAACCAGGGTCCTAACCACCAAGGCACCTCTCTGGCCACAATGTATAATGGTTTTTAAAGATGCTATGAACATATCTTATGACTTTTTAGTTTGGTTTGGTCTCACATTTTCTTGTGAGCATGGTCACGGTGTTTCTACGCCACTGCAGCGACAGGGAAAGACGCAGCTTCTAAAAGTAGCTGAAGTGGGCGGGATCTGAACGTCAGTCTGTGTCTCCATATCAGGGCTTTCAGCGGCCATGACTGTATGTGAACACACACTGTGTGGAGGGTGCATTGCATGCACTCTCTTTGCTGTGTCTGTTATTCAAGTTCAGGGTGCTTTGCTGCACCTGGACCTTCTCAGATGTCTGAGAGGTGATGCAGTCGCTGGTGGTGCCGATTGCCTTTTGGCCCCTCGAGTTTACCCTGATCTCTGTTTTTTCTCCACTCTCCTTATAGCTGGACTATTGGTGCTTCCTGCCCGGCTTAGTCCTTTATTTAGTCAGTCCCCTTCCTCTGGCACCGTGCTTCCAGATGTTCAGAGAGGCACTGAGGCCAGCGGCTGAGCTCCTTCCGTAGCATCTTACAGTTAACACTGGACCAGCATTTCTGGATTTATTGGTTTCTCTGTAAAGATCTGAGCTCCCTCAGTAGCTGTGAGTTCTGCTCTGCGCCGACCTCTCATAACCGTAATTGAAGTCTGACTGCTGTGGTATCTCCCAAAGCAGAGGGGTTAACGATCTACGGGGCTCTGTTGCCTCATTCTTTATAGCTCAGTGAAAGGGGCTGAAGACGTGTGTGAGTCAGAATTTGAAGTCTCAGCTACCCTTGCTCTGGGATGATGCCTGTTCAAAGGGCTATTCCCAGGAGGCCAGGACCTAGGGGGAATAGGAAATAAATATGGTGACGCTTGTTTCTCCAGGTGCTCTGTCCTTTGTGAGAGTTGAGGCACCATGGGAGAGAGGGCTGGAGAAGACTAGTTACCCTCCTGGGCAGCTGTTCTTACACCGCTTGTTCTAGAGAGATAGGAAAGCAATAACCACTCAGTTTTCTTTGCTTGGTTTTCTTCAGTATAGCATAAAACGGGATCATCTTAGCCATGAACTTCACTGATCACCCCTCATGTAAGCAGAATGTGATCTCCTGTGTCTGCCTTATTTTACATAGTACAGTGTCCTCAAGTTTAATGGCTGTTGGACCCTGTTGACAGTTTTTTTGTTTAAAAATCGTATCTGTTTAAAAGATAGGATTTCAGGTATGACCTTTCCATTTCTATTTTTTTTTTTTTTGAGACAGGGTTTCTCTGTGTAGCCCTGGCTGTCCTGGAACTCACTGTGTAGACCAGGCTGGCCTCGAACTCAGAAATCTGCCTGCCTCTGCCTCCCAAGTGCTGGGATTAAAGGCGTGTGCCACCACCACCCGGCTCGACCTTTCCATTTCTAAATGCAACATTACATTATGTATACGTGAAATATTAAATATGCAGTAAGCCTAAATCTTTGAGGCCTATATTCCTAAAACATGCAATGCTAAGAGGTTTCTTTCTTTCTTTTTGAGAGAGAGTCACTCTGTAGTCTGGGCTGGCATGGTGCTTGCTATACAGGTCATGATGAGCTGGAACTTGTAGTGGTCCTCCTGTCTCTGTCTCCCAGATGCCTTACCTTTATTTCCTTTATTTAAAAGAAACCCTTTATATAGGGACTGGAGAGATGGCTCTAAGGTTAAACATACTGGCTACCTTTCCAGAGGACCCAGGTTCAATTCCCAGCACCTACATGTGGCACACAACTCTCTGTAACTCCCATCCCCAGGGATCCAGTGTTCTCTTCTTGCTGATACACTTGGCTGGTATGCATGAGGCCCTGCATTTGATCCCCGTGACTGGAAAAAAAAAGATACAAAATGAAAGACCCAACTCTTTAACGTGTGTGTGGTAGGCACAGTGTCGTGTGATTGATCAAGTGAACAGGACATGAAAAGGTCTGTAAGGTTGCCTTGGTCCACAGGGTTCGTCAGAGGGGGAAAGGAGACATGACAGTGGTGTTTCAGTGAAGTGAGTGTCATATTGGGTTGGTTTTGTGACTGTGGCTTGTCATCATGTAAGAGGAGCTTCATTCTTATTCCAGTTACTGTAAACCAGGAGGGAATCCACCTCTCTCTCATCTCCAAAATAGACCAGGGGTCTAGTGTAGCAGAAGATGGCTCAGTTTGAAACATGTTCGCTTCCGTTTATACTTTCAGATTTCCCCCTCAGGTTCTTTATCTAGCTTTCCTGGGAGAGCAATAGGGAAATCTTGCCAGCGGATGATTTGACTTTTAGAAGACATTTAAAACAGACACTGGCAAGGGAGTGCTGCAGATGGGACCCGTTGCTTCAGACTGATCAGCTTCAAGGGGGCTCCGAACTTGGGACATGGCGCCTGCTGTGGGCCCCGGCTGTACCACAGCGCCTCCTGTGACCACTCAAGAGGCCAGCAGAGCTCAGCCTGAACAGGCGGTCCATTGGGCTTTCAGGGGGCTTGTTGGACATAGAACCTCTTACCCTGAGCAGCTTCCAAAGACTGTTCAGCTCATCAGGGACGATAACTGCACTAAACCGTAGAGCAAATCCTTGTGGCACGTAGAAAAAGAGGTACAGCTGTGCTCCAAAGATTTCTTGGTTACGGTTGCTCCTGTTACCGATTCAAACCTGGCAGCTTATGAGGTGGACAGAGAAGGCCATCTGGGAATCAGGGTTCATTAAGTTGTTTAATTTCTTACTGGTGTCAAAAAAAAAAAAAGATTCACCTGACTCCCCTGTCAGCTCGCCCATGTGGGTCATAGGGATGAGCTGTCGGCATTGGACAGCAATGGAGTTCAGATGCTCCTGAGGTCAGCGCAGAAGTCCTTCTTAGCATGAGTCACATTACTAGGGTAGACATAGACTGTGGGTCATGTATGGACTGTTTATGTATTAGGAATGCTCTAGTTTGGGGACGTTTTCATGACCCTAGGTAGGTAAGCACTCGTCTGCACTCTCCTCTTCCTCTCTTTATCTCACTCATAGCTCAGGTGGTTCCAAATTCATGTTTCTCCTGCCTCAGTCCCAGAGTGCTGGCATGAGTGGTCTTCACGGGTTGAGTTACCATGCTCAGCTGCGTTTTCTGTCTCTGCGGATTTGTTCATCTTGGCCGTTTCATTTAAATGGCATTGTGCCATGTGAGTTCTTTTATGACTGGCTTCTTTTATTGAGCCTGGTGTTTTTCAGATCCGTTCATGTGGCATGCATCAGTGCTTTCTTCTTATATTTTGGAGTGTTTATGTGTGAATGCCTCTCTCTAGAGAGGGGGGGGGAGAGGGAGGGAGGTGTGTATGTGTGCGCACGCACTCTCGCGTTGCCTGTGGAAGCCAGAAGTGCAGAAGAGGGCATCGGATCCTGTGGATCTGGAGTTACTTTGAGCTGTCATGTAGGTGTTGGGAAGTGAACCTGGGTCCTCTTAAAGAGCTTCTAGTGTGATTAACCACTAAGCCATCTCTCCAGCTCCTAAACCAGGTGTCAACTGTCATTGTTGATATAGGTTCTTGCTGTGTAACCCACGCCAGCCTGGAACTCACTACATGAGATCAGGGTGGTCTCAAATCCAGATTCCCCTGAGTCCTGGGATAAAAGACATTCATCATGTCTGACTATTAACATGGGGCTTAAAAGGGGATTCAGTAGAACAGAGTGTACTAACAGCTTAAAATTTGCTCATAATTTATGATCCATTATGAAGTAATCTTTGTATTTTCAGTCATAATCTTTGCATCTTCAGGGATCTCTTGTTTTTGTGCCTGGGATATCTAAAATTGATGAAAACAATAAATTAAAATTTCCTGGTACCATTTCTGTTTCTACATAATGTGTAGTAGAAAGCAAACTAAATAGACTTTACCCCTAAATTCTCAAGACAATTTACATCACAATTTACATGTTTGGTGTTTTAGAGTCTCCAGTATTAAGTTTGTGTCGATGAATTTCCATGTTGTTTGCCTGCCTCTGTTGTAGTGACTCATGGAGGTTTGGGTCTTTTGAAGCCAGGTAATCATACAGTCCTGAGTCTTACAGTATGTGGTGGTGGGGGAGGCAGCGTGAGTGTGCACATGCCTTGCTGTGTGTGCGCGCACTGTGTATGTGTGTGTGCACTCTGTGTATGTGTATGTGCATGCTGTGTATACCTGCCTGTGCTGTACTGTGCTGTGTATGTACGCACACTGTGTATATGCATGTATGTGTACTGTCCTGTGTGTGTGTGTTCTGTGCTCTGTGTGTACTGTCCTGTGTGTGTGTGCACTGTGTATGTGTGTGTGCACTCTGTGTATGTGTGTGTGCATGCTGTGTATACCTGCCTATGCTGTATTGTGCTGTGTATGTACACACACTGTGTGTATGCATGTATGTATACTGTCCTGTGTGTGTGTTCTGTGCTCTGTGTGTGTGCTCTGTGTTCTGCGTGTACTGTCCTCTGTGTGTATATGCTGTGTTGTGCATATGTATGTGTGTGTGTGCATGTGCTGTGCTGTGCTGTGTGTATTATGCTGTGTGTGCTATGTATAGGCATGTATAGTGTTGTGCTGTGTATGTACATGTGTGTGTGTATACATGTGTGCCTGGCTGAATGTGTGGGTATGTGTGCGTGTGCTGTTTGTACTATGTTTGTATGTTTTCCTGTGTGCGTGTGCTGTGTTGTGCTATATGTGTCATGTGTGTGTGTACTCTGTATGTGTGTGTTTGTGTATATGTGTGTGTGCATGCACTTGAGCCTGGTTCAATGTATGGGTAACAGACGTAAGCACAGAGATCAGAGATTAATGTTAAGGATCCTCCATCACTCTCCACTATATTTATTGAAGAACGATTAACTGAATGCAGAACTCGCTGATTCTGGCTAGTCCAGCTAGCCAGCCTGCTCCTTGGATCCCCTGTCTGCCTCCTAAGTGCTAGGATGCAGGTAGCCGCTGTCCAGCTTTTACATAGGTTCTGGGGATCTGAACTCCTGTCCTTATGTTTCTGTGGCAAAGCCCTTCTGTCTTTTGGAGCACCCCTCAGCTCCTGGCCTTCCACTGGAATCACTGCTTGGTGTTGTCAGTCCAGATCCCACAGAACCACTGTCCACCGTCCTTTGTGTGTGGCTGTACCCTCACTGCTTGGATTTTATGTGGTGATTTCGATATGTTTTCAAAGAATGAGAGAGAGAGGGAGAGAGAGGGGAGGGGAGGGGGAAGAGGGAGGGAGAGAAAGAGGGAGGGAGGGAGGGGGAGAGAGAGAGAGAGAGAGAGAGAGAGAGAGAGAGAGAGAGAGAGAGAGAGAGAGAGAGAGAAAATGAATAAAACAAGACATCTAGTCATTTGGGGATCATATGACAGGACAATGAGCTATAGTTCCCCTTACTCCATACGTGACTTTCTCTTACTTGCCTGGGTACTCAATTGTTATAGTTCAGGATTGGTATATCTTGGAATGGCAACCCTTTTCTAAGTATGTGTTGTAAGTGGGAGGGCGTGCCCGGCATTTAAACAGGGAAATGTATTCTGTCAACCAAGGACTTCTCTGTCATCCCTTCCCTAAGAGTCACATGATTCACTGAGGTGTCACCCAGTCTGTGGTGGAAGGACCCGAATTTGCTGCGGATCAAAAATACTAATGCTGATTGTGAACGAGACCGCAGCACATACCTGCCTTTGCAAACTACAGGGTTCTGCTTTGGAGACACAAGGCCAGCCAGACAGGGTAGCTCTCTGCCCACATTCGTGTTCGTGCCCCTGGGTACTTTAAGTAGCACCCACCTGGTTAGCACTCTAAGTGAAGAGGAGAGGTGTGCAGAAGTCAAGACCACACGCCACACATGCTCTGCTGCCAGCAGGCTGTTACCCCTACGCGTAAAAGGTTGTTTGAAGTTGCTTACACGTGTTTCCATGGCAGCAGGCATCTCGGCATTCTCACTGCTTTTAGACTGTATTTTCTCCTTCCGTTGGCTTCTCTGTTTTCTCGTTGATGCAAAATTAAACAAGCAGCATATTTAGGTCATGGAAAGAGATGTTTGCTAATAGAGATGCTAGGCGAAGCACTCCGGGAGAGTGATTTCTTGCAGCAGACGAGAATCCTTTGTGCCTTCAGCAGCAGCAGCATCTGCAGCAGGGTGGCTGTCTGGCACTGCCTTTTTCATTTTGGGCAGGTTCTGAGGCTGAGAGCAGTCCCAGACAGATTCTAGGTGCCAGCATTTCCCACCAACCCATGCTAATCGTCTGCACATTTGCTTTCGTGTATTAGCCGTGAAGCAGCTCACCGGACAAAGCGATACTTTCACCGTCTTGGTGCATCTGAGGTGTGTCATCTTCATTTGCACCACCCACCCTTCCTGTTTCACACGGGGAGCCTGGATCCTTTTTTATTTTTTTGGTCAGGCTGTTGGGCAGGAACGGATTGTAGTGTAACAGCCTGGCGCTTCCCTTCTGTTCCGGTGCCGGTAACTGCTTGTCGTGAAGATGGTACAGTGGGAGCCTGTGTGTGAAGAGCCAAGGAAGCTGATGTGGGGATGGTGTAGAGATCGCTAGAAGTCTGGACGTGCACACCTCGGGGATGGGCTGCACTACCAGTGTGATTCTCTTCAAAGGCATCCGCACCGTTTTTGAGAGAAACTGTGCTTACATGTGCAAGCAGCAAGGAGAGAGTAATGCCCTTGAATATACAGCATGCAATTGGTCAAAAGAAGACTCAGAACTATCGATCGCCTTCTGCCTGGTAAAATGCTGTCTCATTTAATTAACAAGTAGCTTAATGGTGTTAGGATAAAGCTAGTCTTTAGCTGTGAAGCAGCTCCCATCCGTTTCTATGTGCTTATGTATATATATGTAAATACGCCTTTATTGTCTGAATGAATGAGTAACCAGTAATCTTAAATTTAAATTTGAAGCACCTCTTCGCATGTGTAAGGATGATGTGTATTAGTGTAAGGTAAGTGTAGACAGGAGAGGGAGAGCGGTGTCTTGTTAGACTAGTTCTCTAAGGCAGTTTACAGGCTTCTGGATTCTTGGTAGTTTTAGTGGTCATCTGTAGCAAAGTGCATGTTCAGATGTTCACATGTGACCCCCTTTCCCACTGATGGCGAATCATCCAGCCTCTTTATCTCTCAGCCTTTTACGTGGCTAGGCTTGTCTTACTAATGGTTTGTGGTCAGTCCTCTCGTTCAGAGAGAGAGGACTGTAAAGGGATCATGAAAGAAAGCTGCACTGGATACAGAGATAAATATTTATAGTTGTATTTTTCTTAAAACTCGATTCTAATGTGTGTGGGTCATGAGAAAAAGCTGAATTTGACCCGGCGCTTCCGTGTTCTGCCCGTGCTTGAGGAGGCATCAAGGCACAGATGGGTGTGCCTCTCGGTGACCTCCTCTTCCATACCAGGAGTGAGGAAGCACATATTGGTCTCCTCCTCCCTCAGGACGCCTTGCCATTTTCCCTTCTGTTCTAACTGCAGTTTTTGTCAGAATGAGTGGGGACAAGGACATGTGTGAGTTTGCAGGCGGCTGCTCAGTAGGGCGAGGCACAGACAGGCAGGAATGCCGCCTGAGGAGGGGGTGTCGGTGGTCCCCGTATGTACCTCGGGATTGGATCTGCGGGAGCCCAGGGAGGAGGGCATGTGGTTTTGCTGAGGGGCTTATGTGATTAGCACTCAGAAGGCTCAGGAGGAAGGGAGACCATCATATGAGATGTCAGATGCGGCTTAGGAGTCAGTGTTATATTTGGTATGGAATGTAAGTGGTGCTATATTAACTGTTGAATATTTTAAGCTCTGCCGTAGTTTGAAATATCCTTTGGAGAATAACTGCTGTCAGAGAGCAGGACTAGAGCCCATTACTGTGTGCTTCCCTATCACCTACCTTTAGTCAGCCAAGCTTAGGACCTGAGTTGGGCTAGTCAGGGCGGTGCTCCCACCCCGTGCTGTGGTACTCCCACCCCGCGCTGTGGTGCCCCCACCTCGCGCTGTAGTTCTCCCACCCTGTGCTTTAGTGCTCCCACCCCGCGCTGTGGTGCCCCCACCCCGCGCTGTGGTGCCCCCACCCCGCGCTGTGGTGCCCCCACCTCGCGCTGTAGTTCTCCCACCCTGTGCTTTAGTGCTCCCACCCCGCGCTGTAGGCTTTTACTACTTCCAGCCAGACTGACTTGTCTTTGGTTAACCTGACTTGAAGTGCCCCCCCCCCCAGCATCCCCTTCCCCCCACCCCGTGCTTTTCCTTTTTTGATTGCTTCTGGCTTTGTCAGACTTCAGGGCCCGGGGTTCTAACACGCTGTTCCCATGTACCATGTGGGCCACTGCTGCCCATCAAGATGCTTCTGGGTGGAAAGACCCCACTGGACTTCTGGCTTCTGTCTGAGATCCCTGATGCACATCAGGCAGTTTGTCTTTGGGAATGAAAGTCAGGCCGCGTGACTCCTCTGCTGCAGAACCCATACAGCGGTCTCCACATGGGGACCACCCACCCCACACTTCCTCCTCTCCACCTGCTTGCTTTTCCCTTGGTCCGTCTTAGTGTTCACTTCACCCTGGCCATCAAGGCTTCCTGGGACATTGCCATCTTGACTTTGCGTGGCTCTCGCCTGGGCTCCCAGGTCATTGTTCAGGTAGACCTACCCGTTGTCACCGCCTTGGGTCATCTCCATGCGAAAGCACCCTGAGCTAGTCATCAGATACATGTGGGCTCTATTAGGGTCCCCAGCTCTGTTTGGGAAGGTGTCTGTCTTATCTGTAGCCCTGGCGATGCCTCCAACTTGTGACTCTGCCTGAAGTATCAGCAGGTAACAGCTGAACGTCACCCACCCTAACTAAAAGTAGCAGTTCTCAACCTGTGGGTCTTGACACCTTGGGAGGGGATCAAACAACCCTTTTATAGGGGTCGCCTAAGACCATTGGTAAACACAGATACTTGTATTATAATTCGTAACAGTAGCAAAATTACAGTAATGAAGTAGCAATGAAAATGGGATTTTGGTTGGGGTCACTGCCACATGAGGAACTGTATTAAAGGGTCGCAGCCTTAGGAAGGTTGAGGACCACTGCTTTTTAGTCTCTAACCACTCAGTGCATACCAAACCTTGTTGGAGGGACGGTGTTACTCATGGTAGGATAGGCTGAAGACACGAGCGCCCCCAACCGTAGAGATTAGAAATCTCCAGGCTCCGCCCACCAGCCGGAGAGCCAGATGTCCTCAGCCACATTTTGGTCTCAGTGAAGTTTCTTCTGAACCAATTTTGCGATTTTCTCCTGTTCTATACTGAAGCACACTATGGGAAACGTCCTGGGAAGTGACTGACACTCACTGAAAGGATGGGTGTTCATGGGGACTGGCTTGTCAGGGTAGGAGAAGGAGCGGTGTCAGTGAGAGGCGGTGAAGTACATCAGTGTGATCCTGTGGAGAGGGTTCAGTGGTTAAGAGCACTTCCTGCTCTCATAGAGGACCAGAGTCACCTGGGGGCGGGGGGGCTCCAGGGGCCCTGAGAGCTTCTTCTGCCTCATTAAACACCCTGTCCACATGCGCATTCTTGTACACAGACACACATACGTACATACATGTTAATGAACTGTCATTTCTTTAAAGAGTGCGATTCTGGAGCCAGCGTTCCGTGTTTAAAACCCACACCCATTACTTCCTAGCTGTGCGACTGTTTAAAACCCACACCCATTACTTCCTAGCTGTGCGACTGTGGGCTTCATCTCTCTGCTCCTCGTTCTTATCCGCTCTTTATCTGCTGATTCGGATAAGATGGTACTTATCGCAGGGTATTAAATGACTGAGTTGTCCAAGGCTACCAGGGTGGGCGCTGTGGTGCTGATTGTAAGCGATTGCATAGTGACTGTTGTCTGTTTCTTGGTATCCTCTTTATGGCAAGTCTGGAGAGAAAGTTCTCCCCATGTTCTGGGTGGTTGTCTTTTCCTGAGTAACTGTGTGCGTGCGTGCGTGTGTGTGTGTGTGTGTGTGTGTGTGTGTGTGTGTGTGTGTGTGTATAGGCTGGGATGGAGGGTGGCTTGAGATAGGGTCTCTTAGGCTGGCCTGGAACTTGCTATGATTCAAGTTTCACTTGCTCCTGTCTCCTAAGTGCTGTTTAAAAGGCATGCACCACCATTCCAAGCTTGCTTTTCTTTGCCTTCCTCCTCCTCCTTCTCCTCCTCCTCCTTCCTTCCTTCCTTCCTTCCTTCCTTCCTTCCTTCTTTCTTTCTTTCTTTCTTTCTTTCTTTCTTTCTTTCTTTCTTTCTTCTTCTTCTTCTTCTTCTTCTTCTTCTTCTTCTTCTTCTTCTTCTTCCTTCTTCTTTTTTCTTCTTCTTTCTTATTCATTTCATTATGGAACTCTGGTTAACCTGGAACTCTCTGTGTAGACCAGGCTGGCTTCAAATTCACAGAGATCTACTTGCCTTTGCCTCCTGAGATCTGGGATTAAAGGCATGCACCACCACGCCTGGCTACTTTTTTGAAGTTGATAGGGTTTCAGACTTCTGAGAGACCCTCTCTACTCTGACAGGTGCAACTACTGGAAGGACTTTTAGCCAATTAAGTCTTGCTTCTTATTTCATGGTCGTCATTTGTGACGGTACGCCTTGTCCCATCTGCTTATTTTGATCTTATGTGTGTGAATCACTTTTGGAATAAGGCAGCATGTAAATTAGCAAGAAGAGAGCTATATGGTAAAGAGCAGTCTCCCTGTTATCATCAGGAGGAAGAGCTCTGAAGTAGAGCACACATGTTTTGAGTGCAGTCTTCAGTTTTGTAAGGTTGGGGAATGTACAGTGTCTACAGGAAGGTTATGTTTATATTTAAACAAGGAGGAATCCTACCCATGGTGGGTGGTACTCTGGAAAAGGAACTTATCTGGTAAGTATAGAATGATTGAAGTCTGTCTGTCCGTCTGCCTGTCCATCCATTCATCCGCCCGTCCGTCCGTCCATCCATCCATCCATCCATCCATCCATCTATCCATGTGTGTGACTGCGCATGTGTGTCCTGGAGTGCCTGTATATATGTGTGGAGACCAGAGAACAGCCTTGGGATGCTTTCCTTAGACTCCGTCTATGTTATGAATTTTTTTTTTTTTTTGGTTTTTTTTTTTTTGAGACAGTATCTCATACCAACCTGGAATTTGCAGAGTAGCCAAGGTTAGCTGGCAACTCTCAGGAAAATGCCTGTCTCTACTTTCCAGCTCTGGAACTACAGATGTATGTTGCTGTATGGGTATGCATACATGTATGTGTGTGTGCGCACATGCACGTGTGCTCGTGTGTATTCTGGGTGTGACAACTGCTTCCAGGTTCTTCTGCTTCGAGAGTCTGATCCCATTTAAATGTTGACGGCCAATTCCAGCACAATTGATGTGGAAGATTGAGTTGGGATTGCATTCTTGAGTATAGATTTTTCCTCAGGATTTTTGCTTTACAAAGTAATTGAATGTATTAGCTCACTGCATTGGGAATTCGTCTTGATTGCTTGTCCGTGCTGGACAAGAAGAAGCTCTGCAGACACTCACATCCAGACTGCTGGTAGCTGATGTGAGGGCTGCGCATAGGTCAGTCTAGACCTTCCACAGCAGGGGAAGCTGAAGCTGAAGCGAAACACTGCCAGCTCCACCCTCTTCATCTGAGGAAGTCCCACTGTGTTCATGACCAGCACATAGCTTACTTCCTTTCTGTAATTGTGGAGAACTGAGGGATAAGAGGTTGGTCAGTTAGAACCTTAATTGCTGCTGTATACGAGGGAGCAAGGGCACAAAGGGGGGAAAAACTGACTAGTCTTCAGTTTTTCTTGAAGTGTGTGTGTGTGTGTGTGTGTGTGTGTATGTTCCTGCGTGTACATGTCTTTCTGCACACACACGTGTTCCTGTGTGTACATGTCCTTCTGCTCACACATGTGTTCCTGTGTGTACATGTTCTTCTGCACACACACACGTGTGTTCCTGTGTGTATATGTCCTTCTGCACACACACACACGTGTGCTCCTGTGTGTACATGTCCTTCTGCACACACACGTGTGTTCCTGTGTGTACATGTTCTTCTGCACACACACACATGTGTTCCTGTGTATACACGTCCTTCTGCACACACACGTGTGTCCCTGTGTGTACATGTCCTTCTGCACACGCATGTGTGTTCCTGTGTGTATATGTCCTTCTGCACACACACATGTGTATTCCTGTGTGTACATGTCCTTCTTCACACACACACATACACACACACACACACACATGTGTTCCTGTTTGTACATGTACTTCTGCACACATGGAGGACAGAGGAAAACCTTGGTGCTATTCTCAGGAACACTGTACACTTCATTTGAGACAGGTTCTCTCCTTGGCCTAGAGCTCACCAGTAAGGCCAGAGTAGCCAGCAAGGCCCCTCAGTGCTAATTACAAGTGCACCTGCCATTTTTATGTGGTTCCTAGGGCTTGAACTCAGTCCTACTTGAAGAACCTTTGATGACTGAGCCATCTCTCATTTTTATCATTTATTATGTTATTTGTATCCCATTATCATACTGGGATAATACAGCTCTTTATTTTGCCCATTGTAAATTTAAAACTAATTTTTTACTGGCCCTACTGCCTTAAAACTGAAGTTTTCCACGGTTAAACTAGTATAGAATTGAGCCTTTCTTAGCGTCTAGATTTTTCCGAGTAGCCTCCATCAGACTAAATGATCCTTTCTAGTTCTTACAGAAACGTTGGCTATGAAGGCCTTTTGACTTGTATGCTAATTTAACAGCCATTTGACATTGGATACTGTTTAAAGAGCACAGAATTGATGACCCCCTTGTCTTTGGCCACTAAGAACCCCCAGTCTTTCTGATGTGTGTCTATGGATATCTTTGGGATAGGGGTGCATGGAAATGGGGGACAGTCAGAAGGTATAAATGCAAAATGGTGGTGTGTTAAGGAGCTTAAGGCATTTGGGGAAGGTAAAGGCTGGGTTTTGACTGTTGTGACTGTTCTTTAATAATGCCTTCCATCTGCCTTGCTCCATCTGGTGGGAGGAGCCTGCTGCCTCTCCAGTGTTGCAGCACCAACGCCTCAGCACTCCTTGCAAGGTTACAGTGCTGGTTGCAGGACTTTGGCTGTGGATGGCTTGTTTCCCATCTTCCTTCAGTGCCATTCCTCATGATGCTCAGTGGATTCTGTTCTCTGTTTAGATCACTGCAGTGATCTGGGCTGATGATTTCAAGGTGTAGTTGGCTCTCAGTCTGAGTTTTCTCTGGCATCGTAGCTGAGGCTACCCTGCTGTGTAGTTGCTACTGCTTGGCAGTGCCTCCTACATCCAGCAGAGAAAGAGGGGCGGGGCCTGTCTGCTGGAGAGGATGGGGGTGGGGCCTGTCTGCTGGAGAGGATGAGGGGCGGGACCTGTCTGCTGGAGAGGAGGAGGGGCGGGGCCTGTCTGCTGAAGAGGATGAGGGGTGGGGCCTGTCTGCTGCAGAGGAGGAGGGGCGGGGCCTGTCTGCTGGAGAGGAGGAGGGGCGGGACCTGTCTGCTGGAGAGGAGGAGGGGAGGGGACTGACTGCTGGAGAGGAGGAGGGGCGGGGCCTGACTGCTGGAGAGGAGGAGGGGCGGGGCCTGTCTGCTGGAGAGGAGGAGGGGCGGGGCCTGTCTGCTGGAGAGGATGAGGGGCGGGGCCTGTCTGCTGGAGAGGATGAGGGGCGGGACCTGTCTGCTGGAGAGGAGGAGGGGCGGGGCCTGTCTGCTGGAGAGGAGGAGGGGCGGGGCCTGTCTGCTGGAGAGGATGAGGGGTGGGGCCTGTGCTGGAGAGGATGAGGGGCGGGGCCTGTCTGTTGGAGAGGAGGAGGGGCGGGGCCTGTCTGCTGGAGAGGAGGAGGGGCGGGGCCTGTCTGCTGGAGAGGAGGAGGGGCGGGGCCTGTCTGCTGGAGAGGAGGGGAGGGGCCTGTCTGCTGGAGAGGAGGAGGGGCGGGGCCTGACTGCTGGAGATGATGAGGGGCGGGACCTGTCTGCTGCAGAGGAGGAGGGGCGGGGTCTGTCTGCTGGAGAGGAGGAGGGGCGGGGCCTGTCTGCTGGAGAGGATGAGGGGCGGGACCTGTCTGCTGGAGAGGATGAGGAGCGGGGCCTGTCTGCTGGAGAGGATTAGGGGCGGGGCCTGTCTGCTGGAGAGGATGAGGGGCGGGGCCTGTCTGCTGGAGAGGATGAGGGGCGGGGCCTGTCTGCTGGAGAGGAGGAGGGGCGGGGTCTGTCTGCTGGAGAGGATGAGGGGCGGGGCCTGTCTGCTGGAGAGGAGGAGGGGCGGGGCCTGTCTGCTGGAGAGGAGGGGAGGGGCCTGACTGCTGGAGAGGAGGAGGGGCGGGGCCTGACTGCTGGAGAGGAGGAGGGGCGGGGCCTGTCTGCTGGAGAGGAGGAGGGGCGGGGCCTGTCTGCTGGAGAGGAGGAGGGGCGGGACCTATCGACTGCAGAGGAGGGGGTGGGGCCTGTCTACTGCAAGAGGGAGACCTGTCTACAAGGCTCTGTCAGTATTCACCACTTTACTTAACAGTGGGATTTATTTATTTTAGCATTTATTGAATTGTAACAGGCAGAAAACATTGATTGTGGAAATTGAGCAGCCTTATGTCCGCTATACAGAGACAACGATTGGTTCAAATATCTCAAGGCAAAATATTTCAGGATATCATCCATGTATATAGATCACAGATATGCTCATAAAAAAGCATTGATGTTGGTAGGATCTCAATTGTATCTTTCTCTGCCCCACCAGATTCATGTGCCTATGCCACCAGGGCCAGCTCTACGGTGCTGCCCAGGCAAAGTGTAGGGCTCCGTCTCCTGAGTATTGCAGTCAGTGAGGAGGCTGCTTACGTGCCTGCTGCAGGCATTGAGGGGCGAGGTGGGGGAGAGCATCTCTTCCCTGCAGCGCCCTCACACTCCCCCCTCTCCGCCTACCCCAGACCTCAGTTGCCATAGAACCTTGAACCTAGACTTAACCCCACCCCCTATCCCTTATCCCCGCGGCAGCTTGGCCCTCAGATATCCACGTAGTCTCTGGTGGCAGCCCAGGCCAGATCCGCATGACTTTTGGTGGTAACTCGGCTTCAGACATCAGCAAAGAGCCCAGCTGCAACAGGACCACCCACCCATACGTGGCCCTGGCCGCAGTTGCCTGGATGTCTTTCTTCTATTCCACTTCCAGGGGTCAGTGGAATCAGGGCGGCATTTAGGTCGACATCTCATTCTTAATTCTTAATGGTGTTTCGCCTCGTGTATGCAACATTTTGTGTTTATTTATTTATTTAATTACTCATTCATTCATTCATTCATTCATTCATTCATGTTTTTTGAGACAGGGTTTTTGCCTGACTACCTTGGAACTAGCTCTGTAGACCTGACTGACCTTGAACTCACAGGGATCCTCCTGCCTCTGCCTCCCAAATGCTGGGAAAATATTCATTTATTTTTATTTTATGTGCATTGGTGTTTTGTCTGCATGCATGTATGTCTGTGTGAGGGTGTCAGATCACCTGGAACTGGAGTTACAGTTGTGAGCTGCCGTGTGGGTGCTGAACGTGGAACCCAGGTCCTTTAGAAAAGCAGCCAGTGCTCTTAACCTCTGTGCCATCTCTCCAGCCCTGGAACATTTCATTTAACTGGTACTCACCATTGCTTTTTTTTTTTTTCCTGATTATAGTAAGCACTCTTACAAGTGTGTTTTAAATGCTTATCAGATTGCTTTTGTAGGAGACTTCTAGACCTGGAGTAGTTAGGTCAGGGAATACTTACTTTTAAAGGGTCTTGGTATATATTGTGGATTGTTTGGCAGAAAATAAGGAGTTTTAAAAAATTCGAGAGAAGGGCTGGTGAGATGGCTCAGCAGGTAAAGGTGCTTGCCACTAAACCTGATTGATGACCTTAGTTCAATCCCTGGGACCTCCGAGGTGGAAGTTGATAATTGACTCATATCCTCTGACCTTCACATCTGTGTTGTGGCATGTGCTCCTGACTCAGCCTCCCTATAATACTATGTTTAAAATGTTTCTGAAGGCAAGCGAGTTTGTGTTCTCCCCTTGTGGAGGGCAGCCTCCAGGTTCGCCTCCGTTAAGCTGCTGGTGGGGCTCTTTGTTAAACAGACTGCAGAGACTCGCTCTGCTTTGGGCGAGTAACATCAGCC
The DNA here is from genome assembly GCA_036184795.1 of Tokudaia tokunoshimensis. Classification (NCBI taxonomy): domain Eukaryota; kingdom Metazoa; phylum Chordata; class Mammalia; order Rodentia; family Muridae; genus Tokudaia; species Tokudaia tokunoshimensis. Next base: position 2,945,599 of record BTHU01000011.1, read on the forward strand.
TTGGTTTAGCCTCTGCCTCTGGAAGCGTTAGCATTCTTCCATGTCCTGGGAGAATTCTGAAATGTTCCATCGAGGGGATGGAATGTGTTTGTTCTGGGAGGTCTTCACCCTTGTAGGGCTGGGATAGCCGTTTTCTTGGAGATTCAGATGAGAGAGCAGCAGACACAAGGACGGAGGAGTGTAACCAGATGAGTGTGGTTGCTAATGCTCAACTCCACCCTTGCCCTCTCCGCAGGGCGGGCGATCACATCGCTCCCCTAGCCTTAGAGAGTGGCTCTGGCTCTCTGGCGTTTTCAGAGTAACATTTGTTGTTTTTATAGACTATGTAATTATTGTAGAAAATTCAGAGATTAAAGAGAAACAAACTACCCATAACCCAGCAGGCTGGGAGTCATCACCGCTTAATATGCAGTATATTGCTTTGTAATGATTTTCTCTCTGTGTGCAAATATTAAAAGTGGGATCATATTCTAGAAGTCTCTGATGTCCTTTTCACTTCTACGTTATTAGAAACAGTTTCTTGTGTTTGGAACATCTTTTAAAACATGATTAAATATATACATCATATGTTCATTGTTATGTATTACTATAATTTTTTCGATACTTCCTTTGGTGTACATTTAAATTGTTGTAAATTAGATTTACACCAAAGTAGTGTGTGACTACACAGTAATTTTTGTAGGCTTGATTCATAAAAGTGACTTATTAAGGCAAGAAGGACTTTTCTTTCTCGTTTTAAGACCGGTTTTTACTATGTAGCCCAGGCTAGCCTCAAACTTGTGATCCTCATGTCTCCTCTTCCAGTGTACTCTTGATAGAAGTAATTTTAAATGTTTATTCTTGTTTTATGCATATACATATTAGACCTTCAACACACACACACGCACACACACACACGCACACCCAACGGTCATACATTGCTGTCCCTGGAGGCTAGAAAGAGGGTGTTGAATCCCCTGGACCCTTGACCCCTGGACCCCTGGACCTGGAGTTACAGATGGTCATGAGCTGCCATGTGGGTGCTGGGAACTAAACCTGTGTTTTCTGGAAGAGCGTCAAGTAGTCAACCACTGAGCCATCTCTCCAGACATAGAAGGAAGTTTTTAAAAAGCCTTTAATTCACAGCGCTTTATTTCTTTGTTTACTTATTTCCCAGACAGCATTTCTTTGTGTAGCTCTTATCTGTCCTGGAACTCACTCTGTAGACCAGGCTGGCTTCAAACTCAGAGATCCACCTGTCTCTGCCTCCTGAGTGCTGGGATTAAAGTTGTGCGCCACCACTGCCCGGCTTTGATTTACTTTATTAAACCATATTAATTGGTTTAGTGTGTGTGCATGCTCCATACACACAAGCATATTTGTCAGGTGTAGTGTGGAGCTCGGGGACAGTTTGTAGGCGTTGGCTTTACTGTTTGACCACATGCATCCTGGGATTGCACTCACGTTCCCAGGCTTGGTGGCAATTGCCTTTACCTGCTGAGCTGTCTCACCAGCCTTTAGTGCCTTATTTCTTGTTTCACTAACAGGATTTTGCATAGAGATGAACCTGCACACAGCCTTTTCCTCCGCAGCTATTCCTATGACTTTTACTCGTAGAAATTCTTGCCCGAGATCAGATAGTCACGTGCTCTTTGGTTCCTAGGGTCTTTTGTCTATTTTCTCCCTTTTCTGTCTAGGGATCAGCAAATAATAACCTGTGGGTCAAATCTATCCTCCCATTTGTTTTTATAAACAATTTATTGGCCAGCTACCTTTTTTTTGCTTATTTACATAGCAGCCTGGTGTTTTAACAGTGACAGAGTTGTGCTGTTATGACAGAAACTCATAATACTTACCAGTTGATTAAGACAGTTTGCTGTCTGGCCCTCATGGAAACTTGCTGTTTTAGTGGACTTCAGCTATCCTTAAGTGCATGCTTTAGCTGAGATCCTCACTGGATTCCTACTTAACCCTACTACCCATCTCCCCCAACCCTTGCGGAAAGCCTACTCCATACTCATTGTTATTCTCAAGTGCATTGGTTTTGCCTGCAGGTACCAGGGAAGCCAGAGTTCTTACCCAACTGCCAGTTTAACTGCATTACAGAAAAACAGAAATTAATTTAGAGAGAGAGATTAATTTGTATTTAATAAAAACGATTTATTTATTTTAGATATGTGAGTACACTGTCTTCAGACACATCAGAAGAGGGCATCGGATCCCATTACAGGTGGCTGTGAGCCACCATGTGGATGCTGGGAATTGAACTCAGGACCTCTGGAAGAGCAGTCAGTGCTCTTAACCACTGAGCCATCTCTCCAGCCCCTTAATTTGTATTTTTAAAATATAGAATAAACAGGGGACTGGAGAGATGGTTCAGTGGTTATAAGTACTAACCAGTCCTGCTGAGGGTCTCTGTTCTGCTCCTAGCACCTACATCAGGTCATTCACAATTTCCCGTGACTCCAGTTTCAGGGAATCCAACACCCTACTTATGTCCACCCCCCTCACCGTTCATAAAACAAATAACTGAATCTTTAAAAAAAATACTAGAATAAACAGGTTGCGCTTCATAAATTGTTGAAGTTATAGACAGAGATTTGACACCTAAGTGGTCTGATAAAGCATGCATTGGCTAGAATCCTGGAGCTAAGGGTAAACTTTTTAGTACATTTGTAAATTCCCCTTTTAACGGAAATAGCTTGTTCATAAAGCAGATCACACTAGTCTTTATATGGATTCCTGGTTTATTCTGATGAAAGAAAAATTCCATTCTAACAGCTGCATCCTCCAGTAATCCTGGTTTGTTTCTCCATTTTCCTGTCTTTACCAACACAGGAATGTCAGCAGATAGGACAAAGGGGTCAGAGGTGGTTCCAAAGCATACAGACAGACATACACAGGCACGCACATAGGCTTGAATGCACACTCGCACATACACATAGGCACACACATACATACACTCACACATACACACATAGGCACATGCATGCATACACTCATACATACACACATAGGCACATGCATACATACACTCACACATACACACACATAGGCACACACATACATACACTCACACATACACACAGGCACATGCATGCATACACTCATACATACATACACACATAGGCACATGCATACATACACTCATACATACATACACACATAGGCACACACATACATACACACATACATAGGTACACGCATACATACACTCACACATACATACACACAGGCACATGCATGCATACACTCATACATATATACACACATAGGTACACACATAGGTACACGCATACATACACTCACACATACGCACATAGGCACACGCATACATACACTCACACATACACACACACAGGCACATGCATGCATACATTCACACACACACACACACACACACACACACACACACACACACACACACACCTCTACCTCCCGAAGTGGGGACTCTGCATCTTTACAGAGATAGTAAATGCTGATGCCTTCTGTAACTCTTATGTATTTTAAGGATAGTTAACATCCTTTATTTAGATCTAAACTAAAATGTTGAATGAAAGGCTATGTTATCATTTTCAAACATCAATTAATAATCAAAAACCTTCTCTAAACATACATTTTGAGTAACTTTTTTTTTTTAGCCAAAGAAAAATATCTTAGAAAACAATAGGTGTGAGTTATGAACTATGCAGAGGGACAGTTCAGAACTAGTCCCCAGTCAAGGTCCTTCCCTCCCCCCCATTCTCTGCTATTTATTATGAGACAATATTTGGCTCAGTAGCCCAGGCTACTATCTATTATTCTCCTGCCCGATTCTCCTAAGTGTTAGCTAGCATTGCAGACCCGATAAATGAAAATTTTCAACAAGAAAAGACACAGTCAGATTCCTGTTCTAAAAAGATCACTCAGACTGCATAGTAGCTGGTGAATTAGAGAAAGGGAAATCCAGTGATGAGGCCATTCTAACAGAGTGACAGGTTACAGTGTCCTGAACTAACATGCTGTTAAGAGATGGAGAGAACATACCTGGAGTTAAGGAAATTCAGCCAGAGGCTAGGCAGGTAAACCAGACAGGAAAGAAGAGAAAGGGTTGTGTCCAGGGCACCATCCTGTGTGTGTGTGTGTGTGTGTGTGTGTATGTGTGTGTATATGTGTGTATGTGTGTGCATGCACACACGTGTGTGTGTGTGTGTATGTGTGTGTGTGTAGGGAGGCTTTTAAGCCTCTTACCTCTACCTCACCAGTGCCATATCTTTATGTTGCATTGAAACATTTAACAAAATATGCTGTGTGTGTGTGTGTGTGTGTGTGTGTGTGTGTGTGTGTGTGTGCACGCGCGCGTGCGTGCATGCACACGTCCAAGCGCTCTGCTGGGATTAAGGGTGAGTGCCAGCACTGTCTGGCAGTGGTCACCACTTGCCACCCAGTTCTAAGGCCTTTGTGCCTCTGTTTCCTCTTTTAATCCTCATGACAATACCATGGGCTATGGTGGCAGCCTTAATGTTCCAGATGGAGAGACAAAGGGAGAGGCCGAAGTCGTCATAAGTCCTGCAGTTCACTGAGGAAGAAAGCCAAGGTTCTGGACAGTGGTCTGGTTCTAGAACCATCTGGTTAAGGACATCAGAGTGTGCCTGTAAGTGCAGCGTCAGGGTGTGAAGGCAGCGTGCGAGAGCCAAGTCAAGGCACGTGGAAAAGCATTGCAGCGTGCGCAGCAGTACCAGCAACAGCTGAGTGACAGAAAGCCGGACGATAGCTGAATAGGAGCCTGTCCTGGTCTAGTGTGGGAAACAGACATGATGAACGTGGTCCCTCCGAGGTCGAAAGGGATGAGGGGTGCCTCGTGAACCTGGCTTTGAAGGATAAAGACAAACGCCCAGAATGTAGGGTGCAAGCGTAGAGGAGGCTGTAGGTGAGGTGGGAGCCTGTTCTCGCATTGCTTGCGGAATGCCGAGAAGTTCAGAGTTTGGGGTCAGGACGAGCCAACCAGAGCAGCCCCGTGGGCTGAGCAGTCCATGTGCCATTGTGAAGCCTGCACAGCCCTGAATTGTGAAGCCTGCGCAGCCCTGGATTGTGAAGCCTGCACAGCCCTGGATTGTGAAGCCTGCACAGCCCTGGATGTGGGTTGGCGCGTTTTATCACATCAGACTGGGGTCGTTGTCCGCTAGAGACCGGCCTGCCTGGGATGAAAACTTCAAACTCCCTTCCATATATTTTGGAGGGTTAGGATATGTTTTGAAGTTTGATTTACCTGACTGCTGGAAGTAGGCAGCGGTGCCAGGCGCCCCCCTGCAGGAGGAGGGCACATACGTGTGATGTGGTTGAGTTTGAGTGTCAGAGACAGACCCACCTTTTGTTGGGCCTATCATTTTTCCAAGTTGGAGCCCTGCTTAAAAAAAACACAAAACACCGAATACCAGGTAAAGCACAGGACCCTGGGAGGAGCGTCCCTCTGCTCTCTCCTGCCTGGGGTCTGGGTTGCCGTGCTCCTTGTTGGCCTCATCATCTTAGCCCTCAGCTGGTAGTCATCTTGTTTAACTACTTCAGGCTAACCCGAGGTCTCTTAGTCTGATGTCTCAGAAGGTTCCTGGCACCATGACGGTCCTTCTTAGGTCTCTGCTGCTGTGTCCTAATTCAGGAAAAACCCAGAGCAAAGGCCCCCGAAGGGGGTGCTGGCCAAGGAACTTCCTTCCCATGCTAAGGCTCTTCAGACTGAGGCAGGAGCAAGGAGCCTGTCAGTTTGATTTATTAAAGGCACCTTACCTAAACGGCCTCTCACCTGGATGACAGTTTCTTAACCGGGTTTTAGAGGTCTCCTTGCAGTCAGTGAGGGAGAGGCAGGACCCAGGACAGTGATGTCAGTAGCACCCCGGGGATGACTTCTGTGGTGAGGGAAGAGGAAGTTTGAGCATCCACAGACCTGCTGAAGTGTTTCCTGGCTGGGAGGCCATAGGTCTGTCAATAGGAAGGCATTCTCGGAGATGCTCGGGGCTCCTTCCCCGCCCTCCACCCTGGCTTTGAAAGCCCCTCCCCCATCTCTGAGCCTCATCCTCTGGGTGCTCACCACCCACCGCAGGTGCTCAGGGCTTCCCCTCCCCCCTTCCCCCCTTATTCACTGTCAGGACTTAACAGTTTCAGTGTGAATGATCTCAGCCAGACCTCAGGGCTTACGTGATGTTAAGGGAGTCACGTGGCCTGGCATAAATAGCTAAGTGACTGGTACCTGCCAAAGCCAAAGCGCATTTGCACTTCAGAAGGGAGTTTGTTGGCTAGGGTGGCCCCGGAGGGGTCCCGAGAGGCAGTGTGCCAGGCTCTGTGTGGGTTCGTGGTTTGGTTTAATGTCAGAAGGACCTCATCTCAGGTCTCTTCTTTCTTTTTGGTTTTTCTTTTATTATTATTATTATTATTATTATTATTATTATTATTATTATTATTATTACTACTATTATTGAGACAGGGTATAGCCCTGGCTGTCCTGAAACTCACTCTGTAGACCAGGCTGGCCTCGAACTCAGAAATCCGCCTGCCTCTGCCTCCCAAGTGCTGGGATTAAATGCGTGCACCACCACTGCCCAGCAGGTTTCTTCTTTCTTTTAGATTTCTGGAGCATATTTCCAGTGCTGACTGGGGAAGGCACAGATTTGAGGGTGTTTTGCTTCCTCTAAGCCTCTCTTCCATGCTTACAGGAGGTTGAGTGTGGGACTCTGGCACCTCACTTTGGGAAGCTCTGACTGGTCTCATGGTTGAAGGTGCCTGCTGGGTACTTGATATGTCTGAAACCCCAGGGCCTGGTAACAGAGTGCAGAGGGATACTGCTTTTACTTTCAGTTCTGTGTCCTGCTGAATCTGCGTTAGGCACGGCTTCATGTCCAGAACATGATATAGCAACAGGAGAAACTGCAAAGGATTGTTAAAAGGGCCTCTTCTGTTCGTAGCTCTCAGCCTGGGTCAGGCCAAACTCTCACAGTGGCAGACAGATTTGGGGCTGTGCAGGGGTGAGCCACTGAAGGCCGGCAAAGCTCTAAGTGTTTTACTGCTCCCTGCAAGTAGGTACCGCTGTTTTTTTCATTTTTAGATTTTTCCTATTACTTTATGTGCCTTAGTGTTCTGCCTACATGTTTATGTATGTAGCATGTGCATGCCTGATGCCCACGGAGGTCATCAGAGGGTGTTGGATCCTTTGGAGCGGAGCTACTGATGGTCGTAAGCTACCACGCTGGCACTGGGAACCAAACAAGTGCTCTTAACCGCTGAGCTTAAGCCCCCTTATTTTTTATTTTTTTCCCCAGTGGGATCTCATGAGGTCTTTGTCCCAGAACAGATGGGAATGCCGGGGAGCCTGGGAGCTTCAGAAGGAGAGCGGAAAGGTCTCCTTTCCACTCTCAGTTGTGAGCCTGAGGGGTAAGCTGCCTCTTGGGCTGGGCTCCTGCATCTCAGAAGGACGCAGGCTGCTGTCCGAATCAGACTCTCTCCTGACCAGTCTGTAAAACCGGTGGGAACTCCAATCATTTGTACAGATGTGTGTTGCTCTAAAAGAGGCTGGACCCTGTCCAGAGGCAAGGTCTGCAGGAACGGTCTTTATTTTGAAAACAACCTCTGGCTAACCACAGACATTTAAAGCCTCATTTGTTTGTGTAAATTTTTAATCACCTTCATTCTGCTAAAAAATAAACATTAGAAAGAAGATGACAAAGCAGAGAAGGTGAGTTTTAGGGCTGTTCGTGCATGTCATGTCATGCAGCATGTCAGGCATGTTCCTGACAGGAAAACTGGAGAAGAGAAGGTCAGCTGGCCTGAGATAAGTGGGAGAGGCCCTTACTTAAGAATTCTGCTAAGAATTTAGTTTGAAAAGCATATATATATAAACTTTTTAAGGAAGATATGTTTGGGTATCTCCCCCTTAGGCCCTTCCCCATGTATCTGTGTGTGTGTGTGTGTGTGTGTGTGTGTGTGTGTGCACCCTATGCTGTGTGTATGTGCATGTCTGTATCCTATGCTGTCTCTGTGTGAGAGTGTGTGTATGTATGCTGTGTGTGTATCCTATGCTGTCTGTGTCTATGTATGAGTGTGTTAGTGTGTGTACCCTATTCTGTGTTTGTATGTGTGTATGCTGTGCTGTGCGTGTAAGTACATCCTATGATCTGTGTGTGTGTGTTTGTATGTGTGTATATCCTATACTGTGTGTGTATGCTACACTGTGTAAGTATATCCTATCCTGTCTCTGTGTGTGCATGTGTGTATATCCTATACTGTGTGTGTGTATGCTACACTGTGTAAGTATATCCTATCCTGTCTCTGTGTGTGCATGTGTGTATATCCTATACTGTGTGTGCATATGCTGTGCTATGTGTGTGTATATGCTGTATTGTGTGTGTGTCCTATCTGTGTGTCTGTGCATGCATGTGAGTGTGTGTTTGTGTGCCTGTGTGTGTGAGAGAGAATAGTGTGTGTATCCTATGCTGCCTATGTGTATGTGTGTGTTTGTGTATGAGAGAGAGAGGTGTGTGTGTATCCTGTGTGTCTGTGTGTGTCTATGTATTTGTATATGCATGTAAGTATATGTGAACCTACCTGAGTGTTTGTGTGTGTGCTCTGTGTATCTGTTTGCATGTGCATGCATGTGTGCACATGTCTGTGTGTTTGTAGTTCATAAGTGCTCCTATGAAATGGATTGATGGGTTGGAAAAGACTGTTGAAGGAACTCAGGGAATCTGTGCCAGTGAGGTGGTCTCTGAGACCGACAGAGCCTGGGCTTGCTGTGTGTGTGTGTCTGTGTAGAGCCGTCTTATTATTAGAGGAACAGGGGACTGGCCTCTCACTGTGGATGCATAACAAAACAGCTGTGGCCTATGGCCAGGCAGTTTTCACAGTGAAACTGTGACTCTCCTTCCAGGATATGATTGATGGCTTTGGGACTGTGAACTAATGTTGATCACCCATAGTGGAATGTCAGTGTGAAGGTGGCTCTGGTTGCAATCCAGATGGCTTTGGATTGTCTGCCATGGTGGATAATTTGTACCACACTGGGAAGCAGAGCAGAATGAGATGGGTAATCTAGCGGCCTTTGTGTGCCCCCAGTCCTTGCTGAGTTGCCAGTAGCTCTGTGAGTTCTCTTCTGGGGGCTCAGTTGGATGGGGAGTCTGGAGGAGCAGGCCTAGAAAGAAGAGGTACTACCAACATCGTGTGGGTGAAAAGTGAGGCCAGGAATGTTGTAAGTGCACTCGAGGTTACAAAGGACCTCAAGTGCTCATTACATAATTGGCAACATACATTTTCTGTTTGCTAGACCGCCTGCCTAGACAAGCCTCTAGCCTAAGTTGGTTTCCAGAGGATAAACACTACCTGAGCCAGCATGGAGGGGTGGTTCCTACCCTCGGGCTTCCGGTTCCCTTAGAGGTGTTTGCTGCCCAGGCTCTATCGTACTATTCCCAGTGACTTTTCTCTGGCTGTAGCTGTCTACCAAGGGCCCACACTAGCTGCTGTCATCCGTGATTGCAAGCGGGGAACGCAGTGTGCCTGACTGGAGCCGCTTTCACCTCAGTGAAGCTTCTGTGTTGCAGGCACATCTTGGAGAAAGCTACTTGCCTCAGCCTCAGCTTCAGGGGACACAGTAGACAATTGCTTTGTTAGTAAAGCTTAGGACTCGGCCAGTATCACCTTTAGGCAGAGCGAAACCCTCTCTACTCCTGGGGTTAGAAAACAGTATGCTTCTAAACTGTTCTTGTTATTTCCACATGGAACTGTGTTTTGTTTTGTTTTGTTTTGTTTTTTTTTTTGGTTTTTCGAGACAGGGTTTCTCTGTGTAGCCCTGGCTGTCCTGGAACTCACTCTGTAGACCAGGCTGGGCTCGAACTCAGAAATCCGCCTGCCTCTGCCTCCCAAGTGCTGGGATTAAAGGCGTGCGCCACCACCGCCCGGCGGAACTGTGTTTTTTATTTAATTTATTACTATTTTTATGGGGGCAAGAGGAGTTTTCCCCACCACCCCAGAGTTTGAAGTCCTATCATAAGCTGTAGTCTGTAAATCAGAGATGAGAAAGGCGTCCTCAGAAGGAAAAGGTGATGCTGTGCATGGCGGAGCCCTGGGAAATAGTTGACTCTGGATGGAGGGAAGCGCTGAGAACATGGGGAGCAGGGTTGGGTGCATGGATGGGTTTACCTCATATCCTTACCCATCATCTGCCTCGAGTTCAGATGTGGCCAATGAGGAAATGAGTTGTTCTGAACTCAATGATGAGAAGGAGAGCTCTTAGAAGAGAATTCATGGAAACAAAGATGCCTGCCTGGTGATCACTTCTCCGCTTTTCTTAACCACGCCCACCCATATTCCTTTCTCCCTCCCCTCCTTCCTTCCCTCTTCCCTCTTTTCCTCCCTCCCTCCCTCCCTCTCTCCCTCCCTCCCTCCTTCCTTTTTCCCTCTCCTCCTTCCTTCCCTCCTCCCTCTTTTCCTTCCTCCCTCCCTCCTTCTTCCCTCTCCTTCTTCCTTCAGTTTTCTCCTATCTCCCCTCTCCTCCCCTCCCCTCCTCTCTCCTTCCTTTCTTCCTTTCTTCCTTCCTTCCTTTAGTTTTTTCCTCCTCCTTCCCCCTTCCCTCTCCTCCCCTCCCCTTCCCTCCTCTACCCCCTTCCCTCCCTCCTTTCTTCTTTCCTTCCTTCCTTTAGCTTTTCCCCCTTCCCTTCCCTCCCCTCCCTTCCCCTCCCCTCTCCTTTCCTCCCTTTCCTCCCTCCCCTCTTCTCTCCTCACCCTTCCCTCCCTCCCTTCTTCCCTTCTTTCCTTCCTCCCCTCAGGTGGCTTTGTTCTGGTGTTTCCCCCCACACACACACACACCAGGGACCATTAGTCATTTGCATCTCATCCTGTGTGAGCCACAGCTGGGTAATTAGCTGACAGTTTGCATGTAAATGCATACACCTTTCTCTAGAACTATTTTCCCATCCAGTCTCGCAAAGGCAGCTGTGAAGGAGATTGAGGGCAGGAGTGGAACTGTGGGGGACACAGGCACAGCAGTTCTGTGTCAGGTCAGTTGCCTGCAAGGTCATGTGAGAGTGAACTCTGGGGTGGCAGTTTCAAGAGGATGACTCTAAAGTCCTGTACTTGGTCTGTAGTAATCAAGTTGCTGTCCTGTGTCCCTGTTGTGTGCCTGGAAATTGTGGGGAAAGGTCACTTTAGAATGATCGTTTTTCACCATTGACTGCTGAGGAAAGGAGCTTGGGGGTGGGGTGGGGAGTCTGCATTAAAGCCTTCCACAGGGGCAGCATAGCTCTGTGGTCCAGTACTTGCTGTTCCAGCAGAGGCTCAAACTTTAGTTCCAGCTGCCCTTGTTGGGTGCCTAACAACCACCTGTAACTACAGCTCCCAGGGACTGACTCACTCCTGGCCTCTGCAGACGCCTGCGCGCACACACACACACACACACGCGCACACACTCATGCACTGCACACACACACACACGCACATGTACACACACACACTCATGCACTGCACACACACACACGCACATGTACACACACACACTCATGCACTGCACACACACATACACACACACGCACATGTACACACACACACTCATGCACTGCACACACACGTAGGCAGTCACATGCTCCTTTTTTTTTCTTTTCTAAGTTTTTTTTTTTATTTACATTCAAAATCATTTCCCCTTTCCTGTTTCCTCCCTCCCCGAAAGTCCCATAAGCCCCCTTCCCTCCCTCTTTTCCCCATTCAACCCCCTCTCGCTTCTCTGTCCTGGCGTTCCCCTACATCCAGTCTTTCCAGGACCAGGGGTCTCTCCTTCCATCTTCTTGGACATCTATTGATGTGCGCTCCTTAACCAGGTGATAAAACACCAGCTCTCCGCGGGCGGCAGAACACAGCTCCCTTCCGTTAGTCTCTGTTCCTTTCCATACCTGAATGTCCCGTCACCCCAACCCTCACTACACCAGGCTCTCCCAGCATCACAGCCTTGTGAATGTGGAGTTTCTTTCTCCTTCAGGGCCTTGTATTCTTTTCAAGGCTTCACAGAATCTTGCCTGAGCCCTAAGACTTGGCTTCTCAGTTGTGTTCTAACACAGATCAAGTCTTAAAGGGCCAGCAGCAGCTGCCCTTGGGAGCTCTTTAGAACTCATTCTCAGTGGCCTTCAGCAGCTGTCAGTCAGCCCCTTCGACCTGGAGAGGCACTGGCTAAGCTGTTAGCTCAGAGGAGGAGGAGCCCCTGGGTAGGGGGAGCCTAGGTGCCCTTCGTGGGCCAACCCCTCCTACGCAGACCTCCATGGTTGGATCACCCTAGAGAGGATTAGGGCCTAGCAGTCTGTTTTCACAGGCACTGTGGAGTCGGGAAGCACCACTCGTAGATGCCATTCTGATGACACCTCATCTGTAAAGCACATCCCAGCAGCTAGTCAGTCACCCTTCCTATGGTGATGTCCTCTCAGAGGGAGGTAATTAGACAAGGCAGGCTGTCCCCTGTAACCAAACTGCAGGAAATTCCTCAGCCAGTGTTATCTCCTGCTCATGCCTGGATCCTGTCAGGTGTAGGTTGGGTGGTCTTGGGTGACGCTGGCTCAGAAGCCAGCTGCTTTTATATCTTGTGGCAGCTTGTTGCCAGGGCCTCCAGCAAACCCACAGGTGGAGAAAGGGGGAATGGCGGGTTTATGGCAGAGCTTAGACTGTGCCAGCCACAGCCTTTGCATAGTTCCTTTTGCTTTTGTGTAAGAGAATTTCAGTCTCTAAGAACCAAGGAGGCTGGGGGTGGGGAGAGAGGAGGGGAAGGGAGAGGGAAGGGGGAGAGAGAGGGAGGAAGAGGGGAGGGGGAGAGAGAGAGTGTATGTGAGTTCCTTCTGCCTAGGGAAAACTAGCACAGTACTAAACAACCCAGCATTGTCCAGTAACTATTTTTACTTTATTAGGTTTTTTGTATTTTTTTTAAATGGAGATCAAACCCAGGGCCTTGTATATACTAGACATGTAGTCTATCTCTAGGTAAATCCCCAGACCATAATATTTTATGTATGTAGTTTTACCTGTGTGGTTACACATATATTTGTGTATATATTTATGTTTACATATATAATTTTGTATTTTTGGTAGTTGTATTAGAAACAGGAAAAGGAGCAGATGGCATTGGTTTTAATAATGTGCTTTTTAAACCTAGTAAATTCAAAATACTTTTTAGTTTTAATAATAAGATTAGTGATAAGATAGTACTAAAGATTAGTAATAAGCTAGTTTTTATGGCCCAGGCTTGTATTCTGATGGCCAAGGCCGAAGGATCTTGAGTTGAAGGCTTCCTTTGATTGTACAGCAAATTTAAGCCTGGGAACTAGAGAGTCCCTGTCTCAAAAAGTCAAAAGGGTTGGGAATATAGCTTAACCATGCAGTATTTGCCTAGCATGCAGAGGGCCCTAGCTGTAATTCCCAGTTGCGTTTACCCCCACTATAAAGATATTTTTACATTGTTCTTGTCTCACATAGTCTTTGAAACTCAGTTGTGGACATCTCTGTGTCTGAGAACCCATGTGACCAGTGGCTACGAGGCTGGACAGGGTGGGCCCAGCCCATTCCCTCCCCTAGTTGGTTTTGAACTTGCTTACTTGCATTCCTTTTAGATCATTGCAGAATCCTCCTACGGGAGGTTGCATGCTCCGTAAACATCCCATTTCTTACACAGTAGTCTGTGGTTAAGAATACTTACAGAGCAGGTGAGGAGACAGGCAGTCAGTAAAGTACTTGCATAGAGCCTGAGTTGAAACCTCACAACATGTTAGACAAAAATAACTGGGGGTGGCTAGCATACACTTACAATCCGAGGGTTGTGGAGCAAAGACAAGGAGGGACCCTGGTGCTCTCTGCGCAGCCAGTCTAGCCTACTTGGTGAGTTTCAGTTTTGGTGTTTTTTAGACCCTGTCTCAAAAAACAAGGTGGAGGTCAGGAGGGCACCAGAGGCGGTTTGCTGGCCTCCACGCTCACACATGCATCCCCTGCGCACACACACACAGGCACACATGCGCACACACACACACATACACAGTGCACACACACACACACACGCACGCGTGCATACACATACACACACATGCGCACACACACACACACACGCACACATGCGCACACACACACACATACACACACAGTGCACACACACACACACACACGCACGCGTGCGCACACATACACACACATGCGCACACACACATACACACACACATACACACACACACACACACACACACACACACACACACACACACACACAGAGTCAGAGGAATTGAACAGCAAGGAGTTTCATCCATGAATGGATTAATATATACAGAGGAACACTTCGGTTCTCTTGACTGCGTTGGTGACCATTTCTGCAGTGTCTTCTTGTGGAACAAACAGAGACACCTAGATTCTGGCAAAGTCAGTGCCGTGGTAGAAGGGTAAAGTGAGCCCAGTCAACTCTGGCCTTGATGTTTGTCACTGAATTGCAGAGACCTTGTCTGGAGAAGTGGCTGCTTGCTGCTCTGGTGACTGTGGCCGAGTGACCCTGAGGTGATCAGTGACAGGGAAGTGACGCCTCAGCTCTGGAGAGCCGACTCTGCCAACTGCTGTAGTTGCTCTAACCCAGTCGTTAATGGATTAGTAAATGTAGAAGTTCTTACCCGTGTTAATGGCCCCTAAGGCAGCGTGCGCTGCAGTTGTCCCAGAAATGAGATATTGAGGGAAGGTGTTGTTTGACATTGTTGTACTTTTTAAATGCCCTTTGGGAGTTAAGAGACAGGACGATTGCTGTTTAAGGTCACTGGTCACATCTCATTGAGACTCTGTCTCAGAGTAAACACAATGTGGAGCTATGCATGGCGGTTGAGCATGCTATAACCACAGCACTCGAAGGCAAGGAGAATTGTTAGTGTAGTCAAGGCCATAATAAGTTCCAGGCCAGACTGTGTCCCAAAAAACCAGAAAGCCCACCACCCACACTGCAGTGGCAGGTGGCTTCTCTGTCGCTGTGATAAAACACACACTGACTGAAATCAACGTGGGAAGAACGGTTTATTTGCGTTACCTTCCCAGGTCACAGCTTGTCGCTGAGGGACGTCAGGGTAGGAACCCACACAGGAGCTTGAAGTAGAAATCTTGAAGGACCGCTGCTGCTAGCCTGCCCTCTGGCTTCCTCAGTGTCCTTACACAAGCCAGGACTAAGCCTAGGCAGGGTACCAACCACAGTGGGCGGGGCCCTCCTAGGTCAATCAACAAGGAAGACACTCCCTCTTCCTAGGTGACTCTAGGTTCTTCCAAGTTGACAATAAAATTAACCTGGTTGGATGCCACCAGACAAGCCAAAATGAAGATGCTACAAACTAAACTTGTTTCTTATTTCTTATTTTATCTGCGTTCTTACAAGAGTCATGTCAGGGAGTTGACAGGCTCGTGAAGGATTCAGCTCCACAGTGTGAGTCTGAGGAAGATTTCTTTTGAAGGGACACTAATATAGCTTGTAATGTCGGCACCTTTTCTTCTGACTGAATTGCAGTGAATTATAGATGCAGATGGAAGATGTCATTTTTATCCCTCTTGGAAAGCCCTAGAACCTCATTTGCTCTTTTCTGACCAAGTCTCTCTGTGGCTGGGAGTCACAGGCTTCTCTTGAGTGGAAGCTTGTCAGTCAGCCTGCAGTGGAGAAAGGGGTTTGCAGTAGGATTGTGGAGAGGGAGCCACACGCATTGGCTTTGCTCTCCATCCTCCTGGGAAACTGTTCTGCTAAGCCAGTGTTTCCTGTGTGACACAGCATTAGAAGCATTTGAGAGATGCGTGCCCCTTTCCTGTTCTGGAGGACCTTTCTTTCAGGTTTGTCCTCCAGGGGGTCAGGGACAGACTCTCCCCCAAAGTTGACTAATAGGAAACAGTCAATCATGGAACATTTGAGTAAAGCTTATATGTGTTTCATCCAGGAGAAGACAGTAAACTTCTGGCTTCAGTCTCTGTCCTAGTTCAGCCCCTACTTTTGCCACCTATAACCCCTTACATTATACCTGTGCACAGGTAATCCTGGACCTGCCCTGATTCCCTGTTTTGAGATTTACACCGTGGGTGTCTGCTTTCCACGCACCTCGAGTTACTAAAGCAAACCCGGCAATTCCGAACAGAGGTGAACATCAGCCTGCCGCGCATTCACCTGGGAGAGTCCTGGCTTTCAGCTCAAGATGATAATTCGGAAGGTTCAGGCAGGACCCTAGAATAATACATAATAATAGTAGTTTATAATAGTAAATTATTATTGTTATTATTATTATTATTATTATTATTATTATTATTATTATTATTATTACTGCTATTTTAAAACTCTCCAAGACAGTGGACAACCAGGTTTAGCAACTCTAAGACGGGCTCTTGCCTCACCTCCTTTTGGCTGAACCAGGAAGACATTCCTCAGGACTGAGTGTTCTGGGGCCTCATGAGACGGAAGAACCTTCACGCTAGAGTTTGAGAGGTGAGCAGGCATCTGACAAATGTTGAGGTGGTGGGAGAACGTTCCAGCTTGACAGCTCGCATTTCCAGAGACAGGGAAGTGAGGCATCAGGAGGCAGTACAGCCAGACCTCGTGACCTCTGACGGCAGAGGTGAAGCCGCCTTGTCTGGGTGTACAACACAGCTTGTTCTTCCCTCTCTCCTTGTCCTCTTTCCTCTGAGAGCCTTTAGTAGATTTGTCTGTATCTGGACAAGAAAACAAAGATTCTAACAGAGTGTGGTTTGGTTCTGTGTCTCAGATTGTCCCAGAGCGTCGGGTACCTTTTGACGGGAACCTCAAGTTTTTAAACCCGCAGTCTGTGGATGCCTTCTGAGCGCCTAGTCACTTGGAGCTTTCGAAGTCAGTTGTGTTGTGATCATAAAAAGAGAGAGTCTAGAGAATATGGTATACGGCGGTGTGGGGGAAGGGGGTGCCCCAGCGGGCCCATGTCGAGACATCCCTTCCCCCTGAGGGACCAGACACACAACGATATAGAACAGAATAGAATAGAGTTTATTCAAGGCATGGTATGGAAGTTAAGAGGGTAGTAGAGGCAGAGAAAGGCAGAGAGAATGGGAGAGTAGAGAAGCAGAGGTCGGCCATGACCACGTGGAAAGAGGGGGGTGGGGAGGACAGCCCAAGAGGGGCAAGAGAGAAGCTGAGAGTGAGAGAATAAGAGAGTAAGAGAGTAAGAGAGGTAAGAGGGGTAAGAGAGAGGAGGGGCTGAGTAGCCCCTTTTATAGTAGGCCAGGCCTACCTGGCTGTTGCCAGGTAACTGTGGGGTGGAGCTTAGGCAGAATCCTAACAAATTGATCTTTATCAGGATCAAGGAATAAAAGATCCACACGCATAAGTCTGTGGAGGGGAGATTGTCCTGCAGGAGCTTTTGACTAGTTCAGTCGAACCTCCTCTCCTGGACCTCAAGGTGCTCCCATTCATAATGCAAGAGCCACAAGGCAGGGTGCTGGACGACTGGACAGTGCCTCCGCCCTGGTGCCTGGCTTTAGGAAGTTGAACTGGTTCCCGAGGCAAAAGAAGCAAACGAAAGAGGCAGAACCAGTTTGTTTCCAGCCTTGCTTTGTGGGCCGCAGGTTTTAGGGGAAATGTTTTATTTCTTTTTTGCTCAGGTGTTTCATTGAAGTATTACTGCTCTGATTACTGAGCTTTCCCCCCAGTGCTCTTGTTAAATCTGACAACTGAACTGAGGAGACACTACACTCGGGCACACCAGTTCCGCAGGAAGCTGCATACAGGCATTGGCCATGACTGCGTTTAAATTATTTCCCAAATGGCTTTGAAACGTTAAAGTATTTAATTCAAAGTAATTCATGCTTATTAAGGAAAAATTTTAAAAATCTGGCTAAATAGAAGGAAAGAAAGCCCTTTGTTCTGCGTTTCAAACATAATCATCGCTAATACTGCCTTTTATTTAATTTCTCCAGACCTTTCTTTTCAGGCGAGGAAAAATTCTCAGTATTCTTTTAAGATGCTTATGTGAGCAAAAGGGGGAGGTAAAATTTTGTCTGAAACAAAGCTAAAACGATTCAAATCTACTTAATCACCATGGCTCGGATTAAGTTGGACCCTAGCTCAAAGCTATGGCACAGTGTGAATTTAGGATAAGCTATTTGATTTAGAAGCATACCCAGTCTCTGTAAACAATAGCGCTCACCGTTACGCTGAAGGGGCTGAGTTGGATTGAATTCAATAAGAATGTATGTCAAGTGCCTGGAGACTGGGCACATTTTTTTTTTCTTATCCCTGCCACAATTATAATTAAAAAAAAAATTCTCCACATCCCCCATTGAGGTTTTGGCAGAGCATAAATAGAAACGTGTGTTAGGTGAGCCCTTGCTGCTGTGCACAGCGTTGGACGCATCACTTATTTTGTATTTAACTTCATCTGAGCACACAGAAGGCTTGACCTGGCCTCTCTTTGTGAAGGGCTCGGCAGACAGTCCTGCAGATCAATGTTTTCAGAGGTTGATTAATTGTCCTACTCATTCCTACACTTTGGCCTCCAGAGACGGGAAGGAGGGTCCAATGTATTGCACGCATTAACTGTTTTAAATTGTGTTTTAGGAACAGCAAAGTGGCTCATTAAGTCAAAGGTCTTTTTTTTTTTAAGATTTATTTATTACATAATAAGTACACTGTAGCTGGCTTCAGACACCAGAAGAGGGTGTCAGATCTCTTTACAGATGGTTGTGAGCCCCCATGTGGGTGCTGGGATTTGAACTTAGGACCTTCAGAAGAGCAGTCGGTGCTCTTGCCCACTGAGCCATCCCTCCAGCCCTAGGTCAAAGGTCTTGATGTGAAATCATAAGCTGAGTTCAGTCCCTGGAACCAGTGACAGAAGGAGAGACTCAGACACAGAGAACGACCCTTTACCTCCACACACTCACAGATACACCTCGCACACAGACAATAAAAACAATAAAAATTTAAGCGAAAAGATTGTTTTTGGGCTGGTTAAAAGCTTGTATACTCTCTGAGGACACAGGCTTGATTCCCAGCACCCATGTCTAGTGGCTCACAGCTGTAGGTGATCTCACACTTTCTTCTGACCTCTGAGGCCGCCTGCATTCACACTCATGTATACATGCAGACACAAACACATACACACGATTAAAAAGTAAAATAAATCTCTTTGTTTGTTTGTTTTTTTATTATTTTCTGTTTTTTATTTACATTCCAAATGATTTCCCCTTTAATGAATCTCTTTTTTTAAAAAAGAAGAATTATCCCAATTGACGACAATCGTATGTATTTATAGGACGCTGTGAGATGTTTTGGCGTGTGCTTATACTGCAGAATGATTTAATCCAACACTGAATTACCATCTCATGCTTTTTATCATTTGTATATGAGAAAACGTCTAAAATCTAGTTTTTGAGGGATTATTTCTTTATCAGGGTTTCACTATGGTAGCCCTGACTGGCCTGGAACTTATTATATAGACTAGACTCATAGAGACCTGCCTGCGTGCTGGGATTGAAGTTATGTGGACATGCTACCCACGTGCCATCAGACTGCTAGGGCAGCTGTAAAGAAGAACCGGTGAAGCCGGCTGTAGCTCCATCCTCACAGTGGCCATAGGTGTCCATGCTCTGCGGCTCAGACTTTGATTGATTAGAAGCAGAGAGATGGAGATCCTGGACCACCCCCTTTATACTTAACCCTCCTCGTTTACCGTCTTTCCATTTTCCACTCTCGGTACCGTCATGTGCAAACAGTGAAGACATTCTCTCGGTGTACTTACAGGTTTCTGTGGCACTGGGATAGGATTCTGTGACTTCTTGGGGTGTGTTGCTCGGGAGTGACGTGAATGAGTTCCCCAAAACTGACTGTGTTCTCTAGTCTTTGTCCGCCTCATCCGTTCACATGGGAAGTCAGTTACAATAGGCAGGAGAGCGTGGGGGATACCAGTGGCCCTAAGGTGGGGTCTCATCATCTGCTGCTGATGTTATCTTAAGGAAGGGGTGTGGTCTGCGGGGGTTTTAAATAGGAGGACTTCCCAGTTGGGAAGCAGGTATTCTTGTACATGTTCATTGTCTTGAGCACAAGCTCATGTGAGCAGGAAGAGCTGGGGAAAAGGCTTCGATCTGTTTGCATAATTTCCTCAAGGTGGACTTTCCCCTTGTACTCTTTTTCCCTTTGTCTTTTTCCGGGAGGAAGGTATCCCTGGGTTTGCCCAGAGGCCTGTCCTCAGCAACCTTTGTGCCTGTGGGGAATAATTAGAGCTACATGACCTACCACCTACCGTTTGCTTGTCTCTCACTATAAAGTATGGTCTGCTGGCTTGGTTCCTTGTAAACACCATGGAAATACTTAAGGTCAATTTAGCAGGCACAAATAGAGGTTTTATAAACCAGTAACCTTAGGGGGAGCTAATTCTATTTTTCTTCAGAATGGTTTGGAGGTGAGCCTTGTGTGAGGGGAAAGAATGAATCTTACAGTGATACTGGAAGGATAGCTTTTTGTTGTTGTTTTTTAAAGGCATGGTTTCTTTGTGTAGCCTGAGCTGCCCCAGTATTCTTAGGCCAGTCTACCCTTAAACTCATAGAGGTCCTCCTGCCTCTGCCTCCTGAGTACTGGGATTAAAGGTGTGTGCTACCCTTGCCCAGCTTGAAGAATGCATTTTAATTTAGGAAAGAAAACAAAAAATGAATCCCAGCCTCACACCACAGCTAGATGTGTAAATTTTGTTTTGTTTTCCAGTAATGTACCTGTTAGCTTTTAACCTTAATGTGTGTGGTGAACAGAAAAAAACTAGAGAATTCTAGCTCATGCGAGCCCTGTGAGTTGGGTTTGCAGAGGCCTTCCAAAGCTTCATCGTTTATCCTAAGAGCCTTGTTGTGGGTAGGCATTATCTGCTGTGACTGTGTTTGTGTCAGTGGCTTAGGTGCTGGCGCGTTAGAAAGCTGCCAAGGAGAGAGGACACTGGCGTTCAACCAGCCGCGGCTGAGCGGCTGAGGCTGGGTTTCAGTAAGCCACACCTGGAGTTGGGTTTCCTGAGAAAAATCCCAGGCACACTGTGTTTCTCTTGGCTTTGTAAATTTCCATCCCTAAGATAGATTATTGACATTGCTGTTCGAGTTATCATTACCCAGATCAAAACAAGTAGCTAAGACCCTTGGTGGCCAGATGCAGCTGCTCTCTGCAGCCTGGGGAGATCCGGAGTCTCCAGTAAGCTCATTTCTGAGCATCTGTCTTACCCGAGTTAGGACTGGGGAGAGCTGTGGACACAACAGGCTAAACTTCCTGTGTCTGAGATGCTTGTGAAGGGAGACTTGGCCGGCTTTGAACAGGAACGGGAGCTAGGATGGCAGATGGGGGGCACTGAGACTGAGGGAAGATGAAGGAGAAGGGTAGTGTTACAGGTAGGGTGGGGGAATGTTCTGTGTTGCAGACGAAGCCCTTGTGCATGGTGTGCCACCTATCCTTGGTCACCTCTCTGTATTTTAGTTTTCTCCCTTGGAAACAGACTCCTTCAGTGCCCTGCAATGTAGCTTACCCGAGAACTGTGTAAAGTGGGGTCCAGCTTCCCCTACAGCTTTCTTCCCAATACCGTACTGAGTTTGAGTTGATTCCCTGGCTCCCGCAGTGTCAACAGGGTAGGCCTGGCCACCTATCTCAATGGCTGATTTTAAAGACAAGTGAGGCAAAGAGCCAAGGAAGGAGGCTTTCAGTGTGCTGTGGGCTGAGGAATAGAGAGTGGGGTTTAAAGTAACCTTTGTTATAAATAAGTTTGCAAATAAATAAAAACATCACACAGCAAAATCGACCCACCCAAAGTCTGCACAACTCAGCAAAGTCATGCAGTTGGGACAGGCATTGGGACTGGAAGCTGTGGCACTCCGAATCACATTTACACTCTCAGTGTTGAGTGTGTCATGTATGTATTCACAATCAGAGCCAAGACATCTGAAAAAACCTAGCTAAGAAAACTATTAGCTTTAACCTTTCATACCCGTCCATGTCCATTACCGAGGCTAGTCCGTCCTCATCTGTGTGTTTGGCCTTTCTTCTTCTCTCTTGTTCACAATGTGCTCTTTCCTCGTGTACAGTCATTCACACTTACACACGTGCTAGATTCTGCATGTGAGAGAGAACATGTGACCTGTAAGTTCACTCATTTTCTCATAATCTAGGTTTATTCATTTATTCCTTTTAAAACATTCTTATCACACTTATGTGTGTGTCTGTGTATGTATGTGAATATATGAGTGTGAGCATGTGTACATGTGTGTGTATGTGCGTGTATATGCATGAATGGGTGTGCATTTGTGTATGAGTCTGAGTGTGTGTGTATGTGTGTATATGAGTGTGCATGAGTTCGCATGTGAATGTGTGTATATGTGTGTGCATGAACATAGATGTTGCACATGTGGAAGTCAGAGGACAACTATGGAGGGTTGGTTTTCTCCTGCAATGTTTATCAACGTGGCAACAGGAGCCTTTACTCACTGAGACATCTTGCCAACTCTCATTCATTCATTTCTGACTGAAAAAAAAATCAAATGTGCATTTGAAGAAAACTTACAAAATGTGGATGATTTTAGAGAAACAAATACAAATGGTTCTGCATGCCGAAGATAACCATTAATCACATTCTGTATCTTTAAAATGTGATTCTATTTGCGTTTTCTCAATAGCATCACCTGGCAGCGGTGTTGTAAGTTGGCCTCTGTTTGTCCACAGGTCCTGAGGGTTCCTGATGTGGCCTGCAGACAGCCAATTAGACTTGTATTCATGGTGACAGTCTTACTTACCATCTCATGGCAGTTAAGTTGCTGTTATCCCTACCAACATGACCCAACCAAACCTGGGCTTGTCAATGTCCTGAGATTGGTGGGTTTCCTCGTGCTGTAGTGGACAGCCTCCTTGCAGCCTTCCTCTGAGAACCGGATATGCTCCAGGGGACCTCAAAGAGCTCACAGGCACATACAGCTTTACCATTGTAGATGGCTCACAGACCGATCACCCCTGCCTGTTCAGTCTTGGATCCCTAGCTGAGATACACTAGAATAGATAGATGGTAATGTGGATTTCATCTCTGTGGTTATTCAATCAAATAGATACTTGAGTTGAGCTTCAGACTTATGCTGCCATTATTAGGGAGTCAACACGAGGAGTCAAACTATATTGATTTGTGAGTCCTGGGTATCAAACTCAGGTCCTCAAGCTTGGTAGCGTGTGCTTTTCCCCACTGAGCTAACTCCTCACCCACTGTCAGTGCTTTTCAAGAGCCCAACTATACTGTTTCGATATACAGTGAATTTTCACATAACATCTAGTAAATTTTGCAGAATAGCATTTTCTTGGCTGAGAAAATGGGTCATTTTAATTGTTACTAAACTATCCCGTGGGTTTTGACTTGTGAGAGGTGCAAGGCTGGGAAATGTTCCTGGAGAGTCAAGAATGGTACCCATGGGGTTATCAGAGGAGAAGTCACCCCGCCTGGGAGGATCAGGGAGACTTTCTGGGATAGGATGTCTGAGCATGAGCAGGGACCTGTAGTTTCTCAGAGCATACAGTGGAGGGGAAAGACAGGACTGAGGCCTAGAGCTAGCCTTCCTTAGAATTAAAAACAAACAAACAAACAAAAAAAACCTAGGAAAATTCCTTAAGTTTCCTGTAACCTTTCATGGTTCTGAGTACCCAGCAGATAGGAGCGAACATGTGTTAAGATTAAGAACTAAACCCTTGTCTGTGGAAGCATCCACTGGGTCCCGAGTTAACTCTGGTCCACTGTAATATTCTAATGTTGTCTTCTCAACGCACAGTCCTGGGTGGGCTTTTTGTTGGAAGGGTTTAACCAGTGGGTGTGAGAACCATTGAGGTCAGCAAGTTCAGGAGCTCAGTGATGTTGTTATAGTTGGAATCCAGAGGCCTGACCTCTATCTCTTTATAGATCACTGTAAAGGGAAACCTGGCCACCTGCTTCCTGTCTTCTGAAATGGTGTTTCCTCTGGGTGTGCTGTGCTGCTCAGATATCTTCTGTCCTGAGGCATAGAGAAAATATATCCTTTTCCAGGGCCTAGGGTGAGAGTGTGTGCACTGCCTTCAGCTTCCTTGGTGACTGTGTCTGCAGTATCCTTGGGGAGAGCAGAAAACCATGCCTGAGGTGACCCAGAGTCACCCCGGAACTTTCCTGTTCAGTGAGCTGGGACACTTGAGGGTGCCAGCTATCTTGGGAAGGTGACTGTGTCACTTGGTCTGGGATTTAAGTAGAATTTTGCAGTGCACATCCTGTAGACACAGTTGAGAACCTTGTGGTACACTCAACAGTTCTCCTTACACAAACCTCTGCCTGAGAAACTTTTTACAGGTTTTTTTTCCTTTAGAACCTGGTGTGTGGTTGTTAGGGTTTTGATTGCTTCTCACCTTCCTTTTTGAGATGGGATTTCTCACTGAGCCTGGAGGTCTTCTATTCTGCTACTGGCTATCAAATTAGCTCCAAAACCCTCCTGTTCCTTCCTCCATCAACGGTTGGTTTGCAGACATACACACTGCCTCACCTGGCTTTTATATGGGGACTGGGGATCCAAACTCATGTCCCCTTGCTTACTGAGCCATCTCCATAGCTCCCCCCCCAATACGGTTTTGAGACGCCATCTTGAAATGTAGTCTAGGCTGTTTTGAACTCACAGCCCAAGGGGCTGAGACTACAGATATGCAATCCCAATTCCCCCAGCCACTAAAGGATTTATTTGAAGTTGCTGGAGATCTTTGTAATGTATTGCAACAGCATAGTTGGTGGAATTGTCCTTTTAGGCTGTAAGAGTCCTGAATTTAAGACTTAAGTCTATTCTTTAGCTTGGGAATAGCAACAGCAGTTACCTACAAGTGAACATCTATGTGCCGTTGTGTAAAGGCTGTTTAGTATTTCACTAAACTCCCAAACACTGACATTATCAGTAGCTGCTGGTTGACGTCATTTTAGTTAGAATAAGCAGCCGGTTCAGCATAGAATCACACTGTAGTACCCACACTGGACCCATCCCATTGCTCTCGTTTGCCATGTGGCCTCTGTGTACATTTAAAGTCTGCATCAGTTTGCTCATGTGAGAAACAGGGCTAAGTTACCTAGAGTTTTGAAGAGTAGATAAAACTGCAGACTGTAAGCAGTGCTTTGTACACGGCAAACAGTGCTTCTCAAGTAACGGTCGTAACCCCGGGGATTACTATGGAATACCACTGCGGTTTGACTCAACAAATTGGATAGCTTGTCTCCTTAGAGTGCAGGAGTGCTGGCTGCTTAATGGCGGTGGAAATCCGAGGAAGATTAGGCCTATTCTGTGAGCACCTAGAAGGGTTTTGAGCTCTTGCTCACGTCTGTGTCTGTTTCCTGCTGTGATGTCTACTTTCTAACCTCTTGCCTAGGGCACTTCTAAATTTTAATTTCGTTCTTCTTTTGGCTTTATTTGTATGTAACTGAGACTCTCTCCCTCTGCCCCTCTGTAACCTTAGAATGGTTTTTCAAATTCATGGGTCCTATTATTTTGGATGTGGCTTTGATTAGAAAGCCTGAGTTTACCTTGAAAGATAATCTATAACCTACCCTCCTCTTTTTTTTTTTCTTTTGAAACAGGGTTTCTCTGTGAAGCCCTGGCTGTCCTAGAACTTACTATGTAGAGTAGGCTGACCTCAAACTCTGAGTTCTGCCTGCCTCTGGGTCCCGAGTGCAGAAAGTATGCTCACCACTGTAACCTACTCAGTTTCTAAATCTTGAATAAGTTTACTCCTTCTTTCCTTTAGTTTTTCTATTTTCTTTTCCAGGGGTGGGTCACCACGGGTGGGCCTTGAACTTCATATGTGTTCTGACAAGGGAATGATCTTGAAGTTCTAATCCTGCAGCCTCTACCTCCAGAGTGCTGTGATTATAGGCGTGGACCCCTATTCCTGATTTATGTGACGCTAAGGATTGAACCCAGGGCTTTGCGCATGCTAGACAGACACTATCAACACAGCTATATTCCCAACTCTTTAAAAATGTACTTAGTATAAAAGCTGGGTTTTGTTTTTTCTTGATACAGGAACTTACTTTTTATTCTAGGCAGGCCTTGAACTGGTGGCAGTCCTTCTGCCTTAGTTACCCCCCTGAGTTGTGGAATTATGTGAACAGCCACACCCAGCAAGTTAACCAGTTTTTAAGCGAACTTAGTAATTTATTTATTGCACAATGGTGCCCATGGTCAGAAGGATTTCTGGTGTTTAAATGACAGTGGCAGGTGCTGAAGGGGAGGAGGGAGGGCAGTTAGGCACTGTGTAGCTGCTAAGTTCCCACTCCAGTCCTGTTGAGCTCTGGGAGCCTCAGTCACTCCCAGTGACTGAAGAGTGACAGTGAGGCTGGGTTTGGACCTGCATTTCCTCTGCTGGCTTCTGGTCCGAGACTATTTTGTGCTTTGAGACTGTGGATACTGTTTACTGATGAAATAAACAGGCACTAAATGGGAGGTGTTCCACCAAAAGGGCATCTTTTCATTTAACCCACCTATAGAACATGCTTTCTGTGCATCTTTGTAGCAAACCCCTCCGTGAGTCTTTGTAGCAAACCCCTCTGCGCATCTTTGTGTCTTTGTAGCAAACCCCTCCAAGCTTGTGTTTTGATTTTTGCTAGTTGGTCTTTTAAAAAGCGACTTCACCATGAATGTGAGGAAACAATAAAGATAGCAGACTTCTGCAAGAGCATCAGTGTTATCGTTCTTCTTCAGGATATCTTTGTCTTGACTTCCCATCTGTTTCCTATTCTTTGAGGGGTAGAGACTTTCTTCTTTACGTTTCCACTCTGACCGTCTCCATCTGGACACTGGGCACACTACCTCCTGGCATACACACACACACACATTGGTGTGTGTAAAGAAAATGTCCATGGTAAATGCTTTGGCTGCATGAAATATTAATTTATTCAGCATAGTATCTCCCAGGCATAAAACAGTAGATACATGAGATTTGTCTGCTGCTGTCTGTCCTGCAGGGGGAAACGATTTCTTGCACTGTACCTCTTAGAAACACCCTTGCTTGTTTGGTCCCCCTTTGATCAGGAACCAAGTACTTGGTGGTTAGTCATAACACAAATGAAAGCGTTTTGAAACTGCAACTTTTAGACCAGCCTAGCTGGGGGCTTCAGATCGGAAGTCATGACGAACCTCACTGAGATCGGCAGGCTTCCTTCTCAATGCTGCACTATTTGGATTCACATTGATCTGGCCCACGCTGTGTGGAACAGACACAATGAGGCTGGTCTTTCATTGCAGAGGCAGTACACTGTGTATTGTTCTGTTTGGGGGTTGTTTTTCTTTGGCCAGCGAGCAGGAGCCTCCCATTTTCCTAGCTGTAGTAACACCCCTGGAGGCTGGCCTTCTCGGTCATGCCTTCCCCACCCCTCAGGCTCTGCACTTCCAGCCAGTAAGGCTGACCCCTTGTGCCTGGGAAACAGGCTTCCTTTCCTTTCTCCCGGGCAGTGGTGCAGCAGCGGACTCTCAGCTGTCCCTGCGGCAGGCTTTCTGACAGTGGTCTGCGTGGAGAATGCAGACTGAGAAGTACAGGACGAGTGGTAGAAATGACAGGAAGGAGCTGGTCATCGAGTCCCCCCTGCAGTACAAGGATGTAGCTCAGGCAGACGTGGAGACAGAGAGCTCGGCATCGGTAAGAGTCCCATCCCGACCTGATGGGCTGTGACTGCTCCTGAATGAGTCCAGTGACTCGCCCCTTTCTGACTTGCCCCGCCTGTCTCTAGGGAACCCTTCTCTCCACCTTTCCTTATAGACTGACCTAAAGTCTACTTCCATTCTTCCTCAGGAAAGAAATGTTGACGTTTGTGGGTAAACAGGTTTCTGGGAGGAACTTTGCATAAAACAATTTAGTATTGTTCAAAAATTTTGTCACACCTAGCCACAAGTTGGTTTTTTTCAGAAGTCAACTGGGCGGGGGTTTGAATAGCAACCTGGGAGTTGGAAAGGAAGCATTTTGCAGACTTAAACCCTTCTGTGTGTTGTCTATTTGTGTCAGTGAGAAAACAAGGCAGGTACTGAGGAGGGCTTTAAGAGAGCACGCCTTCTCTTCCCGTTGTTTGTTTTTATCAGGGGAGTTTGTGTTGAAAAGAGAAAGAGTCTCAGTTGACGGCAATGTTGATGTTTTAACATTAGCCAAATCCATAGCAGTTTGAACAAACTCAAGTGCCTTCTTAGACTCGGGAAGGGAAGACCGTGGAAAGTGATTGTGTTGTTAACCATCAATGAGTAGGCTGTGCTTCTCGTTTGGAATTTCTTTACTACAATAAAGGCACATAATTTTTTAAAGAAAGCTGCAGAAACCACCAGCATGCTCTGCTGAGGGGGGACAATTGAGTCTTTCACACGATCTGTTAAAGGGATTGTGAAGCTAGCGCCTAGTACCTCTGTGTTAATTTCCCCACCCCAAACATGGAAGTTCAGTTGCGGCTGCCCTAGTACTCTAGTGTTTGGTTTCCAACTCACTGCACTGGCAATTAACAGCTGTGAGGATGGGAACATTAAACTTTCCAAGAGCAGATTTCACCCTGACAGACTCGCTTTCCTGTGATGAGGGAGGTTACCTTGTATTGAGCTGCCTTCAGAACTGTTCTGCTCGCCCTCGACTGAAGAAAGTCAGACAAATAAGCTGGCCCCCCCAGACCTTCCAGTTCATTTTTAACATACAGATTTAGTACATCCACCCCTTTCTGGAATATAAAGTTTAAAAACAGTTGTTTGCTTGTTATCTTAGATCCTCTCTTCTAGCCTGATAGATAGCTCATTGTATCGTGAGTGACTTGAGTCACCTGCCTGCCTCCTTCACATGAACTCCTAGGGTGGAAGATGAAGGATATTGTATGGTTTGGGTTTCCCCGGGTGAATATCCTGAAATGTGTTCTCTCATGGTTCTCCGGATGTGCAGAAATAGTTATCAAGAGGATCAAATGGCTTGCAGTGACAGGGAATTGTAAAAGACAAGGCTGGGCTGGCTATAGCTGTACATGGGGAAATGCTTCTTAGGACATGGAAACTTCTGGTCCTGCCGAGTGGTCCAGTTCCGTGCACCTGCAGAGGGGCGTGGAGAGGGAAGGAAACTGATACAACCAGCCGCCTTTCTTATCTGCAGGAGTTTCTCCTCCACAGAGGTAAACAAGATAACAGGGAATATCAGATAGAAGTCAGGATATCTAAGGGGGGCCTCACCAGGGCGAATCTCTTCGCCTGTGAAGACAGCTGCCCACGGCAGATGACATTGTAGCAGGCTGCTGGGAGCACAGCTTGCTTCTCAGGGGAGCACTCTATAGAGTGTGCAGACCCAAGATCAGTATGTTGGAGTGCTGATCATTAGCATAGCACCGATAGCCCCTGGACTTGTGTGAGAATCCCTGAGCCCGTAATTTGAGTGAACTATATGGAGAGATGTTTAGTCACAGGGAACATTGTTCATTTAGGAAGTAATATTTAGTTATTATGTATAGTCTCTAGGGGAAAATAATAAACAATTTAGAACAGACAACTAATGGTTAATAAAGAATGTAAATTGCACCCCGTTACTCCTGAGGTAGGATCCAGTTTAAAGCCTCGTGTATACAAGGCCCCAAATGCTCTATCACTGGGCCACACTGCAGCCCCTGAAAATGGTTGAATGAGAAAGACAACCCCTCAAAGGTTGCTGTTGTTGCTAATTTGCTCCGTGTACTCCTGACTTGTCCTGTCTGTGCCTAAGAAAACCAAGTCTCCATAATCTTTCTGCACGAATAAAGAATTTTTTCAGTGTTTTTCTCCCAGAACACCTCCAGAACCATGTATGGATTTATGCATGTGTTTGTGTGTGTGTGTGTGTGCGTGCGCATGAGTGCATGCAAGTATGCACGTCTATCAGAAATCAGTCTCAGGTCTCATCCCTCAGGTGTAAAGGCAGCAGCTTAAATTCCTATCCCCATCTTATCAGCACTAAGACTGTAAGAACACACAGCCTCATCTGCCTTTAGCACATGGGGCTAGGGATCAAATTAACTCCTTAGGCGTGCATGGCAAGCGCTTGCCTGACGACTACCTCCCAACCCTTATATACCTTATTTTTAATGGCAATGTAATTTCCCCCCTTTAATATCTTCTTTAATTGTGTAGTTATTCCATTTGTTACCAGTTCCTTGCAACCAGTCACAATGCCACAGTGAATGTACTGGCCTATGTCACCTAAAGTGCTTTCCGAAAACTTAGACTGTAAACTATTTGAAGTTCCACCTTGCCTTGAGGTTGGCTGTGGTGTTTGTTTCCTTTTCCTCCGGCCTGACGTGTTTAAGGTTTTCAGGGTTATGAAAGCCATTGGTGGTGGTTCTGTTTTTTAGATAGGGTTTTGACATCCAGAGCCTTCTGTCTCATTTTCCCCAATGCTGGAGTATCGGTGCCACCACACCTGCCTGGATGTCAGTACTTTGACATCCTAGCCTGTGCCTAGATGTCAGGAAACCTCCAAGACCAAAGGGTTCAGCTGGTAGGTGGGTTTTGTCTTCACATAGGTCTAGAGAGCAGAGGAGACAGATGTCCCTGAGCCACTCAACTTACTTCCAAACCATCGGTGGTAACTTTGTGACTATGGGTGATGTGTGGGGAACCCTTGGGGTGGTATTGATGTCTGAGGGTCGTCTGTTCACACTGAGTACCACTCTCTGCCCTGCAAATGCTAACTCTTGGAAAGACCTTATCCTACTTGTTATTTTGCTACCCTTGAGAGGAAAAGGGTGTGAGGCTCCCAGACTGGAATGTGGCTGAGCTGGAGATCATTCAGGGGAGCTCCTGTGTGGGGTTATTTCTGTGAGGCAGGCAGGGAGGAGCTAAACTTTACATGCAGATGTGTTTGCTTTTTTTTATATCTTTGTGAGACTTAACACGTGTTAGCAGATTTGAGCTCTGACTCGAATGTTTGCAGTCACACGTGATCCCTAAGCAGTGTGGTGGCTGCCCGTGTGCCCCTTGTAAGGAGAGAGAGGACTTGGCTTCCAGTGGCCCCATTGGTGCCCAGCTTCTACAGCAGCGGGAGAAGGAAAACCCAGGTCCTAAAGTGCAGTGTGTGAGCAAGGACTTCATAGCCCGGAAGACTTAGTCACACCGAGAAAGGGCTACACCTGCATGAGCTACCGTAGAAAGAAGGACAACAGTTGGCATTATTTAATGAATCATTTCTTGGTCATTTGTGTTTCAATATTGTGAGGTTTAGGAATGTTCCTGCCACCTTTGTGTGGTGACACATGGCAAGGTGGCCAGAATCAGGACGTGCACTTCCCAGAAGTTGCAGGTTCTTCACAACTCTGCCTGTCTTCTGGTTTTCTGCTTCATCCGTTTGTTACTCATTCAGCCACATGTATAGGACCTGAGATCCACCAGGCTTGCTGGGTAGTCACTAGGGACACACAGGCCACCCTCTCCTAGGGTAGTAAGGCCTGAGTAATGAAGGAGCTCACTTACACGTAGCCACAGTGTGTGCTAATCTTACCCACCCTCTCCAAACACTCAGAGAACATTTAACTCATCCCCAGCTGGAGAAAAAGCCACACTGTGTGAAAGTTAAATGTTCATGCAAACCATAGGCTTCCCAGTAGGCACAGGGGCTCCCCACTGTTCCTAGAACTGATTGATTGCATAGGCGAGGTACCCACTCATACACACCTATCTTATTTAGTATTGTAGGAAGGAGTCTATGGAGTGCGTTCCTAGAAAGAGCAGAGGGACTGCCCTAATGGTGTCCCTCAGGGGCTTCCATGCCTCTGTCACTCTCTCTCTCTCTCTCTCTTTCTCTCTCTCTCTCTCTCTCTCTCTCTCTCTCTCTCTCTCTCTCTCTCTCTCTCGCCAGGCATTTTAGGTTCCTTGCTTTGTAGAATTGAAGATCTGTGTTCTTCTTACAGGTAAGGAAACTGGTATGCAGGGGTTTGGTAACTGGATCTGCATCTCAGAGATGCAGAGCTAAGATAGCAGGCTCCTGGTCAGGTTTCCTGAGAACTATCTGTACCTGTTCTTCACTATTACATGGACCATCTTCTCAGAAAGGTGCACAGAAATGATAGACTCTCTGAAAACGTACAGACACTTGGCTTCCACCCTAGGTTCCACCCTTTACCATGAGCCAGGGCAGTCCTGAGTGTTTATCCCCTGTTGGTAGAATGGGTACCAGGGAACCTGGAGTGTTTAGAAGAGGCTTCTGTTGGCCCAACAAGACAAGAAATATTCTTGTCAAATTTTCAGGTCACCCCTTCCCCCCACCCACCCCTTGCCGAGCTTTGGTATTTTTATCTCTTCAGTGAGAGGTCGCTGGTAGGTTGCCTTCTAGGTCTCTAGGGAGCAGCCCAGGGTGGATGCAGGACTAAGATCCTGGAGATTTAATTTCAAGCTTTAAGTTTAGTTTCTGTAAAAGTATTTGGTTTGGGGGCTTGGGGGCTGTCCTGGTTAGGATTACCATTGCTGTGATGAAACACCGTGATCAAAGGCAAGTTGGAGAAGAAAGGATTTATTATTCTTACATTTCCCTGTTCATCATCAAAGGAACTCAGGGCAGGAACTCACACAGGGCAGGAACTTGGGGGCAGAGGCCATTCGTGGAGGGGTGCTGCTGACTGGCTTGCTCCCCCGTGGCTTGCTCAACCTGCTTTCTTATATAACTCAGGACCATCTACCCAGGGGTGGCACCACCAACAATGGGCTGCACCCATCTGCACTAATTACTAATTAAGACGATGACCTACAGTCAGATTTTGTCGGGGAATTTTTCTTAATTGCGGCTCAGATAGATGATTCTAGTGCATGTCAAGTTGACATAAAACTAGCCAGCACAGGTACCATATATAGAATAATGGGTAACATCTCGTCATGGATAGTGACTGGGTCAGGAGAGGCATAGAAGGGAGGCAGAATTTGAGACAGTGGATGGGAGATATTGGACGCCCCACTTGAGCCTCCAAACTGCCCGTGAAGGTAATTGTAGAACCAAGAAGTCTTAGATTATAGTTGTTACTCAACTTTTCTAGAAGTTTGTAATACCCTCTAACTTGATACAACTAATTCGGAATTTTTCCCAGAAAGGTGTTCTGAGGCCGAGGAAGTTTGGAGGACCCTCGCAGGTGTACGTACTTCTGGTTAGCAGGATGATGAGGATACTGTCAGCCTCCCGGACCAGAGTCGATTCACACAGTTCTGTGTCCAGATCTCATTTCTGTGGAGACAGTTTCTCCCCAGGGAAGGATTGCCAGGGCCCCAGCACTGTACTGAGGAGGCACACTTGCACTGCACACCGTCTGAGCAGTTCCCTGGAGGTAGGAGCTGCACCTCACCTCCCAGGGCTCAGCATTGCCCGTTCAACCCACCACATGATCTGTCCTTACTCTCCTTTGAAGAGAATCTGAGGCATGGCCTTCTCCACACTCTGAAGCTGGCTTTGAACTTGGCTGTGGTGTCATTGCCTGCCTGCGGGTCACTCTCTGGATCCCTTAGGTCAGCTGGAGCACTCAGCTGTGATGCTAAAAAGAGCTGCAGGAAGCAGCGGACTTCAGTTTGCTGTCCCCAGCAGCAAGGCCAGCACCGGTTAGTTGGGTTGAAACTGGCCGTCTAGTTAATGGTTATGACTGGACTTGAGTGCAGAAGGGCAAACGTGGACTCCCAGAGTGAAGCTCCCTCCTGAGTCCCTCTGTGCTCTGTCCCACTCTTTGTTGCCTGTTCCTGTGTCTTTCTAGAAGCCACAGCCGAAATTTACAGCCGTGTTGAGTGTTATAGGACACTAGGAGCGACCTTCTCATGTTGGCTTCCATTTATTCTGATCCATTCTGTGCTTAGTGGAGGCTGGAAAGACAGGGATGAAGACGGCTGTTACCAGAGCAGAGTGGTGCAGACAGGAGCTTCCCAGAGACCCAGGCTCTCCCTCACGGGGCCAGCTTTGACCACCCCATCTCTACTGTGGTGGCTTTTAAAAAAAACAAAACAAGAGTTTCAGAAAGTAAACATTTTCTTTTGGACATCAAACCTTAAAAATAACCGAAATAGTACGTAATTAGTACATACTTTAGACTTCCTGATAGCCAAAGTCAGGTAGCATGAAACAGATGTCATTGATATTTCAGCTAAGAATTCCTAAAATACTACTAATCTTTATAAAAATATCAAGGTAGTTAAGGCTTTCTTTTATTCAGACTGACATTAACATTTAGTCTCTGCCCATACCTCATCTGAACTCACCACGGTCACTGTGTGTGTGTGTGGACCCTCACTGGGCTGGCTGACCAGCAAAGCCTAAAGACCTTCCCACCTCCATCCTCTGGGCCTGGGATTATAGATGTGACACCATCTCTGCTTTTCATGTTGCAAGGCGAACGCTTCTCTGACCAAGCCATCTCTCAGCCCCAGAATAACTACATTTTAAGTAATCAGCAGTCACATGTAGCTAGTAGCCACCTTACTGAATACCACTAAATATTACTTGTCCATAAATTTGCACATTTAGTCTCCAAATAGGAATGTGTCGTGGAGTGGGGTGAGTCTCTGGATGAGGTAACAATGTATCTGTGAATCCGTAGGAAGAAAACAAATGATGTTATTGTAAATCGAGGTGTTCCTTGCAAAGTTCACACCTAAGTGCTCGCTCGAGTGAAAGTGAGATCTAGTGCCTGGTAGCATCTGTGTGTATCCACGCACCTGAGCGTGCACTTCAGAGTAATGCTATTAATATTCACCTGGGACATGAGTGTTGTTGAACAAGCACTCTGCTTTCTCTCTGCGGAGTGAGACTGTCAAGCCTCAGGGGCACAGGGTTGTCTCAACAGTGCTCAGCACTGAACAGAAAGGCCCTGTACTTGTGTCATCTCCGCATGTGTGCAGACTGGAGGTGTGAGGCATTGGGTTCCTGCTGGGGGTGGGGGGCACCTCGGAGTTACCATCTGTGCGAACTTCCTTAAATCATCTCAATCCCCTGAGCTGGTTCTATGAGAGAGGATGTATGTAGCCTGGCGAAGATGAGCAGCTGCAGGGTAAGATTGTTCTGAGGCTGACTGTACTGGCTGCAAGGGAAGCTTGCTGTTTGGTTT
The DNA here is from genome assembly GCA_036184795.1 of Tokudaia tokunoshimensis. NCBI lineage: Eukaryota > Metazoa > Chordata > Mammalia > Rodentia > Muridae > Tokudaia > Tokudaia tokunoshimensis. The sequence continues at coordinate 2,980,623 of BTHU01000011.1, forward strand.
AGGACCCAGGACTAGGGATTGAGGTACGTGTTTTACATATCAAAGCAGACCTGGCCTCCAGGTTCTCCCAGCATCCCTCAGTCCCTACCTGGCATGCCCTGCCCCCAACCTTGAATTTTCCAGCCCAGGGACTGGCTGAGCTTCCCTTCCCCCAGAGGCTCCTCCCTATAAAATCTAGACATTTTGCTCTCTCTTTCTCTCCCCCTCCCCTAACCCTCTCCTCCCCTCCCCCTCCCGTCCTCCCCCTCCTCCTCCCTCTCTCCCTCTCCCTCTCTCTTCATTCCTCCTTCTCTCTCTCTCTCTCCCTCTCTCTTTCCCTCTCCCTCCCTCTCCCTCTCTCTCCCTCTCTCTCCCTCCCTCTCTCTCTCTTTCCCTCTCCCTCCCTCTCCCTCTCTCTCCCTCCCTCTCTCTCCCTCTCTCTCCCTCCCTCTCCCTCTCTCTCTCTCCCTCTCCCTCTCTCCCTCTCCCTCCCTCTCTCTCCCTCCCTCTCCCTCCCTCTCCCTCTCTCTCCCTCCCTCTCCCTCTCTCCCCCCTTCTCTCTCTCTCTCTCTCTCTCTCTCTCTCCCCCTCTCCCTCTCTCTCCCTCCCTCTCCCTCCCTCTCCCTCCCTCTCTCTCCCTCTCTCTCCCTCTCTCTCCCTCTCTCTCCCTCTCTCCCCCTTCCCTCCCTTCTCTTCTTTGGATGAGCCCTCTCTCCCCCTCCCCCCTTCTCCCATGGCAGTTTCCCCGGTCTCCTTCCTAGGAGCCAGTGAACTAGCCCATTCAAGAGCAGCTTCCCAATAAACCTGCATTGGATATCATATTCTAATCTGGCTTGAATTGGTTCCTTTCTCTGGTGGAGAACTAACCTGGATCACTTGTAGCTCTTGTGGGATGGGCCACTGCTCTGTGCAAAGCATCATGTATTCAAACTCTTCAATAGCCACACGACTTTGTAGATAGGGATATTTATTTATTTATACATTTTTATCACAATTAATTTGTGCGTGTGCGTGTGCACTCACCGCTGCATGTCTGTGGAGGTCAGATGACAACTTGCAATGGTCATTTCTTCATGTGGATCCAGGGCCTTGTGTGCAGGTTGTACATTAGGCTGCTGAGTCATGCCCCTGTCCCCAGAGGACACTTAAAGGTGAATTAAGTTTCCTTTCCTAAGACCACGAGGCCAGTAGGCTAGGGATCTTGAAAAACACTTTCTAACAAGAAATTCTCCAGAGCAGATGACCTAGTAGAGTTCTTGCCAAGTTGGGTGGCATCAGAATCATCTGGAGGGTTTGCTGAGACGGTTGTGGGCCACCCAGAGCTGCTGATTCAGGGGGCTGGGTGAGTTTGCATTTCCAGATGCCAATGCTGGATGCCTGGGGCTGAGCCTTGAGATCCCCTGGGCACACACCATCTTCAATACTTCAATATTTTGGGGACCGGAATTTAAGTTCTGGCTCCTAACCATACCTGCTCTACCGTAGCTGGTCTCTGTGCCGTCTTTGCTTGTAAGCCTGCAGGAACTTGCTTGTGAGCCAGAATATCTCGTGGACATTTACCTTCAGCCCCGATTGCTTAGAGTAGAGTGTTAGGAAACCAGAGCAGATCCGGCTTTTAGAGCCTTTTTGTGACCTCATTGTCTCAGAATTAATAACTTTGAGGCTATGATGTTAATGAAGGAAAAATACAGGTTGTGTAGTCAGTCTATAGTCTAGATCTCTTATGGAATCACCTAGCACTTCTCACCTATAGGATACAGGCAGAAGCAGAGCATGCTGGGATACACAGGGCTTCCCCTCACCTTCTTACAGTGGGGTCAGGGAAAGGCAGTGCCTGAAGCTCTGTTTGCCAGGGAACAAGCCCAGCACTCTTTCCTCACGTGACTCCAGGACATGGGGCACGGAGTAAGTTCCCTAAATTCCTTCTTCTTTGTCTTCTTCTTCTCTTCATTAATATTCTCAGCAGCTCCCCACTGAGCACAGCAGTCAGTGGGAGCACAGCAGTCAGTGGGAGCACAGCAGTCAGTGGGAGCACAGCAGTCAGTGGGAGCACAGCAGTCAGTGGGAGCACAGCAGTCAGTGGGAGCACAGCAGTCAGTGGGAGCACAGCAGTCAGTGGGAGCACAGCAGTCAGTGGGAGCACAGCAGTCAGTGGGAGCGGTTACATGGATTTGAGGTGATTGGTATTGACTTCAGCCTTAGCCCAGATCTCTCCTGTCCATTCTCCAGATGATGTTGATAACACATCAGTTTTCTGATAACATAACAGTTTTCTTTAGTTCTGTCCATTTAAGGAGTGGATGAGTAATTTTGGGAAGCCCTGGTTTCTTATAAAAGCATCATTAAAACCTCTCCTGTTCCTCTGTTACCATATTGGTTTCAAACGGCCAGTGTTCCTTATATGGATATACTCAATCAATTAAAACACCATTCAGTGACAAGTTCTATAATGTGAGTGTTTTTGGACGTGCCCCCTATGGGGGGGGGGAGGATTGGACGTGTTCTTGGTTCTCTAGTAGAAAGCTGGAACAAGTGTGTCCCTGCTGGCATAGTCAGCTTTGAAGGTAACCCAGCAGGGCTGAGTGTTCAGTGCTCCTGTGTGCTGGGCTACAGTCTTCAGATCCCCATGGACTGTGCTTTAAGTTTTCAAATCTACATCTAGGTAAGCTCTCATTTGCCTCCTGTGTTTACCACAGTGTAGAAATTAAAATGAGCAGTGCCTGCCTGCAGTGTTTCGGTGGGAACTGAGGGGAGAACCTTAGCCAGGGCTGCAGACTCCTCTGAGGGACTCAGGATGGTCCGTTCCTTCCGAACACATCTCTAACAGGAACTTTAGGATGGATGGTCCTCAAGTCCAGATGTTTGCACAAGCTCGTGGTACACTGTGGTAGTCACTTTTCCATTGCTGTGATGAGGCGCCATGACTGAGGCAACTTAGAGAAGAAAGGTTACTAGGACTTTAAGGAGTCCATGATGGTAAAGCAGAGACACGGCAGCTGGAGCTGGGTGCTGGGAGGTGACATCCTGAAGTACAAGCAGGAAGCAGAGAGAGCTCACTAGGAGTGGCTCCAGGCTTTGGAACCTCAAAGCCACCCCCAGTGACATACTTCCTGCAGCAAAGACAACTTCCTCAACCTATTCAAAACGCCACCAAACAGGAACCAAGTATTCAAACATCTCAGTCCATGTGGGACATTCTCATCCAAATACCACAGCTATATATTATGAAAGTTTCCAAACTTTTTTACATCAGTGTACTTCAAGGGGGCTCCAGACATGGATCAGTGATTGAGAGACTGCTCCTACAAAGGACTTGAGTTGGCTCCCCAACACCCATGCTCCCAACCACTTGTAACTCCAGTTCAAGGGCATCTGGACTCTGCAGATACCAGCACACGTGCACACAGACACACAGACACACACACACACGCGCACACACAGACACATGCAGACAGACACAGACACACATGACACAGACGCACAAACACACACACAGGCACACACAGACACACACACACGCGCACACACACGCACACCTACTTTAACTTCCCATCTTACACATGCTGATGACTCTAGAGAAGACCCTGAGCTACTGAATGGTGATAGGACTGTGCTATGTTTATTGTGGTCTCAGAAGGTTGTTGGTTTTACTCAGTGTGTAGCCCAGGCAAGCCTCAAACTCTAGCCTCAGCCTTGAGTATGTTGGCATGCCGACAATTTCTGGTCTTAATGCCATGGGCAGTAGAAAGAGGAACACATCTCTCATTCAGCGATGGTCGGTCAGTATCCCCTGCTGGACGAGGGTGTGTGTGTGTGTGTGTGTGTGTGTGTGTGTGTGTGTGTGTGTGTGTGTGTTTTCCTGCCTGTGGCCATCCATCTTCTCCTAGGCCTCACTTTGCCTTACATGCTGTAGACTGGAGGTGAGCATCCCAGGTTTGAACAGTCCCTGGCCTGCATCTTAGGAGATGGAGAGCAAAGACTCCTCAGTAGGAGACATTCCTTGGATCCCAGTGCCTCCCACCCGTTCAGAGGAAGCTGTCTCACGCTGTTAGGCATCTCTGTTCCTTAAGCCCTGGTTCACAGTTCCACTGTCTGCCTCAGGCTTTTCAGGAAGTCCTCGGATGTTTTCTCCCTCACACTGAACTCCCGGTAACCTGGACTGTCTGTGCACTGGTATCCTCCAGGTCTCCTGCAACACAGCCTCCACCCCACAGTCCACTGCTTTGAGCAACTGGTTGCTTCTTGTACTCATTAAACCCAAGGAGAACCTGATGTAAAGTTGATGGAGTTGAATTGTTTAGCTTCTTCTTGGGGCTTGGGGCTGGAATACCCGCAGTTCATGTTTACCAGTTTTTAGGTTCATTTTGTTTTGTTAACCTTTCATGGACTCTTTGAGAGTTTCATATCATGCACCCCAATCTCACTCATCTCTCAAAAATAAAACAACTCTCATTGTGGAAGCTGTACTGTATCACAGGGTGTCTGTCTCACAGTGTATCTGTTTGTCCACACGTCTTTACTTGCAAATGTTCATTGCAGTAAGTCATTAGTCTGTTTTGAGGCCTCTGGCTTCTGCTACTCTGTCAATACTGGATGAGGGTGAGGACCCGGACTCCTCTTGGATATCCTGTTGTTGCCGTGTGTCATGGACCAGCCCCTTCACGAGCTCCAGCAGTTCATAGATGGACTTGAGGTTGTGATGGGCCAACTCAAAGCCCTGGGTCTGGGCCTGGGTGGTAGCTGAACTGGTCAGCCTGCCATCTCTCCCACACCCACACCACCAGGGCAAGCTCTCCGGCACTGCCCCAGCTAGCTTACCTAATGCCAGTCAGTAAGGGGCAGAGTCAGCTGTCCTGCTTTCATGTCTTCGGGACTGGCTCACCTGGGCACACGCCAGCAGGGCCAGCTCTACTGTGTTGCCCAGATGTGGTGCAGGGCCCACTCTGCCAAAGTATTCTAGCTTGTGAGGGGCAGGACCAGCCCTCCAGCTGCTCTCATGACCTCGGGGGCCAGCTCTCCCTTGTGCATGCCGTCCTGGCAGAGGAGTGGCAGGGCTTGCTCACCCACACTCGCACCCTCAGGGCCAGCTCACCCGAAACTCTTGAAACCATGGCCAGCTCTGCTATGCTTCCTGGGTGAGGCGCAGGTCTGGTTCTCCTAAGTACTATAGCCGTCAAGGGGCAGGGTCACCTTTCTTGTTCTCACGTCATCTGGGGACCAGCTCTCTCAGGATGCCCAGGAGGGGCATGGGTCCAGCTCTGCACAACCCTTAGACATCAACATGGCCTTAGGTGGCAGTTCAGACCAGGTACGTCTGCCTGGCCTTTAGTAGTACCAGATCCCTGCTGTTGCAGGGCTGGAGATCCAGGCATGGACCTCGGGGGCAGCATAGGTGAAGACCTCACCATGGTCTCAGGTGGCATCACCAGCTACTCACATCAGGCCGTTCCTCCCTACCCTTGAGTCTCCGGTTCCGCCTCTCTTCATTGTGCTCACATCCTTCTGTTTCTCTTTTTCTTCCATTTCTCAAGCATTTACTTGCTCACAATGACACCAGGGGCCTCTGGGTGTCTGGGGTCATCTCTGAGTGCAATGCCCTGCCTCAGCCATGTGGCACCAGGATTGGGTCGTCTCAGGCTTGTTCCCTGCCTGGGCTGTGTGGTGATGGACTGGGGGTCCACGAGCTTGTACTCATAACCTCATCCCGCTATAATTTTCAGAGCTTTAGGTTGTCCTGATTCGTTTGCACCTATGCGCCATGCACCGTGGGGTCCACTCAGGTCCAGCTGACTCCTTGTATTCCAGAAGTGTTGTGGGCGCCTCATTCATCCCTGACAGTGAACGAGGTGGTTCTGCACTGTGCCAGGGCCAGTTCTAGGTACTGGAGATGCAGCAAGCAGAAGCCTTAGCTTTCAGGGAGATGGGTCTGGTTTTCTGTCGGTCAGAAGCCCTATCCTGGGTCTCTACTATGTTTGCTCATTCAGTTCTTCTTCACAGATAACCTCGTGTCTTTCTGGCTGTGAGCCCTTCGGGGCAGAGGCTTTATCTTCCTCACCTCCCTGTCCCAAAGGCCTGGCATGGTGCACACGGGCAGGTTAAGTAAATATTTGCGGAGAGCAGGGATATGCCTTGATAATAGTGTGTGCACCTTAGAAAGGGAGCCTGCCAGTTCTATGTGCTCACCCTAGTGGCAGGAAAACAAGGAGTCCGCAGATCCAACAACTTCAGGAAGTTGGAGGTAGCTGTCCATAAGCAGGAGTCCTATCTAGGTGGGCAGACTGCGCAGGAGGGTCCCCGAGGCTTGTTAGCACCTGGTTCCGAAGCACAGCCCACCCTGTCCCCATCTCCAGCAGATGTCTTGGAAAACAGACTGGGGTTTCATGTCTTCATCTCAGCTGTTTCGTCCTCATGAAGAGAAATCAAGGGAAGTCCTAAATTCTTCATGAGCAGGAATGATGGGCTTCTCATTTCTCAGAGGGAGCCCATCAAGAGTTGCTGCTTCCTCTGTCTGCTATTTTAAGAAGGGGCATTCAGGATCTCATGGGTTCACATTCAGCAAGTGAGACAAGAAATTCGTGGCGGAGGGAAGAACACAGTGGAATCACTCTGTTCGTTTTTTTGAGACTTGCTCTTCTCTTAGCCCTGGAGACCTTGCGTTGGGCCATAATTGAACTGTTTTGTGGGTGAACACCCTCCAGGTCGCCTGGCTTCCAGAGGCATCCCGTTTCCTTGGTACTGGGAAGACTTCCTGGTTTGATGACCTTTCCGTCTGGAATTCCAGTTTCTATGAATATGGGCTTCTGGTCTGAGCAGACTTGTGCTGTGGGAGGGAGGGGTCCAGAAGACCCAGCAGGTCAGTTAGTGGGGTACAGAGGCGTCACGGTACAGAGGCGTCACTCTCCTCAAATCCATGAGCACTGTACGGGTGTTTCTGCATTGGCAGCTAACTGTTCCGTACCTCAGAAAAGCTATGATTTCCCTGTCTATGGCTAGCCTGTGTTCACATGGTCCACTGAGATGAGGAACACCTTTTCCAGGCCATTCTGACCCCATGGCCCTTGAGTCAGGCCATTCCTATGAGATTACTTAGACACCATACGTATTTTGTATCCTTGGAGAGGAAACCGTTTATAGGTAGTGAGCCTTCCAGACCCTAGCAGTATTTACCTCCATGCTGCCTGGATAAATGACGCACACCAAACCACGTACTTGCCTTCTGAATGACACTCTGCTGCCTTGGTGGAGTTAGTCTACCAGAAGAGGCTCTCTGAGCACCTCGCTCCCCTCCCCCGCCCACACCCACCGCGTCCTCAGTCCTCCCTGACACGAAGTGCGTCAGTACTCAGTTCAGTTGATAATGTGAGCATCTCTTTATATTAGCTTTGGGCTCAGCCCTGGATAGCACTGTCATCTCTATTATGGTCTCTCTCTCTTAGGCCTTTTGTCTTTCTGTCTTTCTGCATGTTCCTGACATCGCTGGCTCGTTATTTCACATGTTTATAGGCAGCGGAGGGAATTATCTGTGAGCATATCAGTAGAGTCGAGCATGCGCGAAGCGTTCACTAATAGGGAGAAAGGACATGCAGCGACTGAAGTGTATTTATAGGAACAAGGTGCATTTAGTGTGTGCTGTGGTGCATCAGGCTTTGCCTTTGATGTGTATTAACTCAGCCGACCCAACAGCAGTCCCTGACGACTGTGCTTCCTGTCCCCTCTTACCACTGTCCGGCCTTCAGTGTGATTGACAGCTGAGTGCTGGGTATGGTCCTGTACAGCAGCAGATCCTGGTTCTGTGAGAGGCCAAGCGTATAGAGGGTCAGGCAGTCTGAGGACACAGCAGTATGAGGAGGACACCATAGTGACAGGAGCATGAAGCAGCTGGTCACCTTGAGCCCACAGTCAGGAAGCCCTGGGAGATGAATTAATCACTTAGCCTCCATTCTCTTTCTAAAGTCTGCAATGCCAGCACATAGGACGGCACTGTCTTCATGTTAGAGATGCTGAAAATCCCACCAGAGTGCAGGCCTCTCTGTGGCTTCAGTAGTGGAACAAGCATCACTCTGGCTGGACAGGGCACCGTGAAAACGCCCCCTCTGAGAACATTTTTACTTTAATTATGTTTTCAGAGTGGAAAGTTGGGAAATATTATAGTCTAGATGCATAAAAGTCTCTCATTTTAAAAGGTACTTTTCTCAAGTAAGCCATGATAACTGCTAAGAAGTCATCCAGGGTTCAGGGCCATATGCAGCATTGAGACTAGCTTGTAGTTACAATGTGAGATTGTCTCACACAAACTGAGGTCCATGCACCTAAGAGCATTTCAGTGAGAGCATTTCAGTGAGAGCCTTTCAGTGGGAGCACGTCAGTGGGAGTACTTCAGTGGGAGCATTTCAGTGGGAGCACTTCAGTGGGAGCACTTCAGTGAGAGCTTTTCAGTGAAAGCCTTTCAGTGGGAGCACTTCAGTGAGAGGTTTTCAGTGGGAGCCTTTTAGTGGGAGCATTTCAGTGGGAGCATTTCAGTGGGAGCCTTTCAGTGAGAGCCTTTCAGTGGGAGCATTTCAGTGGGAGCCTTTCAGTGAGAGCCTTTCAGTGGGAGCATTTCAGTGGGAGCATTTCAGTGGGAGCATTTCAGTGAGAGCATTTCAGTGAGAGCCTTTCAGTGGGAGCATTTCAGTGAGAGCATTTCAGTGGGAGCCTTTCAGTGAGAGCCTTTCAGTGGGAGCATTTCAGTGGGAGCATTTCAGTGGGAGCATTTCAGTGAGAGCATTTCAGTGAGAGCCTTTCAGTGGGAGCATTTCAGTGAGAGCATTTCAGTGGGAGCCTTTCAGTGAGAGCCTTTCAGTGGGAGCATTTCAGTGAGAGCATTTCAGTGAGAGCCTTTCAGTGGGAGCCTTTCAGTGACTGCGATGTCCTTGGTTTTCCAGGCAAAGCCAAAGCTGATCGAGCCACTTGACTATGAAAATGTCATCGTGCAGAAGAAGACCCAGATCCTGAACGACTGTCTGCGGGAGATGCTCCTCTTCCCTTACGATGACTTCCAGGTCAGTGACTGCCACTATCAATAGATCTGTGTTATTGTAGAAACCTTGGAAAATATTGTGGTATAGATTTGGTCATACACACTTTTCTCCATATTATATGGTTGGTGAATTCATGATTTTAAAGACAGGAATAGAACCAGTCCTGGTGGTACGGGCATTCCTAGCTACGGGCAACAGAAGTAGGAGGATCCTATGTTCAAGGACTAACTAAGGCACAGAATGATTTTAAAGGCACCCTGGACAATGTAGTGAGACCCTATCTCTAAATAAAAAGTAGAAAGAGGGCTGGGGGTGCAGACCAACAGGCTTACCTAGTATGTATGGTGGGTAGTGCAATTGCCTAGCATGTATGATGGGCAGTGTGCTTACCTGCATGTATGATGTATAGTTACCTAAGTATGTGATAGATAGTACATTTAAAAGAAAAGCTGTATGATTGTGTACCTTATTATGACTTTATATTTTTAGTGGGATTAATTTTTAATGTTAAAAATAAACACATATATAAGTTTATATATGTATGTATGTATGTATGTATGTGTATTATACTCTGGGGTGACTTAGAGGGTATAAGTGCCTCTTATGTCTTAGAAAATTTTTTTAGATTTTGAATCAAATTTTTTGATTAAGCCAGGATGCTGGGCAAGTGATGTAGCACTGAGGGATACTTGCAAGCCCAGCTTGCTGTTCTTTAAGCCAGGTATCCTAGAACCTGCTGAGGAGCTGAGGAGCTGCAGAGGTTTGTCATGCATCCTGAAGGATGACAACTTTGGACCCTGCCATGAGAAGTCATGAAGTGCAGGTTCCCAGAGAAAAGGGCAGCGGGGCAGGAGCAGTGTCGTGAAGTCTGTCTCAGTAGCAGGACTCGGGTATCTTTCCTTGGAGGGAAGCAGGAACACTCAGGAAGCTCCTGCCTCCACTGCGTCTGAGCCGATGCTTGACGTCCTTCAGCCTACGGCTATGTGACAGACAGGAAGCCTTGAGGTTATTAAGGAACAAGGTAAACTATCTCCCCAGTGACCCAGGACCACTGCGGTCTGCTCAGAGGTTCTCAGTCCTGTTCTTCTGGACATTTCCCAACAGTTTCCTCAGAGAAAGCCAAAGGTTATCTGAAGCTTCTTAGGTCTGAAGTGTGTGTTTTTCTTGGTCTTAAGTAATGAATCTGTTTTCCAGTCTTATGATCAAGAATGAAAAGCTAGCTATATTTATAGATGTGAAAAAAAATTGCTTAAGACAGAAAACAAAATCCAATATTAGTGTGTTGTGTCATCTTTTCTCCCAGGGACAAAGGACCCAGATATACAAACAGTGTAGAGTTGTTAAAAGATTAAAATTTGGAGGAGATCCATGCATCTTTCTCCCCCCAAACCATTTCTGTGATATTCTGAGGGACAAAGGATCTCACCGTCCCCATTCTGGCCAGGAATGAATGAACAACTGTTGGTTTCTGTTGTAGGAAAGTTTTTCCAAAGTTGAAGGAGTCTGAATGTCAGCCTTGGCCCACATCCTTGGAGTAGTTACGGGTCGCAGCTGACTTTGGGCACTGTTCTCATACAGACTGCCACTTTGTCATCGGAGAGACATTTACACCGTGCTTTCTTGTTGATCTGTCTCAGTGATGATATCAGCTGTCTAATTGCAGTGTAGTTAATGGCTTAGCAATGCCACAGATTCTTCCTGTCTCCTTTTGGTGGCAGAGTAGAAGCATAACTGTTTCTAGAGGCATTGTAAACATACTTGGTCAGGGGGAAGCATCCTTTCTCATACAGGAAAAGGATGACAAGTTTAGGAAAGTGGTTAGACATTAAGAACAGTACACAAGAATGCAACAGTGGCCTTCAATGAGCAGCAGCCATTAACTGTAAAGTAATAGAACTTGGCGTAGATGTGTGCCAAGTATGTGCAAATGATCACACACATAGAGGTGGGGCTGCCTTTGCGTGTTTCCAAGTGGGCATGCTGACATTGAGCCTCTAGGTATAGTTTTATATTGTCATAGTGTATAAAAGGCAATAAATACTGAAAAGTATATTGGGAGGCAGTTTATGGGTCCCACTCACATTTCATAAAAATTAGAATTTAATATCTATTGTAAGCCATGGATATATGGGAAAGGAAAGAAGGTGTTTACTCTACTTCTGAGTATGTACCTGAAAGACCTGAGTGCAGAGATACAAAGATGACTTATACAAGATGCCTCATAGCTCGTGAGTCACAGGAAGAAGAGGATGTCTATCCACAGATGAATGAAAAAAGCAACCAAATGTCATAGTGTTTACTGTGGGGCAGGAGACACTTATGGGCATGTGCCACCACACCCAGGCATACCTCATTCTTTAAAAGAGCTGTGGCTATAGGATTTCTTGCTGAATGTGGGGGTGCTGTGGTCAGTCGTAGAACTGCGTGCAGCGTCAGGGTGTCATCCGTGTGGGATATTAGATTACATTCCAAAACAAGGTGTATCCCTTGTGGGATATTAAGATTTCTATGGTACATTTTGTTTTGTTTGTATCTTGTTTTGGGGGATGGTATTTTGCTTGTTTTGAGACAGGGTCTCAAGTATTCCAGACTGGGACTCAGATTTGCTATGTAACCAAGAGTGCAAGAGAATTTAAGGTGCCAGCGAGGATGGAAAGGATGGGCGGTTCTAGGAGGTATTCAGAGTCAGGACAAGCATGGTCTAGGGAAATGTGACTGCTCCATTTTCTGTGGGTAGTATCCTGATTTCTATCCCTGCTCCCCCCTCCCCCCGGCAGTTCTTTTCCTCTTTTACTTACAACCCACAATGATGTACAAACCAGTAACCTGAAGAGGAAGTTGAGTGCCAGGACTTACAAAGGCCTGGAAGTTCCCCATCTCATTTCCCATCTACCCTTTGGAAAAGAAAACAGTCTCGAGAAGCCTGCTGTGCAGCTGGGTCGAGAGAGCTTGTATTTAACTTAATGCTTGAAGCCCGAGGGAGGGGCTCAGTTTTGCCTGGTACTTAGGGCCACACATACAGAACAGAATCCCCGATTTCACACTCCTGAAAACCAAGGAGAGGAGAATGAGTGTATCATGGGTGATCGTAAGAAGCAGGAGGTTTAAAAGTGCATGCTTGTCACCCATCCCGTGAGACCCTGTGCTAGAAATAGAAAGACTAACTCTCACTGCAGGCAACCAGGGCCTTGGTGAGTACTGTGTTATAACAGAGGAGGAACAGACAGGATGTGCTGCAGAGACCCAGGCTGGAGAGTGTTTCAGCTAGAGCTGCTGGCCTAGCATGTGAGAGGGCCCCTGGGGTTGATCTTAGCTCCATACAACAAAACTAAAACACAGGGGAGATGCACCTCAGGAAACATCTTCACTTTACTCTTGCCTCTGTTCACTGCAGAGTGAACAGATGGGCTCAAGGGTGGAAACTTGAGGTTCTCGAGTAGCTAGGGACAGATACACCACCCCCACTGCCCCATTCCTGGACTGTCACTGGAAGGCGACAGCAGGCTTAGAGAGTCCTGAGAATGAACTTACTTCTCCCTCCGTGGGGTTCATCCTCTCTAGGACTGTGACTTGGTCTTTGGAGGGCTTTTATTGTGGTTTCGGATTTCTTGGTCTTGTACAATTATTTTGAAATTCTCGATACAGTGTGTTTGTGTACGTGTCTGTGTGTGTGAGTGCAGACGCCAGCCAGCGGAGGCTAAAAGTGTAGGATTCCCCCAAGTTGCAGGTAGGTGGTTGTGAGCCACTTGACAGGAATGTTGGTGCCTGAATGGGAATTCTGCTGGAAGAGGATTGTAACCTCTGAGCCATCTCAGCCCTGGGGGAGTTTTTCTTTGTTTTTGTTTTTAACATGATTTTATTGTTTTGTAAATTGTTTATGCATGTGTATGCACTTGTCTGAGGAGGCCAGAAGAGAGCTTTGGGTTCCCAGAGCTAGAGTGACAGTCGTTAGTAATCTTCCAGTTAAGAGGTGCTAGGAACTCTGCAAAGAGCATATAAGTTCTTAACTAATAAGCCATCTCTCCAGCCCCTCTTTGGGAGTTTAAACTTTCCTCAGAAACTAAATGGAATTCTTTGGGCCCTTTTCTTGTTCCAAGTTTGTTCATTTCCTTAATTACAGGTGAATTAAACATGGAGACTGGGGGCATGTGCGTGAGCGTGCATGTTTGCATGCATGCCTGCACTTGCGTGTATGTTGGGTCAGCTTCTCTGCAAATGTCGTTGTCAAAAATGAACAGAAAACGGGAGTTAATGGCCGGTATACGGGAGCTTTGAGGTGTGGCGTGGGAATGCCCCACACTATTTGAGTTCTAGTCTAGCTTGGTGCTGGAGCCTCTCAAGAGCAACTCCCGTTTTCTGAGACAAATGCCTCCTCCAGATCCTTGGAAATACTCCATACCCTGTGCAGAGTCAGTTCCCAGAGTCCTCTGCTGCTGCGGTTTCAGTGTTGCACTGTATCCAAAACACGCCTAATGTACAGAGCGGTCCAGCCACGTGGCATTTCCAGCAGACGTCATAGGGAGAGATGCTACAGGCACACAAGACATCATGCAGTTGATCTCAGACCTGGGGAGGGGACGGAAGCGGGCAGTTGGGAGCCATCCTGGTAATAGACAGTAGGTTGAAACTGGAGATAACTTTAAAACATTGATGTGGGTGCTGCATTCCTTTGGGCTGGCTGAACATATTAATAATTAAAAAATCAAGCCCGGGCTTTTTGTGTGAGAAGGCAGTGGGGGTTGGGCCAGTGTCTTCTGGGTGGCCTGGCCGTGTGCCTTGTGTCCTGTCTCTCTCTTTCCCCCAGGTACTGCGCACCTAGCAGGGGCTGTCCTTTTCAGTGCAGATTGAAGCAACGTTCCTCTGCATCAAGTGTGCAGAGGTTTGGAGGGATAATTCTATAAATAAAGCCAAAATGATGACAAGCCTGGAATGCTTTACAACAGATTGCTAGGCGGGTTCTGCAAAGATGGTCACATTTTTTTGGGGTGTGGTGTCACATTCCTATAATCCCAGCCTTTGGGAGGTGTAGACAGAAGGAGCTAGAGTTCAAGGCTAGCTTTGGCTACCTAGTGAGTTTGAGGCCAGCCTAGGTTACATAAGACTTTGCCTCCTAGAGAAGACCTTGCAGTTGCTCTCTGACCCAGTGTCTCAGCAGTGGCTGAGGCAAGGCCACCCTACCCAGGGTTGTCTGTCTGCTTGGTATCCCACCTCCCTTCCACTGGGAAAGAAGCCACACTCCCTCTCCCGTCTGTCCTTGGTGTCTGTTTTTCTGTCTGAGAGAGGCCACTCCCAGGTTTCTGCTCCTGGATCAGAAGAGACAAACACTTGGTCTCTATCCCTACAGTTGGCTCAGGTTACAGCCTACCCCCCCCCCCCCCCCCCCCGGGATCTCTGCGTTAGTTCATTGTTCTCTGGGTCCCTGGGGGAAGGGTGGGCCTTTTGTTTTTAGGCTTTAATTAAAATCATAAAAAACATGATTTATATGCCCAGTAGATATGTATACTTCCCACCAGGAACCAAGAATATTTTTAAATAGTGAAGGCCATCATGAAGTGATTAGTAAATAGCTTTGTGTGAGTGGAGAGGTTTGGAAAAATCAAGATGACCCGACTGTGGGTTTGTGGCAGTAGTGTTTATTTAAGTCCCAATAGTGAAAAGCAACTTGGGTAGTATTAAGTCAAAGCAAAGATGTTCATCTCTTGTTTTTCTTTTTCCTGTCTGGTTTCTCACGGATCAGTTGCTAGGACTCAGCCTGGGAAGGAGGGAGGCTTAGAATTCCATGTTCACAGAATGGTGGAATTTCTAAGCCACTGAGGAAACTGGAGGTCTTAGAAGGCCTGTTTGCGGGTAAGGAGGGTTCAGGCTTTCCCTGGGATTACACAGCCAGCCAGGGAGAGGCAAACCTCCAGGGTTTCCCAGCTCTCCATTCAAAGCCTTCCCAGTGCTCCTTCTCAAATTCCTCAACATGAAGATTAATGAAATGACTGGCTTCACGTTTCTCCTCCTTGGAAACTTGAGCTTCTTGTCGGGGTGGGGAGTAAGGGTTCATGGTAATGTGTGTAAGATAGACCCCTTCATCATCCCCGTGGGGTCTGGACTTAAAAATGGGGAGCTGTAAGCTCAGAAGACAGGAGTGTAGCAGGTCCTGGGGTGGGAAGGGCAGGGCATTGCCATGTAAGGCACCTTATGCCTCTCTGAGTCCCCCCAGATGGCCCAAACAGCCCAGAAGTTTCCAACACTGACCTTGTAGCTCAGGGCTGTCAGAGTGTTTGACGGGTATCATTTCAGTCAATAGATAAGTTCTTAAAGTAAATATAATCTACTTGAATTTTTAAGTTTCAGACCAGGCTGGGAAATAGCTGTACATTTAACTCTTCTTGTTAGGGTCTGGGGACCATGCTGCATGGTCCCACTTCATTCTATAGAAGCGAGAAGTTTGTCTTGGGGTTCCAGGTGCACACGCACCCTTCACAGTGCCTCAGAGGGGACATGTACTGCCCTTCTCTTCTTTCTCAGCTACTGCAGTGGTTCTGTGGGGTTCCTCATGAGACTCTTGCCTCTCCCTGGACAAGGTACCTAAGGATTTCCTTGAGTCAAAGGCTGCCAGCATTTAACCAAAGGAACTATACAAAAGCTACTTCTTACAGCAGCTGGCAAGTTTTCTTCTAAGTTGCATTTTGAACTTAGAGGTATCCATTTCTGTGGTTATTTGAGATGCTAAGATTACTTAGTTTTAGTCTTCAGATACACTTGCGTACACTCAATAGTATGAAAAACTTCCCCCAACCCTTTCATGTTAAAGCTTCCTCCATAGGATAGAGGTATAATTGGGCCTCCATTTTCCCCAGACCCCCTGTCTGTGGATTTAAAAATCAGGCTGACAATACTCAGGGAAAAGAAGGGCGTGTGGGCATGCTGTTCTCTAGATGGGGCAGCATGCGGCTCCTCAGACCACCTTGTACTGGAGGAGGTGTTGGAAGTAATGGGAGATAATTACACAGGGGAATAAGCATGGACTCAAGCAAAACCTACCTAGGATAAGGGATCTGGGTATCTTAGATACAGAGGTCCAGGACTCAGTCCCTCAAGGTCACTGAAGGATGACTGTAACTTATTTCTAAACATAAAAGAGTGGGACTGGCCATTTGTATTAGACTACGTCATAAACTACCTTAAATTTGTATAGCTATGTTGGGCATTCCCTTCAACTCTACAGATTCCCAGAGATGGAGTGTGGTTGTCCCCTTAGCAATAGATGAGGAAAGTAAACTGTGAAAGATTCCCAGAGAAGGAGTGGTGGTTGTCCCCTTAGCAATAGATGAGGAAAATGAACTGTGAAAGATTCCCAGAGAAGGAGTGTGGTTGTCCCCTTAGCAATAGATGAGGAAAGTAAACTGTGAAAGATTAGGTAATTTGCATAATGTTACCGAGCAAGGAGGAGGGAAAGAACAACCAGCAGGCCTACTATTCTTTGCTGTTTTTGATGTTGAGTTTTAGAAATAGGACACAGGCCCAGCCTTCAGCTGGAATAAGAATTGTAAGGGATAGAAATAAGGCTACAAGCTCAGCGTCGTTGTGTACACCTTTAGTCTCAGTAGCACTCAGAGGCTGAAGCAAGAAGATCATGAGCTAAGGGCCACCGTGTGGAGTGTTATGGATTCCAGGCCAGCCTTGCTGTATAGTAAAAGCTTTCCACATAACCCCAAGAATCGCTACAGTTTTAGAAACTCTGCCTATTGTTAGAGGGCCCAGGGGCTCACTGAGCGTAACTCTTAGGACACAGACTTGGACTTTTTTTTATAAGCCTAATAAGTGAAACTATAGAAATGTAATGTTAATTGGTTTGGCATAGAGTAGAATGTGGTCTGAATGTGACTTTTAATACACACAATCTATAGAGAGATTAAAATAGAACGTTTGCTTGTGCTATAGAAATCCCTTGTCAATTTCTGTAATGGATCAGAGAGCTTTTGTCTTAATAGGAAAAGCCATATATGCAAGTAATGGATGATGATTGCAGTTTCTCTTTTCTATCCCCATTGGCTATTTTGTTCATTCATGCTTGAATTTGCCACAAGAGATGTCTCTTGGCCTCAGAGGAAAAGGTGTGTGCCTGCAGGGGAGTGGATAATCGCATCAGCTGTTAAAACAAGTCTCTGGGACGTTGTTTTAAGGCCAACAATTTATTGGGCCAAATATCAGCTCTTTAGGTCTGTAGGCCAGATATTGACCAATGTGACCAGAGTTGGTCAGACTCAAGGGAGCTGACACTCTTTTGATAACTCCACAAGAAAAGCAAAATACTACTTTATTAAGATACATTGGAAAGTACAATAAAACATTGTTGTTGGCTTTGCGTCTTTGTCAGTCCTCCCCAACCACTGGCTCCATCAGCCCTTCTGCTCCCTCCTCCTTCTCCCTCCTCCACCGTGATCCTTGAATCTTTGGGTGGGTGGAGTGTACATGTTCCATTTGTGGGTGACAGGGTTCACAGCCACATGTGTGGCCGGCATGTGTCATAGACATGTGTTCTTTGTCCTTTGACCAATGAAGTTTCTATATTAACCAGTGTCTACCACGTGAAGATGAGGTCTGACAGGTGCAAAGATAGTAGAATTCTTCCTTTGGTGTTCAGCTTAGCTTAGAAAGGCGAAGGGAGTTGATCGCTTTCCTAAAGACTGCCTTTGGCATGTGCACAATGACTTCTGCGCTCTGTTAGTGCAGCCTGCTTTCAGAGGAAGAGGAAATAGGCTCCACCTTTGCAGCATGTCTACACTGTGGCCCAGCCACCTGAAGCCTTCATTAGAGGGGATCTCAAAAGGATTAGATACAGTGTAGCTCAAGAAATACTAAAAAATACACTTAAGCTAGATTATGCTGAAGAAGCGCATCTAACATGGTTTTGTTGTGTGTTTTGTTTTTGAATGAAGTTGCTGGTGGGTAAAAACATTTATCTCTAGACAGAAAGTGGTTAGTCAAAATCAGTTAGGAATTGATCACAATGATTGGTATGTAACCGCAAATTTGAATCAAGTCTGTCTGTCTGTCTCCCCCCTCCCCCACGCCCCTGTCTCTCTGAGACTCTGGTATGTGTCTAACCTTGAACATACAACAATCCTCCTACTTTAGCCTTCCAGAGTTATGGACGAGAATAACTATGCTTTGCATAGTCTCTCTGTTGATTTTAAGTTGTTTTCTTTTTCAGATGAGAGCATACATACACAACAGCCCTTTATCTTTAAAAAAAAAAAAATCAAAAAGACCTACTGGCAGTTATTTTTCTCACCCAAGAAGGGTGTTAGGGGAAAATGTCACATAATGACAGGTTCTTGCGTTCATAATTCTACCGTGAATTTTTTTTCCGTAACAAATTTTCTTTCTTCCTGGTGTTACAATGAGAAATGGGCTTGAGATGACACTGATGACAGCCATCCTTTCTCAGATGAACCCTTTGGCGAAGTTCTTACATGTATAGTTAGAGTTTCTAGATGTGGAAACCGTGTCTAAGGACATGCACAGGCCTCGATGGGCAGTCCCCTCTGCCATGACCATGGCTGGCTCATAGCAGGTCTGGCAGTCTGGATAGACATGATCTTGTGTTGAGGCTTTGGGAAGTATTTGTGCCTCTTTCCCATGTGTATGATCATATGTTTCTGTAGCATTCCTTGAAAACGATTTTGCAACAAAGGCCACCATTAAATGGTGTTTGAAATATTCACTAAAAATAAAGATCCTTGGTCAGAAGATTCATTTCGTAATCAGTGGTCAGTGAGCCTGCACTGCTACCTAGACTGGGATGGGAACTTCAGGAGGTCAAAGGATTTGCTGTGAGTGACCTCAGGAGGCGTCTCTCCTCACTTGCAGGGGAGATTGGAGGGACTTTGTAGGCCTTGTTGCAGGGCCATCAGCTGCACCATGAGTCCGGCCTCAAGTCCTCACCAGCCCTTCTGTTCTGTTCGCAGACGGCCATCCTGAGGCGGCAGGGGCGGTACCTACGCTCCACGGTCCCCGCAAATGCAGAGGAGGAGGCACAGAGCCTGTTTGTCACTGAGGTGAGGTTTTTATTTCCTCTGCGTCCTGGACATTGTAAAGACATTTCCTTCTACCCCCACCTCTCCTTGAATATCGTTATTTTTCTGAAGTGTCAAAGAGATAATGGTGGTTTTATGATGAGAAGTTGTCAGAGCATAGAACGGGTGGGAGTGTCAGGAGAGCTCGTTCGTAATTCTCAAATATTGATTTTTCCAGAGTTTAACTTGTAGATGTAGACTAAAGGGTTAACTCTTAAGTGGGAATGCTGTTGACTGCTTTGTCATCAATACCTTCTATAACGGTTGATCCATGAGTTCATTTTAGGGTCATTGGATTCACTGGTATGTCTGTCTTTGCAAGTTAGGTCAGGACTAGAGCCACGTGTAGCCACACCTCATCTCCCTCACCCATGTGTGACATAATCACACTCCTTGTTTGAACACACAAACAATGATCTGAACAACGAGAAGTCATTACCAGAGAGCGAGGCTTTCCTTTCCCGTTGTGTTTGTCTATTCCTCCTGCTATTTTTAGGTAGAAGAAACTTAGTTGCTGCAATTTTGTCTCTTGAAGTGGTTCATCCTTTAGAAATGAGTTTGGGGGCCAAGAAGATGACTCAGTAGGTGAAGCAGCCTGGTGACCCGAATTTGATTCCCAGAACCCACAAGAGGAAGGAGAGAGCCAACTCCACAGTCTCCACAGTGTGTCCTCAAACCTCCACACCGGTGCTGTCTCTCGCTGTCTCTCTCTGCTGTCTCAGTGCTGTCTCTCCCTCTCCCTCTCTCTCTCTTTTACACACACACACACACACACACACACACACACACACACACACTCACTCCAATATATTAAAAAATGGGTTAGGCCCAATCTTCCTAGTTGGTATTTATATAAGATACATTCCCATTTAATAAAAGCAAAAGTAAGTTTTGCTTTTATAAGTGACGACCAATTAAATAGTAATATTTGTTTTACTTGAGATTTTGGACAAAAAATAAGTCTGTGTATAAAATGTTTAAAGCAGTGTTGTGCAGCTCTGTAATGATGCTTTCCTGTTGTCCTGCTTCATGTCCTTCTCCACCACATTAGTACCCTTAATTCTAGACACACACTAGGTATGTTTATTTAGGCTTCCACACACACACTAGGTATGTTAATATAGGTTTACACTCACATACACTAGGTATATTTATATAGACTTCCACACACTGAGTATGCTGATAGGTTTACACACATACTAGGTATATTTATACAGGCTCACACACACACTAGGTATATTTATATAGACTCACACACTAGGTATATTTATACACTAGGTATGTTTATATAGGTATATACACACACTAGGTATACTTATATAGGCTCACACACACACTAGGTATCTTTAAACAGGTTTACATACATACTGGGTATGTTTATATAGGTTTACATGCACTGCGAATATTTACACAGGCTTGCACATACACACTGTATGTTTATGTAAGCTTACACATAACACTCTATATTGTTTATATAGGCTTACACATATACACTAGAGATGTTTATATAGGCATAAACATTTTTAAAAGCAAGTTGTAGCAAAATCTGGCCTGCAGCCTATTTTTCATGACTAAAGTTTTATTAGTACACAACCTTGCCCATTCGTTTACATGTCAGACTGTAGTCATAATACAACTAACTTGTAATAGAGATGCAGAGACCCTGTGACCCTGAAAGCTGGCGGTGTTATGACTGTGTGGACCTCTGCAGAATGCTCATTAACTTCTGTCTTAGAGCATGTGGCAAAATTATTACTCATTCTCCCAACTCCTTAGAAAGAGTTTTTGTTTTGTCTTGTCTTGTTTTGTTTTGGCGCGCGTGTGTGTGTAAAACCCTAAGATATGTTTTTTAAAAGATTTTGGTATTTTCTATTGTTTCTTTAGATTTGTTTATTTTCTTTTATGTGCATGAGTGTTTAACCTTCATGTATACATGTGTACCATGTTCATGCCTGGCGCCCATGGATATCAGAGGAGGGTGGGTGTTAGATTTCCTGGAACTGGAGTTATAGATGGTTATGTGCTATGCCATGGGTGCTAGGAACTGAACCTGGGTCCTCTGCAAGAGCAACATGTATTCTTAGCAGTTGAGCCATCTCTCTGGCCCGAGGTATTTTAATTTTATGTGTATGTGTGTGTTTGCCTGTGTGTGTACCTATGTACTCTGTGTACCAGAAGAAGGCATTTGGTACTGTGGATGGTGAATTAAGTGCTGGATCACATCCCTACCCATTGGGGCACACAGTTTTCTTATTAGACTTCTGATGGAATCTGTCTAAGACTTTCCGGAGCCACGCAGGGTGGGGCTTGCTTCTTATGGTGCGTCTGCCTTGAGATTTAGGCAGTGCCCACAACTAGACAGGCAACGGAGCTTTTGAATGGAGCCGAGGTAATTTGGCACACTTGCTGCTTTTTTACAGTTTCTTGTGATTCGTGTGTGTGTGTGTGTGTGTGTGTGTGTGTGTGTACACAAATGCATACCGCAGTACACACATGGAGATCTAAAGTCAACTTGCAAGAACTTATTCTCTTCAACCAGGCGGCTTCAGAGGCTTGGTGACCAGTCCCTTTACCACGGAGTCCTTATTACACAGTTCCTTATAATTTTAAATATTTATAATTCCCCATTTTGTTTAAGATTTTGAACACATAAGTATTCCAGTATTTCATTCCTGAAAATATTCACACTATTCACATTTGTCTCTACCCCGTGCTTTTAAGTTAGCTGGGTACACGCTGTACCTCAGGATGGTTTAATGTTTTGTTTGAGGTACATCGAGGTGCAGCTGCAGTCTTGATGCTCGGAGGTCACGGCCAGATACAGAGAACGGGCTTGTGCCACAGGGAGTCAGGCTGGCACGGGGGAGGCTCGGGAAAACCAGAACTGTGTGTGACTTTCAAACCTTATTTGGTGGCTTTGGAATGTAAATTCGAATGAGGATACCCGATGCCCAGGCGTGAATGTATTGCTGGAAGCCGCGAAAAGTGTTCCTAAGGATAAAATAACATTTAAAATGTTCACAGTTACACAGTCAAAAGAGAATGCTCCCCTCCCCGACTGACTCTGCTCTTCCTTCTCTCATTTTCTTTCACCTTCAAAGAACAATCTAGAACACTCAGACTTCCTTCCTTTGCATCTATTCAAGCAAAATGCTTTCTGTTGGGGGAAAAAAAGCAAGCACCCACTGTTGACGCAGACAAAACAATCAGTGTCAATGAAGTGGAACAAGAATAGGGACTTTGTTAAAAAAACATTATTCTGAGCCAATTTTTTATATTTTACAATCTGTATTATTATTAATTAAATAATTAACTTGCATCCTAATGTCAGCCCCATTCTCCTCCCAGAACCCCCCCAGATCCCCCTCCCATTCCCCCTCCCTTTCTCTTCTGAGAAGGGGGAGGCCCCACCCCACCCCGCCCTCCCTGTCTCATCAAGTCACAGTCACTGCAGGATTAGATACATCCTCTCCCACTGAGGCCGGACAAGGTGGCCCAGTTAGGGGGAACGGAATTCGTAGGTAGGTAACAGGTTCGGGGATAGCCCCCTCTCCAGTTATTAGAGGACCCACATGACAACCAAGCTACTCATCTGCTATATACGTGTGCAGTGAGAGGGGGCCTAGGTCCAGCCCGTGCTTGCTCTTTGGTTGGTGGTTCAGTCTCTGGGAGCCCCCAAGGGTCCAGGTTAGTTGACTCTGTTGGTCTTCCTGTGGAGTTCCTATCCTCTTTGGGTTTCTCAATCCTTCCCTCAACTCTTCCACAAAAGTCGCTGAGCTCCATTTAATATTTGGCTGTGTGTCTCTGCATCTCTTTCCATTGGCTGCTGAGTAGAGCCTCTCAGAGAACCCTTATAGAAACAAATGACTATAAGCCAGGAATAGTAATTGCTATTTCACTGTTGCTATATAAAGGCTGATGTCAAATTGTTCATATTGATAACTTGACACCGTTCCTCCCGAGGGTCAATGTTTCAATGGTTTAAAGTCTTGTGATGTTAGATGATTGACAGCCGAACTTTCGTGTGTCTCTAGGGTCTGACTTCCCAAAACTCCTCATGTTCCCAGAAGTCATCACCTGACTTTCTGTTTCTGTTTGTTTTCTCTAAATCCCCCACCAGTGCATCAAAACCTACAACTCTGACTGGCATCTTGTAACCTATAAATATGAAGATTACTCAGGAGAGTTCCGACAGCTTCCAAAGTAAGTTGGTTGTCTGCTGGCCGTGTGGGAGGGGCTTCGGGCTTGTGTGTGTGTGTGTGTGTGTTCAAAAGAATATTTTAGAAAAGAAATATGTGAAGATTGCCTATATTAAATACATTCTGTTTTGAGAACGCAAGTATGATGCAGTATTTTCCCGGGTCAATTTCTTGCCTCCTTGAAGCTCTGATGGGTCCTCAGGCATACCAGAAGTAATGGTGTTCACATCGGTTTGTCATAAAGGAATCAGGGTGGAGAGTATGTAGAAAACACATCCCAACACAGTTGGCAGAGGAATGTGTAATTGGTGCTGGGAATAGCAAATGGTGACAGGTTGTTTTCAGTCACCACCTCCTCTGAAATCTTAGTTACCCAAGGTACTACATTGTCCTTTGGGTTGGGTGCCTATGAGATTCCAAGCCTTTTGTGTTCTCCTCGGTGGACCTCACTGTTTGTTTTCCTATGTGTGTGGCCTAGCCACTCCTTAGAGTGTTCAGCCAACTTCCTGATCGACTCTTTAAACATCAGAGAGAACACTCCCCTCCCTACCAACAGTTTCTCCTCGTGGATAGGCTCCGTGCTATAACTGCCCAGTGTTCACTTGGGGATTTGAAGATAATTCCCATTTGATCCAATTAATCTACCTTCCTTGAGAGGCTTGTGTAAAGTGCCCAGGATGTGCCTAGCACATAGCTGTTTGTATAACTGTAGCTTCTGCTGTTATAGTTGTTAGTATCGTCCATTGATAACTGCACCATCACCCTCCATCAATAATCAACGAAAACTCCATGACCCTATTCCGCTTTCTCATATTTTATATTAAAAGAACTGTCCCACCCAGTTGTTTCACTAGAACCTACTCCGTTTTCTTACACTTAGTTGGCCTCCTGGGCCCAGCAGGCTCTGTCTTATTTCTACAGTGGGAACTCTGCCTGGAGTCCCTTGGCTCCCCACTTGAGAAGCAGAGGCGTAGACTGTGTAACTCCACATCTCAGCAGCCACAGTTGGGCCTATTTTGGGCTGGTTCCTTGGATGGATGGAGAAACAGACTATTGGTTACGCAATTAAAAAAGCAAGTTTCTTTCTTCTTTTTAAAGCAAAGTGCCCAAGCTGGATAAACTTCCGGTTCACGTCTATGAAGTCGATGAGGAGGCCGACAAAGATGAGGTGGGATTCCGGGATTCCTGTCCGTTCCTGCTTTTCTTCTCCCTGGGGACTGACTGCACAGGCTTTGAGGGACACACCGACCTCTAAGCCCAAACAGGAAGTGGGATGTTTAGTGAAGCAAAAAAGAGTTTGTTCTTTTTTAAATGTACTTTTGGATCAATTGATTTAAGGTCCCTATTTTATCTCAAGTGCTTAGCATCTCATGGTGTTTGTTTGTTTGTTTTGAGATCATTTGCAAAGACTTGGATCAGATCTGACCCACTGTTGAAAGATACCAAGATCTTAAGTTTAGATTGTTTTCCGATAGGAAAACTGATAAAAGTAAAAATGACTATTTCTCCAGTGGTTGTGTTAGTCAGTGTAACTTCGACAAACTCTCTAAGTCTTGGAGAAAAGGCAGTACTGAAAGAAGTGTATAAGGGGGTTGGGGCCTTAGGTCTGAATTTCTCATCCTCCCAGTGTGAGCTTAGACACTCCCTTCTACTTAGTTGTCCACCGAGTACAGTATTGACCATTGGTAGATGTCAGTAGTATTCATGTAGCAACCTGTTGTAGAATTAATTCTCAGAAATGTGTTGCTGGGCATGGGGGTCTCACATTGCATGCCTTTAATCCCAGCACACACTGGGCAGAGGCAGGTGGATCTCTGTGACTATAAGGCCAGCCTGGTGACCTTTTACATGGTGAGTTCTGGACCAGCCAGGACTGCACAGTCCTTTTGTTTTTTTAAAGGTGCTGATTATAGGGGCAGGAAGACCAAGGAAAAGTATACATGTAGAGTGCCTAGTAGCTTAGGAAATCCTTGACAGGTAAGTGTTTTCTCAGTAGTAATAACAATGTTAATACTACAAATACTGAAACAGCCAGAGCCAGGCCTTTCTGCAGATGTCATTTTTGTAACAAAAGACCTGACCGTTTGTAGGTAATGTTGTCTCTGTCTGTTTATGGTCTCTCAGGCATGTCCAGCCTTTGTCATTGTGACCTGATGTTGTCATCTATATAATCCATACTCGAGAGCTATGCAGTCGAGTCACAAAGGAAAAAAAAAAAACTCAAAAAGTTTTAAGTGACTTCACAGTTTTGTATTGGGCCACATTTATAGCTAGCCATGGCTATATCTGCAGGCTGCCGCTGGGATACACACAGTACACACCTAATAAACTTTTAGTGTCGTGCCACCAGCTCAGCGCCCACCACCTCACACCCAGCTCCCACTGGGTAGGTCTTAGTTCGGAGACTTCTATTTTCTAATAGCTGTGCCTCTCTCCTCACTCTGTCCTTTTACCCCTCTGTTCTGCATTTCATTTACCTCTCCCAGAACCAAGCCTCTGGGAAAAATTTCAAGAATTTCCTTTTGTCCTCTAACCTTGGAGGAGTGTAGTTTGAAAACTTTCTTCATGAAACCAAGCAGGGCCGTACAACCGAGTGGTTAAGTGTGTTTTGTGGTCTGCGGCTCATTAAACTCCCGAAAGTAAGGACTTGGCCTGGCACTAACCTGATCTTTAACAGAACCAGGAGTTCTAGAAATGGACCCTCATTTCTCTTCACTGGTAAATGGACTTTACTGAGGCGTTAATGTCCCAGGAAAGTGGTAATCGCCCAACCCAGCACAGGTGGAATAATTTCCGCCTGGCGACCCTCATGGAGAGGGCAGAAGACCAATGCTGTTGTTTCCCTTTCCCCCTAGGATGCTGCTTCCCTTGGGTCTCAGAAGGGTGGAATCACCAAGCATGGCTGGCTGTACAAAGGCAACATGAACAGCGCCATCAGCGTGACCATGAGGGTAAGAGCTCCTCCACCCGCTTCTCCCTCACGTACATGTACAGCCCTCTCTCTGCGTCTTGAGAATGCTGTTCGAGATGCTTCTCCCCACAAAAGGGATATTGTCTGGCTCCTAAGATGCCTTCCAGGTGACGACCCCACCATTGCCACAGCCCCGTCCACCTGCTTGGCTCTCACAGCCTCTGTCAAGTCCCAGTGTCCCCGTCAGGCAGCTCACAGCCGCCTGTCACTAGCTTCAGTGGCAACCCACACCTCTGGCTTCCACAGGCACCGGCTCTCGTATGTGCATACCCCACACAGACACTTAACCATGGGAAAAAATTAAAATAAGAAAAAAAGTAGTTTAAGAAGTTGTGCAGTAGAGACCAGGATGGATCCCAGGGATAAGAGACATAGTGAGAAAGGTAAGGTGAACGGACATGGAGATGAAAACCAAAGCGCTGACTGTCAGGACCCCGAGGTCCAAAGTCCTTCCAGGTCATGAGTGAAGGGCAGCCTGTGTTGTGTTAGTGAGGGGCTCCAGGGATGCAAGAACATCTCTGCCTTCCTGGGGCTTCGTCCAAAGTTGAAACTCCCCTCCGTACTTTTGGATGGTTGCGTGAAATTCCAAGCTCTCTGGGTGAGAAACACTGTCCCGTGACGGGAAGGCAGGAAGACCAGTCGATCCGGTCACCAGTGGCGTTGGCTAGAATCCCGCTAACTTTAGAGAATGCTGGCTGGGTTTTCAAGAGTACCAGTGACTTGCCAGTTCCCACTGTCCGTTTAGGAAGACGAGCTGTCTGTGTTTCTTTCTTCACAGTCATTCAAGAGGCGGTTTTTCCACCTGATTCAACTCGGCGATGGATCCTATAATCTAAACTTCTATAAAGATGAGAAGATCTCCAAGGAACCCAAAGGGTCCATATTCCTGGATTCCTGCATGGGCGTCATCCAGGTGAGCAGGAAAGGGTTCTGCCAAGGTTTCTGGTCCGCTGTGGCACTGTGCATAAATGAGCAGATTTGGGAAAATGCTTCCTAATGAGGCTGTAATGGTGATAGAAAGAACCTGAAAACAAACGATTTTCATTATTCTGAACATGGCAGGATATTGTGGTAGACAGGAGTCCTCTAGTCTATGAGGTTTTGTGTTTAAAACTGGGGTATGATGGCATGCACCTATAAACCTAGTCCTTAGGACAACTAGGCAGAGGGAGATCTTAGGTCCAAGGCCAGCCTAGGCCACGTAGTAAAACCTACCAAACTGAGATGTCCCCGTCCTAACATGGAAGCTTGTTCCATTTCACAATTCACAAATGGCCTGGCCCATCAGAATCTGCCCAAGTAATTGCAGAATGAAGACCATGAATGTGTCCCTTCTGGGCCTCAGACAGAGAGGTTCTGTGGCCAGGGAGCAGTCTCCCTGTCAAGTAGACAGTAGATGGATTCAGCATCACCAGAGAGGCCTCCCTCAAAGTGACAGTAGCTTGGAGCTTGATTCTATAAGGGCGTTGTGTAGTGGGCTAGCATGGAGTCAGAGACGAGGCTCTTTGGTTTGACCGTGCATCTTTCTGTTTTGGTATTTACATTTTTACCTAAAATCCAATTGCATTGTTATCCTCTAGTGCGTATGCTCTGCTCATCTCATTGCAACAGAGAGAGCTGAGGTACTGCACCCCTGCACCCCTATACCCCTGTACACTGCACCCCTATAACCCTGCACATCTGTACCCCTATACTCCTGCACACCCACACCCCTATACCTCTGCACACCTGCACCCCTATACCCCTGCACACCCGTACCCCTATACCCCTGCACACCCATACCCCTATACCCTTGCACACCCGTACCCCTATACCCCTGCACACCGGCACCCCTATACCTCTGCACGCCTGCACCCCTATACCCCTGCACACCTACACCCCTATACCCCTGCACATCCACACCCCTATACCTCTGCACACTCACACCCCTATACCCCTGCACACCCACACCCCTATACCCCTGCACATCCACACCCCTATACCTTTGCATGCCTGCACCCCTATACCCCTGCACATCCACACCCCTATACCCCTGCACACCAGTATACCCCTGCACACCCACACCCCTATACCCCTGCACATCCACACCCGTGTACCCCTACACACCCGTACCCCTATACCCCTGCACATCCACACCCCTATACCTCTGCACACCCACACCCCTATACCCATGCACACCTGAAGCAGTCATTTTCAGCTTCTTTGGTAGCAGGTACTTAAACCTCACTCCTTATCCATGACTCCTGTGCTGGAAGGCAGGACCTTCATTCTGTTCAATCCTAATGACTTCCTCCACCCTCAGAGCTGCTCCTGGAGACCCTTTCTCTTCACCTTCCTCACTGTGTAGGACTCTCTCCTTGCAGGACCCTGTTGCTGTGCTCTGTTTTATACCAGGTCTCACATAGTCTAGACTGGCCTCAAAACAAGTTAAAGGTGACCTGGTCCTTCTGATCCTCCTGCTTCTGCCTCCCAAGTGCTGCCCTGAGAGGCAGGCAACCGTGCACACTTGTGCACTGCTGGGGATCCAGCCCTGGGCCTCAGGCATGCTGGGTGAGCGCTCTACCAATGGACCTACATCGCCAGCCCCTGCTCTCCTCTTCTTTTTGTTGTTATTGTTGTGATTTTCTTTAACTTTTATTTTGGAGGAGAACCTTCTAGTATCTGCCTAAGAAACTCTATACAGAATAGTTGGTAATGTTTTGAGTTACTCTGTCTGCAAATTCTAATTACACTTTAATTCTAGTTACACTTGGCTCTCTTTCTTGCTTATTTTTTTGTATGATTAGTTATTTTGGAGTCCCATAAAGTCCTTGACCTCAGAAACATCAGAAGCATCGCAGTGTCTTCTCAACTCCATTGTGTTTCGCGTCTGCGGTAGCTCTCACCACCTGATTTTTATGGTCATCTCTCTATAATTAAAAACAGAATTATTGAGTTGTTGTAGGAGGGGACCTCGGAAGTGGTGGTGAATTCCATGCCAAGCATGTGGATGTCAGAGAAGAACTTGGTGGAATTGGTTCCACCTGCCCCAGCTGATGAAACCACTGCCGGCTTTTCAAAACACAGGATTTCAGTTAGATCTTAGTATCTCTAACTATTGGAAACCTATAAGCCACAGAGCAGGATCCAGACCACTGACGGTGGAGCTGTGTCTGAGCCTTAGATCAAGACTGTGGCATGAGCCGGGCTGTGGTGGTGCACACTTTTAACCCCAACACTTGGGAGGCAGAGGTGGGCGGATTTCTGAGTTCGAGGCCAGCCTGGTCTACAGAGTGAGTTCCAGGACAGCCAGGGCTACACAGAGAAACCCTGTCTCAAAAAAAACAAAACAAAACAAAAAAAACCCACAAAACCAAAAGCAAAACAAAAGACTGTGGCCTGACTTCACATTCCCTGAAAAAGTATCTTCAGCCAGCAGTCAACCAGCCCTGTGCGGTGCCAGCAGCCCCTCCTCTGCCTGAAGGTGCTGGTGTGAATAACAAAGTAAAACATTGTAAATAAGAAGTATCAGAGTGGTTTCCTAATGACAGTTCATCGGTTTCCCGGGTAAGATCTCCAAGCTTCAGTTTTATATTCTGTCAAGTTGAGAAACCTCGGAGTTTCTTTTTTAGCTGAATTTTCTGGCATAGTTGAAAGCAAAGCTAGATGCATTCTTTTTTCCCCAACCTCATTTTGAAGTAGGAAGTAATTCGTTTTGTTTGACAGGAGTGTTTTGTTTCAGAGTCTGCGGCACAGTGCACAGATGTTTGTAAGCTGGATAGCCCTCATCGAGTCTCTAGCCTCTTGGGTATATTTCAGACTCTGAAGTCTGACTTCAATGACTGTTTCTTCCTTCAGATTCTTTTTGTGTGCGTAGCTCATAGCATTTCTTGTTTGCTAAACCGCATATGTCTCCCAAAGAGTGAAGTTTCTTTGTATCCTTGCCTGTTCTGAAGCTGAACATCAAACGTAATTAAAACCCGTCAGAGGAAGCACACACCTACAGTCTCCCATACCTGAAATCCTAGCACTTGGGAGGTGGAGGCAAGAAGTCCCATTGAAGGCATTCCTGGCTACCGGGGGAGTTTGAGACCATCCTGTCTTACCTGAGTCCCTGTCTCCAACAAAAACAGAGACAAAAAGTTGCAATTTAAGCGGTTTCGGGAAAAAAAATATTTTGGGATATTTACTTTTTAGCTTTTTTTGTCATGGGAAGGAGTCCATTCCTAGCCTTTTTTTCCTTCTCTGATTCCCACCTTTGCATTTAATGGAGACCCAAGGTGGCACTTACTGAGCCTGCCGGTGGCAGATGGTCTGTGTGTAGTTTTATAGCCTTGCCCAGAGAAGCACTTAGCTTCAGGCTTCTAAAAACAGCAGCAGAAATGACGGGCCTCTGGGAGGGTCACCTTGCGCCTGGTGACTTGCGACTACACTGAGAAGTATCCTCAAACTTTGTATAACTGGCTGAGATTTCAGTGGGTGCTGGGTGGGTGTTGGGGTGTTCTGCCCACACGGCAGTCAGTGGGAGGCTATGACACCTCCCCATTTAGCCTGTGTGACTGTGTTCTTCAGAGATGAGTCTGTCAAGTGTGGTGGGTCTGGGGTCTCCAGGACATGCTTGTCGGTATCTGGGGATGTTTGAACTATAGCTGTTGCACTGGCATGCGGTAGGAGGAGGCCAGGACGCTGCAAACAATGCCGTATGTAAAGGAGCCCCTGAGCAGAGAGAGATGGACAGGTGTGAGTGCCACGCTTGTTCATCTTCCATCCCATAATGCACATGCGTCACACCTGTTCATCTTCCATCCCATAATGCACATGCGTCACACCTGTTCATCTTCCATCCCATAATGCACATGCAAACTGGCGACAAAAGTCCACATATGTCTGAGGATTAACAAATGGTGGAAAGGTTCCTGATAGGTAAGCTGAATGTATTGGTAGATAGTACTTAGCTTTGCGGGAGGCAATGGTAGAGCACAACTTGAATTTTTAAAAAAGGAATAACATTTTTAAAAAAGAAATAACATTTATGTGTGAAATTTCATAGATGCCGCTATTTTTTAAAATGTTAAAGATTATGGATGTAACATTAAGCAATGAGCATCCTTCTGTCCTTGAGGAATCTCTACCCATTGCAGGGGACAGATATAAACTAAATACATGAGACAGGTAATGAGGCCTGAAAGATGACTCGGCAGCTAAGAGCACAGGCTTATTCCCCAGCACCCCTGTCAAGTGGCTCCTCACGTCTGTAACTCCAGCTCTAGGGGTGTGATGCTTCCAACCTGCATGTATACACACAGAAATACAGTTTAAAATAATAGAAATAAATCTAAAGATTAAGGAAAGAGAGAGTAGCAAATGCTCGTAGCCATCGCCCCAGCCCCAGCATGTGCTGCCTTTGCAGACAAACCGGGTTTCCATTCCCAGCACGCCCATGCTGACTCACAACCCTCTGTAGCTCCAGTTCCGGGGAGTCTGCTGGTCTCTTGTGACCTTCTAGACAAGCCACACAAACACACATAGCGTATATGCATACACACAGACAAATCAAATACATAAACTAAATACATATTTTTAAAAGACGGGTAATTAATGAGGCTAATGGCAGAGGAGGTGGCCTGTGACGAGGGCTCTTTAGGAGGGAGTTTGCGGGTTTGATGGCGTGTCGGAGAGCCAAT
The DNA here is from genome assembly GCA_036184795.1 of Tokudaia tokunoshimensis. NCBI lineage: Eukaryota > Metazoa > Chordata > Mammalia > Rodentia > Muridae > Tokudaia > Tokudaia tokunoshimensis. Next base: position 3,012,525 of record BTHU01000011.1, read on the forward strand.
AAGATAGCACCATGAACAAATAGAGCGGCTTCCCGACAAGTCTCTTTCCCGGTTTCTACCTCAGAACAACAGGGTCAGGCGCTTTGCTTTTGAGCTCAAGATGCAAGACAAAAGCAGTTACCTTCTGGCCGCGGACAGCGAGGCCGAGATGGAGGAGTGGGTCACGGTTCTCAACAAGATCCTCCAGCTCAACTTTGAAGCCGCAATGCAAGAAAAGAGAAACGGGGACGCTCATGAAGGTAGGTGGGCGGAGTCACACACACACACACACACACACACACACACACACACACACACACACGCACACACACACCCCGAGTACACACTGGGTGGCCACTCTTGCTTTCCCAGGGAGAAGAACCGTAAAGGTCCATGAGAGGTAGGAGGATGGGAGCCATTCACAGCCTGTCCGCAGAGGTTTCCATCACATTAGATTTCACTGCCCTGAAGCCAGGCATGGGCGTTGCTGTAATCCTAGCACTTGGGGAGCAGAGGCAAGAGGCACAGGTTTTGAGGTAGCCCAATCAATTGTGTAGGGAGTTTCACGTCAACTGGAGCGACATAATGTCCCTGTCTCAGAAAAACAAAAAACAAAAAAGAATTAGTACCTTGATGGTGTTTGTGTGGGATGTTATGTATGAGTGGGAACAGCCACGCTCATAATGGGGGAGGCACTTTTTCAGTTGTGTGACCTGGGACAAACTAGTCATGCTTTCTGAGTCCCAAATTTTACCTGAGAATGGAAATATGAACTAGGGATGTAGCTGGGCTGGTGGGGCGCTTGCCTGTCATGAATGAAGCCTTAGGTTTCCAGCACTGCATAGATCCTGTGTGGTGGCACCCATCTGTGGAGGCAGGAGGGTCAGAAGGTCATCCTTGGCTACACAGCACGTTCAGAGCTAGCCTGGGCTACATGACAACCCATCTTTAAGTAAAACCAAAGGCTTTTAAAAGACAAAAAAAAAACAAAAAACAAAAAAAACCTACCTCCAGCCACTGATGGGGAATGTTCTTTAAAGTGGGAAAGTTACTGTTGTTATCACCCTTTGGAATGAATGTTCAAGTCAAAGTGAAAAGGGCAGGACTCTTACTCAAAACTGCAGGGCAGGCTCATGTTTTTGATGCATGTTCATATTGTACTTCAAGCCCATAAGAGATTCCCAGCCCCAGCTGTTCCCAAATCACCCAAGAGTCTAGTAAGAGCCAAATTCCCGTTTCCTTGGTCCCACCAAAGCTTCTGATTGAGAGGGATATCGCGCTTAGCTGACATCAGTTCTAGTGTGAGGGGAGCCGAGAGTGAGGGGTTTTAGCTGAACAAGATCTTGGGCCACCACTATCTGTGCTGGGCGTGGTCATCGGTGTCACTCCAGAGCCCCAAGCTGCTTGGAATGTCCTTTCAGAACTGAGAACCACTGCATTCAGGTTCCTTTGCTTGTATTACACAAGAAAGCATCAACTACATATAACTCAATTGATCTCTTTTGCCATTTAGATGATGAACAAAGCAAACTGGACGGTTCCGGTTCCGGCTTGGACAGCTACCTGCCTGAACTTGCCAAGGTGAGGCTATCCTCATAAGCCACCCTCCTGGGAGGACTAAGTCCCTCTCTTCCCTTGGCTCTCCTGTAATGAAGGCACTGTTGCTGTGATTGCCGCTGTCTGCTTTCTGGGGTAAATGTGAGGGGGTGGGAGTTATTTTACATGAGTGACAGACACTGCAGTCTGTTCTGCAGAAAATACCCTACAAAACGTGTTGCTGTTTTTTTTTAAATGCTGCATTGTATTTAATGTATCAGCACAAATACTGAAGGAATAACCAAGATCCATACTTCTGTCTTCCTAGTTCAGGCTTCTCTTACTTACATTATGTTCACTGGTGTCTTAGTTAATGTTACTGTTGCTATGAGAAACACCATGAGCTTACAACTCTCAGGTCACACTCCATCACTGAGGGAAGAAATCAGGGCAGGAATGTGGTGCAGCAAACTGGAGTCAGGACCTGAAGCGGAGGCCGTGGAGTAACGCTGCTCACCGGTTTTCTTTTCCATGGCTTGCTCAGGTCTGCTCTATCATAGCTCCAGGACCAGCAGCCCAGGATGGCTCTGTCCATAGTGAGCTTGGACCCTCCCTCATCCATCGTCAATCAAGAAAACGAACCCTAGGCTAGCCCACAGGCCAGTCTGGCTAGGGCATCTTCTTAGATGACCTGGCTCGTGTCAAGCTGACGTAACAAGCCAGCATGCTTGGGCACTCTGTCTACTCTATAGCCACCGTTCCCGAGAGGGTGGTTGTGGTAATCACTTCAACGAGAGAGGAGCTACTGAGTTACGAAGCGTGTGCCTGGGTCATTTCAAACAAAATACAGGACAGCAACCACAGAGCCAGGCTCTTTGTGCATTTTGTAGGCTTGAGAAACCCCAGAGTCACTGAAAAGCACAAGGAGAAACAAAACAACCACATTACCCCTCTCCCAGAGCCCGTGCTGCCTCTGTGGCTACCTCATCAGCCTTGGCTCCAGACACATCCTTCAGACAAGGTCTTCGCTCCCATTCTCCTTCGAGCCGCAGCCCCAGCCACAAGTGTCTGCCATGATGCTTTTTACTTCCACTGTGTTCCGTGTGTTTACAAGAATTCGGTGTTTTTACAACACCACGAGGATGTAGGGGGTCGATTCTGGATGCTTGAAAGTTGCTTTTCTGTTTACTTTGCTCTGATGTTCAATACTTTCACATTTAGTCTTGTTTTGGGTACAGATCTGGTCAGTCATTTTTATTGTACTGTATAAACGTTTTAGCTCTTGGGCTATTTCCATTTTTTTCTTACTCTGGACAATGGCTGCAAGAAGTATCCTTGACCCGATCTCCTGTGTGTGTGTGCGTGCGTGTGGGTGCGTGAGTGTGTGCGTGCATGCGTGCGTGTGTCTGTGTGTGTGTGCATGTGTGCACACTTCTTTTAAATGAGTGAGTGAGGCCTTTGTCTTCGCTGTCCTTCATTCTCTTAGTGTCCTCACCTTTCTGTTTTGTTTTTTTAATAATAAAGTGGTGACTGTACACACCCACACGTTAAGCACTATAATAGAAACATGCTGTGTCTATATAGGATTGCAAATAGACTAGCATTCAGCATTGACCTTTCTCAATATAAGTCTTCCTGGCTGGGACTTTAGGTATTGTTTTTCCTCTGGACTTAGCAGTTTCCACAGAATCTTTTTAGCACCTGCCTATTAAAGCTAACTTTAGAGCCCTCATTATAACCTATGCCTGGCCTGGAGGAGTTTTGGGTTCTGGCTTCTAAGTTTATTTTCATGCTTTCTCTCTCTCTCTCTCTGTGTGTGTGTGTGTGTGTGTGTGTGTGTGTGTGTGTGTGTGTGTGTGTCTGTGTGTCTGTGTGTCTGTGTGGGGTGTATGTCTGTGTGTGTATGTCTGTTTCTGTGTGTGTGTGTTGTGTCTGAAACCCAGGCCTTGCATATGGTAGACCAGTAGTACTCTATCACTGAGCTGCATCCCTCATTCCATCCTGTTAAGAAGTCTAAGCCTCATTTGACACCCATACATGCATGTTTCTTTGTTTCTGGATGCCCAGAGGTCCTTACAGCAACAGGCTTGAACTGCATGACTCTTAGTTTATTGAAGCATCACACTGATGCAACCTAGAGAACAGAAAAGAACTTCCTAGCAACTCAGTGAGCAGAGTGGTCGCCTAAGAAGCAGCTCAGGTTATCTGAGCCCCACGCTGGTTATTTCACGTCTGTATTTTTTAAGTCAGGCATGGTGGCACACAGCTCTGGGAAGGCAAAGTAGGAAGAATGCAAGTTCAGGATCAGCCTAGCTCATAGCAAAAGTCTATCCTGGCCAAAGCAAAGCCAATAAAGAAATCCAGTTTTTTCCCATGAAGATGCATAAGAATTTTAGTTTTGTTTTCTGCTACCTGGCCAATGTAATTTTTCATAGGGGAGAAGGGGGAAATGTGTTGTCCTTCTCCCAGGCGTTGCCGTGAGAATCACTGGACCTGTTGATCTGTCAGTCACCGCTGCCTTCTGCTGACCTACTCACAGTTGTGTTGTGAGGGGCCAGGCTCTAACTGGAGGCTACCTGCCTATGCCTGGTCCCTTTGCGGTCAGATGGCTGTTTATCGGCTCCTGCCTCAGTGCCGGGGATACGGCTCGCTCGTACCCGTTGAGGGAGCATGGGAACTGGCTAGCAAATGGACATCCTGTTCTCAGGAGGAATGAGTCCCATGTTACAGAGTCAGATGAAGTGTGTGCGGAATGGGGGAGGAGGGGTACAGGGGGAGAAGGGGGGTGCACTCTGACTAAAGAGGTCAGGGAGCAGAGGGCGAGGGAGGGTTTGAGGGGAGGCACGGGCAGTGTGAAGAGGGAGGATGCCTGGGACAATTGGGCCAGGCAGAAGGTAGCTGGGGGTGACTTAATGGCTGAGTCCTCTCTGAGCAGCTTGTCGATGCTGAACTCATCCTGTTCCTCTGGCTTTTGTTTTCCACTTCGACCGATGACTGAGACTTGGCCAAACAGGAAATGTCTGACAGGAAGTTGTTTCCGTGCAAAATAACTAATGTTTCACTCTGGAATATTATGGACTGGGCTCATGTGAGTGAACCCAACTTGGATTTTCAGGGTAACTGGTGTGTTCTTGGAACCTTTGTTTATTCCTGGAGAATGGGCGCATCTTTACTGTTTCCATATCAGGGACAGGCTGTATTTACCTTAAAACTTTATCTTTTCCTCCTATTGTCTAGCAGAGAACTAGTTTTTATTGTAAATATAACAAAACACATAGTGTTAGTCTATAAGTATTTATATTTAAAAAGACTGTGAACCAGCAAATTGGTTTCTTCTAGAACTCAGGGAGCTAGCTCCTTCCTCCAATTGCCTTGATGTTAGATGACGCTGGAGGGTGTGTGTTGCCTTCTTGTGTAAAAGTAATAGGAAGAAAACCTCAACTCTCAACATTCATTTTCCTCCGGGGATGGGGCAAACAGTAGCTCTCAACTTGGCATCTTGTATTCTGAAAGAGGTGTTTTACGTGACTCCAATGGCTTCCATCTGATTTATCATTTTATCTCTAAGTCGAAGAACTTTTCTTTCCAGGTAAGCCTTCCATTGTTAAATACAGGACAGAAAGTGGTGTCTGCAACTTTATAGTCTTTTTGAGGCTGAAGAAGGGCTAGGGCCACGCTCAGCAGGAGTTGTGGGAACCCATGTGGTTTCCTGGACACCTTTTTTATAAGAGTTTTAAAGCCAAGTTTGTAGCAAACACTTCCTTCTCTAAGTCCCAAACCAGAAAACAGCTATGCCGTCTTTACACCGAAGGATTGGCTGCAGTTTGGCAGTCATCGCATTGCTAAGCCTTCTAATTCTAGAAAGTTCTGGCCTGGCTTTGTGTCTTGAAGTGAAATGTTAGTCCTTTTGAGCCAGATGTCATAGATGTAGTGAATATGTGTTGAGGTAGCATTTTAATTTAAGTAAATAATCTGGGGGGCTTGAGAGATGGCTCAGCGGTTAAGAGCACTGACCACTCTTCCAGGGAACCTTTATTAGATTCCTAGCACCCACAATGGTGGCTTATAGCCATCCGAGTCTCCAGTTGCAGGGGATCAGATATAGTCTTCTGACCTCCATGGATACCGGGCATACACACATGGTTCTCAGACATGCATACAGGCAAACCACCTATACACATAACAATTTTTTAAAGAGTATGTATTTTGGCCTCGGGATTTTGCTAACCAATTTATTTCATTTTGTCTAAATATCTCAACAGTTAACACAGTATTTTTCCTGTAATGCACCTTGAAATAAGTAAAATTGCCCATAGATTTTTCACTTTAAATCATTTCATTGGCTCACAGAAAACTAGAGATGTACCACTGACTTTTCTGGAAACATGAAAATGTCTGTGTCTGAGATTAACATTTACTGTGTGGGATAGGAGGTTTTTGTTTGTTTGTTTTGTTTTGTTTTTGGCTGAGTCCTCTTTGCCCTGTGTGTAGGTGACAGCTTCTAGGGAAGGTCTCTCTGCTCCTGTCTGTTTCCCTCACATTTCTCTCTCTGCTGAACCTAAAATAGAAAGCAGGCCATGACCAGGATGCAGCATGGCCGTCTGAAGGCAGCTCCTACAGCCGCACTCCGTACTGACCGACCACAGGCTATTTTCAGAGCAGGGCTGAATCCTGCCACCCTGAGATGTGCTCAATTGCATAGTCTCAGGATAATTTTTTTAACAGCTGTATTTTTGTGGGCACTCTGGCTGTGAAAGTGCATATTATAAGTATCTTTACTAAACACTGATTAAGATTTTACTTTTCCTGTCAGGAAAACTGCCCATGTTGAGTAAAGAAGTCGATCTTTTATCTTCACGATCGTCCTCCTCTTCTGAGAACTCTAGTGGTAACTTGCACCACACTGAGCACAGAGAGAATGTGTATGTGCACGTGCAAGGCTTTTAGCTACTCCCTAAAAGCGTGCTCCTGACTTGCCAGTTTTTCTACCACTTAAACGTTCTCTCACGGTTGTCTCTGTGTAGGTGGAGCGGGCAGTCTCTTTGCAGATGGACCACACGCAAGTCAGGGATGTAATAGTTCATTGGTGGGTAGTGTATTCAGCCATGTCCCCTTTAGGAACATTTAGGTGATATTCGGTTTTCAGCCTTTGTAAATTGTATGGTAAGCATTGTGACATGTAATCTGTGAACTCGTATTTCAAGAAGACTTTCCCAAGCTGGGATTTCTAAACCAAAGATTATTGTGTTTTCGATGTTTTAGATATTGCTAGTTTCTTGGCCTTAAAGAGTATAACAATTTATATACCTGTTTCTCTGCCTTATTCCCAAAGTTTTATTTAAAGACTATTTTAGTCTACAACATCTGTTCTCTTCCGCTCACTGTTCATTTTTTTTTATATGTGTGTAATTTCATGTGTTTATTTGCTCTTCGGGTTTCTGCTTCATGTTTAACTTATCTATTCATTTTTTTCTTTTTTTCTTTTTTTTTACTATAGTCTTTATTTTATTAAATATATTTTCCCATTTTGATTTGTGGAATGGTTAAGAATCTGCACTTTTAAAAAAACGAGACGGCACGTGTTAAAATATGAGCTTCTATTTGATGTTGAAACTGGAAGAATCACTTAGGGCCTTGCTTTAGCATCTTGTCTTTGGTGAGCAGGGATAACAAAAGTACCAGCCTTTGAAGGTAGTGTAATTTCTCAGTTATTCTTTTGTGGTACTGGGGATTGAAGTCGAGGAGGCACCCGCCATGCTGGATACAAACCACAGCCTCAGACTGTGAACGCTTTAATGGGCGCTAAGGAGAATATCCAGCAATACACCGGCCATTGCCAACTAAAATCAGCTTTCGTAATTGTTAGCATTCCAGGTATTTATTATTTCCCACATTGAAGCCTGTCCCACCCGGTGCCATGGTCTCATTTCCTAGATCCTGTCTTATTTGATATCCTTCGCCACCACATACTGTGCTTTCCTTTTGTTTGACGTGCGATGCTAAGCCTTGGGAGGGATGGAAGGAACCTTACGAATCCGGTCTTGCTTTTTGTCTAGCTCATGGTCCAGCAGTGTATGAGGTAGATCATGGCTTTTGCTCCTCAGGATCTGTCTTCTTTCCTAGAAGGACTTACTCCCTGGGTGACGGCCGCCATGTTGGGAGGCTTTGTGTCTAATGTGGCTACAAATATATTTTTCTCTTTTATGTATGCGTCTTATTTGCTCTCCAGTTCTGAAGACCTCAGAGTAGTTTTGCCGTCTCTGCTAGTTCTCTGTCTCCTGACACGGTCAATTTAGATAGCAAGCAGCTTCCAGGAAGACACCAGCCATTGTGTCCAGCATTGAAGGTCCCAGATCACAGTCGTTGCCTTTGTCAAAGGACTCAATTCAGGATTAGCATACAGTACTGTCACTCCCAGTCACCATGGCTCCTAGAGAAGCAACACCCCCCCCCCAGTAGCCAACAGCATGCTCTTTGGGCTCAGTTAAATAAATTCTATTTGCATGTCGTCCAGTTTTTTGGTGTGTAAAAAAAGAAGATAGACAAGATGGAGTGAGATGAAGCGCTCTCATACTCTCTATGGAGAGAGCCTGCCTCCATCACAGGGACATATTCTACATGGGAAGCGTGAACAGGAGATGCAGAGTCCCCCTGACCTCCAAGAGGTCACTCATAAATGCTACCACGATAAGCATTGCTGCAGCTAGAGCCTGTGGCATCATCTTGTACAGTCTTTTTCCTCAGAAATTAGAAGGCCAGATAGGGAGGCCATTTCATTTACAAGTAGGTTAAATATAGTCATGGGAGTTGAGTCGCAGCCAAGGACCCATTATAACAACTTAGTGACTGAAATTTTAGTAAGATTCTTAATTTCTTGTTGGCTTCAATTAGAGACACAATAATAGATGTCACTCAGCCATCAACGGAGAAGACACTGTGGCTGTCACTGTCCCTTTGTCTACGGCAGAGAGGTGCTGTCTGTCTGTGGGGAAAGTATCAGATGATGAGAGCACATTATAGTTTGTATTATCTGTGAAAATGAAACGCACACTACAGGCAAGATCAGTAAAGAGGTTAAAGGTGATTTGAATCTTGTGAATGTCTAGAGGCCTCTTTCACACACACACACACACACACACACACCACACACCCTCCAAGTCCTGCATTTCCACATCCGACATGCCACTGTACGTCTGTGTCCTAATGTGGCTTTGCTGCCTGCCAACTCACATCCACTCTCTCTGAGCAATCGTGTCCGAAGACTTCTATCCTCATCTGCATGCTGATGTCCTCCAAGCCTAGAACTCAAGTCCATGGCCATCCACTGAGAGATTTCGGTGTGATGATCTACTGAGAGATTCCAGTTGGGAACCTCACAGACACAGCCATACGCGAAGCCTCCTGGGGTATCAGTGCCAGCCGTGTCTCTCCTACAGCTTTACAGCCGGATCTACTTATGCCACTGTGGTTGGTGTGCCTTTGCCTCTCAGAGACCAGACGGGGTTGTCTGATAGCCTGCATTTATAGATGAAATTTTATCCTGCTTTCCTACTGCTGTGAAGAGATGCCACGGTCAAGACATGTTATATAAGAAAGAGTTTGTTAGGGGCTTGCTTACAGCGTCAGAGGGTCAGCGTCCACGGGTGTGTGGTTGGGAGCATGGCAGCAGGTAGGCAGGCCTGGTGCAGGAGCAATCGCCGAGAGCTTTACATCTTACTCTACACACTCAAGGCAGAGAAGGAGAAATCGAGCTTGGACTGGTGTGGCCTTTCCAAATTTCAAATCCCACCCCAAGTGCCGCAGCTCCTTCAGTAACCCCTGGAGGTAGAGAACAAAGGACTTCGTTGGCTGAAAACCTTACTTGTTTCATCCGCAGAGCACCAGAGAAGCAGACATCAAACTGAAAAGTGAGAGCAGAGTGAAACTTTTCTACTTGGACCCAGATACCCAGGTAAGAGCTAATTCAACATTTAAAGCGTCAAGGTCATGAATGTTTAGTATTCAGTACTGTTAAATATCGAGAGCTTCCGGAAAGGCACCAGCCTGGATCTTGAGGTCCACAGTGATCGTCCGTGTAAGGTACCCCTGGAAATAACCATTAGAGCACGGCCTGTATCACTGCAGACACCCAGAGGCAGTAACACCCCCCAGCTAGCTTCAGTTCCTGACGGAAGCCTGGGAGCGTGTGTAACCCACACCTGTGTCCCACAAAGTCCAACCACAGTGTGACAAAGATCTTCAGGGCCCAGGATGGCGAATGCCGCAGGGGTGCCAAGGGACAAGGATCTGGTATATTTCATCCTAAATGTTGCCCCCCCCCACCACCACCAATTTGGGTACTTTAATAGAACAGCTTCTCCCATTTAGCTTTAATAATAACCATTTTCTATGTTTCTTCATTGACTTCCTGTTTGTACGCTGTTTACTGTGGTAACATGCACATAGCACAATTTTAGCCCTTTGAAAAATAGAATTCAAATTAAAAATAAACCAATTTGGTGGTATTAAATATGTTCTCTGCAATCGTTGCACCATCTGTTTCCAGAACAGTTGAATGTCTTTGTCTTTCCAGACTGAAACTCTTTTAAATAGCAGTCCCCCATGGCTGGTTGTCCTTAAGCCCCCAGTGACCTCTGTCCACCTTTAGTCTTTATGAATTAACTATTTTAGCAAGCTCATCAGTGTGGAATCGTACATGCAGAACCTGTCTTCTGAGTCTTCTTTTACTTAACACGTTTCCAAGGACCATCCCTGATTTGTTTCTCCATTGATTGTTACTATGCGCTGGGCAATGCGTGTGATGTGAAACCTCAGTTACATGTGGAGGTCAGAGAACAGCTTCAGAGTTGGTTCTCTCCCTCTATACTCAGTTCTCCATGCTTGTATGGCACACAGTCTACCCAATCCAAAATTTCCTTTTATTTTTTTGTTTTGTTTTGTTTTAAAGATTTATTTATTTATTTAATGTAAATAAACTAGCTGTCTTCAGACACACCAGAGGAGGGCATCAGATCTCATTACAGATGGTTGTGAGCCACTATGTGGTTGCTGGGATTTGAACTCGGGGCCTCTGGAAGAGTAGTCAGTGCTCTTAACCGCTGAGCCATTTTTCCAGCCCTTCCTTTTATTTTTTAAGACCGCATCTCACTATGTATCTCTGGCTGGCTTCAAACTCACTCTGTAGGCCAGGCTGATCTCAAACTCACAGAGAGCTGCCTGCTTCTGCCTCTCTAATTCCGGTGCCACCAGGCCCAGTCCTGAATTTCCTTTTTATTACTGAGTGTGCATGTCTGTATGCATACATGCATGTGTGTTTGTATATATATAAAATGCAGTTTATGTGTCCTTACACAATGCGTGTTTAGGTTGTTTATAATGTTAATCCCTGTATTATTATCCACCAAGCAGGTACAACCTCATATATGTAACTGTCCAAGCAGGTATATCCTCATACCTGTGACTGTCATGATTCGCAGTACTATTGTGGATGTGTATATACAGCTTTTCCAGGTTCTAGGAGCCTGGAACATTCATGCTGGGATCTCTAACAGACGCGCCACGTGTTTATATATCCACGTTCTCTTTTTTAAAGAGACTTGACTTCTCATCCGCTGAACCAGAAGTGAAGCCGTTTGAAGAAAAGTTTGGGAAAAGGATTCTCGTCAGGTGCAATGACTTGTCCTTTAACCTGCAGTGCTGTGTCGCAGAGAACGAGGAAGGACCCACGACAAATGTAACGTCCCTTTTCAAAAGGGCAGGCTTTACAAAAGAAAAAGTTATCCTAAAGCATGCAGGGACCAGAGTCTCCTCCTGCCCCCAACACTGTGTCTTTAGAGAAGAGAATGTTAGAGGTGCAGTAAAGTCCTGGTCAAGTCTATACTCTGGTCTGGGCAGACCCCTGACCAAGGGAGCTGGAGACAGGCTCACCTTAAGCCATGCCGAAGACATAGGTGTAATCATTAACTCTTCCATATTACTGTATTCTTTCTCCTTCCCAGAATTCCCACCTCCCAGCACAGTCCCTACATAAGCTAATCATCCATGGGGGTCCACTGGATATGCACCCATGTGCCCGCTTGTGCATGTGCGTGCACACATGTGGATGCATGCACACGCACAGGCACACACACACATACACACTTACACATAGAGGTATACACACACATACACAGAGGCATGCACACACATACACATTCACACATATGATCGCACGGACACATACCCTCCCCCACTTTTTCTGTATTTCTTTCAGATGCTATCAGAACCTGAGTGCTTTTCCTGATACTCTGGCCTTCTCAAAAGCCCCCCCCCCCGCCCCCACATGGCTGCTTGTCCACCACGTATCTGACCTCTGTGGTGGTTTAAAAAGCATGCCTTTCTCCCCTCTTCCTACTTCCGTTCTTCCTGGGGCAGCTGCTGACACTTATAGCTAAACTGCCAAGGGGCTTTTAAATTTAAATTCTAATAAAATTGTCCTCAAATTTCAAAATAATTTTTAAAGAATAAATATTTTTCCTTTTAACTGTTGAACAATTTCCGGTGTCACAGGTTTCTCCTTACATTGCTGCCAGGGTGCACCGACCTTGCCCAGAGACGTGCAGGGCTTATACTGGGGTATGGGTAGGGTAGGGGGTGCTTGTAGACAAGGATAAGGTGGCAGATTTAAGATGTTCCAGGATATGGATTTCGTCTTAGATGCTCCATGGAGATCAGCTGTCTTACCTGTAGAGCATGCATTTAATAGAAAGTTCAAGAAGGGGGGAATGAAAGGTTTGTTTTTTAAAGTGCTCTATAGCTGCATTCTGTGTGACAAGGGATAACAGTTTTCATGTCTAGCAATTTTTCAAGGAGACAGTCATAAGCAGGGCTCACCGCTCTCCTTACATAGCGGCATCTGTCCAAATCTGTCTTTATGATCGTGCTGTTTTATTGATGGTTTCTTCAGGTCGAGCCTTTCTTTGTCACCCTGGCCTTGTTCGACATAAAATACAACCGGAAGATTTCTGCTGACTTCCACGTGGACCTGAACCACTTCTCGGTGCGGCAGATGCTGGCCCCCGCATCCCCAGCTCTGATGAATGGTGGCCAGAGCCCACCTGCCTTCCAGGATGCCCTTCATGGGGCCATGCAGTATCCAAAGCAGGTGGGAGAATTCGCACCACTCAGACTGCTCTTGTGACATATTAAACCCGCTCACGCGAGGCCTTGCCATGCAGCAGTGGGCAGTTTCCATCATTAATTATAGGGGAGGGTATAATTATGGAGAGAAAGCAAACGGAGGGAGAAGTGGTCTAGCTGTCACTCATTTCCATAAGCCTCCTCCTGTTTGCCTTCCCCACCAAGCAGGCTTTTTGAGCAAATATAGACTGAAGATCCCCTGAGGTGTTTAGCCTCGGCTGGTTGGACTGTCACACTGTCCTCTGCTGCTTTGGTGGTGAGGGGGCATTCATCCGTGAATTCTCCAAACTGAAGAGAAACCATTGTCTCCCTAGGGAATCTTTTCAGTTACGTGTCCTCACCCAGACATATTTCTTGTGGCCAGAATCGAGAAGGTCCTCCAAGGAAGTATCACGCACTGTGCTGAGCCGTATATGAAAAGCTCGGACTCTTCTAAGGTATGAATGGCTTTCATGCCAAATTACAAACCTAGGAGATCAGAGGTAAACCATACTCGGTAGTCTAAAGCATATAAATGGGTTGGTAGAGATGGCTCTGACACTAAGGCACTTGCCTGCGAGTGTGAGGACTGGGGTTCTAATCCCGAGCACCCACATCTGCCCTGTCTCTAGTCCCAGAACTCATGAAACAGAGAGTAGACCCCCAAGGTCAGCTGTCCAGCTAGACTGGCCAGAGCCAGCAGACTCTAGGTTCAAGTGAGAGCTAGCTCTTCAGTAAACAGTGTGGTAAGCCATCAGTGAAGATGCCTCATTCAACTTCAGCCTCCGCAAACATGCACACACATGTACACAGTCTTTACACACTCACGAAGACATGCACACATATGTACACAATCTTTATGCACATGTGCAGACTTGTACACACATATATACAATCTATGTATACGTTCAGACATGCACACACATGTATACATGAAAGATTCTCACTTGAATCTTTACTTATGCACACAGACATACATCAGACATGATGCACACCACACATGAAAATAATGAATATTAAAACATAGAGAGCCAGGGCTGGAGAGATGACTCAATGGTTAAGAGCACTGACTGCTCTTCCAGAGGTCCTGAGTTCAAATCCCAGCAACCACATGGTGGCTCACAACCATCTGTAATGGGATCTGATGCCCTGTTCTGGTGTGTCTGAAAAGAGCAACAGTGTACTCACATACATAAAATAAATAAATCTTTAAAAAAGTAAAACATAGAGGGCAGCTACATATACTTATCATCCATCTTGATTTTATGTGCCTGGTTTCTTTTTGTCCATGCAGAAGAGCCCAGGTATTGGCACATGCCAAGCGTATATCCTGTCCCTTCGCTAAGTTCCAGCTCCTATGTATTCAGTTCTTAAGAAAAGTGTTCTTACCCGCTGAGCCATCTCTCCAGCCCTTAATGAAAGCCTTCTCACATGTAAACAAAACACATCATTTGCTATTCTCTACTGACAAATTAGTTTTTCAAAGGAATTATCGGCTTGATACTAAATTTTGTCTCATTTAAAAGCACATGTATTGAAGTCAGCCATTGTTGGTTTGCCCCTCGGGTTCTGTATTGTAACCCACATTATAGAATGACTAAGTATCAGAAGTTACTGCGTCTAAAAACTTAGAAAATAGACTTGCAGATCTTTAGTTGTTTTCTTACTGCCCTGTGGCTGGAGTGACCAAGGACGACCAGTAGCTTTCTCACAGCTGTCTCTTTGGACTGGACAAAGCTGTTGAGTGCTGCCCTACTCGCCAGTTTTAGCTTTTCAGGGGTGTTGGTTTGGTTCAATATTAAGTGGTCATTTGAGAGAGGATCCTTCGGTCCATGAAGAAGGACTTCTCAGCCGAACCAGTGTGAGTGGACATGCCGGAACTCAAACAGAGGTTTACCAGGTTGACTCAGAGATTTGAAAACTTCATTCCTACGGCCACCTATATATCCTAGGCACAGCCACCAGAATGTATAGAATAGTTGTTAAAGAACACTTTCATGGATTAAGAAGGCTTGAGCTCTGAGTGTCAGCATACCCAGGGTCCTTATGATGCCTCTCGCCTTTGTGGCCCCAGTGTCCCACATGTGAGTAAAATAATGTTGCCCAGCCTGCCTTCCTCAGGGAGTGAGGGTAAGGATCACACAGGCATGGGGCTGGCAGTGCTGAGAACATCACACATCCCACAAAATATTCCTGAGTTCAGCTCCCATCAAGTAAAAGCCCACTTACCAGGCATCTTCAAACGCTAAGCTTTTTTTGGCTGATAAAAGTTGAGTAGAATATATTTCCTGGAGAGAAGCCATCTTAGTATTTCAAGCCAAGTCAGAAAAATTATTGGCTCAGAAGTCCTTTTAAGCCTTTTGTTCTGGTGAATCAACAGGGACCTCAGCTAAGGCTGTGCTGACAGAACGTACTTCCAAGGTGCTCATGCATCCACGTTGTTTCCTCTGCCTGTACGTGCAGGAGCTGAAGTCCGGCAGCCCAGTGAGCCAGCCTTTCCTCTGCCTGCTTCCCAGCATTCCTCACTCCTCCACAGTGTCTCATTAAATCAAGGCTCACCCATCTCATACCCGATAGACTGGCATGCTGATATTATCTTGTTCTGCCGATTAAAGCTTAGCCCTCCGTTTATCCGAGCTGGGCTGTGTTCACCTGGAACCTCGCTTGGAACAGATCTTCATTGTGCAGGGTGGGGGAGGGCTCCCGAGGAGACGCATACATCGAGTTCCCGCTCCCACGAGTGTTTTCTATCTATGGCCCTGGTCGGCTCTCATTCTTCACAGGGAAGACGGGTCCCCTCTTGACTGTCACAGATCATGGGACGAGAAAGCGTGAGGCAACTGATCGCTGATAGACCCGCTCTTCATGCATGTCATCGGCCACAAGCCAATATGCTTGATGTGTTCTGTCAACCTAGAACGAGCCAAAATTGATCGTGAGGCAGTGCTAGTGTTTGTGAAGGAAAAGTGCAGCAATTGAAGGCTGGTGTCTGATTTAAGTCGGTACCTAATTATGCCTTCACAATGCATGTCTCCTGGGTTGTGATGTGTGTTAGGAGCTGGGAAAGCTTAGTATGTTCATTAGTGTTTTATTAGGTTCTGGTAAACAGATATTAGGGCATGGATACCTCAGCAGCTTATGATTTTCTCTTAGTCGAAAAGAAATAAAGTCTGCCAGATGAAGGATACTAGCCAGAGAGCAGTCTGCTTATTGTTTGCACAGACCAAAAGGAGGTGTGTGTGTGTGTGTGTGTGTATGTATATATATACATATATGTATATATATGTATATACATACATACATATATATATCCACACACACACACACATGCTTCTTGGAAATCATACTCTGTAATCTTGAGAATCACTGCCAGGGGCTGGCTACACTAAATAAAGAAGTCTGTACTGGGTTTGAATTCAGCCATATCAGTGCTATAAGCAGGGCCAGGTGGTATGTGAGGGCTTGTTTAGTGATCACGTGGTGGTAGATGCTCTGGTCCCAATTCTCCTGTGGCTAAGCATTTCAAGAGTTTTCTTGTATGTTCCAGGTTGCTCAGAAGGTGCTGAAGAATGCCAAACAGGCATGCCAAAGACTAGGACAGTACAGAATGCCATTTGCCTGGGCAGCAAGGTAAGGGGAGAATCCCTTTTATAACTGGGATGGACCGATGGACAGATAGACCAGTAGACAAGTAGGCCTACCTATTGAGTTGATTATCCTGAGTCGGAGATTCAAATCGATGAAATCAAAAGTAAATAATCACCAGTACTGAACACACATTTATCAAAGGCCGGGATAAGAGAGGACTCCAGCAGACAGGAGGTTTGTCCTGAGAGAGCCCAGGCCCTGGCCTCATGCCTTCAGCTCCGAGGGTGCAGCTGGGGAGTCCCCGAGCAGCCTCTCTCTGTGTCCCTTCCTGTGTCCCATGTGAATGTGTGTGCTGTTTTCTCGGTACGAGCTTTTGGCTGGAACTGTTTTCTGTGTAAATTGAGTTAGCTGTGGTCATCCTCATTAATACTTACTGCTTCGGGGGATAATGAGATTTCTGTTGGCCTCAGCCAGTGGAATCATCATTCGTCTGTGTGCAAGAGACCAGAACTGTCCTTATTTTGGTCTTTGGAAAGCCAGCTCTTAAAGTGTTGTTTCTCTGTTCCAGGACATTGTTTAAAGACGCATCTGGAAACCTGGATAAGAATGCCAGGTTTTCTGCCATCTACCGGCAAGACAGTAATAAGCTTTCAAACGATGACATGCTCAAGCTGCTCGCAGACTTCCGGAAGTGAGTTTTACCGTCCCGCTTGTTCCTACACCTGAGGAGCTTTGTGGTGGGGGAATGGTGGGGACAATCATAGAAATTACATCACTCAGAGCTCATGGGGCAGAGGAGGAGTGGGTGTGGACAGGGCGTTTCCTCAAGGACAAGAGAAGGCTTTGCTTGACTTGAATTCTTACTGGATGTGCATCCATGGGTTGGGCGTGGGGGTAGCACAGGTAGGGAGGAGCCTCCTTGAAGAACCCCTGTCACATGGAAAGGTCACACAGTAAAGCCCCTGCGGGAGGAAATTAGAAGCTGCTTCAACTTGTCAGAGGTGCAGGTATTGGTTCGTGGTTTCCTGATTGGTATTAGGAAGAAGAGGGCGGTTGTCAAAGATAAACAGTTGGTGGGTTTCTGACTTGCAAGATTGATTGAAGGCTCTCCTGGTACTACTAAACAAATGTGGGGAAAGATGATAATCTACATAATCCTTACTTTATCGGTCTTTGTTTTAAATGCTTTGTCCATGCCAATGGGTGTATACATTTCTGAGGCTTCTGTAACTACAGCAAACCACTTGATAATATCAAGAGAGATGCTCCAAGCTAAAAGCTTAAAGGACTGTTGGTATGACCACTTCTCCCAGTCTGCAGGAGACAACACTTTCTGCCTCCCCCAGCTCGCTTCTGGTTTCCTGGGCTTTCCTTGGCTTGTAGCGATCTCTCCAGCCTGCCTCTGTCTTTCCGTGGACATCTTCCTGTCTTTATCTGTCACAGGAGTCTTGGAATGGCACACAAAGACACAAGCAGATATTCTCAACCTATCTCTACACATTGGCTTTCATTTTTGTCTGGAGAGGGAAGTGTGGTTTTCAAGGAATGGTCTTAAGTCCATTTACCACATCTGACACATATGTGTGTTGTTATGGGTAACAGGAGAAATACTGAACATATGGGACATGATCAGAGCTGTGGATTCCCTGCCTTGTAGGGCTTAGGTCATGGGGAGCCTAGAGCGTGGTGACATTGATGTGTAAGAATAATGTTTCTGTACACTGTGTAAAGTTTACCCTTGTGTTACTCAAATGCTGGTTTCTCTGCCCTCATATCTTGTTTCAATCCAGACATAACATTGTAACATTTATACCAAGAATCTCCTGTCACAAGTTTGTATAAAAAATTCTTACTATTTATTCTCGACCTTGTCAGTAAATGCCAATCACCCAATGGCTGGGTAGAACAGAGAATAGGACATGATGTCTGCCATCCAGAGGAAGGAGAGAGGGAGAGGAGATTCAGATCAGCCAGCAGGGTGAAGGATTGGAGCCGTGAGGAAGGGGTCCTGACAGAGATCATGGAAACACGTAAGATTAACATAGAAAGTAAGGATAGATCATTTAAATGCTCAGCTATTGAGGTACAGCTTTAAACAAATCTTGGTTTCTCTGTGTAGTTATTGGGGACTAGCATAAGGTAAAGAAATACAGCTGCCACTTTTAGCTCACTGTTTCCATTTATATTAAGAATAATTCTTTTACCAATGGAGCCCCATGTTGGGTGCCATTTTGTTGAAATTTGGCCTGATTCTTTCTTCCAGCCTCACATTCCCAGAAATAAGAATCAGATCAGAATATATTGACAAATACCTTGGCCATACAGCTAGGCTCTACTTTTGACTAGATCATAACTAAAATATGCTGTTTATTTTAACTTACATCCTGCCACATGACTGGTTACCTGTGCTCAGGTACCATGTGTCCATCTCCTTTACATCTTCCCAGGCTAACTCCCACACCTGGCTCTGTCCCAGAATCCTTTCTGTTTCCCAGATGTCCCACCTTTATTTCCTGCCTAACCCATAGACCATTGGCTTTTTTAAATTAACAGGTGATGCATCCATACAGTACACAAGATGATCTCTTTGCATTGATGATTCTCAATGGTCAGTGAGTTATAGACAAGCTGAGCCCACAGTGTGAACAGAAAAGGAGCAGTTATATCTCAAAGCACAGTATTATCTTGGTTACAGAATGGGTGAATGTACACTGGGTTTGTGTAGGCAAGCATCAAACAGCATTTCTCAGAAGTCATTCCCACATATAGTTGGGGCAGGAGAAAAAAACGATTCAGGATAGAGAAATTTCCAGTGATGATTGTTGAACTAAAATTCGATCATTTGAAATCTGCCTCTTAAGAATGTATGATGATGCCATACATTCGTGGACACTAGATAATGCTAGGAGGAGGTGACGCTCACTCCTCTTAGGTACCTACATCTGAAAGCATGTGTAATGCACTGTGTCTGAGTCATTGAAGAAAATAATACAGTCTCAGCTTTAGCCCACAGATTTGGCTGGAGTTTGTTCCTTATTGAATGGGATGCTGTAGTGTTAAGTTGTTCACATGAAGAGGTAAGATGAAGGCCCTAGGCACCAAGAGGATTTATACTTGCATAAAACTCACACAGATTTGAGGATCGATTTCCTCAAAGAGTTTTTGTGGGATGTCACTGAGGGAGCGTATGGTGGTGAGGATATGGGGAGAGTTGCCGACCCCTTGCTGGGCACTCGACACATCTCTCACAGTGCAGGGCCAGGCTGAGCTTTCCTGGATTTCTCTTGGTCAGAACTTTTTCAGTTGAAAGCCAAGGGTGTGGAGATAGTGCCTTCCTGACAGTTTCATCATGGAGATGTCAGGGAATTGATGTAGTCAAGTACAAACAGAAGGAAAGTAGGATCAAGAGTCCCTGACAGTGATTGTGGGATACACCACCCCAAGATAGATGTATTCCATCCACATAGTCTTTGATCATAGTGGAGGAAGAACTTGTAATTCACGTGAGCAGGTTTTCTAAGACAGGCTACCAAAGGGTTCCCTGTGAGACTGCTCACTGGGTAATAGCAGTGCCAGAAGAGCCTTAAAAGCTAGAGGTTGGAACATTGTGAAGTTGGGAATACAGCCAAATGTTAAATCTGCTGCCTCCTGTATATGTTAAAAATACATTTCATAAAGAATCATCTTCCTTATATTTACCTTATCCTATCCTGAGGGAAACACACAGGAATCAACTTAGATTACTCACCTGTCCTAACATAGCACTCTGTGTGTGTGTGTGTGTGTGTGTGTGTGTGTGTGTGTGTGTGTGTGTGTGTGTGTGTTGGGGGCTTACCTCCTCAGGTCCCTGTTTGGGCATCATTCACTGAAGCCAACTTTGACAGGTTACAAAGAAGGGATCAATCATATTATTGATTATCTTAAAAAGTCGTCTTATAAAATCTTAATCACAAATCTCAAGTTTTATATAAAAAAGCAGTCATTGTTACTTTAAATCCTCAGGGTGCATATCTACTCATTAACGTTTTTTATTACTAAATCATATTAGGAAGCCTAGGGTAAAAAAATGGATACAAGAAATTAATCATCTTAATTCTGATCATGAATACAGTTCTGATCATGTACCATATGTCCAGCCTTAGCAAGAAAAGCGGTCACCTGGTACTAGCTGGGCTGCCACTGCTCTTGCTCCCTGACCTCAAAAAATCCCTGGCTTAATTATCAAGTGCGTGCCTTTCTGGATTTTAAGTTGTTCCTCAGGATTTTCCACATCAAGGCCACTCACAAAGACATCTGTACATAACTTTACTAACAATTACATGTCTACATTCTAACACCATGACCAAAAGCAACCCGGAGAGGGAAGGGTTTATTTGGCTTATACTTCTGTGTCACAGCTCATTGAGGAAAACCAAGGCAGGAGCTGCGGCACATGCCGCAGATGAATTCTGCTTACTGGCTCTTTCCTCGCAGCTCGATCAGTTTGCTTTTAGGACCTCCTGTCCATGGGGGTCACCATCCAATGTGCTGGGTACGCACATAGCAATCATGAATCAAGAAAACGTCTCAGACTTGCCCACAGGCCAACCTGACAGACACGTGTTCCCAATTCAGGCTCTCTCTTCCCGGATAACCCTAGCTTGTGTCAAGTTGACAAAACTAACCAGCATGTCCACTGAACTCTGGTGTCCCTTGGTAATGCCTTGAAAGACATGACTAAGCAGGAGGCTTAGGAAGAGCGAGTGCCAGCATTCTGTTTTCCAGGAACAACCCATGTCATGTTGACCTGGTCACTGTGGTGTGCTAGGCCAGCGCCACAGAGGAGTGCAAAACCGAGGCAGAGTGCATTTGCCTTGGTTACATGTGACATCCCATAATGAGTCAGGGGCACCTGTGCATGAGTGGGCAGCCATTCAACTGTTGGAGTAACTAGTCAGGAAGGGTAACAGATGTGCTAGTGTCCGTGTGGAAATGGAGAACTTAGAAACCTGTTCTTGGCAATATCCTGTGGAATATAAGGTTATAATCAGTGACAGTTATGAATACATACTGTGCTGATTAAATGCCTCTATGACATGAAGCTCTTAGGAAGAGCAGAGACATTTGATGTTGGAACCTGGATTCAGGAGGATTTGGGCCAACTATAAATGGCTCAAACATAAAAAAGTTGAAATTTTATCAGGACAAAAGTAAGTCCTGTTCTGAGGTCCCCAAGTATAAAGTGGATATTATCTTCCCAGTACCTGTGATCTGTGATCGATTCCCAGCACCTACATCAGGCAGGCTCACACCATCTATAGCTTAGGATCAGGAGATCCATGCCTCCAGCCTCCCCCCAGGGCGCCTGCATTCACATGCACACATACCCTCCCCCATACCCATATGCAGATGACTAAAAATAAACCAATCTTTTTTTCTAAGGAATTGTTTATTTTATGGATATGAGTATACCGTAGCTGTCCTCAGATACACCAGAAGAGGGCATCAGATTCCATTACAGGTGGTTGTGAGCCACCATGTGGTTTCTGGGAATTGAACTCAGGACCTCTGGAAGAGCAGTCAGTGCTCTTAACCACTGAGCCATCTTAAAAAGAAAAGAAGGTGTGGTAGCTGTGAGTGGTCAGGAGAGGGACATTTCCTGGATCCTTGATGAACAAATACTTGAGAGAAGGGACTTTTCCATCTCTGAGGAAGAGGGGCTTGTTGTCAGGAGAGCTGTGCTGGTTTGACAACAGTGGCAGCCGTTACCAGGAACATAATATTGTTATATCCTTTTCCTGGGGATGCCACTTGGGAATTTAGACTTCTGTTAACCTCCCTCGTAATCTTTGTTTTTCTCTTTTGTTTGCAGACCTGAGAAGATGGCCAAACTCCCAGTGATTTTAGGCAATCTAGACATTACAATTGACAACGCTTCCTGTGACTTCCCTAGTAAGTGTCCCGTCCTGTGTAATAAGCAGCCTACATTTTTATTTAGTTGGATTTTCCTCTGGTCTGTATTATTCGGAATTTCTTTTCAGATTATCTGAATTCATCATACATTCCCATGAGGCAGTTTGAGGCCTGCAGTAAATCTCCGATCACTTTTGAAGTAGAGGAGTTTGTGCCCTGCACACCCAAGCACACCCAACCTTACACAGTCTACAGCAATCACCTTTATGTTTACCCAAAGTACTTGAAATATGACAGCCAGAAGTCGTTTGCCAAGGTAAGGGCAGACTTACAAGTCTCCTCTATGACTTAGCTTTTAGGCTCTTTTATAAATGTGTGTGTGTGTGTGTGTGTGTGTGTGTGTGTGTGTGTGTGCGTGTGTCTGTGTGTGTGTTTGTGTGTGTGTGTGGTTACAGTTATAAATGTACATATATACGGGGCTTTATTGTTTCCCCCCTCTTATATCTTTCTCTGAAGGCCAGAAACATTGCTATCTGCATTGAGTTCAAGGATTCCGACGAAGAAGACGCTCAACCCTTGAAGGTTTGTCTTTTAAATATATATAAAGAATTGGCACATTTGAATTTTGATTAACACAACCCAAAACAATATGGTGTTATACTATGTAATGGCCTGTGCTTCAATGCCATAGAATGTGTAGGTTAACTTCTTGGTCCTAATTGAGTCTATGTTTTGTTGTTGTTTTTGGAGATGAGATCTCTTATGGGTGCATAACTCAGTAAGTGTGTATTAAAGACCCACCATTATGAGACTTTGACCAGGCACTAAGAGTCATGGTATAAATAATCAAAAAGTCTCTTCTCCTAAGGAGAAGGGTTGAGTATGTACCCCATGGGAATAGCAGTCAGCCAGTGTTGTCTGCGACCCACAGATAGCTCTTCTCTGACACGATCCTACGACGGTAGACTTTTCACATGGGTGCCATTACCATCCATAATTTCTAGCTTCTGACATCATCGCGCTGATTTAAATTGCTCACCGCTGTTTACTTCAGTAAAACCTAAATCTAAGCAGTCCAGCTCGAGAGCCTAAACTCTTCACCATGTTAAAAATGACTTTCCCAGAAAGGGAGACAAATGTGTGGAAAATACTAGTCATTCTCAAGATATGTCTGACTTGAGGATGGCAGAGTGCCTGCCTTGCACGTTCTCTAAGCTCCAGATTCCTTCTCCAACCCCTCATAAAGGCGGGCAGGTGGGAGTTCCAGGCCAGCAGGGGCTATGTGAGACCCTGTCATAAAGGGAGGGAACCAGGGAGAGAAAGGAGAAAAGGAAACACACAGTTTAGTCACAAACATTGTCGTGGAGAGAAGGCTACCCGAAATGGAAGATGTTGAACAAATTTTTTAATGTATTTATTTTAATTTGGACAAATATAAATTTTTGCATGGAAAAGTGCTAAGAGGACAGAGGAAAGAGTTGCCCATTTCTTGAAGGATATTCAAGAGCAAAGGGCATTTGCACAGAGGGATGGTATAAGCAAAGGTGTGGGCGGGCATGTGAAAAGAATCACACAGTGTCAGAGCGGGAAGGGGTGGGCCACTGGCCGGGAAGATCTCTGGCTCACTAGGGCTCCAGAGTTAAGTGTCTTGCAGACACAGGCTCTCTCAGGCAGATGCAGTCTGAGTAGTTAACTTTCTACTGAAGGAGCCACTTTCTGTAAAACACACCTGACCAGTTTCGCCATCAACCAAAACGCAATGTTTGCTTATGCTGATTCTCCCTTCAGTGCATTTATGGCAGACCTGGTGGTCCAGTGTTCACAAGAAGTACCCTTGCTGCGGTCCTACACCATCAACAAAACCCAGAATTCTACGATGAGGTAACGATGTCTTCAAGGGATGACACCGTTTGACCAATCTTAATAGAGACTTGAAGTTGTCTGTTTAGCCAAATGTGAGAAAAACTCTGTCACACATAGCATTAGAACTAGTGTTTGTTTCACATATTCTTTCTATTTAAGTAACGTCTTTGTTGCTAAAAATCAAAACACAAATTGCAAATAAATGAAAGAAAATTCTTTCCTCCCCCCCCCCCCGAAAGAAAATTCTTAATTGCACCTTTAGTACCACAGTTAACATTCTAGCAAAGCTCCTTTCAGATTCATCCTTGGTCCTAACCACTGTTGAATCGTCCTGCGTCTTGGTGGGCTTTTCTCCTAGAGAGAAACTGAAGAGGATGTTAGACGATTGTTCCTTTGCCTTTGCAGATCAAGATAGAACTGCCCACCCAGCTGCATGAGAAGCACCATTTACTATTCACCTTCCTCCATGTCAGCTGCGACAACTCGACCAAAGGAAGCACGAAGAAGAAGGACGCCGTGGAAACCCAGGGTGGGGACTCCGGCTTCCCTTCCTTTCCTTGCGGCTGTGTTGTCATTTCATCACCTGCACATGAGCCTTCCTTAATCGTATTTTGAATCTTAATATCCATCCTTGTGCGAAGGGTTTTGGGTGGGTTTCGAGCCAGTCGTATGGTGGCATACCTGAATGGTCTATGTTCCTTGCTGGTGGTCTGACCCCAAAGAGACTCGATGTAGAGGCTATCCCAAGGCCTTCGCATCACCTGCTCTGATTGATGGCGACGGTTCTTGTTGCCCTGGCGTGCAAGGCTCTCCTGCAGGAGTCCATGAACTCACTGTGGATTTTTGTTGTTGTTCTTCTCAACAGTTGGCTTTTCCTGGCTTCCTCTCCTGAAAGATGGAAGGGTGCTGACAAATGAGCAGCATATCCCCGTCTCCGCTAACCTGCCGTCCGGCTACCTCAGCTACCAGGAGCTCGGCATGGGCAGGGTATGGGGCTTTTAGAATGTTTGGTTTAACTCAGTTTCTTGAGAAAACAGTAAGAATGGCCAAAAAACACCGATAACACACAACAAAGATAGCGCGCAGGATTTTTGTTAGTCCTAACATTTGGTTTGTGCACAGTTAGAAGCTGCTACTGGTAACACTTGACACGGTGTCAGAATTATAGTTCAGGCATTTTATGTATGTATGTATGCATGGATGCATGGATGGATGGATTGATTGATTGATTGATTGAGACAGGGTTTCTCTGTGTAGCCCTGGCTGTCCTAGAACTCACTCTGTAGACCAGGCTGGCCTCGAACTCAGAAATCCGCCTGCCTCTTCCTCCCAAGTGCTGGGATTAAAGGCGTGCGCCACCACTGCCCGGCTGTTCAGGCATTTTACAAGCCTGGGCTGGTAGTGCTGCAACAGAGAGACATGAAGGTACCGGGCTTGGCGTGGGCCTTTCTGAGAAGTAACTGTGTCAGGAATTCTCTTTTAGTTGATATAGGCCCTGGGAGGTGAACCTCTTTCCCACATGGCTGTTCTGCTCTGTCTGGTGTCATCCTCATTGCTTCTCAGAGCCCTGAGCTTAGGTCTGCTTAAGAGACCTGTGAAGCCAAGTGTGGCGGTGCATGCCTTTAATCCCAGAGCTCAGGAGGCAGATGTGAGTCTTGTGAGTTTGAGGTCTTCCTGGTCTGCACAGAGTCAAGTCAGGGCTATATAGTGAGACCCTGTCTCAGAAAATAAAGAGACACTGGTGAAGTAGGATCCATTCCCAGTGAAATGGACAGTAGTCTCTGACAGCTGCAACCAACAGGACAACTCACAAAGCCCAGGAGGACGGGCGTGTGCTCAGGGGAAGAAACTGGCAAATGCAGACACAGCTGTGTCCCTGCTGTGGCCAGGATGTAGCTCTCCAGCCCTTTGAGCCCCCAGTCCTTCACCAGGGTCCTCGTTGGTGGCTGAGGTAGCTAATCTGTTTGGATATTTTTCCCATTTTTTTTTTCAGCATTATGGTCCAGAAGTTAAGTGGGTAGAAGGAGGAAAGCCACTGTTGAAGATTTCCACTCATCTGGTTTCCACAGTGTACACTCAGGTATGTGCCATCGCCTTCCAGTGATTGTGAGTGCTTGTACATCTTGTCTGTGTAAGGCAGAATCCTGGTGTCTTATGAGCATATTATAACACTATAGGCCTGTATTTGAAGTGCATAGAAGGTGCTTACGTGTGATTCACACGACAAGTACTCTATAAGTCTGTGACATTTTTCAACAATTTTCCTCTGATGGAAAGTCTTTAGATATAGTTTGTACGTACATGTTTAGTCTTATAATCTTAAAAACCATTTGTGGGATTGGGTGGATGACTCAGTAATTAAGAACAGCAGGTACGAAGTCATGAGTTCTCACAGAGTGCCCAGCACCTGTGTAACAAGCTGTGCATTTCACACATGCAAGGGGATACTAGGGCTTGCTGGCTTCCAGCCCAGACAAGAAAAGTCTGAGCTCTGGCCGGGTTCACAGAGAAAAGACTCGGTCTCAAGGGAAGAAGACTCCCAGTTTCCTCTTCTGGCCACTGAGCACACACTGGTGTGAGCAAGAGTGTGTGTGCGCGCGCGCACACACACACACACACACACACACACACACACAGAGATACACACACAAACATGCACTCAAATAAATATTTATAAGCCATTCTTGTTTGTTACCTGAAGCAGATTCTCTCGTTTCTAGAAACAAATACTAACAGACTTTCTTCTCCTTCTGCCCCGCCCCCCCTTCAACCTAGGATCAGCATTTACATAATTTTTTCCAGTACTGCCAGAAAACAGAATCTGGAGCCCAAGCCTCAGGGAGTGAACTAGTAAAATACCTTAAGGTACCAGATGGTTTTTAGTCCCCCCTTTTTAAATGTCTTTGGGAGTAAATTGGGTTTCCTTTTGGTGGTGAATGTTTTTACTGCCCCCTTGTAAGCTTCTGTACGGATGTTTCTGCCTGGATGTAATCATGGTGATTTCATGTGGCCTTTAGATAGCGGACCCGAGTGAACTTAGACGTAGCTCTGCTCCTGGCTGTATTCTAGTCCCTTGTGCTCCCTTGAAACCCGTTTCTCTTGCACTCACTCGATATAGACTTTTGCTGAATGCTTACTGTGGTTCTGCATTTTTGCCTCACCGCGGGGTAAACTGAACGCTGCTGAGGAGGCGAAACTCAGGGGTGCTTTGCTGCATTTCTCCCGATCCCCCAACCCCCACCCCCTCCTCGCTTGTTCAAACTGCTTTATTCATGGCAGAGGTGGATGCATAGGACTTACTCAGGGTGAACCAGAGATTGAGTACCTTTTGCAGGAAGGGTGGGCGTGTACCTAGGATGGGATGGTCATTGGCTAAACACTCTGAGCCGCCAGATACTTCATCAGCATGGAGAACTCTAGGTTTTTATGCTATGTGACAGGTTGTCTTGGTCCTCTGAGTATGGTGTTGTGATCATGTGCTCCAGACAGGATTCTTGTCTGGAGCTAGTCTGAGCTCCTGCCATTCTCAATTATGAGTTTTACCTGGAACTTTGCTACTACCTTACCAGTTCTTCTGTCTGGTGGCACCGTCCACTGCCCCACACTTACCTGTCTGGTGGCACCGTCCACTGTCCCACACTTGCCTGTCTGGTGGCACCGTCCACTGCCCCACACTTACCTGCTGCTGAGCACAAAAGAAGCAGTCCTGGCTTGGCCGTTTGCTGTAACAGAAGACCTAAAGCTGGAGTTCTGAGGGCCATGAGAGGATCAAGGCATGGGTTGGGCAATAGAGAGGGGAGAACCAAACTCATCATTTTTAAGGAACCCACTGGAGTAGTCACAGCGACCCATTCCCTAAGCTTGAGTCCCCATGGCCTGATTGCCTCTCCTTAGACCACACCTCTTCCTGAGTTTGCATTGAGGATTAAGTTTCTGTCACAGGCTTTGTGAAGAACACACTCAAATCCTAACAGCCCTGACCCTTAGAAAACTTCTCAGTCGTTGTAGGTCAGTACTAACTTGACCAGCATCCTGGGTAACCAGAGGTAAAGCCTGGTCCAGCTGTGTGCAGGAGCCGGGTGTTTCCCGAGCCAGAGCCAGCGCGAAGCAGTGAGAGGGGCCTCTGATATAGAGCTTGATTATAGAAGAGAACTTTGAAAACAGAGTCACTAAATGGCATTCCAGGGCTAGGACAAAATAAGATGTGAGAGACTGGGTAGAAATCCAGAGAAAACAATCTACCTATTTAAAAAAATGAGCACATGTACGTTGCCTGATGGCCTCTCCTCCACATCAGTGGCAACGTAAGACCTCTCTGACCGTTCTCCTTGGTTATAGCTCCTCCTGATTCCTCTTCTGCCTTTCTCTCTACTTTAAAGCGCTCTTGTAATTATTATTGCTTCACTGACTGCACCCTGGCTCCCTAGTTAACAGTCTTTACTCCCCTGCCCTGTGGAACATCTTCTCCGATCCTGCAGCTTAGGACAAAGCCATCCTTGAGGTCCACTCTGCATACCCTCCGCTTTCCACTCATTTTAGAGGGAGTTCTTCTATCCTTCCTTGAAATGAAGTGGATATTACCTTAGATAGCATAGTAGGCGTGGTGGCTTGTAACTGTTGACTCAGGGACTTGGGAGGCTGAGGTGCGAGAATCACCCCCAGGAATTTCAGTTCAGCTTGGGTCCATAGCAAGACCCCATCTCAAAATGAATAACTGAAATAAAATAGATTTTTAAAAAATGTAACACACGTTTTACCATTCCTGCTGTGTAGAGTCTGCATGCAATGGAAGGCCATGTGATGATCGCCTTCCTGCCGACCATTTTAAATCAGCTATTCCGAGTCCTCACCAGAGCCACCCAGGAGGAGGTTGCAGTTAACGTGACTCGGTAAGGCAGAGGGGATGGGGACATGGTGGATGGATGGATGGATGGATGATAAGTGGATGGATGGATGGATGATAAGTGAATGGATGGATGGATGGATGAATGGATGGATGGATGGTCGGATGAGTGGATGGATGGATGATAAGTGAATGGATAGATTGTCAGATGAGTGGATGGATGGATGGATGGATGGATGATAAGTGAATGGATGGATGGATGGATGGATGGATGGATAATAAGTGAATGGATGGATGGATGGATGATAAGTGGATGGATGGATGGATGGATGGATGATAAGTGAATGGATGGATGGATGGATAATAAGTGAATGGATGGATGGATGAATGGATGGATGGTCGGATGAGTGGATGGATGGATGGATGGATGATAAGTGAATGGATAGATTGTCAGATGAGTGGATGGATGGATGGATAGGTGGATGGATGGATGGATGGATGATAAGTGAATGGAAAGATGGTTGGATGAGTGGATGGATGGATGGATAGATGGATGATAAGTGAATGGAAAGATGGTCAGATGAGTGGATGGATGGATGGATGGATGGATGGATGGATGGATGGATGATAAGTGAATGGATGGATGGATGGATGAATGGATGGATGGTCAGATGAGTGGATGGATGGATGGATGGATGGATGATAAGTGAATGGATGGATGGATGGATGGATGAATGGATGGATGGTCAGATGAGTGGATGGATGGATGGATGGATGGATGGATGGATGATAAGTGAATGGAAAGATGGTCGGATGAGTGGATGGATGGATGGATGAATGGATGGATGGATGCTCTTCTTCCCTTCAGTCTGTCAACACCTGGAGCCTCTCTGGGATGCTAGTATATGTGCTGAACATTTTACCGGAGAAATGTCTTACTCTCGCACGTAGGCTCCACATCTGATTCCTTGTCTCCTTGTTTGCTAAGTGCCAAACAGCGTCATCGTTCTGCTGCTGTGAAGATAATGAAATGTTCCCATTTCCATATCACTACTCATTGCTTTATTCATTCCTGTGGTGTGTAGGGTCATTATTCATGTGGTTGCCCAGTGCCATGAGGAAGGATTGGAGAGCCACTTGAGGTCATATGTTAAGGTATGTAAAATAAATAAATGAATAAGTCAAGCTGCTACAATCACTTACATCTGTGGCTCTCCAAGTTTCCTTCCAAAGACTTCTTCCTAAGAAGCCTCATTATTCAGGGGTGCATTTGGAACTTAATACCTATGAATCTCTTTGGTCCCTTCTGCCAAGACTTGTACCTGGAGCAGGGGAGTTGGAAGACAGGCAGCCATTCCTTCATGAACTAATTTCATGCTCTACAAGATGAATGTGACCCAACTGTCAGGGGGATGAAACAAGAATTGTTTTAACTGATCTTGGGTAGACCGTTACTCATTAGCAATCTTCATGTTCCTTTTTAAACTGCCTAAAATTTCCCAGCATCCCTGCTGCTTTTGAAACTGGAAGGTTAACTCTGGCCACAGTCAAATGAAAAGGCCATGTGAAACAGCATGAAGTGTTAGCATAAATAGCAATAAGCTCTTGATATGTACTATTAAATAAGCATACAACAAACACTATTCTAAAAAGTTACACGTCCTCTTATATATGGACTGTGGCTTTGTGGTACTTTGGAAACTAAAATTTAGATTGTCCAGGATCTGCTTCTGGGTCCTGTGGCCCATTCCTAGAAGTTCTGTTACAGATGGTATTGTGCGCTCATGTTGGGCTCTGAGCTACCTCGTACGGTTGTCACGTCTTGGATGGATTCCCTGGAGACATCCTGGCCTCCCTCTCTCTGTCACATGACAGTCACCCTCCCACCTTCGTTTCCATCCCTTCTCCCACCCTTGAATGTGCACCTCAGTCCCGACCTCCATTCTCAGGAGCCTCGCAAGCCTTCTGCCCCTACCGTGGAAGAGCCCATGCTGTAAAGTTCCTCTCTTTCTTTTCAAAGTTTGCCTATAAGGCTGAGCCGTACATTGCATCTGAGTATAAGACGGTGCACGAGGAACTGACAAAATCCATGACCACCATTCTCAAGCCTTCTGCCGATTTCCTTACCAGCAACAAACTTCTGAAGGTAATGCGGGCAGCCAGCCTTGCTCTCCAGCTTTAGAACTGATCTTCAAGGGCTGGGGATGGATCTCAGTCGCACATGCTTGTGAGGCACTTGTGAGGCGCCAGGTCTCATCTGATGAACGAAGGGACGGGACTGGGAGGGTTGAGGAGTGAGTACTAAGAGTACTCAAGAGGAAGAAGCTTCCCGGTGCTGTTGCACAGAACAGAAAACACAAAGTAGATGTACTGAGCATTCCCTTGATTTCTAGGAGAAAGAATTTTTGAAAGCTATTACCATTTAAAAAAAAAAGAAAATGTTTACGATAACCTGAGTTAAACATGTTAAAGCATTACATGTTGCCCTAATGATGCACACAAACATCATGTTACAATTAGGTAAACTGAGCCATGGTGGCATATGCCTGTGCTGCCAGCTATCCAGGACTCTAAATAGGAAGGAGTATGTGTCAGTTACTGTGGCTGTGATTGACACCTTGACCAGAGGCGACTTCATAAACAAAGTTTAGTTTAGCATAAGGTTGGTTCCAGATTGGTTAGAGTACATGATGGTGAGAGAAGCAGGCAACCAGAGTGGGAATCTGAGTGTTTTCAGTTGAACACAGGGGTGTGTGTGTGTGTGTGTGTGTGTGTGTGTGAGAGAGAGAGAGAGAGAGAGAGAGAGAGAGAGAGAGAGAGAGAGAAACAGAGACACAGAGACAGAGACACAGAGAAACAGAGAGACAGAGAAACAGAGAGAGACAGAGAGGACAGAGACAGAGTATTGGAAGTGGGGGCAGGTCTCTAAACCCTCAAAGCTCACATCCAGTGACAAACTTCCTAAAGGTTCCATAACCCCCCCCAAACAGCGCCACCACCTGGAGACCGAATGTTAATACCTGAGCCTGTGAAGGACATTGCTCTTTCAAAACACCGTAGATCCCTTGAATGTATAATTTTCCTACCTGCCTGGGCAACATGATCTCTTATCAGAAAATAATTATTTTTACTAATTAACTTATTTTCAAAAAACAATTAGTGAAAACTGGGTGTGGTGGTTCACACCCATAATCCCACATTTTTGGAGATAACCAGAAGAATCTGGAATTCAAGACCATCCTTCCTTACATGATAAGTTGGTGACCAGCGTGAAATAACTGAGACCCTCTCTCCCCGAAATATATATATGTGAAAGAAAAGAGAATTCAAACTCCAAACTCTGACCAGCTAAGCCTATGTGTGTACATTTTTGACAGTTGCCACCATCACTGCTAACCTGAGTGATCAGAATTAGTTCTCCAGGTCCAAGTTTGCTAGTTCGGTCTCAGATGAGAGCTGTCAAGATAAATTACCATTTCCAAAGTCTCACTGTCACCTCCTCAGTGTGGAGGACACTGCTAAAGATGGTACAGACAGTATCCCTAAACAAGAAATCGTCAGAGGAGAGTCCACGAATGATCCAGCAGTGCATCTAGCTGGAGAGGGTGTCCAGTTTCCCAGTGGGTGCAGCTGTAGCTGTGTGTGTGTTGCTGAATGTGTACAAGGAGCAGAAACCTCCCACAACCTCTTCAATCTGATGAGAACCTGTCCAGTGTGTCTCACCGCCCATAGCTGCTTCTCATCGCTAATATTGCCAGCCTAGGAGAGCTGGTCTCTTTCATCATAAGGCATTATTTTTGTGTTTTTTTTTCTTTTCTTTCAGTACTCTTGGTTTTTCTTTGATGTGCTGATAAAGTCCATGGCTCAGCATTTGATTGAAAATAACAAAGTTAAGGTATGTTACTCTGTTGGCGACTTGTTTGTTTGGGGAGGGAGATGTCTTTTCCTGGGTTGAAAGCTCATACCATTCATGGTTCCTATGTGCTGGGGACAGGCTTGTTTTATTGGTTGTACAATTAATAGCATGTTTCAGCTTCACAGCAGTCCTGTGAGGGATACACATTGTTTACTTGAGGAAACTAAGGCTAGAGTATTTGAGTTATTACTTGCTCCCAATCCTGCAGTTAATGAGTGCTAATGCATCTAGCTCCAAGATCTTGGTTCCTGACTACCTACAGTGTTATTAAATCCAAAAAAGGAGTACAGTTGTCCTTTGAATAGCTTTTCTGAACTAGGACCAGTTGCTTGAGCACTAATATAAGATGCCGTCAGATGGTGTTCAGTGTCTTAACCACTGTAGATATTTCTGTTTACAGATGGCTGAGTCTCACCGGGTACCTACAGTTTCTAATTCCCCTTCTCTTTTTTGCTGGTACCTGGGTATGTGTTTCTGTGACCATGACCCTTGGTTCCCACTGGGACCTTCTGTCCCTGTGTTCTCATGAGGCTCATCCACACACAATTGATCTTGTCTCTGGACTGGTGGTTCCTGTTAGAATGTGGCCTTGTAGCTCTCTAAGGCTCAAGGTTTTTATGGAGGGCTAATGTAGAACACACTGACAATGTCACTCTCTGTTTGACTCACTGGGAGTTGGGTCTGTGAATTGTGGCCATGCTGCAGCTGTGTGAGGGTGACTGAGCAGGATGAACCTGTGAGAGCTTCAGGTTGTAGGGCTGCATGTGCCCTGTGAATGCTTATGGAAGAGAGGGGAGAGGGGGAGGAGGGGAGGTAGAGGAGATTGAGTGATTGGGGGGGGGGCTGGGAAGGGACATCAGAGGATTCAGACCTCGGCCTTTTGCTCAAGGGCTCTGCTTCCTTAGAAGCAGAACAAAAAGTTGGTGGCCTAGAACCTGAAGCCGTTCTTACCTGTCGAGCAGGCCTTGATCCTGGTCAGTTGTTTTCCTTGTTTTTTGGTTGTTTTTCCTTTTTCAATCCAACTTAAAGACTTTGATTTTCACTTAATAGGAAGATGACAGATGGAGGGGGGTGGCATTTGCCTTGCACAGAGATATGCACCCTCTGTGTTCATGCCAAGGCAGCCTGCCAAGGAGGAATCAAGCAGATTGGCTCCTTGGCAATATAAAAGTGTGCGCTCTTACACACACACACACACACACACACACACACACACACACGCACACACACACGATTTCATTGTATCACTTTTTAGTTAATGGGATTATAACCTCTGTTGGTTTTCTGTGGTTGCCACCGGAGAGTACCACTGCATTAGACCACTGACGTTTATTTCCTCAAAGTTAAGAAGCCGAAAGATCTAGGACAAAGTTTCTGTGGGGTTGACCTCTCTGAGGTGTCTACGCTGCCTATAGATAGTTTTCTTCCTCTGCAAAGGTTTATGTCCTATGTGGCACCTGTCACACTGGATTAATGCCCACCCTTAGTCTCATCTCTAAAGACCCTGTCTCAAATACAATCCCCCACCGGGACATTTCAGGGGTGCTGCAGCTTAAAGTATACGGGCTGGGCAGTGACCCAGTGGGAAAGTGCTTTCTGTGGAAACGTGGGGACCAGAGTTCAAATCTTCAGAGTCCATGGAAAGCCAGGCATGCTAGCATGTGTCTCTAATCCCAGCGCTGTTGTAGTGAGACCTCGCCTCAAACAAAGTAGCAGGTCAAGGCTAGTGTCTGTGGTTGTCCCTTGACCTCTGCATTCACACTATGGCACACATGCGAGGCAGAGCACACAAGCAAACACCTGGGGAAAACTCATCTTCAGCCTGCAAATTTGGGGATGCAGTTCACCCTGAGGTGGTTTGTTTTTTTAAACTATAAATAAGAAAGATCACTACAGAGGACATGCTGCTTTGATTGTATTTTAAGTATATCTGTTTTGCTCAGCAAATAACCCTTCAGTGTTACAAAAAATAAAGTGGTTTAGGTAGAGCATGTACATGTAGCTTGGTGGCCACCTACCCTCATGACGGTCACCGTGAAAGGAGGGCTCAGGTGGTGAGTAACAGGTGATGCAGGGAGACTGTGGAAGAGAAGTGCTCAGATGGGTTTCGGTGCATAGAGTCGGCCCGACCTGACAGAGAACAAAGACTAGGAGAAGAAAAGAGCCAGGGTGGTGAAGAGCAGGGATCCCCTGTCACAGAGAATTACAGTTGCCCCCTCCATGTCTAGGACTGCAGCAGAGGCCACTTAGAGACGGTCCAGAAGGCAGTGAGCACCTCTGACAACTTGTGCAAGAACTGTACACACCATTGACCATCAAGTTCAAGCGTTAGGAAATCAGGAAAGGAATTTAGTGACCTCTGTCTGTTCTCGATGCTAAATTAAAACATCACAGCAGAGATAATAGCAGCCTAAAGTGTGTTCAGCTTCCCTTTGTCGCAGAGGTAGATGGACCCTCGGAATGATCTTCCGAGATCACGTGACTTCACAGAGCCAAGAACTACCAGAGCAAGCAACCATTTGCAGGTGCTCCGCCCTTTCCAGCCGTATGGTGGGTTCCCCACACCTCTGCTCTGAGAAATGCTGTGTCTGTCTTTGGAATTGCAGCGCCTTCTCCCTACCTTAATTGTATCTTAGTCCTAAAGCAATGTTTAGAGGAGGATTTTTAGAAATCTTAGAAAAAAAAAAATCTCTGTGCAGCTATGCCGGTAAGAGAGCACCGGCTTCCAAAAGAAGAATATGGATCCACAGTATAATTGATCCTGAGGAGAGATTTAGGAGCCCCTCCTGGCACTGTAAAAGATTCTGATCTTCCATTTTAGCCCTGCCTGGCTTGTGCTAGAGGCCCCAGCCTGCTTCCCACAGGTTACCCATTCATCAGGCCCAGTATAGTAATAGACCCTGTCTCCAAACAAAAAGGTGGAGAAACAGCAGAGGCATGTCATCCTGGCATCAACCTCTGGCCATACATACATGCATGTGCGCGCCTCCCGACTGTTCCACATCCCATACCTCCCCCCCACCCCCTTGTCTCCATGTGGATGGCCCCACCCCCACCCCACCTGACCTCTAAACTCCCTGGGGCCTCCAGTCTCTTGAGGGTTAGGTGCATCATCTCTGAATGAACACAGACCTAGCAGTCCTCTACTCTATGTGTGTTGGGGGCCTCATGTCAGCACCAGCTGTATGTTGCCTGTTTGGTGGTCCAGTGTTTGAGAGATCTCAGGAGTCCAGATTGAGACTGTTGGTCCTCCTACAGGATTTCCCTTCTCCTCAGCTTCTTTCAGCTTTCCCTAGTTCAACAACAGGGGTCAGCTGCTTCTGTCCATTGGTTGGGTGCAAATATCTGCATCTGACTCTTTCAGGTGCTTGTTGGGTCTTCTGGAGTGCAGTCATGCTAGGTCCCTTTTTGTGAGTGCTCCATAGCCTTAGTAATAGTGTCAGGCTTGGGACCTCCCCTTGAGCTGGATCCCACTTTGGGCCTGTCTCTGGACCTTCTTTTCCTCAGGCTCCTCTCCATTTCCATCCCTGTAGTTCTTTCAGACAGGAACAATTATGGGTCAGAGTTGTGACTGTTGGATGGGCCCCCTCTCCCTCATTTGATGCCCTGTCTTCCTGCTGGAGATGGGCTTTTTTTTTATCATTCATGATTTCCTTCCAGAACTTGGGTAAATCCTCTTGGGATTTTACATTTTTTTTAATGTTAAATATTATGAATTTGTTCGGATATTTTTCTGTTGCAGACTTTGATTTCATCATTAGTGAGTCTTTCTGAAAGTACCATAACAAGCTACTGACTCATCCTGTAGGGGACCCTGGGCCTTGGGTTGGGACACCAGCTGATGCTGCTTTGGTTGTTGTTACTGGGGGGGGGGGTTGAGTGTGTGGAGCTGCGGTTCATACACTCAGTGTACGTCTGTGTACATTCCTATTGGTAGTTGGGTGACCCTACCCATGCATACTGACGTGCATTAATTGATTAACGTACAAACCATTTTGTTGAATCGTGGCTAAAGGTGGAGGGAGGTCCGGTCCCCAGTCAGTCAAACCACATGTAGAAGCATTCACTGAAGTAGCATCAGAAAGCAGCTCCGCAGATGGCCCTGTAGTTCCCATCCGGTGCATGTGACTGAGTCTGACCTGGGGCCTTCAGAGAAGTTACAAGAAGGAGTTCTTGAATGGTGGCAGAACCAGCTGAAAAGTTCTCCTCCGACTCGGCATCTGGGGCGACGCTTTGGGGAGCTTCTTTTTATAGCTTATGTTTAGTAACTGTAATTCCCTCAGACTTGCCTTCCACTTCCTTCCTCCCACGCTGTGTTAAGCTGAGTCCTGGCATCCCACAGGTGTCTGTCCTTGAGAAGGGAGTGAGAAAACCCACAGAGGTAGGATGAAATGTCCTAAGTCTGATTGTTTTGCCTTCAAGCAGTAAACATAGACTGAAAGATGCATAGACTGTTTGGGCTTCCCCCAAACCAAATATGAACGTTCCTGAGACGGGCTGAATATTAGCAGCCATGTTTCCACCCCTCAAGTGTCTTGAGTAGTTTGTTAGTAAGGATTAAAGGCATATCTCCCATCTTGAAACCACCGTGGACATTGGAGAAAGGAGATATTCAGTTGGATCAATAAGAACAGGTGATATGAAGGTATTTGTGTGAGCTAAGCATGAGGCAAAGGTGGAGGTAGAGATGAACTTTACCTGGACCTTGAAGGATGCCACACTTAGGGGATAGGAGAATGAGTCTTATGCACAGGCAACAGGCTTACCCAGCAATAAGAATAATGAATAAGAGATGTTAAGGTGGCCATTCATTCAGCCCAGCAATTCCCTCCTCCGTATTTACTGGAAGGGAATAAAAGCATGTATCTACACAAAGACTTGTGCATGAATGTGCACAGCAACTTTATTCACAAAAGTCCAAACCTGGAAACAGCTCAAATACCGGTTGGGTGGGAAATGGATAGATAAATTGGTGACTCAGTATGACAGAATACCACTTAGTAATTACAAGGAACAAAATGCTCGTTCTTGCAAAAATATAGGCAACTCTCAGAAGTATTAAAGTAAAATTCAGACCCAGAAGATTACATGGATGGATTCAATTAAGACATTCTTGGAAGAAAAATGCAGGGATAGAAAACAGAGTGGCCATTGTCAGGATCTAGGTACAGAGGAAGGGGACTGGTTCTTTAATTGAGGTGGTTAAGGAACTCTGTTCACCTGTCAAAACTTGCCAAAGTTACACTTCGACAGTCTGAATTTAATCAATCGTGGTGGTGCATGCCTGTAATCCAGCCCTGGGGAAGCAAGACGAGAATGGTCAGGAGTTCAAGTCTAACTTGCGCTTCAAAGCAAAGCAGAGACTCAAATGAAGTCTGAG
The DNA here is from genome assembly GCA_036184795.1 of Tokudaia tokunoshimensis. Taxonomy (NCBI): domain Eukaryota; kingdom Metazoa; phylum Chordata; class Mammalia; order Rodentia; family Muridae; genus Tokudaia; species Tokudaia tokunoshimensis. Next base: position 3,050,679 of record BTHU01000011.1, read on the forward strand.
GTAGGAAAGATGGCTCACTGGTGGTTAAGAATGGCCGCTGCTCTTGCAGAGGGCCCAGGCTCAACTCTTAGCACCCATATGGTGGCTCACAACTGTAGTTCCAGGGGATCTGACTCTGTAAAACCCTGGTTTTAGCAGCAGTGTCCACAGGAATGTGACAGCAAGGCTGGGGCTGGGTCTTCAGGGAAAGCCTACTCAGGAGGGCACAGAGTTACACATTTAGCAGAGTGTGCACATGGGTAGGCTAGAGGGGTCTTGGCATCCATTAAGGCAGCTGGTGGCAGTGCCTACAACAGCAGGGACAGACGCTGCAGAAGTGGTAACATGCTGTGACCAAGAAGTGGGAACTTGCTTGCCTGAGAAGCCTAGGTCTGGGGGCTCTCTCCTTGGAGTCATACTTGGATATTCCCACTCTGCACACCATCCCATTATCCTAGACTTTATTTTTCCTTTCAGTTCATTTTATATCGATCTCTATAAAAAGCATCTACTTGCCTAGGTCTTTATTACTTTTCTTGCCTCCAGATGTGTCTTACTGAGTAAAAAGGCCTCAGTTTGTTTTGTTGTCAAAATGCAGTTGCTTACTGTGGCTGTGTGTTACTGTCAGAAGGGCATTCGGCAGCCTCCGAAGGCTCCTAGAGGCTCTTACAGCAGCACTTAGAGACTTACTTAGAGATCTTCTAAGAGGCAGAGTAGAGCAGGTGGTGTGATAGATTCATTGTTACCAGCAGTTGGAGCAGTTAGCAACAGTGTTGCAATTCTTGCTTTCTACCCTATCCTCACTCTATGTCTTCTCTAGTGGGGAAGGCGTTTTGAAAGACATCACTACTTACATGACTCTGAGACAAAATTAGCAGTAAGTCTCCATTATCATCTAACACCTAAGCTAAATTCAGCCTTTCCTCAGGAGTCCCCAAAATGTCATTTTACAGTTGGCTCAGCTGAGTCAGAATGTAAAGCCCATGTTCTACATTGATATGCAGCTCAGATTCAGGGTTTTGTTTGTTTTGTTTTTGTTTTCAGTTCAATGTATATGATTAAAAAAATGGTGGTATTTGTCCACCAGACTTTCCTGAATTCTAGGACTGGCCAGTGTGGTTATCCCAGTGTGTTGTGTAATGTGGTTCCTATTCCATACATTACACACATGAGGATAAAATTTAGACACTTGGTTTAATATTCTTTCTGCAGGGATACTTTGTAGCTACTGCTACCACATGGTGTCAGGAGCATATGTGCATGTCAGTCCCACTTTCAGTGATAATGTCGATAGGTTGCCTGGTGTCCACTCAGTCCATGATGTTTTTCTTCCTTTTCCTGATTTTGTAGCTGTTGGGTCAGCCCAGCTCTGAAGACCCACAGCATTTCCAGGGACTCCTCTTTTCCAGGGTTGGCCATCTTGCCTGATGGTTAGTTGGCTTTCGTGCGGGTTCTGGATGATGATGATGATGATGGACTCTTAGCTCTGTCTTCCCAGGACAGAATGATCGGTTGTACATAGCGAACAGAATTCTTTTAACTTTTCAAAGCAGGTTCTGTTTTTGAGAGTTGTTTAATTTGTATTCTTTTAACTTGATTCTACCTCACTGTGTTCTTGACTCTTTTATGTGTTTAGAGGTGGTGTGTTCTTGCTGTTAGAAAAGTGAAATGATTAAAACTCGAGTATGTCTAATCTTCATAATAAGTCCTGGTGTTAAAAATCATGTATAAAGTGTATAAAATCATGTACAGTTTCATGTCAGAAAGATACAGATCCTGGCTTCAGTCTAAAGTGTGTCTTGCTTTGTGGAAACCAAGCTCAACACAGTTGGTGTTGATGCTGATGGGGTCGGTGCAGATGGCAGCCAATCATATCCCTCCCTACTCCTACCCCCCCCCCCCACACACTCCGGCTGACAGCAGTGGGTGATTTACAGGGTTAGCCCTGATAGTGCTGATAGAAGCAAAACTTAATTATCTGTGGTAGCAAGAATGCTCAGTGAGAAACTCTAAAGTCTTAGCTCTTTTGTGGCCAGCAAGAAAGCCTTTTTATAGCTTCTTAGACTAAAGTTCTTTATAAAATTACCTCACAGATAAAACATGACGCAAAAGGGAATTACAGAAGGATGGGGATAATAAGTTCGAAGCAGTGTTTATTCTGTAAACTCAGTACGAGTCCGGAGCAACAGTTTCACATGGCCTTGATTTATCGTTCTGCACACCTGTGGCCTCATCCTTGGATCTGACCTAGAATGAATGTTTTTCCTCGATCCCAAGCCTATTTCGCCTTTTAGTGTGATTGTGAAAGCTCATTGTATCATTATAGTAAGCCTTTCCTTACTATTCTATGAGTGGGTACTTTTTATTCTTGATTCTAACTTTATTACATCTTTCTGGCCAAACAACTAAAACCATCCCCTTAAACTTTGTTCCTAAAATTATTTTAATCCAATCAGGAATTTTATAAAGTCATTAATTCATTTAAACAGCATTATAATATGAAAGTACATCTTCATATTGATCTGCAGGAAATTTGCCCAATAGGATGGGCTGGGGCCCAAGAATCATTAGGCCTTGTAATAATGACAGGAAAGGCATTGAGAAGCAGTGAGAAGCAATCTTGGGATGAAGTCTCTGAGATTTTTGCCTCTCCAGAGCTTACCCATCACAACCATGCAAAACAGTGGGCTATCTCCAGGAAACTCACCGCTTGCCATAACCTTTCCTGCATGGCTTTGTACCACTGCTTGGTGGTTCTACAACAGGCCAGGATAACAGTGGCTCAAATGTGACAGGAAACCTGATTATCTGTTTTGGAAATCTGTGAGCTGGTAGGTAGTTTGGAAAGGACAGCTTGTCCCCCCAGGGTTATGCAAGGACTCAACCTCCTAGCTGATTATCCAGCCTATGATAATAACCTTCTCCCTCACAGTGTTGTGGCTGGCTCACCATCACAGCACATTCCAGACATAGGAAAGAAAAGAACATGTAAGCTATCTGCTTCATTCATAAGAATGGTCTGGGGGGCACTTGTCACTCTGCAGCTCGTTGGAAGGAACTTAGTCATGTGGTCCACTGACTGTAGGCTCAAGCTGTAGGTTAGACTTAGGAAATAGAGTCTACCTGGGCAGCCACTGCTCCTACACTCCAAAGTGGTCTGGTCACCAAAGAGGGGAGGCAAAGGGAGGGCTGATAAAGGAAAGGTTAATTAGGACTTTTTACTGAGCTGTTAAACATTGCCTTCCTTATTTGTAAATTGGGGTGCTCCATTCTTGTGACTGTTGAAATTAGATCCAATGGCTAAGAGCTTAGTTAAGTTCCCTCCCTCCTTTGTGGACTCAGGAGAAAAGAAGTGTGGTCTCACGTGGCAGAAGACTTTGGACTCCTGGTAGATCTGAATATGAGTCGTTTGAGTTGTGTGACTAAGCACGCATTCCTACCGTCCCTCACCCCATATAACATGCAGAATAAGTCACAAGGATCATACTGGATTGGATGGACAGTAACCAGGCGTGTGTGTTGCAGAGGCTGACATGCAAAGACATGGCAGTAATGCAGCTGATTGCTCAGCAGTTGGTACTTTCTCTGGTGTGCATTAATGAGAAAAGGGATCTTTATGTGCACTGACTTGCAAGCAGAAGGCTGCCATGCCCTTTAAACTGGCCATGTGCATTCACCAGTGTCTGTGTGTCGTTTGAATACCTGGGGCTTCAGCCTAACCAGTGCTTTCTCTGAGAAGGGCCAGCAAGATGTCTCATTGGGAAAACCACCAAGCCTGATGACCAGAGTTCAATCCCTGGGACCCACATGGTGGGAATAGAGTAAAACTGATAGCTGTTCTCTGACCTCCACATGCACACACACACACACACACACACACACAGACAGACACATATATGTATATAAACATATTATATATATGTGGACACACAAATGAACTTGTTTTTTGAGTTTTGAATAAAGAATATAAAAAGTGTCAGAGAGGCTTGGCTTGTGCCCATCGTTGAAGATGCCCACAGGAAATGCAGGGTCCTGCTCTGTTTTCTGCCAAAGCTCTTAGATCAACATTTCTGCTCTCATTTGTATAAACTACCAAGACCTTCTCTGTGTTGTCAAAGAAACTCCAGATATTTGACATATTTGAGTACTTTTATAATAGAAATTCAAATACTGTGCTATAATTTGATTTTTAAAATTGGGTATATTTTTTTCTTGTGAGATTTCCATTCTGGAAAGTATTGATGAAATAGTGTGTGGAAACTTACTAGACTGCATTAGGAAGGGTATATCTCACTTTTTATCCAATTCCACAAGAGTTAGATCTTACTCTGGCTTTTTTTGTTTGTTTGTTTCTGTTTTTATGGACTTGGACCCCAACCCTAATTATTACAACCTAAAAACATCATAAATGTTTGGTCTGAATCCCTCACAGTTACTGCGAAACCAGAGATTTCCGGCCTCCTACCATCACGCCGTGGAAACCGTGGTGAACATGCTGATGCCACACATCACACAGAAATTTCGAGATAACCCAGAAGCATCTAAGAATGCCAATCACAGCCTGGCTGTGTTCATCAAGGTAGGCCCCTGCTGTGGGAACACTGTGCTTTCTAGGTACCTTCCCAGGACAGTGACACCCTCAGTACTCAGTACCCAGTACTCTGACAGTAACTGGTATGTGTCTGCATCAAAGGGTGATAACTTAACCAGCAGACTAGAACCCAAGCCCCAACTCGTGGGTCTGAACTAATGGCCCTTGGCTTTTTTCCCTCCAGAGATGTTTCACTTTCATGGACAGAGGCTTCGTCTTCAAGCAGATCAACAACTACATCAGTTGCTTTGCTCCCGGGGACCCCAAGGTAGCGTGGCTGTTGGGCACCATCGCTTGAGTCCAGCTGTGTTCACACCTGGAAATCTCCTGTTCTCTGTTCTTCTCAGCATTGTCTTTTTGTTCTTCACCGTATTTTGTTCTTCATCCTCCTAAGCGATTCGCTGGCACTTGTGTGAATGAATGTGAGCTATCAGGTATTAAGTAGCCCTGCGCAAGAAATAGGCTCGCCTGACGGGGGTTTTCTCCTCATACCTGGGATGGCTTAACATCTAGAAAACCCAAAGCCTGAGTGTTGTTGATCACAGACCATTTACTAAGACCTTAGAACTATGTAACCTTTCTGGTAGAATTATCTTCCTTTATTACCTTCCTAGCTTGCTAAATTTTTTTAATTGTATTGAGTCTGTGTAATTATAAGCTACTTGAAATCCTTTTTAGACATAAAGGAGCATAAGTAATAACTGCCTTAAAGTCTGCCGAAGGCATTATTTAATGAAGTGTGTTTGGTTTTCACACAAATCCCTACAGCCATCCAGCGTCTGTAAAGAAACAAGCACTTTGTTCCCAGGGACCAAGGGTCTAGCACTAAATGCTCACACACTGTGCTTCCAGTAGGTTTACTAGAGCCCTAGATACAACATCCAGTGGGGTCTTCATGTCTAAGCATTTCTTCCCGCAGACTCTCTTTGAGTACAAGTTTGAGTTTCTCCATGTGGTGTGCAGCCATGAACACTATATTCCTTTGAACTTGCCGATGCCATTTGGAAAAGGAAGAATTCAGAGATACCAAGGTAACCTCCTGTCTCTGCATGGAATTATTTTCTAATGAAGAGAACTGTATCATTTTAAATAAGAAAAGTACTGATTCAGATGTCATTCCCTAATTTGATTTTATTCATGGGTGAGGTGTGTGTGTGTGTAATTTACATTTCCAAAATTGCTGATAAAAATCTTATTTAGAAACTGGCTTTTCAGCAAACCTATACATACAGATGAGAGGCAGATCTGAAGCTTTCTGGGCTCGTCAGAAATATATGTCATGACTGTTTTTCACTTTAAAATCCTTTTACTTAAATAACAGGAATCTGTCTTATTTACTGCATTTGTTTGTGTTTTTGCTTTCCCCTCTTGTAAATTAGCTTTTCTTTCACCAGCTGTGGAGTCACATGACAGCCCTGTAGGTAGGTGTGGGGCAGAGGCTTGCCCTTGCACTTCCTCCATTAAAGACAGGAATGCAAGTGGCCGCGCAGCCGCCTGTCCTGTCCGCTGTCCGATCAGACGTCTCTGCATATCTGACCAGGCTTTCTAATTCTGACGGATGGGTGTGTTTGTTTTCCACGGAGCTAAGACATTGCTGTCACAACCCAGGAGATATGCTCCTGAGGTGCCTAGAGTCCCCGGCATTCTGTTTTAGGGAGCAGAACAAACAAAGCAGTGCTTCACCCCAGATCACATCCCACCGCCCGCACAGCCCGTGTCCGTGGAAGCAGCAGGAGCTTTAGGCACATGGCTTTTCTGTGAGCTTTTTGTGTGTGCATGCTGAGTCCTCATGAGCTGCTCTGGGTCCTCTGAGTCTGAAGAGACTTGAGCTCAGCGAGCTTTCGGCCTCACTGAGGAGAGTGGGTTCTGTACATCAGTTTGTTGGGGTCTCGTGCCGGATTCTACCCCAGGCTCAGAGACCATAAGTCGTTTTCTTCCCTAAGAGATTTAAGGGAGCCCCAACCTTACAGTTTAGTCTGCAGAAACTGTTCTGAAAAAGCTGCTAAACATGATCATTCTGGAGAAACAGATACTCTTCCTTTCTACTGCATGGTCCATAGGGACTTCTGCAGTGTGTGGGGAGACCTAACCTGTCAGAAAGGCTTCGCAAGTCAAATTAGGCTCCATCGGACTTTCTGGGATAGTGGTGTCAGTGTACTGACTCAGTCCTTCTTTATGCTTCCTTTGGGGAGGGGGGCGTGTAGCTGCTTTTATCGATCCTCTTTCAAGGGGATGCCTGTCTGTCTCCCTCCTTTGCAGATGAGCTCTCTCTCTCAGCTTTATCGTATAGCTTGTGATGAGTTACTGGGTAGTGCTTTGTACATTTCAGGTTTAGTTTAAGGAGGGAGGACATTTTAGAAAAGACTGCAGAAATAACTTACTTGTCTAGTGAAAGCAGAATAAACAGGTTATGTGGTGGCATTTTACCATGACTATGAAGGCATTGATAACCAGGGAATGGATGGCCGAACTCACAAAGTAAATGACATTCAAATAAATCATTTGCATTCATCCTCGCTTTAATGATGTGGTTTTATTCAGTTGATCTCTACTTCCATTAGTACAATAACTTCCATTCTTTTAGGAAAAAAAACTATCAGTAACATTTTTAATACAATTGCTGTCCTATCTTCTAAAACTGGCACTAAAACCAGTTCCACATTCAAAATTCAGGGCAGCTATTTGTATCCGTTCAGAGCCCCTGTGGGAATCTAACATGTGAAGGAGTAGAGCAGCCTTGCAGAATTTCCCATTTTTCCTGTGTGAGGCAGAGTCTCGTCACCTGTAGCCACACAGGAGGCGGGCTGCAGGGCCCGGCGGCAGTGACCCCTGAACCTGAGTCCCATCTGCCTCTTCTCAGATCTTCAACTTGACTACTCTCTAACGGACGAGTTCTGCAGAAACCACTTCTTGGTGGGACTGTTACTACGGGAGGTAGGCACCGCGCTCCAGGAGTTCCGGGAGGTCCGCGTCATCGCCATCAGCATGCTGAAGAACCTGCTGATAAAGCATTCTTTTGATGACAGATACTCGTCGAGGGTGAGTAGTTCCCAGAGGAGGGAAGGACGGATGCTAAATGTCTGTTAAGTGGTGTAAGGAAGTGACCCATTAGACAAATCCTGTTACCAGGGCTGAGACTGTTTTTCTTGCCAGTGTAACACCGTCTGCTATCCGGTACTCAGCCAGAGAACACACTTACCGCGTGTTATCTCTTTTCAGAGTCACCAGGCAAGGATAGCCACTCTCTACCTGCCTCTCTTTGGCCTGCTTATTGAAAACGTCCAGCGGATCAATGTGAGGGATGTGTCACCCTTCCCTGTGAACCCGGGCAGTGTAAGTAAGCAGGCTTGGTGACAGCACCTCTGCACTGTCCTCGGGGGACTCTGTGACTTAGGGCGATGGAGTTTTATTCCCTCACATGGACAGTCACAGCCAACGAGTCTTCGGGGCTGCAGGGGAGCGTGGTCCCCTCACATTGGGCACTGCTGGAAGCCGCCACTGGTCTTGGTGGTCATTCCACTTTGTCTCTGTCTGCACGTGCTGATCAGTCTTCTTGAGCCCACCCCTTATTCTTGTAAAGACACAAGTGGCTGAATTTAGGGCCCACCCGGTATGTCCTCCATTTCCAAGTTAAGGTTGAATGCTGTGGCTGCCGGTGGACATGAATTTCAGGGGGCACTACTCACCCCATTACACACTCCCCCTTCATTCTGCTAATGTCGTGCTGCTTAATACCCTTGGAAAATTACATTTCTTCTTTAAAAATTTTAAGATGTTATTCTTATTTTATATGTGTGCTTTGCCAACATATATGTATGTCGTGTACATGCAGTGCCTGTGGAAGCCCAAATAGGGCATCAGCTCACCTGCAACTAGACTTCATGCAACTGTGAGCTGTCATGTGGGTGTTGGGAACCTGGGTCCCCTAGAAGAACGGCCAGTGCTTTTAGTCACTGCCCATCCAGTCCTGGGCAATTACATTCTAAGATGTAAACTTTGCCAATCGGTAAACCTTCAACCCTGGCTCTATTAATAGCCCAATTCCATCTCTTTAGCAAATGGGCATGGTGGCATATTCCATCATGTAGGTGCTGGGAGTCGAACCAGGTCCTCTGGGAGAACAGCTAGTGCTCTTAACCCCTGAGCCATCTCTCCTACCCCCACATCGTCCCATTGTTTACACAACTCTCCCCCCTTAAATAATATTCTAAGAGTGTCCAGGTTGGTAGCAATCATTTTTCTCTTTCAAGTCTTGTAAGCTTTATCATCCCCCAGCCTCAGCTTTCTGACCTTATTCTGGATTGTCTTTCCCACGTGTGTCCTCCACATCTTCTCGGAGCAGAGGACTGCAGGGCAGCACCCGACCTCCCTGTCCTGTTCCAGGGCTGAGGAAAATGAACAGAGGTCTTGCTTTAATGTGTATATAACTTTAAAATTAATGCAGTTTCCCCCCCTGACAGGGAGTCCCCATCTGAGCATCCAGAGACCGTAGCTGATGCCCCTTAGGAGGACAGCAAATCCTGTTCCTGCAGTTAGAAAAGGAAAGGGGCTCCTTCCTCTGCAGAAGGAGAGGTGGGAAGTGGAGTGTGGCCAGGGCAAGATGGCCGCATCCCTGGTCTCTTCCACTGTCCTTCTCTGGTCCCTCTGCCACCTCGTCCCTTGTCCGCCCTATGAGCCTGCATACCCACTCCAGACGATGAATATCCAGCTGTTATGTATCGTCCCTTCGCTGTTCACCTTCGAGCTTCAAGATCAGCTCAAGAGGCTCGTTCAGCCACCTCTGCTAATCCCTCCTCTTCCCCTTGGCAGGTTGTGAAGGACGAAGCCCTGGCCGTGCCTGCCGGGAATCCACTCATGACTCCGCAGAAGGGAAACACGCTTGACCACAGCCTGCACAAAGACCTCTTGGGTGCCATCTCCGGCATTGGTAATGCTCCTTGCTCTTCTCAGCCCTGTCCCGTGTCACTCAAACTATCTTTACTCTCCTAAGTCGTTAATGGTGAGTTAGGACTCGGACTTTCCGCCCTAAATATTCTCCTGGTGTGATGTTTCACAAGTGAAATCATCCAGACACTGTAATCAGGAATCTTGTGAGTCTTCCTCAGTTAAACGGCTTTTAAACCTTCGATTTTTCGTTATGCTTTTGGAAGCAGACGATCTGTAGGTATTATGGTGAGTGGAGGATTTGCATGCAATAATGGGACCTAGATGAGATGTGACAATCTTGTTCATAATTCTGAAGGAGGTAACAGTCTGTGGTTGGAATTCAATCCTAGAAATCATTTTTCAGAAATCTTCTGTTCTTCCCCCCCCCACCGCCCCCATGAAAAACAGCCCCATGGGAAGAAAAACAGATGGCATAAATCAAGACTCAAATAGAGACAACTCTCTGCGAGAAAATGCACCTATTTACATTCTGACTAATTAAGCTGCAGCTTTAAAAGATAATGATGATACACACGGCGCCGTACATATGCACACACTCACAGATGTAATCAAAGGATTTTAATAGGGTGTTCACAGTCTCATCCTCTCTGATTCCCCTCTGCTAACCACACTTTGAATATGAAGCATTTGACTGTAGCTAATGGTTACACCACTGTACTGGCTGGTTTTGTGTGTCAACTTGACACAGGCTGGAGTTATCACAGAGAAAGGAGCTTCAGTTGGGAAAATGCCTCCATGAGATCCAGCTGTGGGGCATTTTCTCAATTAGTGATCAAGCGGGGAGGGCCCCTTGTGGGTGGTGCCACCTCTGGGCTAGTGGTCCTGGGTTCTATAAGAGAGCAGGCTAGGCAAGCCAGGGGAAGCAAGCCAGTAAGAAACATCCCTCCATGGCCTCTGCATCAACTCCTGATTCCTGACCTGCTTGAGTTCCAGTCCTGACTTCCTTTAGTGATGAACAGCAGTGTGGAAATGTAAGCTCAATAAGCCCTTTCCTCCCCAACTTGCTTCTTGGTCATGATGTTTGTGCAGGAATAGAAACTCTGACTAAGACATACCACCCATTAATGCTACACATTCGTGGGTCAGAAGAAGTCATGCCTTTTATGTAGGCATAAATTTTTTTTTGCAACCTGCTTTTAATAAGGGTTCAACCTCTCCTCTAGCCCACCACTCAGCAGAGGTAGTGGAAGAGAAAAGTTATTAGGATAACAGGGGAAGTGGACCTGTTCAGCACTAATTCTCTGGGGGCGAGCTCGATCTTCTTTGGCAGCATTTAGTTCAGTCCCATAGCAAACACCAAACACGACTCAGCAGCTGCAGACCAGTCAGTCCTCTAGGCAGGCAGACGGCACACAGGAACAAGGCAGCTGCTGTCCACTTCTTTCAGCGGCAAACACCAGTCACGAACCAGCAGCTGTAGTTTAATCCTGAAGAAACTGCCAGTCTCGCTCTCCAGAGGCGGTGTCATTGTTACAAGCTGTTAACAAAACTAGGTCAGGTGAAACAATACATGCTCGTCCTTATTGAAAATAGCAAGGTGAAGCAAACCAAACCAATGATCAGTGCTCGTCTCCCTTTGTCTGTGGGGTCATGTTTATACTCCTTCATCACAGGTATTTTCACGTCTGCTATGTCCAAACATCCTTTCACTTGTGTGTGCTTCTGGAAAACATTCCTTCAGGTGTCTGCTTTAGCAAGACATCCTTGTGCCCCAGCAAAACATCATTTGACATAACTAACTTTCCAAAGACACTAGAAGTTTCCACTTCACTTTTATCCACCTATTTCACAGAACTAAACCATGCTCCTGAATCTATGCTCTTCCTTTCTCTGGTGTTAATCCGTCATTTTCCAGAGAAAACAATGAAATGAGAGCAGACTGCCACTGGATAGCCCATGCAGCATCTAGATTTGCTCCACACCATCAGTACTGATCTGGAAACCTATTTGTTTATATTCATAATTCTCATGGTTATATTCCCCGCCCCCCCCCCCCCGTGTGTGTGTGTGTGTGTGTGTGTGTGTGAGATGTTCTGTAAATGTTGGCTGTTGTGGGCAGTTTCCTCTCCTCTGGGGCCTGCACACACGTGTTTCTGTCCCGCTCTGTACAGATGCTAAGCCACTGCTGTGAGTGGGGAGACGCCCTTCAGTGTGTTTGCTGCAGTGGTTCTTGCATTAGCTTGGCTCAGATAGGTGTTGCTTTGCATCCGGGCTCCACCAGTACCTGGTTGCCTCTACTGAGCGTCAGCCTTGCAGCCTGTGTGTCCTTAGCCCAAAGCTATCGCTGTCGATGCAGGACATGAGAAGCAGGGTGATTGCCGTGGAAAATGCGTGCTACCATTCATACACCTCAGTTGTGTTGTGCATCCTTGCTTTATAATCCACTCTCAGAGCCAAACGGCGAGCTCGAGCGCCCACCAGCGTGTTTGGACGTCTTACTGCTCTGTCCTCTCTGGCCGGTACTCACAGTTCCACATGGGGACACTGTACATTGTGGAAGTGATCAAGCCACAGTGGCGGGGTATTTTGCCCATTTGATTCTCTTATTCAGAATTCAGTGTTAGGATTCAAATGGCAATGAGGGACTTGTACTGCTGTGCGTACATGGTACAGTCATGAAAAGGGTTTGGGACTGATTTTTCATTCATTATTGATTTTTCCAGACCCCAATCCGCTTTTGCAGAAGCTGCAGCAGGCTTCTTTACACTTGGCTCTGTCTCTATGTGCTCCCATCTGACAGCACTGATCCTTGTTCTAAGAAACATCTTCCAGGGAAGCCCCACACGGGAACCAGGTTTGGGCTTGGGTTTTGTTCTGGATGCTACAGCAGCTGCTGCTCCAGGGCTGCAGCTGATCCTTCCAAGCAAATGTGAAGAAGTCCCCCAAATGTCTTCAGAGCATGCAAATGAGAATTTCTAGAACTGATTCCTGGATAAAAAGCTCCCTAGATGCCGTGAGTTTTAGAGGACAACCCCTCTAAGCTTCAGAATCCCCCTCCCACCCGTTCCATATTAGGCTGTTGGAAAAAGATTGAAGGGAGATGAGCCAAAACTGTTTGGTTCGTGTGTTCTTTAAGGTCTTTAAAACACGTCCCCTGTGGGCTGGAGAGACGGCTCAGTGATTAGGAGCACTTGCTGCTCTTGCAGAGGACTTAGGTTCCCTCCCTGGCACCGTTGACTGCCTGTAACTTCAGTTCCAAGGGATCTGATGCCCACTTCTGGCCTCTTAGCAGGTACACATTGCCAACATGTGTATATGTAGCAGGCAAAACAGCCACACACATAAAAAAAATACTAATTTTTGAAGCTATTCCCTATGAAAGTCACCTTATGATACCCATCAGTGTGTTAATATATAAAATAAATGTACAGTAACAAAAATAGTTTTTAAAGTCGGGTAGTGGTGGCGCACACCTTTAATTCCAGCACTAGGAAGGCAGAAGCAGGTGGATCTCTGAGTTCAAGGCCAGCCTGCTCTACAAAGTGAGTTCTAGGACAACCAGGGCTACACAGAGAAACCCTGTCTCAAAAAACAAACAAGAAAAAGTTTTAATTAAGATACTTGGAAATATTTAAAAATAGAGTCCTTCACTCAGCGAGGACACAGCACGTACATCCTGAGGACAAATGAACGTGCTGAGTTTGAGTTACCATGTTTGCGTCCGTTTCCCTTAAATTGTGAGTACAGTTTGGAATTGGTCTGAAAATCTGAGTGGTGGGTATGGTGTCCATTTCTTGACCCCTGTGGCCTGAGTTTCATGTCCTGCTTCCACTCGGAGCTATGGTTGTTTTAAGAGAGTTATAATTACCATGTGGTCATAGCATGCGCTTCTTTTCTGTCCCTTTAGAAAAGCTGTCACCCATCCCTGTGACAGCACAGTGCTGGGGTCATGAAGCCTGGCGAGCGCTTTACAAGAATGCTGGGGAGGGAGAGGGATTCACATGCACATCACACATCTTTAATCAAGATAATTAAACATCATCTCCATGTTGTCTCAGAGTGGCATTAGCCATGAAATTTAAAAGTATGACAGCTAAGAGACGTAGAAAAACAGAGGTGGCTTATTCTCTGTCCTTTCTGCAGAACGTCTGTCGGTTCGCAAGATGTCAAGTCCAAAGAGTCATTTTTAGAGTGAAATTTATTTAATCTTATCTAAGCAGGAAACCAATTCGTTACTTTAAGAAAGTCTTCGTAGTTCAAAGCTGGAGGCCAGTTTGTACCTTCAAATATTGTTGTTTCATGCATGTCAAAAACCGTCATTTCCAAGTGAGAGTTCCTTCCTTCCTTCCTCTTTGAACAGACACCGTCAAATATTTTCAGTTTACAGATTAAGGGTGGATCTAATTATCATAATAATATTTTATGGTATCTCCAAGTCAAAACTAATAACATTGTTTATCAGAATTGACTTGTCTGTTTACAGTTCTGTTTATTCAGGCCTTACAAACAAACAATACTTATATCCCTGCAACTTGCTAGGCCCTTCCCAGACAATATGCGTAGATTAGGGAGGAAATGCTTGCATTTGTGGCTTCAGGCTGTTGGTAATGGGTTACTCCTGCTTGGTGGATACTCAGCCTCCATACTTGGAAAAAATTACTTTGTTGTCTTCACTTCCTGTTTCACATTATTGTCCAGAACTTGCTTTTTATCACAGCAAAATACCAAGACAGTCCCTCTTCACTGCAACCATAGAAATGTAGTTCCCAGCCAGCGCCAGGTGTCACCCTGGGTCCTTAGATTTTTAGAATGCCTTGCCACACTTAGTGGATATATCCAGGGGCAGATTTTTAGAATGCCTTGTCACACTTAGTGGATATATCCAGGGGCAGTCTGCCACACAGGTTGCACACTATAGGTTTATGATAGAGTTTCCTTCTTTGATTAAATGTTTGAGATGGATTTATCCTTTTTTCTTCTTGAATCCCATTCTGAATCAATGTATACTACAATAATGTATGTTACAATAATACAAATATAACGTATCAAATAATGAAAAGTGTATGCCACAATAATGTATAATAGAAATAATGTATGTCTGAGCAAAGGTAGCTCCAGCAAGTGGATTAACCATGTTTTATATGAAAGGTCATTTTGGTATCTCCTGTACTCACCTGGTTCTTGAAAGGGTGATATAATGAGAGACTGGAGAGATGGCTTAGTGGTTAAGAGCATTTGCTGCTCTTGCAGAGGACACAGGTTCAGTTCCCAGAACCCACTTGTCAGCTCACAACCACATGTAACTCTGGTTCCAAGGCATCTGACACCTTCTGGCCGCCACAGACACTGCACACACATGATGTACATACATACATACATACAGCAAACACACATAAAATAAAAATTTAAAGGTGAAATAATAATACTACTCTTGAGCCATTTGACCTTACAAAAATTAATGCAAACAGTTCCTCCTAAAATTTGGTATTAATCTATTTTGTTCTGTCTAACCAAAACTCGGTCTTGCTTTAATTCCCTCCTAGCTTCTCCGTATACAGCCTCAACCCCCAACATCAACAGTGTGAGGAATGCTGACTCAAGAGGCTCTCTCATTAGCACAGACTCGGGGAGCAGCCTTCCAGACAGGAACCCCGAGAAGAGCAACTCCCTGGATAAGGTGATTTCTTTTCGCTTAAAACAGGGTTTCCGATCTCTAATGGGGGTAGCCAGTGTAACCTGCTTCACATTCTGCTGTTTGTCACATGTGATCTTCTGAGTGTTTTTGAATACCTTAGTCAACATGCAGTAGATGACAAGGACTTTTCCTAGGACTGTGGCTCAGTCATTGTCTCTGCGTTAGTGTGCTTGCTGGTAGTGAGAACAGAGCCTTCTGCACGCCAGGCAGGCATGCATCGTGGAGTTCTGTATCCATGAGGTCCCTTGAAACTCGGATCTTATTTCCAGGGTCTCAAATCCAGAGAGTGTTTACGTGAAGCAGGCAGGCGAATGATTCTGGCATCTTATAGAATCTTTGTGCCTTTGGGTTCAAGGCCAGCAAAGGAGATGGATTGATCTTACCGGAGCCAGGGCTGACCCACTCTGGTTGGCTGTACCTACCCCTAACACTCTTTCTTTCTTTCTTCTTCTTTTTTCTAAATCTACCCTGTATTTTCTATTACTGTAGCCTCAGTCTGGAACTTTGTAAGAAAAGATAAAGGTTAATAATAACTTGGAACCCTGGTAGAGTTGTATCTCTTGGGGCTCTGTGTCCCTGTTACTTTGAATTATAAGAAAGCTTTCTGCCAGTAAACAAGCGAGCCATTTAGGGAAGTGTTCCTCGTTTGCAGAGCATCCATCCTCAACCTCGGCATCAGGTTGGTGACCTAGTCACAGATTCCATGACTGGCACCGACACGGTTATCTTTAGACACACTTGTGTGAGCCGTGACCATCTCAGCCTGGGTCCATCATGATGTGTTGAATTTTCCCTTGGCCCCAACATGCCTCCGTGTGTAGAGGGACAAGCTGCTCCGGAGGCACTCCGCCTGTGTCGTGCGCAGTGCTGAGGAGGAAGAGAACTGCCAGTTAGCCAGGAGACACCGGGTCACTGTGGATTTCTCCCTTCTCACAATTCCGCCTTTGCCAGAGGAAACTTTGCATGCTGCGCCCGTGTTCTCCCTGCAAGAAGTACTGAGTTCTCTTATCGGCTCTTGACTCGGTTTGAGGGCTTCATGGTTCACCCCTCGCCTTTTACCACTAAAATAAAAACCATCACACATCTTATTAGTTGAACCTGCTCATTGTATATATATATATTTTTTTTAATTGACCACCAACACCTTGAAAAATAATCTTTTTTTCCCTATGATTTTTCCACTTGGTAATTGACAAAAAAGAAAGAAAAGAAAGTTCTTGATTTAAATCGGAAACACAACCCCGAAGGGTTATTTTTAATCTCCTGCATCTTTTACCAGAGCTGAGATTCTTACTCAGTTCTTCCAATGTGAGCCTGGTACTTCCTAGTGGTAAAAGTGCCTTCTGCTCCATCCTCAACCCGAGCTCTCCGATCCTGCCGTCAGGCTAAGCTGATGATGGGGGACCTCAGCAGTTTAGGATGGTTGGTGGTGCTGTGCTGACATGGTCCTGTCAGGTGTTTCTCCATCTGTGCCCACAGCGCCACGCCCATGCTGTGCCCTGAGTGACAGGCCACTCCTTGGGCTCACCTTGGTGTGTGGCACCTTTGGAGTCCTCCCTCCCACAACGGATCCTCATGCACGCGCTTGCTTTCTCTTGCATGATATTTCACATTTTTTTTTTACCTCCTTGACATAATGAAAACTGCTCCTCTGGTGAGAAAGGTTTGTGCCTTCTGGCTTGTCCATTAGGACGGGGACAGAGGCGCCCAGTGACAGGAGGCAGCAGCAGTTGTGTGTCAGGCGAGGGGCATCTTTGTGAACCTGTGCCTGTGGGCTACCCTTCTTTGCAGTGCTGTGATCTGACTCAAAGTTAGAGACTCTTTCTCTTCAAAGGGCGATGTGTGCATTGTGGAGTAGAGAACTCACCCGCATTTCCCTCCAGCCGCAGCAGAGTGGCATGCTGGGAAATTCTGTGGTCCGCTGTGACAAACTGGACCAGTCTGAGATCAAGAACCTGCTGATGTGCTTCCTCTATGTGCTGAAAAGCATGTCTGACGGTGCGTAGAATTGAAACACAGATGCTTTGTTTTCCTTGTCTGAATAACAATTTATTTTTGTGGCATTAGTTGAATATTTTGTTTTTTCCGAGACTGGGTTTCTCTGTGTAGCCCTGGCTGTCCTGAAACTCACTCTGTAGACCAGGCTGGCCTCGAACTCTGAAATCCGCCCACCTCTCCCTCCCAAGTGCTGGGATTAAAGGCGTGCGCCACCACTGCCCAGCCCAAAAATTTCAAATATTTAAGGGAATTTCTTCCTTGCTTTTTAATGTGTATTAATTTGCTAAATGCAGTAGGAATAGAAGCCTTGATGTGGAGAATTAGTTACTTTTATTCTAGCAAGTACATTCTACAGTGGAACTGGGATTTCTTTTTAATATAGTGTTTCAAACCGCCCAAGCTGGACCTTTGCAGCTGAGAGTGACCCTGAACTTCAGGTCCTTCTGCATCTACCTCCAGAGCCCTGGGCTAGGCACGCCTGCTTCCCCGTTTATGCTGTGACAAAGACTGAAACTAGGGCTTCTAGAGGTGCCCCATTCTAGAAGTCCAGGGTCACAAAAATATTCTCCATATTTTCTTTAAAGGGTAGCATCTAAACATTTCCACAGTCAGCCCTAGAGATCCACCCAGTCTTGGCTTTGTGTGTGGTGTATTGGCACCTGGGAGGATGCCCCCAGAAGGAAGTTTACCAGAGAGACAATGGAGTCAGTCATACAGCACTCTGGCCTCCTTTGCCTTTTGCGTTTACACTTTAATGAGTGCCTGTGCTCCCTCGGACTCTCTCCTTCCTCAGTAGCCTGCATCCAGAGCCAGGACTAACAGGGACACCACTGGCTACTGACCGTTCTGCCTGGTATATGCTGGCAGTAGTCTGAGCTCAGAACTCTCCGGCCAGAAGCTTACACTCTCACTGTTAGTCAGATGAGTCAAGCTGCCCCTGGGAACCATGTCCACCTGGATACAGCCTGGGGTCAGAGTGAGGACTGCCTGGCCACATTCGTGTGAAATCAGGACAGCTCCTCTGAAGCGCAGCCTGGTGCAGCTCCTTCCCTCCCTGTGCCCACCCCTGACAAGTGTAACAGAGTACGAAGTATAACCCAGCCCATGGCTCTCTCCTCATCTCAGGCTCCAGGGAGTTGGCCATTTTTTTCTGGAGGGAAATCTCTTTACCTGGTTTTCAGCTTTGTACAAAAGAGAGCTAGAGTGTTCACATATCAAATAAGGCTACTTTTTAATACAGTACCCAGCTGAGGGCTCACATAGAAATTCAAAGGTGTTTAGCATTTAATATCCTATATCTTTCAAGAATTTCTCCCATAGATGTAACCCGTGTGACAGGACTTCAGCAAAGCACGCTTATTATAGAACAAGCTTAGAAAACAGAGCTGTATGTCCATCAATAGAAACGGGTTCGTTCCAATCTGGTACACCCATAGAGTACTCTGCAGCTTGAGAACACCTGAGTAGAGTCGATCTGTATTGTTCTTTTAAAACTCAAAGGCAGGGCCCAGAGAGAGTATGGCTCAGCTGTTAAAGCATGTGCTACTTGTGAAGAGAACCTGAGTCCAGTTCCCAGCACCTACCTTGGACAGCTCACAGCAGTCTGTAACTCCGGCCCCCAAGGCACTCGTGCGCACATACCCAACACACACATAATACACATAATTGAAAATGAAATAAATCTGAAATCACTTTGAGAACAAAACATCATGTTTTCACTTTCAACAAAGTCCCAGAAGAGGAGGGAAGGGTTTTGTAGAAGGAAATAGAGAGGCAGACTTGGAATTATTGTGGCCTCTTGTATTTGAGAGTATGTTGTGCCCAAGTGAAATGAATGGTCTTGTGCTGTACTGTAATACTAGGTAATTTATTATTGACGTGCTGGAGTTCAAATGTTCTTTGACTTGAATAAATCTCCTGTGTTATGCAGGAGAACCTACCTGTATGGTTCACCTTTTGGTCAGATATAAAACACGCAGCAATGGAGACCTACACTCTGGGGGGTCTGTCCCCCGTGTCGTAATCCGTGGTTATCTATAATGTATATAATGTTTATTGTGATTCTGACCAAATAAATGCTTTATTTTTAGATGCCCTGTTTACATACTGGAACAAGGCTTCTACTGCTGAGTTGATGGATTTCTTTACAATATCCGAGTGAGTGATTTTATCCTTTCCTGTCTCCTCTTCATCTTTCTAGCTAGGAGGTGGGAAGCACACTGTGACCTCAGGGCAGGAATACAGTGCACGGCACAGTTTCCTTCATCGTCAGTCAACAGTGGCCAGCCTTCATATATTGTAAATATTTGCTTGTGGCTGCTGAGATACCTCTGTGGTTCAGCCACTTTGATAAAACTGTACAAAATGTGTTCTCCGTGTTGGTGACTACTGTTTTTTCTAAGTTAAATCTAGAACCTATTTTATCACTTCAGGATAAGCTTCCGGTTTCTTTTAAGCTCATTATTTTTAGAAACACGGACCCATAGCACTTTTTCTAAAACTGCTTAGGGCAGATAATTTTTCCAATTCAGATTTTGGGTTGTTTTTGAAAATTTTCAGTTAGTGTTTCTCAACCCACAATAGCTACATCTCAGACAGCACCCTTCATCAGACACATTATATCCACGGTAAAAGAAAAAAAAAGTCTTCAGTTCTGCTGTTGATTAGTGTAATTGAAGACATTATGATGTTCACAGCTTCGTGTCTGAAATATATTAGAAGGAACTCAGATGGAAACCTTGTTCTCTGAGAGGAAAGCCTGTGGACCTGGCCTACTGGCAGGAGTAGTTTAGTGTCATGACTGCTCCCACGATTGGAAATTGTCCTGTGGTCAACCAGGAGAACTCATCCTGTTAACTAACTCTTACTAAGATGTATGGGTTTAAAAGGTTCAGTTTTGTAGCTCTTCTCAAAACAAAACAAGAGAGTTTTATATTTGATGCCAGTAAGGGACCATTCCACACGCTTGAGCCAAAAGAGAATTTCCTGGCATAGACTCTTACAAGGAAGGGGTAACTCTCAGTGGCCTGGAAGACCTCCTACGCCTTCTGAGGCACGCTGCCTTGGAGCGAGCCTGGCCGCCCTGAGTGAGTGAATACCTTTGTTCTGTCCTTCCATCCACAACCGACATTCTGATGGCCACACATGTGGGCCTCCCCCAGTGTATTAACGCTTTCCTGTGGGTGGAGAATGACCCTCTAGAAGATTCCTGAAAGCCACGAACTCAGGGCTAGTCGTCCGTACTTTTGTCACTATTGCTAATAGGCAGTTTTATCTGCACGTTCTCTAATGGTTTTCGTCTGTCTGCAGAGTCTGCCTGCACCAGTTCCAGTACATGGGAAAGAGATACATAGCCAGGTACTGTGGGCTGTCCTGTGAGATGTTGGGCCGTTTTCTGTGAGGCTGTGTGGTCACGGTCGTCTGTGGTGATTGATCGGCAGGTGTCTGCAACCTTAGCTTGCTACCAGGGAGTCCAGTGCTGTCGTCTCCGTCTCCAGCATCACTGTCTCGTGGTCCCCTCTCAGACTGACTGACTGTTGCTAATCCTAACACTCTTCGATATGTCTTTCTCTTCTCCATACTTCCTGGTCATCATTCCCCCTCAGTGAGTTCTTGTTCCTGCTCCCAGACAAAGCAATGCTGAGTCTCACTTAGTCACGCCCTTTTTTTTCCCCTCTCCCATAATTAAGAGGATTTTATTATCCTGTCTCAAATTTGCATGGAGTTTTACTGGCCTTTAAAATGGAACCCTGTTTTCCTTCTCTGACCAGTCAGTGTGTCCTTGTCTCTCCAGAACTCTGTTGAATGTCATGTCTCTCTCCCCGCTGACCTGTCCTGGCCTATACTCTCTCCTGTCTCGGGAGAGCTGCAGGTTCCACACAGATCTAAGCCCAGACAGCTCCTTCCCTAGGGCATTTCCTCCCTGAACATCTTATCATTACCAGGTCCTTCCCCTGCCCAATAGCCACCCCGCGTATCTGTTGTGTGTCCTTCTGTGTTGGGACGGGAAGGGGGGCAGGTGGGGGTGGGGGTGGTCAGAGCATCAGAGTCTTCTAGTATATTTAATAGTTTCATTATAAGTGAACTACATTGTTTTAAGAAAGTCTGCCAATTTTGTTTTAATTGCGATGTTGTGGTTCGTAGCAGTGAAACAGAACAGACATTAGCAGACACTGTGTTGGAGTGTGGTTGGCTTAGATGCTGGCACTGCCCCTGCTGGGGACTTCACAACTTTTCAAGATCAAGTTTTACAATAAGAAATGAAAGCTTTGTCCTCTTTTAAAAAGAAACAAATTCAGTGAGATCATTTTGCATCCCCTCCTCTTATCAATATCTCGTCTTAACTAAAATGTAATTTTTAAGTTTCTCAGTCCTAACCTCGGATCTTTTTTTTTTAATCACCACAGTGATTTTATGTTTGTTTCCGAGTACAAAAAATGCAAGTATATACAAGGTGCCTTTATGCCAGTAAACAAGTCTTGATTCCCACTCTCTCGTACTGCCCTGTGAGGATGGGCAAGCGCTACAGCCGCTAATCACCAAAAAGCTCTGTGCTCGGCAACCGTCACACCTTCTCAGCGATTACCGCCAGTTACATCATAGTAAGGCGGCTGGAGAACGTTCTGCCAAGTAGGATAAAATGCCTGATCTTGAGCTGGTAAATGTGGGAGGCTGGCAGTTTCTTCTCTGACAAAATATTTTAGAATGGTTTTTAGAGCGGTTCTTTCATTCCCTTCCCCACAGTAGATATAAATTTAACGTTTGGAGGGAAATTTGTCACTTTGCAAGCCCCTGTATATACTTGCATAGAATGTGGACTGCTTAAGAAGGGGGTGGGGTGGGAGTGGGAGTGGGGGAGGCACCCGCCACCGACCCAGCGGTGTTTTCTCTGTCCCTCACGCTATGGAAACATCCGTCCTGCTTTATATAAAAATTGTCATGGTTTCCGCTGCATGTGACCAAGATGTTGAACCATGACATGAACATTGTCAGTGTTTGCCCTGCACCGTGGTTGTGTGAACACTGTGCCTTCTCCTTCACTGGAAAGTCACCCCACAGCATGTGGTTGACGGTCGTCCATGCATGTTCCTGTTCCACACACAGTAACACAGTGAGGGGATTGGTTGGCTCCGGGACGGGGGACAGGTATCGTTCCTGCGCTAGTCAGGTTCTGTCTGCCCTGGCGATGGTACACTGTAGGGAAGTGAGCTATCTGATTGCTAACCCAGACACTTTTCTGTTTTCTCTACTTGACTGCTTGACAAGTTTAACAAAGTGCGTGACACTTCCTCCCGCTTGGGTAAGACATAGGCATCCACCTTACTCATTTAACCCCTGCCGTTGCACGTGTGTCTTCTGCTTCTTTTGGGGAATTTTTTTTTTTAATTGGCATAGTGGTCTGTCTGCTCTTGCCGCATATAATTCAGGGAGGTTCGCAATGTTCTCTTAGTTGTCGGAATACTGACTGTTATCTCCATACTGGAACGATGCTCTCTGAAAAGTTGCATCTCTAATGGTTGTACTTTCTCAGAACGAGAAAGACTCCCTGCCTTGGCTATAGATTTTGCTGCTTTGAGGCCTAGTGGCTTTGCTGTGCCCTGTGTCAGATCTGCCGGCCGTCTGTGTCCCCGGCCACGTGGCTGCATGTAGTCCGACTGCCCCTGTAGCTTCACTAATTCTCCCATCTCGCTTGGTGTAACGCGCTAACGTTGCTTCTATCCCATTTCACTCGTGTTACAGGAACCAGGAGGGGTTGGGACCCATAGGTCATGATCGAAAGTCTCAGACATTGCCTGTTTCCCGTAACAGAACAGGGATGATGCATGCCAGATTGCAGCAGCTGGGCAGCCTGGATAACTCTGTCACTTTTAACCACAGTAAGTCCCATGCCAAACCATCGTAACAGCCGAGCCATCTCAGGAGGGAGAGCCCCTGCCACACTGTATCACATCACCAACTTGATTTTTCTTCCAGAGCAAAACAAATAGGAAGAAGAGTTCCCTCCTTGGACGAGAGTCCTGAGCAGTGTGGGTAGCAGAATGTGGAGCCCAGTCAACTACAGCACCCATCTCAAAGTGCCCAAACTCCAGGCACAACTCAGCAGATTCAATGGCCAGACATTGTCCCATATTTTAAATTTAATGCATGCGTCTTTCTGTTGACTTTATTGTACCCTCTGTTCCTCCGGGAACGTCCGGGTCACATCCGTTTGCCTCTCTCGCTCGGTGCATGTAGTTGGTCGAGGGCCCACATTCTGACACCCCGCCTGCAGGTGAATGTTAAGCCCGTGAATCGATCGATTTGTGAGGGTGTGGAAAAGCATCCAGTAACAAAGTGACTTTTTCTGTGTTTTCAGTGTGAGAAAGATATCAAGTGTGCTTGGGATTTCTGTAGACAATGGTAAGATTTAATCAGGTTGGGGCCGCTTCACTTGCAAACGAGACCTTTCCATTCATCTTGCCTAACTGCGGGGCTTTCCTAACTTCACAGTAGAGATCTGCTAGTACGAGGGTCCGTCTTTTTAATTCACTTCTGTCAATCATCCAGACACCTCCATGTGCTCCTGCTAGACATTTCGGTGTTTCATCTACCCGAGGGTTTCTCAAAACAGAAAGCTTAAATGCACCAGCCCTGCGTCGCGTGAACAACTAATATGATCATCCTCAGAGTCTGACTTCCATTCCTGTTGCTTTCTCAAGACCCTCCCTCTCTCTCCAAGCATGGCATAGCTAGTTCTTAGAAAAATCACGTGTTCTCATCCCCAGCGCTGTCTTTAGTACATGGTTATTACTTCTTCTCACCATCCCTAACCACAAGGAGTCTGCCCGCTGTGGTCATGGTGCCTTTGTCTTCATGCAGACTCAGTGTAAAGACAATATTCCCGCCACCGTGTCTCTGAAAGGTAGCACAAAGTGAAGGAGCCAAAGCACCTCTGCGTGTCAGGCGTGACGGCATACGCCTTTAATTCTAGCACTCGGAAGTAGAGGCAGACGGATGGATCTCTGTGAGCTAGCTCAAGGCCAGCCTACTGTATATATTGAATTCAAGGCCAGCCAAGGTTACACGGTGAGACCCTGTCTCAAAAAATAGCACATAAAAGAAAGCAACAAACCAATCCAGCAGCTTTTCTCACTTCACCAACAAAGTCAAGTGTGACAGGGACGCCTCACCTAGACTTCGCTTAAGCCAGGGTCATGTCAGTCAGCCGCCTCCGGGACTGAGAGCCTCTCACACTTAGCGGTAGCGTGCACATCTACGGTAGACTCGGGGATGTAATACTTGTGTTTTCAGCCCTTCATCTCTTAGCTGGATGGACAGGGGGTTGAAGCAGAGGATGCCCAGGGCCTCGTGACCTTTACTTTCATTTCCTGTTTCGCGATAGAACGAGGTCCCCCGTGACACACAGGCTGCACTTCTGGATTTCACTCTATGTAGCAGAGTAGTTTACTACCTGTTGAGGTAAACGCAGACACTGGGGAGGATTTTTACACAAGCAGATGGAGGTCCTATCTCAGAGATAGTCACTGTCGGCCCCCTGCTGCCGGTGGACATGCCGCAGCAGGAGTCTGGGTTACAGGACAGAGACACGCCTGCCGGCTGCTGCAGGAACAGCCCCGGGAGCTGGGCTGCTCTCTCCTCCCCTTCCTGCAGCCCACGGAGAAGCTGGTACCTGCCTCCTTCCTTACCCCGCTTTGGCATCCATTTCTCCCGTCAGTTCTCAGTGGCATCCTTCTCCTGCGTGGTCAGGAAGTCATGTTCTCTGACTCCTTTCCCCTTCGTCTGAGACTCTCTAGTCCTTCCTCCCGTGAGTTTGTTATCCCGTAGCTGAATGGCTGTATCTTCCAGGACTCAGTCTTTCTCCCAACCTCTAGTTATCTAGTTCTAGCTTTCACCCTTTCCCACCAACCCCCTGTTTCAGCCCGTGGAAGCTGGCCAAAAACATGCTAAGGGAACGAGTGTCTTACCGTACATGTGTACAGTGTATATGACTCGTGTGTATGCATACACACCTGTTCATCACTATGTAGATATTCAGTGGAAGCTTGGGGCCATGCATGCCCCTTTATAAAACAAAGCAAAACACAAACTTACACAGCAGTAAACACAGCACCTTTTTTTAATCCAGCCAACATGGTGTAGAGCCCACAGTGAGCAGCCTGCCGGGGAACTGAAGTGAACTTCATTCACTTCTCTCAATGGCCATTTCTTACCTTTTTATCAGACCTCAGCTTGGCCAGCAGGGGGCAGCAGAGGCCTGTGACGACCCATCCTCTGTAGGCCTGGCTGCCTGTGCTTTCCCTATCCCTGGAAAACCCACCGTGTAGACTGCCTGTAGAACACTAGCATTTCTGAAAACAGTGCATCCTAACAGGTCACCTGAGATGGCGGTCTGTCCGTCATGAATGTTTACTGCGACTGAACTGGCTCAGATGTAAAATGAAAAGGGCAGTTCCTGCTTGAAGCCAGTTGTCTCGATGTCCTTAAAAAGGTCATGAGCATGCGTCAGGTGTTCGTCAGGTGTCTCTTCGCGGTGTGAAGGCTGCATACTGAGTGCCATTTCAGAGTCACCAGGCACTTACTCTGCGGTATTCCTCAAAGAAGCAGAGCCGGTGCTGTGCTAATCACGGGTGAGCTTGTACCTCGTGGATCATAGCCACAGATAACCCTGAACATGATTGTTTCCTTGTGTGAAGTTAGGGGAGCTTACAAACTGTATATCAATTTGCCATAGAGAACGATTCTTTATTCTATACCCCTTGCTCTTCCTGTGAGGAAACCTTCTTAGCAGTTAAATGGGAACAACTGATTATTGATCACTTCTTATATTTTTACATAAAGCACATTGATCCCTCATAAAGCCACCTGCCATTAGTTGACCTATCTAAGATAGTGCATCTCCACTTGAGGAGCGGGAAAGAGTCCTCATCCTGTGTTTGTTTATATCCCCAAACCTATTGGTTTTCTGGATTTGTATTGTAATCCAGAAGGAGGAAAAGTCAAAACAAAAATATAGATTTTGGGTCCATAGAGAAAAGTCAGCCTTGGAAATGGAAGCAGCCTGTGAGACTGTGCATCTGACCCATCTTCCGCCTCACATGTCCTGACCATCAGAAAGGCGTATGTGACTGTGGGGTAGGCTCCTCCTTTGCCCAAGTCACCCCGATACAGGGTCTCTGGGGAAGAGGCGACAGATGGAGTCGCAGGGAATCGGGCAGGATGGATGCGCAAGCTCGCAGTTAGGTTGATTATGTTTAACAGATAATCATGGAGGACTTCTTGGTTTGATATTTTAAAACAAATCTTGGTTCTGGGATGATGACTCTGTTAACAAAGTTCTTGCTCTGCAAACATGAGGACCCAAGTTGAGATTCCCAGTGTCCATATAAAAGCTGGTGTGTATCTATAACTCCAGCCCTGGGGGAATGGAGTCAGTGAATCCGGAGGGCTCTCTGGTCAGCCATTCTAGCCAAAACAGCAAGTTCTGGGTTCAGGAAGAGGCCCTGTCTGAAGAAATAAGTTAGAGGAGGGCAGGTGTACTTGTTCAGCCACTAAAGACGCTTGCTGCTAAACCTGACCACTTGAGTTTGGTCCCCAGGGCCCACTTGATGGTCTCCAGGGCCCTCCAATCGTGCACATTTTTGCTTATATTCAGATAATGAAACGGAGTCTTAAACTTTCTTATAAAGTGAGGCGGTAGAGGAAGCCACTCAGCGAGTTCACCTCTGCTTCCTCACATGCTTGCACACACACAAACACTGTTATAAAATTAGAACAAGTCTTACTGTAGGCATGAGAGTGGCTTGAAAATTTTACAGATTTGATCTGTGAATGCTGAGGACTCCCAAACCAGCCCACAGCATGCCACCTAAAGATGTCACCCTTGGAGAAGTCCTGTTGCTCTTACAGGCTGAGCAAGGGTGGAGAGGATCCACACAGTGCTGCAACACACTACTGCCCCCTAGTGGAAGTAGTGGTATTGTGACTTTAGTTAATGTTCTAGTCAATGTACAGAATTGGTTTCCTATGACCTTTTCGTGCCCGTATATCTTTATACTGTGCTCATCGATGTACCTAGCCCCAATACCCACCTCATTCTCCTCCCTTTATCCGCCATCTTCCTGGTCCCAAGAGATTGGGTAGATGGTGTCATAGCTAAGCATGGTGTGATAGCTTAGAGAAATCTTGTCATTGCCGTATTTCTCCACATGTATACATAAGTCTACACTTAAGTAGCCTGGCACATTGATTCTGCTTTAAAACAACACATGTTAAATTATGATTCTCTGTTTCCAGGCTTTCAGTCAAGAGTAGGTCAGTGCTATAGGGATTGCTCAGTAGAAGGTCATCTTATTTATAATGGCTACTTGCATGCCCTTAGCCTATATGTTTTATAGAAAGAAAGGGACAATTCTATAAAGAGAAAACAAATAAAATCACCATTAAGCCATGTTCCTTTCAGACCCTTAACTCAGATGACAGCAACTCCTTAAAGGTCCCTTTGACCTGTATGCATATTTTTGGCTGGCCTAATCATAGGTGTTGATGTTTTGGGCTTTGGTTCCCTCTTTCCATGGTTTATATCTCTTTAGCAGTATTCATCAATACTTTATCCTTTCACTCTCTCTTTATCTTATCACACCCCACCCAGTACAGGAATGCTTTGGCTTATGCAAAGGCAGTACAGGTGTCCTTAATACACCCAAATAGCCATCTTTCTTTTCTCTAGAAAACTGCTTGTGTAAAAACAAAGAATTGGAATTAACATGATATTAAACATATTCTATATCCTCATAAGGAGGGAGACAGCCCTAACACAAGGGGGACAGAGAAGCACAGATGTAAAAGCTCAGAACCACCTGTTGAAAAACAGAGTTGGATGAGCACACTTGATAGAACTTGCTTGGCAGTCTTAAAGCATCTCTGTGGCTTTAAAAGCTCCTCTGTAGCACTTGTAGAACTATAACTCATACTTCCTTCAGTCAGAACAAGGTTCTACTATTCTGTCTTTCCTCCTATTTGCCTGTATCAGTCCTCTGGTGCAGTGACCCAAATAGGAATTTGGAGCGTAGGTTCCAGGTTGAAGGGGAAGTTCCCATTAATAATCGCAAGGAGGTTCTATAGGTTTTCTCTACTTTATTGTTTGGATCGCTGAACTAATGCCTTCCTCTCTGGAGTATTAAAAAAAAAAAGATCAATTAGTAAGTGTTGCTTTCTCAGTCTCTCCTTGGAGAAAGTCATTACATTGTGTCCTGTTGTGTTGCCATCTTCCTCTATAAGCAAGACACCATGGTAACATCTTTACATCCTCTCTGTGTGTTTCTGCTAATACATTCCATTTCACAATTTAATATCTCAAATTGTCGAACTGCATTTATATCATTACTAAATTGATTTTGCAGCCACTGTTGAAGATTTCAGTTTATGTGTAAATTGTGTATGATGAAGCTAAATTTACATGACAGGTCCTTCTGGTTCTCTCCTTTGCGTAGGCATATCTTTCCAATATACTGGCTTTTATGCTTGTTGTTAAAGCAAGTAGAAGACTATTTGCAGTACAGTCAACTCTCGATTATCACTTGTGACTCTAGCTAAATTCGGGCCTTGGTCCTACCGACTTAATGCATTATGTTGCTCATTCTGTACTAGGCACATTTTTATGAACCTCACAATATTAATTTATCCTCACTATGCTCTCTGAAATGTGAATATCTTTACCCCTGTCCTATAGATGGGGATGCCTAAGTGTAAAGAGGTTAGCTCACTAGCCCAAAGCCATACACAGATGAAGAAGTACAGCTGGACTGAGTGCCAGCTATCAGCCCCACGTCAAGTGCCTGTCACCTGCTTCGTAGGGTGCTCGGAGCGTTGTCAGACTCTGACCGTTGTGTCCGCTCAGCCGTGCATCTGATGGGCCTTGTCTGTCCTGGTGGGCATGCTGGCACCGCCCTCTTACTGCCTTGGTGACTTCGTTCAAGTCCCACGGCCTATCTGCACCCTCTCCCTATCTGCAGAAAGTGTTTAAGAAGGTGCACACTTCACGGGGCTGCCGAGTAACTGGAGAATGATGTGGAGCTCCCGGTCTCGGCTGGCACGGTGCGGTCGTAAATGATGGCTGCTGCTGTCACTGTGCCTCCAGAGCCGGAACAGATGCACCTCGAACGAAAGCATTATTAACGAGACCTCCCTACAGAGGCAAAGGGGGAGAAGGGCTCTGAAAGGGGACCTTCTGTGAATAATCAAAAGTTGACTGTCACTGCCGCACCCCACCGGCCCTGTTGCCTGTACCTCCAGACAGTAACGCTGTGCTGATTCACACAGGCTACGGCCACTCGGAGGCAGATGTCGTTCACCAGTCGCTTGTCGAAGCCAATATCGCTACTGAGGTCTGCCTCACAGCTCTG
The DNA here is from genome assembly GCA_036184795.1 of Tokudaia tokunoshimensis. Classification (NCBI taxonomy): domain Eukaryota; kingdom Metazoa; phylum Chordata; class Mammalia; order Rodentia; family Muridae; genus Tokudaia; species Tokudaia tokunoshimensis. Next base: position 3,080,230 of record BTHU01000011.1, read on the forward strand.
GACACCCTCTCTCTGTTCACACTGGCTTTTAAGGTTCGTATTAAATGCACGCTGTTCAAGGTCGGACGTCTTCAATCCGATAAGTCCACTCAGCTTATTAAGCTCAGCCCACACACGTGCATGGTGTGTGTTTTTACTTCAGCTGATTTTGCTTCTATGAAGAGACTGTTAATCTCAAGGTTCCCTTAATGAAGCGATTGATTCCCTTTATTATATGTAATAAAGCTTAACTGGTCCATGTGTGTTGCATGCTTGGAAATACCACAGGCTGTCCCTGGAGGAGGTGTCATGGCTAGAAGGAAGCCTTTTTCCTAAGCCCTCCAGATGATAACTGTGGGAACCTAACCAGACATTTCTACTTTGAATATCTGTAAACATGGCCAAATGCCTTAGATATTTAAAGAGAGGGGCACAATGAAGTATAAAGTCATCTTTTTTCAAATTACTTATTTATTACTAAATTAAATGGAAAAGCATGTCATCAAAAAAGAAATGAAACAGTTTTGGTCTTGTTTTTAAATTTAGCAAATAATAATTAGGTCATTGATGCATGTTCTTAAAACATTTGGGGTTTTTTTGTTTGTTTGTTTGTTTTGTTTTTGCAACAAGACCAAAGCCAGGTTCTTTTTTATTTTTATTTTTTTATTAGATATTTTCTTTATTTACATTTCAAATGTTCTCCCCTTTCCTGGTTTCCCCTCCAAAAACACCCTATCCTATCCCCCCTCACCCTCCAAAACCAGTTTTAAAAAAAGGACTGAGTTAATAATCAAAGTAATGGGTTTGATTGGAATGTCTTTATCCGTGTCCACCATTGTATGGTGTTCTGTCTCTTAGGAGCCTAACGCTGCCCAGTTTGCTTTTGGGTCTTTTTCCATTTCTAGTCTAGAAAAAACAAAACAAAACGCTGAGTCAGTGTTACTTCCTGTGAGTGTTGCAAACATGTGTTTAGTCAGAAGGGCCTTAGGGAAATGCAACCAAAGTTCTCTCCACCTTGTTTTCTCTACTTTTTGTGAAACACGTTTCTTGGGCAGGGGGTGGGACTTAGCTCAGTTGATACAATACTTGCCTAGAATGCATTAGGCTCAAAGTGTGATCACCTCTGTCACAGAAACCAGGAGTGGTGCCCGTAATCCTATCACATGGGAGACGGAGGTAAAGGATCACAAGTTCCAGGATGGAGAGATGGAGGCCAACCTGGGCTACATGAGACTTTCTCAGAAATGTTTCTTTCTCTTTACTAGTGATAGTAAAAATAATGACCCCCCCCCCATATCATGTCTCTTTATTATAGTGTGTCTTCTCCTGAGGTACCACGCCACCCATGTCCCCCATTAAGTGTCTTTCTAGGAACCCAGTTGAGATAGAGGGAAATGCAGTCAGCAGATGCAGGTTGTGGGGCAGTGAGTGCGCATTACATCGAGCCCCTCTACTGTGGCTGCCACTCCTGAGAGCTTGTTAGAACTGTCAGTTCTATGGCCCGAACCCTGACGTGACAAATGAGGAGCTCTGGGTGTGAGGTCTAATCCCCACACTTCCACCTTCCCTCAGCCTGATAGCTTCAGTGTAAAAGTCTATACCTAGGCCATGAAGGTTTGAATGAGAACACCTTCAGCTGTGTGCACTGTACTGGGGCCGAGCAAAATCCTCTAGTCCAGGCAATACAGCTTGTTTCTCTGCTCTCTGCCTGGACCCTGTGGTACGAAGAGGCAGGAGACTAGAGGAAGTATCTATGCAGAGCAGGTATAGACAGAAAGGCTACTTATATAGCCCAAGAAGCATCATGGGTGTCTCTCCCACTCCTTGCAGAACAGCTGGCAGTAGCTTAATGCCTGAGGTGGAATTTCTCCATGCTGGGATTTTTTTTTTACCTCAGTTTGTGACAGCAGGAATACAAGACCAGTTTTAGAGCTGCTGTCTCACAGAAGAGACTGTCAGAGTGTGGTTTATCTGTGCAGATCCTTGCATGTTTAAGCAATGCATTTTGTCCCTCCAAACTGTGACGACTGAGTGCCCAGAAAACCTGGCTGGGGAAGGACCTCACTTTGGGAGGACAGGGCTCATGGCCCCCACACATCAATTCGCTGACACCTATAATGACACCCCCATGTTAAAATTCACATACCACCGAATATCAGCTCCTGAATCCATTACTGACATGGGGTTAAAAATGAGTATCTGGGAACCTGGTCAGTACCAAGGCTATGAACCATGCTTCTGATTTCTAGGTTAACGGCCCCCGCAGTGGTAAATGTTCCAATGGTCTTTCTTGATTTAGGGGAAGATTCTGTACTTTCCCCAGAGTGCTTGTAGCAGAATCCGTTTGTCTCAGTGCTTGGAAGATACAGTAATTTAGCATATACACAGTATGACATGTCTTCAAGATGTTAGCCTTATCTCATGGTAATGCCATTGCGTTTCAGAACCAGCTCCTAGCCGACCATGGACATAATCCTCTCATGAAGAAAGTTTTTGATGTCTACCTGTGTTTCCTTCAAAAACACCAGTCAGAAATGGCTTTAAAAAATGTCTTTACTGCCTTAAGGTCATTAATTTATAAGGTAGGTTACTTCAAGGCAGTGGTCTTACTGGCGGTTAGGGGTTTCTCGCCTTCTGCCCGGAGCGGAGGCAATCTTGCGAGCGCTGACCTTGCTGCTCTGTCTGTCGTGTGTTTCTGTCTAGTTCCCCTCAACGTTCTACGAGGGGCGGGCGGACATGTGTGCCTCCCTGTGCTATGAGGTCCTCAAGTGCTGCAACTCCAAGCTCAGCTCCATCCGGACGGAGGCCTCTCAGCTGCTGTACTTCTTGATGAGAAACAACTTCGACTACACAGGGAAGAAGTCTTTTGTTCGGACACACTTACAGGTGCGTGTGCTTTCGCTGCGCCAGGACACGGGTGTCACGGAGGGTCACTCTGACCAACACACCCCCTCATCCGTTCCACCAAAGGCCGTGAGTGGAGAGTTGGAGGTCACATGTGCTGCTAGTGGCTGAGCCTGGCCTGGCATGTCTCATCATTAGCTCGATATCTAGCTGTTGATTCAGTATTGAACTAACTGATACTCTGTTGGATCGAGGCACTTAATATTAAATCCTTAAAAAGCAAAAACCCAAAATAGGATTTTCTGTCTTCTCTTTATGAGTATACTTTCTGTCTACCCAGTTAAAACGTCCAGAATTCTCTGCTCTGAGAACCAGCTAAGATAACAGCAAGTGCTGTGTGCTTTTGTGTAGTATATAATTATTAAAAACAGTCCACTCTAACACTACACTCTGGCAACATGGGCTCCCTGCCCCCGTGTCTATCCCTAAGAGGCGGTCCACCCAACTTCCCAAGGTTCGCTGCTGCCAAAAAAACGGCTCAGTTCTTCCCAGGCCATCTGCCTCCTGCTAGCCCCGGCGGGACTGGCCGCTACTGGCTCTAAACCCCTAGCCCCGTTAAATGAAGATGCTAGAGGCTTGTAATTTATCAGTCAGATTTATAACTATAAATTCTCAACCCCCAAAATACCCACACAAAGAACTCAAAACTCAATTGATGTAAATACAAGCTGCACACCTCGATGGGGCAAATGCACCCTATATTACTCTATTGTCCTTCTATGATATCCATAGCTACCTGCGACTCTTTCAAGCCACATGGACCAGGTTCATCTTCCTCTCCTATAGGTTTCATCTTGTCTCCTCATCTCCGTCTCTCCTCTCTGTCTCTCTGCCTCTCTCTGTCCCCTCTCTAAAACTCTGAGCCCACCTTCTTTTTCCAGTGCCCAATCACAGGCTGTAGCCTTATCTTTTCACCTGCGTATAGACAGCAATCTACACTTTTGTAGATGTGTTTTCTGTGGACATGTGATGGGAGAACCTTTTCCATATGTATATGTCCCTTTCTTATGTAATAGTCATTGTTTGCAGACCTAAGGTGCCAGTCCTAAGGGCTATAACCAGGAACAGAACAGATCCCCCCCTGGCCCTACCCTACACAAACGCAAGGCCAGTATTCCCATAGAGAGTCTTGAGGGAAACCAGGAAGAGCACCTGGTTAGGGATTCTGGGGAGCAGGGGCAGCTCCTTAAGAGCCTGCAGGATTAAGATGGGTTGTGACTTGAAGGGTATAAGGCATGTTCCAGGCCACCGGTACACTGAGGGAATCGCCCGGCTGGGCAGCTAGAGAAGCCCTTCATGCTTAGAACACAGGTGAGAAGTGACAGAAGACATGCTGTCACGTGTCCAAATCTTTGCATATTCAGAAGACGCACCCACTCCGTCTCCACTTTTAAGAGTAGATCTTAAGAGGTGCATACTTCATAAACAGAAACACCATGCAGTCTGGGTCAGAGAGGATGGCATTCTGGATGAGGGATGGTGAGGTTGGAAAGAAGAGGGGATTCAGTTGGCAATACTCAGTGGCTGTACTTGGATGCAAGGAGGCCCCCATGCTCAAGCACCTGAGTCAAGGCAGGGCTGTTCATGGACTCCCCTGAGTCAAGGCAGGGCTGTTCATGGACTCCCCTGAGTCAAGGCAGGGCTGTTCATGGACTCCACAAGGCAGGGCTGTTCATGGACTCCCCTGAGTCAAGGCAGGGCTGTTCATGGACTCCCCTGAGTCAAGGCAGGGCTGTTCATGGACTCCCCTGAGTCAAGGCAGGGCTGTTCATGGACTCCCCTGAGTCAAGGCAGGGCTGTTCATGGACTCCACAAGGCAGGTTGGCCGTTGCATAGTTAACATCTGCACGTTCTGTAAAGAAAATGCCTTCTACCAATTGAATACTTAATACGTGTAAGCTCGAAACAATACTGAGGGGAGCGCAATATGGTTTCCCCCTCTCCCAGAATGCAGTAGGTAAGCAGCAATTCAAATGGTGTGGGTGTGTCTGCTGCTTGTTCTTCTGTGCTCTTTCTGATTCACCTTTTTAATTTATGGGCAAATGCATTAGGAAAACAATCAAATTCTAGAATGATTTTTGAAAGTGATTTTTAAAAAAAAAATCTCCAACACTGTCCCCCGCCCCCAGCCCACACATCTTGCCTTGCAGAGGCTTTGTGCACACACTAAATGAACCCAGCAGCTGAACCTGGCCGTCCTATGAAGGTGAATTGATTGCTTGTGTGTCTGCCCCTAAGGTCATCATCTCTGTCAGCCAGCTAATCGCAGATGTGGTTGGCATTGGAGGAACCAGATTCCAGCAGTCCTTGTCTATCATCAACAACTGTGCCAACAGCGACAGGCTCATCAAGGTGAGTAACTTCTGTTTTTACCCCAAGACTGCCAGGTCATAGGATGTGTGTGCATCAGGAGAAAGTGGGTGATGTCATGAGCCCTTCCCTCTCCCCTGTCTAGTGGGTAATGTCATAAGCCCTTCCTCTCTCCTCTGTCTCGTGGGTGATGCCATGAGTCCTTCCTCTTCTCTGTCTAGTGGGTAATGTCATGAGCCCTTCCTCTCTTCCCAGTCTAGTGGGTGATGTCATGAGTCAGTCTTTCCTCGCTCCCCTGTCTAGTGGATGATGCCATGAGTCCTTCCTCTCCTCTGTCTAGTGGGTGATGTCATGAGTCCTTCCTCTCCTTCCTTTCTAGTGGGTGATGTCATGAGTCCTTCCTCTCCCATCTAGTGGATGATGTCATGAGTCCTTCTCTCCCTTGTCTAGTGGGTGACGTCATGAATCCTTCCTCTCCCCTGTCTAGTGGGTGATGTCATGAGCCCTTTCTTTTCTCTCCTGTCTAGTGGGTAATGTCATAAGCCCTTCCTTCTCTCCTGTCTAGTGGGTGATATCATAAGTCCTTCTTCTCCCCTGTCTAGTGGGTGATGTCATGAATCCTGCCCTTCCTTCTCTCTCCTGTCTAGTGGGTGATGTCATGAATCCTGCCTTTCCTTCTCTCTCCTGTCTAGTGGGTGATGTCATGAGTCTTTCCTCTCTCTCTTGTCTAGTGGGTGATGTCATGAGTCCTGCCCTTCCATTTCTCCTGTCTAGTGGGTGGCGTCATAAGCCCTTCCTTCTCTCCCCTGTCTAGTGGGTGATGTCATGAGTCTTTCCTCTCTCTCCTGTCTAGTGGGTGATGTCATAAGCCCTTCCTTCTCTCTCCTGTCTAGTGGATGATGTCATAAGCTCTTCCTTCTCTCTCCTGTCTAGTGGGTGATGTCATAAGCCCTTCCTTCTCTCTCCTGTCTAGTGGGTGATGTCATAAGCCCTTCCTTCTCTCCCCTGTCTAGTGGGTGATGTCATAAGCCCTTCCTTCTCTCTCCTGTCTAGTGGGTGATGCCATGAGTCCTGCCCTTCCTTCTCTCTCCTGTCTAGTGGGTGATGTCATAAGCCCTTCCTTCTCTCTCCTGTCTAGTGGGTGATGTCATAAGCCCTTCCTTCTCTCCCCTGTCTAGTGGGTGATGTCATAAGCCCTTCCTTCTCTCTCCTGTCTAGTGGGTGATGTCATAAGCCCTTCCTTCTCTCTCCTGTCTAGTGGGTGATGTCATGAGTCTTTCCTCTCTCTCCTGTCTAGTGGGTGATGTCATAAGCCCTTCCTTCTCTCTCCTGTCTAGTGGGTGATGTCATAAGCCCTTCCTTCTCTCTCCTGTCTAGTGGGTGACACCATAAGCCCTTCCTTCTCTCCCGTCTAGCACACCAGCTTCTCCTCTGATGTGAAAGATTTGACCAAGAGGATCCGCACAGTCCTGATGGCCACAGCCCAGATGAAGGAGCATGAGAACGACCCGGAGATGCTGGTGGACCTCCAGTACAGCCTGGCTAAGTCCTACGCCAGCACCCCTGAGCTCAGGAAGACGTGGCTGGACAGCATGGCAAGGATCCATGTTAAGAATGGGGATCTCTCAGAGGTGCGGAGCCCTGCCTTCCTCTTGACTGAGTTTTCCAGAAATAGTTGCCCTCGGTTTATTCCCTGGAGCTACTTTCAAGGAAAATTGTACCAGTAATCAAAACAAGCCAGTGGAAGCAGTGTGGTGTCACACACACACACACACACACGTGAACAGGAGATCTACGCTTGGGGTGATGTCCCAGGTGTCTGGGCATTTTAGTCACTAGAAACAGAGCATAAGGGGTTACCTGCATATTTATGTAGTTTCCCACTACTTAAAGTACATTCTCCTGCACCAAGACTCCTCTGTGGTTCGATCTCATAGTAGAATTAGCTTTTCCTGTTACAGTAATGGTAAGGAATCCCGTTTTCCTGTTTGGAATGTATAGAGGGTATTCAAACATTCCCATCTCTTCAGAGCAGACACATTGCCGTCTGTAGCTGGCATGGCTGGGAACAGGCTTGGAGACAGACTTCAGACCCAGGATCACACATTTCCTAACTCTCTGGCATTACACCACCTTCCCTAGGCCCTAGTCCATCACTGAGGGGATGAGGAGAGATTTGAGACAGGAGCATCACAGCAGTACGCACAGAGCAGAGGGAAACGCTTGCACCCGTGCCTGCCTGCTTGCTGCTAGCTCGCCCACCAGAGGATGCACACTTCTCGAGATTGTCTTTTGCTCCCACTGTAGTCAGCATTGTACAGTTTTTCAGAAAGCCATTGGTTTATTTCCATCCTGTGACTGCCAGCTGTGCACCATGAAACTGCAGTGCCATGTGCAGTGGGACACTGCCTGTTACAATCAGATAGCCTAGTGAACAGGGGCTTTCTTTCCTCCACAGCTAGGCACAGGTCAGAGTGCCCACTACACACAGACAGGCATCCACTGTAAGTGTTTGTTCAGTACTGACAGTCACCACACGGTGGCAGCACCTACCTGATGCAGACTGCCTGATGCTGGAGCCCCAGCATGGTCTCAGTTCCAACGCTTGCCTTTGATTTTGATAATATCAAAACAACTTAGTGAACTTAGTGAAAAGGATTTATTTGTTCTCTCATTTTAAGGCAGTTATAGTCTTGATCTCTGTGGGCAGGGGGACTTGAAGCTAAGGCATGCTGAACACACATATCACCCTCACCCCAGCACAGATTCTTGGTTAGAATTGGGGGAGGGGTTACTTTTATTTTAAAAAGTACGGCCTTGAGTGTTCAAGTTGAAAGAACATGGGCTGGAGAGATAGCTTAGCAGTTAAGAGCACACTGCTCTTCCAGAGGATCCGAGTGTGGTTCCCAGCACCCACACCGAGCACCGCACAGCCACCCGGAACTCCAGCTCCGTGGGATCCCGCTCCCTCCTACAGGCACCTGAACACATGTAGAGGTGGGATTTCAAACAGATTCTCACACACACACACAATTAAAAATAAATTAAGTTGAAATCTTATTAGCTGAAATGTGAGTCTGGGAAGAAAACCTTTTCTTTAAATACTTAACTGTTTTGCTTTGAGAAAAGTAGAATAATCCTCAGTATGAGGGCTCTGTCTTCTGCGCTAAGATACAGCAGTTGTAAACAGGAGGAAAGCCCGGCAGTTGCCTGCTCTCGGCCTCACCGCTCAGCTGTCAACAGTTGGTGTCTTAGGAGCTAAGGACAGGGCATGCCTCCTGAAGGCACAAGGCTCCAAGTGACTGTTCTGAGCTGTTCGATGTCTTTTGTTCCAGGCGGCAATGTGCTATGTCCACGTGACAGCCTTGGTGGCAGAGTATCTCACGCGGAAAGGTAAGGACGAGTCCGAGCCTCGTGAAGAGGGCTTCAGGAGGATCGAGAGGCAAGGGATTGCACTGCACACACTGTTAGCTCAGTGCAGCATCCGGTTGTCCCCATGGCAAAGCAAAAGCACCAGTCTTGTGGAGGGGGTGGCATGTTGTCCTAGCTTTGTACTGCTCTGCAAAAACTAGCTAATAAGCTTTGCGTCTGGCTGCCCCTGACCGGCCAATACGAGCCGAAACGACTCTATTTCCCCTTGAGATATATTCCTGCCAGAACTGTTAATCAGTCAGTGTCAGTTCTAAGGGGAAGCTGGTAGACAGATTTTGGAATGTGACCCTGAGACTTCTTTGTGGAAGAAGGCAACCATACTAGTCGGGGGTCTTGGGGGCAGGTGATCCGTATTTGTGTGCCATGCCCTTGTTCCCATGAGTTCATTCATGTGCAAACTTCAGGGTGACATTTGGGACTGTAGTATTGGGGTCCTAGGGAGGCTGGCAGTCTGCACACACAGAACCAAAAAACAGCAGTCGCTGGTCCAAGCTCACAAGGCGTGCTCTTACTAAGCGAGGAGCATTGTAAAGTTACAGGTGCCAAGGTCATGAAGTGTCTATTTTGTAGAATGGGGCTGTCAGACATAGACAGAGTGAGAGGAAATCACTTAGCATTTTTATCAGGTGACGCATTTCCTTGTGTTTAGAAGCTGACGTAGCGCTCCGGCGGGAACCACCAATCTTCCCCTACAGCCATAGCACCTGCCAGAGGAAGAGCTGGGGAGGTGAGCCTGAGGGTCACCCAGCTCCCCAGGGTCCCCAGCTGCCCTGTTCCCATGGCACTCCAGGGCTGTGGCAGTGTGTTCCGGTTCTGCACAGTTCCACACACCTCTCCCTCTGTACCTGGGCTCTGCGGGTCTCTCTCAGCCGTCCCTGTGCGACGAGCATGGAAAGGAAAGAGCTTTGAGCTTTATGGTTCTCGTTGTACTGACCAAGACACAGCGGTTGATTCTTATGTCTTTATTTTAGGGGTGTTAGTGTCTCCTCGGGTTCCTAGATCAGAGCTTTTCTGTGGGGACACTTGGCTTTCCATATCAGATCAAAGCAAGGCGGTGTGAGCACCATGGTGGAAATTCTAGCTAACTCACGACCGACTGGAAATGACTAACTCGGGATTGACTGGAAACCTGAACAAATGTGTAGCTGAAATATCTCTGCCTAACAACCCAAGGCCTTTCTCACACCTCACACCACTGATACTGAGCTGGCTTGAGATGGCGTCCCAGTGCCCACCTTGAGCTCAAGGAATTAACCCTTACCCATACTGATACATTGTAGCTAACAGTATCAGATTCTGAGGCCTACAACTGCTGCTTTTTGCTTCTCCAGCTAAGGCAGCCTGTTCCTGGAAGAGGTCGGGAGGGCTCCAGTCCGTGGGTCGTCCCCCACTGAAGGGGTGAGATGTCTGACTACTGGAAAGAAGCAACTGTCTTAAGCCACTTATGTCTCAGTGGATGATGGCTTTGGTTTCCCTGGTGTCTGACTAACAATCTTTCCACCTAATCAGATTTTCATTTCCATGTTAATCTGCCACTAGCTTGACTCAGTCATAATTTTTCAGCATATAGTTTATTTGAAGGCTGAGCGGATTAAAGTGGGTAACAAAATGAAACGTTGAGGGTCTGGAGGTGAAGTGTGGGGAAATGATTGGAGAGAGGCCACGCTGGTCCCCAGCCTCCTGTGTGGGCGCTGTGGAAATGACTGGAGAGAGGCCACGCTGGTCCCCAGCCTCCTGTGTGTGGGCGCTGGGGAAATGACTGGAGAGAGGCCACGCTGGTCCCCAGCCTCCTGTGTGGGCGCTGTGGAAATGACTGGAGAGAGGCCACGCTGGTCCCCAGCCTCCTGTGTGTGGGCGCTGGGGAAATGACTGGAGAGAGGCCACGCTGGTCCCCAGCCTCCTGAGCTCACACAGGAGAGATTTCCACATCAGCCACTTACTTCCACACGGGACAGGAGGAACCCTCGAGTCCCAGCCACATTCATCTTGACGGTGCTCCCTCTGCCCTCTCTCCCCGCCTAGGCATGTTCAGACAGGGGTGCACAGCCTTCAGGGTCATCACACCAAACATCGATGAAGAGGCTTCCATGATGGAAGACGTCGGCATGCAGGACGTCCATTTCAATGAGGTGAGTACTGCGGCTCAGGTAGGCTCTCAAGTGCAGTCTCTCACCACACGACATGGCTGTCACAGTCGATGTGCATAGAGTGGTGATCACGCCTGGTCTCATCTCCTAGTAAACGGCTGTGCCGTTTGAATACTCCTTGGCATGTTCCTCTAAGAAAATCACTAAGGCTCACCTTTCTCAGCTGTATCCCTGTTTAGGGACACGCAGAGCCTGCTGACCAGTCAGTGTGTCAGCTCAGAGCCTTTCTCCGCAGCGCTGCCCAGGCTGAACCTGAGGTGCTTCTCCAGACAGCGGAAAGCCAACAGTCAAAGCTGGCTGCTCTCGCTCTCCCTTCCTAGCCAACCCTCCTCTCAGTCATCTCTGTGGATCGTGAGTCTCGTTGCCGTCTTGGTCTGCCTTTCATTTTAGTCAGTTCTCTAATTCTAGGCACCTCCTCCCTGGCAGACATGCAGAGCCCCGAGAGTCCAGCCGAGGCTCATGACCAAAGCAGCCCAATGCAGAGCCTGGTTCCTGACCTGGCGTAAGCGCTGGGGCCCAGGGCCACCCTAGTCCACCTCCATAGAGACAAAAAAAAATCAGCATTTTCTGTAAACTTCCTCATAAAACAGGACAGCGATGTGGCTACTTCTGTATAAGGAGATGGTTTTGATATTAACCGGGAACATGAACAAATGCCAGTCTTCTGCTTGTGTTCGCTAGAGTCTCTCTTCTGGGAATCTCTGCTGCAGGGACACACGTGTGTGCACCTGTGTGTGTACCTGTGTGTACCTGTGTGCACCTATATGTACCTGTGTGCACCTGTGTGCATCTGTGTGTGCACCTGTGTATGTACCTGTGTATGTACATGTGTGCACCTGTGTGCATCTGTGTATGTACCTGTGTGCACCTGTGTGCATCTGTGTGTGCACCTGTGTGTGTACCTGTGTGCACCTGTGTGTGTACCTGTGTGCACCTGTGTGCATCTGTGTATGTACCTGTGTGTACCTGTGTGCACCTGTGTATGTACCTGTGTGCACCTGTGTGCATCTGTGTGTGTACCTGTGTGCACCTGTGTGCATCTGTGTATGTACCTGTGTGTACCTGTGTGCACCTGTGTGTGTACCTGTGTGCACCTGTGTGTACCTGTGTGCACCTGTGTGCACCTGTGTGCATCTATGTATGTACCTGTGTGCATCTGTGTATGTACCTGTGTGCACCTGTGTGTACCTGTGTCTCCCCCCCCTCCCCACAAACCCAGGGTGGAGTGAAAGAGTGGGAGGATTCTTTTAGTTCTGCTCTCTTTCGAACAGAAGCGTAAAGTTACCTACTTGTTCATTTGGAGAGAAAGCAGCAGCAGAGAGAGGCTCATACCATCCTCCTCCACTGTTTGAAATGTTATTTCTTGACTTGGAGACTGTGGAGGCAGCATTACAGTTCTTGATGGTCTTCACGCCAGTGAGAAGGGTCCACAGACAAATATCTCCTGTGACATAAACCAGACCTGTAGACCCGTTTCTGAAAATGTGCTCTAGAACCCACTAAGGAAATCTGTAAGGCCCGTCCTGAGTGCAGGTCTGACGCGGGATTCCTTTATGCACCAACAAACATGAAACAGACTGAGTAAGAAAGTAGGAGGATCCAGAAACTGTCAATAATTGAAAGTCCTTTGAGGTCTTCAGTAAAACATAAGCTGTATAAGGGGGAACTGGATTGATACTCAGGAGTTATGAGGGCTTATTTCTCCAGCTGAGGACCCAGGCTTCTTCAGGTGGCTATGTAGAAAGACTCTTGTCTCAAAAAAAGAAAAAGTAAAAACAAACAATATATAAAGAGAGGCTCTTAAGGGCAAAAAGTTTAAGAACTGCTGTTGCAAATTGTCTAGTCTCAAATGGTTCTCAAGATTTAAAGCTAAATATGAAAAAGGAAGATAGTATATGGATGTACCTTATGAAGTTAAAATATTAAAATGGGGCTAGAGAGACGACTCGGCCATTAAGAGTGCTTGATGCTCAGTCATAAGGACCCGAGTTTTGATTCTTACGCCTACTCTGGGCAGCTCACAACCACCTGTATCTCTGGCTCCAAGGGATCTGATGCCCTCTTTCGGTCTCTATGCATGTGTGTATGCACATACTCATGTGCATATACACTCAGACACATACCCAAAGACACACAGAAATAAATCTTTAAAAAAAGGGTACTGTTAAATTAGGCTTAATCATGGTAGGTGACATTTTTTGAGTTATCCTTGGGAGAACATAAGTTGTTAATTCCATAGTATATACTGATTACTCCAGTTTTTACACCATGAAATGCCAGGACAGATGGTAGTTTGGTTTTTTTGGTTGGTTCGTTGGTTAGTTGGTTGGTTAGTTGGTTTTTGGTTTTGGTTTTGTTTTGACTGGTTCCTTCGAAAGCAGGCATGTCCGTGTTTTCTGTTTGGTTAAGTCCATTAGCCCTGGGGCCAGGCCATTCTCTGGAGCTCAGCGTTTTGTTTGGAATTAGGTAAGGAACACAGGAATGCCAAGATCAATTAAGGGTTTGAAAGTCTAGTTTCTAGTGACCTGCCCTGCAGTATAGCATGAAGCTCACGCGTGCACTCCTGATCAAGTCACAGACTGAGGTAGTTTAGAGAACCTACCGAATCAGGTGCATACATCCCTTGGAGAAGCCTATGGGCGGCACCACCTCTGAGTAAGACTTGAGCATGCGACAAAGACCACTTTATCAGCTGTTTTCAGAATATGGTTGAGCCACCCTGTCCTTGAAGCATAAAGTGGGTAAATCTTTAACAAGGTCCATAGTGCACGACAGTCTGTAATGTTTAGGATGAGACACTGCAGGGCCAGAAAGTCCTACTGTCAAGATTCAAACTGACAGGAAGTTCTCAGTGACAGGAAAACAGAGTCTGCCACGTTGATCTTCAGGTCGGCTTCTTGGATGCCACAAGGTAAACAATCTGTGAGGTGAACAATTTGTACCTAAGAGGAAGGCACTATGAGAGCTGATGGAAAAGAAGCCTGTGACCCAGTAATAAAAATCACAACCCCTTTAATCCTCACAGGTCGGTATGAGTAAATGTCGGCAGTGCTCTAACATGACGGTCAGGGAGCTTACCTACACGTGCACAGTTGTCTTAACAACAGGCCTGAGACCCAGGGAGAGCTTGGGTCGTCTCTCCTTTCCCTGGTGAAACCGCAGAGTGACTTCAGGTACCTAACCACTAAATGTACCAAAGCATCCAGTTCTTACTCTCAATGCGTGCTAAGAAGTTAGGGCCTGGGCCTGCTAGGTTGAAGATTCTGAGTTCCCAAAGGTACCAGAATTGCACTGGACTCCTGTAACCTTGAAATCATCCCCTTCGTGACTGATGCAGTAACAGGATCCTGTCAGGGGTAGAAGCTGTACATTTGGAAACGTGGGAAAACTCTAAAGAGATGTTAAAAATTCAAAGAAGGAGCCAAGCCTGTTGGCCAAGACTCGCACCTGTAGTCCCAGCACCAAGCTGTAAGCCAGGAGGATTGCTGCGATCTCAAGGTGGCCATAGAATGAGAAAGATCTGTCTCGAAAATTTTTTTAAAAAAAGTGCAGATAGGAAAACCAAGGAAAGCGCTGACTGGTCTTATAACCCTTTCAAGCCACCAGAGCCAGCACGATCGGAGGGTCTTAGGCCACCGGATTCAGCTGCCAGCATGAAATGCAGCCTCGGCCCCCTGGAACACAGCTTCCCTGAGGAGACACTTCTTAAATTCTGATTGTCCCAGCAAAGCAAAGGCCTTCGCGTTAGTGGTTCTGGTCTCCTGTTAACTGCAGCAGATTCTTCAACCCCAGCTGACCAGAAGCATGGATTTGTAATGCGTAATATCGCACAAATGGCTTAGTATAACCTTTGCTTTCCTCTGAAAAGTCACAAGCCGGGACTCCCTTGTCTGTACTGCCCCCGAGTTTATCTTCTTAGTTCCTACAACAGCTCTGAACACTCGAGGGCTTTTTCAAGCTCCAAATTCCAAAGTCCTTCCAGAATTCTTCCTGGTACAACATGGTCAGGTCTATTACAGCAATACCTCACTCTTGGTACCAATATCTGCCTTAGGGTTTCTGTGGCTGTGCTGAAACATGACGGCCAAAAGCAAAGTAGGAGAGCAAAGGGTTTATTTCACTTCCACTTCCACTTCCATATCACATTTTGTCATCAAAGGAAGTCAGGAAAGGAACCTAGAAGCAGGAGCTGATGCAGAGGCCATGAGGGGTGCTGCCGACTGGCTGGGTCCCCATAGCTTGCTCAGCCTGCTTTATTATAGATCCAAGGACTACCAGCCCAGGGATGGTATCACCCATAACAGGTTGGGTCCTCCCTTATCAATCACCAAGAAAATGTCCTACAGTCTTGCCTACGGCTTGATCTTATGGAGGAATTTCCTTGATTGAGAGTCCCCTGTCTCAGATGACATTAGCTGTGCCAAGCTGACATAGTATTAGAGGACACATATGGTGTCCTCTAGGTTCACAGCCGCCTTCATCCCACCCCTCTAAGTTAAAGGAGTAGAGGGGGAGATGGAAATATGAGCTTTAACTGGGACCCACCCATGGCCCATCTCAGCCCAGGAGTCAGAAGAATGGGATTCCGTTGCACAGACCAGCCATGGTGATGTGTCCATTTCAGGGCCAAGAGGGGCTCTAGAAGACAGAAAACAATTTATCCTTTTTATTCACCTCTCCATAACCCCAAATCAGTACCAGTGGTAGTCTGCCCTTCTTCAGCTCTCGAACTAAGAGAAAGTTTCCATCTCTTTTCATAGCCTTGATAATGCTGTGTTCTCCACATTGGTGTGGGTTTCGGTTTCTGGTGGTTCTGCTTAGGCCCACATAGTACTTGGGTGATGTCTCTGGACCCTAGGTAGAGGAACATTGTTCCAGGGCTGGTGGGCAGGAATTTAATGAGAATGACCAACAGAGCATATTCCATTGGGTGTCTTCAAGAGGAACACATATAAAGCCGGGCAGTGGTGGCGCACGCCTTTAATCCCAGCACTTGGGAGGCAGAGGCAGGTGGATTTCTGAGTTCGAGGCCAGCCTGGTCTACAGAGTGAGTTTCAGGACAGCGAGGGCTACACAGAGAAACCCTGTCTCGGGAAAAAAAAAAGAGGAACCCATATAAATCAAGGCTGTATATTAATTGGATGATGTGAATGTAACTGGGCTGTGCATTTTCCTTAGAAGCGGCCCAGCATTCATCTTCATAACTTCGTTATGGATAGAAAATGGAGCCTTCCCCCCCACCCCCGACAGCGTATTGGCTATTGTTTTATTAGACAATAATCCCAGCTGCCCAGAGTCACCACTGAGTCCTGGGAATATTTACTAACTCAACCCAGCAAGTCTTTGGTTTCCTTTAGATGAAATCCCTTCTGTTCTGAAACAGCTGCTGGTAACAGACAAAATGTTCACATCCGTAGAGCATCTCAGAAGACAGAAGTCACCAGAACAGTCAGTGATTCTGTCTGTACCTCGTCCTAACGTCGGCACTTGTAACCCCATCTAACTCCTTCGCCTTAACTGGGAGTGTTCTCCAAACAGCACTGGTCACAGGAGAAGGGGACTTGGCCACTAGAGCTTGCGTGGTTGTTCTGTCCCTGGCTGACACCAGAGTGTCCTTCATCCTGGAGTGCGTGCTGGGCTTCCTTGACAGTGAGCTGTGTGATAGAGACACAAAGCAGGGCAAGATGAAACCATAGGTTCAGATCCTTTCTTCCCGATGAAGGCATCTAATTCACAGTTCTGAGAATCAGAATTAGAAGTTGTCTGAGTTCCTGTGTCCTGGGAATTTCTGTGTTGACTTGTCAATTCATCCATAAACTGTATGTGCCCAGTGCTAGCCGAGGGGGCTGTATAAACAAGGGACCCGCCCCGCAGGCTTTCATTTAATGCAGTAGCACCCCGACTTCCATGTGCTTCCTTCCGGGTCACTTGGTTCCTAATATAAATCCCGATTATGTTCTCTTGACTCTTCAACCCCAAACTCAAACTCAGTTAAGTATGGATGGGATACAAGAATCAGTAATTTTTTTTCAGATTGGTTTTTTTTTTTGTATTTATACACACCAAAAGATGTTGGGTCTTCTAGAGAGGAAGTTACAGGCTGCTGTGAGCTGCCAGACATGGGTGCTGCAATCCAAACGTGGGTCCTCAGGAAGATCAGCAAGGTCTTGCGTTCTCCGAGTCAGGTCTGCAGGCCCTGGGATCAGAGCTTCAACATCCCAGGCGATTAGTGTCCTCGACTGCACAGCACAAGTGTGAGGTGGGCGATGATAGTGCATCATGGCCCAGCCTGATCACAGACTCACACCTGAGCGGTAGACACGGAGACAGGGACTGGTTCTAATTTAATGATTACATTGATCTCATCCTAAGAAAAAGTTAAGTACCACACACAAACGCTTTCTTGTGTGGGAATTAATTGTAGTGCACATACACACAGGTGTGTGGGTACACACCATTAGTGTGATAAGTGTGTATGCACACACCATTAGTGTCATGTGTCCACAGACAGGTCCACCGACCTGTACCCTCAGTGATGTTAGTAGGACATCCCTGTGGATCAAACCGGCTAATTTCGTTTTTTAAAACTTCCTCAATGGCTTATAGATTTCATGCACTGACATTTTTAAGTCTAGTCTGGTACCATAAAATGTGTGTTTTATGGATACACAGAGCCCCTCCCCAGCCTGTCTCTGTGCATGCCGATTATGAGAAGTAGCTTAGTGTGTGTTTGTCCAAGATGGGAAGCCTATCGGGCATTCTGCTCAACCGCTGTTATTCCACCCATTGTGTGTCTTCCTTCTGGTTCTCCAGGACAGTGATTGCCGATTCAAAGAAAATGGGATTTCTGCTTAGAATTTCATATATACACTCAAGTGTTTAGTTAGCACGTCTTAGTTTTATGACCCTTATAATTTTATATTGATATATATGGTCTACTAAAACTTAACTATCTATGATTACTGCCTCTGATTTCTGTCCAAAGCCCTGTTGCTTCATGGAGGAGCTGTGTAACTATCTAGGTTTAGAATTAGCATTAGTTTGAATAATTCACCACTTGGTGTCCAGAAGTCCACACTTGATGCCATGAGAGAACAGTTTAGGGTGTTCATGTACTATTAGGTGTGTGGGTGTTTCACCTGCACGTATGTCCCTGCACCATGTGCATGCCTGTTGGATTTCCTGGGCACAGGAATTACATACAGTTGTGAGCCATCATGTGGGAGCTAGGATCGAACCCACTCTTCTGGAAGAGCAGTCAGTGTTCTTAAGCACTAAACTTTAGACTTGTTCTGTTTGCTTTTAGTTTGTCTTTTTGAGAAAACCTATACTAATCCTGCTTGTTGTGGCATATATTACTGTTTCTTTGCAGTAGACTGTTGGACTGTGGATCCTGAATGCCTCCTGACCAAGGAAGGGGATAAAACAACGTTGCATAGGATGTAAACGTGGCTAACATGGTCTTTCTTAATCTGTGATGATAGTCAATGTGTTTTAGTGGTGATATTTCTGTTTGTTTTATCAAACTTTGCCATTCCTAGCCATCCTGGGGGAAGCTCTCCAGTTGAACGATCCTGGGGGAGGCTCTCCAGTTGAATGATCCTGGGGGAGGCTCTCCAGTTGAACGACATCTTTCTGTGCACATGTAACAGATTTTCCTCTAATGAGCTGAACCATCTACATCTTAAGATACACAGATACTATTTGAATTCAGGCTGTGTTTTTTTAAACCACCTCCTTTTTCTAGGTTGACTGAGCCGGAGTAAAATTGCATTTAAATCTCTACCAGACAGGCCTGTAGGCACAGCTGTGGGGCATTTTCCAGCCCTTGTAAGTGGTGCCCCTCCCCTGCCCTAGGGCAGGTCACCTGGGACTCAGGGGTTAAGAGTGCTCAGGGGTTCTTCCTCTGAAGAACCAGGTTGAGTTCCCAGCACCCACATGGTGGGCCACACCGCCCGTAACTCAGTCCCAGGGCATCTCTAGTCTTCTCAGTCCAACGCTGCCCATGGTGCTCACCCAGACAAGCAGATGCCGGTAAATCATTTTAAAAGATACCTTTTTTAGAAAGTCACTAAATGACTAATTTCTTTTTTTATGTAGAAAACTTTGAGTATGCCACTGTGGTGTGTTTAACCCTACCTCTCCCCTCGAGCCCCTCATGTCTGCACACCGGGTACAGACTCTCTAGCCCGTCACACTATGTGCTTCACATATCACGTGTCTTCGTTAGGGTTTCTATTGCTGTGACGAAAACACTGTGACCAAAAGCATCTTGGGAAGTAAAGGGTTTGTCTTCCTTCACTGAGAGAAGTCAGGGCAGGAACTCAAGCAGGGCAGAAACCTGGAGGCAGGAGCACGCCTGTCTCTAGGACAAGGAGCAATGGAAGGATGCTGCTTTGCTGACTGGCTCTGCCTGCTCTCGGGTATACTCTAGGGGCACTCACCCCGGGAGACACCTGCCCTGGGGACACCTGCCCCGGGGGACAGGGACACCTGCCCCGGGGGACACCACTTACAATGGTCTGGACCACCCGACATTGGACATTAATCAAGAAAATACCCCACAGCTGTGCCTGTCTGGTAGCGGCATTTTCTCATTTTTTTTCTTCCCAGCGGACTCTAAACCTATGTCTACCTATCTTCCCTTCCCCTCATATTCGAGTGGATGCCACTCCTCTGAGTTCCTGACTCACTGTGAGTTCTTTACTGAGCCCTTACTGCCATCTTGCATGAACTCGCCTTGAGTTCTGTCTCCTACACAGAGTAGGTGCTATTCTCTGACGCATCTCTACCAGCTGGTGGTTCCGCGCATCTCCAGTACATCAGTTCTGCCTGCTAAGAACGCTTGTGTATTCCCTTATGGGCTCCCCCTCTCCACCACACAGCCGAACAAAACCCATCTGTATTCCTTAGCTTTTGTTGTCTCTATGACAAATGCCAGAGAGGAAACCATTCAGAAGGAGGAGAGGTTTACTGACTGGCTCAGAGGCTTCAGTATGTGGTCTAATGGCTCCATTGTTTCTGGGTCAAAGTGAAGTCAAATCATCACAGCAGAAGGACATGAGGGTGCAGAATGTTCACCTGATGGTGGTTGGGGATGAAAGAGAGCGGGCGTGAGGGCCAGGGCCAAGTCCCCTCGGGCTTTAAAGGTATACCCTTAGTGTTCCATAAGGAAAGTACATGTGACATCTGTGCTTTGGGTTTTGAATGAGTGCGGGGGTGGGGTGGAGTTGTTTTTAGGTTTTTTTGTGGCAAACAGGAGTAAAAGGATAAGCGGGAAGAAACAGACACCAGATAGATAGAAATAGCGTATATATAAAACATTATCGGGGCTGGTGAGATGGCTCAGAGATTAAGAGCACTGACTGCTACTCTTCTGAAGGTCCTGAGTTCAAATCCCTGCAACCACATGGTGGCTCACAACCATCCATAATGAGAACTGACACCCTCAGCTGTCTTCAGACCATCTGTCTGAAGACAGCTACAGTGTACTTACATATAATAATAAATAAATCTTTGAGCCAGAGTGAGTGGCGCCAGAGTGAGCAGAGGTCCTGAGTTCAATTCCCAGCAACCACATAATGGCTACCACCATCTGTATAGCTACAGAGTACTCATATACATAAAATAAATAAATAAATCTTTTAGAAAATAAGACATCATCATATCTAACACAACATCCCGCAAAAACAATTTGAATAGCCAGTGGGGAGAAAAAGTAACATCAAATCAGGCCACTGCAACGTCCAGCAGAAATGGCCAAGGAAGCCCGACTGGAGCCATCTTGCTGGATTCCTGGTTGAGAAGTTTCCAGGCCTAGCAGAGGTTCCTCTCCACAAAGATTCCAGCCTCTCTTTTCCACCCCAGGCATTCTTATACCATGGGACAAAAAAATTAGTAGCTTCTGTTGGAAACAGGTTAGCTTGTGGCTGTTCTCAAGGATGTAATATTTTTAACACCCATAGTTGTTTTCTCTTTCTATTTCTCCCTGACACAGGGGAGCAGCCTTCCCTAGGACAGTTTTGGAGGACCCTAGAAATAGACACTCTTGAGACTGAGCCTCGCTCCCAAAGTCTGCTTTCAACTATTTACTGACAACATATGACAGCTTACCAGTATAACTTCTCCATAGCAACCCACTTTCTCCGTCTGTGCCCAAACTCCTAAAATTCCCCCACCATCCAGACCAAGCCTTCAGCACAGCACCACTGAAAACGCACTCCCCATACTTGGTAGAATCCGCTGAGCAGTTACCAATGACAAAGACTTGAGTAGATTTGGTTTTGTATCCCTGGTGTCGAGCACGCTCCCTTCTACACAGTGAACGTTTGATTTCCTGTCTCAAAACCATGTTGAAGAAGGTGCAGTAAGAGAAACTGGGAATATGGCTGCTCCTTGGTAGGGGAAGGTTGGGGGAGGGAGGGAGGGAGAGAGGGAGAGAGAGAGGGAAGGGGGGCGAGAGAGAGAGACAGAGAGAGAGAGAGAGAGAGAAAGACAGACAGAGAGACAGAGACAGACACACAGACACAAACAAACATGAGAACAAACAGTCAGAGGCATCTGGAAGAGTCCAGTGCAGAGAGAAAAAGTCATGGGCTGGATCTGGCCAGGGCTTGAGAAGTGGGAGAGAACAGTGAAAAAAGTAAGAGACTTGAAATCCTGAGAGAATTCTAGAGAACTTTGAGTAAAACAGTAGGTGGAAGCCAGAGATTGGATGTTAACAGTGTAACAGGTACTGGTGATGCTGAGGGAGTCTGGAGAGAGCACTGATGTGCAACCACACATAGCTGTCTGTTCGTCCACCAGGGGTAAGGGAAATGACTCCTTTTAGTAGAGGGGAATCAGCTTCACAAGTTCCTGGGAATGCTGACTTTTTCTGACTGCCAGCAGTGCACCTATAGCCCAGGGTGAGCTCATCTCTGGATACATGAACCGCCTTTTGGAGTTTGTGGAATTGGAGTTTCCTTTGCACCTGATAAAAACAAACATAATTTGCTACTGATTTTTATTATGCTATAATTGCTAAGGCAACAGAATCAAAGTTATCTAGTAGTGTTCTTTTATGATTCACAATAAATAGGGTGCTATCATTCTGTGTCTCCGTAGTGTGACCATGGCAACTGGTAAAACCAACTGTACCTTATCACAGAAAGTTTACGTTCGTGGTAAACCTGGATGTTAGAATGCAGGGGCCAAATGATGATGCTGTAGAATGTTTTGAAAATAAAACCGTCCCCTTAGGAAACGGTTTCCTTAGACTCCTTCAGCCTCCTCTGTGGTTCCATGGCAACACCGAGATGCAGTGCTTGGGAAATACGCGTTGGTGGTGGGCCTGACCTAAGATTTGTGAGAAATACAAGGCTTTGATAAATCTCATCAATACCTCTCCCACACAAAGGAGTTACTGGCACTTGGTATTGCTAACATCACTGAGGAAAATATAAACCTGCTTCCGAGAACAGCTTGGTTACTGACTATGTATGTCAGGGACTGTGGAAGAATATATGCCCTGATGGCAAAAAGATCTTTTAAAGCAAAATTAATACAAGGTAGGAAGTAGTAATTGAAATGTGAGAAGCTTAACTGGCTTATGAAGACATACAGAACCTACAGATGTCACAGCATCCTGGGGTAGCGGGGTCTATTCTTGCTGCCCTGCCCAACAGCAGTGAGGGAGGAAATCTCAAACTCATTCTGTTTTGCAACAACGTGAGTGTGACTATGAAATTATGCAAGCTTTATTTTTATGCTTTCTCATTTATCTTTTTTTAATAAGCAGCGGAACATGAAGAAATATTTGGCACGTTTGGTGTGCTAGACTGTCCATTAGAAAAGACTAGAAATAAAAGCAGGATAGACGTCTTTATAATGTAAATGCAAAGGAGACAGGATGGCTCTGGAAAGTTCTCTGGGTTCTCTACATCTGTTCCGGTAGTTACTGTGTACATCTGGCTTTAATAATCACTACAATAAAGCCCGAGACAACTGTCATACCTTTTTATAGGCACTGGTGGTGCAGAGTTCAGTCCCACAAATGACAATTTTATGATGTGTGTCATAAATATGGCACAGGAGTTACATGGACTTGATTGCACAGTGTCATCTGACAGGCTAATTAAAATGATATTTTCTTTGGCTCTATAAACCGTGGGCATTGGAACTGTGTTGAACATTAGTCTACATTTGGGAAACAGTGTATGAAATTCTGGAAGAGCTGGTAAAAAAATGAGGAAAGAGAAAGGCACATGGAGTTAGGCCTGTGGCTCCATTGACACAGTGCTTGTCTGGTATGTATGAAACCATACATGTATGTATGTTCAGTCTTCCACACCACGTAAAACCAGATGAGTCCAGCCTGGGATACATAAGCTATCTCAAAACTATAACAATAGAAAAAAAAAATCAAAGGCCTTCCCCTCCCCCCCTCACCTCTGCCTCACTTGTGGCAGGCAGGAGAGCTGGCCCCTAGGTCATGAGAGCAGGATAGCTGGCCCTGCCCCTTGCTGGCTACAGCATTTGGGAGATGGACTCTGCACCTCAACTGGGAAGCACGTAGAGCTGACCACTGGTGGGGAAAGGTGAGGGTGAGCCAACATGGGGAGCAGGAGAGCAGGATAGCTGGCCCTGCCCCTCGCCAGATGCAGCATTGGGCGAGCTAGCTGGGCCAGTGCTGGAGAGCTCGCCCAGGTGGTGCGGGTGTGGGACAGCCCCAGATCCAGGGCTCTGATTTGGACCATCTATGAACTGCTGGGCCACTTGAAGGGGTCCAGCTTTGGATCTGATCTGCTGATCCAAAACGGCAGATTCTCCACAACACAGGGCAACAAGAGGATATCAAAGAGTCCCAGTGAGGGTCCGGCAATTGACAGTGTAGGAGAAGCCAGACCAATGACGACTCATTGCAATGAATATTTGCAAGTAAAGATGTATGAACAAAAGGGTATACTGTGGGACACATTGTTTATTTTCTTTGAGGGGGGAGGTTACAAGGGCAGGGGGCAGATACAAAGGGATGGGGAGATGAGTGGGATTGGGATGCATGATGTGAAATTCACAAAGAATCAGTTCCAGTATTAGAGAAGGGACAAATATGTTGGTTGGGGCAGAAGCAGGCTCTTCAGTCCCTTTCCATGGCCCCAGTAGGCTCTTAGCTGACCTCTTTTGTGTCCACCATTTCCATCCGAGCATTCCAAGTTGGGAGCCTAAAACTGACTGTCATGGCACCGTGATGAGCCAGTGACTGTGTCTAAGAAAAAGATTAGTATGATTAAGCCAAAGACAGTGTTACCTCCAAACTCCAAGAGCTCCACAGAAAGCAGGGGACTGTGCAAAATTCTGTAGGAGGCAATTGCCAAAGGAAGGAAGGATGTTGGGGAAAGAGGCATAGGTCCCACCATACACCATCCCTGGATAACTCCAAGACGTTTAGTTGGAGTTGAAGATGTGCTTAGTAAGGCTCCATGTCTCAACATTGTCAGAAAGGAAACTGTTCGTCAGAAAGGAAAGCTAGTAACAAGAGCTGAGAGCTCGTGGGCGTCTACCAGTGTCTGTAACATCTTGAAAAGGTTTATGTATGTGAGTGTTTCGTCTGTGTGAATGTGTATCACATATATACAATGCCCACAGAGGCCAGAAGAAGGGATCAGAGCCCTCAGAGCAACAGGTACCAACCGTTGTGAGCTGCCCAGTGTGGGTGCTGAGAATAGGACCTGGGTCCCTTTCAAGAGTAGTGAGTGCTCCCAACTGCTGGGCCACCTGGGCTCCAACTAGTTTACCTGTGTAGTTCTTGTATGTAAACATGATGCGGGGAAAGAAAGTCCCCTTAAGGAACATGGTGTAGGGAGTTGTTAAAATCATGGAAATAGTGCTTAAAAATTACACATTATAAATTCCACTGCAAGCAGCCTTCGGGTTGCACATTCCACAAGGAATGCAATGGCGGGTCTCCATAATCTCTCCTGGCCCCGGCCCTTCCTCTCTGATCAGGATGTATTGATGGAGCTACTGGAGCAGTGTGCAGACGGACTTTGGAAGGCGGAGCGCTACGAGCTGATCGCTGACATCTATAAACTTATCATCCCCATTTATGAAAAGCGGAGGGATTTCGAGGTACGTGACTGTGTTCCTGTCTGACACGCCCCAGACCTCATGCAGAAGCCAGCGGCTGCCTTTGCTGTGATGGACTCCCCTTCAACAGTGGTCACCAGTCACTATATCTATAAAGACTGTCAGACTTCACACACCCAGGCCTCACCTATGTCTTGAACTGCTAGGGTCTCATCCCAATACCGAACTTTGGATAAGTTTCCCCAGAGATCTTTGATTTGATTCTGAAGTCAGCCATTGCAGAACATGAAAAGCAGAGCCTGCTTGATATCAGAGAAATTTCTCCACTAGTGGGTGCTCATTTTAGACAGAAAAGGCTGCAGTCTAGAAATGATCACTGTGACTTATACAGTCAGAATATATGCCTGGGACTGAGGAGATAGGCCAGCCAGTAAAGCGCTTGCCCCGAGAGCCCTAGGATCCGTGTGCAATGCCCAGAACCCACTTAAAAAAGCTGGGTGTGGTGACACATGCTTCCAGTGCTGGGGGGAGAGAAAGAGAAAGAGACAGAGAGAGACAGAGACACACATGCACACACAGAGAGAGAGAGAGCGAGAGAGAGAGAGACAGACAGACAGAGAGAGACGGGTGAACTCCTAGGGCACACTGACCACCCAGCGTGGCCTCCTTGATGAGTTCTGAGCCAAAGAAAGACCCTGTCTTTAAAAACAAAAGGTAGAGCAGGCCTTTATAGAACACCTCTTGGGCTAGTCCTCTGACTTGCACGTATACACACATGCACACCTCTCACCCTTACACACATGCATGCACACCTCCCACCCTTATACACACACACACCTCCCATCCTTATGCACACCTCTCATACTTACACACACACCTCCCATCCTTACACACACACAGATGTACATCTCCCACCCCTCCACATACATGCACACTTCCCACCCTTACACACACATAAACACCTCCCACCCTTACACATTCATGCATACCTCCCATCCTTACACACACATGTACACCTCACACCCTAACACACACACATGCATGCCTCCCACCCTTACATACTCATGCACACTTCCCTCCCACCCTTACACACACATGCATACCTCCCTCCCACCCTTACACACACACATGCACACCTTCCACTTTTATACACTCATGTACACCTCCCACCCATACACACACATGTACACCTCCTACCCTCACACGTACACATGTAAACCTCCTACCCTCACACACACGCACACATGTACACCTCCCATCCTCACACACACACACACATGTACACCTCCTACCCTCACACACACACATGTACACCTCCCATCCTCACACACACACACACACATGTACACCTCCCACCATTATACACACACATGTACACCTCCCATCCTCACACACACACACACACATGTACACCTCCCACCATTATACACACACATGTACACCTCCCATCCTCACACACACACACATGTACACCTCCCACCCTTATACACACATGCATTGATATTTTTCCTACTCCAAGTTAAGGTATTTACAGCTGCATCATCACATTTACTATGTTAAATTTTATTCTGTTATTTGCGAATAGGAAGAAATGTGCTCTGTTCTGCTTTTCAGAGACTAGCCCATCTGTATGACACGCTGCACCGCGCATACAGCAAAGTGACGGAAGTCATGCACTCGGGCCGCAGGCTCCTGGGGACCTACTTCCGGGTGGCCTTCTTTGGACAGGTGAGCTTTTCTGCCATTCGGTAGGCTGTTCCTCATCCTCTTCCTTCTGGTAAAGTGGTATCTTGGGAATTTTCATTCCATAAATGCTAATGTGATGAACTTGTCATATGTACTGTGGTTCTTATCTTCCTCCGTAGTAAACTCTCTACTTTTTTTTCCCTTTCTTCCTGTCTTTCCTTTATTACTTAAGGCAGCGGTAAGTCCCTCCTCCCTAAGGAATTCTTAGCATCATCTTTTGTTCTTCCCATGTGGTTTGCAAGTTTCCTTTTTAAGTCTTGTATGTATACTGTCTAGTCATTTCAAACTCCGAAAAGAAAATTAACATTTTGTTCCATTCACAGAAATCATCAGTTTGCTCACACATCAGTATTGCATGTTTTAAACCACAATTCAGACCTCCTTTGTGCCTGTGTACTTCAGTGTTTCATACACCGTCTGTGCAGGCGGTTACCATCGTAATCCTTGGGCAGCCCTGTCGGAGGGGGGTTATTCAAACTTAAGTTTTAACCTCAGGCTCTAACATTATTAAATGCAATAGATTATCATCCATTTTACTTAGGGTGTGTGGTTTTTCTGTGAGCACTTTATAACCTTCAATTTCTTCTGTTATTGTCTTTTATAACTTTATAGCAATACCAGTTTACAGACAGTGAAACAGATGTGGAGGTAATTACAGTAAATGCTTCTAAAGCAAGTAACCTTAGTGAAGTGACTGCCTCTAAACTCCCAGTTTGATGTGGACTGTTTGTTTGTTTCATGTTGGCCTTGGGTTTTTTTGGTTTTGGGGTTTTTTTTTTGTTTGTTTATATATATTGTGTTTTTTATACCATTTTCTTTCCTGTTACTTCAGATGAGAAACTTTTCGACTATTAATTTCAAATATTAACACCCCCCCCCAATCTGGACATTTTAATTTTCAACCTTTTTCACTTCCCATACAGTTTAAAGCTCTGGGCACACATGATTGGTGCTATATCAGTAATGGCTAGTCGTCATGAAAGCATTTTCTAATTCTGCGCTATTGACCTTCAGTGGTCTTTTTCAACACTCAAGCACAATCGAATTCACTCGAACTTTATGTCCTTTTCACCTGATCTACTCCAGACCTGATGTGTGTCCTTGGTGTGTCACACACAGCTGGTTGTTTCTCCGTGTGCCCTGCCTTTGGGAATGTGAAACAGGATTAACTCCCATTAAACGGAGAGCACGAGGTCTCAGACCCCAAATCGTTCATTTCACCCGTGAAATGCCGTGTGTGCCCTCCTTTATCTTTGCATCTTGACTTCTCGTTAGAACCCTTTCCCCCGTATGGACGGCCTGTTTAAGTGGGTTTCCCGTGGACTCATTTTTTTTTGTTCCTGTTTTTCGCTGTTGTGGTCAGCCGCTGGCACACTCGGGAACGCCACTAACTGTGCTCATCCTCACAGGGATTCTTCGAAGACGAAGACGGGAAGGAGTACATCTACAAAGAGCCCAAGCTCACGCCTCTGTCAGAGATTTCTCAGCGACTCCTTAAACTTTACTCAGATAAATTTGGTTCTGAAAATGTCAAAATGATACAGGACTCTGGCAAGGTATGACTGTTGTCCGATAAGCTTCGTGGCAATGTTTTAATTTATGTGATTGGCTGTTGAGTTTGCGCTCACAAATGTGAAAAGAGGGGAGGGAAGGAGAGTTGTCCTTGAGTGACAGGTGAGTTTTCTTTCCCCTCATAATTGCCTATCTGTTCTTTATTGCATAATTTAGCTGGGAAGGGGGCAAATGCCTATGTCCCCAGGACTCTGTAGGCTGAGGCAGGAGGATCACACCTTACAAACCAGCCTAAGCTAAGTACTGAGACCTTGTCCCCAAAAAACCCAGAAACAAAAGTGTCCTCCTTTACCAAGTAATTGACTTACTACCGGTTCAGCCATGATATGTCAAAGATGGCTCCAAGGCTGTCACTCGCCTACCTCCCCGTAGCAGGCATCTGTGACTTGACTGCACCCCTGGTGGTTGAAGCTCAGACAGACCAAGTGGTCACACTCTAGCCAAGTGACTGAAGAGTGAGACCTGCTTTCTTTGGAGTGGCCTTCCTCTGATGCTTGGCTCTCAGGAGGACCCTCCCACACCCACACAGCTGTCCTGGGCACTCACGTGTCCCACCCTGTCCAGACGATGACCAGGAAGCCGGGCATCCCTCCACTTCCCAGCCCAAGCCAAAGGCACACCCTTGTTCTTCAGATTTTAAAGATGTTCTGGTTTTAACTAAAGGGAATGGAGTGAAGGGTTCTGCTGAGGGATGTGACAAATACCCAGACTCCAGCACCCGGGATGGCTAAGAGGAAGATGATGAGTTCAAGGCCAGCCTGACCTATGTAGCCAGACTCCCCTGTCTTTAAAAAAACAGAATCCAGCCATGTGCTTTGTCTTTTCCAACAGTGAAAAGCTCAGCTTCTTTCTAAGGGAGGAGTCCATAACTCTTTATTCCTGCGTCCTCTGCTGGCCGCCCAGAGTCTAGCATTCACTCCCCGAGAGCCCTCATTTTCTCCAGTCTTATGCTCAGATAAGTAGGGAGCTATGGAAAAATTGAGGAAAGCAACAGGGACCGGCTTCAGCTGGATTCTGGATGAGGCAGAAGATAGGACAGTCCCTCCCTCGCTCCTCCGTATGCTGACTCCTGCTTGGACTGAACCAGCGGACTGCTGATGGGTTTCCAGACCAGTTTCTCTAGAGGCTGATCCTCTGTTGTAGGGAAGGGATAGAGAAGACTCAGCTCCTGAGTTCAAATCACAGCAGCCACATGGTGGCTCACAACCATCTGTAAAGGAATCTGACGCCCTCTTCTGGTGTGTCTGAAGACAGCAACAGTTTACTCATATACAAAAGCTCACTAAAATAACTCCCGCCCTCCCCTGAGTTTGTTCCTGTGGTCTCACACTTGATGCCGTGTTAAGCTCGTGGCCTAAGGAAACGAAGCATCATGTCTTACTAGACACCTCCCCAGGCCTTAATCATTAAGAACTACCACCCGGGGGCCGGAGAGATGGCTCCGTGCTTAAGAGCGGTGGCTGCCCCAGCAGAGGACCCAGTTTAATTCCTAGCACCCACACAGTGGCCCACAGCTACCTGTAACTCCTGTTCCAGCAGATCTCATGCCCTCTTCTGACACCCACAGAGACCAGGCACACACACGGTGAACAGAGAGGCATGCAAGACAAAACATTCCTACCATAAAAGAAAAATGAAGATACAATTTTAATAAAACGACAACAACAAAAACTCTTCCAAACGGATCAAGTTGCTTTGCCCAGCTAGGCTTCTTCTGGGAACCGTCCTGTGAGAGCCAAGAGGATCTTCCAGGTTCAGCCCTTCATCCAGGCTCCAGGTCTTCCCCCTGCCCATTTACTGTGGCCCGATGGAACTGCCCTGTTGTGGAGCCCTCTTCCCATGTCAGCCGGTACATACCACAGCCTGACTCACATAGAGCGTAGAGAGGCACACCCAGAACCAGGCGGGCAGCCCCATCCCCTCGGCCTTTAAATTGATTTTGCTAAATAAAGTCAGCTTTAATCCATTCAAATGCAGTTGTATGATGATCAAGCCAGGGAGATGCTCAGTGAGTAAAAAAGGAGCTTGTACACAGGCCCCAGAGTTCAATCTCTGGATCCCACGCGGTGCCTGGAGAGAACCAACCACAGAGAGCTGGTCTCTGAGCTCTGCATGCGTGTGCTGTGGCACACATGTACACACATGCACAAATGGACAATTACATAAATAAAAAGCACAATTATGGTAATTCTATGGATTTTTTTTTTAACCTTCAACACTAGACACTTCCATGCTGACATTTCCTGTCTTTTTCTAAGCGTATGTAGAATGGTGAAAGCATCCGGCTGCCCCGAGCACTCCACCCGCCATTACTTCCACGGCCATTTTATTGCTCGGGGTTAAATACAATTAGAACGTGCAGAATTGATTTGTCTCGCTGATGGAAATCAATTCTTGTCTCTCTGCGGAACGTGCCTGTTTAATTTCCCATCATGTGTGAGATGTGAGAGGACCACCAGCTCCCACAGCTCCATCACAGAATTTTTTGTGCGCTGGGTTAATCAGAAAGGAAAATTACTAATTGTAAATTTGGTTAATCTGCACTTGTGTTAAATGAATTCATCTGCAGCTGTCGGCATCTCATTTGATCTGACAACCAGTTAATATTAATTTAGGACCTAACATTTGATCCTTATTTTTTAAACCTTTTTTTTTTGTAGCCAAGTACATAAAAGTAGTTTAAAAACAAACAAAAAAGAGTGGTAGACCTTGAGCAAGAGAACTACCAGGGTCTCCTCAAAGTTTTCCTCAGTATCATGGACAAGAAAATAGAAGATTCTAGATTAATCAAGAGTAAAGAGGCAAGGCTGGCGCAGAGACTTACACTATCCTTCCATCACTTAGGAAGTGGACACGGGAGGGTGAGGGGTTCAAAGCCACAGTGGGCTGCATGAGACGCTGTTGAAAGCAAGGTGGGTGGGGAGGGGGGGATGGGAAAGAAGGAAGGAGAGAGGGAGCAGGGGACAAAATCAGTCACTTAAATGTGAAGTGTCATCATTGATTAGACTCTGTCTGTCTAGACACTTCTGAGGGAGTTAGACGGCCTGAGTAGAATTATTGTTGTCTAGTACCATAATGTATTGTGTTTATAGAGAAAAATGTTCTCACTTTTAGGGAAAAAGTAGGTGATGTGTAGTGTTTGATATATATATACGTGCATGATTCGTGCATACATGTATATGTAAAGCAAGGTATATCGACACATGGATGAAGATGTTATGATGAAACCCATTACCTTGTTTGCTAACCTAAAAAAATCGATTTAAGACTGTCCCCACACATTCGTGTGTGCATATGTACTTGTATGTGTATACAAATCTTCTTGAAACAAATACAGCAATGTGGTAGCAGTGTTGATCCTGGTGGTAGACACATGGGCATTCCTTTACCACTTTTTACAACCTTGCTACATTTTTCTCAAGATCTTTTCTAATTAGAAGTTTAGACTAGGAAGGTCCCTAGGGACAGCACCTGACTTGTTGCTTATTGGATTAAAGGTCAACCCGAAGGATCTGGATTCCAAGTTTGCTTACATCCAGGTGACCCACGTGACCCCCTTCTTTGATGAAAAGGAGTTACAAGAGAGGAGAACAGAGTTTGAACGATGTCACAACATCCGGCGCTTCATGTTTGAGATGCCCTTCACCCAGACTGGGAAGAGGCAGGGTGGTGTGGAGGAGCAGTGTAAGCGACGGACCATCCTGACAGGTGAGCCTTCCTCTCTCCAAACACACAGCTCTCCCAGAATAGCCATGTGTGGCTACTGAACATGAACCAAAGGCGTTGACTCAGTAGCTGAAAGCACTTTCTGTCCTTCTACAAGGCCCAGGGCCAGTTCCCAGAGCGCCCACAAGGTAACTTACAAACATCTGTAAAACTCCAGTTGCAGAAGTCTGAGGGGTTTGACACTCTTCTGCCTTCCTCTGGCACCGGGCATGCACAAAGTGCCCATGCATCCAGGCAGGCAAAAGACTCATAATGTAAAAATAAGTAGGTCCTAACAAATTAAAGTAAGCAAACTCAGGATATGGGACAGAGAAATGTTCCAGCAGTCAAGAGTGCTTTACTGCTGTCTTCCGTAAGGTTCAGTTCCCAGCACCCACAGAGACTGTGACGGTTGCCTGTACTGCCCTCTCTACCAGTTCTGACACCCTTTTCTAGCCTTGTCAGGTACAGACCTGCTCATATACATACTCGCCCGTAGACACACGCATACATACAAATACACACATGAGCATTTGTGCTCACACATGCTCAAGGTAAAAATAAAATTAAAAATAAACTCAAGACAGCATCATACAGCATATTTTTTTATAGTTTATGTGAGAGAAATTAGATGAAGGTTTTAAAACACACAGATGCTTAGATTTGTAAAGTTCCCCACTCTTCCATTTAAGAAAATGTGTACTGCATTAGCCACATTGCCATCACAAGGATAGCCCTCTCTTAGCACACATTTGGTTTCCCTAATGCGCACCTGAGTGGCAGATCCTCACCAACTAAGAAAACTGTTTCTAGTTGGTACATTTTTATGATTACCAGCTTCAGTGCTATCTGTACACCGATAACAACCTCACTTTTGGTTTCTTAAATCAGCATTTCTCAGAGTTTGTTCCGGAGCCACCAAGGTCAGCCACTCCTGGGAATTTGAACTGAAGATTCCCAGGCTCTACCCACCCTGCCCCCTAAATCTGCTGAATCAGAAACTGGGATGGTACCCAAGCTCCTGTGCCTGCAAGCACTCCACGCATTCCGGGTGCAAGCTCAGAGCTGGGAACTTCTGCTCTAGGGGGAAAGACCCCAGCTCACTGCTGAGCTGAGTATTTATTTTTATCATGAGTCTTGATTCATAACAGGGTGTTCTCCCTGGGCACATACTCTTCCGGTTCACATTTGTTACAGAACCATTTTAGATTAGATAACGAATGTGAGCTGAGCTCTATCACCACAACAGAGGACAAAGAGTAACTGGCTTCAGAAAGAGGTACGACAGCCACAACCACACTACTCATCACACCTTAAGGGCTGAGCAAGTTAAGTGCCTGGCCTGGGTCACTATCTCACTGTGTAAACTTGGAGAGATTTCCAAACATCCCTGTGCCTTCATCTCATTGTGTTAAATAATCCTGTAAAGTACAGACAGGAAGGGAAGAGTGTGCTTGGGGTAGCCAGACCTCACCTGCCATTGAACCTCTACCTTTAGGTGAGCAAAAGGGAAACATGCCAGAGACAGTATAACCAAAGACAGTGTAGCCACAAACAGTGTAGCCAGAGACAGTGTAGCCAGAGACAGTGTAACCAGAGACAGTGTAGCCAGAGACAGTGTAGCCAGAGACAGTATAACCAGAGACAGTGTAGCCAGAGACAGTATAACCAGAGACAGTGTAGCCACAAACAGTGTAGCCAGAGATAGTGTAGCCACAAACAGTGTAACCAGAGACAGTGTAGTCACAAACAGTGTAACCAGAGACAGTGTAACCAGAGACAGTGTAACCAGAGACAGTGTAGCCACACCCAGTGTAGCCAGACAGTGTAACCAGAGACAGTGTAGCCACACACAGTGTAGCCAGAGACAGTGGTGTAACCAGAGATAGTGTAGCCAGAGACAGTATAGCCAGAGACAGAGACAGTGGTGTAGCCAGAGACAGTGGTGTAACCAGAGACAGTGTAGCCACAAACAGTGTAGCCAGAGACAGGGTAGCCAGAGATAGTGTAGCCAGAGACAGTGGTGTAACCAGAGACAGGTACAAGGTTTGTGCTGAAATACCTAAAAGTGTGGAAAGGATAGCTAACCAAGACAGAGTTACACAAATATTTTTTATATAAAAGCTACTGACCGCATGTACTCCCCATAGCAAACCTTTAAAGACACACACACTGCTTTGGGGACTCTGAACTAGAGTTTCTCTCCAGTCACTGGGCCTCTGGTTCCTTCCACTGTATTACTGCCAACCTGACCTTTGGCCTAGCAAGTTGTAGGTGAGCCCTGGCCTTCTCTGCCCTCTGCACACAGGAGGCTTACCCTTCTGCACAGTTCCCAGTTGGTGACTGTGATTCAATTATCCGGAAAACCTTCATAGTTGCCCCCTGCCAGGCCTCCCTGGGTGGACATTTCTGGACCTGCCTCTCCTTTCTTCCCAGTTACTGTTCCCAAGTCCTCCAGCTCTCAACCCCTGCTTCACTCAGATTGGAAACAAGTTTGCTGCATGCTTTCTGTTCACCCCCGTCTGCCGTACACTTGACACAGTCTCTGTCCTCCTGAAGTGCCACCCGCCAGTGCACGGAGCCTGTGTATAATTACACAGTAGCTTGTTCTGGTCCCCACCTAACTGTCCACCTTCCAGGGCCACGTTGTTCTTCCACGTAGTCTTTGAGGTGGTGATATACACTGCAGAGAGGTGTATTCCCCAAAATGAGGTCTGTGCCCTTGTGCCCCTCACATCTCAGCAAGAGAAGACAGCAGATGGTCAACATGGGATGTTAGAGCATGCCCCACATGCTGACAGATGTCAAGGAGATTGGAAACAAGGGGTCTGAGGACAGAGTGCAATTTAATGGGATGATGGGGTGACTCTCACTGAGAATGTAACATTTGAGTCAAGACTTGAAGGAGATGAGGGTGGCCAGAATGTCTGTGTCTGGGCACTCTGGGGAAAATGGGCTGGAACCAGGGTGAGTGAGGGAGAGGAGACAGGATGAGGCCAGCAAGAATACCAGGGCACTGGGACCTGCTGGACCTGGGCACAGACCTGGAGTTTTCTCCAAATAGTATCCTGCATGTGACCCCTTGAAGTCTCGTTCCCGTCTAAGAAGCAATAGTCAGGACCTAACCCTGAGTAGGATCAGGTGAATCACGGATGCCTCACACACCAACCCTGGGGTTGGCTTTCTCTCTGAAGTGATAGTGCTGCCTCATTTGTCACACGCAAGGACACCTGAGGTCAGAATACCACTTCCCGAGCAGTGTGCGCAGTACTCAATTCTTTTTTAAAAGAGAGAGAGGAAGACACCTTTGTGCAAGGACCTGTCAGCCCCACTGTTGCTACGTAAAAGCCGTTGCATCCATAGGATGCAAAAGAAATTCCAGAAAAGATCCCTAGACTAACTGAAAACATTTTTGAAACTAGAGCGTGACCATTGAGGGCATCTTTCCAGTTTTGCCCAGTCACTGACACCCCTCAGGACAGGCAGCTGGCCCCATTTCCCTGGGATAATCCAGGCCTGAATAAACTCTCCCTAGCCATTTACTAAAGATTTCAAATATAACTTCTCTCAACTTTTGCTTATAAAATAAAATAAGGGGGCCAGCCATAGTGGTGTACACCTTTAATCCCAGCACTCCAGAAGCAGATCTCTGTGAGTCCAAGGCCAGCCTGATCTGCATAGTGAGTTCTAGGACAGCCAGGGCTCTGAAGTAAAAACCTAACAAAAAAAAATAAGTAAAGTCCTGGACGATGGTTCAGTAAGTAGAAGCCTTTGTGTAGGCTCAATGACCTCAGTTTGACCTTGGGTCACACAAGGTGGCAGGAGAGAACTGACTCCCAAGAGTTGTCCCTTGCCCTCCATATGCACAGAGGAAGACACATGGCATGATATGCCCACCTGCACACGCACACAGTTAGAAAATAAACTTTTTCAGGTCATGTGTGCATGCCTAGTGGCAGACGAGAGTATTGCAGGCATTCCTGCAACAAGATAGAAATGCTAAACCCAGAGCTCCATAGAGACAGCGCCGGGGCAAGTTGAGAACCAGACAGGCACTGGGCAACTCTACCTCGTGGAGGAAAATCAACTAAACATGGGCAAAGGGGATCCTAAGAAGCCAAGAGTCAAAATGTCCTCATATGCATTCTCTGTGCAAACCTGCCGAGAGGAGCACAAGAAGCACCCAGATGCTTCTGTCAACTTCTCAGAGTTCTCCAAGAAGTGCTCAGAGAGGTGGAAGACCATGTTTGCTAAAGAAAAGGGGAAATTTGAAGATATGGCAAAGGCTGACAAGACTTGTTATGAAAGAGAAATGAAAACCTACATCCCCCTCAAAGGGGAGACCAAAAAGAAGTTCAAGGACCCCAATGCACCCAAGAGACCTCCTTTGGCCTTCTTGTTGTTCTGTTCTGAGTTCCAACCCAAAATCAAAGGCGAGCATCCTGGATTATCCATTGGTGATGTTGCAAAGAAACGAGGAGCAATGTAGAGCAGTGCTGCAGTGGACGACAAGCAGCCCTATGAGAAGAAGGCCGCCAAGCTGAAGGAGAAGTACGACGAGAAGGATATTGCTGCCTACAGAGCAGGAAACCTGATGCAGGGAAAGAGGGGGTGGGCAAGGCTGAAAAGAGCAAGAAAAAGAAGGAAGAGGAGGAGGAAGAGAAGGAAGAGGAAGATGAAGATAAAGAGGATGAGGATGATGAATAAGTTGGTTCTAGCACAGCTTTTTTTTCTTGTCTATTAACCCCCCTGTATACAACTCACTCCTTTTAAAGAAAAAGATTGAAACTCTACCGTGTCCTTTTTTGTATAGTGAACACACTACCGAATGTGTCTTTCGATAGCCCTGTCCTGGTGGTATTTTCAATAGCCACTAACCTGGTACAGTCTGGGGCTTGAAAATTGGCATGGAAATGTAAAGCAGGTTCTTGTTGGTGCACAGCACAAATTAGTTATATATGGGGACAACAGTTTGGATTTGGGGGTTTTGTTTTGGTTTGGTTTTTTGGTTTTAGTTTTGTGTTTTATTTTTTTCATCTTCAGTTGTCTCTGCAGCTTATACAAAGATAATTGTTCTGTTAACTAATTGTTCTGTTAACTGTAATTGCAAAAAAATAAAAATTGCGGCTGTTTTGTTGACATTCTGAATGCTTCTAAGTAAATACAATTTTTTTTTTATTAATATTGTTGTCCTTTTCATAGGTCTGAAATTTTTCTTCTCGAGGGGAAGCTAGTCTTTTGCTTTTGCCCATTTTGGGTCACATGGATTACTACAGTGTGTATCTTTTTATATAGTTAGCTGGAAAAAAGCTTTTGTCCACACACCCTGCATATTTATGATAGGGGTAACATTTTCATCCATAGTTGAAGAATCTCCAAAATCTGTGAT
Organism: Tokudaia tokunoshimensis; assembly: GCA_036184795.1. Lineage (NCBI taxonomy): Eukaryota > Metazoa > Chordata > Mammalia > Rodentia > Muridae > Tokudaia > Tokudaia tokunoshimensis. The sequence continues at coordinate 3,117,481 of BTHU01000011.1, forward strand.
CAGTTGGATAAGAGATAAATAACCTACTTGGCAAAGCAAGGAGTAATCAATTCTGTCACACCATGGGATTATTAGAATCAAGCAATCTGAAAGTCTATCCTTGAAGGACTAAAAGAAAAGTATGCTCTAATCCTTACACGAGGACTCCCCTTTAACTGCCATTACTGTGTAAACGCAGTTATATTTTGCAGTTTCCCCTACTAAAGAAGACCTGAGAATGTATCCCCAAAAGCATGAGCTTAAAATACAAGACTGCCGTACTCTTTGCTGGCCTTAGTCCCAGCGAAGGCTATCGTGAGAACGCTGGCTGTAATGCTTTTGCCCTTCTATCTAAATATGGATTGCTCCATATTGAAACTTGACTGTTTAAAGGTATTTTTAATTAGTTGAGCCAGCTTTTAAAATTATGCCACATTTAAAAGGAAGGTTATATTTTCGTATTTTGTGGTTTTTCCCTTTAAAATCATATGTAGGGAAAGAGGATAAACTTTACATATTTGGTCCAATCCATTTGCCTTTTCTTTATAAAACTCAAACTCATTCATTAATCATGTTTAATCTGCTTAGTTTAGGGAGCAATTTGGCAATTTTGTGTTTTGTTTTGTTTTGTTGAGATTGTCGTTCTCTTAAAGTGCCAGTGTTATAAAATAGCATCCTTGTCATTTTATGCACTTTTGTGATGGAATGCTGTTATATAATTTTGACCTGGGTTCTTTACATTTGCATTTGTTAATGTAATTTGAGGAGGAACACTGAACATGAGCCCTGGATGATACTTATAAACTAATAATTGCAGAGGTTTAAAAAAAGAAAAAAGAAATGCTAAACCCTTGAATAAGACCCTAACTATTTATTTATTTATTAGTTTGTTTAACGTGTCTGAGTACTTTGCCTGCGTCTATATATGTGCACCATGTGCATGCCTGGCACCTAAGGAGGTCAGAAGAGCACGTCAGATCCCCTGGAGTTGGAATTACAGTTGGGTGTGAACTGCCACAGAGGTGTTTTACTCGATGATGAAAAATAATAATAGTAAAATGAATAATAAATAAATAATTTGTTCATTGTTCATTGTTAAGCTCCTCAATATTGATATGGTCAGGCATCTTGTTAAAAATAAAGACAGCATTTATTATCTTTTAGTGGGAAAGTATGAGAAACAGTAAACATTTTCCCGTTTCTTACCACTGGAAGTTTTTAAAACACCTTTCCGCTGAAACGGTTGTCCTCATCATTTGTGACTTGCCAGTTCCTGAAATGCTCTGCTTAGAAATTTTTTCTGATTGTTTTTGTTTTTCATTCCTGTAAGCATTTTGTCCAGGCTCCGCCCCACAGTTACCTGGCAACAGCCAGGTGTGCCTGAGTCACTATGAAAGGGGCTGCTTGCCTCCTCCTCTCTCGCTCTTGCCTTCCTGCTCCTGCTCTGTCCCCTCACCCCTTCCCCCATCTCTACCCATCCCCCCTCCCACATGCTCATGGCCGGCCTCTACTTCTCTGTCTCTCTTTCTCTCTGCCTTTCTCTGCCTCTGTTACCCTCTTGACTCCCCTCCCCATTCTCTGAATAAACTCTATTCTATACCGTGTCCTGTGGCTGGTCCCTCAGGGAGAAAGGATGCCTCAGAATAGGCCCACAGAGGGACCCTCTTCCCCCGCACCTCAACCACACATCCACCAAAACATATTCCTTCTCCCCTTATCTTTTTATAAACACATCAACCAGTATTTTAGGTTTCGAAAAATTTGTCACGTGATTCAACTTTCTTCAGAGGAAAGTGAATTTTCTCAAATATATCTTATACCACTTTTTTTTTTTACTTGATCTGCTCAAAACCAGTTAGTGTTTTAGAAGCCATCTGATCCTATTAGTATGAACCTCACAGCTTTCAAGGAGGGTTAGGGCATGGATAGATAAGAAAGTGTACAAGGAGTAATGAAAGAGATTTTTTTTCCAAAGACACACTTTGCCTGTTCAAGGGATAGCAAGTCGCCAATTCTGTTTGCCTTATGATACGACCCATCATTAAACACGTTAAAGGGCCAAAGAGATGGCTCAGTGGCTAAGAACACCGGGCTGCTCTTGCAGGAGACCTGGATTTGTTTCCCAGCGCCCACAGGGTGGCTCACAACACCTGTAACTCCGGTTCCTTCTTCTGGCCTCCGTAGGCCACACACACACACACACACACACAGTACACAGACATGCCATTCATACATATAAAGCTAGAGGTAAATAAACCCTTAAGCATACAATATTAAAAAGGAAGGGGGAGTCCCCGCTCCAAAGAGTATTAGCATAGAACGTTGGCGAGTTCGGAGTTTTTAGCTATGAAATAGGCATGATAATTATTCTCCCTCAGCAGCAGGAAAGACTTTTAGACTCTGGCCTAACTCTGGGCTCCCGTTCCTCCACAGCAATACACTGCTTCCCCTACGTAAAGAAGCGGATCCCTGTCATGTACCAGCACCACACGGACCTGAACCCCATCGAGGTGGCCATCGACGAAATGAGCAAGAAGGTGGCGGAGCTCCGCCAGCTGTGCTCGTCCGCTGAAGTGGACATGATCAAACTGCAGCTCAAACTGCAGGGCAGCGTGAGCGTCCAGGTGAGAGGAAGATCAAACTGCAGGGCAGTGTGAGCGTCCAGGTGAGAGGAAGATCAAACTGCAGGGCAGTGTGAGCGTCCAGGTGAGAGGAAGATCAAACTGCAGGGCAGTGTGAGCGTCCAGGTGAGAGGAAGATCAAACTGCAGCTCAAACTGCAGGGCAGTGTGAGCGTCCAGGTGAGAGGAAGATCAAACTGCAGGGCAGTGTGAGCATCCAGGTGAGAGGAAGATCAAACTGCAGGGCAGTGTGAGCATCCAGGTGAGAGGAAGGGCCACCGCTAGACACAGAGCTCAGTACGGCTACCCTGACTTTTCAGTGACCTGGGGAAAGCTGATTCCTGGTTGCCAAGATACTCTTAAAGCCTAAGATGGATAGCATTAGGCTTTCCCATAAACCACTGGTTTCTAGTTTGCATGAAAACTGCATCTGAAAAAATACCTTGAGTTTCGCCCTCACCATGGTTGGTTTTTTGTTTTGTTTTGTTTGTTTTTTAATCAGAAGGTCTTCATTTTAATTTAGCCCAATCAAGTTAAGTATGCTGATAACGCTTTTTAAATTAATTTCTTTTTGAGGATTTCATATATGAAACTGTATGTACAGCTCCTCCCATGGCCCTTCATTCCTCCTCAGATTCAGGATCCCTAAGTTTTAAATTATCTCACACACACACACACACACACACACACACACACACACACACACAGAGCCTGCTGAAACCATTCAGTGGTGTGTGTGTGAGTGTGTGTATGTGTGTGTGTGTGAATGTATGTGAGTGTGTGTGTGTGAGTGTATATGTATGTGTGTGTGAGTGTGTGTGTGAGTGTGTGTATGTGAGTGTGTATGTGTGTGAGTGTGTGTGTATGTGAGTGTATGTGTGAGTGTGTATGTGTGTGTGAGTGTGTGTGTGTGAGTGAGTGAGTGTGTGTGTGTATGTGAGTGTGTGTGTGTGTGAGTGTGTATGTGTGTGTATGTGTGTGAGTGTGTGTGTGTGACTGTATGTGTGTGTGTATGTGAGTGTGTGTGTGTGACTGTATGTGTGTGTATGTGAGTGTGTGTGTGTGACTGTATGTGTGTGTGTGACTGTATGTGTGTGTGAGTGTGTGTGTGTGTGTGTGACTATGTGTGTGTGTGTGACTGTATGTGTGCGTGTATATGAGTGTGTGTATGTGTGTGTGAGTGTGTGTGTATGTGTGTATGTGTGAGTGTGTAGTGTGTGTGAGTATGTGTGTATGTGTGTGAGTGTGTGTGTGTTTCGGTCAGACCCGTTGGGACTGGCTAACCTGTCCGGTGCTTGTCCCCTGAGAAGAAGGAGTCTCTCAGTGCCTGCAGCTCCTCATCTAATGTGGGGGTCTCTTGAGAATCCCTATTGGTGTTGGCTTATCTCTTGGTGTGTCGGTTTCTCAAGTCTGATTTTAGACAATCACACTATTGGGATTTTGACAGGGATACTGCTGGTAGTTTTATCGGTTGATTGATTGATTGTCCTTTTAGAGAAATGCATAGCACGTGTGGTGACACCTGTAATGATGCATATGTTGTTTGTGAAAATTTATCAAGCTGTATACTTAAATGTTCTTTTTTAAAAGTTATTTCAGATAGTCGACTAGGTAACAGGCAGATTTTTAAGTCAGCTCCCTGTAGTGACCAGCTTCATACGTACACAAGGAATTCAAGCTCCTGTCTGTTCCTCCATGTACCCCTTGAGTAGTTCATAGTTTTCTCCTCCAAGTGTAGTCTGTGAAGGCTACACAGACGTGTACTGTGTAAGTTCGGCATCCGGGACTCAGTTTCTGAAATCAGTTTTTCTCTCTGTTTCTTCAGATTCACACGTAAGGAACCATGAGTTTTGAGTTAGTATTTTGCCAAATCTCATTGACCACAAAAGTGTCCATAGATATTTTTAGTTACTCCCTCATGCCCTACAAGCTTAAGTGCCAAGGGGAATATCAACACTCCAGCCACAACAGGGCCAGGGGCCACTCGATGACTTGACCTGGGAACACGGACCCTCGATCCGAAGGCGAGGGCAGGGCCAGAGAGCTTGAACTCTCTAGAGGGTAAAGCATGCAGTACCATTTGACAATGACCTTAAAGGTTTATTAAAAATACCCAGTCACCTTTACAGGACAATGAAGCCCAGGCTGAAATGAAGACTTGACGTTCACACCGGTGCCCACCTGGATAATGGAGTGGAGGCAAAGGAAGTTAGCTCCCTTTCCTCTCAGTAACCCTGGCTCCCGGAGGCTCCCGGGCCACCGCTCTCTCTGACTCTTTGACATGACTCTACCATCTTACTGCATTATGTTTTCCAGCCATCCTCTCTGTGTCTTTTCACACAGCAGATAGTCTTTGGGTTGTCTTCCCGTTAGCTTGATTTCCACACAGCCTGATGCAGAGGCTGCCACGTTCAGTCACCATAGGAAGTTAGCACTCCATCACGGAGGCCTTGCATCTGACACTGCCTTCTGCCTCCCTATGTCCCCATAGCTGCGAAGTGGTCTGGCAGTGACAGTCCTACCCATGACGCATCAGAGTTTCACACCAACAGCATTCATTCCCTCCTTGCCGTCTAAGCCCATCAGACCCTTCCAGAAGAGATTGGGCAGTCCTGCCCTGAGCTCTCTGAGGCTCCTGGAATGTTGTCCTTCACATCCCAGGATCTAGCCTCTCTCTCCTCATTCCCATCTTGTGTGAAACACCAACTCCAGAGAATTCCAGTTGGCTGGTTGAGAATTGTCAGCATCCTGCTACGTTGCTGAACGTTGATAATCTTTGATCTCCAGCACAACTCAGCTGAAGTCAGCAAGACAATCGGCCTGTGGTTGCCTGTACCATCCCATGAAATGAGCAGTGCTTTGGTTTTGTTTCGTGGCTGTAGGAGCGGGGAATATGGCTCAGTCAGTAAATTGCTTGCTATACTGGCTGAGTTCAGATTGTCAGCACTGTAATCCCAGCACGGGGGGAGGCAAAGTCAAGAAGGAAGGCCCTTAGCTCACTGTCTGGGAGATCTAGTCGATTCAGTAAGAATCTGTCTCAAAAAAAAAAAAGTGGAGTGATAAAGACATGTCTGACCTCTGGTTTACACATAAACACATGCACACACAAAAACACTGCCCTGTGTTTCATTTCTCACCAGATTCGCCAGGTTGACCTGCTAGTTCAGTACAATGTAGCACAAACTCCCCTGTTTGAAGGAACCTTCCTCGTGGGTTTGGAGACCTGGCCTCTGGTGTTGCATGCTGGTTGCTCAGACCTGAATAAGTCCATACATTCCCTCTGCTGGTTCCCTCTTACATAAAATGAACCGTCAGAAGCCCCAGAGGATGGCTTAGGTGATGGGATCAAGCAGGGTATAATGATGTAACTGAGTTTATGGTTTGTTTTTCTTGGCCTTCATGTAAGTAAAAGTCAGTGATCCCAACTGGCTAGCTTAAACAACCTTTAGACTTCATGGCAACCAACACAAATAATGGCGGCCATTTTTCTCCTAACACAATATCAAACCTTTGCTCCTTCCCCAGGTCAATGCTGGTCCACTAGCATATGCCCGAGCCTTCCTCGATGACACCAACACAAAAAGATACCCTGACAATAAGGTGAAGCTGCTGAAGGAAGTTTTCAGGTAAAGCCCACTGAAAGTTTCTCTTTAAGAAAGTTATCCGTCATGCCTTGTCAAGGCATCAATGGGAGGAGAGGTCCTTGGTCCTATGAAGGCTCGATAGATGCCCCAGTGTAGGGGAATCGAGGGCAGTGAGGCAGGAGTGGGGTGGGTGGAGGAGCACCCTCATAGAAGCAGGGGGAGGGAGGATGGGATAAGGGGTATCCCGGAGGGGGAAACCAGGAAAGGGGATAACATTTGAAATGTAAATAAAGAAAATATCCAAAGGTGGGGGGAAGTTATCCGTCTTTCTGTGGTTGTTGGCTTAACATTAGTAAAGCAAACTGAGGCTGAGGCCGTTTGCTTGTAAAGAGGGAAGGTTGCCGAGCTCACACACCAAGTTTGAGATTGTTTGGGGCCTGTGGTGCATGTAGCAAAGTGGCTTGGCTTGTGTACCAGCCAGGAAGCATGGAGAATGAGGAAGTCTCAAGTCCTACAGCCCCCTTCATTGGCATGTCACCAGCACTCTTCAGACCTCCTGCTAGGTCCCACCTCCAAAAACCCGTCACCCACCAGTAGCTCCACACTTAACAAAAGATGTTTGGGGGTGTTGCAGAGCGAAACCGTAGCACTGTTCTGGTTCCAGAGAGGCTTCCAGCCAGTCCAGCGTCTCCCTCCTACCTTCCTTTCTCCTCTCTCACCCCGCTCAGGCAATTTGTGGAAGCTTGTGGTCAAGCCTTGGCAGTAAACGAGCGTCTGATTAAAGAGGACCAGCTGGAGTACCAGGAAGAGATGAAGGCCAACTACAGGGAGATGGCCAAGGAGCTCTCCGACATCATGCGTGAGCAAGTAAGTACCACGCTGGCCTGGGCAGCGTGTGGGGAATGTTGGGGTCTGAAATACTCCTGATAGGAAGTTAAGCCTTCCAATATTCCAGAATTACCATTTCTGAAAAAAACAAAAAGGTCTAACATACCATACCCTGCTGCACTAACCCAGATTATTCAGAGAAACAAGCAGCAGGTGTCCCTCAGTCACCTTGAGCAGTGAGGGAGGTGGGGCAGCGTCTTCCTCTGCATTTCCTAAGCTTTGTCTTTGCCTACCCCAAGCAAGGCAGGAAAACCACATCCATGCTGTGCTTAAAGCTTCCTTTGATGGAACAGGGCTGATCAGCTTGGTTTCCTCAGTTGGAGTAGATTTCTTTTGTCATTTAAAAAAAAAAGTGGAATTGTTCCAGGTGAACACACAGGGCTCCCTGAACCTCTCTTCAAGGGCATCCTTCCCGGACCTCTTGTGCTTTCTGTCCTTCCTACGTGAATCCCCCCATGTGGTCCCAGCAGGCATCAGAGGACATCTCCAGCCAGGGTATCAAGCAGACATCCAAGGGCAACATGCACAGCACGTCCAGTCACTATACCTATTACGTTAGCTCCTGGGTCTCATGCCCTGTCTGTCGCCTGAGTTATTGTCTCTCGTCTTGCAGAATGGAGGCTGGAACTTTTTGTCAGCCTGCCTTGTCACATAATAACTGGAAATGTCTTCTTTTTTCGAGAATTTTGTATGTGGATACTATACCTACCTCCTCGATGCTCACTCACTCTCATGCTTTCTCTCTCTCTCTCTCACACACACACACACACACACACACATGCACACACACTTTCTCAAACTCATGGTTCCTTATTCTTTACTTACCATTGTTACATATATGTGCATAAATTTATAAATCCAACCTGCCAAGTGATATTGGTGTTGCTCCTACGTGTGGTGTTTAGAGTAGACACCTGCTGGGCTCGTCCCTGGAGAAGACAGACTCTCTCCTCAGCAGCCATTAACCGTCTCTAGCTCTTCATCCGCGGATGGTCTCGTGAGGTTCCCCCATCCATGTTAGCATGCCAGAGACTGTTGTTGTTTCTCAGGTCTTGTTTAGGCAGCTATGTTGTTATGATATCATGGGGCCCTTACATAGAAGGTCACCATCCTGCAGCAGAAACCCTCATCTTCTGGTTCTTGGGATATTTCCACCCCTCTTCTGAGTGTTTGAGCCTCGGGTGTAGAGGTTGTGTGGGAGATGCATCATTTGGGGCTGTGCAGAACTAACCTGATTATTTGATCTTTAACAACCTTGCTTTTTTTTTCCCCCTCCTCCATGCCTCATGTGCTCAGCTGGGATGGTAATACCATTTATTTTATTTTTCTGATAAACTGTCTCCCCTAACCCAAATCACATATGGTTTTGACCGGGTTTGAGCAGTCGTGGGTTTGTGCATGTGCAGTGAAAAGCCTCTCCTGAAAATTTTTAAAAAGTAGAAAAATTGGAAATGATTAAATCATTAATGTGTGAATTAATAAGCACAAAGGAGAGGAGGCTGGTGGGAACAGACTGCTGGTGGGAGAAAGCTTGAGATCTTTTCCTCAGAACCTCTAGATTCCTGTAGGACAGAGCGCCTGATCAGTGGGCACCAGGGGTCAGGACTAAGAAAGACAGAAGAAGAGAGAGTGATGGGCTGGATCTGTTAAGCTCCTAGACTGAGAAGATAGTAACTGCAGTGGTCTCTAAACTTCCCTGTCATCTCAGCATCTGTGAAGATTAAACCCTTTGGAGCCCATGCACAGAAAGAAATGTGATCTAGCTTAGTGCCTTTGGTCTTTCTGGAGCTGCATGGGTCTGTTCTTCTGAGTCTCCATGCAGCTAGAGATCAAATCACATCTGATCCTTTCCTGGTCTTATTTGCCATGAAGAGGCCCTTAAGTCTGTAAGACCTGAGAAAAGGAGATAGGAGAAAAAGACAGATAATACAAATTCACTTCCAAAGGTTTTTTGGGGTTTTTTTTGTTTTGTTTTGTTTTTTTGTTTTTTTTTTTTTCAGGAGACTAGACTAGTTCCTGTCTCAGTGGAGGTGAGAGATAGACCTCAGATCCGGGAAGTCTAGAAGGCTCCCATTCTTTAAGTTATGAAGGAGACAAAGTGCATTCTTTTTGATGTTTTCCTTACAATCTGATTGGAAGGTGGCCATTTGTAGATAAGCTAAACCATGCAAACTGCTAAAGCCCAAACATAGCTGCACGCGCACCTTTCTGCAGAATGACGGCTGGATTGGGAGTCGTGTTGTCACCTGAGGTGGCTCTGGTGTCACCAGAGCATTGCACTGCACTTTAATAACACTGTCTTTCTGTACCTCGAGATTTGCCCCCTGGAGGAGAAGACAAGCGTGCTACCAAATTCCCTGCACATCTTCAACGCCATCAGCGGGACACCAACAAGCACAGTGGTTCAAGGGTTGACCAGCTCGTCCTCAGTTGTGTGATTTTACCTCATGAACCACGTGTGGGGACATGCTTTGTCAGGTGCAAACTCAGGATGACTTCCAGAGCTAATCACTGGTGTGGCCAAGCACAGGAAGAAGCCATGGGGAATGGGAGAGAGAAGGAGCCTGGACTGTGATATTTAATAGCAGATTTTATAGGAGTCGGGGGGAAGGTGCACATATTTTTTTAAATCTCACTGGCAATATTTAGTTTTCCTCATGTCTTAACAGATATATGTGGATACTCTTGAGCGGCAGTTCAATTTTATTCTTCTTATAGTATAGTATTAAAATAAATGGTCTAAAGGAAAAGAGGGGGAAAGTGTGCCGAGACACCTGCAGCAGGTGTGCCGAGACACCTGTAGCTGCAGCAGGTGTGCCGAGACACCTGTAGCTGCAGCAGGTGTGCCGAGACACCTGTAGCTGCAGCAGGTGTGCCGAGACACCTGTAGCAGTAGCAGGTGTTCAGGGACACCTGCAGCAGGTGTGCCGAGACACCTGTAGCAGTAGCAGGTGTGCCGAGACACCTGCAGCAGACGCAGCAGCACTGAACCTGGGGCTGGGGACTAAGCTGGAAAAATCTTGAAAATATTTTTCTCCCTGGGGCACATTCAGGTTGAGTACCAAGAACTATTTTTGTGTCTAGTTTTGATGACCGAAGGGAATTGACTAAATTTTTTACTAGTGAATGAGGAGACTTAGAGCCTTTATATTCATGCCTTGTGTTGACAACATGAGCACTTCAGAAGCTGAGTGTGAGCCGAAGCCTAGTCAGCAGCATAGAACCAAAGGCCTGTACTAGCAGACGCACCTATGCTAAAACCTAAAACCCCATGTACATATGAACTGTTAATACAGCCTCCTTGCTGTGTCCACACTTACTACATTTCTACACTCTTAATACATCAGTGTCCATGTCAAGTTTATTATTCGTGGCCCATTTGTGCTGTTCTCGGTATATGCAAACACATTGGACTTCACTGTTTATTCTTGTACATAAGAAGTGCAATATGGAGATGTATACAGTCTTTGCTATATTAGGTTTATAAACTGTTTTAAAAAAAAATTCATCCTTTTGCCAAAATGGTGGACTAAGTGATTGGTAAACCCTAAACCCTGTGGTGAATGGAGGGATAATTTAAAGTTTTCACCATGTTATATTTTCTTTTAAGACTTTAATTTAGTAATTTTATATTTGGGAAAAATAAAGGTTTTTAATTTAACTGGAATCACTGCCCTGCTGTAATTAAATATCCTGTACCCCAACTGTATTAAAAATAACATTGCTGATTTTCTGGTAATAAACACTGAATATTTGTTGTTTGGCAACCCTAAAAAAGGACAGGGTACCTAGTGGTGAAATATTCTCTAAAATAAAAAAGAGTGCAGATGGATACAGTAAGTTGGCAGTTGTCGAAGCTATGGTTGAGTGACTGGAAATCCAAACACCAGTTCTCTGCTCTTCTCGAAGCTTCCATGATACAGATTTCAAAAGGCAGAGCTGGGAGTGTCTGCTCTCAGAGGACGTGGGTGACTGCCTGGAGACGGGAGATGCTTCAGCTGGGTCAGAGCTCGCGGCTCCGGCTTCTCCGACTCGCTTTTGAGAGGAGCACTCTAGGATACAGCAGTTACTCGTCTCTCCCAGAGATCCTTAGGCAACCATGATGGTATACCCAACCCTCATGAAAGACTAAGAACCATGTTGGGTCTAAAACCTTCTCTATCAGAGCTGAGGTGAAGCTGGAAAGAGAAACCAGGGATGGTAAAGGGTCTGCTGATGCCCCAAAGTGTCTGGATTCAGAGCTTCAGGAAAAGCTCCGTGTAGGTTTGCCGAGTCTCTGACACCCCAACCCTGTGTCATAGCCTCAACTCAAACACCATCACAGGTAGAATTAAGAGCCTTGTCATTGAGCTGGATTTCCTAGTCATAAACACCTCATTTCGGAGTCATAAAATTCAAGTCATGAAAGATAAATAAAAGCCTAGAAAGAGTCCCTGGAAGATAAGATTGTTTGGAAGGTGGCCAGCCCACACTCACTGCAAGAGTAGAGAAAGGAGCCCTCTCTGTGATGGCCATGATCACCCTAATATAGCTGAGGAAAAGCCAGAGCCATTCGGGTATAGAAAGGGAGTCACTACAGCAGAGGGGCAAGGGGCACTGGGGAAGGTTAAGGAGATTTCAGTTGGCTGATGAAACATTTCATAGAGTTCACATAAAATAGTTTAATTTTCATGTAAGAGGACACATCGGGGCAGGGAAGGTGCTCGTGGTATCCACGCTGTAAGTCTGACAGTCTAAGTCCAACTCCTCAGAACCCACATAAAAGTGAAAAGAGAGAACACCACAGTGTTGTCTCCAACCTCCGTACGCATGCTACGACACACATGCCCATGTATACCACAAATGCACGTAGGATAATAGCAACTTTTAAAAATTATAAAATAGTGGTTTCTTAGGGAAGACTATTGCTAATTACTAGTAAATTTTAGAGTAGTTACAGAGATTTTAATTATTTTTAAAGGTTTATTTATTAAGTGTAAGTACACTATAGCTGTCTTCAGACACTCCAGAAGAGGGAGTCAGATCTCACTACGGATGGCTGTGAGCCACCATGTGGTTGCTGGGATTTGAACTCAGGACCTTTGGAAGAGCAGTCGGTGCTCTTAACCACTGAGCCATTTTTCCACCCTACCTCCCTTTTTTTTTTTTTTTGAGACAGGGTTTCTCTGTGTAGCCCTGGCTATCCTGGAACTCACTCTGTAGACCAGGCTGGCCTTGAACTCAGAAATCCACCTGCCTCTGCCTCCCAAGTGCTGGGATTAAAGGCATGCGCCACCACTGCCCGTAATTTTTTTTAATTGGTGGGAAAGTATAAATGATAAAATTTGCCTGTTTGATCATTCACATTTACAGTCAGAGATGAGACACTCATGTTACAAAAACTTCACACCCATCTCCACATCTGTCTCGTCTTCCCAAACAGGAACCATATTATCCAGGGAACAATAACTTCTGAGTTCCCCTTTGAGAAGATTGATTTTTTAAGTTACTACAGGATTAACTCTACTTAGGTCCTTATTAGGGACACTGCATGCCTGGGAATTAGATTTCTGTATGGAAAAGCAGTGGCTGTGTGTAGCCAGCCCAGACTGAAGGAGAACTTATGAGCAACTAAACAACAAAAACAAAAACAAGCAAAAATTACCACAGGTAATGGTTTACTCACAGGGCAACTCCCAAATGGAGAAGCATTAACTTCTGCCAGAGAAGACGGCTTGTGCCTATAATCTCAGTGCTTAAGAGGCAGACTCAGGAAGGTAGTGAGTGTAAGGATAGCCTGGGCTACACACATTTGATCGCCTTAATGGGGGGGGGGTCATTTATGTAAATGAGGCATGTCAACACAGAAAGTTGTATAGCTTTAAAAGAAATCACTAACTACAGGGCGATCTAGATGATCAACTTGGATACCAAAAGTCTACACACATGTAATGTATATAATCTGAGTCAGATGTAAATAAATACATCCAAGACTTCCAAATCTTTCTTTTTGGAGGGGAGGGGAGCTGGAGATGGATTTGGCCTGGCACATGCTAGGTAAGTCTGTCACTAAGCTCAACCTACTTTTGCTTTTATTTTTCAGGGTCAGAATAGTTAGCAGGAGTTCTGCCCTCTTAAAATTTTAAGAACACAGCATCATGTTAGAAATGCCACAGGGAATAGAGTTGTAAGACAGACTTGTCCACTGCAGCTTTTTTATAGTTTGTTTTCAGAACCAGCCTTCCAAACCTGTGATTTTTTTTTCTTCCTCTACGAATTTAAACAAAAATATTTAAGAAAAATAGCTTCTCTATTAAAAATGTGTGAACTCATTTCTAATCAATAGTTTGCACATGCGACAGTTGATCTTGATCGCCAGCCTGATTGGATTGAGAGTCACCTAGGCCCACCCTGAGTGTGGGTGGCATGTGCAATCAGCAGGGCCCAAGTGGAACAAATATGGAAGCTAGGAAGGATCCTGCCTTGCAGACAAGCCTTCGCTCCGTTCCAAGCTCTTCCACCACAGTCTGCCTCGCCAGAGACCATGGAACCATGACTGACAACCTTAAAAAGTATGAACGCAAATCCTTCCCCCTTGCTCACCTATGTTCATAGCAGCTTTATTCATAATAGCCAGAAACTGGAAACAACCTAAATGTCTCTCTTCTGAGGAATGGATACAGAAAATGTGGTACATCTACCCAATGGAATACTACTCAGCTATTAAAAACGAGGACTTCATGAATTTTGCAAGCAAATGGATGGAACTAGAAAATGCCCTGAGTGAGGTAACCCAGACCAAAGGGACATGTATAATATGTACTCACTTATACATGGATTTTAGCCACAAATTATAGGATAGTCATGCTATAACCAACAGACCCAAATAAGCCAAATCAAAAGGAGGACACAGGGGAGGATGGTTAAATCTTTCTAAGAAGAGGAAATAGATATCAGAGGTGGATGGAAGGAGGGAACTGGGTGGAAGAGGGAATTGGGAGGGGAACAGGGCATGGGGGAGCTCATATCTAGGGAGAGCAGAGGAGAGAGAAGAGAGATCGGCTGGGGATAGGGCCAGTCTCTAGAACATGCCAGAGACCTGGGATGGAGAGAGGCCCTAGAGGGCCTAAGGGGGCAACTATAGCTGAGATTCCTAGGAGTGGGAGATACAGATTATTATTATTATTATTATTACTACTACTATATTTGCTTTATTTACATTTCAAATGTTATCCCCTTTCCTCATTACCCCTCCGAAAACCCCCTATCCCATCCCCCCTTCCCCTGCTTACCAACCCCCTCCCACTTTCCTGACCTGGCATTCCCCTACACTGGGGCATCGAGCTTTCACAGGGCTAATGGCCTCTCCTCTCATTGATGTCTGAAAAGGACATCCTCTGCTACATATGTAGCTGGAGCCATGGGTTCCTCCATGTGTACTCTTTGGTTGGTGGTTTAGTCCCTGGGAGCTCTGGGGGTACTGGTTGGTACATATTATTGTTACTCCTATGGGGCTGCAAACCTGTTCAGCTCCTTGGGTCCTTTCTCTAGCTCCTCCATTGGGGACTCTATGCTCAGAAAATTGGACATAGCACTACTTGAGGACCCAACTATACCACTCCTGGGCATATACCCAAAAGATGCTCCAACATGTAATAAGGACACATGCTCCACTATGTTCATAGCAGCCTTATTTATAATAGCCAGAAGCTGGAAAGAACCCAGATGTCCCTCCACGGAGGAATGGATACAGAAAATGTGGTACATTTACACAATGGAATACTACTCTGCAATTAAAAACAATGAATTCACGAAATTCTTAGGCAAATGGATGGATCTAGAAAATATCATCCTGAATGAGGTAACTCAGTCACAAAAGAACACACATGGTATGCACTCGCTGATAAGTGAATATTAGTCCAAAAGCTTGGAATATCCAAGATACAATCCACCGACCACATGAAGCTCAAGAAGGAAGACCAAAGTGTCAATACTTTGATCCTTCTTAGAAAGGGGATCAAAATACCCATGGCTCACAGCCAACCAACCATGGACTGAGATACGGATTCTGAAGTGACCACTTCCTATAGCCAGGCAGGAGTTTGCCTTGAGTCTCCGAGGAGATTTTCACTTAGACTTTTGGCAGTACTGAGGCTGGCGAGACTTTGAGGAGAGAGTTAGCGCATTCCATTTGTGTACAGTACAGCAGCGTCATGTTAGGACTGTTATGCTCAGGTCTTCATCTGGAGAGTAAATATGACTTCAAGTGTTCTCAAGTGTCAAGATGGCAAGGGTCAGGTTTGGGATGACCGCTCTTAATTTCCTCCTTGGTTGGATGGAGATACACCGAGATTAGTGAAGCACACTCTGGGTGGGCCTGTGGGGGGTTCTCAGAGACAGTCACCCATGGAGTCCCTACTAAGCAAAAGTCACCCTGGAGGTGACTAGCACCGTCCAAAGGGCTGAGCACTACAGACAAAGCCCACGGTGCAGGCGTGCCCACTCTGCTTCCTGGTGGGCGGTAGGTGAGTAATATGTTCTTCTGTGCTGCCTTCCACCATATTTTCCCTCCTTCCAACAGGCTGAAAACCAATGGAACCAGCTGACCACGGACTGAGCTTCAGACACTGTGAGCCTAATAAAAGCTCTCATTACTTAAGCTTGCTGACAGTCTCATCCCTGTGTGTTATACATGCCAGTTGCTCTCACACACCACCCTCTCTAAACTGCCTCCCAGCCCTGTCTGCTCCTTCCCACCCACATACTTTTTTCCTCACATTTCTGTTTGTTTTATCACCCTCTGAGTTTAACAAGGGCCATCTGTGTAGCCTGAGTGTGGAGCTACCCATTGGAGCCTGGTAGGCTCAGAAGAGAGTATACACCTGAACACAGTGACTGTTCCTCTCCAGAACCTATCAGTAGCTAGCAGTTCAGCAGCAAGGGTAGGGCCCTGTTAGCCATTCCCCTGTCTGTGATTAATTGCTGATAGATCCAGTCTTGTGCAGGCCCTGTCCAAGTGACAGCAGCTGCCGTGAGTTCATGGTTGTAGGGATCGTACACACTTAGAAAATAGCGTTTTGCAGCCTTCTCCATCTTTTAGCTTTTTGTTTTTCTGACTTCCTCATCTGCAGCATTCCTGAGCCTTAGATGGGGTGGTAAAAATGTCTTATTCTCAGCATCTTGAGCAGCGACAAATCTGCATTCACCACCCTTCACTGCAAAGAGAGACTTCTCTAAGGCTGAAGGTGACTTTTGTCTGTGACCATGGCTTTCAACCTGAGGGTTGTGACCCCTTTGGGAATCAAACGACTTTTTCACAGGGTCATATCCGATATCCTGCATATCAAATATTTATATTATGATTCATAACAATAGGGAAATTATAATTATGAAGTAGGAATGAAATAATCTTATGGCTGGAGACCACCACACCATGAAGGACTCTATTAAAGGGTCATACCATCAGGAAGGTTAAGAACCATTGGTCTATAGGTATAAATATGATATTCACAGGGCAGTTTGATGCTATGTTAATTTAGCAACATTAATAGCAAGTTACCTCACTTGACTGTGACATCTCCATGCATAAGGTTTATGCTACAATTGTGGTCATTGTAATTACTTATTACAATGTAGTCATTATAATTAATAACAATATATAGATGCTCCCTCGGTTTATGAAGGGAGTATGTCCCAGTGAATCCATCATACATTGAAAACAGATCTGGTTTCTGGAGGGATGGAGGAAAAGCTACTGAACAGTTCCCCTCTGGAGTTGCCAAGATGCCTGTAAACGGGGCTGCCAGTGTAGCTAGTCTCTGTTTCCTGGTACCCTGGCATCTGAGCAAGCAGGTACCAAAAACTCCAACTACTGCAGTGCCACTGACTACCATGCCTCCCCTGCTAGGATAGACTTCCCCTCAGAAGGAACATCACCTCATGAAGTTGCGTCTTTTAAAAAAAATTAGAACTTTATATTAGAAAGTTTCATTTTTTTGTCTAAACATTTTTGTCTAAACATTTTTTTTAAAGATTTATTTTATGTAAGGACACTGTAGCTGTCTTCAGACAGCACCAGAAGAGGGTGTCAGATCACGTTACAGATGGTTGTGAGCCACCATGTGGGTGCTGGGATTTGAACTCAGGACCTTTGGAAGAGCAGTCAGGTGCTCTTAACCACTGAGCCATCTCTCCAGCCCTTGTCTAAACATTTTTAAGTTATGTATCTGTGTGTCTGTGTGTATGTCTGTATGTGTGTGTCTGTCTGTATGTGTGTCTCTGTGTCTGTGTGTGTCTCTGTGTCTGTGTGTGTGTATGTGTGTGTCTGTGTGTGTGTGTGTGTGTGTGTGTGTGTGTGTGTGTGTATGTGGTGTTGGAGGAACATGTACATGCCAGTGCAGATACCCTCAGAAACCAAAAGATATTATTGAATTCCCTGGAGCTGGAGTGACATACACGTAGTTGAGAGTCACACAGTGTGGATACTAAGCTCAGGTCCTCTACAAGAGCAATGCATGCTTTTAACTGCTGAGCCATCTCTCCGGCCCCCTTAAATTGCTTCTTCACGGGTATCAGGTCACAGCAACAAGTAAAGAAACTCATTTGAGGTAGCTTCTGGCGTGTAGAAGAGGTCAGGAACTAAGCCTTGGGCCTCTCTGGTATAAAGACACAACAGAATTGAGGAGGAACCGAGAAAGAGAAACTAGTGGTGTCCATAGACCAAGAGAGAGTAGCATTTTCCAGGAGAATAAAATGCAAGGTGATCCTCTAACAGAAAGGAGAGAGGGATACCTCAGGTCACAGAGAAGACATGCTTATGCAGAAATATAATTTGCACATTTTTTAAAAAAAGACAATGTCAGTTGGCTGGCTGACCCTGGCTGACCTAGAACTCACAATGTAGACCAACCAGGCTGGCCTCAAATGCACAAGAGATTCACATTCCTCGACTTTCAAAGTTCTGGTGTACATATCTCTTTGTCTCAAAAGAAGAAATCCTTAGGAATGTAATTAATTTCTGAGTCAATGAGAATGCACATTTTTGACCAGCATCACCCCCGGAGGAGGCTCATAGAGGGACCCAGTCTGTGGTGAGAGTCTGAGCTTGTGCTACACAAACACTGAATAAGACTCAACCTGAGAACCTTGGGTTGGTCGCCATGTCTCATGTGAACTTAAGCCAACTCCCTCGCAAGTCAAAGGGAGCCAACAAAGATCCTCCTTCATAAGACCCCAGCCCTTGGAACAACTGAGGCTGATGGAGGATGCCCCTATTGTTTGGAAAGGACAAGAACAATGGCTCCTTCAGGTCTGTGTCCACTAGAATTTAGAATGTGGCTCCACTGGTTGAGATGGCAGGGTGGCACTTCCAGATGTGCTAGTGGTAGGTACCTGAGAACTTCCTGTGCCTTGTCCAGGAAGTCAGGACGGGGGAGTGATACTGAACTAAGAGACCTTACAAGAGCCACCCAGGTACAGACCTGAGAGGCTGTGCAGCCAATGGTATGGAGGTGAATTAAACTGATCTTCCTTAGATGCGATGTCATGTGGAGGAGGCCCCAAGCTGGTCCTGAGCAAAACCAAGTGTGACAGGTCCAGTAGCTCTGAAGTGGTGCAGGCTTAGGACAACCACCTTTCAAAAGTCTGGCTATCTGTGTCAGGTTCTCAAAGGAATCAAATCCAGACAGACGGAGAAAACTGCCCAGGATGCTCAGTGAGTGGGACAGCTGGGTTTGTTTGGGGTTTGTGTGACCTGGTGGCCTGATTAGCTGCTAGCAATGTCTAGCAATGGGGACCCTGTGGGGCTGTAGTCTTCAGTCTCTCAGGTTTGGACATATCTACCAAAATTTCCCAGTTGAAGTCCAAAACATCAATATTTCAGAGTCTGACTGGATTTGAAATGAGAATGAGGATCTTCAGCCTAATTCCTTAAGATTATTAGGGTGGCCCTAATCCAAGTTTATTGGAACTCTGATAAAGGGGGGAAAAAGAGGGAGGAAGAGATTTAGACACAAACACCACAGAAGGAACACCTTGTGAAGACACAGAGAGACAGCTATTTACTAGCTAATGTGACCTGGAGCAAATTCTTCTCTCACAGCCCTCAGAAGGAACCAACCCAGCCAGATCCTCTTCTTGGACCTCCAACCACCAGAACCATGGAAGTATTGATCCCTAAGTCTTGGGCTGCCTGTTTGACACCTCAAGAGGGCATCTGAATGTAGCACTGAAACAAGATTCCTATCCACGAACTTGACAGGTGAAGCTTCCCCCTGGGGACACATGGAGAGAGGCTCCAAGCCCCAGGAGGACTTAAGCAGAAGATATAGACAGCCCACAGTCGAAATAAGAACAGCAAATCTTTGAAGAACTAACCTCTGGTTGAAACTAATACTGGAAAACAGCCCTTGTTACCAGTGAGTTTGATGGACCTGTTGAACAGATACTTAAGAAAGGTCTTCCAGGGAGTAGAGGAACAAAAGTGGGTCACGTCACCTGGTAAGCTACCGTGTCTCCACCTTTTCCTGGTCAAGGAGTTTCAGAAGATAATGGGACTCTTCCTGTCACCACCCTAGACAAAGTGTCACAGAACCACCTTGACCCACTGCTTAGCTTGGCATGGTGAAAGTAGCCCAGATGAGGAGTCCAATGGTTGGGTTCCCCAGTGCACCAAGCATGGAATCCCATCACCATCTAGGAGTTTTGACATTGACTTCACATACATATTTCTGTCAAATTAGGTGATTTGTTACTGTGTCTCTTATATATCAAAGGGACTTTAGGGGGCTTGTATCACAAATCATATTAAGCTATCTAAGCAAGTGTAGAGAAACAGCAGTTAAAGGAAGGAGATAATTATACATTTAAATAGAAAACATGAATTAAGCCCCCAAACTTAGTTCTGAGCATCCTGGCAGCTAAGAAGAACAAAGTAAAACACAAAAGTTAACAGCAAGAAGTGTTAATAGAACACTGTGATCTTTTAAAGTAAACCATCATACAATATTTAAATTTTTATTTCAGCGTGTGCATCCCAAACATGTTCTGCATTCCAATTTCTCATGTTTCTAGATGTTTCAGATTTCCCACATAAGCCCAGCTTCAAACTGACGAAGATACACATAGTCCCTTCCTGATCCCAATCCTGTGTCCTAGGCAAACTCCTTTCTCCCTTTATAAAGGAAATACCCTTTGTATCTTTTCTGATAGTAAAGCCAGCATTTGTTCCTGTCATACAATACATAAGAGGTTGAAGAATATTTTTAGAATACAAATACCCACTCTCGTCCCTACCAGATGAAAGGCAAACCATTCCACCTGAGTGCATTTCAGTATTTTTCTCTGTCCTTTGAGTCTCCCGTTGTTTCGTGGCCCACATATTTTAACTTGTCTCAACTGAAGGCTATTTTGTTCCAGGAAAATACCATGTCAAAGCATCTTGAATTACCAGCTCTTCCACCTCTCCAAAGCTTGGAGCTCATTTCCCTTAAACTAGAAGTTGAGCAAGCAAGCTTCAGCTGCCACCTTCGCCCTGCCTGCGTGGGTGAGCCTTTCCAGGGACAAGGCCCTGCACAGCGTGTCCATGGGCGCCACTTCTGCTAGCTCCCCCTGCAAACTGTTGGAGACCTCAATCCAAACCTTGAGACTTCTTCCCACTGAGATCTGATTTTCTCAGTGACTGTCCCTAGAAGTTGTGAGGCATTGGAAAGTGTTACTACCACATGTAAAAAAAGAAAAAGAAAAGAAAGAAAGAAAGAAAGAAAGAAAGAAAGAAAGAAAGAAAGAAAGAAAGAAAGAAAGAAAGAAAGAAAGAAAGAAAAAAAAGGAAAAGAAAAGAAAAGAAAAGAGAAAAAAGATGACTGGATCTGGATTTGTTTGAATTTCCTTGACCTGTTCTGTTTTTCCCATTTGAAATTGTATCCATAGGACATTCATAAAAATGAACATTTTAATCCTACCTCAAGATAATGAGACCAGGGGAACTCTATGTGAAATTGTCCATCCATTCTTATCCTACACGTGGGGACATTAGCTGTGTGGTAGGGAGACAGTTGAGTAAAAAGGACTCACATGAGGATTGAGGACAGGAAGAACGTCCTCTATGGGATTCTGCCAGGAAAGCTCATTTCACCCCCCAGGATACAGCCGGTGGGAGATGCCAACAGTGCCTACTTCACCTTGTTCCCTCCCTGGGGAGACCAGCAGTTACCCTCCTTTGTTCTATTATTTTTGAGGGCCGCCATCTTTTCCTTCATGCTGGACAGAGCAGCCTGGTCTTCCAGTTCCGCTTCCTTGTCCATGAGGGAATTGTTCTTCCTGGACTACCATGTACATCCCTGAAGCCACTGCCTAGGACTCATTGGCATTGCTGTCCTGAGAGGAAGCATCTCTGGAGAGAGTGACTGTGATGTAAGCCACAGACCTCTTTATTCCCTATGGCCCAACAACAAATGCACCCCTGATGTCAGACTCTCCAGGAAGAAGGTCATAGCAGATGATCACCCTCAGCCCCAGGAGGGCACAGAACTCTATGACCGTTTTGTCAAGAGCCTCTCAGCACCGACTAAGCTCTGGGACCACTGATGGAAAGTGAATCTTTCACAGAGCTCTACAGAGATGCTCTAGTGTGCATGGGAGTTAGAGCTACCCATGATGCACCACTGCCAACCTTGGTCTTGCTCATGCCTTGGCTGACCCTCACTGGCACTGGGTCCAGCCACACTCTTTCTCACCATCAACAGCCTTCAGGAGAGGCTTTTTATTTGTCCTCCTACATCACTGGTTCCTCCTGTATAAGCACCCTGGCTACCACCTAGTGTCTGTGTCCAAGTGCCTGGAGCTCCGCCCTCTTACTGCTGGTCCAGGCTTAGGCCCTGGTGGTATCTCCTGAAGTCATCTTGTATAGCAGCCATACAGAAATGCCCATTGTCCCATTTGACATATGACAACCCATATGACAGCTTCCATCACCTCTGTACTAAGTGTTAATGATTTGGTTTGCTTTTTGATATCTACACACATCCAGCTCTCCAGTCCAGACTTCTACAGATTTCCAGATGACCCTGACTACCCGAGAAATGGGCTTAGACCTGAAGACGTCAATCAATATGTTTTTGACTGCCCAAAGCATTCTGGGACCACTCAATGCCATTACTGTGTAAGGTGAGGTGTGAATATGGAAATGAGATTTTACACGCATGGCCATATTGCCACCACCTCAAGGCCAGGGAAGGACTGGTCCCAGCTTATCATCTCTCAGAGGATATTGAAACAGATAGGCTGATGAACTGGAATACTAGCTTAGGCACATACTAGTAACATGACTTGGAGCAAATGAGTCACATTCTCTGGCCACACCAACCTGAGAGGGCTGTTGCTTGCTGTACGTGCAGGGCCTGGCATCTAGTTGACACTTAGATGTCACTGTTCTCCCATCTCTGTGCTATCCACTTGAAACTGGTTGGAACCTCCACAAAGAAACAGAAGACGTATAAACCCTGGCCCCTTGACATGACCTGCTAAAAGCATGGTGTGTTTTCCTCTGTTCCTAAGCCTTGTGCTCCCAATAGCTTCCTCATCGACCTTAGATTAGGTCACGAAACTAGACTGTAATTTTGGAAGTCACACAGCTAAGCAATACATCATTAGCATCCAACCAACTCCACCACAAATAACACCTCTGATGCATGGGTTAGCCTAGCAGCTGCCAAGGTTACTTCATACAAGCTCAAAGGTCACTTCTGCTAAACACATTCAACTATCCACTCAAGCCTGCACATACCTGATGGGATAAGACTTGATATCTGTTTCTGTGTCTGGCTGATGCCCTGTGTCTTCAACTTGGATCCAGGTTTGTCTCTGTTCCACGTGGAGACATGTTGTGCATTTGAGGAACGTTCTGTCTTGTACTTTCCAGTGCTGGGTGGTCATGTGGCTCTTCCACCTGACCCTGTGCTCTCTTAAAATCGCAGGCACTCAAGGCCATCAGCCCTACCACAAGGCCAAGTTCATAAAGGATGACAGCAGCAGTGGGAGTGACCACTAATTACAGGCTGACACACCTAGAGCATGGAAAAGTCTTTAACTGGACAACAAGAGACTCAATAGTTTTTCCTTTAAGTAGGCAGCCATCGGCTCACCAGTGATAAGGGCAGGCTATTTATCTTTTAAAAGCAAGCTCATTATGAATGGACAACAGCTAAAATTTAGCATCCCCCCCCAGCCCCCAAAAACTATAAAAACCTGATGTTACCATCTCTAAGCAAGCTGACTGGTCACTGCTATTTCTCTTTGGCCCAAGTCAACTGGAATTGATATTCTAATAATGGAGACTTACCTGTCTTGGGTTGGTCTCCTTTCTACTATCCCCATACTAAGATATCAGTGGAGCAGCTTCAGAAACATGGGGAAAACCAAGAAATTTTTGACACAATGGGGTTCTGTACCTCTATATGTAGAATGACGTTGTCTCAGAGCCTGACCCTGGCCTCATCACAGCCTTCTATGGAAGGTAACATTTCATTTCCATCATAAGGACCCTGTGACCTGCCCGCATGAGCTAGAACCCTGACCAACCTCCCATTCTGATGTTCTTCCTTGGAGACTCCAGCAGGAAGCTCAAAGCAGAACTTTACTCCTGTGCTGGGAAAAGTCCTGGCCCAGTACCCTGTGCCCATCTTCCACCTCTGCACCTCCCAGGGAGAGGAGGGACCTTGCAGTCAGGGTCCCACTGTGTCCACTAACCCAGATTCTCTGCAGGGCTGCTATAGGGAACATAAAGGGAACAAATCTCTCCTTATTAGTATTTTAACTGGCTTATTTGTATTTCATGTCTTCCTATAAATTATGTCAGGAAGACTGCAATGTGGGCAATCGAAGGCAGAGATCAAAGCCAGGTAAGGGGGCAGAAAACAGATTTGGGGCTAAAAAGACAGGCTAAGGAACTGAAGAGTTATCGAGTGTGGTGGGAGAGGACACTTGGGTGCCTAGTCTTCAGGGAATGTAGACTTACATGGTCCTGAAACTAACACAGCACCCAACCTTCCCCTTAGGGACCAAGGAATGATTACCTTAACAAGAAGCTCCCCTCTTGGCCCCTTAGGAGGCAGCATGTTCACAGACACTCCAATGAAAGCAGCACCTCCCGGGCATTGCAACATAACCCTGGCACCAGGTACCCAGCTCTGCTGCATTCCAGGGAAGACCTGAATTGCCATTTGAAGTTCTGACCCAACTATCAGGACCAACAGTCATGGCCCAGTTTCCACCATGACTGTCACCCATTGGCTGGCACTTGTCTGCTGTTACCCTCGATTCTGAGTCTGACCTCACAGCATCGGGCCTTCCTAGGCCTCTCCATCTTCCAGGCTCCAGCATCTGCCCATCCCCCCAGGCCCCTCTAGAAGAAAAAGCATTTATCAATGAGATGCTGTGTAGCACAGTGATGACATCTTTGCTCTCTGCAGCCAGGGACCTGGACTTGAATTCTGTCTGTCTTCATATGCAGTATGTGACTTAGACCATTGTCCATGTTGTGTCCTCCTTAGCAAATATAGGCAAACGACAGTGCCCGCCTGCCACCCTGTTCTCCCATCAAGAGGAAATGGAAGAATGAGGCTGGGCATCAGTGGTTTCCTGAGTTCCTACTGTATGGCAGGCAAACTTCTAGAACATCAGGGCAACCACTGTAAAAACAAGACTTAGCAAGATATTGTCGCCTTCCTTCTAGACTGTTCCACCTGAGCCTCCCTCTAGACAGATAGCAGCTGTGAGCCTCTGAAGCCCATACTTGCTCTCTTGGCTCATCCAGATGGCTCCCTCCTCCTCCTCCTCCCCCTCCTTTTCTTCCTCTTCCTCTTCCTCCTCTTTCTCCTCCCCCCTCCTCCTCTTCCTCCTCTTCTTCCTCCTCTTCCTCTTGTTCCTCCTCCTCTTCCTCCTCCTCTTTCTCCTCCTCTCCCTCCTCTTCCTTCCCCTCCTCCTCCTCCTCTTCCTCCTTCTCCTCTTCCTCCTCCTCATCTCTCCCTTGGTGCCACCTTTGTTGATAAGCTCACCGTCACCATCTTGAAAGATTACAATAACTTCTGAACTTGTCTCCTAGGCCATGTTGCCTCTCCTAGAGCTCCTTCTCTAGATGGCTGCCTCGGTGTGTTTTCTGGGGCATGGAAAGGACTAGCCACTATATTTGGCTATATGTACACCTTCAGTTGTGCTAATGTCTTCACGCCAGTCATTCCCTAATGGCCTCAGCTTCTTCCAACTAGAGGGAAGCTGGGCACCTTGGGCCCTGTCCTCCATCCATCTCCACTTCCCAGTCCATCTGCCCCAAAGCCTTCCTCTCACCTCCCTGAATATAGATGCTCCCCAGGACTCTTAAACTTTTCCTGCCTGTGAGCGGTCTTCAACTCCCCAGTACAAGTCACGTACTCCCCTATGGGAAAACCCAGCATCTGGCCAATGTGACATGTGCTGTATGCAGCCTTCCTTCTGTTTGTCTTGGATAAAGAATATGTGTAGCTCAGTAAAAACCTGGAGGAAATTCTGGGTTCTCATACTCAATGGCCTTGCAATGTCAGCTTCTTCATTTGATATTAAGGCCTTCCCTTTGAGCAGCACAGTTGCCCCGTGACTGTAAAATGGACCTGTTGTTCGGGATGCCACTACCATTTCCAGCATCTGAGTTCAACCTTATCAGTCATTTGAGAAAAGTTTTACTCAAGACCACACAAGCCACTTTTAAAATCAGCCCATTCTGTAACTGTACTTTTTGGCTACTTTATCAAGCTCTTACACCTACCATCCCTCTCCACCTCGATCCCTTCCAACACTAGGTAGGAGAGAAAGGTTAGAGGGAAAAGGGGTGTAGAAGACTACTTCCTGCTGATTAGGAGCATCAAGTCGCTTGGGGAAAGTCCAATCTTTGTCGTCAGGATATTGCCAACCAGCAATCTAACAAGCCACTACAGCAGGGAGAACAGCAGCTGCTACAGCCTCTCAGGGCTCTCACGTTTGCACCCTCTCCAGAGTCCTCGGATCTTCAGCTGACAGAGTCACGCTCCTGCCAGAGCATGGGACACATCACAGTCAGCTGCTGTGGACAGTCTGAAGCAGCCCCTTAGCCCACACCTGGGCCATGATTAAAATGAAGACATATTCACATAACATAACCAAGTTTCCTAGAAAAAGAAACCAAAATTACCACAACATTCTATCCAGCTGGTTTCCCCGTTCAAAGCAAATGAGGAAACCAGGACAGGGAAGCTACCTGGGTCACAGGAAAATTGAGCCACCCACCCATGGTGACAAGTTGATTTGCAATTTTGCAAGTCTTTCTCCAGCTTACACTAATTCATGTCATGTCCCGTGACATAAGTGGCGGTTGAGGGACCCCCTACTGACAAATGACATTAGTCTGTGAACCAACAAAACTTACCCAGAGCATCAGGGAGAGTCAAGCCAACCCAGGCTTAGGCTAGGTACTGTAACAGAGAGGAAGGCATTCCTAGCAGGGGCTACACCCTCATCCTAGTTCTAAGATCTAAATGATGTGGTCATGAGAGACTTCATTCACAGGGTCTGGAATGATGGGACCTGGACTAGAACTGAAGCTGACAGTGGAGTGTGAAGATATGACAGACTGTGTTCTGATTAGGGATCAGCCTGTGGTGGGTGGTGCCATCCATGAGCTGGTCGTTCTGGGTTCTATAAGAAAGCAGGCTGAGCAAGTCAGTAAGCTGCACATCTCCATGGCCTCTGCATCAGCTCCTGCCTCCAGGTTCTGCCCCGTGGGAGTTCCTGTCCTGAATTCCTTCACTGATGGACTAAGATGTAGAAGTAGAAGCCAAATAAACCCTTTCCTCCCCAAGTTGGGTTGGTCATGGTGTTTCATCACAGCATTATAAACCCTACTGACAACACCACCCAAGTAGGCGTGCTGCAAGTGGGACTCTGTCTGTCTGTCTGTCTGTCTCTCTGGTCATCTCTCTTGTCTTTTATCACCCAAAAAACTTGACGTGTTTTTGACATACACCCATGATGCAGCATGTAGCAGTTTTTATTTTTCAGGATTGAGTCGTACTCCACAGCACAGAGTACATTTTGTTTCTCAATTGACAGGGGTGTGTGTGTGTGTGTGTGTGTGTGTGTGGTGGCCACCTTTTCACTTCTATAAGTCCACTGTGGAGATTCCTATTCCAGCTTTGTGGTTTTACTACTTTGTGTCACAGCTAGTAGTGGAATCGTTGAGGTAGGATGTTGAATAAAAATGGCAGGAACAGACATCCTTGTCTTGTTCTGACCTTAGGCAGGAAGCAGCCGACATCTGACGGAGAAGTTCTTTGTTCCTAATTTGTTTATAACAGGAAAATACATTGTAGTTTTATCAATGCTTCTGCTACTTAAATTATAGTGTAATTTTTAAAAATGTATTTTATTGGTTATTTTATTTATTTACATTTCAAATGTTATAACCCTTCTCAGTTAAATCCCCTATCCCCTCCCCCACCCCCTTTCTCAGCTTCTATGAGGGTGCTCCCCCATCCACCCCTTTTCCCCTCAGGGCCCTAGCTTTCCCCTATACTGGGGCATCAAGCCTCCACAGGACCAAGGGTCTCTCCCCTCCCATTGATGCCCAATAAGGCCATCCTCTGCTACATATGCAGCTGGAGCCCTGGGTCCCTCCAAGTGCACTCTTTGGTTGGTGGTTTAGTCCCTAGGGAATTTGGGGGGGGTCTGGTTGGTTGATATTGTTGTTCTTCCCATGGGGTTGCAATCCACTCCACCTCCTTCAGTCCTTCCCCTAACTCCTATTGGGGTCCCTGCACTTAGTCCAATGGTTGGCTGCGAGCATCTGTATCTATATTGGTCAGGCTCTGGCACAGCCTCTCAGGGAACAACCATACCAGGCTCCTGTCAGCAAGCGCTTCTTGTCATCAGCGTGTAGTATGATTTTTTTTTGTCCTTTATTAATACAGTATATAAAATTGATTCATATATGGTAAAACATTCTTGGAACAAATACCATTTGATTATGCAATGTATTCATTTTATATGTAGCAAAAGCCATAATTTTATTAAGGAATTTTCTATATTCATAATGAATGATGGCCTGCAATAATTCTTGTGATATCTTCACTTGGCTTTAATACTGGGGAACATACTGACTCATAGGATGAATTGGAAGGTGTTTGTTGTTGTCCTGCCTCCAGCCCCAATAATCCTTTAAATCCCTGGGTGAATTAACCTATGAGGCCATCTAAGCCTAAATCTTTTTCTTTGGTCAGACAGGTATTTGGTGACTAATTCAATTTCTGTATTTCTATAAGTCTCCTTACAAGTTTTTATTTCTTCATGAGTCAGTTTGTATCCTTTTGAGGATTTACCCTTTTGTTTAGACTATCTAATTGTGAATTTGACAGTGATGTCCTCTCATTAATTATTGCTAGTACTTTGAGAGTTCTGTATCTAATCTAGCTATCTACCTATCTACCTATCATCTATCTGCCTACCTATCATCTACCTACCTATCCTCTCTCTATCTATCTATCTATCTATCTATCTATCTATCTATCTATCTATCTATCTATCTATCTGTCATCTATCTACATCTATCTATCTATCTATCTATCTATCTATCTATCTATTTATCTATCATCTGTCTGTCATCTACCTCTATCTATCTATCCATCTATCTATCCATCTATCTATCATGTACCTACCTGTCATCTATCTATCCATCTATTTATCATCTACCTACATCTATCTATCTATCTGTCTATCTATCTATCTATCTATCTATCTATCTATCTATGCATCTATCTATCATGTACCTACCTATCCTCTCTCTCTCTCTCTCTCTCTCTCTCTCTCTCTCTCTCTCGTCTACCTACCTATCCTCTATCTATCTATCTATCTATCTATCTATCTATCTATCTATCCATCCATCCATCCATCCATCCATCCATCCATCCATCTATCTATCCATCCATCCATCTATCCTTCTATCTCTTATCTATCTCTATCTCCACATGAGATGCCCGATAAGCACACACTGGCTGTATAGATCTCCAATGCCTTGTTTACATTTCTTTGATTGTTTTTTCTGTTCTCCAGACTGGAAAATATCTACTCTACTGATCCGTCTCCAACTTTGCTGAGTCCCCTGCTTTCTCACACTACTATAGGACCCATCTAGTAAGTATTTTGTGGCTATTTTATTCCCAACTATCATTTAAATCTCTTATATACAGTCTCAATTTTTGATTCTTGTTTAACAATTTGGTAAGTCACTATCAAAACTTTTTTTTCTTATTCTCTACCTTTAATTCTTTGAGCATCGTTATAACACCTTCCAAGTATTTGTCTGCTAATTCTGTTTCTGGGATGTTCAGAGTCTGTCTCCGTTGCCTGTGTTCTAAGCATGGAACCTCGCCCTCCAGTTTCTTTGCCTGCCTTAAATTCACTGTTTGAAAATGAGACATTTTAAATAATAGTTTAAAACAATCCTAAATATAACTTGACACCCCTGCTGCTCTGGTGGATTTTAGCAACTTGCCTGGGCTTTAACTAGTACCAATATGCCAATATTGGCTTATCAGTTGTAACTAGTACATCAAATTGATACAAGATGTTAATAATGGGAAAATAAGTGTAGGGTTTAATGTGACTTCTCTGTCTTATCTGTGCTATTTTTCTGTAAATCTAAAATAGTTTCTCAAAATACACATTTTATTTTAAAGATTCCTACAAAGCATTTGTGGGAAACTTTAAAGTCCATTCCTAAAGGACTAATGGATTGAGAGAGGAATCCCAATGGGATCGGATAGTCTTTGGAACTGATGACAGTAACACTAACAGACATTAAGACCTTTGAGATATGAACTAAAACATCAGGAGAGGCTTAATGGAGAGAGCACTTTCCACACAAGCATGAGAACCCGAACTGGATCCCCAGAACCTGCTGAGGAAAATCATCTTCTGGTGCTCGAGCGCATGTGCGCCCACACACACACACACAAACACACACACACACACACACACACACACACACACACACACGAGCTCGAGCAAGGATGTTAAGACCAAAATGGTCTGACCTCTTCAATAAGCTGTAAAGTTATCTGACCTGCACCCACTGGTCCATCTCTGAGCACACTGCCCCATTAGAGTCAAGTCATTGGAAGGGTGGCCTGTGTCTACGCAGCTCACGTATGGGTGAATGAACCGCCACCCTGCCCTTCCATACTTCCTGTCCTCTTGGCAGTGACTAAACACTCAGAGGCCTTCTGATTGACTCTGCCCTGTCTCCTTCCCTGGCGGCTTTGTAGAAAGTCCCAAGTCTGCAGCACCCGTGACAACCTGAATTATCCCTCACGAACTCCGAGACCTGCTTTTCATTTAAGCACCTCCATATCTAGTTGATGACAAAAACATCCTTGAGTTGTGTGTTTTCCTTCTTGTGACCCCAGCCTTCCCAGCATTGACTGCTCAGTGTTGACAAGGCATAGGCGAGGGAGGAAGCTCCCTCCTCACAAAGGATCAAGTTAGTGTAGGCTCTGCTCTTGGGTCTGCCGCCAAGCCAGAACCACTCAGCCATTAACAATGCCTGTTTAAAAATAGCAACTCTGGGACTGGAGAGATGGCTCAGCAGTTATGAACATTTGTTGCCCTTGCAAAAGAGCTAGGTCGAGTTCCCAGCACCCACACGGTGGCCCACAAGCATCCATAATTCTAGTTCTAGGGGATCTGAAGCTGCCGCTGACCTCCACAGTCGCCACACACACACACGTGATACACATATATACATGCAGGCAAGCACTAGTACACAGAAAATAATAAATCTTAAAGGAATGATAAAATGTAAAACCTACCACCTCTACAGCCCTTGCTTGGCGTACCAGAGTGAGTGTGAGTGAGTGTGCGCTGGGCCTTTTGCTGAAGTGGGAGCCACAGAATGAGATGTCGGGATAAGGAAGAGCAATGGGAGAGGAAGGACAGACAGCTGTGCTGTGCCTGCCACAGAGGCCAACCCACAGTGCCTGGTGACTAGGGGTGGCACAGCGGCCCCTCCCCCTCTGCAGGCGTCCTCACTTGGAAGGGGAGCCTCTCAGGTAAGTGCAACATTAATTCATCCACATGGAGGCTTCCATGCTCCGTGCACTTGTTACTTTCAGACACTACAGAGCCGGGCAGACATCCCTGGAAGGTGGTTTGCTGACGACGGGTGAAAAGAACCCTTTGACTAATTCCAATTTCTAAGAATTTACACAAAGAACTCACTAGAGAGGTGTAAACATTTATGGATCCAAACTTTATTACAATGTTAAGTACCCCCAAACCAGAAACCAATCTAAAGGTCCAAAGAGGAAGGAATTTGTCCAGTATGCTACCCATAGGGTTCCTGTCCTGTAAGGTTGGGTAAAACACAGCAAAGGGCGTGTTCTGTGATCCCGTGCTGCTGTGCACACAGACATATGGAAAAAAAATAAGCTTCAAAGTTCAGCAAAATATTAAATATTGCTACTGGTCTCCCTAGGCTTTGTTTGTTGGTTGGTTTTTTTCCTCTATTTTTGCTGGTGATGAAATCAAGGGTCCTGCCACTGAGCGGTAGAAGAATCCCTTCTTTACACTCTTCAGAAACCTCTCCAAAACGTTAACATGAAAATATATTACTTTTACATCCAGAGGGGGAAAGTTTTTCTGGTTCTGTTTGGTTTTATTGTCCACCAATGGTGCTGATAACATGGAAACGAACCCATCTCTTATCTTCAGGAAGGATGCGAGCTTTTCGTATCACCGGGCTTAGAGAACCCATCTCCACGATTAAAAGATAATTTTCCAACACATTTCCTCTGAAGAGCAAACACTGTGAGTGAGAGCTTTTCATCAAAGGAAACCTGAGAGATCATAGCCAAGGGACAGACAGTGAGAATTGTCTCAGTCAGGTTACTGTCACTGTCACAGAACACCCGACCAAAGGCAGGCTGGGGAGAAGGGGTATTCCACTCGTAATTTCATATACCAGTTCATTATTAAAAGCACCGAGGCAAGAAACTGGAGGCAGGAGCTGATGCAGGGGCCATGGAGGGGGTGTAGCCTAAGGCTTGCTCTGAAGTTCTGTAATTCTCTAAGACTGCTCTCTTATAGAATCCAGGACCACCAGCCCACAGACGCTGCACTCACAATGGGCTGGGTCTTCCTCTGAGAAAGGGAACAAAATACTCACAGGAGCAATAAAGGAGACAAAGTGTGGAGCAGAGACTGAAGGAAAGGCCACCCAGAGACTGCCCTGCCTGGGGATTCATCCTATAAACAGTCACCAAACCCTGACACTATCATGGATGACAAGAAGCACATATCAAAAGGAGCATGCCATGGTTGTCTCTGGAGGAGCCCTGTCAGAGCCTTACACATACAGAAGCAGAAGCAAGAAGCCAACCATTGGACTGGGTGTGGGGTCCCCAAAGGAGGAGTTGGAGGGCGGTCTGGAGGAGCTGAAAGGGTTTACAGCCCCATGGAAAGAACAACAATGTCAGCCATCCAGATGCCCCAGGACTCCCAGGGTCTAAACCATCAACCAAGGGGTACACATGGTTCCAGCCAAAAATGTGGCAGAGGAATGCCTTATTGGCATCAGTGGGAGTGGTCCTTGGTCTGGTGAAGGCTCAAGAGATGCCCCAACAAAGGGAAACCGAGGCAGGAGGGGGTGGTGGGAGTGAGTCAGATGGAGGGGCATATACTTGGAGGCAGGGGGGTAGGAGGAGGAGTTGGGGGTTTTCGGGGAGGGGGGGAAACCTGGAAAGGTTTTAGCATTTGAAATGTAAATGAAGATTATGTTCAATTAAAAAAAAAGAAAGAAAGAAAAAAAGAAAATGCTTTGTGGGCTTGCTTACAGCCAGCCCTTATGGAGACATTTTCTCAACTGGGAGTCTTTCCTTTCAGATTACTCTAGCCTGTGTCAAGTTGACACAAAACTGGCTGACACAAACGGAATGTATTTAAATTTTAGGTTGGAGAGATGCCTCAGTGTTTAAGAGCACTGACTGCTCTTCTAGAGGTCCTGAGTTTAATTCCCAGCAACCACATGGTGACTCACAAACACAGCAATGCGATCTGATGCCCTCTTCCGGTGTGTCTGAGGACAGTGACAGTGTACTCACACACATAAAATAAATTTTAGGCATGAGCAACTGAGAAGTCACAGGTCCTTGGGTGAATGTCCTTGTGTCTTCTTGAGATGATGGAAATGACACAATGGCCAGGATCCTTAGGGGAAGGGGACAGAGGAGAAAGGGTTCTTTCCTGATTGCTCTATCAATACCAGCTGGGAGGGAAGAGAAACACTTAAAGCTGGTTAGTGTCTGTGGGTGGGGATTCCAGGGCTCCCGCAGATGCCAAAACCCAGGGGAGTACAAGTCCCATGTATAAAACGGCAGTGTTTGTGTATGACACGCCCCTCATGCAATTCAGATATCTATAGACATATCTGGAACATTGTAAGTTACATACAAAGACAAGGAAGAAGTCCAGAAATGTTCAATACAGATGAATTTTTCCATGCAATTTCTGACCTACAGTCAGTTAAATCTACAGATTCTGAGTGGCCACTACATAAAAGTGTAGGCTTTTATGGCACGGACACTAAAATAACATATTTGTAAAGCTGGATTTATGGTAAAGAAGGAGTAGAGGGAGAAGATGCATATTAATGTAAGCACACACATAGCACAGAGCACCAGGAGACTAACCAAAAACTGCAGCTGGGAACATCATGTGACATTGGAACTATGAGACAGCCACCATCCCTAACGTCTGGACTCCCTCACACTAGAAAAAAATGTAGCCTCCTCCCAATACAAAGTAAAAGTGATGGATCTGAATGCTTACGGTGACTGCACACTAACAGTGTACACTTTAATTTTAAGTGTACACTGCACACTTGCAGTGACTGCACACTTAGTGACTGTTCACTGCACACATACAGTGACTGCACATGTACAGTAACTGCTCACTGCACACTTGCAGTGACTGCACACTGCACACTTGCAGTGACTGCACACTTAGAGTAACTGTTCACTGCACACTTACAGTGACTGCAAAGTTACAGTGCCTGCACACTTCACACTTGCAGTGACTGCATACATACAGTGACTGCACACTGCACACTTACAGTGACTGCACACTTACAGTGACTCCACACTCTATACTTACAGCAACTGCAAACTAGAGTATATAAATTGACTATGAAGGCTGTTAAGTATGCAAGAAAATAACTGCAAATTAGACACTGTTTTGGAACCATGAAAACAGAGTCCACAGGAGACAGTTTGAGCATCTGTAGACGCTGTTCTGCATCTACAGGTTACATATATATGTAACCCTGGACTTTTCTACCCAGCCTCTTTGTTCCTGAAATAAGGACTCTGAGACTTAATATTTCAAGAATACAAGAATAAATACCTAGGCCAAAAGCTTTGGTTTGTTCCCTGACTAGCTCATGACTTAATTACCCATTTATTCTATTCTAAGTCCTGCCATGTGGTTGGCTAGCTCTCCTCAGTTTCATTGGACCGTTACCTTCAGCATTCCGGGCGAATCTCCCGTGCCTATTTCCCAGAATCCTCTCTGTTCGTTGGCCGGATGTCCTACCTTCGAATCCTGCCTCAGCTCATTGGCCATAGGCTTTTTATTGACAGGTGATGCTTCCGTACATTGCACAAGGGATTCTCTCTATATATCTCAACTGGAATCGCTGTGACTTGGTGCATTAGGCAACAATTGCTACATTTAAGGCTGGGGAATCCTGGACACAGAAAAAAAAGTGAAGTGAGTACGTTCGATACCTTTCTCATTGCTGTGACCACACACCTGAGCAGTTAATGGAGGGACGGTCTATCTCCACTCCGGTTGAGAGAACACAGCCTGACAGGGAAGGCTGTGGTGGGATCCTGTCCGTGGAAGCTGGAGGAGGCTTGCTCACAACTTTGCAGAGTATGAAGCAAAGAAAGAGGAAGAGAGGCAGCGTGATGACTTCCTTTCTCCTCTATGAGTCCTGGATCCCAGGTCATCAGATGCGCCCCCCCCCCCCCCCCCCGCCGACATTCAAGGTGAGCCTTTCTTCCTCAGTTATCCTTTCTGGAAGCACCGTCAGAGACGGGTGCAGATGTGTCCCCTGATCATAAATCTAGTCAAGTGGCAATCGTGATCAGTCCTCACTGTGACTGATGCAAGTTCATGAAGCTCTCATTGATTGACTCAGCCATAGGTTTAGACCTGTGCATCACCAGCCCTTCGCTTACACGCTTCCCTGCTCATGTTAACACCTCTCCCTCCCCCTCCCCTCTCCCTTCCCCCTCCCTCTCTTCCCCTCCCCCTCCCTCCCCCTCTTCCCCTCCCCCTCCCTCTCCCCTTCCCCCTCCCTCTCACTCTGTTGTAGTAACAGCTGCAACCACTCCAAACACCGCTCCATGGGAGCCCTAGAAACAGATATTTCTAACACTGCTTCATGAGAACCTGGAAACAGACATTCCTCATTCCCTTAATCCTTGCCATCATGGGGAATAGATCATCACCTGAATCTTCACTTCTTCTCATTGGAAAAAGAGGAAAATCAAGAAAGATTTAGGAATTTGTCCTAATTCACATAAAAAACACTGAAATTGAGACTCCATTCTGTAGGCTGCCGTTTTGTCCTATTGATGGTGTCCTTTACCTTACAGAAGCTTTTCTGTTTCATGAGGTCCCATTTATTAATTGTTGATCTTAGAGCCTGAGCTGTTGGTGTTCTATTCAGGAAGTTGTCTCCTGTGACAATGCATTGACAAAATGGCAGCCTACAGGATGGGAAATGATCTTCCCAGCTCTACAGCCAACAGAGGGTTAATATCCAAAATATATAAAGAACTCAAGAAATTAAACACTAATAACTAAAAAAAAAAAAACAATTAAAAATGGGGCACAGAGCTAAACAGAGAATTCTCAACAGAGGAATCTCTAATGACTGAGCAACACTTAAAGAAATCTTCAACATCCTTAGTCATCAGGGAAATGCAAATCAAAATGACCCTGAGATGCCACCTCACACACCCTTCAGAATGACTAAGATCAAAAATTCAAAGAACAGCACTTGCTGGTGAGGATGTGGAGGAATTCCTCCATTGCTGGTGGAAGTGCAAACTGGTACAACCACTCTGGAAATCAATCTGATGGTTTCTCAGAAAATTGGGAATAGTTCTACCTCAAGATCCAGCTATATTTCCGGGCATATACCCAAAAGATGTTCCACCTTACCACAAGGACACTTGCTCAACTAAGTTCGTAGAAGCTTTATTGTAATAGCTAGAACCTGGAAACAGATGTCTCTCAGCTGAAGAATGTCTAAAGAAAATGTGGCACATTTACACAATGGAGTACTACTCAGCTATTAAAAGCAAGGACAATTTGCTGGCAAATGGATGGAACTAGAAAGTATTATCCTGAGTGAGGTAACCCATACCCAGCAAGACATGCATGGTATGTACTCACTGATAAGTGGATATTAGCCATAAACTACAGGATAGCCATGCTACCATCCACAGACCCAAAGACGCTAAGTAACAAGGAGCACCCAAGAGAGGATGCTTGAATCTTTCTCAGAAGGGGAAATAAAATATACACCGGAAGTGAATGGAGACAGAAACTGGGTGGGAGAGGAGGTGGGAAGGGGGAAGGGGTCAGGAATCAGGTGTGGAGAGAGCAGGGGTCCAGGTGAGAGGGCTTGGAGAGAGAAGAGAAATCGAGGGAAGGAAAGGCTTCTCTGGGACAAGCCCAAGACCTGGAATGAGGGAGACTCCTGGGAAGATATGGGGGTGACCTTAACTGAGACTCCTAACAGTGGGAGATATAGAGCCTGAAGTGGCCACCTCCCTCCTGTAGCCAGACAGGAGTTCCAGTGGAGGGATGGGAATACCAACCCATCCAGAAAACCTTTGATCCAAAATTTGCCCTGCCTACATGATATGCAGGGATAAAGACTCTTGTTGACCCATCAATGAAAAGTGTTTTCAGTACTCATGAGCACACAATCCCAGTCACCCATGATATATCGGGGGACACTGAGTTAGGATAAACTAAGGCTCCACATGTTGTGGGGCGTCCACAGAGAAGACTTCTCAGACATGGGTTTAAGTCAATAGAACGTCTTTTTTTTTTAGTCAGTCAGCAAATACACTCAGTATTTCAGGATCCCAGTATAGGCCTAAGCCTTTCTCAGAGTGAACTTTTAAGCACAAAAAACATGTTCTGGGTTGACACACCTCAGTTAACAAGAACAGTTAGCCAGGAGTAGAACTACTGAAGCTAAAAAAGCAAGGTTAGTACATTTAAAGACTTTCCCAGGACAGGGGACTTTGATGGATTAGGTCTTTGTTTTTTGTTTTGGCTGGTGGTACTGGCTATGTGCTGAGTTTGACAGCCTGAATGGCTGTGCATACTCCCAGTCGCAAAATTTACCTCTCTGAACATTTGTTAAGGCATCTCTTTAGAAAATTCTGGGTTCTGCTAAAATACCACTGGGCTGTAAGGGCTACTTTAAAACTCTACCGAGCATTGTCCCTGAAACAGCACAGTGCTGGCTATCAATATTACTCTTTACTGCCTTGTTTCTGCCAAAGATTCCCTTCTGTTCCCTGTTGTTTTCTCCCCTGCCTGCCAGGTGGAAGCTGAATCACCCCGAGTTGTTGGTGAGTGCGTGGCACTCCTCTGAGGTCTGTCCTACTCACCCTGTTTTCTTTCTGAAGAAATGAAGTGATGACTGATCTAGGCAGGTCCGAGAGAAGACTGAGTAGAATGTATTTTCTCATGGAATTCAACGTGAGTAGTGGATTTTTATTTTTGAAACATAAAACATGAAGGAAATAGAAAATCTCACAGCCCTAAAATAATCCAGTAGTAAAAGTTATTACTTGTAGTAGCCTTGCTGGTAAGTATTCCCCCCCCCACCCCCACCCAACTCAGGAAAAGATCAAGACCCTACTATTGGGTCACAGTTTCCTCTAAGATTGAAACATTTTATCCTGAAGGAAAGCTCCTTAGACGGGATGACAAACAACTCAAAACAGCTCCAGGAAGACCCTGAAACTGAACAGATTCACTAGCTTCCCTCCCCGCCCCCGCCCCCCCCCCCCCAGAGTAAGCTAGAAAACCTGAGAGTCCCTCTCAGACAGAGTTAAGCTGTGAAAACTCTCAGATAAACCAAGCTGCAAAGAAGACTGACACAAGACCAGCTGCCTGGGAGAGGCAAAAACCAGCCAAAACTGCCTAGAAGAGGTTTAGACCGACTTAAGCACCTGGAAGGGACTCTCTCCACCTAGTTGAGCTGCCTGTAGCTGTGCGGCGTCCTCCAGGTTCCAGCTTTGTGAGCCATCACCTGCGGTGGGTTGGGCCTTGGTGATGCAGCCGTCTGAGTCACTTCTACTTGACCATCTTCCTGTAAGTAACCCTAGTAAAACTCACGGCTCACCAAGTTGGACTTGGGTGTTTTCTGTACCTTAGTCTGTAGGACTCTGTATGTGGGGTGAATAGATAAGTAAATTGCATCTCTCCAGAAAATGTTTTGTCACGTAACTCCTACCATAGCCAGAGCCATCTTGAAAATGGAACAAAGTTGCAAGACTTCAACTACCAGATTTCCGAACTGGCTGTGAGTGCCGTCTCTCTGAAGGAGAGATACACAGGTCAGTAGAACAGAAGGCAAGGTGCAAAAGCAATACCTTATATTTACGTTCCAGGGCATTCAGTGGGAGGAAAAAAAAAACCAGTCTTTTTAACAAATGATATTGGAATATCTAGTACGAGCAAAAAAATAAAATAAATAGCTTCCACCATTAACTTTCCCTGAAATTCATTCAAAGTAGATCAAGAAACCAAACGTAAGCTGTAAAATTATATTTTAATTTAAAAAATAAAATTAAACAAAAAATAATAATTATATAAAGTTTTGAGGTGGGTGTAGTGGTGCACACCTTTAGTCCTGGTACTCGGAAGGCAGAGTCAGGCAGGTCTCTGTGAGGTCAAGGCCAACCTGGTCTATATAATGAGCTCCTAGAGAGACACAGCTACATAATGAGACCCTGTCTCACTAAAGCAAAACAAAATGACAAACAAAGATAATTAGGGTTTCAGCTGGGTCTGACAGCGGCGCGAGCCTTCCATCTAAAACAACAACAAACTGGGCTAAGGTAGCTTGCTGCTGTAGGTGAAGCCCAATCCAGTTCAGAGTATTTGTGGCGCTTTGAATATGCTTGGCCCAGGAAGTGGTACTATTAGGAGGTGTGGCCTTGTTAAAAGAAGGTGTCACTGTGGGTGGGGACTTTAAGACCCTCATCCTAGCTGTCTGGAAGCCGGTATTCTGCTAGCAGCCTTCAGATGAAGATATAAAACTCTCAACTCCTCCTGCACCATGCCTGCCGGGATGCTGCCATGTTCCTGCCTTAATGATAGTGGACTGAACCTCTGAACCTATAAACCATCCCCAATTAAATGATGTTCTTTTTTAAGAATTGCCTTGGTCATGGTGTCTCTTCACAGCAGTAAAACCCTAAAAGACAGTATTGAAAAGACAAAAACAGAAACATAATTACATTAAGCTCCTAGAAAAGTATGTTTGTCATTTTAGAATTGGAGAATGTTCTTATTTATCTGTGATTCACAGGTGTGATCTATTCAGAGAACTGATGAAAGCCAGGTCTGTGATCATAGATACCAGAAAGGGCTGATGTGTTCATTATTGGGAAACTGGAAGTTGAAGCTCCACCCACATAGCCCTAAATGACACTTCCTGGTCAACTTCTTCTCCAATCACGTGTTAGTAAATCTTTAACAACTAGCTCTCTGGGAGTTAGGAGATTAGAGCTGACTAGTATTGTTGCAGATCTCTGTGGGGTCAACGTACACCCCACGGCTGATATAAAAGAATGCCGGACAGCCTTCAGAATTAGATGAAAGTATGTATTTATTTTATTAGGAAAAAAATGCAGTTATAAACAGGAAGAGAGCAGGCTAGGCAGAGGGGAATACACCTATAATCCCGGCACTCAGGAGACTGAGGGGGGAGGAATCCAAAAAAACAGGCTGGGCTGCACAGCAAGACCATGCTGAGGAGAC
Organism: Tokudaia tokunoshimensis; assembly: GCA_036184795.1. Lineage (NCBI taxonomy): Eukaryota > Metazoa > Chordata > Mammalia > Rodentia > Muridae > Tokudaia > Tokudaia tokunoshimensis. Next base: position 3,157,666 of record BTHU01000011.1, read on the forward strand.
GGATGGGAAGAGGAGAGGGTGGTGGTGGTGGGTGGAAGAGGGTTGTATAAAGCAATCTGTTTGACAGTGAACTGGAAGCGTTTACCTCGGAGTGACACTGGAACATAATGCTGAAGCCATCTAGAAGAAAATATAATCATTTTCTATTGCTTGGTTCTGTAGATGACATTTACATGAACCAAATAAGATAATGATATGTATTGGATATTGATTTTAGAATTATCCTTTAATTAATTCACAAAAACCTATTATGAAACATGCCATAGAAACCACCAATTCTGACCATGAAGAAGTGAAGAGAGAGAATCTGACCTTGGTAGATGAAAGACTTCAGTACCCCCCCCTTTGGAAAGCAAAAAAAACATTGTCAAGACAAATAATTACATATATAACTTAAAGTTATTGAAGAACCAACCCAGTTGCAGATCTAAAACCAAAACAGTAAAACTATTCCATTGAAAGGGGGTGTGGGGAGGTGTTATAAAAGAAGAATTTTAATTGGTCATAATGTCATTTTCACACTGGCAAGTCATTACATATAATTTAGAGCTAATACATCTTGATGCAGAAGTATAATTATATTATTTACAATTACAGAGGTTAATTTCTGTAAGAACAAATGACAAAACAGTAATTGCTGTGAAAGCAAGCTGCCCCAGAAGATCCGAGGGGTGTCTAGAGCAGACGAATCTGTGGAGGAGGGAAACAGACTGGTAATTAGCTGGGGCTTGGGGAAATGGGATTGGTGGTGGTAGCACCATGTCTAGGATTTCTTCTGGGGTAATGAAAATGTTCTAAAGTCAACTGAGATGACAGTTGTACAGCTCTATAAATATACTAAAAACACTGTCTGGTACATAAATGAAATGGTTAACTTACTTCTATAAGAATTCCATACAAGAATAATGTATTTATCTATATGATGCCTTTCTCCCTTATCTCCCCATTCATGACCTCGTCTTATATAATTATAATTACATATGTTCACATGTATGCATGCATGCATCTGTGTGCACATGTGTGTGCGTATGTGTGTGTTTGTGTAACATACAGAGAGAGTCAACCTACTGAGTCCCATCTCTTACTGTTTTTTGGAAACTTCATATTTGAAAAGTGGACTAGTAAGTTCTTGTGACATTCATAGTCTAGAGCATGATATCATGTCTTATTCTTGGTGCTGCTGACCTGGGTCACTTGGTCAAGATGGTATCATTAGGTTTTTTTCCACCATAGTTATGACTTTTCTCTTTAAAGTCAACATCTTAGGGAGATGAAGCTAAAGTAAAGAATTGTTAGTGGCCTCTCCCCACAAAAAGTGATATGATATACATTTGATATAAAGTAATCTGATTTTTCTTGATTTGAGGCAAGACATGTGGAGACCAGATAAAGTATCTTTTGGTTGCTTTGCCCAACAGCTGATAAATTCCTGAACATTTCTTAGCTTTTCTAAGTTTGGGGATGTCAGACTATCAACTAATTCAGTATATGATGGTTTATTACAGTACCAATAACAAGTTGGAGAGATGGCTTAGTGGTTAAGAGCACTGACTGCTCTTCTAGAGGTCCTGAGTTCAATTCCCAGCAACCACATGGTGGCTCACAATCACCTGTAATGGGATCCAATGCCCTCTTCCTGTGTGTCTGAAGATAGCTACAGTGCATAAAATATGCATAAAATAAATGCAATACTAATAAGAAAGAAATATCCCCAAAACAGTTAACCTTTATTTTCCATGTACTTGACATATATATTTATGATACTATATGAAGCTAGAAAGACAGACATCCAGAGTAATTCCCCAAGACTCCATCACTAATGCTAAATATGTGAGACTGTGTGGTATTACATAACTACGCTTAAGTCGGACTGTAGTGTAAGCATTTCTAATATCAGATGATAAATGAATTACACTATTATTGGCATATAAATCATCAATGCCTGGGGTATTCCATATTCTTGGTTGATGGTTTAGGATGGTTTTTTTAAAAAGTTGACTCTATTTTCTTTCACTTATGTGTGTGCATGCATGTGAAGGCTTGAAATTGATGTTAGGAGTCTTCCTTGATTTCTTTGGTTAGAAAATGGGAGGATGGGCACCCCATTAAGGGGACATGTCAAAAATCTGTATCCACACCCCAAGATGCCTCTGTTACAGTTGCCCCAAACTCCCTACTCAACCTGCCTGCTTTCTGAATTCTGAAGACATTATTTCTCTTTCTCCTGTCCCATTTCCCTCTCCCCGGTGTCTGCTGACATCTCCAGATTGCCCAGTTTGTTTTTCTGTCAAATGCCAGTAAGAGTTGTCTTGCATTCCCTTCTTAACCACTTTTAACTTGTTTTTATCAATGAAACAAAAAACCTACAGAACGAACCTTATGTCTCCTGGTGGCATCACGGTAATCTGTACAGTCTCCGTGTACTTTGCTTTCACCTCCATGAAACATGTATGACCGCTGACGGTGTTCCCTGAGGCAAGGCTGGTGAATGCTGAAGACCTAAGCCGACTGGTGCAGAAACAGGAGCTCGTTAGATACTTCTCTCTTTTCCTGTATTCTAGAAACTTACCAAACCAAAAACAATTCTTTGAGGACAGAATTACATGAGACGATAACGTATAGAGCTTAATCATAAGACTTACATATAATATATGATAAATATGAATGATTGCCAGCATTGGAGGTAAGTGTGACCAAGAACTATATTTAAAGACAGAATCTGCCCAAAAAAGGTGTGATTTAAGTGTATTCGGTTAAGTTTAGGAGGTTTCAGTTAACAAATATATGGAATGCCCAGTCATCTTGATGCAGATTTAAAATATTTTCAGTTATTTTATGTGTATGGATGTTTTATTTGCATGTATGACTGTGTACCATGTGCATGCCTGGTGCCCCTGGGGTCGGGAAAGGGGCATCTGATCCCCTAGAACTGGAGTTAATATAGTTGTGAGCTACCACATGGGTGCTGAGAACTAAACCCAGTTTCTCTGGAAGAGCAGCAAGATCTCTTAACTACCGAGCCCTCTCTCCCGCCCCCATCTTGATGTGGTAAACAGGACACCAGAGTTTGGTATTAGGTAAGGGTAGAACTGAGTCCTATAAGAACCTTTTCCATGTTCCTGGCTTTCATTTCTTAATATCCTGAGGTCTGGAGGGCTGATGTACTAAGACATAGACATTTCTTCTGCCATCTCTTGGTTCCAGAGTCTCATCAAGGGGGTCTGAGCTTAGCTGCTGGTCCTCCATCTTGTTTTCCAGTAACTCCCATTGGCTGGAGATGTAGCTCAGCGATTGTGCGTGATAGCCTGGGCCTGGTTCTCAGCAGCATCTCCCCAGATATGTTTTTCTCAGACCAAATGACTTTACTTTCCTTATGCTTCAAATTTCCCTCCCCAACCCCCCCCCCGCCCCCAGAGCTGACGTCCTTAGAGGAGAGAGAGGCAGAGGCTGTGTGAAGATAGAGGTGGAGTGTGGTGGTCACAGCAGGGACCACAGGAACCATCGGAAGCTGGCAGATGCCAGGAAGGATCCTTCCTAGAGCCATCAGAGGGAGCATTCGTCTTCTCTGCCTGGTTAATACTTCTGCCTCTAGAACCAGGAGATGGTACCATTCTGGTATTTTTAAGTAGCTGAGCCTTTTGATCTGTTAGAGAAGCTCGGTGGCAAAACAGAGGGCAGACTGAGAAGAGAACCATACAACGTGACTCTCAGTGTCACATAGACTCCCAGATCTGCTGTCCCCACTCCCTGCCAAGGAGCAATCCAGCCTGCAGGACACAGAATGCATGCTCTGTGGACGTAGGACCATATTGTTTCACAGTTTGTCTGGTGCACTGGCCCTAGCACTTGACCGTGGAGGTGATAAATGAGTCCTACTCCAGTGAAGGTAAGCAGAGGACACACAACACCGGCCTCCCAAGCATCAAGTCACCAGCTACTGTCCAGGATCCCAGGGTTTCTGACTCCATGGATGCGGTAGATACTGATGATGAACCAGGACCACATTGAAAACCCTGATTGCAAGCCAGAGAGCTTCCACGGAGCCCCAAGATGTCCAAGCTTATGACCTCAACAACACAAAGTTCACCCTACAGACGAAACCAACCAAAGGAAGAGTCCCATCCCCACCCCTGTGTTACCACCGCTGGTCAACAGCAGGTGTCTCCCCTCCCTTCTCATTGGCCAAGGCATCACCTCCCACCATCTGCAGTCACTAATCTTTCAGCGAAGTCAGCTGTAAACTCCGGGAGTAGCAATCTGGGAGTAGCAACCGTTCAAGGGTGGAAGGAGCGTCTTCCTCCCGTACCCAGGGAAGGCAGAGAAGGGCAGATGCAGCTGCTTTGAGAAAGGACATCTTGTGCTCCACCCACACACACACCCACCTCCCAGCAGGGTGGCTGAGAGTTCCTAAGGGCAGTTGATAAGGTCAGATGATTGAATAAACAAAGTGAGGCATAAGTGTACTATGGAAGACTCAACACCCTTAAAGGGTGTTCCGACCCATGCCAGAATATGGCTGAGTCTGGTGAACGCTTTGCTAACTGAAAGATGCCAGCCACAGAAGAGGGGATCTGCACAGTCTGTTCACACAGGGACACCTGGGGGTGGGGGTAGGGCTGGAGGTGTCTGACTCGAGGAAGTAAAGTATTGACAGTCAGAGACTGGGGAAGCAAGTACGGAGCTGTTTAAAGGCGATAGAACTTCAGCTTGGAAGTTCTGTAGATGGGGCGATGTTGGTGAAAGTATTTGATGCTCAGGGTGGTCATTGAATACTGTGTACGTTGCACTGACGTTTTCTGGACAATTGTGGGGTGTGAGAGGGATTACTCTGAGCACTGTGGAGGAAGAAGCAGAGAAATTGAGGGTGTAGATGGGTCTGGGGAGGGAGTCTCTTTCTCAATGAATAAATAAATAATTGAAACCCACTTTCATGTCCCATCTTAATGCTCCTCTGTAAGCACCCAGAGCCTTAACTTTCTCAAGGCTGATCAGAAAACAGAAAAATGGCCAGGCCAAGATTACAGTCTTGTAATCGCAGAGCTGGGGAGGAGGGATACAGGAGGGTCAGGAGGCCAGGGGAGGAGGGATACAGGAGGGTCAGGAGGCCAGGGGAGGAGGGATACAGGAGGGTCAGGAGACCAGGGGAGGAGGGATACAGGAGGGTCAGGAGGCCAGGTCTCTTTGGCTGTGCAGTGAGTTCAAGGACACAGCAGACACAAACTGTTATGGTCAGTTTTGCTTTCCCAAGCAAGGTAGAGCTGTTCTCTGAGCTGTTGTTTGTAATGTGGGGTCTCAGGAGCGGCACAAGCCCTTTAGACTGCCAAAGGTGCAAATTCTGCTTTCTCAGCAAGTCCCAGCATGGTGCCTGGCGACACACAGATCAATCACAGATCAACCAGATCAATCAAGCCTCCTGGTGACCACTCACAAAGGGAGTCCTTGGCCCCAGATCCCTCTAGCCCCCTGTTACTTGGGACAGCTGCATCTGTCCTGCTCCAGAGGGTCTGGGACTAGCGGCCTAGGGACAGGTATCCTGCTGCAGGGGCTTGATGTTAACCTCTGTTAGCCTCGGTTCCTTCAAGGGTGGAGCCCGGCCGGCCCCGCCTCGCACTCCTACAGTCACACAGGTAGCCAGCTGGGCAGGGCCTGGAAACAAAGTAAGGGAGGCTGAACTTCTGCTCGCCAGTCGCCCGACCGGAGCCTGGGAGCCGCCACAATGGGTATGTGAACACGGGCAGCTGGGGCGGGGTCGCCGGCAGCAGGGACACTTCTGCCATAGGGGAGATTGCAGATCGGGTGCCAGGGGATAGGGAATGACTCCACACTGGCGGCAAGGAACCGACTGGTTGGAGGTTGGAAACCTAGGCACAAGTTAGCCACTCTTGAAGTTTCCTCCAAGGCTGGGGGAATAAACGCACTACACTCCACTCCTGCCTGCCTCTTAGGCTCTCGGGTTTTTATTCTTTCGGGGCCAAGTGGCTGTGGCCTTGGAGTTGAGTGGGTTCTGCGGGTGATGACAGGAAGGGTGGTACTGGGGGGGGGGAGACCGTGGGTTCTGCACTTGCACTGGTCCTCCTAAAGCTGGGGTAACAAGCTGACTCCCCCAAAGTCCCGCTTTGACAGCCAGCCTCTGCTTTTCAGGCTGCATGGACACAGGCAGCGGAGCTCCAACTTGGTCTCCCTGCATGGTGTTCATGTTGGCCCCTTGCTACCCTTGTGTTCCTGCCCCAGTGCAGAACACCCTTGGGGGCCTCGCATCTCCCTGGACCACAGCAGGAGTTTCAGAAGTAGCTGCAAAGGAGTGGGTCACACCTTGAACTTTGGCTGTAGCAATCTGTTTGGAACAGATTTCTCTCTGTCATTTGGGATGAACAGCATCAGACTACATACTGCGCCCAGCTTCTCCGAGGGGCTCCGGATCTCACTCCGAACTGCTAGGCTTGGAACCGTGCTGAGAGCTACCTTAAGGCGCTTGTGTCGGACTCTGATGCCAGGTCCCCGAATTACCCCAGGATCTGCATTGTGTGAGATGTGATTTGCCCTTCTAGCAGATAGCTCTGGTGGGACAGTTCTCAGAGGCCAGGAAGAAAAGAATACAGAACAGACTTTGGAAGCACAATGCTCCAAAGCAATGGGTGTTTCCTTATCGATAAACTGACTGGAGTTTTGCATGGCATGGGAACAGTGACCAGTGACCTTTAATCAAACCGGGGTTTGATTTGTAGATGTCTCAGCTTTTCAATATCAAGAGGAAGGAAATGGAAAAGATAATTAAAAGTTACAGTGACTCCCCCTCTTGAAAACAATGGTTGGCAGTTAGAGAGTGCCAGAATTGTTTCAGGGGCCCTGTGATGGGCTGTGACCCTAGGAATACTTGGGGAATGGAAGGAGCAGGAAGCTGTTCTTAGAGAAACAGGTGTTCTGAGCCACTGACTTCCTCCTGTGTGGTTCAAACTAGTGTTCAGGGACTTCACTCCCCCTGGGGATCCAGGGGACAAAGTGATGAATGACCAGCACGGAAAGAGACAGGCATGACTCTATAGCACCTACACGCTATGCAGCTGCCGGGGTGCGGACACCCACAGCTGAACCTGAACCCCCGTGGCTGAAATCTTAAACCCTGACTTGTTTTTAAGTAGAGATCAGCGCTCTCTTGTAGAGAAGAGCGAGTTGTAACACCTGGGCTCTGTCCTCGGCGTAGAAACAGCCTCAGACACTCCGTAAACACGTGGGCGGAGCTCTCCCAATAAAACCAGTCCTAGGTGTTGATGTCAACTTTTGCATGGTTTCTTTTCACTTTTAATTGTCTTTTTAAAAAAATTCCCTTTAAATTTTTATTTAATTTTATTTATTGATTGTGTGTGTGTGTGTGTGCACACACCTGATCCACCCTGTACCTCAGACTGGTTGAGACCTTAACTAGGCAGCCCAGACTAGCTCCAAACTCATAGCAATCCTCCTGCTTCAACCTTCCAAGTGCTGAGATTACAAGTGTGAGTCAACACACCTGGCATTTATATATTTTTCTGTGTACTCACAAAACAGCCTTCAATCTTTCCAGTTATTTAAAAACAATGTATCGCTCTTAGCTCCTCCTGAGTCGGAGGCAGCCCGGAGCCCCAGACCTTTGCCTGAAGATATGGGTGATGAAAGAGAAGCTGTTTGGGCATTGATCTCCCGGCTGTCTGCTGGAAGGAGGTCTCTGAATAGCAGAAACTCCCCCAAGCCGGGGAGAAGCCTGAAGGAGGAGATATCAACCGTAGAACCTTTGGGAGGTTGAGGAGACTTTAAAGCTAAGACATGATCTCTTTCCTGTTATCAAATCCCTCTTATTTAAAACTTAGCAAAAGGCTGTGCTGGGTTTGATGGGGCTAAAATACACATTTCACACTCAAGGCTTGAAAACTATGACTGCTTTTCACTCAAGTACTTGACTCTGGGGACTAGGTACAAGAGTGAAGCTCTTTGAAGGAAGGCTCCCTTCTAGCTCCCAAGGCTGAGAAGTCTGCTTCCTTAGCAAACCGTGCTCTACTGCATGCCTTCCTCAGGTCTCAGCCTTGTTTGTGTGTGTTGGGAGTTTCTCCAAGTCAGCCTCTTGCTTGGGTGTTTGAAAAGATGAGCCAACCTTACAGGCACCTCCCGCCTGGCCATTTAAAAGTCCTTCCCCATTCTCTCCCGCCCAACCAAAGTGCAGGGACAAAGTGCCCGGGAAACTGGTGTTCTGCTCCAAGCTTGAAGTGAGCCTTGGGCTGCTGTGTATCCCCTGGAGACCTGGAAATGGGAGCTGAGGCCCCAGGGGGGAGGGGTTCTTGCTGACAATCTCTAAGTTTACTTTTACCTTCTTGTTCCGTTTATTTTTGAGACAACAGGATCACAATTCTAATGCATCATATCTGAAAATTGATCTTAAACTTCTTTTGTTTTAAATATTTATTTATTTATTTTATGTATGTGAGTACACTATAGCTGTACAGATGGTTGGGAGCCATCATGTGGTTGCTGGGAACTGAGCTCAGGACCTCTGCTCCAGCCCCAAGATTTATTTATTATTATATGTAAGTTCACTGTAGCTGTCTTCAGACACACCAGAAGAGGGCGTCAGATCTCATTACGGATGGTTGTGAGTCACCCTGCGGTTGCCAGGATTTGAACTCAGGACCTTTGATAGAGCAGTCAGTGTTCTTAACCACTGAGCCATCTCTCCAGCCCCTGATCTTAAACTTCTAACCCTCCTGCTTCCACTTCCCACTGTTGGGATTATAGGTGTGCACCACCCATTTTATGTGGTGTGCAAGATCAAATCCAAGACTGTGCCCATGCTAAGCAAGCCTTCTACCAATTGTGCTCCATCCCGAGGCTGACTTCCGTCCTGAGCACACACCCCTAGGGTTCTGGCTCCTTGGGACTGGGGTGTGAGGCAAGGATTGGCATGTCCATAGTGCCCTTCCTGCTGGTCCCAGTGCCGTACTCTGAGAGCGACCGGGTTACTCTGAGTGATCATAACTGACAACACTTTCCTCTCCTGGACCCTTACCCATGCCAAAACATTGCTGTTGCAGTCTAGAAATTAGACTGCGATAATCGGTATTAATTAGTCCAGTCTGCCCCTGGGTATATATGGGTACGTGTCCTTTGTGATGGGTAGATTTGTGACTGTTTGAAAAATGGCTTTGAAGGCAGGGAGAATCAAAGAGAAGTTATCCAAATGTTCACTCCCCATGGAAGGGTAGAACAATCCTACATCCTCAGGGCAGAAACCAAAACTCTCAGAAACACTTCCCTCTTGGTTGTTGTTGAGATGAATGAGACCACAGGAAGCAGCCGTAAATCTGGAGTCATCCATCCTCCTGCTAAACTGTGGCTTGCTGTTCACACTTCCACAGCATCTCCAGGTGGAAGAAATCTCTTCTCGTCTTCTCAGGTTTTCCGATTTTTAACTTCCCTACGGCTCTTGAAATTACTGAAGCATCCCATGGAGTGCAGAGAACAAATCGAGTGCTTATGCGTTTGGCTAGTCTAGCTTCCAGGGAACTCCCCCAGCAGAAGGGCAGGCTGCCATTCTGTCCTCTAAGGAGAACCACTCTGGATGGGATGGCCAGGTACCATGAACTATGAGCAGAGACTGGGACTGTTCAACCCGCTGTGTTCTCGCTCTGGGCCCAGAGCTCCTTACACAATAGCAAGTGGAGTCTATCCCTTGCAGGAGGGAAAGTGGGTAGGTGTCTCAGGTGATCTGATAAGGAAATGAAAACAAGGGTGACTTCTGAGGGACATCTACACATTCCTCCCTGATGACAGAGAATAGGCCAATGTTACCAGGAGCCCATGACGAGGACTGACTCAGAGGTCCTGTAATGCTGTGGTTGCAACACAAGGAACCAGAGAATCTCTGTTTTGTAACTTTGTCCTTTGGTTTACAAGCACAGCTGCTACTGGCTGTCAGGACAGAGCTAGAGCACACGTCAGCAGTTAGAAAATGCTATTGTGGGGCTGGAGAGATGCCCCAGCAGTGAAGAGCACTGGCTACTCCTCCAGAGACCTGTCTGAGTGGTTTACAACCTCCTTTAATTCCACATCCAAGGGTCTCTACCAACATCTTCATGGGTACACGAACACGCATGCGATGTGCACTTGTGCACATGTGCGGACACACACACACACACACAATGAATCTTTATTTAAACAAAAGAAGAAAAGAAAATACACTGCCCATGGTGAAAAGGGACAGGACCCTCCTCTATAGACTTACAGAACGGGAAGGTCTCCCAGGCGTTTAGATGGACACTTACCTGTAGCCCTGTTACCGGATGCAGGAGTTCCCACTGCAGGGCAGGTTTGCCCTCCACCACATATTATGTAACAATGAGCAGCGCCTCACTAGGAAGTTTTAGTTCAAGAGTCAGGTTTGGGACTAGAAAGGATACAAAGTATTCTTAGATAGGAAGACTCACCCTAAGTTCTCAAACTACCAATAAAAATATCTGCCGTGGGCAGGGAGTGACAAGATTTTGTAACAAGTTCTTTAGGACTTCTAACAGAGCTCTCTGTTCACTTGTAGATCTGAGATGTTCTTGAGGAAAAGAATTCTTTTCTCTGTTCAAGCCAAACACAAGAACTCGCATCCTGTGTGCCTTCCTCATGGCTCCCTTAGCTAAAAGTGGGACTGTTCTAAAGTGACAAGAGTGTCTCCTCACAGATATGGAGGTTGGGAGTCCAGTCAAGTTGTTAGGAGGCCACACTCTGTCTGAAGGCTCCAATGGGCTGTGGTCCAGGCCTTTCTTGTGGCTTCTGGTGACATTGCAGTCCTTGGCTCAGAGACATTCTCCAGTCTCTGTTTCCACTGTTATGTCGCCATCTTCTTCCTGTGTATCTGTCTCCTGTCTCTTCTATCTTGTAAGGACATCACTCACACTGGATTAATGTGCCCCCTCCTCCTGCTTACCTCACCTAGATGAATTATCCTTGCAGCAAGCCTGTTTCCAAAAAGGTCATATGGTGAGAATCTGGGAAGCTCTATCCAACTCCCATATCATACTTAGGAAATGTATTATATCACATACATATGGAATTAATTTGTAACATATAGCAGATAAAGATGACTCTATTGGGGTCTGCAGCATCTCAGGTGCCACCTTGGGTAACCAGCAACAATCCCAATCAATTTTAAACAACCCATTTAGTAATGAAAAGTGTGTGGGAAAAAATTAACCCCATGATGTAGGTAACATCTGGTGAAACCTATGCTGGGTGTGGTGGTATATGCTGACCGTTAACACCGGTACTTGGAAGTAAAGGCATGTAGATCTTTGTGAGTTCAAGACCAGCCTGGTCTACACAGTGACTTCCTGGATAGCCGGGGCTACAGAGTGAGACCCTCTCTCAAAACTCAGGCAGAAATATATCAGGTGAAATCAGAAACACTTAAGCTGTCAAAGTAAGCACAGGCAATTTATCTCATTCTAAAACTCAGGCCCATCCTCTGTTGATGCTGTATTAGTGGGGCTGCGCTGAAAGGTAGGGCAAGTCTCCAGGTAGTCTTTACTCATACTATTGAGTCACATATGCATGTTTTATCTTCAGGGTAGCTGCTTCTGCCATACCTGTTCATCCCAAGATTATAAGACTGGGGAAAAAAATTACTTAGAACACTTACCCAGAGCGTTATGAGATAATATCTATCAAAATTTAAATGGCACACATTTTACCAACATTTATGTCTAGGTGTTTTTTAATCTTTTCATTTAGCAGTGAGGTGTGTACAATCTAAATGTCCATACAAAAAATTATTTTCATTCTGCTTCAAGTCTTTCAGACCGATCTTACAATGGTAAAGCAGGTTTTTATTTTTTAGTCCTGATTTATCATCTTAAAAAAAAGAAAAGAAAACCTTTGTGTATCAAAGTTGTAGACTGAGTTGTCTCTAAAACAAACTTCTCAAAAGACTAAAGGCTGACTTCTTTTAATTTGGCAATGTGTAGATGGTTTGGACCTTGTTCTCTCCTATAGGCAGGTTTCTGTCCTCTCTTGGGAGTCTTCAACTTGAACTGGAGGGAGGGGAGGATTGCTCAGGCAGCCCATAGCCACCCCCCCATCAAGTCTTCCCTCTGTTTCCTTCCAGAGGCCTCTCTGGGGAAGAGCCTCTCTTCTTTAATCAAGGAACATAGTCATCTCTTCACTCTCAGCCACATGCATTTACACTAAGCCTCAGTCTAAGTCCTGTCCCAAGGTTGTTCTTCTGCAATAAAAATACGAGTATAGATAAAGAAACCAACTTGGGGAGCAAGGGTTATGTCAGTTGCTTTTCTATTGCAGTGACAAAACACCATGGCAAAGGCAACTTAGAAAAGAAAGCATTTTACTGGGGCCATGGGGTTATAGTCCATGACCACTGAGGAGGAGGGGAGGGTAACAAAAGTGGATAGGCATGGCTCTGGAGTAGTCTGTGAGAGCTTATACCTTGAAACACAAGCTTGAGAGAGGGAGAGAGAGGGGAGGAGGAGAGGGGGTCAGGGAGAGACAGGGAAACGGAAAGAGAATGAATAAACTGAGAATCGTGGTTTGGGCTTTTAAAACCTTAAAACCTACCCCTAGTGACATGCCTCCTCCCACAAAGCCACACCTCCTAACCCTCCCCAAACAGTTCCAGTAACGGAGGACCAAACATTCAAAGATATGAACCTGTGGGGGTCATCCTCATTCAGACTACCATAGCTTGCCATGCCTTGGGAAACCATCATGCCTGTCTATATCTGGGCAGAATTTAAGACTACCACTTCCCAGGCCCTCTGTTTTGTTATGTGTTAACTCTGAGGGACTCTCTGGCCTCCTGACCTTTCCCAGCCATGGAGCAATTGGAGACTGAATGAGCTCTAAGCTTGTCAAAAGATCGTTGGATCCTGTGGCCCACCAAGATCCTTTCAGCAAATTACAGGTATGCTCAGAGAATAGTGTCTGTTTATAAGACAAGACTGTGTGCATACCGGTACACACATTCATAGAGGTCAGAAGTTGTCAGGTACCTTTTGGTTTTAGTTTTTAGGTTGTTTTGTTTTGTTTTGTTTTGTTTGAGACAAGATCTTACTATGTGGCTCTGCCTATCCTGGAACTCACTGTGTAGACAACGCTGGCCTCAAACTATAGAGATCCACCTGCCTCTGTCTCCTGGGATTAAAGGCCTGTGCTGCTATGCCTTGACAATGTCAAATGTCTTGCTTACTCTCTCTCCACCTTAGTTTTTCAGACAGTCTCTACCTCACCAATTCATCTAGGCTGGATAGCCAGCGAGCTTCAGAGATGCTCCTATCTCTGCCTCTCCAGTGCTGGGGTTCAATTGCTGTTTGCCATGACTGGCTTTGTCTGCGAATACTGAGAATCTGAACTTGGGTCCTCATGTTTGCACAGTAGACATGACTTTCAGTCTAACTGAGTCTAACTCAGTCTGACTGAGCTGTCTCCCTGGTCCTCTAGAAACATTTTTAAAGGGTAGGAGGGTGTTGCAACATGAAGTAACAAATGGTACAAAGCAAATAGCCTTTGACCTTTACAGGCTGCAATATGTATCTCCTAAGTTCAGATGTAGGGAAGTTCAGGCCCCCAGTACCTAGGATGAGACCTCTCTGAAGAGCTGGGCAGCTGCAAATGTGACTAGTTAATATCAGAACATAGTGGAGTGGGGTGAACTACAAGTTTAGAATAACTGAGAGGTTTGGGCACAGGTATACACATGAGAGGGATGCTGTGTAGAGAAGACAATAGCAGGTGATGCTTCTATGCATCAAAGAATACCACAGAGTGCTAGAAACCCCCCAGAGAGGCTCAGAACACTCTCCCTCTCAAGCACAGAAGACAACTCTCACAACACCCCAATCTCAGACCTCTAGCTTCCGAGGCTGTGAATCAATGGATCCAGGCTGATTTTGAGCCACCTACCTGCATGAGAAACCTTGGATTCTATCCCTTCAAAATGTATGTGCTGTCCAGGAACTGTGCCCAAGCCTGAGCAGTAGATGTCAAGGTGTGAAGGCAAAGACACAACTGTCAAGAACACATGAGACAAAGTGTGACCTGATTGACAGATGAGAAAGATACAAGGACACATTATCACTTAAATAGATCGTACAGCCTGAGTGCCCTGGCACCTGTCCTGCAACACAGGCATATTAGGATCTGCTATTGTCACTGTGTGTTATGAGGTGCCTCACTGCTGAGGAACTGACACTAGTCAGCAGCTAAGTGGGTGGATGTTCCATGTCTGTTTCCTGAGGAGCAACTTGGGGTGCAGCATGGGGTATGGACTCATCATAGCTGCTTCTCTTTGTCTCGAAAGGGCCACAAGATTTTTGCCAGGACTCAGACCAACCATGGTCAATCGAATCTTGGGTACGGTCCCTGACACTGAGCCGATCCTCTTGGATGACATCATGCCCAAATCGTTTCATAAACTCCATGCTCTCTCATTAGCAATGCTTTTGACAGTAGTAGTAGCTCCGTGCTTTTAGCATCTAGGTAGCTTTCCTTATTCTTGGGGAGTTTATTTTTATTTAAGACAGAATCTCCCTGTGTAACCCTGGTTGTCCTAGAACTGGCTCTGCAGACCTGCCTGTCCTTGAGCTCACAGAAATCTGCCTGCCTCTGCCTCAAGGGTGCTGGGATCACCTCGCCTGGCTTGACTGGCTTTGACAATGAACAGTATAGACAGGGCAACCCCTGGTGCTTTCACTGTGCCTTCTATTCTTTGTATGGTGTTTATAGTCATCCACTGACTGACTCAGGATAAAGGTTGTGTTTCAAAAATCAGTAATGAGGGTGCTGGAGAGTTGGCTCCATGGTTAAGAGCACTGACTGCTCTTCCAAAGGTCCTAAGTTCAAATCCCAGCAACCACATGGCAGCTCACAACCATCTGTAATGAGATCTGACGTCCTCTTCTTTAAAAAAAAAAAATCTGTACTGATATCAGCAGATCCTCCCTTTTCCATGGAAGGAAAGGCACCTACAAATTTGTCCAGATTTTAGGGTGCAGGCATTTTTAGAAATAGTTTTCTCTCCACCTGAAAGAAGGAGTTCCTTTCTCAGACCTCAGCAAAGTGCTTTATATCCCAAATTCAACTTCCAGAAGTGTACCCTGCATCTTGAGTGTCGCTAAGAAAGCTCAGCTGTGTGCCCCACGACAGTGTCCTGACTGTGGATGGCACATGCCTGTAAGATATACTGTGTACAGTATACTGTATACTGTAGGCCTGTGGTAGATTTACCCTCTGGGTTTGTGTAAATATACTCTGTGATGTTTGAACACAGATGAAAATATCATCATCATCTTTGCCATCAGTGATGAAATACGTTTCTCAGAACATGTCCCCACAATGCAGCTCTCGCTCTATTGATTTTTAGGTAACAAAACATTACTTAGAGATTCCAAGCCTGTGCGGTTCAATTTATTATGCTCTTCATAAATCACAGGAAATTTCCACATCAGAGGAGAAATGTTAGTAAGTACTGGGTCTCACTAGAGTCTCATTTCCCCCCCTGTTTCTCTGTCTTTCCACTGCACCCCAAAGTTAGCAATGAGATAAATGTTTAATATATACTTACTGGTTTTTGTCTAAATTTTTTAGATAATAGAAAGTCAAAATCCATTAGACATAATAACAGCAAAAGCCAATGTTTAGTCAGTGATTAGACACACTGGCACCACTGGGCTCTCTAGATAAGGGAGTCTGGAGTCTAGATGTGGTCCTGGTCATACTTACATCTCCAAGTGACTTGCAGGCTGTTCTGGGAACATGGGCTCGCCCAACATGCTCACTGAGAAGTCTAAAGTAAACCGAGTCTTGTTGAGGTTGAAATTTGAGTTCAAATCAACTCTTGTGGCCCCTGACTCTACATTTGGCCTTTCTATGATAGCTGTCCTGTTGACACAGGTACGTTCAGATAAGAAGTGCTGACTTCAGTGTATGACCGGCAGATAGCTTGGGATTCTATAAAAGGAGCTTTGCAACCTCTGCCCTGGAATAATAAGAATAATAAATGCAGTTCTCAGGAATGCATATCTTTCAAATCACAAAATGCTTCCTGCAGAATGTCTGGGTCTTGCTGTCTCAGGCTTTTGCTTCAAGAACACAAGCTACTGTGCGACCAATCAGGGCCCTGAAGAATACCCACAGCCTGGTTTGCTCTGCTGTCCTTCCTGGAGACTAAGGCTCTTTGGTAACTGTGGCCAATCGCAGCTACTTTGTGGGCTCTTCTTTTTTTCCATCCTTTATCCCCTATCACTAGATAGGAAGAGAGACAGAAACAGAGACAGAGAGAGACAGACAGACAGACAGAGACATAGAGAGAGACAGAGAAAGACTCAGAGAGACAGAGAGAGAGAGACAGAGACAGACAGACACACAGAGACAGACAGACAGACAGACAGACAGAGACAGACAGACAGACACAGAGAGAGAGAGAGAGAGAGGGAGATACAGAGAGAGACAAAGAGAGAGACAGAGAGAGAGAGACAGAGACAGAGACAGACAGACAGAGAAAGAGAGAAGAGAAAGCTAGATCTAATATCTTTTTTCTAGTTTCTTCTTTGCTTGAGTGAGGTTGGACACTTCCTCTTCCATAATGAAATTCCAAGCCTGATGATTGGTCAACCAAGGACTCAGTCCTCTAAACATAACCCGTAACCATATATACATTTGCTGTAAATCAGTGCTAGGTAATATTTAACAGGAATATACAGTCTCTGCTCTGGAGATAAGGCTCCTCCCCTGTGAACCAGAACATCTAGGGACACGGGAAAGACATGGCTGAGGTGAGACTCAGCTTGGCTCTGTGGATTCTGGGCTTGCAGTATCCCTCCCTCGTGAGAACCTCTGGGCCTGTGTGTTAGTCTCATTCCTTGCTTGGTCCTCCGACGGCCTTGGGGAGACCACATTCTCTGAAGTTTAAGTAGAGAGAGCAGTGTGCTGTCTCCTCAAGAACACAAGTTGCCCTGTAACAAATCAGGATGCCGAAGTATTCCCACAGCTTGGTTTGCCCCTCTGTCCTTCTCCCTGGTGGCACTTAATTGCCACTCAGGAGAGTGTCACTCAAGGCTGAAGATTCTAGGATGGTAGTGTCTCCAATTAACTAATGCGTCAAGTGAAGGAGAGAAGCCTTCACATAAACCGTATCGGTCAGAGGAAAGCTCACCTGAGCCATCTTGCTGGACCCTCATGAACTCTCATGGTACCTTACACAGCAGATGATGTTTCTCTTCATCCCACTGTGATTACCCAGGCTTACCCAGGGTCCCAGGTTGCAGCTGGAAGAACCGAGATTCAATCCCAGCTCCCACCCCATGGCTCTCGTTGCACCTTGAAGCAACCCCTTCCATCAAAGAAAACCGAGTTCAGTCATGGTGTGGAATCTCTGACACCAGCTTTAACCACAGGAGAGTTGGGAACTAGCATCCTAAGAGATCAGGATGGTGGTGTTTCTCTCCTTGGAGCAAGGACTAAAATAACATCAAACATACTCTGAAGTGGGTAAAAGACTGCAAGACCATCTGCTGTGATGCCCTGTGATGCCCTGGAGCCATGGCGGAGTGGACAAATGGAAATGACCCCAGCTCAGCTGACAGGAGCAGGGAGGGGTGTGCCTCTGGTGGGTGAGGGCTGGAAGCCACACAGTGACAGTACACAGTGGCCAGTCAGGGGGGAAGAGTTGTAAATGAGGAACACAATAAGAGATTGAGGCAAGGAGCGGTGGTGGACACTCGTACTTAATTACCCAGCTTCTGCATTTGTTTTCTGCTCTGGGTAGCTGGTCTTACGGGACCAGAGAAGTGGTCATCTTTACATACAGAGATCTGTCAGGAAAGCTTACACATGCTTCTCAAAGAGTGGTCCCCAGACTGCGGTATCCACGTTACCTTAGAGCTTGTTTAAAGAGCTAGAACCTCTCTAACTCTTAATACAGACACAGTGGCCCGTGTAGGGTCCAACAAGCCCTCTCCAGATAGTTCACTCTGCTGTAGGGCACGGCGCATGGGCCAGGACTGGGTTTTAAGGGCTACTTACAATTCTCCAGGGCAGCAGTTCTCAAAGCATGCAACCACCGGGAAACTGGTTAGAAAACTCAATCACGTGTGTCTGCCAGACCTACAAGTCAGCAGCACTGTCCCAGGCCAACAGTCTGGTCCACAAGCTCCCTGGAGAATCTCAGGCACAGCCCAGTTTGTAGCCTACTACTGCTGAGCGGTCCGTGGACTCCTGACAGGCAGGGTGTGTGCCTCAGGAGCCCTAACGCCAAAGAACTGTAAAATGAAGTCAGAGGGGGTCTGGGAAACAGGAAGAGGATGGGTTCCCTCTGAAAGGGGGCACAGTGGTGACAGCTAGCCTGGAGGGAATGGCTCATCATAGCAGCATTGTATGTGAAGGGAATGTCAACACCTGTGCTAACACTCGAGTGGAAAGGGACACCTTCAACAGATAGGGTACCTAGCACTAGGCTGCTATCTCCCATGTCACAACTTTGAGAGGACACACAGCACAGTCAATGAACAAACAGCTGATTGACAGACTCACTGGAGTCTGCTTGGAGAAGGGCAGAAAGGAAGGGCTGAATCTTCACTCTTTACTAGGCACCTCAAAGTGTGTTATACTTCAGTGATTTAACCCTCACAGAACCCCACTGACCTTGTGAGACCGGGAAGAACACACAGGAATGTTTGGTTTTGTGCAGAGGCAGCCTTTGAAGTATTTGAGGAGGAAATGGTTTGGGCATGATTTCCTGAGCACTGGTTCTCACTTTTGCATCTTGTAAGCATTGCCTGAGGAGGCCAGTCCCCCACTGCAGATGAGACGTGAGTCCTGTGTCGTCGGGATCCCAGAGCACACTAAGGCTTACTGCTGTGGGAAGCCAGAGGATCTGAGGCAGACTCAGCCAAAAGCACTGTCAAAACTTGACTTTAATGTTGTTTTCTTTTTCTTTTAGGGATGTCCAAGTCTCTGGTGAGTATCCTTTGTCCTCCTCTGATATCTTCATCCTGTAAGTCACACAATGTCTTGCTCCTCGGTGGACACAGATATGCCTTATTCAGTTGACACACGTGCTTAGGGCATAGAGATGATCCTGAGTTCTGCATGAGATGTCCTCAGCTTAAGGGATGCTGCTTATTTCCTTCTCTTGCTAGTTGATCTACCTCATTGCTGTCTCTGTGTGGGAATAACTAACATAAAGCTATAGAAATCACAAAATTCATAATTCTGGCTCTGAATGGAACTGAGAAGTTATTACATGTGCGGTGGATCTCTGTCCAGCTTCCAGTGCTGGTGTGTGAATGTGAACTGGTGAGGAGCGTGTTCCATTGCTGGTGTGTGAGTGTGAACTGGTGAGGAGCGTGTTCTGGCGCTGGTGTGTCAGTGTGAACTTGTGAGGAGTGTGTTCCAGGGTGTGTAAGTGTGAACTTGTGAGGAACGTGTACCATTGCTGGTGTGTGAGTGTAAACTTGTGAGGAGCGTGTCTAAATATTATTGCCCTGTTTGTCAGAGTTGCTTCGGTTACCCGTTGAGCATCTTCTTCATCGTGGTCAATGAATTCTGTGAAAGATTCTCCTACTATGGCATGCGAGGTAAGTCCCCGGCTCGCCTCACTGTTCTGTCAGAGCGTGTGCCGCCTCAGCCAGCCCTAACTCTGTTTCTCTCTCCCCCTGCGCCTCTGGAAAGCCTTGCTGGTTCTGTACTTCAGGAACTTCCTTGGCTGGGATGACGATCTCTCCACAGCCATCTACCATACATTCGTTGCCCTCTGCTACCTGACTCCAATTCTTGGTGCTCTGATTGCAGACTCGTGGCTGGGGAAGTTCAAGTGAGTGACTGGGACTTGCTTACCACATGAGCAGAGATGTAAACTGTGAGCTTTGTGATTTGGGATGGTAGACTCGAGGTTTGGGGAGGAATCAAGACAAAGAAACTCATAGGACGTCTGTGGCCTTGTTTCTGCTTCATATTGTATTCCTAGCACTTAGCAATGTAAATTCGAGATGGTTAAGGTTTTGTTGGGATTTTTGGTTTTGTTGTTTGTTCACACACACACACACACACACACACACACACACACACACACACACTGTACTGTTTTGAAATAGTGGCAGGGACCCTGACATATCACTGGTGAGAAAGAGGCTGCCTGTCCTCAGGTCTTGCTGCTACAGGCTCACGTGGCTCATGGTGGGGAGCCGTTGTGAGGACTCACCCAAATAGGGTCTATCTCATGGAAAATTATCAGGAAAGGCTTCCGGGAACTTTATAGGGAAGAAAAATATTCTTCTAGGTCAAAGTACTAAGACAGGCAGGAGGAAGAATAGTCAGCTCGCTTTAAAGAAGTCTGTAAAGTTAGTGTCTATTCCTGGCCAGTCACCACTACCAGGCACAAGCTAGAAACTTTTTCTGAGTTGTTTGAGAATATCATAGATATGTACACTGTGTTTTGATCAAGTTCAGTCTGAATTTCCTCCCATCCGCTTCTTCTCTTACCCCCACCACACATTCCTTTCCATTGTCTTGTTCGTTCGTTTTGATCCCCAAGTCCACTCAATGCTGTCAAGATTTTTAAGTCTTATTGTCCAAGGCTGTAAATACTGATTTGTGTGGTAGCAGAGGTGGGGGTGGAGGGAAGTTGGAGGTGGGTCTTCCCCCTTCTGGGCTCTAACCACAATTTCACTCCATGTTCCTATGCTCTCCCTCCTGAGAGTTCTCATTTTTACCTAGTTTTGAAAAACAGATCCATGGCTGGGCTCATTGAAGCTTTGCAGGAGGAAGAATGGAAGCGAACAGCTACTGTGCAATTAACTAGGATTCTCTTGCCCTTTCTACACACAGGACGATTGTTTCATTATCCATCATCTACACGATTGGACAAGTAGTCATCTCGGTGAGCTCAATTAATGACCTCACAGACAACGACCACAATGGCGTTCCTGACACCATTACTGTGCACGTGTGAGTCCAGGGTCACCGTCGCCCCTTCCCTCTCACTGCTTGCTTAGTTGGTGATCTAATGATTCATCTGTCCCTGAAGTGTCCCCTAAGAGAGCGGGGAAGTCCTCCTCCCTACTCAGTAATGTAGAGAAGGCGGTTCAGTGGACTAACTGTTGTGTCTTCAGGGTGTCCCCATCCTAATATCTGCTTACTGTAACTAGGGTTGAGACCTCCCATTTGGTGTATGGCCATGTGAAGGTTTTTGTGCTCATAGTGTCTTCCCTAGGGGGGCATAACTTCCGTAGACCTTGGCTCTCAACACCGCCCGCTTTCCCCTATATCCTAAGATCCTTAGTTTCTCCCTGAAACCATAGCAGGCTGGTTTTTTTTTAGCAGTTCTATTTAGCAGCCATTGTCCTAGCCACCTGCTCTGAGCTTTTGACAGCAAGGTCTATTCTTACTGGAGTTATTCTCCTTCCCTGCAACGTGGCTTGGTGCACTAATTACAGGACTTGCTTGTTTGCTTACTGCTTTTTAACACAGCATCTTACTATGTGTCCCAGGCTGGTCTAGAACTTGCTGTATACAGCATCTATCTATGTATCCCAGGCTGGGGATATATAGCCCAAGCTATATTGTCTCAGACTCACAATCCTCCCACCTAAGCTCCCACGTGCTGGGATTGCACGTGTGCACCTGTCTTCTCTTAGTTAGGGTTATTTTGCCATGATGAGACACTATAGCCAAAAGTAAGTTGGGGAGGAAGGGTTTATTTGACTTACATTTCCCATTGCAGTACATCACTGAAGGAAGTCAGAATGGGAACTCAAACAGGGCAGGATCTTGGAGGCGGGACCTGATACAGAGGCCAAGGAGGGATGCTGCTTACTGGATTCCTCCCCATGGCTTGCTTGGCCTGCTGTCTTATAGAACTCAGGACTACCAACCCAGGGACGGCACCACCCACAATGGGCTGGGCTCTCCCACATCAATCACTAATTAAGAAATGCCCCACAGGCTTGCCTACAGTCTGACCTTATGAAGGCTTTTTCTCAGCTAAGGTTCCCTCCTCTCCAGTGACTCTAGCTTGGGTCAAGTTGACATAAAACCATCCAGCACCCCTTGTCAACTTGACACAAACACAACACCATTCAGCCACAACTTTTCCTTCCTTTATTTACCCCAAGATCACACATTAATATGAACATCACAATATAAAAGATTCCACATTTTAGAAGTCTTCCAATCTTTAAAAATGTAAATTCTTAAAAAGTTCAGTCTTTAGCCAAGCATTGAGGTGCAACATCTCTAATCTCAGCACTCAGCAGCAAAGGCAGATGGATCTCTGTGAGTTCAAGGCCAGCCTCATCTACATAATGAGTTCCAGGTCATCCAGGGCTACACAGTGAGACCCATCTTCAAAAAAAAAAGCCTCTTTAAAATATTCAAGCTTTCTTTTCAAATCCAAAGTCTTTGCAAACTTCAAAATCTCTTTTAAAATTTAAGATTGTTTATGCTTTAACTTCTTAATATAGGAACTAGCGATCTCGTGGGCTACGAATGCAACTGAAATTTAAGTTAGTAGCTATAATGCCCATTTCTCTGACTTCCCTGCTGAACACGTGTGCCCACAGGACAGTTCTCCCTGTCTGGTGCCTGAGTCAAAAAGAGCAGTGTTGGTGAGGGGCAGCTATGAGCTCAGGGGGCCGCCCAGACTACCAGATCTGAGCCAAACATTCCCACAAAAGATTGAGGTGACTTTGGATGAGCTGTCTTTTTGAAAGCATTGGGGAAAGGGGCAGACACGGAGCTGGAGAGATGACACGGTAGGTAAAGTGCTTGTGGGCAAGTAAGAGCCTGAGGTCGGACCCCTGTGACCCCAACCCTGCAGGAGCAGAGACAGGCAGATCCTGGAAGCTCACTGACCAGCCAGTAGGAAGAGCTGTATCTCAAAGAGAGACTGTATCCATTCCATGCCTACATATCTTACTCAACATTATCAGCCAAGAAGATATAAATTCTTCCAAACTTCAGATGTCTAACCCGTAGTATAGCTCTAATATCAGAAATGCTATGCATTTTCCCATTTCAAATGATTTTTTAGGTTGGTGTTCAAAGCAATGGGTTTCCTGATGGTATTCTCTCATAGGTCACTATACTTTGTCTTAATTCCCCTGCCGCCTCATGATTTTATCTTTCAGTTCAGAGGTAAAATATTTACAGATAACCTAGAAGATAACAAAAGTAAAATTAAGATAACTAGCCCTCAGTGCCACAACCTGGTTTTAACAACACAGCATTGGTTCGGTTTCTCTCCAGCCTCTTCCAGTGTGTAAACAACTGCAGACGCTCATAGAGCCTACAGAGATATTCTGTGTTGCCATTAAATCATGCTTTCAATGTCACTAAATGACTATTGTGCGTCCATTTTGATTGGCATGAGGTCTATGTTTGTTTGATGGACTTCTGTGTGTTGGCATATGTCTGCATGTGTGCTGAGAACTGAAGCCAGGGCCTGTACATACCCGCCATTTACTCTATCCCTGAGCTATGCACCCCACCCCTTAACTAACATTTCATGTACTCATTCTTTTATTAGAAATGGTAAGGCTACCAAAAGTCCATATGCAAATCCTTGTTCAGATTTCAAGACATTTTCAATTAAATATAAATGATGAAACTAACATAGTGGGTTCCAATTCCACGGCATCCCGTGTTCCCTCAATGCTCAGCCTGTGTTCTTACGCCTTACCTTCTCACCAGGGGTGAACCTTCATGTGTCTGTCTCTGCACACCATGTGTCTGTAGTCCTTGTAAGGAGACTACAGGGGGTCGGGCCTTCCTGAGGACCTGTTACCTTGGCCTTAAACTACATCTTTCCCCAGAGCACTGTCCATGATCGGCCTGGCCCTGATAGCCCTTGGTACAGGAGGAATCAAGCCCTGTGTGTCTGCATTTGGTGGTGATCAGTTTGAAGAGGGTCAGGTAAGACTGTGAATGGCATGGGAGCCAGTCAGTGACTAAAGAAGTCTAGCGTTGGAATCCCTGGAGCGTGAGTCCTGTCTCCGGACTAGCGCCTCCAGACTGGCCCGTGAGTCCCATCTCCGTCCTAGTCTTTTCCAGGATGCTTGAAAGTAGGATCCTGACCAAACTAAGTCAGAAGTGAGCCGGGTTCTGAGCCCCACCATCTCCCACGATTCCCAGCCAGGGCGTCCTAACCTAACTGTGCCCCCCCTGTGACAGGAAAAACAGCGAAACCGGTTCTTTTCCATCTTTTATTTGGCTATCAATGCTGGAAGCCTGCTCTCCACGATCATCACTCCCATACTCAGAGGTAAGAACCATCTGTTAAGAACTTGGATTTTCTCTTTTTAAAGAATGAGAAGGTCAGATGAAAAGGCTAAATTTCCCAGACGTGGTGCCGCACACCTTTGATCGTAACACTGGGGAGACAGAAGCCAGTGGAACCTTGTGAGCTGGAGGCCAACCTGCTCTATAGAGTGAGTTCCAACCCAGCCAGAGCTACATAGTGACACCCTGTCCAGAGACAAAACAAAACAAAGGCTTAGTCCTTATCTTTTGCTTTTGTTTAATGGCCCCGCTACCACACATGCTGGGACAGTTGTCAAAATCTAAACTATAAACCTCTTTCTTCCATGCTTCCCCACTTCCAACCTTTCTTGACTCCAGGGACGACAGGAAACTTCTCACACCATCGACTTTTTAACATTAAACGTTTACATGGGGAAAGACACCATCGACAACATTCAGGGAGACATAAGCAGGCTATGGTTGACGTTTGGTCTTTTGCCCTTGCTCCCCGTGGTGTTTCAGAGAGTTGGGAAGACATAAGAAACTGAATATGTGTCTAAGGTTTCTATCACTTCATTAGTGTGAAACTGGAAAGCCATTGCAATCCTGCTCAAGTGAGGATTTGATTGACAGTGCTCAGTGCCTGAGGGACAGGGAACGTTTACACAAATGCCACTTTCCCCATGGTTAAGTTTTTTTCTCTATGGAGTAGTGAAATAGCTAGTTAAAGACAAGACCAGAATCCCTGTGGGATCCAATTTTTTCAGAGTGTTTCTGGGGATCCTCTGTGACCTTTATAAAGCCCTAATGCTTTTCCTTAAAAGATGAGGATCTCAGGGAGCTAAGAGTACCCTCAGACAGAGGGTGGCAAACTGTGGGTCAAGTCCAGGAGCCTGGATATAACCACCATTTAGATTTGATTGCTTCCTCTGTGAAGGCAGAGTAGAAGAGCCAAAGCCTAAAATAGTTACTGTCCATCCCTTCCTCATCCCATGATGTTTAGCTGCTGTGCTTATAGAACACAGGCAATAGTGAATGGGAGTGTGCCAGCTTTAATTTACTGAGTCCCACGTGTTGAGCTTAGAGTGTCCAGGTCACATTTGTCTCCACGAGTTAGAATAGGGGCCAGTGAGATGGGTAAGCCGGTAAAGCTGTTTGCTGCTAATTCTGACAATCTGAGTTTGATTCCTAGACTCAGATACTGGAAAGAGAGAATTGAATCCTACAAATTGTCCTCTGATCTCTTAATGCACTCCCTACACACACACACACACAGAGAGAGAGAGAGAGAGAGAGAATGAATACATACATACATACATACATACATACATACAAGCTTAAAAAAATCCTTAGAACGGTTTGCTCAGTTGGCCATGGCATCATTAAGATAATCAGCTAAGAAAGTCTAGAACATTAAGTAAAAACAGTATAATATGAGTAGAGGATGTTTAGAAATAGGAGCAATACACATATTAACAAAACATGATGCATTTTATTAATATTTCTTCTCAGTTCAGCAGTGCGGAATCCACAGTCAACAAGCTTGTTACCCACTGGCCTTTGGGGTTCCTGCGGCTCTCATGGCTGTTGCCCTAAGTGAGTAGATGAGTTGAGCTGTCACAAGCCCATGTCCAGGCCAGACTGTGTGTTAATTATCGTGGCTGCTTTGTTACAGTCCATGTATTAAGTTGTAACAAAAAGTATTGAAAAGACCTACCTCTGTGCATTTGGCATGCTCTCCCTCAAAGAGAGGAGAAAGTGGGGTGGCCATGTTCTATGGGAAGTGAGATCATCAGAGGGCTTTGAAGGACAGGCATCAGTGACTTGGGCATTTGGGTCATCCAAGCAGATGAGCAGAGGTGGAAGAAGCTGCTAGCATACTAAGCTGGGACTGACAGCTTCTGTACTCATCCACCTCTGTCAGCTGAGGCTTAAGTAAAATGACAGTCTGGTTCAATGGCCATTGAATGCTCCTGCTGGAATCTAAGTTCCTTTATCCATCATCCCAAGGGTTTCTACTAGAATCCTTTCCTGCTTGGGGCGGGGGATGTGTGTACATAATAGTTATGTTCATTTGCACATGCATTTTTATATCAATGGCTTTTTAGATTTCTTCATAGATTAGTATGCAGAATGGCAAGTTTCATTATAACATTTTTGTACATAGTCATCACTGTATCTTTTTCATGTTCATGTTCCACTATCTATCCCAGCCCTTCCTCATACTTCTTGCGTCTCCCCTTCCTGCACAGAAGACAGTGCCCTCTGCTTTCAGGAGATAGATAGATAGATAGATAGATAGATAGATAGATAGATACAAGATAGATGGATAGATAGATGATAGATAGATAGATAGATAGATAGATAGATAGATAGATAGAAGATAGATGGATAGATAGATGATCGATAGATAGATAGATAGATAGATAGATAGAAGATAGATGATATATAGATAAAAGATAGATGATAGATAGATAGATAGATAGATAGATAGATAGATAGATAGAAGATAGATGGATAGATAGATGATAGATAGATAGAAGATAGATGGATAGATAGATGATCAATAGATAGATAGATAGAAGATAGATGATATATAGATAAAAGATAGATGATAGATAGATAGATAGATAGATAGATAGAAGATAGATGGATAGATGATAGATAGATAGAAGATAGATGGATAGATAGATGATCAATAGATAGATAGATAGATAGATAGATAGAGAGATAGATAGATAGAAGATAGATGATAGATGATATATAGATAAAAGATAGATGATAGATAGATAGATAGATAGATAGAAGATAGATGGATAGATAGATGATAGATAGATAGATAGATAGATAGATAGATAGATAGATGATAGAGAGATGATAGATGAATAGATAATAGATAAATAGATAGATGATAGATAGGTGATTGATTGATGATAGATGATTGTAGATAGATATATAAATAGATGATAGATGATTGATTGATGATAGATGTCTAAATAAATAGATTATAGGTAGATAGATAGATAGAAGATAGATGGATAGATAGATGATAGATAGATAGATAGAAGATAGATGGATAGATAGATGATCGATAGATAGATAGATAGATAGATAGATAGATAGATAGATAGATAGATAGAAGATAGATAATATATAGATAAAAGATAGATGATAGATAGATAGATAGATAGATGATAGAGAGATGATAAATGAATAGATAATAGATAAATAGATAGATGATAGATAGGTGATTGATTGATGATAGATGATTGTAGATAGATATATAAATAGATGATAGATGATTGATTGATGATAGATGTCTAAATAAATAGATGATAGGTAGATAGATAGATAGATAGATAGATAGATAGATAGATAGATAGAAGATAGATGATAGATAGATGATAGATAGATAGATAGATAGATAGATAGATAGATAGATAGAAGATAGATGGATAGATAGATGATCGATAGATAGATAGATAGAAGATAGATAATATATAGATAAAAGATAGATGATAGATAGATAGATAGATAGATAGATAGATAGATAGATAGATAGATGATAGATGATAGATAAATGGATAATAGATAAATAGATAGATGATAGGTGATTGATTGATGATAGATGATTGTAGATAGATATATAAATAGATGATAGATGATTGATTGATGATAGATGTCTAAATAAATAGATGATAGGTAGATAGATAGATAGATAGAAAGATAGATAGATAGATAGATAGATAGATAGAGAGAGTACTGACTGGTTTTGTGTGTCAACTTGACACAGGCTAGAGTTATCACAGAGAAAGGAGCTTCAGTTGGGGAAGTGCCTCCATGAGATCCAGCTGTAAGGCATTTCCTCAATTAGTGATCAAGGGGGGAGGGCCCATTGTGGGTGGTGCCATCCCTGGGCTGGTAGTCTTGGGTTCTATAAGAAAGCAAGCTGAGCAAGCCAGGGGAAGCAAGCCAGTAAGTAACATCCCTCCATGGCCTCTGCATCAGTTCCTGCTTCCTGATCTGCTTGAGTTCCAGTCCTGACTTCCTTTAGTGATGAACAGCAGTGTGGAAGTGTAAGCTGAATAAACCCTCTCCTCACCAACTTGCTTCTTGGTCATGATGTTTGTGCAGGAATAGAAATCCTGACTAAGACAGATAGATAGAAAGAAAGAAAGAAAGAAAGATAGATAGATAGATAGATGATAGAGAGTTGATATATAGATGAATATATAATAGAGACATAGAGGATAGATGATTGATGATAGATGACTAAATAAAAAGGTGATAGATAGATAGATAGATAAATAGATAGATAGATGATAGAATCTAGATTCCATACATATGTATATAGTATGCTCACATATGGTTTTGAGCATATTTTTTGATTTGTTGTTGTTGTTGTTTTAGGATATACAAAGAGGTAACCTGGGGTGTTCTAAGTTGAAAGTTAGTGTGAGACAGACCCTGCCCATGGTCCTCTGAAGTCCCCATGGCTTCTTCACACTTTCCCCAGGTTTGGGTTTCAGGTCTTGCCAGGATCAAATAGAACCATCTTTTCCCCTTTTTTCTCATACTGAAACAACTCTGCTTTGTTTATGCAAGTGCAGCCCTCACCCTTGCCCAATATGTCTTCTCTCACAATTCCTCAAAGATGGCCATGCTCTTCTAAGGGCTTGTGCATGCTTTTCCCCTCGATTCTGAGCAGGGAACGGCACTTCAGGTGTATTCTCATTTAGTCCGCGTAAGTCGTTCTTAAGAAAAAGATTCTACATCTTCCTATGAAAGACTGTAGGCAACTACAGCTCTTCTAGAAATTTCTGTGCTTGAACTAGGCTTTAGTTTGTCAGAAAGCTTAAAAGTTAAAAAAGCTGGCAAAGAGAAATGCTGGCTCAGCCTATCGGGGGCCCTTCGCCACTGGTGCTTGTAAGGGCATGACACGGGTCAGTGAGCCGTGAAGGACATCTATACCACAGGTCAGAATGCGGCAAGACCCCTGACAGCAAGTGTCTGCCAAGGCCTCGGCCTTTGCAACAGGGGAAAGCAAGTGATCCATTGATGCTCTTAAGTTATCAAATTGTGGTCTGGGTGATCGAGACCCCTAGCGTAGGGTCTGATCCATCCGTTTAATACCTTTCTCCTGAATCTTAGGAACAGGAAGAAAATTCCTCTTGCTATTACAACCAAATATCTTAGCACCGCATTTATTGTCTTTGTAGAATGATGCAGTCTCATGGCATGCAAAGACATCTATGGCCTTTGCCTCTTTTTAAATAGCTAGGACGTTTGTTTAAACAGCTGCGCCAAATCTAGGAGCCTCCTCGTGAGGAGATGGACCGAGGTGGTAGGCTTTAACTCAAGCTTCCTGACCCTCAGAGGCGCTTGCTGGTGGTCACTCGAATCAGAAACAGGGCTTCACCTGTGAGGATGGAGACACGCTCATGCCTCCCACCAAGGAGGCCTTGCAGATAAGTGAGCATCTCTCCAGGGAACGCAGCAATGACACCTCCTCTTCTGTCCTGTGCAGTTGTATTTGTCCTTGGCAGTAGCATGTACAAGAAGTTCCAGCCCCAGGGCAACATCATGGGCAAAGTGACCAAGTGCATTGGTGTAAGTGCTCTTCCCTTCCCTCCCCTCTCTGTCCCCCGTCCCCCTCCCTCTCCTTCCCTTCCCCTTCCCTCTCTCTGCCCCTTCATGCCCTCTCCTCCCCTCTATACCCCTCTCCTACCCCTTCCCTTTCCCCTCCCTCCCCCTCACTCCCTCCCCCTCTCCCACCCTTTTCCTTCCCCCTCCCTTCTTTCTCCATCCCTCCCTCCCTCTCTCCCTCCCCCTCACCCCTCTCCCTACTCCTCCCCTACTCTCTCCCTCCCCCTCTCCCCTACTCTCTCCCTCTCTCCCTCCCCCTCTCCCCTCTCCCTTCCCCTCCCCTACTCTCTCCCTCCTCCTCTCCCCTCTCCCTTCCCCTTCCCTATTCTCTCTATCTCCCTCCCTCCCCCTCTCCCACCCTTTTCCTTCCCCCTCCCTTTCCTTTCCCTCCCCCTCTCCCCTCTCCCTTCCATTCCCCTACTCTCTCCCTCTCCCTCCTTCCCCCTCTCCCACCCTTTTCCTTCCCCCTCCCTTTCCTCTCCATCCCTCTCTCCTTCCCCCTCTCCCCTCTCCCTTCCCCTCCTCCTCTTTTCCCTCCCTCTCACTGAATTACTCCAGAACTTTCCTGTACCTTCCACCTTCTTTAAATCAAATTTCAATTTTAAAAAAAGAAGAAAAATTCAACAAAGTTTTGATTTTTCCCTTAAGATTACTTTTTATGGTACTTGGGTGTTTTGTCTTTATAAAACTTACCAAACGCCGCGCGGTGGTGGCGCACGCCTTTAATCCTAGCACTTGGGAGGCACAGGCAGGCGGATTTCTGAGTTCGAGGCCAGCCTGGTCTACAGAGTGAGTTCCAGGACAGCCAGGGCTATACAGAGAAACCCTGTCTCGAAAAACCAAAAAAAATAAAAAACTTACCAAACAGAGCCCAGTGGTGGCGATACACGCCTTTAATCCCAGCTGAGGCATGAAGGAGGCAGAGATGGGTGAATCTGAGTTCAAGATCAGCCTGGTCAACAGAGGAAATTCCAGGACAGCCAGGGCTACACAGAGAAACCCTGTCTGGGGTTGAGAGTGGGGGTAGATTTTTAAATATTTTGTTTTTAACTTATTAATTTACTGTTAGAAAACATAACTGTAAGTGTGTTTGTTACATTTCTGTTGCTCATGCTTTTGTAGGCAGGCTGGAGGGTAAAGTCCTGAGAAGGGAACCCCAACCTAGGCACGTGGATCAGAGAGAGACTATGGACAAATGGACTCTTTCAGCAAGCCTACCATGCTAGGATCCACATGTGAAAAATGTGCCCTCTACTCATGTTTGACCGTTGAAAGGGAATTCATCAAAATGTTTGTAATTTACTCTTTTTTTCCTTTCCTTCAGTTCGCCATTAAAAACAGGTTTCGTCACCGAAGTAAAGCATTTCCCAAGAGGGAGCATTGGTTGGACTGGGCTAAAGAGAAATACGACGTAAGTCATATTCCTGCCGCAGTGGCCCCAGCTACTCCAGGAAGTGGGCATGGGAGGGAAGCACAGTGCAGAGAACCAGTCCGTGGGCAACACCCTGGGTCACATCCTCCCGACACTTAATAGCGTGTGGAATATGCGCACGTGCTTTGTAAAGGCTTTAAAAGGGTGGTCATCATTTACTGGGGAGCAACATGACCCTGTCATAGCTGCTCACTTGGGGTCGTCTTCCATTAGGCCGTGAGATCACATGACTTCAGTTTGAACAGAGAAGGGTAGTGGTGACCCTGAGACCGACAGCTAGTGAGCTCTCTGGCGCCTGGCCTCGCAAACAGCTACTCTTGCTTAGAACGTCTGGTTTCCTAGAGAAGCCTGCGCTCACGTCCTTTAGACGGAATGGTCACCTCCCAGCTTTTCCCTAGATGCAAACATCCCTACTCCGGCAGCAGGGCTGACAGCTGCTGACTCCAGCCCTGGCTGATTTGTTCACCCGCAGGAGCGGCTCATCTCACAGATTAAGATGGTCACGAAGGTGATGTTCCTGTACATACCGCTCCCCATGTTCTGGGCCTTGTTTGACCAGCAGGTAGGTAATGCCTCTTGTTTGATCAAAATCTAGTTAAATACTGCTATGCGCCCAGAGCTATACTGGGTGTTCCGCTCCTACACTGGGTGTTTCTTGCGAGAAAGCTTGCAGGCAAACTTCCCGGGGCTACCGCTGGCCACTCTCTCTAGCTAGCCCCAGCTGCGGCCAGTCAATCGATCGATCGCTGTGTTTCCAGCTCTGGCTCGCCTGTCGCTGGAGCTGCCAGTTCCTTCTCCACCACAAACCCCTGTAATCGGTGGTCCCATGTTCCAGTAACCAAGTAAATCAAAATTCTTGAAGCTTATATTTAACCAAACAGATTTATGTATTGTACTGGCTGGTTTGTTTGTTTGTTTGTTTTGTGTGTGTGTGTGTGTGTGTGTGTGTGTGTGTGTCTGTGTGTCAACTTGACACAGGCTGGAGTTATCACAGAGAAAGGAGTTTTAAGTGAGGACATGCCTCCATGAGATCCAGATGTAAGGCATTTTTCTCAGTGATCAAGAGGGGAAGGCCCATTGTGGGTGGTGCCATTCCCGGGTTGGTAGTCCTGGGTTCTATAAGAAAGCAAGCTGAGCAAGCCAGGGGAAGCAAGCCAGTAAGAACCATCCCTCCATGGCCTCTGCATCAGCTCCTGCTTCCTGACCTGCTTGAGTTCCAGTCCTGATTTCCTTTGGTGATGAACAGCAATGTGGAAGTGTAAGCTGAATAAAACCTCTCCTCACCAACTTGCTTCTTGGTCATGATGTTTGTGCAGGAATAGAAACCCTGACTAAAGCCGGGCGGTGGTGGCGCACGCCTTTAATCCCAGCACTTGGGAGGCAGAGGCAGGAGGATTTCTGAGTTCGAGGCCAGCCTGGTCTACAGAGTGAGTTCCAGGACAGCCAAGGCTACACAGAGAAACCCTGTCTCAAAAAACCAAAAAAAAAAAAAAAAAAAAGAAACCCTGACTAAGACATGTATCAATAAATTCTCAATTCACAAGATGCCAATACAATAATTTCAGAACCAACTGATAATGATAAAAGCTGCCCACCTAGATTAGACAAATTATTCCATATACTCTATCCTTATGATAACATAACTACCTGTGGCTATTTAAAGCCACACTAGGTCTCATTCTTCTTCCCGTCCGTCTGTTTCTATCTTGGCTTCCTCCCTTCTCCCAGACGCTCTCCCTCTCTGCAACTCTTGGCTCCACCTCCCTTTTTCTTGTCCAATCACAGGCCTCCTGCTGCGCTAATAGTTTAGTGTAATTGGACAGGGAAAATCCTGTCCCAGGTGTTCAGCTCCTAAACTTGATGTAATTATTACATCTTACTGAGTCTATTGGTTAAAACGTATCCTGAAAGGATCCACCCTCGTGTCTCTTGTGACTCAGTGAAGAAAGTGAGGTTTGTTTCTGTAGAGTAACCCTGGGGAGATTTACTGAGAGAACATCTGGGACCCTTGCTGATCAGAACTGAGGGCAGAGTTTGTTCTACTGACCCAGCAGGGTCGAAGGTATCGCCTTTGAAGACATCCGCAGGACTGTTCTAATTAACAGAGGCTTGATTCAAATCTCCCACTTTAAAATGGAATACTCGGACCAGAAGTGCCCTACAGAATTGTAAATGACTGGTTGGGGTTTTTTTTGTTTGTTTGTTTGTTTGTTTTTGTTGTGTGTGTGTGTGTGTGTGTGTGTGTGTACGCAGACTTGTGTCTCTGTATGTCCTTTTTAACATGTGTTGAAACATTCATACACACACACAGTGTCTTTTATCATATGCATTCACCATTACCTCCTTCCAACTGCCTCTCCCCATGACCCTCTCAACTTCATGTTCTCCTTTCCTGCTGTGGTTGTAACCTAAGTCCAGTTAGCACATAGATACGATGCCATCAGTAGGACACACACTGGAGTCCTGCACAGTCACGTCAGACAACCCAGTGCATGCACAGTACTCACCGGTCAAAGCAAGAAGAGGCTGTTTCTTCTAGAGACTGGTGAGCAAGTATGTGTCGTGTACAGATAGGATTATTGGAAGGCTAGGCTATCCGTGGAAAACGTTCGAGCAAACACATACTCCTTGTCTGTAGTATGAAGTATATAGCAACCTAGAAAGGGCAAAGGGGCCACCTTGAGTGTGGAAAGAGCCTAACTTGGGTCAGATTTGCACTCAGAATACAGACGTAGGTATTTCTTCTGAGCATGTTTGTCCCAGACACCCGCCTCTGCTGTGAGCCCCAAATCAGACATTACATGCAAAGTCCCTGGTTACTGGTACAAACTTAAGAGTAAACAGGGCAGGGCTGCCACTTTCGACAGGGAGCTGATGGATTTATATTGATCCATTAAGCATTTAGTCTTCCATAAAAATCATCACATCCTGTAAGAGACAGATGAACTGTAATTAGGCTGCCTAGATTTAAGGCCACTACTACCTTTATGATGAAGCATTTAAAGCCCCTCCCCGGCTTTCTTTGCCATCCAATGGTTCTTTACCATTGTAAAGT
The DNA here is from genome assembly GCA_036184795.1 of Tokudaia tokunoshimensis. Taxonomy (NCBI): domain Eukaryota; kingdom Metazoa; phylum Chordata; class Mammalia; order Rodentia; family Muridae; genus Tokudaia; species Tokudaia tokunoshimensis. The sequence goes on from BTHU01000011.1 coordinate 3,192,060, forward strand.
TCTAGATACTGACACCAGCGCCCGTAGAACACAGGGCCCTGATAGGCTCACCCTGAGAGGTGGTACCATGTATTCACACCGTCCTGTGCTTTCATATCCCCCGAGGACAGCTCCGTCTCAGAGCTCCTCATGCATCCCAGGATGTACCACTGGCTTTTGTTTTCCTAGTATGGTGACAGAGCAGATCAGATGTCTATGACAACTTGAAATCCCATAATACTTCAGTCCTGATTTAGAAGGTTTGGTGGTGGATTACCACATTCTAAAATGCCACATCCCCCATGACACAATCAATACATTCATCTTTTAGGGTTCCAGATGGACACTGCAAGCAACCACCATGACTGGGAAAATTGTAAGTGTGCCTGTCCCGGCCTGTCTTCCCCTCCTGGTCACCACTGCCCTGCTTTAGTCCCTTGGAACTTTCTTCTTCCCTTTTCTGGCTTTTTTTTCTTCCAGTAAGATTTTGCCTCCTCTTTTTTAGGGAGCAATTGAAATTCAGCCGGACCAGATGCAGGTAGGAGAAAAGGCTCAGCTCAGTTTCCGAGGCTCAGCTCAGTTTCTGAGGCCCATGTGTTCCTTCTGATTGCGCTAATGGCCCCTCTCCACCTCCTCTGCAGACTGTGAACGCCATCTTGATTGTCATCATGGTCCCCATTGTAGATGCTGTGGTGTACCCGCTCATTGCAAAATGTGGTTTCAACTTCACGTAGGTGGCTGTTTGGCTTGGGTTGACTGAGATGCTGTTGGTCCAGGGCCTCACAAATATTCTGCTTCCAAAAGCTCCCACCGAGGTGATGGGACATTTGTTTATTTTATTTTTGAAGTACTGGCAATTGAATCTAAGGGATTTCTCACATGCTAGACAAATATTCTTCTACTGAGATAGAACACTGGCCCTATTTTAGTCAGGGTTTCTATTCCTGCACAAACACCATGACCAAGAAGCAAGTTGGGGAGGAAAGGGTTTAATTCAGCTTACACTTCCACGCGGCTGTTCGTCACTAAAGGAAGTCAGGACTGGAACTCAAGCAGGTCAGGAAGCAGGAGCTGATGCAGAGGCCATGGAGGGATGTTACTTACTGGCTTGTTTCCCCTGGCTTGCTCAGCCTGCTCTCTTATAGAACCTAGGACTACCAGCCCAGGGATGGCACCACCCACAATGGGCCCTCCCCGCTTGATTACTAATTGAGAAAATTCCCCATAGCTGGATCTCATGGAGGCATTTCCTCAAGGGAAGTTCCTTTCTCTGTGATAACCCAGCTTGTGTCAAGTGGACACACAAAACCAGCCAGTACAAGCCTTTTCCTTTCTATTTTGAGACAAGGCTGGCCTTAAACTCACCCTGCAGCCTAGTTAGACGTTGAACTTGCAAGCTACCCAAGGAGATAGGATCACAGGCCTGTGCTACCAGGCTTGACTGATGATGAAGTTTTCAAAGTAGTAAACTTAAGAGATATTGAGGGATGGAAAATATCTCACTGGGTAAGAGTGCTTGCTGTGCGAGCATTAAGACCCGAGTTCAGATCCCTAGGACCCATGTAAAATGCCAGGCATGGCAGTGTACATCTGTAACTTCAGAGGTAGGGGACAGAGATAGGCAGATCCCTGGAGCTGCTGGCTACCCATCTTAGCCAAACACGATAAGCTACAGGTTCAATAAAATAAAATGGACAGGGACAGAAGACATCTAACATCCTATGGCCTCCTCATATGCACACATGGGCCTGTACATATCCATGCACATTTGCCTACAGCATACACACACACACACAGAGAGAGAGAGAGAGAGAGAGAGAGAGAGAGAGAGAGAGAGATCATGCTTTAAAAAGAGATGTCTGTATGCAATGTCTCTGAAAATGCCCTTTAAAATGAATAAAAATGCTATTAATAGAAGTCCAAAAAAAAATTAGCTGTGATCGTAGGATTTCTAGAAGTTGAATGTGAAAATGTGCATAGGCATTCTATTTGACCTCACTAGTCCGGTCATGAATGGCAACAGAAAGTGGCTCTGAGATGGGTCAGTGGTTAGGAATGCTTGCTGCTCAAGCACACGGACCAGAATTTCCATCCCAGCATCCACACGGAACAGCTCACAAATGCTTCTAGGGATCTGACATCATCTTCTGGCCTCTGAGAGCACCCTCACATGCATGTGTGCATATACTGAAAGCACCCTCACATGCATGTGTGCTTATACTGAGAGTGTCCTCACATGCATGTGTGCATATACTGAAAGCACCCTCACATGCATGTGTGCATATACTGAGAGCACCCTCACATGCATGTGTGCATATACTGAGAGCACCCTCACATGCATGTGTGCATATACTGAGAGCACCCTCACATGCATGTGGGCATATACTGAGAGCACCCTCACATGCATGTGGGCATATACTGAGAGAGAGCACCCTCACATGCATGTGTGCATATACTGAGAGCACCCTCACATGCATGTGTGCATATACTGAGAGCACCCTCACATGCATGTGTGCATATACTGAGAGCACCCTCACATGCATGTGTGTATATACTGAGAGCACCCTCACATGCATGTGGGCATATACTGAGAGCACCCTCACATGCATGTGGGCATATACTGAGAGAGAGCACCCTCACATGCATGTGTGCATATACTGAGAGCACCCTCACACGCATGTGGGCTTATACTCACATTGGCATGCACACATAAAATCCTAAAACAACAGAAACACAAGCAGCATCTTCCAGTACAGCTGTCTTTGCTGGGAAGCCAAAGGGATGGGAGATGAGGAGGATTCTTGGTGACACAGGCTGGGGTTCACTTTTCTCTTGTCTGCGTCAGCTCCCTGAAGAAGATGACTGTCGGGATGTTCCTGGCGTCCATGGCCTTTGTGGTGGCTGCAATTGTGCAGGTGGAAATTGATGTGAGTCTTTTCCTGGGCTCAGCATCTTCCTTCTCTGGACTGGGAGGATTAGAGGAGACTAGGGGACTCTCCCCACATCAGTAGGGACCCCTGGAGTGAAGACAGTAAAGAGAGGGGTGGAGCAAAATAGTCCATCAGTTAGCACGCTTAGTTCTATTGATGTGGGGAGCGGCTATACACTGAACTAACGGGCAGGCTTCAGTATGAGAAAAGATGGTGTGAGAGACTCAACCTATGGTACAACTTCTGTAACGGGGGATGAGTTCACGGACTTGCTCCCGACTCAGATTTGGTGAGAAGCTTGTCACTCACAAACGGGCCCTTGGGAAATGTGTAAATCGTCTTCTTCATAGAGGAACACATTTTAGATTCTGATAAATCTACTAAGGGATAATTCCTAAATGGATCCTAATACCTGCTGGGTGCATTTGTGCTAAACCAGCCCTGTGCTGCCTGCTAAAAATAAGGCCTTAGTTCTTAAAGGCAGGGACTATGTGGCCCATAAAATCAGAAGAGACTCTCTTTCTCTGTCTCCTCCTCTGTCTGTCTATCTGTCTGTCTGTCTGTCTGTCTCTCTCTGTCTCTCTCTTTCTCTCTCTGCCTCCTCCTCTGTCTGTCTCTCTCTCTCTGTGTCTCTCTCTGTCTCTCTCTCTCATACACACACACACACACACACAATTCAAATGAAATCTCCCATTAGAACCATTTCTTAGCATACAGTTCCTTTACTGTGGAACCCTCACACACACACTTTCAGAACTTCCTCATCTTCCCAAACCAAACCTCTGCACCATTCAATGCCAACCTCCTGATCTGTCTCCCAATCTCCTGGCAGGCCTCATTCTACCATCTGTCTCTAGAATGCTGCTCCAGGCAAACCACATGACCCCGATCAGGAACATTTACCCTCTTATGATCGGCTTATTTTGTAATGCCCTCAAGGTTTGCCCTTTGTAGAGGATATAAAAAGATTCCCTTTGTTTTTAAGGCTAAATAAAGTTCTATCGCCATGCAATGTGACCAGGAGGCTCAGCCAGGTATTTGGCACGTGTCTCTGGATGGATTTGGCCCATGTCTCTACAGAGGAAAATGTCTCCAGAGCTGAGGTGACGGTGACCCGCCACAGGCCTCCTCACTGTGTATCTCTTCTTTCTTTTTCTCAGAAAACTCTTCCAGTCTTCCCTGGCGGAAATCAAGTCCAAATTAAGGTCTTGAACATCGGAAACAATGACATGACCGTGTATTTTCCTGGAAAGAATGTGACACTTGCCCAAATGTCTCAGGTAAGTCGGAGGAAACAGGACCTTGTAGTTCATCTACCCACCCAACTTATAACAGAGATCCAAAGAGCTGTTCTTATTGGTCCTTGTATAAATCCCAAAGGCAGTCCAAGATCAACACATGTCAATGTCCACCTCGTAATCCTTTCTGAACCCGTGGGCCTCTAACTTGAGTGTGGGTACTGATCACTCTGGCACATTCAACAACACAGAAGGCCTATGGCTTCAGGCAGGGGTGCTGATATCCCTGAGGAGATGCTGAGCCGTCTCTACGGACATTTCTTTGTAGCTGCACACTAAGACTGTGTCACTGGTACTTTATGTATAGAAGCCAGAGGTGCAGGCACTCAGTCTCCAAGCCAAGAATTATCTGTCCTCGTATACACAGTGCCTCTGTGGAAAACCCTACCCTAGTATAGTACTCTATAGTTTAGTATACTATATATACTATATGGTGCTATAAATATGACATATATAGTTTAGTATATATTAGTATACTATATATACTATATATAGTAATATATAGTATAGTATATATAATATATACTATATTATATATAGTATATTATAGTGCTATAAATATAATATATATAGTATAGTATATGTAGTATATTTTAGCACTATATAGTACTATAGTATATATAGTATACAGTACTATAATATAGTACTACATTTATAGTACTATATAGTATATTATACTGTATATAGTATAATATAGTTTATAGTACTATACAATATGTTATACTATACATAGTATAATATAGTATATTATAGGACTATAAATGATGTTTACAGCATGTGTTTTCCTTAGGGAAAAAACAAAATTACAGTATCGTTTCTGTGGCAATATACAAAGAACCATATGACAGTGTCTGTGGGATAGGAGGTCAGGTCTTAAGTCCCTACAGGGTATTTTGTTTTGTTTTGTTTGTTTTGTGAGACAGGGTTTCTCTGTGTAGCCCTAGCTGTCCTGGAACTCACTCTGTAGACCAGGCTGGTCTCGAGCTCAGAAATCCACCCGCCTCTGCCTCCCAAGTGCTGGGATTAAAGGCGTGCGCCACCACTGCCCGGCCCTACGGGGTATTTTGGATGTGATAATCATGAACTTGGCAATTCGGGATGCTATCTACTGTGACAAGACAGTGTCCAAACACACAGTACTAACTCTGCCTCCTGCCTTCTTTCTCCTGTCTCCAGACAGACACATTCATGACTTTCGATATAGACAAGCTGACAAGCATAAACATGTCTTCTCCTGGGTCCCTGGGAGTGACCCCGGTAGCTCATGACTTTGAGCAGGGTCACCGGCACACCCTTCTAGTGTGGGACTCCAATCAATACCTTGTGGTAAGTACTGGATACTATAGCTGTCTCTTGGCTGTTTGCAATATCAGAGACACAGCTTTTAAAAATGTTTCAGACTTTATTTTATGTGTATGAGTGTTTTATCTGCATGTACATATGTGTACTACATGGATACTTGGTGTCTGAGGTCAGAGAGGGCATCAAATCCCCAAAAACTGGAGTTACAGAGAGTTGTGAACCACCGCGTATGTGCTGGGAATTGAACCCAGGTCCTCTGCAAGAGCAGCAAGCTGTTAACCACTGAGCCATCTCTCCCACCACAGGGCACTGCTTTTTTTTATTGGTGTGACTTCGCTTTACCAATATCGAGCACTGTATTAGGCAATCTTCAAACTCTTGAGGAGCATAAGATATTTGACTCCCAGTAAAGATATGGCTAGTGGAGAAGAATAATTACTGTTAATTATGATTTAAAAAGAAAGCTAGGAACCCAGTGTGGTGGTCCATACCTTTTTGTACAGCTCTCAGGAAGTAGATGCTGGCTTGGACTATATAGTAAGACCCTATCTTAGCTAGGCATAGCATCAGACAACTTAGATTCCAGCACTCAGGAAGAAGATATAGGAGGGTCTCTTTGAGTTTCAGGCTGGCCAAGGCTATGCAGTGAGACCCTGTGTAAAAACAAACAAACAAAAATTGTAAAACTATAAAGGTAAATAACTAATAATATAACTGTGTCATGAGTGTGCACCCATGCTTATGTGTACATATATTCTTCCCGCGTATATATATATAAATCAACATGAATGCATATGTACATTCTCAGACTTTGAGGTAAAGCGCTTGACATATCTTTAATTGTAATAATTGTTTAAATATGCACTTATACAAATATGATATGTATACCAGATACAAGGAATAAAATACTACTTGACAAAATGTAGACACCTAGGTGTGTCATTTGGTACAAGAAAAAGTTGATCTGTATAAAGGAATTCTGGATAGTCTGTCAAGGGATTTGAGTGAGAATATATCAAAAAACTCAACGTGCAGTTAATGTTCTCAGCCACTTGCTTAATAAGGTAGCTCTTGGGTGGCTTGTGGCCCACAGATTGACATGCCCAACAAAGCTGTAAACGTGGCCTCGCAAAAATATGCTCATGAGATTTATTTTCTGGCAGTTTTCCTGACTCTTGTCTGTACCGTTCTCAAACATGAACTCTGTATTAGCAATGCAAAGGTCAGACCATCTAACTTCCCTTTGGAGCCAATGACAATCAAGGATCTATCACAGCAGAAATGTGTTAGCCTGAAGGGAAACCAGGAACAAAGAAGTAGAACCCTTATCTCCCAGGGCAAGGTCCAGTATCACCAGCTCAAAGTCTGAAGTGTTAATGTGAACTGATTCTAATGAACTAAATATCAGGATGTTTTATGTATGTTTATTTATTGTATGTGCGTGTGTGTTTATATATGCACGTGATGGGCTCATGAGAGAGCAGTGGACCCGTGCCACAGTGCGCGTTTGGAAGTGAGAGGATAACTGTGAAGTGGTGTCTCTCCTCCCACCTTGTCAGGGATTGAACTCAGAGGACCAGGCTTGCACAGCAGGTGCCCCACACACCGAGCTGTCTCTCTGGCTCAGAAACATTCTTATATTATTTCTTCTCTCTCTCTCTCAGGTAAAAGATGGTCTTAACCAAAAGCCAGAGAAAGGAGAGAACGGAATCAGGTATGGAGATTTCTTTTGAAACTGGTTCTCCTCGAGTCTAACAGAACTTAATGCATTCCTTTAACTGAACCCAGTTGTGACAAGGGTGTGAAAAATGTCAAGTGTGTACCAAGAATACAAGATTGTATCAACCAACATAATTCATAACTTAGAAAAAAAGTCCATATCATATTATCAACTGGTGTAGAAAAATAATCTATAGAATTCAGCATCCACTCATGATACAAATAATGTTAGCCTTTACCTGGTCACTAAGTGTCTAGTTAGTTACAGTGTCCAGGGCATCAAGGGTCCTCCCTGGGGACAACTTTTACTCCATGCTCTCTGGGACCTACCAGAAACACGTTCTCTGTAGTCCCTCCAGACACTGTCCTTGGAGACATCACCGCTGTGCCCAGGAAACTACCTTTCTTTCCTGGATCCTGTGATGTTTTTTCATTTACCCTGGCAGACCTGAAAATGCCCTCTCACACATGGTTGTAAAGTCCCAGAGGTCTGAAGACTTCTCTGATGGTTTCTGACTTGCAGGCACTATCTTATAATGGTCAGCTTCTCACCAAGCCTCTGGTGTCTTAATCTTTGGTTTTTATAGTCCCAAATTTTTCTCCAGGGTAACTAAAATCAGTGTAATTCATCTCACCAGCACATTCTGTTTTTGGTTCCTTCTCTCATCTCCTCAGCATCTGTATTAGTCAGGGTTCTCTAAAGTCACAGAAAGATGTGTAGCCTCTATATAGTTAAGGATTTTTTCAATGACTTGCAGCTTGTAGTCCAACTCCCCAACAATGGTCAGCAGCAGCTGTGGATGGAAGTCCAAGAATATAGCAGTTGCTCAGTCCCACGAGGCAAGCAGGCCAGGAAGAGTGAGAGTAAATCTTCCTTCTTCCAATGTCCTTATATAGGTCTCCAGCAGAGGGTGTGGCCCAGATTAAAGGTGTGTGCCACCAGGCCATTAATCCCAGATGACTTTGAACTCAGAGATCTCCTTGTCTTAATCTTCTGGAATTCATAGCCACTATGCTTCAAGATCTCCATGCCAAGATCCAGGTCAGAAACTTGTATCTCTGAGCCTCCAGATTAGGATCATAGGTGAGCCTTCCAATCCTTGATTAGTTCATTCCAGATATAGTCAAGTTGACAACCAGGAATAGCCACTACAGCACCTGTCTGTGCTGAGGCTCAGGACAAAGTGCCATGGGCTGGTGATGTACTTCATGACTTCCTAGTTCCTCTGGCTGGAGGTTCAAGATCAAGGTGTCCTGAAGACTGGTCTCTTCTGAGGCCTCCCTCCCTGACTTGATTGTTGATAGTCATCTTCTTTCTCTCTGTGTGTCTGTAACCTAATCTCTTCACGTAAGGACACCAATCGATCATGTCAGATGACAGCCTCCCAAAGCTTCCTCAAAGGCCCTTTCTCCAAAGAAAGTCTCATTTTGAGGTGCCATGATGACACCTTGTAGCGAGTAATAATTAACAATGAGTTCCGCCCCACCAGGCCTCTGCACCACTCCTTCCAAGTATCCGGTAAAGCATGACTCTTAAACTTGAATAGTTAACCAAATATATTTATGTATAAGAAACTCCCAATTTCATAATGCCAATTTACAATGATAAAGTCTTATCCTGATATTTCTAACCTCTCCAAAACACCAGGAATATGTCTGAAGCCATTTGGATATCTGCGCCATCTTCCCTATTCCGCTTGATTGGCCTACCGAGCTTCTCTGTCTCTCCTCCCCTCACTTCTCTTAGCTCCTCCTCCTCTCTCCCCTCCAATCACTGGCCTCTTACTGCCTCAATGTGCATGGATGGGAAATATCTTGCAATAAGACCTCTTAGTCCATAGTCCTTCCTTTCGATATTTGTAATTGCCCTTCTTGTCCTACACAAGACAAGCACTCTCGCACGCACACTGCCCTGAGCTTTGTATTTGACACTGAACTAGAAGCATCTCTAGAACTGAGAAGCATTTTCATTTTGTTCTCAAAACAACATTTTCATTTTTTTGAGTTCTTTAAGATTTATTTATTATATGTAAGTACACTGTCGCTGTCTTCAGACACTCCAGAAGAGGGCATCAGATCTCATTACAGATGGTTGTGAGCTACCATGTGGTTGCTGGGATTTGAACTCAGGACCTTCAAAAGAGCAGTCAGTGCTCTTAACTGCTGAACCATCCCTCCAGCCCTGTTTTGATTTCTTTAGAAATGTTCCCCAATGCTGGAAACTTTGGACAGTGTAGATCATAGTATTTAGGCTATTTATTTGTGCATGTTTGTGTGTGTGTATATATGTATGTATGTGTATTTAATGTGTGTATATATGTGTGAGTGTGGAGGCCAGAAGACAGATTCAAGGAGCTGATTTCATCTGACATCATGTGGGTACTGGGGATCGAACTCAGGACATCAGACTTGGCAGCTGGTACCTTTACCCACTGAGCCAATTTGCCTGTCAAACTTTGGTAAAGCTAATTATTAATTTAGTATGTGTGTATGTGTGTGGGCCTGCATGTGCCACTGTGCATGTGTCAGAGGACAACTTAGAGGAGTCACCTCTCTCCTCTCACCCGTGGGCTCCAGGGACCAAACTCAAGTCATCAGGCTTAGCAACGTCCAACTTTAACTGTTGAGATATCTCACATGTATAGCCAAGGTTTTTAAGAGCTGTGTGTGTGTGTGTGTGTGTGTGTGTGTACATACATGTGCATTGTGCATGCATGTAGGTCTCAGAAGCCAACTCTCACGTGCTGTTCTTCAGAGATCCACGTTGTTGCTTGAGACAGAGCTGCTCATGGCACCTGAGATGTGCTGATCAGGGTAACTGACCAGTGAGTGCCCACCCCACCCCCCGGATTATGTCTGACTCTTCCCCCAAAGCTTTAAGGTTACAGGTGTGCTGAGGATTGAACTGGGTTGCTCCTGCTTTTGAGGGAGGGACTCTACTGACTGAGTCATTGCGTCACCCCCTAAAAGCTTAATTTAATTAAGCGTCTTTGTGCGTGATCTACATGGTGAGGTTGTGGATTTAAAAATATCTTTGATAGAATATTGAGGAAAAAAGATACTCAGTATTAGGGACAGATTGATCCTTCCTACCATACGTATGGAAACAGAAGGTCAGAATCCCTTTTCTATAGAGTAGCAACACCAAATCCTTGATAGAATGAACAGATTCAGTTATTTCCGTAGTGCCTGAAGACAACGCTAAAGAGGACATTCTAGAAAACTAGGAGAGACTGATGAGCAGACTTCGAAACCTCCACAAAATCAGACTTCCTGACTAATGTGTAAAGGAAAGACATACAAAATTTCAAGCAAATAAATGTTGATATTACACTATCAATAAGTTGAAAGATTTAAATTGCTACTTTGTCATCCTTTAAAAAAATAGATAAACCTTTAATCAAAAACAGATTGAGGGGCTGAAGAGACGGTGCACCCATTGTCAAGAGCACTTCCTGCTCTGGCGAAGGCGCTGAGCTCGGTTCCAGGACCAACAGCAGGTGGCTGGGCTGATAGCCTCCCATCGCCAGCTTCAGGTGACCAGACCTCTCTGGCTGCTGCCAGCATCCACACACATGTGTCACATCCACACACAGGCACACACACACACACACACACACTCACACAGGCACATACACACACACATACACACACACTCACACACACATGCACACTCACACACACACACGCACACACACACACACTCACACACACATACACACTCACACACACGCACACTCACACAGGCACACGCACACTCACACAGGCACACGCACACACACACACACACTCACACAGGCACATACACACACACATACTCACACACACATACACACACACATGCACACTCACACACACACGCACACTCACACACACTCACACAGGCACATACACACACTCACACACACATGCACACTCACACACACATACACACACACGCACACACACACGCTCACACACACATACACACGCACACTCACACAGGCACATACACACACATGCACACGCACACACACATGCACACTCACACAGGCACATACACACACACGCTCACACACATACACACTCACACACACACATGCACACTCACACAGGCACATACACACACACACACTCACACACACTCACACAGGCACATACACACACACTCACACACACATGCACACTCACACACACACTCACACGCTCACACACATACACATTCACACACACGCACACTCACACAGGCACATACACACACACACTCACACACTCACACAGGCACATACACACACACACTCACACACGCACTCTCTCTCTCACACACACACACAGACACACACAGACACACACACACACAGATAAAAGAATAAAAAAGTAAGGCCAGATGGTGGTGGCACACACCTTTAATCCCAGCACTTGGGAGGCAGGGGCAGTTTGAGGCCAGTCTGGTCTACAGAGTGAGTTCCAGGACAGCCAAGACTACACAGAAAAACACTGTCTCAGAAAAAAGCAAAAATAAATAAATAAATAAATAAATCTTTTAAAAAGTTGGTTGATAATTTAATCTTGCTTTCCACTATTGCTACTTGTTGCATCTCCATAGACAGTATGCTGCTTGGCATGTTTTTAAAGAGAATAATATTTTAAAAGTTAATTTTCACAGATATATGTTGTTCCGTAATAATGCTATAAATCACATTATATAACATATGTCTGTATTTACACCTGCAGCTCCTATCTGTTTCCTTGACCACACTAAAGCCTTCCTTTATATAGATACACTGTAAATTTTTCTACCCATCTCTATTCAAGGAAATTTAGGTTATCCCTAGGTTTTTTAAAACCTGACCATAGTCTGTATTTTTACATATTTCTTTGCATGTTTGTAGTTTCTCCATGGAAGTGGTCCTTAATTTTTTTTTATCACATTCGGTAAAAATATGTTGAATCTGCATTCACTATATATGAATATAATACCCATGTGGTTGAAAAGATGGTTCAAGCGTTAAGACTGGGCACCAACTCTGGTTGAAAACCTCAGCAACCCAAGTCAAGCAATTCACAGCAACCTAACTCCAGTTCCAGGACCTCTGATGCCCTCTTCTGGCCTCTGCGGGCACCTGCATGTAACACACACACACACACACACACATACACACAATTAATTAATTAATTAATTAATTAAATGTTGATATGGTATCCTTTAAAAATTATCTGTGTGTATATAGACTGTTCTATCAAATAATACGTGCCATGATGAGACAGTAATTTGTTAATCTGCTGTAAACTCCCTTGTAGGTGTGTGCCCACTTCTCCCTGCCCACCAAAATATTCTGGATTCCAGAAAGAAACACACACATACCTACAGCCTTCTATTTTAATATGCCTTAAACAGCAAAATGGCTGGGTACTTCCAAACCCTCCGCGTTGCTAATGCCTACCCTCCGATATTCCTGAATTATTACTTACTAAGATTGGTCCCTTGCTCAGGAAATCTAATGTCCCGCCTCCATCTTCCTGTCCAACCATTGGCCACTGGCAACTTTACTTACCAATTAGAGCCATCAGGAACCCTCAGTGTCTTACAGGCAGACGTGCAGATTCCCCTTGTGATTTTGGGAGCTGAATTACCACAAACAGCGTTAGAACCAATCCGCAACGCCATGAAGCTGATAAAACCGGCCATGTATTTTAGAGATGGAGTTTTCTTTATAGTATTTAGCTGTCCATCATTGTTACTTCTTGTTCTACATATTGGACAATCTGCTACAATCTGTCACCTACCCATTTGGTGGGCAAAGCAAACAGCTGGTCTCCCTCAAGCAGCAACACACTCATCCCTAGAGCAGTATAAGAACTTCAGGGTCTTCTACAGCACAGAGCATCTAAGGAAACTCCTGTGCCATCTGTTCTGTGACATTCTGTATGGTCCTAGGAAGGCAGGCAGCTCACCTACTTCCTCCTGAGGTTTAAGCAAGGGGACTTGCCAAGGATGGAAGCCTTGGGATGAGGAGCAAGGCCTTTGGGGTGACCCATTCCTCTCTGCATTCCAGCAGATGCTGGCCGACGCCACTTCAGAGGCGCACGGCTCTCCCCCACCTGAGGGCAGTGACTCAGGACAGTCTCTTCTCATTGGGTTAGCTAGCTTCTTTCTCTCAGATCTTGCATCCATTCACTGCTCCAAGCTCTCAGAGGTAACCAAAATGGCAGGTTCTCTCCTCCCAAAGGAAGCTTTGCCTGCAGCTGTCTTCCAGAAACTTCTATATTTTTGTTCTTCACCTGTTGAGCTCTGAAACTTCCCGCCTAAGCAGCCCAAAAGCATGACTCCCTTCTAGAAAGAAAAGGAGTCAGTATCTGTTTCCATGACTACCTAGTGGGTTCCCCTAACTACCAGGAAACCAGGCAACACCTCTGAGCCCTCAGAGTACGTAGTTCCTGGCATGGATAAATATGCTTAGATAAATTCTTTTAAGGGTGTGCTCATGAGCGGGTGGACAGGAACAGCTGTAAGGTAGGTGATTTTCTGTCTAGACCCTAGGAATCTCCCTTACGCATGTGTGCCCTAGGATAAATTATTTCATGGTTTGGTTACAAGACAGATGGCTTTCTGTTGCAGGTTTGTCAACACCCTTAACGAGATGATCACCATCCAAATGAGTGGAAAAGTGTATGAAAATGTCACCAGTCACAACGCCAGTAGCTACCAGTTCTTCACTTCTGGCCAGTGAGTACCTTCACTGGGCAACTTGCTCCCAAATTCAAGCCCATCGCATCTTTTTTTTTTTTTTTAAGAAAAAAATGGAGATTTTAATACCAAGAACCATAACCTCTATTCTTCTTCTTCTTTTTTTAATAGAAAACACTACACAATAAACACCATGGAGGTTGCACCAGACTGTCCATCTGATTTTACATCTTCCAACCTTGACTTTGGCAGCGCGTATACCTACGTGATCAGAAAGGTGGTTAGTAGCGCATCCCACCACACCCTCCCTGAATCCTGAGACACTCAGGGCGAGCTCATGATTAGCCAGAGGAATTAGGATCTGTAAATGGTCTTAGAACTAACCCAACTCACCGATAATTCTTTGTTTAGTGTGTGCGTGGTGGGGGAGCGGGATGGGGAGGGAGGTCAGAGAACAACCTATAGGAGACTGCTCTCTCTTTCCACTGTGTGAGCCTCAGGGATCAAACTCAGGTTGTCAGGCTTGGTGGCAAGCGCCTTTCCCCCGCTGAGCCATCTCACTGGATCTCCGTTACTGTTGCCGTTGGCAGGCTTAGCTACACTAGTTTAAAGTTCCTGTTGACCAGTATTTGATGCTTCCTTCTGGGTCGTGTGGTTTCAGGACTGACTGATTACCAGGGTTTTAGCTGGCAGGCTGTGACTATGTAAATCACCTGTTTAACCTTAGAAGGTCAGCTCAGTATGTCCATAGTGTTATTCTAAAGCGTGTCTCTGCCTCTCTCAACGGCCTGCTTGGTGCTTTGGCGGTCCAGAGTAATGGCTGCCTGGAAGTGAAGGAATTTGAAGACATTCCACCCAACACGGTGAACATGGCCCTGCAGATCCCACAGTACTTCCTTCTCACGTGCGGCGAGGTGGTCTTCTCTGTCACGGGACTGGAGTTCTCTTATTCCCAGGTTTCTTGTTTCTTGTTCCTTCCTCCCTGCGCAGCCCTCAGAAGAAATACTGATGGCCTTGATATTATTATTATTATTATTATATGTGAGTACACTGTAGCTGTCTCCAGGCACTCCAGAAGAGGGCATCAGATCTCATTACGGATGGTTGTGAGCCACCATGTGGTTGCTGGGATTTGAACTCAGGACCTTCAGAAGAGCAGTCAGTGCTCTTAACCACCGAACCATCTCTCCAGCCTGTTTTGTTCATTTTGTAAGACAGGGTCTTAGTATATAGTCCTTGAAATGAAAACCATTTCGAAATCATCCTTGGCTACAATAGTGAGTCCGAGGTCAGTTGAGGCACATAACAGCCTACATCAGAAAACAGTACAATTTTTTTCTTTTCTTTTCTTTTTTTTTTTTTTTTTTTGGCTTTTAAGTATCTTAGGCTAATTAGACAAACTTTATTGGTGCCCCAATTAGAGCTTAATGTCCTCCAATTTACCATTCTCCTGCCTCAGGCTTTCAAGTCCTGGAATGGCAGGCATGCACCACCACTTATGGCTTATTTATAGTTTTGTTTTGCTTTGCTTTGCTTTGTTTTTAATCCTCATGGTGTTGTGTTGGTTACTTTCTCCTGCTAGTGAAAGTTTACTCTGGTTTATGGTTCTGACCAGAGTCCATCATGGCAATAGGCAGGCGTGGTAACCAGACAGAGACTGGAAGTGACATCCTGAACCACGGGCACAAAGCAGAGAGAGTGAGCTGGGAGTGGCTCAAGGGTTTAAACTCTAAGATCCCACCTCCAGGGACACGTCTCCTCCAGCTATGCCAAGTATACCAATGCCCAATCTTACATGGGACATTTCTCATTCAAATGACCACACATGTCTTCCACAGAACAAGGACTATGAGATTAATAAGATCTTTACTCAGTGGGAATATAACATATATATGATATATATATAGTATATATCTAATAAGAGAGAGAGAGTAGATATATAGATATATAAGACACTAGACAGAAGACTAGAGTCTAAGGAAGGTGCTGCATACTGAGGTCTGCTGCCAGGGTCATAGTAGCACATTCTCCATTTTATAATATCCCAAAGGCAGCATCTAGGCATCTAAGCACTTGTCCTGGTTATATGTAAGGTCCAGTAGCATCTCTCTTGTTACTCCCAGTGGCATTCAGATCTACTGCTAAGAACAAGTGTAACACCCTATTTTTAAGGCTAGAGATATGGCTCTGTTGGTAGAGTGCTGGTTTAGCATGCACCAGGCCATGGGTTCAATCCCCAGCACCGTATGATCCAGATGTGGTGATGAACTCCTGTGACCCTCTCCACTGGAGAGATAGAGGCAGGAAAACCAGTTCAAGATCATCCTTGGCTATATAGTAAGTCTGGAGGTCAGCAGAGGCATGTGACACCCTACCTCAGAAAAATGGTTTTTTTGGTTTTTTTTTGTTTTTTTTGTTTTTTTTTTTTTTGCTTTTAAGTATATTAGGCTAACTAGACAAATTTTCTTGGTACCCCGATTAGAGCTTTAATGTCTAAAGTGTTTACCAAAAAAATACTAAAGCCATTGCATCCTGGGCGTCTTCTTCTTTGGTAACTGTAAAGGTTACCTCCTTCTGTGAGGACCACCCTGTCTGACAAAGATCATGCTGTGATAGATGGGGAGGATCTTGAGGAACACAGCGTAGACGATACAGAGGAGTACAGATAGTAGTAGTCCTCCTTTGGAGAGAGCATGGTTTTGCCGAGAAACTTGTGAGGCAAAAAGCCCATCCACCTGTAGGTCTGTTGCCCTGTGTTACTAGGGCAACGCTGTACGTATGTGGAGAGAGACTGCCTGCCTCGGGAACGCTTCCATGTCTCATCACGAGCGAGTAGCACGTCCTCCTTCTATCAACCTTATCCCAGCCTCTGCTCTCTATTGACTTATCCACCTATTTATATTGAGAGCAGTGGGGTCAAGCTATGTAGCTAAGGATGTCCCCAAGCATCTTTGTGCCTCAGCCTCCCAAGTGTAGGAGTAAGATTCGATACCTGACTAAACCCAACCAAAGCTGACCTCGAACCTGCACTTCTGGGGGTGCTTGGCGAAGTGGGCGAGCGGGCGGGCAGGTGGCGTTCTCCTGGCTCGAAGCAGGAATCCAGGGTGTAATGCATTCTGCTTTGCTTCCACAGGCTCCTTCTAACATGAAGTCCGTGCTTCAGGCAGGCTGGCTTCTGACCGTGGCGGTCGGCAATATCATTGTGCTCATTGTGGCCGAGGCCGGCCACTTTGACAAACAGGTACAAGGGGAAAGAAGCTTGGAGATGTCTTTTTTCTTCTGTAGGTTTTGTTTTTGTTGTTGGGTTTTTTCTGTTTTGTTTTTTTGAGACAGGGTCTTTCTTTTTTTAGGTTTATTTATTTCATGTATATGAACACACTGTAGCTGTCTTCAGACACACCAGAAGAGGGCATTGGATTCCATGACAGATAGTTGTGAGCCACTATGTGGTTGCTGGGAATTAAACTTGGGACCTTGGAAGACAGTCAGTGCTCTTAACCTCTGAGCCATCTCTCCAGCCCTTGAGACAGGGTCTTATATAGCCCATGTTGCCCTCAAACTTGCTGTGTAGATGATGACTTTGAACTTCTAGTCTTATTGGTTATTAATGGTCATCACCATGACTCTCCCTAGCTATCTATTAATAAGTATCCATTTGAGTCAGTGGCTAAATAACATTGCCAGTCCAGTCAGCTGGAGTTAACACCAGTAGCACTGGGCAGAATCTCTACAGGTTTCTGTTACCTGGAAACCAACACTAGGTTTGCCATATTGAGTTAAAGTCCATATACCCTAATGGGGTACACTATCGAAAAAAATATGCCATCGGTTCTATGAATTCAAATAAAGAACCCTAAACTAGTCGTATGGGCTATGGGTGTAACTCCACAGAAAGTAATTGCCTAACGTGTACAAAGGCTCTGGGTTCTAGCCCAGCACTGGAAGGAGAAAAAAGAAAAGAAAACCAGAGTTCTTGTATAGAAATCCCACAATGCAGCCTGGTCTACAAAGTGAGTTCCAGGACAGCCAGGGCTACACAGAGAAACCCTGTCTCAAAAAAAAAAAAAAGAAAGAAAGAAAGAAAGAAAAGAAAAGAAATCCCACAATGAGTTAAAGGTGTTCTTGAGATTGTTATAACTTTCTATTTAAAATAAAATAAAAGCCAGGGAGTGGTGGCACACACCTTTAATCCCAGCACTTGGGAGGCTAGGGGCAGGCAGATTTGTGAGTTCAAGGCCAGACTGGTCTACAGAGTGAGTTCCAGGACAGCCAGGACTACACAGAGAAACCCTGTCTCGAAAAAACAATCAATCAATCAATCAATCAATCAAAGTGCAGGCTTGTCTGATGCTCAGAGCTTTTGTTCAGCCTTGCTGCACACGAGCCTGGTAGTTTCCTGTCAGTCACCAGAGCAGTCACATTGTTTCCTGTTTCAGGAATGACCATGGGGCGCCATGCACTTGAACTCAGCAACTGTCAAAAACTAATGTGCATGTTACTATGTATATATGTGTATGTGTCTGTGTGCATAGACATGCATAATATGTACTAAATATATTATAGACATGCAGAATACATACTATATATATTATATGGAGGGGCTGAGTGTATATATGTGCACTATGCACTTGCAGGTACCCAGGGAGGCCAGAAAAGCATTGGGTCCCCTGGAGCTGGAGTTGTGGGGTTTGTAGGTGTGTCAGGACCCCAACCAAGGACTTCTGGCAGACGCTCAGACCTGTGGAGCAATTCCCATCTTTCCTGCCCGTGTTCAGCACATGCATTGTCTTGTGAGACCACCATTTGGTTCTTGCTGGTTCCCCATCCTTCTGCCACCAGCCTGAAGCCTTGAGAATTTCAGAAAGTTTCTCTCATCCTCCCAAAAGTCTTGTTTCCATATCCCAATGTTAGCAGGAAAGTGTTACCTGCTTCCTGAGCATCCAGACAGTGTGTCTGTCGGGGACCCGACACCTCCTAGTTTTACTTCAATATGTCTTCCACCTAGAAGTAGCAAGAAGATACGCACGCGACGTTCTGTTAACGCGAACCGTGTGTGTTTGTTTTCTTGCTCCCACTCTGATTCCTCCAGTGGGCTGAGTACATCCTGTTCGCCTCACTGCTTCTGGTCGTCTGCGTGATATTTGCCATCATGGCTCGATTCTACACCTACGTCAACCCAGCAGAGATTGAAGCACAGTTTGATGAGGATGAGAAGAAAAAGGGCGTAGAAAAGGAAAACCCGTATGCTGCGTTGGAACCTGTCTCACAGACAAATATGTGAAGGTCAGAAGGTCACGAAGTCCAGCACGCGCCCTGATCTGCGTCCCGAGGGACAGGACACTTCACCGTAGAGCCCTTGATAGAGAAGACTCAGGAGTGTGAGCCAGAGTAATAAATAACAAGGCAGTTTTCTAAGCCGACAGCTGTGAATACGAAACTCTAGAGGAGCCTTTTTTTTAAAAAAAAAATTTTTTTTTTCAAGACAGGGTTTCTCTGTGTGAGCCTGGCTGTCCTGGAACTTGCTCTATAGACCAGGTTGGCCTCCAACTCACAAGAGATCTGCCTGAATCTGCCTCCTAAGTACTGGGATTCAAGGCATGCACCACAACTGCCCAGCTAAAATATTATTTATAACACACACCTTCTGTTTTTGTTTTTGTTTTTTTAACACTGGGGCCGTATCTTACATTTCTGCCACAGAAGTGAACTTAGCTCAGATTAACTTAATTTTGAAAAGGTAACAGTACTGTTTTTTTCTAACAGTTTTATGAAAACAACGTTGAATTTACAGAGGCTTTTTAGTAGTGTGTAGTGAGTATCAGCTGATTCGAGCCAATAACTTTACCTTGGGGGTTTTTTGTTTGTTTTTCTAGTCTCATCTGCCTTTTTTAAATTATGTGTAACTCAAGACTATTCAAGTGAAGGTTAGTCATGAGTTGTGAAGTTTCACTGGTATGAAGTAAATTCTTGTTCTTAAGAATATGTGTTTGTGTGTCTTTGGTAAGAAACTTTTCTGTGCTGTCTGATTATATTGCTTGTTGTGATTTAAAAAAAAAAAGATAAGTATTAAGATACATTCTATGGAGATGTGGTGAGGTGTGGGGGAAGGAGATGTCTCGGCGGGCCCATGCCAAGGCATCCCTTTCCCCTGAGGGACCAGCCACACAACGGTATAGTATAGAGTTTATTCAGAGCATGGGAAGGGGGTTAAGAGGGTAGTAGAGGCAGAGAAAGGCAGAGAGAGGGAGAAAATAGAGAAGTAGAGGCCAATCTCCATGTGGAGAAAGGGAGGAAGGAAAGGGCGAGAGAGAAGAACCCAAGAAGGCAAGAGGCAAAGAGTGAGAGAGTAAGAGAAGCTGAAGCAAACAGCCCCTTTTATAGTGGGTCAGGCCTACCTGACTGTTGCCAGGTAACTGTGGGGTGGAGCCTACCTGGCTGTTGCCAGGTAACCGTGGGGAGGAGCCTACCTGGACACGGGGAGGAACCTACCTGGCTGTTGCCAGGTAACCGTGGGGAGGAGCCTACCTGGCTGTTGCCAGGTAACTGTGGGGTGGAGCCTACCTGGCTGTTGCCAGGTAACCATGGGGAGGAGCCTACCTGACTGCTGCCAGGTAACTGTGGGGAGGAGCTTAGATAATTCCTAGCATTACTGATACATGCTCCTTGATTGTATTATTGGTGCACACTCAATAAAATGTTTTCAGAAGCCAGCAAAGCATTAACAAAATCAATACTCACATAGGGTTAAAACCTCAGGGACACGAAACATCAGTTCATTTCTTCTTGGTTCTGTTTTTTTCCAGGGGGGAGGTGTATTCATTTATTACTAACATCTTTCAGCGTACAAATACTTGTACATCCCATTGTGTTTTTCTCGGATTGATGAATATTTCTCTACTTAAAGTGGAGGTTCCTTCTAAAGTATTATAAACATTACCTAATTCTTCCTATAGATATTTGACGCTTTTTTTTTCTTTGCTTGTTTCTGTTTTGTTCGGTTTCAAGACGGGATCTCAGTGTGTAGCTCTAGCTGTCTGAGTTCACTGTGTAGATCAGGCTGGCCCTGTCCTCACAGCAATCCACCTGCCTCTGCCTCCCTTCACAGGTATGTGCGCGATGCTCAGCTTACTTGTTTATTTTAAACTTACTTTCTTTTTCTTTTATTCTTCTCTCAAACATTACATCCTGACCACAGTTTCCCCTACCTCCACTCCTCCAGTTTCTCCCTGCACCTCCCCTCCCCAGATCCACCTTTTCCTGAGAGAGAGAGAGAGAGAGAGAGAGAGAGAGAGAGCGCAAAAGCAGGCTTCCCAGGGATATCCATTGAACATGGCCTAACAAGTTACAAGAAGACTAGGCACAAACCCTCGTATCAAGAACAAGGCAGTCCAGTAGAAGGAAAAGGGTCCCAAGTGCATACAAAAGAGTCAGAGACACCCTCCCCCACTCCCACTGTTGGGAGTCCCACAAGGACAGCAAGCTACACAACCATAAGGTATAGGCAGAGGACACAGCACTGACTCATGCAGGCTCTGTGACGGTCACTTCGGTCTCTGTGAGTCCCTATGAGCCCCGCTTAGTTGATTCTGTGGGCCGTGTTCTTGTGGTGTCCTCAGTTCCTCTGACTCCAACTCCTCTCTGTGGGGTTCCCCTGGCTCCATCTAGTCACTTTTTGTTGTGTGTGTGTGTCTTTTTTATTGGTGTGTGTGTGTGTGTGTGTGTGTGTGTGTGTGTTTGTCATGTTTGTATGAAGTAGCCTCAGAGGCCAAGTGAGGATGTTACAGGCAATTATAACCCACCCAGTAACATGGATGCTAGGAACTGAACTTGGATCCCCTTGATGAGCAGACGCATCTCTCACCCCTGAGCCATCTCTCTAGCCCAGTTTATTTGGAGAGAGGGTCTCATGTATCCCAGGCTGGCTTTAAGCTCACTCTGTAGCTGAAGATCTCAGATATCTGATCCTCCTGCCTCCCAAATTTGGGGATTACTTCTTTGGTTCTGGGACTTGAACCCAGGGCTTTGTGTGTTGTGACAAGCACTCCACTGATTGATTTCCATCATGGAATGGAGCTATAATTAAATAATCCCAGATGTCAGACCCACTATAGTCATGTTCGGTGTTCCCATAGAAACAGGGGTTGTTAGACCTCAAACGGCTCTGAAGATAGACGCTAGCTCCGGATGAAGGGAACAGTCTGTGCTTGACCCGGAAGAGGCTTTGTGCACAAGCCCATCATTGCACATAAAAGTTGTGCAGACCCAAATTCTGAGGGAGAAATAATGAGATTACCACACATAGCTCAACAACTTTCCAGCCCCATAAGGTGGTCCTCAGAGCCCCTTAAGTGGGGCCCACAGGCTCTTTCCTCCGTGTGCTTCTTATTTCTCTACACATACTCTGATCCAATCAACACTGGACTCCTCTCCCTGGAGCACAGCGCACTCTTCATTCCCAGGTCAAAGGGAAGACATTCTCCAGCCCTCACCCCAGCCCCTCTTCCTCCCTTTCACACCACTCCCTGTAAGAGCTTCTCTGATAACCTCTCCCTGACACAGTGGATTCCATTGCTTCTCTGAAGATTCCTGGACTTCCATTTCCCAGCTTTCCTCACTTAGCTCTGTGTACGTCTTGCTCCCTGCTCTCCACAACATTCTTTTGCTAAGTAAACGCTTTCAACTTCTCTGGCCGAGGAACAAGATGATCTACAAAGAACTGGGCAATCTGTTAGAGTTGGACTTCAAATGTGCCTGACAGCAGCCCCATTAAAAGCCTAGACTTAAGGGGCCACAAACTCTGTCACTTTCACCTGGCGTCGCTTCCTGCCTTCCTGTCCCCTCCTACTTTTCTCTGAATTCCACCCTGATAGGTCAGAACCAAATTAGCATCCTGTTTAGTGCTGTTCCACATGGAGCAGGGAGGGAAAACCCTTAGAACAAACTCCAGCCCTTACACCTAAAACCCAGACTATTTTCAGTAGTTTTTACAGCATCCTATGATTTTTTTTTTCAATTGCTTTGGTCTTGCGCTGGTAGCATAAGATCCATATGGGTATTTTGTTTTCATTTTGCGGGTGAAATTTGTCTCAGGGTACTAAGTATTTATTTTTAAGTCCGTCTGAGACTTTTAAAAATACTTGAGTAAAGCACCCTGGGAAGGACACCCATAGATGACCGCGTGTGGTGTTGAGACTGGAACGCTGACTCAAAGGGCAACCCAAGGAAACAGACTTACCTTTACCATCTCAGAGGGAGGCCTGGGCTCCTGTGAGGCTGTGCCACCTGAAGACACTTTAACTTCCTCCCCTCGAGCCTGATTGGAGACACCGCCACTGCCAAGAGAGGTCTTAGAGAGAAGCTCTGACCTCAGAAGGCAGCAGCTGGGGCAAAGGGTAGTGAGGCCACCAGAGGAGAACAGTCAGTGGTGGGGTTGAAGAACTGTGGGATGCAGCCAGACCCCAGGACAGACAGCAGGGTGTCAGGATGCCTCATTCATTTAGTGTTTAGATTGTAGGTAAAATACACAGGAAACAAAACTAATCATTTTAAGGGTATAGGACCCTGGCACAAGTCACACGCAACCATCTCCTCCATGAGTCTCCTCAAGACCTTACCCAGCAGAACTGAAACCCCGTGTTCATTCAACACCAGCCCCCAATCCCCTCTTCGAGGCCACTGCGGTATTGATTCCTTTCTTGCTTCCACTTCCGCTCGCCTGCACCCTGTGGTTCTGATCTCTGGCAGGCTTTCTAGAGTAGCCTGGGTGTTCGGGCTCAGCCGTGATGAAAGACAGCGGCTAGCAGGGACGAGGCTTTCTGGCGTCCTGCAGGTACTGGCGATTTCAGAGCCCTGTGAGTTTTCATTTGGTTTATTGTCTGTTTTGGTCTAACGAGACTTCTTGACTGTCGCGGTGGTTAAAGGCCCAAACGGAACAGCAGCTGAATGTGGTGGGCTGTCATTCTGGTTCCCTGCAACAAAGAGACCCACACTTGCTAGGGCTGAGTGTCCTGAGAGCAAGAAGGGGGCCGCTAAACCTGGCAAAGGCGGACTTGTGTGCTGGGGAACCAGCCCATCTATAGCACGGAGCCAAGTGTTCTTATTCCCTGTACCCAAAGCTTGGGTCGCCTTCTGGTCTCCAGGTTCACAGAAAGGTGACTCCGAACCTGGGCTGATATACTATACAATGACCAGCAGAGGGCGCCAACAGTCTCTTCCCCAAGTTGTGTCTGTGCGCAGAAGTAACTTCCTTTGTTGTTTTGTTTTTTTGTTGCTGTTGTTTATTTGTTTGCTTGTTTGTTTGTTTTAAGGCAGGAGGCTCACTATATAGACTTGACAAGACTACTTTGATAAGACTACTGACCTTCAGCGGTTCGGACTGCAGTAAGCTACCAAAAGTTTTACCTAGGTTGTCTTACAGTTTATACACCTGGAGAGAATTTATGGTAGGTCCCATTTGGCTCCCCACAGGTATTCGATAATTACTCACAAAGAACCACAGCGGGCATCCAGGAGAGCGTGCAGTGTGAACCGGCCAGAGAGTGAGCGAGGTCCAATGGTCCCCAAAGGGCTCACAAGAAAGAGGAAACAAAACAATAAATGGGCGTTCTGGATAAGAAAGGCAAATGAGCTTCAGCATTGAGAGGCCCTCGGACTCAGAGCAAAGCTCGTACCCTATATCACAGAGCACGAGGGAGCGTCCCCCAGGGAGGCCCCGGAGGCACCCCAAGTTAGGTGGAGTATTCTGACCAAAGTGCAACTGAAGAAGAGGTTGAGCTCAGGGCACTTGGAAAATTCCACCAGACCCCTTCCCTCCTGGAAGAGAAAGGTCGTGGAGAACTTAGGCACCCCTCCCCTAGAGGCTAATTACATTCCACAGACCACAGGGAGGGGGGACTGACCACCGGCCACCTGTGGGCGGGGCTGGCCTAGAGCATGCAGACGCATTCAGCAGGGCAGACAGACCATTGGCTACCTACAGACAAGGGAAGTCCTTGCCACCTCATTCCCTATAGACCAATCAGTTTAAAGTCACACTGTTCTGCCAATCGCGTCGTACCTAATGGCTGCTGCTCTGAAAACTGTATAAAAACTGACCTAACGGGCTTCGCAAGGTCATCACTGCCTCAGCTTTGGTGCAGGATGACGACCCCAGCATGCTGGAACAATAAATTCCTCTAGCTTTTGTATCAATCCTGGGCTTCACGTTGTTCACCTGGGGGGGGGGGGAGAGGCGGTCCCGGTAAGCTAAGGCTCATCAGAGTCTTACATACCAACTTGAGGATAACTTATCTGTGGATTTGAAGTGCTGGGGAGGCTGTGGAAGCGCTGTAGACTATGGAACACACACACACACACACATAGGATCAAGGCTGAACAGTTAGGTAAACACTGCAAATCTGACCCATCCCTTGTCAGCTCTGTGCACCTGCAGAGACATTGCCTTTGCATGTGAAACAGAGTATGAGTTCCTCAGGGCAGTTGTGAGGTGGTCAGTTGAGTTCATTCATTGTTGAAGTATTTATTCTCCTGGTGTAATTGTCATCTCAGAGGCTTATGCCTCTGTCTGCTAACCTAAACCTAGTCCTGGAAGCTTCTAGCATCCGTTCAATCAAATCTAGGCCTAGAATGTTTTCAGTCTCTAAGACTTACTGCTGAATAAGCTCACCCCTTCTAGTTATATCTGAACTCTGGCTGGCAGATTCAACTCAGCTGCTCTGACTCAAACTCCTCTCCAAGTTGACTGATTCAATCTGGCTTCTCTCAGTTTCTGACTGAATTGCTCTGCTTGGCCTCAGACTAACTTTGGCAACATGTTCTAATCTTTTGGTTCCTTCTCATTCTCTGATTTGTTCTGTCTTCACCTGTGTCTAGCTTGTTCTCTCTCTACAACCTGTCTCTGTGAAAGTCTCCCAGTAAAACTGCCTCTGAGTTCCACGTACTGACTGAACATAACTGACTAGAACTCAGACATATGCATGCCTTTGTCTCCTGAGTGTTGGCATTAAAGGCATGTTCCTAAGTCCTGGACCTAAGTTTTTCTTTACCTGAAACTTACTCTGGACAGACTGGTCTTGAACTCAGAGATCTGCTTACCTCTGTCTCCTGAGATTAAAGGCATGTCTGTATTCCATCCAGATCACATAGACCTAGCAGGTCTTTGGATGTGATCTCTTGTCAGAGCACCCACATTCTAAACTAAAATTCCTCTACAATTCTTGGTTCTGTTCAACCATTGTTTATGGATCACCTACTTTGAGCCAACCGTGCCTAGATGCATAGGGTACATCAAAGATCCAAACTATTGTGGTAGTGTAGACAATAATCCAGTCAACAAGGAAACCATGGGCGAGGGTGTGATGTTGTGGAAGGTGTCAAGGATTTAAGATGAGGCACACACCTAGAGATGTAGCTCAGTTGGTAGAGTGTGTACTTGCCAATGCCAGTGTGAAGACCTGGATCCTGTATAAATAATACAGAATGCTGCTGGTTGGTAGAAAGGAAGCTGAAATTACCCTTCAGAGGACCTTGTCAGGTTAGTTAGAGCCATCCAGGTCATGACAGCAATCTTGAAAGGACATATCTTGCAGTTCCAAAGGGCAAGGGGAGTTCCTTGCTTTATGTTTCCAGAAAGGGTGGTGATGAAAGTTCCATACCATGTGACCTAGCCTGTGTGCAGGAGTCATTCCCAAAGACACCGAAAACAGAGTTGAAAACAGAGTTGTAATTCAACCTCGTTTTAGGACTGAGCCTGGGGCAGGGGGTGGAGGACTGGGTTTGCTGCTGTAAGTGGGAGGGAGTGTTCAAGGCTGCAGCAGGTGCTTATCAGATTGTGGAGATTGAGAGGCTGCTGGGGTGTGCTTGGTTTGTGTGGGGAGAGAGAAAGCAGCAATTAGAGGCATTGTGACCTGACAGGTTGGATCCCCTTCACAGTAAAACCTGGCATGATGGTGCTTGCCTGTGATCCCAGCCATTGGGGTGGAGTCAGGAGGCCGAGGCATGAGGTTATCATCAGCCATATAGAGAATGAGACCAGCTGCCCTCGTGAAAGGACAACTCAGGAAAGGACACCAGAAGGCAGGTTAGCTTCCCTCAAGGGGTGAGGAAAGCCATCGTAAGGACCCTCCTCTGAGCCAAAGCACTGCCATCTTCAACTCATCTGGGCACCAAAGATCAATAGCTGAGCTTGTTGACTGTTAATGGTCCTTCCTGGAAGGAGAACATGGTGAGGGTCAGGGGACCTGCACCTGAGTAGTCAGCCACCCCTCCCAACCAGTTACATGCAATTCTGTGTGCACATGGCCTCCAGGTCTTGGGGAAAGCGAGAAGGTATCGATGGGGAAGGACAAGAGGAAGGAACTCCATCCACACAGTCATCAGGCATGCCAGGTGCCAGTCTCCCTGTGCGGCTTTAAAAGAAAGTCACCTGTGTCCATTGCTCTGTAAGAAAAGCCAATAAACTCTTTGGTTCCTCAGGAAGAACCTTGGTACAACCATTTCTTGGTTTGTCATTGGGAAGTGGAAGGAGGTGGTGGGCGTTTACTTCTCCCCAAGGAAAGCCATTTTAGTAATGGAAACAATGCCCATCATAGCTGGAGGCAGATAGGCAGGACACAGGGGACAGCTGTTGGAATACCAAGAGGACATATGTCTGAGGGTTTCTATTCCTGCACAAACATCATGACCAAGAAGCAACTTGGGGAGGAAAGGGTTTATTCAGCTTACACTTTCACATCGCTGTTCAACACCAAAGGAAGTCAGGAAAGGAACTCAAGCAGGTCAGGAAGCAGGAGCTGATGCAGATGTTTCTTACTGGCTTGCTTCCCCTGGCTTACTCAGCTTGCTTGTCTATAGAACCCAAGACCACCCCCACCAATGGACCCTCCCGCCTTGATCACTAATTGAGAAAATGCCCCACAGCTGGATCTCAGGGAGGCATTTCCTCAGCAGAAGTTCCTTTCTCTGTGATAACTTGAGCTTGTGTCAAGTTGACACAAACCAGCCAGTAGAACATATTTAGGGTCTTTGAAAAGTTGCAGGAGACCTTCACGCACAGTCGAGAGCAAGGGCAGGGTGGGAACAGAAGGGACTGTGTGTTCAGTCACGGGTTTATGGGTCATGGCAAGACACAGGCTTCTCCTCAAAAAGTCCCACACACTGGCCAGTGCTGAGGTGGGATCCCTTCAGCTAAAGAAGCAGCAGAAAGAGGCCAAGCATTGAATCAGGATCCCCTCGTGACCTACAGAAGGGCTGTTCAGTCCAGGAAGGGTGGCATTAGGACTTTCAGAGTGGCCCATCCCAAGGGCTCCGAGTGCTTTGTTTCATTTAGTACTCAAAGCTGCCCTCAAAGGAAGTGGACCAGCATCCCCCGACTGCCCCTGAGGAGACTGCCGCACATGGCAGTTAAACAATGTGTGCGAGCGTGTTTGCTCCTACAGGAAGGTGTTCTATCTCCCCTCCCCATCCCTCTCTTCTCCTCCCTCTTGCCCCTCCTCCCCTCTCCTTGTCTTCTCCCTCCACCCTCATTATTCATTTATTTGCTTAACAAGTTTCTTCAGAAAGCACTAGAAGACACCCCCAGTTCCCTTTGTACCTCTAAGTTGTCCCTTCTCTACCATGGCCAACTGCTGGCCTGAACTGTGAGCCCTTCTCACAGTTGTTATCTTCTCAGGCCCAGCCATGAGGAAAGTACATAATACAGGGAGCAAATGATTACATACAGTACCGAGTCTCAGTTTTCTGGCCAGAAGTATGGGTTAGCTGGAAGTATTGTCCTCGGTAATGTGTTGCATGCCTATGTATTTAGGACTGAGGGGTTCCCAGGATGGAGAGGAACTGGCTGCTTTAATGAAATGAAACTAGACATAGAAAGTGCATTGGTTTTGCACATAGTAGGTACTCTATACAAGCTGGTTATTGTTTTACTTCCTCACCAGCAAATACTTAACAAGCACCTACTTTATACTAAATGTGATTTAGTGCAGAGTGGAGGCACCCTCGCCTGCTTTGATAGATTTTAAGGCATTTGATGAGCACCCAGCCCAACTCCTTGGAGTTTGACCAACCATGGCTGTGTGAACAGTGGAGAGGACTGACCGACGGCATCAACCCCAGTCGCGCCTAACTTTTGACGGAAATCAGCCTCTAACGTTTATCTGGGAGTGCCCCATCTTTGCCACAAGGTGGCAGAAGAGCACACTTGTGACTTACAAAATATCAAAAGTGTTTGGTAAACCTCAGCCCTGTCTCCGGAATTGTCCATGCTTAAACATCGCAAGCCTTGTTAGACACCGAGATTGATAGGACTAGACGTTTCCCTCTTGAGATGGGTGGAGGTGAACTTAGCTAGTCTGTTTGGTTCGGGGATTCCAGCAAGGGTTGCTGTTCCTCAGGGCGGCACCAAGAGGTGCCCGATAGCAATGGGCTTTACTGAACTGGGGGATACTGAGGAAGGAGACTGTCGATTGAACGGCGTTTCCCATGTGGTGGGTTCGGCATCTTTTCACTAATGTCCGACGCACTCGGTTTTTCATTCAGCCCATGGCGCATCGCTGTTTTCCATGCGTTGAGGTTGCCCGGTGGATTAATGAAACCAGAAACAGTGGTGGTTGCAGACAAGTGCTAACAGAAGCAAGCTTAGCTAGAGGCTAGAGAACAGCGAGTGTCCACTATGATTATAAATATTATACACGTTTTACCAAAAGTGGTCTGTCGGTTTCAATGTGTTGGTTTTTCCAGAATCTTCTACAAGATGCCAATCTGGGAGCCTTTTATACAAAGAGTTCCGGAGGAGTCCTGTAGAAATGATCTTGGGGTTTCCTTGATATTTTTTGGGGGGGGGAAGGGGTCTGAATCCTGTTTTTGCCTTGTTTCCCCCTTCGATCTTTCAAGTCTGAAAACATGTTAGATTCCTCTTCCATTTGAATGGCAACTTGGCTAGGTACAGAAATCCAGTTGAAGGCGGTTCTCTCTTGGGTATTTGGGGAGCATTCTTCCTCGCCTTTCTACTTTTGATGATGCTATTAAAATCCCATGTCAGGCTCAGTATTTAATATTTCATATGGTGCATTAGTTATTCATCGTTAAGACAGGATACGTGACAAAGGAAGACGTGATATGTGAGGAAAGGTTCGTTTGTCCACCGCGACGGGGCAGGCACAGTGGCAGCGCCCAAGGCAGCTGCCGCTCTTTCACTTTTGTTCAGTGTGGGACTCTTGCCCAAGGGACGGCACCGCGAACACTCCGGTTGGTTCTTTCACCCTCAGTTAAATATTTCTGGAAACACCCTCATGAACACACACAGAGATGTTCGCAGTGAAGATAAATCATTGTATATGAGAACCTTTCCCCTAGATAAGCATATCCTTTGGCTCTATTACAGGCTTTTTATCTTCATCCAAAAACGTTTGAGATTCTAATAATAATGTTTTATTTTAATTAGAAATGGAGTCAGAAGGTGGCACATCCTAGCATTCAGGAGGCACAGGAGGTGGATCTCTGACTTCGAGGCCAGCCTGCACTCTGTAGAGTGAGTTTCAGAACAGCCAAGGGTACACAGAGAAACCCTGTCTTATAAAAGGAAGGAAGGGATGGAGAGAGACAGGGACAGAGACAGACAGCAGTACAAAGAGAGGGGGAAGACAGACAGTCAGACAGAGCGTGTTTTCAATTTGAGGACTTTTTTTTTTTTTAAAAAATCAATTTGGAGTACTTGCATATATAAAGTGAGATATCTTGGGGTGGGAATTCCTTTATGTTTCCTATACAACCTAAGCACACTATCTGAAAGTAAATTTAAATTATTTGTTTGTTTTTGAGATACAGTCTTGCTGTATAGACCAGGCAAGTCTGGAACCCACAGAGATCCACCTGTCTCTGCCTCTTGAATGCTCAAATTAAAGGTGTGCACCGCCATGCCCAGCTTCATAGATAGCCATGTGCAACCCCTGAAAGTCATTTTATACATTAATTTTTGTATCGTGTGTTTTGACTACCACCTGCTATATAAAGTCAGGTGTGGAATTTCCCACTTGCAGTCTTATACCACCATCAAGAAGCTTCAGATAATTAAGCATTTTAGATTTGAGGGTTTGGATTAGGGACTCTCAACCTATAATCTGAAACTTCATTGTGATATGTCTAGTGTATCATTTTTATTCGTTGTGCCGGATGTTCATGGAGACTTGCAAATTGAGAACACATGTCCTTTGACTATCAGAGATTGTGATGAATTTTTAGTTTAGTCTCCTGCTTTCTGTTTCCCTGCTTGCCACAGAACTCGTAATTCAGTGTTAATACTCCCTGACCAGCCTCAAAGGCTCCTATCCTGTTTCTTCCTGGCATCTCCTTTGTTCCATTTTGCTTTGTTATTGCTTCAACTATGTTTCAGACTTTCTTGCTTCTGCCATCCCGTCTCTAATCAAGGAGCTTTCAATTCTGGCTTGAAAGCTGGGTGTGGTGGTGCTGACCCATAATCCCAGCACTTGTGTGGTGCTAGCAGGAAGATAGGGGTTTTAAGGTCAGCCCTATCCATTTATCTAATTTGAGGCTAGCCTGGGCTATGATTCCCGAGATAAATAAATAGATGGATAGGTAGACAAGCTCACAGACAGATAGAAACAGATATTTTTGGTATTTGAGATACAGAGGCAGGAAGATCTCAAGTTCAAGGTCAGCCTGGTCTACAAAATGAGTTCCAGACCATCCAGGGTGATATATCAGAATCCTATCTGAAAAAAAGAAAGAAAGGAAACACCTACACACAATACATTAATCTAAATTATTATTCATTACAATTCCCAGCTATATTTTATAATCACAGCATCTTATAACAAATAATAATATATTATACCTATAATATATATACATATAATATATACATATATATATATTATATGTATGAGTATAATATATATATTATATATAATATATAATATATTATATTATATAATATATAATAATATATAAAATATATTATATATAATATACATAATATATATTATATATTATATGTATAATATATATAATATACATATAATATATACATATATATATTATATGTATGAGTACATTGTTGCTGTCTTCAGAAACACCAGAAGAGGGCATCAGATCCCATTACAGATGGTTATGAGCCACCATGTGGTTGCTGGGAATTGAACTCAGGACCTCTGGAAGAGCAGTCAGTGCTCTTAACTGCTGAGCCATCTCTCCAGTACCAGTACTAAGATATATTTTTATATCTTTCTTCCTGTATACATTGTTTCCCCCAGCTGCTTTTTTAAATCTCCTCCAATGTGCTTGTTCCTAGTATTTATCCAGAACATGTCGTCAAATGTCTGAGACTGTCATTTGTCTACCTGTGATTAGGAGTTGAGGTCAAGAGCCCAGTCACCAGCTCTCAGTGTCTTCATTAGGGAGGTGACAGAATACATTCCATTGCAGAACCAGAATGGCACCAAGAGGCCTTGGGAAGGCCCTCCCCATGTCTGTGTGGGTGCAGCGTGCTGGCTGTTGACTTGACTCATCAGTAACTAAAACCCAAGCTGCTGGGTGCCCCTATGGGGGATTCTTTTCTTGAATGGATCACTTGAGGTAGGAAGACCCACCTTGAATCTGGGCCACACTTTCCAATAGCAGCCTATATGAAGAACACAGGAGAAAGAAGTGTTCACTCCTTGTCTGCTTGCCTCTCTGTCACTGGTAAATCCATTCCTTCACTGGTATGAGAGCCTACTTCTTCAGGATTCTGGTGTATACTGAAGACCAGCTGAGACATCCAGCCTCATGGTCCAAACACCTATTGACATTCTTGGACTTTCTGATGGGTGATGGGCAGTGTGGGATAGCCAGACCACAGCTTGTAAGTCACTCTAATAAATCTAATAAATTACACACACACACACACACACACACACACACACACACATTCATTCTATCAGTTCTGTTTCTCCATAGAACCCTAACTAATACATGGAGTTTAGAGTGCTTGCAGACAGAGGACAGGTGGAAAGGTATCCACCTCTAAGGTCTCCCCCTGTCTCCTGTTAGCTGAAGTCAGCAGGAGACCAGAGAACAAGAGTCTCCTTGGTCAGTTCAGGCAGACTAGTCTCCTGGGACAGAAGCCAGACAGCTGGAGCTGGGAGGATAGACCTAGAGAAGCCACAGGAAGTACAGAGCCACTGGTACCAGCAGGAAAGATGCCATTGCTGCAACCTGCTTGACAACCTGGCAAAACTCCGGATGCCCCAGAAAGGAAACGGGTCTGAAAGAGCCCATGAGCTGGAGGGATACAGGTCCTAGCCAGATAGCTACTGTGTACTGACACAGAGTTGATCCCAGCATAGCAGTTTCTGGTTCTCCAGACTGCCAGGAGGCTGTAGAGCTAACTAGAGCAACCGTGGTGAGGGCAGTGCTGAGAAGGACTGAGGACCACTGATCTCACCGTGGTATGCACAGTAGCCTGCATTGTCTCTCCAGCATCGTCTCTCCAGCACCTCAGATCACACACTGTCCTGGAACCACTTCCTTCCAGAGAACCCTGTCCTTTTAGGCTTCTTATCCTGCTAAGCAGCTGAGGTTAGCTAGCTCTTGGTTTCTGGGTTAAAACAATTATCTTTTCCCCCCTTAAAATAATGTTTCATTTTAATTAGAGTACAGTAACATCATCTCTCCTTTCCCTCCCCAGTCCTCTCGCTCCAACTCCTCCTGTGCCTCTCTCTTAGTCAGTGTTCTATGGTTGTCAAGAGATGCAATGACCAAGGCAAGTCTTATAGAGGACAACATCTAATTGGGGCTGGCTTACAGTTCAGAGGTTCAGTCCATCATTGTCGTCATGGCAGGAAGCGTGGTACTGCGCAGGCAGACCAGGCACTGGAGAAGGAGTTGGGAGTTCTACATCCAGATCAACAGGCAGCAGGAAGAGAGAGAGACACTGGGCCTGACACTTGAGCATTTAAAACCTCAAAGCCCACCCCCAATGATGCTCTTCCTCTAACAGGCTATACCACCCAATCCCTATTACATAGTGCCCCTCCCTAACGACCAACCATTCAAATCTATGAGCATACAGAGTCCATTCTTAATCAAATCATTACAGTACCCTTTACTTCCTTTAAAACCCATGGCCTCTTCTTCAATTGATTATTATTACATACATGCACTTAAATGTATACATACAACCTGCTGTGTCCGCTTACTGTGGCTTGTAGGGAGGTGATGTCAGGGCTGGGTAACCAATTAGGGGGCCCATCCCTGGGGAAGGTTGTCTCTCTCTCTCTCTCAGTAGTCACCTGTAGTTCTTTATTGGTTGGGGCCCCTGGAGATTCCCTCCGCGTTGGCGTGATTACTAGTGTTGCCTTTATTCATGTCTTGTTCAGCCATGTTGTTGTGACATCATGACACTTCCCTGTCCTCTCACACAGACGCTGACTCCTACAATCTTTGTGCCCCTCTTCCTTTATGTTCTCTGAGCCTTAGGTAGAGGCGTAGATGTGTCCATGGAGCTGGATGCCCCACAATTGCTTTCTGACCAGTTGTGGCTTTCTGTAATGACCTCCGTCTGCTGCAAAGGGAGACTTCTTTGATGGGGGTTGAGGGCTGTGGTATAGCAATTCATAGAATACAGTTAGCCATAATACTCTCCCCTCAGAACAATCTTTTTCTTTAAAGATTGATTTATCTATTATATGTAAGTACACTGTAGCAGGCTTCAGACACTCCAGAAGGGGGCGTCAGATCTCATTATAGATGGTTGTGAGCCACCATGTGGTTGCTGGGATTTGAACTCAGGACCTTCGTAAGAGCAGTCAGTGCTCTTAACCGCTGAGCCATCTCTCCAGCCCAGAACAATCTTCCTGTTGTTTTGAGACAGGGTCTCAATATGTAACCCTGGTTGTCCTAGAACTTCCTATGTAGATCAGGCTGGTCTCAATCTCATAGAGATCAACATGCTTCTGCCTCCTGAATCCTAGGATTGAAATGCATGTCTAGCCCAGCCCAGCCCAGCTGCTTAGAATAATCTTAAGGAACCACAGTAGAAGCTCTTTTCTTTGGATGGTTGACCTGAGAGAGGAGTTAGATAGACATTGAAAACCATGACTTCTCTCTGAGACCCATGGGGACCAGGCCCTTGCTCTTGTCTCTGGTTACCCTGCCGAGCGGCTCCCCCTTAAAACCACAGATCTCTTTCTGTGATTTGGATGTAGACTTCGAAAACAAATCAACCTGTGGATGGAGATACGCACCTGCAATCCCAGCATTCAGGAGGCTGAGGTGAGAGGGTTACTGGGAGTCCCAGACTAGCCTGAACTACACAGCAAGACTAGTCGGGAGGAAGGAAGAAAGGGAGGGAGGGAGGGAAGGAGGGAGGGAGGAAGGAAGGAAGGAAGGAAGGAAGGAAGGGAGGGAGGGAGGGAGGAAGGAAGGGAGGAAGAAAGGAAGGAAGGCAGACATGAAGGAAGGAAGGAAGGAAGGAAGGAAGGAAGGAAGGAAGGAAGGAAGGAAGGAAAGGAAAGGGGCTGGAGAGATGGCTCAGTGGTTAAGAGCACTGACAGCTCTAACAAAGGTCCTGAGTTCAAATCCCAGCAACCACATGGTGGCTCACAACCATCCGTAATGAGATCTGATGCCTTCTTCTGATGTGTCTGAAGATAGCTACAGTGTATTTACATATACTACTAAATAAATCTTTTAAAAAATATATAAAAATAAAAAAGTTAAAAAAAAATTAAAAAGGAAAGAAAGGCATGAATAAGTAGAAATAGTCTGGCAAGATGGCTCAGTGGTTAAAGGTGTTCGCCATTGAACTTGATAACTTGAATCTCACCCCAGTAGTATCCATATGGTGGAGAGAACTGATTGGAGAGAACTAACAGAAATAATCTTCTGTCTCACACACACACACACACACACACACTAACACATATATGTATATACACACAAACACACAATATATTCACACACACAGACACAATATACTGACATACACACACACAGCACATACACACACACACACACGCACGCACACACACATGCATGAATAAATACAAAATATTAAAAATAAAGGTTAGCAGATTGTCATAAAAATCATTGAAATATTTTGTTAAATTATGGTTTAAACTGCAAGATGTTTAATATTAAAATGAGAGACTGAGAATTAGAAAAAAATAGCTTACAATGAAACAAATACTGAATTGAAGTACAGCCAGGGACTGCCACCGCCTCCCTCAGCGGTAATCTCCGAAGCGAACACTTTCAAGGACAGAGGACATGGAATTATCATAATAGTTCTGATCTAGAACAAAACCATCCATTCTGATCCCTCTCTGAATAATCAGGGCTTTTGATCTCATTCTGTTGTTAAAAAAAAAAGTAATAATTAGGTAATGACCTCTGTGAGAAACATGAAAAGATTTTTCAATTAAAAGCTAAGTTTGAGGGCAAAGACTTTATTTATAGTTGATAATAACCACATTAGTCAAATTAATGAATCCACGTTCAGAAGGTATCCAGTGAATCATATTTCTGTGATATGAGAATTATCCCGGGTTTCCCATAAATTAGAGTGCTTGGAATCGGGATTTGGAAGACCAGGTGAGGTGGAGGCTCACGATTACACAAAAGAGGCGATTATGACACCGATGGCTGCCTGCACCGAGCACACGCAGCCTGTCCCACTGGCAGTAGTAACTCATTCATTCTTCCCATAGAGCTTGGGTTTACCGATAGAGCGCATGCGCACTCTGCTCTGCTCCCTAAAGTCTCAAAGGGTTTCTCTTGCTATTTATTTAAAGAAAGTCTAAGGTATGCATTTAGGAAGGTGTGCTTTTACCCTCAAGTGTAACTCGGGAAGGACATAGATTATGAAATTAAAGAAAAAATTTAAAAGGAAGCGTTGGTCAAGGGAGATGGCCTCAGGACCAGAGTTTTGTTCCTAGCACCCAGGACCCAAGTAGGTGGCTCACAGCAGCCGCTCACTGCTGCTCCGTGGGATCTGACGTCCTCTTCCGGATCCCATGGGCGTTGCGCTCTCATAATGATTTCTTTGTTTTCCAAACAGGGTCTCTCTACAAAGTCCTAGATATCCTGGAACTCACAATGTAGACCAGGCTGGCCTAGAACTCACAGGGATCCACCTGTCTCGCCTCAGAATGCTGGGAATAAAGGCATGAGCCACTATGCCTGCTTCCTATACAATTTTTAAAAATAAATAAATAATCTTTTACAATTAAAAAAAAACACCAAGGAAATCTTATTCTATAAAGTCAAGGATCATGGGGCATTGGGATTTTTATTCTCCTTGAGCGCTAGATTAGCCAGCCCCAATTTCACAATGCTGGTGGAAGACTGAAAATTCGGGGGTGGGGGCAGCATTAACAGATAGAGGCCTGAGGTCGGGCAATCAAGTCTTCCTTAATGAACACACACGTGCCAGCTCGGTGTAACAGGGAGACTCGACCTTGGTCTTCAAGCAGTTTATTGTATCATCCTTAAAAACAGTCTGGAATGCAGACACCGGCAGCTTGTCTGAGTGTGAGACCCAAAGACAATTGTCACACAGTCGGTAGCACAGCATAGAGAACAGCCTCTATATTTCAAACATGCGCTGTGAGCTCAGGAAACGGCACAAGAGAGCAAAATGAGAAGAGAAAACAGGCTCGCGTGAGGCCGGGCAAGACGCGCATGCGTTGTCCCAGCAATGGGGAGGTTGAGGCTGTTCGACCCCGGTGCATAGGGAAATCTTCCTGGGAGGGAGCTACGGGAAGGAGGCCCAATTTAAATGGGCATTTAAAGTGTAATAAAGCTGTCATCTCAAACCAATTGGACAAAACATGAACTGTTTGACTTTTCAACAAATGCGATAGGAAAATAGAGGAATTCTATGTCAAAAAATTAAATTGGGTTCGTATGTTACTGAGAATGAGTTTCAAATGAAGCAAAGATTTAAATATTTTGAAAAAATGAAACAATGTAAAATTATATACACCAATGTAGTAAGTATATATCCAGTGCCACTGGAGAACAGTATACGGAGAATTTAGCTTAATATAAAATGCCCTTTCATTTTTCCTTTTTTCCATTTTCTCCTATGTGTGCTATGTTCATAGTTCTGTATGTTTCTCATGTATGTGACCACCTGTGAGTGTGGGTTCAAATGTGTAAATGCACACACGCTCGTGTAAGGCCCAAGGCACACATCGGGACTCTTCCTCAGCCACTGCGTAGAGTCAGGGTCTCTCAGTCAAACCCAGAGCTCACGGTATGACTGGTCTCGCTAGCCAGCGTCTCTGAAATCCCCTGTGTATTAATTATGTTTCTGTTGTGGTGAAAACACACCATGATCAGAAAAGCAACTTACAGAAGTAAAAGTTTATCTGGGCTTGTGGCTCAAGAAGGATAGGCATCTAGCATGGTGGAGTTGGCACAAGAGAACAAAATGAGAAGATAAAACAGGCTCGCGTGAGCCGGGAAAGATGCGCATGCGTTGTCCCAGCAATGGGTAGGTTGAGGCAGTTTGACCCCGGGTTCTTAGGGAAATCTTCCTGGGAGGAGCTACGGGAAGGAGGCCCAATTTAAAGGGCCCCAGGCGTGGCTGCGAAGACTGGAGCGCGAACTTATTCAAACGCAAGCACAATGCAGAAAGAGCAAACTGGAAGTGGTGCGAGCCCTTAAACTCTCAAAAATAAAAACAAAAACCAAAAAAACCAACAACAAAACCCAAAACAAAACAAAACGGCCCGATGACACACTTCCTCCAGCACGGAGCAGCTTATCTGTCTCCAAACAGCGCCACCAACTGGGACCAAGTGTTCAAAGCCTTTTTTCATTCAAACCACCACGCTGTTTCAGCCTTCCAGGTGGGGTGTGATGCCCACACCAGCTTTCCTGTACATGCTGTGGATTTGAACTCTGGATCTTATGCTTGGGTGGCAAGGACTTTATCCAGGGAGTCATCTCCCTGGCTCATAGAACTATGGATAAAAGAGGGGCAAAATCCTTTTCGTTCTGAGCAGTCAGGCTAAAATGATTGGCAGATGGTAAGACCGCTGGTGAAAGCTTATTGGATATGATGGTTAATTCGATGTTGCTCGAGAGCAACCTTTAAACCTGTATGGTTAAAACTTATTTGCCAGAGGCAGGCAGATTTCTGAGTTCGAGGCCATCCTGGTCTGCAGAATGAGTTCCAGGACAGCAAGGGCTATACAGAGAAACCCTGTCTTGAAAAACCGAAAAATAAAAGATTGAAAAAAACAAAACAAAACAAAAACGTATTTGCCTTCATGGGATTGGGTAAGGGGGTGCTCATCCAAATGGGAAGCTCTCAAGGAAAAGAATTACACCCCCAGATTAAATTCTGTTTGTTTGTTTGTTTGTTTGCTTGAAAGCCCAGGCTGGCCCCAGAATTGTGGCAAGCTTCCTGCTATGAGAAAGTATACTGTGGTGCTTTAAATAAGAATTAGAATAGACCTCGTAGGCTCATAAATTTGAGTGCTTGGTGGCCAGAAAGTGGCACTCTTTGAAAGGATTAGAAGGATCAGGAGGTGTGGCCTTGTTGAGGGGGTTATGTCCCTGGGGAGGTGGCATTAAGGCTACAGATGCCCATGCCAGCCAGAGTGTCTCTCTTTGTCTATGGGACAGGATGTAGTTCTCAGCTATTGCTCCAGCTCCTACTTGCACTGTGATGATACAGGACTAAAGCAAGTTCCCAATTAAACACTTTCTTTTATAAAAATTTCTTTGGTCATTGTGTGTCTTTTCATAGCAATAGAACAGGGACTAAGACACAAACTGAGTTTTTTGTTGTTGTTGTTTTTTGTTATATCATGGTAATCCTGCTGCCTCAGTCTTTAGAAATTACAGACATACATTTAGCTTAAGAGTTGTTGCTGGTTGTAGGTAAGGTGGCTCTCGCCTTTAATCCCTGTACAGTGGAGGCAGAGGCAAGAGGATCTCTGTGAGTTTGAGGCCAGCCTGGTATACAAAGTGAGTTCCAGGAAAGCCAGGGCTACATAGAGAAACCCTTCCTCAAGCAAACAAAAAGAATTGCTGGGTGCATTCTTTTTATTACTTATTGCCTGTTTTGTTGTAGAGAGCCCTATTGGGGTACTGTGCTGCCTGGCAGGAACTTGACATTGACAAGGACAAGGGCTTCAAGCAGGAATCTGACATTCAGGCATAATAGGGAAGTAGGTAAAGGCAGGAATTTCAATCTTAGGGTTGAACGAGAGAATCAGGCTTCAGGCAAGGTTTGGGGCTTGGATGAGGAAGCAGGCTCAGGTATTTTGGTCATTCTAACAAGCCCTTTGAAACAACTGTCACAGACTTTTGCTTATTGCCTTGACAATTTTGTGTTTACTGTCTTGCTTGTTCCTTACTGTACCACTATTGATCTTAATTCTGCATGTAATTAAATTGGTTTAAAAGTGGACTTGAAATTATTAAACCTGCCTTCAGTCTCAGAATTGACTGGGGTCATGCTGCAGTGTTGTCTAATTGTCTCTTTCTTTTAATCCTCGCTCCTCCTGCGCTGGAGAACCTGTTGACTGACTGAGAGGGGCTTGGTCATTTTGTGATGATGGGATTTAACCCAGGGTCTTTCCCATGCTAAGAAAGAGGAGGTGCCCTAACCCTGAGCTACATCCCAGTTTAGACTAACTTCAGACTCAGGTGCTCTCTCGCTCTCTCTCCTTTCCTCCCTCCCTTTCCCCCTCTCCTCTTTCTGTCTCTCACTTCTTCTCCCCCCCATCTGTCTCTCTGAGAGTGCCCTCTCTCTCCCTCTCTCCCCTCCTCTGTCTCTCTCTCCCTCCTTCTCCCTCTCTCTCTCCATCTCTCTATATATATATCTCTCTGTCCCTCTCTTTCTCTCTCCTTCCCTCTCTCTCCCTCTCCCCTTCTCTGTCTGTCTCTCTCTTCTTCCCTCTCTGTCCCTCCCTCTCTCTTTCTTTCTTTCTTTCTTTCTTTCTTTCTGTCTCTCTCTGTCTTTCCATCCCTCCCTCTCTCCATCTCTTTATCTCTTTCTGTCTCTCCCTCTTTTTATTCCCCTCTCCCCGACTGTCTTTTTCTCCCTCTCTCTCCCTTCTCTCTTTCCTTCTCCCTCCCTTCCTCTCTCTGTCTGTCTTTCCTTCCCTCTCTCCTCTTTCTCTCCCTCCTCTCTCTTTTTCTTTCTCTTCCTCCCCCTCTCTCTCCCTCTCATTTCTTCTCTCTCTCTTTCCCCTCTTGCTCTCTCTCCTCCCTGCTGAACACAACAACACAGTCTCCATCTGAAAGTCCTCATAGCTGGAGAGAACAGGAGCTGTGTCGTGGGGAGACCCTGGGCATTGCTTCACTGAGCATCAGCAGTGGGGGATGGGCTGTTGTTCCCTCACACCAGCACTGGTGAGGGAGTGGTGTCCTTTAGGCAGAAATCCTGGCACAAGTGAGCAAGGCAGTTCTGGTCGGGAAGAAAGCAGATTGCAATCATGAGAAGTAGAGCTAAGATGAGGACATCTTACAAAGAAATGGCCTGTATTCTTTAAAAACACCAGTCGCGTTAAAGGGAAAAAAATCAGGCTGACGAACTGGTCCTAATTAAGGGAAAATAAAAGGACGTGCCTACTGGATACAAGGCCAGATTCCGAGTCAGGGGGAAACTATAAATGTCATCACCAGAAACCTAGTTAGGTTATAGCACACCATCATTATTACAAAATCCTCTACCTACTACTGTAGTTAAGCAAATGTCCTTGTAGAGATGTGTCAGATGTAAAGCATATCTGTAATCCTGGCACTCAAAAAGCTAAGGCAGGAGGATGGTGAGCTGAAGGCCACCCTGAGCTACATGATGAGTTTAAGGCTAACTCAAGGCTATAAAACAGGCTGGAGGCCAGCCTGATTACCTAGCAAGACACTCTCTTTCTCTCTCTCTCTCTCTCTCTCTCTCTCTCTCTCTCTCTCTCACACACACACACACACACACACACACACACAGACACACACACACACACACACATTCTTCAGCTCCTGAACTGAAAGATTTGATAACCAGGAAAGATACCAGGTCATTGATAAAACCCAGGAAGCAAGAAGATCTGTGCCTTGTTTAAAGAACACATTCTCAAGGGTTTTCATTGCACATTTCTTCATGTTTAAACTACACAGTCAGGTGCAGTAAGTGAGCAGTGCTCCTTATTTGTGCAACCTTGTCACTACACTTACCGTGACCTACGTGCGTGAAGTCAGGATGTGCACAGAGACAATGTGGTTGAGGCGGACTGCAGAGCTGACTCAGACGCTGATCAACAGCCAAGGTCAAGCTAGACTGCCCTGCGGTTTATCTGTTACCAGATGTTTTCAGGAAGAGGGAAGTAGCAGGGTTCAGACCTCCTTCCAGACCACACCGAAGTCCTTCGGATTCCTAGTTCACACAAGCACGGTGAAGTGCAACCCTACACTGGACTCTTAATCCTCAGCTAGGAGGCACAGAGATGTGCCTACATTGATGCCACAGAGAGCCCACCAGTGACTTTCCATGACAGGAATGGCTGACAGCGTGCGTTTGAATGAAAGCTCGGTAGGTTGGGGTCGTATTGATATTTCAGTTATGGGTAGACTTAAAGACATTGCAGTGACCTGTTAGGGACAGAGGTTTGATTGATTTTTGTTTGTTCTCTCTCTTTCTCTCTCTCTCTCTCTTTCGTGTGTGTGTCTGTGTGTCTGTGTGTGTATCTCTGTGTCTGTCTGTCTGTGTATGTGTCTGTGTGTGTGTGTCTGTCTGTGTCTATATGTGTGTGTCTGTGTGCCTGTGTGTGTCTATGTGTGTCTGTGTGTGTGTCTGTGTGTGTCTGTATGAGTGTATGTGTGTGTCTGTGTGTGTATCTCTGTGTGTCTGTTTGTGTGTCTGTGTGCATCTGTCTGTCTGTGTGTCTATACGTGTGTGTCTGTATGTATCTGTCAGTCTGTGTATCTATATGTGTGTGTGTCTATGTGTCTATATGTGTGTGTCTGTCTGTCTGTCTGTCTGTCTGTGTGCCTGTGTGTGTCTATGGGTGTTTGTGTGTGTGTCTGTGTGTGTGTCTGTGTGTATGTGTATGTGTGTGTCCGTGTGTGTGTGTCTGTGTGTCTATGTGTCTATATGTGTGTGTCTGTATGAGTGTGTGTGTTTGTGTGTGTGTCTGTATGTGTGTGTCTGTGTGTGTGTGTGTGTCTGTGTGTGTGTGTGTATGTGTGTGTGTGTGTCTGTGTGTCTGTCTGTCTGTCTGTCTGTGTGCCTGTGTGTGTCTATGGGTGTTTGTGTGTGTGTCTGTATGTGTGTGTCTGTATGTGTGTGTCCGTGTGTGTGTGTCTGTCTGTGTGTGTCCGTGTGTGTGTGTGTCTGTGTGTGTGTGTGTGTCTGTGTGTGTCTATGGGTGTTTGTGTGTGTGTCTGTATGTGTGTGTGTGTGTCTGTGTGGTGTGTGTAGATAGATGTACTTGCATATCCCACACGCAGGCAAACCAGAGAGCAATCTCAAGCATCAGTCATCAGAGGAGCCCTGCTTGTTTTCAGGACAGCATCTCTCCCTGGGACATGGAGCTTGCTCATCAGGCTGGGCACAGACTGGACTCCAGGTAGCTTCCTGTGTCTGTCTCCCTCACCTGGATTATAAGTACATATGACCATGCTCAGGTTTTTGTGTGGGTGCTGGGATCAAACTCAAGTTCTCAGGTAGAGATGTCTCCCCAGCCCCTACTGCTTTTCTGAGACATAGTCACAAGTAGCCCAGGCTAGTCTCAGTCCTCCCACCTCCACCTCCCAAGTTCTAGGATTATAATCATTAACCACCATGCTCCACACACAGATAAAGGGGTACAATTTACAGTCAACTGATTTAAGAGTCTTTATTTTCTTACCTCCCTCCCTTCCTTCCTTCTTTTGTTTCTTTTCTTCCTGAAACAGAGTCTCACTATGTAACCCTGGTTGATCTAAATTTTGCTATGTGAACCAGGATGGCTTCAAACCCAGAGAGACACACCTGCCTCTGTCAGTGGATTTCTGGGATTAAAGGTGTGGCCAAGCTTTGGGTAGTTTGGGGAAGGCACAGTCTTCTGGGAATACCTTGCTGAGAGCAGTAGAGAGGGCTGGGCTGGATGTGTAGAAAGGACCAAGTCTGGAGAAGACTGGAGGAACAGAGAGAGAGAACATTTGTGGGTGACATTCCGCTTCTGTGCTCTCCTGAATGTCAGTCACCCTGGAGAGCAGACGCCCGCCCGAGCTCCGCTCTGAGTCACCGCCCGACATTTGGTTTTGTTCTCATTTTCCATTATAGCAGCCTTATCTGGTGAGTCAGGATCAGCGGAGGAGGGGAGTTCTGAAGCTCTGAGGAGGGAGGAGCAAAGCAGGCCGAGGCCACAGACATCCCTCCATCCTGGTCAGAGGACGGCTCTGACCTTGAGGGTCCTAGGCTGCAGAGCGGAGGGAACAAGGTCATTTGAAGGGGAAACTCCCTCTCTCTCTCTTGCCCCTTAAATTTTCATCTAAGTCCTCCTGGGCCAGACCTCATTCCTCCTGAGGACAAATGAGAGAGAGTGAGAGTGGGGGGGGGGGGGAAGAGGGAGAGAGGGAGGGAGGGAGAGAGAGACAGACAGACAGACAGAGAGAGAGTGGGGGGGAGAGAGAGAGGGAGAGAGAGAGAGAGAGGGAGAGAGAGGGGGGGAAGAGAGGGAGGGAGGGAGGGAGGGAGAGAGAGAGAGAGAGAGAGAGAGAGAGAAACCAAGAAGCAAAGGGCTGACAAGATGCTCAGGAGGTAAAGGTACCTGCACTAAGCCCGAGGACATGAGTTCAATTCCCAGGACCCAGGCAAAGAACCAATTCCCAACTGAATATCGCCCTCTGATCTCTGCATGTGCACCATGTATATGTGTGTGCGCACACTCAGTCTCACACAC
This sequence comes from Tokudaia tokunoshimensis, assembly GCA_036184795.1. NCBI lineage: Eukaryota > Metazoa > Chordata > Mammalia > Rodentia > Muridae > Tokudaia > Tokudaia tokunoshimensis. The sequence continues at coordinate 3,236,851 of BTHU01000011.1, forward strand.
ACATACACACACGCACACACACGCACACACACACATGCACACACACACACACACACACACTCAGAGACAAACAAATAATAAAGTAACAACAACAAAACCACATCATGCATTTGGTCGAAAAGAAGGGAAGATTGTTATTCTCAGCACACAGATCACTGCAAGTTAGAGGGAAAGAGAGAGTTTTCTACTCTTCCCAAACACGCATGAATCTTCTGGGGATTAAATCAGACACTCACCAATGTTACAACTCAAGAATGTTCCCTCTTAGACAAGTCACCTCTTTACAGTGGAATCATCCAGAAGCCCTGTCAGTCTGGTCTGAAGTGTCATGGATGATGAGGTGGGCCTGGGCCCACACAGCAGAAGCCTGCCTGATGCGATGGCCTGGTCCTCCTTAGGCAATCTGTCCCTATGCTCTGTGCTCAGCACAGTCTGGCTTAGGAGGGGCTTGCTCACTCCCTCAGGTTCTCGCTCTGTCATGGGAGTTAAAGATCGCTCTTGTTTGGAAGTAGAGTTTCTCCCCCTCTCCCTCCCTCCCCCTCCCTCTCCTTCCCTCCCCCTCCTCCTCTTCCTCTCCTTCCCCCTCCCTCCCCCTCCTCCTCCCCTTCCCCTCCTCCTCTTCTTCCCTCCCCCTCCCTCTCCCTCCCCCTCCCCTTCCTCTTCTCTCTGTCCCCTCTCCCTCCTCCTCCCCTCCCCCTCCTCCTCTTCCTCCCTCCCCCTCCCACTCCCTCCCCCTCCCCTTCCTCTTCTCTCTCTCCCCTCTCCCTCCTCCTCCCCTCCCCCTCCTCCTCTTCCTCCCTCCCCCTCCCTCTCCCTCCCCCTCCCCTTCCTCCTCTCCCTCCCCCTCCCCTTCCTCTTCTCTCTCTCCCCTCTCCCTCCTCCTCCCCTCCCCCTCCTCCTCTTCCTCCCTCCCCCTCCCTCTCCCTCCCCCTCCCCTTCCTCCTCTCCCTCCCCCTCCCCTTCCTCTTCTCTCTCTCCCCTCCCCCTCCTCCTCCCCTCCCCCTCCTCTTCTTCCTCCCTCTCCCTCCCCTTCCCTTTCCCTCCCCCTCCCCCTCCTCCTCTTCCTCTCCTTCCCTCTCCCTCCTTCTCCCTGTGTGACAGTGTCTGTGTGTCTATACATGCACAAGCTTTCCGATGGCTAGGTTTTATGTCAACTTATCACAAGTTAGGGCCATGTGAGAGGAGAGAACCTCAACTGAGAAAACATCTCCATGAGATCAGGCCACAAGCAAGCCTGTAGGGCATTTTCTTATGCAGTGACTGATGGGAAGGGCCCAGGCCACCGTGGATGATGCTGCTCCCCTGGGTTCTATAAGAAAGCAGGCTGAGCAAGCCATGGCGAGCAAGTCAGTAAGTAACATCCCTCCATGGCCTCTGCATCCCCTCCTGCCTCCAGGTTCCTGCCTTGTTTGAGTTCCTGCTCTGACTTCTTTTGATGATAAACTGTGATGTGGAACACTTTCCTCCCCACAGTGCTTTCAACACAGTGTCTCATCAAAGCAATAGTTACCCCAAACAAGCTTGTGTGTGTGTGTGTGTGTCTGTGTGTCTGTGTGTGTGCATGTGTGTCTGTGTGTGTATATGTGTGTCTGTGTGTGTGCATGTGTGTCTGTGTGTGTGCACGTGTGTCTGTGTGTGTGAGTGTGTCTGTGTGTCTGTGTGTGTGCATGTGTGTCTGTGTGTGTGAGTGTGTCTGTGTGTCTGTGTCTGTCTGTGTGTGTGTGCATATGTGTCTGTGTGTGTGCATGTGTGTGTGTCTGTGTCTGTGTGTGTGCATGTGTGTCTGTGTGCATGTGTGTCTGTGTGTCTGTGTGTGTGCATGTGTCTGTGTGTGTGTGTGAGTGTGTGTGTGTGTGTGTGTATGTGTGTAAGAACAACAGTGGGTACTGTTCCTCAGATGCTACTCTGTGATTGTTGTAGACGGGGTCCCTCACTGGAAGTGATTACTGTAGGTTAGCTGATCCCCTGGTCCCAGAGATCCAGCAGTCTCCACTCCTCCTCTTTAATCCTGTCTCCCACAATACTCTATAGGCACTGTGCACATGAACTCACGTCAAGTCTGAGGTAAAGATGCTGAGCAAACAGATCCACCATCTTGTAACATCCAGACCCATGAAGCCTGTTGTCCTGCCACCCAGAAAGCCTGGAGACACCACCACCACCATTTCACAGGACACCAAATATCCCTGTGGTACCTCCTTCCTCTCTTCCTAGAATGTTCCCTGAGCCACAGCCCATAGCTCTCCTGAATGGACACTCTACCGCCTTCTGCAGGCTTCCTCTTTAGAGGCCTGGGTCACGGGAAAGGTCACGTTCCCTCCACCATTTCCTTTGTGCATCCCTCACCAAGACTTCATATCCTGAGCTTAGACTTTCAGAAAGAGAAGCTAATGACTGAGGAAAGACGGAGAAGGAAGAAGTCACCCTGAGGGAGAACAGGAAAGAAGTGGGGACCCTAGAGAGAGGTACTCTGGAATACTCGTGAGTCCTGCATTCTGCAGCAAGGTCACCAACATACAGGCACAATGCAAGTGAAATCAGACTCTTGTACTCTCAGAATTTGATAAATGGGACAAGATGACTCTTTCACCCCTGTTCCTCATCTGGGTACCGGTAGTTCCTGACTCTCGTCCTTTCTTAAAGACACCTGAAGCAGAAAGGTCAAGGCTAAGAGGCTGGAAATCTCATGGCACCGTAGAGCATCTATGAGACGCCGGGAGGCAGCCTACTGTTCCTTGTAGGAATCCAGCAACCAACCAGCCCAGGACTGAGTAAGCTCCCTCTATCAGTCGGTACCCCAACAGCCCGGGATTGAGTGGATAACCATTCAATTTCTTTCCTCTCCCAGCTTTGGACCAGGCAGAGAAATATGCCAGTGATTGGTGGTGAGCCCATTCCTGTGGGGTTTTCACCCAAATGACTTTCAACCTGAGCAACCAGATTTCATTTTATGTCTTTTTTTTTCTTTTTTGAGCCAGCAAGAATGCTTTCGAGTTGTGCTGTGTGCTATCAAAGTCTCTCATCTCTTCCATTACCTCTCCTCTTAGCTGAATTATAATGTTGACCTCCATTATGAGCCCTGGGAGGCTTTCCCAGTCTCGTTCATTCTGAGATGTCAGCTATCACAGCTGAGATTTTTTTCCCCCATTCCCGTTCTGCTTTGTGTCTATTCCCCTCTCTCTCCTTCCCTTCTGATCCTGAGCCTTAGTCTAGCGCAGAGAGGCTCTGGAGCAATTAAATCTCCATCAGGGGACAACCCTCGCAAGATGGGGCTGCCGCCTGCTCACTAATGGAGGATTCAAGACGTGCAGAGCCCGGGGTTCTCTTCATTAGAGGCTCTGAGAAAGAAAAAAGAGCCCCCTTTGACCCTCGTGCCGGGAAACTCCTGAGCACGCGGAGTGGCCTCCAGAAGGGACAACTTACCAGTTGAAGAGTGAGTAGTTCTTTGAAGCGATCTTTTATTAAGAAGAGTTAGCGTAGCTTTTTATTTATAAAAAATAATAAGGCTTCCCAGGCTGGGTCATATTCTGTCCTCGTGTAAAGCTGTGTGTCCTCGCTGCCTCTGAACGGTTCAAGGGAATCCAAATGATTTAATGGGAAAGTATGGGAGAGGCTCGGAGCTGGGCCTGGCTGTCACAGTGTCCTGCAGGGAAAGTGGCTGACTGTGCCTGAAACAACAGTGTCTTCTTCTTCTTTTTTTTTTTTTAAGATTTATTTATTTTATGTATGTGAATACACTGTTGCTGTCTTCAGACACACCAAAAGAGGGCATCAGATCTCATAACAGATGGTTGTGAGCCTCCATGTGGTTGCTGGGAATTGAACTCAGGACCTCTGGAAGAGCAGTCAGTGCTCTTAGCCGCTGAGCAATCTTTCCAGCCCCCAACATTGCCTTCTTGGTGGTTCTCCAGCACAGTGCAGAAGACTACAGTGTTATTTCCAAGTGCTCACACCTCTAATCCTAGATCTCAGGGGGCATGGGGTGCTGAGGCAGGATGCCTGCTGCAAGTTTGAAGCCGGCTCGGGACACAGTGTGAGACTTTTTAAAACAAAAACCAAACCACAGACCAGTACTGGGGAGATGGTACAGTTCATAAAATGCACAAAGACCCGTGTTTAATGCCCAGAACCCTTGTTTCCTAAGCCATGGATGGTAGAGTATTTGTAATCACTGCAACTGAGAAGACAGACAGATGGATCCCTGGTGCTCTCTGGCCAGCCAGCCTCCTCTCATCCGTGAGCCCCAGGCCAGTGAGAAACCCAGAAAAAAAAGGAAAAGGTAAAAACCCTCTGAGAAGTGGTACCTCAGGTTGTCCTTTGACCTATGAACACTCATGTGCGCACACACACGCATATACACATGCACGCACACACACACTCATGCACACATAGCACACTCATGCACATACACACTCATGCACACATAGCACACTCATGCACACACACACTCATGCACACACACATGCACACACATGCATACACATGCATGCACATGCACACACATATGCATATATACATGCGCACACACCTGCACACACATGCATACACACACGCACACACACACACACTCATGCACACATAGCACACTCATGCACACACACACACTCATGTACACACACGCACACACACATGCATACACATGCGTGCACATGCACACACATATGCATATATACATGCACACACATGCATACACATGCACACACACATGCACACACATGCACACATAGCACACTCATGCACACACACTCATACACACATGCGTGCACACATGCACACACATGCATACACATGCACACACATGCATACATACATGCACACATCTGCACATACATGCATACACACCTGCACACACCTGCACATACATGCATACATACATGCACACACACATACACACATGCACACACACATGCACACACATGCACATGCACACACATGCACATGTACACACTCATGCACACACACGAGGAGCACCCACCAGAGTGTAGCACTTCCAGAGTAGGCATAGAACCAGCACCTATAACACAATAGTTGCCTCTGCCCAGCCAGAAATCTGGGTGCTGTCCACCGTGAGGAGAAAGCTTCCAACATGAGTCATTTTCCACCCCAACTGTTTCTCAAGACAATCTCATACAACAGGGAGTGTCACCAAAGTTCAATTTAAGTTTCCCATGGCACACTGAGATCTTCACAGGACGTCATAGGACTCAGGGCTCCTCCATTTGGCTATAGTGACCCTTCTAGGGCTTGAGATATGAATTGTTGAGCATCTGGTATGTCAAGTTCTACCTAAAGCACTCTGGAGCCGGCTTCCCTTCTCACAAGCATTTGTTATATAAAACATGCTGTCCGTGGATCTTTCAAAGGGGATTGAGGACAGAGCCCCTGCATACCAGGTAGGCTCTCTATCCTGAGCCACATTCCCAGCCCTGGGACAATCCTTCATAGTGTTCCTCACATTCTTCCTGGACTTGGATTCACTATTGCTGTGCGAGACTGCTGTTCTTAAAGATCAGTCCTATACAGCCCGGTTTGACTTCCTCACAAGGCAATGAGCCCTCAACTTTCAAGAGTTCAAATCCGTGAGCTTGTGGGGGGACATTCCTCACAAAAGCCTCACCTCAGACTTGGTGGCAGAGCCATCCGCTGAGTCACCCCGCTGGTCCCTTCTCTTTCTTTTTAATCTTTTCCAAGTATCAGCAGAAAGAAAACCTAAGCACGCTTTCCCCCCCGACACCCCGGCTTTCTCAGAGTTTCTCCCGAAGACTCACGCCCCCTCCATTCGCCCCTCCTTGCCAGCCTCCATGACTAATTTACAAGGAGTGGCTTTCCCATCTCCATCTCCCTTCTTCCTTCTGCCTGCATTTTCAGCTTGCCTGGCCTGTTGTTTTCTTCTCAAATGCTAATACAATTGTGCGTAGTTTTTAAAAAAGGAAGAAAAGGGGCAGTGGTGGCGCACGCCTTTAATCCTAGCACTTGGGAGGCAGAGGCAGGCGGATTTCTGAGTTCGAGGCCAGCCTGGTCTACAGAGCGAGTTCCAGGACAGTCAGGGCTACACAGAGAAACCCTGTCTCGAAAAACCAAAAAAAAAAAAAAGAAGAAAAGAAGGAAAGAGAGAGAAAGGAAAGATCTGCCTCCCGGCACGGAGGGCGGGGCTGTGGGGGCGGGGCCTGTGCTTCGCTAACCTCCTTCTAACTTCCAAGCTCTGCTATTTCCTAGCCCAATGTCCTTGGACAACTTTCTTAACCTCCAAGTTTCTCTGTTTCCTCATCTGAACGATTGGAATGATGAAAGCAGCTGCCCACAAAGGGACACTAAGAACACGTGACCATATGTAAAGCACCCGGTAACATCGGCCTGGACTTCACACCACTCCAAGGCTCAGCATATACCACAAGTTACCAACTAGTAATTCAGAGATTTCACAGAACCCAGGTTTCCTGATCTATGTAGAAAGGTTCCCTTGGCTTGGTATTGTTAGTCCTGAGATTTAGACAGAGAAAAGTCAATTCCTCCATTTTGGGCCAAATGTAAAATAAAGTAAGCTATATTAAATATTTAATATATTTAAATAAAATATAGTATCAAAATATATCAAAAGATGAACTGTGGTCAGGACCATTCCCTGGAGTGTCCCAGCTGAGAATGGCCTCAAGCCACATGCTGAAGGTGATTATATGGAGAAACCTACAGGACACTGTACTTTCCCACGAGGCTTTGTGATTTCCCAAGATACACAGGGCTGGCATTCCAGGAAGTTGGTTCCTGGGTGGGTGGGGCTTACAGGTTAACTTTGGGCATTACAAAAACTCCACTGTAGAGGGGATGCACAGTGGACGTCCACCCATGTCCTGTATCCTGTTTCCGTGTTCTCAACTCGATTCTTTTTAATTTGTGTGTGTGTATGTGTGTGTGTGTGTGTGTCTGTGTATATGCATGTTTTGCCTGCATGTATGCATGTTTGTATGCATATATATATGCACATATATGTGTGTGTATGTATGTATGTATGTATGTATGTATGTATAGTACATGCCTGCCTAATGCACACAGAAGCCAGAAGAGGGCACCAGATCCCAAGAAACTGATTTACTGATGGTTTCGAGTTGTTGCCATGGGGATGCTGGGAACTGAACCCAGATCCTCTGCCGAGCTAGGGGCAAGTGCTCTTAACTGCTGAGCCATCTCTCCAGACCTATTTATGTATTTTCTAATTGTAATAGCAGACTCAAGAAACTAGCAAAGGCCAAATAGTTCTTAATATAGGATTCTGTGGAATAGGATTCCAGGCAAGAGAAAAAGCAAAGAGGGCTGGTGTGACAATCTGTCTCAGACTGGCTTTTAACACCCCTGACTCCATGAAATTCCAACTCTGTTTCCCTGTAGGCTGGTACTCCAAGAGTGAGAATCCTGACACTCTTCCAACATAGCCTTTTCCCAATTCTCATCCCATGAGATCCAGGCAAAGCCTTATCTGATAAATACCCTGGGGCAGCAAATAGTCTATAATTTTCCAACTCTTAGACCAGCAAGCGCCAACCCCCAGCTTGGGGGAGGGCCCTAGAGCCTCCTGCTTGTCTGTGACTCTTTGATGACTTCTAACCTTGCCTCATACTGCAAATGGACCATAAAGTTGTCCAGAACTCCTATTCCTCAACCATTCCCCAAGGTTTTGACCTTGATCGTCCTCTTCATAATGCCGCAGGTGCTTAGAATGAAGCTCATGGAAACATTGTATCTATCGCGGTGGTTCTTTGGGTGGAGTTTGTGTCTATCAATCAGTTGCACTTCCTTGTTTCAGCTTGGACAGCTTCCAAATCATCTCTGATAACTTATCATAGGCCCTGATGCCAATTTCCCTCTTACCTAGAATTCAGGCTCTTTGTCTAAACTGTCCTCTTGCAGTTGTGAGTCCATGATAATATCAAGGCTAAGATCCAGTATCTAAATGTCTGTGCAAACAGAACCTGAGAGGGCAAGCTGGTGAAACAGGTTTTGTGGGAGAAGCAGGCTTTCTTGAGAATGATTGGCATGAAGAAGTCTTAAGGTGGGAATGTGCGCCAGGGTAGCATTTAGGGGCAAAGTCTGGTTTTCCGTGTGTGTGTGTGTGTGTGTGTGTGTGTGTGTGTGTGTGTGTGTTGGGTCTTTATCCAGACATTACATTTTTAGTTTCCAGGAACTGTTGCAGTGAGTAGGTGGAGTTGCAGGACCGGCTCTGACTTCTCATTAGACTTCCTCTGACCTTTCTTTGTAAACAGCAGCCTACAGGACTAGAGAGAGAAGCCTCCACCCTATTTTTGCTTCCCTTATCTCCAAAGCACAGCTTCACAAAAGAGAGTACTGTGGATGTTTGGAGCTGGGTAATTCTCTTCGGGGGAGGGGGTGTTCTGTGAACTACAAATTTAAGAGAATGTCTCTGCTCCAGCAACAAGTGACCAGTAGCACACACCTTCCTCATATCTGATGACCCACATATCTATAAACGTTTGTAGATTTCCCTTGGACAGTAGGTATGGGTGGAGAAATCAAGGTTGGGAACCACAAATCTAAAATCAACATCATACTTCCGAGTGAATGAAAGAGATGGGGGAGGGGAAGCAATGACTTGGGATCTCAGACTGTGACGGGGCCACAGGGTAAGTAAACACCTGTCATAGGGAGTGGCTACATCGAAACACAGGGACTCAAATGACCCCCTGCTGTGAAACCTCAAAAACTCATCTGTGTAGCAAACCATTAATATGTTTGTGTAGAATTCTCATCTGTGTTTGCTCACTCAGACGAAACAAGATTTTGAAAAACTTGCATATTAATTTTATTTGTCCTTTGGCGATTTCTTACAAACATGTATGCGAGTACACATATTATATCCACGTATATAATGCATCCTGATGGACTCTGAACGTCCACCCTCCGAGTTTCCCTTCCCTCCTTCTCAGTCTCTCCTCCCTACAGATCTTTCCTCATATTTATCTTGCTGTTTTATTTTGTGACTCAGAGTTTAACCAGGCTGTTCTTTGTGACTATAGACAGGGGCTTCAGCCTACCACTGAAGGCCGGTAGGCTCAGCAGCAGGACACAACTGAAGACCCTGACTTACCCTTCACCTAGAATCCACGGGTAGCCAGTAGTTTAGAAGGGAAGGGTAAGGTCCATGTGCCCCTCTCCCATCCGTGACTGACTGTTGAGTTCTTCCTGCCCTCTTCTGCAATGTCATCCAGGAAAAAAAAAACATTTTAAATAGAATATCATGCTGGGCAGTGGTGGCTCACACCTTTAATCCCAGCACTTGGGAGGCAGAGGCAGGCAGATCTCTGAGTTCCAGGTCAGCCTGATCTACAGAGTAAGTTTTATGACAGCCAGGGCTACACAGGGAAACCCTGCCTTGAAAAACAAAAAAAAAGAATATTCTCCCTCAGGACTGATCCCAGGATCATCCTTAAAGCAATAAGCAAGCTCTCTACACTGAGCCACAATCTCTGTCCTTGATTTTTCTTTTCTTTTCTTTCTTTCTTTCTTTCTTTCTTTCTTTTTTTTTTTTTTTGAGATTCTGAGTTGCCAACAGTAGTCGGGACATAAGTCAGAGACACAGTTCCTCAGTAGCCTGAGGGATTGTTCTGAGACCACAACTGAGAGGATAAGGCAGAACTCTTGACCTCACTTGCAGAAAAGAATTTCAGGAAGTATCAGTATGAGACAGAGTTAGGTTTATTAAGAGAATTTTAGCCTCAACTTGAGTGGGGTTGTTTAGGACTAAGGGTTCCCAGGAGAGCTTAGCTACTGAAGCATCCTTACAGTAGCCGTGCCTACGATTTTGGCGGCTTCTGAAGTTGCATCTCAAACGGTTGCTAAGGAGCTCTTCAGTAAACGGGAGCATGAGGTTGTCGGGCGGTCCCTAGTGGGGACTGGATGAGCCAACGATGCGGTAAGAGTTCTAGGTCACAAGAGCTGCACAGGAAGTTAATTTTTTTTTAAGACTTATTTTTATCGAGCTGGAGAAATGGTTACACAGTTAAGAGCACTTACTGTTCTTGCAGAGGACCTGAGTTCTGTTCCCAATAAGGATGTCTGGCAGCTCGCAACATCTATGACTCCGACACTGGGGGATCATACTGATGTGGAAACTTCTAGTTTCTTTGGAAAGTTCGTATGTCAAATGATGTTTTGCTGGGGCACACAGGTGAAAGGATGTCTCACTAAAGCAGACACGTGGAAGACTGTTTTCCTGAAGCAGACCCAGGTGAAAGGATGTTTGGATATAGCAAACATGAAAGGAGGCTTGATGAAGGAGTATCAATATGACCCCACAGATAGTGGGGACGAGCACTGAGCGTTGGTTTTGTTTGCTAGTCTTCAATAATAACGTGCATGTATTGGTTCGCCTTACGTAGTGTTGTTGAGCTCAACTTGTGGTAACTCTGACATTGAGAGAAATTAGAAAAGTATTCACGAGTTTCCTGCAACAGCTCTCCACTTCCGCAGCCTCACCTCTGGCCGGTTGGCGAGCCTTGCGGTTCCTTCAAGATTGTACTACAACTGCTGGTTCGTGCCTGGTGTCTGCCTGCTGAAAGGACTGGACTGCAGCTGCCTGGTTCCTGTGCGTGTCTGCCTGCCTAGAGGACTGACTGGTCTGCGGCTGCTGAGTCGTATTTGGTGTTTATGGGACTGAACTAAATGCTGCTAAAGAAGATCGAGCTTGCCCCCAAAGAATTAGTGTTGAACAAGTCCTCGTTCCCATATACTAATAACTATTCTCTTCCACTACCTCTGCTGGGTGGTGAGCTAGAGGAGAGGTTGAACCCTTATTAAAAGTAGGTTGCAAAAAAAAATGTATGCCTACATCTGACAGCATCTTCTACACACACGCATGTGCACATATACCACACAGAGGCACATGCATAGATAAAAAGGGTGAAATATCTTTTAAAAGAATTACTTTTTGGTCTCGTTTATATGTTTTTAAATGATTGCCATGGCTGTGTGGGGGTCCACAGAAGACAGAAGAGAATGTCAGATAACCTGGAGTTGAAGTTAACAAGTAACAGTAAGCTACCCCGTGTGGGTGCTGGGACCCAAACTTGGGTTCTCTTAAAGAACAGCAAGTACTCTGAGCCGTCTTTCTAGCCCAGGGTTATTTATCTGTTTGGTTGTTTGGTTGATTTTTTTTTTTTTTTTTTTTAAGAAAAGTGTTCTCTATGTAGCCCTGACTGTCCTGGAACTGTAGACCAGGCTGGCCTAGAACTTAGATCCACCTGCCCCTCCTCCCAAGTGCTGATATTAAAAGCATGCACCACCACTGCCCAGCTCATTTTTTTTTTAGATTGTAAGCAAAATTAAGTCATATTTGTGAGATTCACAGAAAGCGTCTGGAAAAAGAGCAAGGGCTATATGTGCCTTGGTCTTAAGCATGATTCACTGCTATTTTAATATTGCTTTAAATTTTTTTTAAAGATTTATTTATTTACTATATGTGAGTACACTGTAGCTACCTATATTCAGACACACCAGAAGAGGGCATCAGATCTCATTATGGATGGTTGTGAGCCACCATGTGGTTGCTGGGATTTGAACTCAGGACCTTCAGAAGAGCAGTCAGTGCTCTTAACCTCTGAGCCATCTCTCTAGCCCACTTTAAATTTTTAAAATTTACTTATTAGTGTGTATATGTATGTACGCACATCTGTACACATGCCACAGTGTACGTGCTAATGCACACATGTGGAAATCTGAGGACAGCTTATGGAAGTTGGTTCTTGCTTTCTACTTTTGTGGGTCCTAGGGGACTGACACAAAGTTGTCAGGCTCAGTGGCAAGTGCCCTTCCCAACTGGCCTGTTTTTCAACATTCTCATCTGAAAACATCTAATAAAATAAAATCATCAAATAAAATAAATACTTTCTCTGTGTCTGCAAACTTGATGGCAAATGTTACCTGTGTTTTTTTTTTAAATTTAAATTTAATGTGTGTGGGTGTTTGGCCTACATGAACATCTGTGCACTATTTATGTACCTTGTGCTTGGTGTCTCTGTAGAGAGGCCAAAAGAGGGCATAGGGCACTGGATCCCCTGGGATCCAATGGTCTCTCTGTCCTAGCTCAGTCTAACTATATTGCCCAGGCTAGCTGCAAAACTGTCAACCTTCCTCAGCCTCCGCAGTGCTAGGATCACAGGTATGTACCACCATGTGCAGTCCAGCGGCACTCCTTTAAAATGAGCAAAGTTCTCAGCACCAGGGCTCACCATCAACACCTAACTGAGTGATGTTGTCTATAAAGAGGTTGTTATTAGGGCTGGAGAGATGGCTCAGTGGTTAAGAGCACTGGCTGCTCTTCCAGAGGTCCTGAGTTCAAATCCCAGCAACCACATGGTGGCTCACAACCATCTGTAATGGGATCTGATAACATCTTCTGAAGGCAGCTACAGTGTATGCCTCTACATAAAATAAATATATATTTTTAAAAAAAGAGGTTGTTATTTCATAAACAATACTGGGGATAACTGAGAAAGAAAAACCTCTTGTTATTCCCCAAACCATAATCAAGTGTTTTCATTTCCCTCTGGTCTTCATCAAATAAATATGTTTTTCCTATACCCATCTCCCCTCCTACCACATGCCCCAGAAAAGGACATTAAACTTCAATGACCCACCTAAGGAGTAGAAGATGGTAGACTGTTCAACTGTAGGGTGCTAGAGTACTCAGCTATAGAGTACTAGAGTACTCAGCTGGTAGGGTGCTAGAATACTCAGCTGGTAAAGTGCTAGACTACTCAGATGTAAGGTGCTAGAGCACTCAACTGGAGGGTGCTAGAGCACTCAACTATAGAGCACTAAAGTACTCAGTTGGTAGGGTCCTAGAGTACTCAGTACTCAGCTATAGAGTACTAGACTACTCAGCTGTAGGATGCTAGAGTATTCAATTGTAGAGTGCTAAAGCACTCAACTGTAGGGTACTAGAGTACTCAGCTATAGAGTACTAGACTACTCAGATGAAGGATGCTAGAGTACTCAACTGTAGGGTGCTAGAGCACTCGGCTGTAGGGGGCTTGCCTCTTGTGCACAAAGCCCTGGGCTCCTCCCCACCAGTACTGCATAAAGCTGGTAACTGTAATTCTAGTACCCCAGAAGATGGAACAGAAAAATCATACATCCAAGGTCATCCTTAGCTACAAAGAGAGTTTAAGGCCTGCCTGGGCTAAAAGCTATCTGTTACTTGCAAGGGTTTACTCCATTGAGGCATTAACAGCAGGCTTGGGAAGAAGGCTTCAGTCCTAATTCTTCACACCCATCCACATCACTTACTTAACAGAGGACTTTAAACCAGAAGTGACCTTAGGTACCATCCAGAGTTCTGACCTTACAGATAAGCCGACTTCGCTAGATAGCAGGAAGTGTAGATGACAAGCCTGGGAAGAGTCCCAAGCCTTCTGAGTCCCTGAAGCCGATCGGTTTCCAGGACACTTCTTTCCTTATTGTACGCCCATAAAGTTCTCCAAAGCATGCTGACACAGAATTATGAAGGAGGAGAATAGTGTCCCCAGAGTTCATAGGTTGCAAACTTGATTCTCAGATCAATACATTGAAGATTCTTGGGGGTAGGGAGGGCCTCTGGGAGGTACTTTAAATGAGGTCATGAGAACAGCATCCCCATGATAGCATGGATGGACTTGAATGAAGAGATCAGAGCTGGAGAAATGACTCAGCAGCTAAAAGACACTGACTACTCGTCCAGAACTGTCTGTGACCCCAGTTCCAGGGGACCCTATGTCTATTTCCCTGGGGCACCAGGCACAAGCGTGCTGTACAGACATACATACAGGCAAAACTCCCCCACACAAAACAAATTTAAAAAGCAGTAAATGAGACAGAGCTGAGCACATGCCCCCTCACTTCTGCCGTGTCCCGTCACATCATGGTGCATTAAGAAGGTTCTCGTGCTGGGCCATCATCCTTGTTGGCCCCAAGTCTATGGAAAATAAACTCTTTATGAGTCACTGAATGCATGTTACTCTGTCGTAACAGCCGAATTTGAGACGAGAAGCTCATATAGTTGATTTATTGCAATGGGTTTTAATTCTGTTTCCTGTACTGTAACATTTCATGGAAATTGCTCCTACCAAAAGTAAAGAAATATGGATTTAATCTGTTCTCTATAGTTTATGAGCGCCGAGCCCTAGGACGGCTTAACTTCCATGAGCCTCGGTTTCTTCCTTCGGGAAAAACTAAGCAAAGCCCAAGAGATGCTGAGGGCCATCAGAACGTGTTGGATGTGCTATTCATCCACCCAGCAAGCCTCACTTCTGGAAATCTCACTTACAAAACTTCACTTGTCAAAGTGACTCACACGTGATCGCCCCTTGGGTTGCAGCTACTGTTCTCTAAGCCTGCCAGTGTGAGTGCCCTAGCTGGTTAGTGTCATTGTGTCATCAGCGATGGGCATTGTAGTGCTTACAGAGGAGAAGACTGAAGGCCACAGTCTCCAAGCCTGCCCGAAGTCAGTGGCAGAAACAGGAATTACGCTCCTGTCTGCCTCCCCCATAGCCCATTTTCCTCCTACTATGTGTTTTTTTGTGATGATAAGTAGTTGAGAATGACCTAAATAGCCAATGAGAAGGTTTGACTTAAGAGTTCTGAGTGGGAACTGAGCAGTGGCTTAGTAGATGTAGCACTTGACCTAAGTGTACAAACTGGATTTCGAACCCTAGCCCCCACATAAGAACCAGGCCGTTGTCGCAGCTCACCTGTAACTCCAGCGGAGACTGGGATTTCCCAGACATACAGGCTAACCAGACTAACGGAATCAGCAAGCTTTTGGCTCAGTGAGAGGCCTTGCTTCACCCCAATTGGCAATGGTACAGTTTTTATTCATTGAAGTATTGATTCTGGTGTCTTCCTTCCTTCCTTCCCTCCTTCCCTCCCTCCCTTCCTCCCTTCCTCCCTCCCTCCCTTCCTTCCTTCCTTTTGTTTGTTTGTTCTTATTTTTGAGCTAAGATTTGGCTTTGTAGCTTAGGCTGGCCTTGAACTCCTGCCTCAACCTCCTCATTCTTGATATTTAAGATCATCAGGTTCCTCTAATAGCTCTGCCAGGAGGTGCCAGGTTGGAAGGAGAGGATTCCCAGGCCCAAGAGCTGTGCCCAGCATCACTGGGAAGAGATGTGGGCAGGAGAGGTGCACACAAGAGTGGGCAGCAGGGATGGGTAGAAAGGGTGGGTAGAGGAGTAGGCAGCAGGGGTGGGCACAGGAATGGGCAGTGGGTACTTGCCACCTTCTATGGATTAAAGAGCTAAAGCCAGGCAAAAGTAGCACAAACTCGTATGTTCAGGTCTGTCCGTGAGGATTTAGATTTGGTTGCTTTCACATAGAAACTCCTACTTAAGAAGGTAAACTGAAATTTCTGTTTGAATCTTTCTATTCACTTGTTGTTTGTTTATTTCTGTTTTTGCATTAAGATAGGGTCTCATTACGTAGTCAAGGATGATCTCAAACTCACTATCCTCCTACCTCAGCTTTCTGGGCACACACCATAATACCCACTGGAAACTTAACTTTTTGTAGGGCATGCCAGGACTATCAGAGTCCCAGTAATCTTCCATCTGGCGTTAGCATCCTCTGTCCCAGTCATTGTTCTACTACCTACATTTCAGCCAGGAAGAGAGCAGAGGGAGACACAAGGAAACACCTCTGCTTTTAGGGCCAAGGTCTGGAAGTTACATTCAGCAGTTCTGTGCACATCAATTTGGTTACAGAGGATTCTGGGAAATGTAGTCTTTAATGGGGTTACCACACACCCAATAGTTAATCCCAATGATATCAAATAGGGGAAGATGGATGTTGAGGGACACTTCCCCCAGAAGACTGTGAGAAAGCAAGCAAGGAGAGAATCATTGTCTTGGTATGGTCTCTGAGGACTATGGGGGGAGTGTTTATTGTAGAAAACCAACAATACATCCTCAACCCAACACTTTTCCAGTGCTAAAGATTGAACCTAGGGTCTCATACATTCTAGGAAAGTACTCTCACTGAGCAACAGCCCCGGCACTTCCTTTTTTTGAAACAGGGTCTTACCATGTAGTCTTAAATTCGCCATGTATCCCAGGCTAGCCCAGAATTCTCAACCTTCCTGTCCCCACCTCATCACCTATGAACTGGGACGACAGGTGTGTACCACCATCTCTGGCTCCAATCCATTTTACAATGCACATTCCCATTGAAGTTTCCTGTCTATATGTGTGTTGGTATTCTCCATCTCTTCCAGAATCACTAAGTCAAGCCCTGTATCATTTGCCCAGGCTTTTAAAAGCCCTTGTGTGTTTTTATTGGATAAGACAGGAAGCTCTAGAGGATGCTGAATGGGATGTATATTAGATGGCTTGCATGATCTATCCAATATGTCCTTTGACTCAAGCATATTTATTCTACGTGTACAACATGAAGTCTGGTCAAGGTTATTTCTTACATCATTTTCCTAATAGCCAAAGAATGGAAACTAGCCAAATCCCTTCAGTAAGGGACTAAGTAAATCATGGAATGTTGCCATCCAATGAACTGCTCCATAGCTATTAGTAAGAATTATGTCTCCATATGGACACATTCCAATATATAGTCACATGCCACATAAGGAAGTCTGGGCCAATGATACATATGTATTATAATGGTCCCATAAGATTATATTGCCTTGTGACATTGTAACAATCTCAGTTTGAGGAAAGACATCTCTGGGATGATTTTAAACAATAGTAACACTGAACAATGACATAATTCTCAGACTACATTACTACTTAAGAAACTCTGTGTTATTGTTTTTAAAAAGGCAGCTAAAGGTTGGGTGTGGTGGCACACGCCTTTTATCCCAGCACTCTGGAGACATAGGTAGAGGGATCTCTGTAAATTTGAGGCCAGTCTGGTCTACAATGTGAGTTTCAGGACAGTCAAGGCTATTACACAGAGAAACCTTGTCTTGAACTTTACCCCCCACAAAAAAAAAGTCAAGCCAAAGAAGACAGGATATGTTGTATAAAATTTTGTGTATTAGAATACTTAGTTGTGCTGGTACCATATAGAAAAACTAGACAAATGAAAAATAACACAGCACACTGGGTTCAGAGCAAGCTAGGGGTGGATCAAAGTAACAGGTATCGTGAGCATGAGAGGGTGGATGAAATCGAGGGTGTGGGGAGTAGAAGACTTGGATGTAGATCCTCTTTAAGGTTCTTGGACGATTTGGAGCAAGGTTATGTCTGTTTTCTCATTTCTAACAAGGAAATGAGAGCTGGTGTCTTAGTTAGGGTTTCATTGCTGTAAAGAGACACCATGACCAAGGCAACTCTTATGTATATGAACACTCTATTTGTCTGTATGTCCACCTAAGAGAAGAGAGCATCAGGTAGAAGAAGGCATCAGACCCCATTACGGATGGTTGTGAGCCACCATGTGGTTGCTGGGAATTGAACTCAGGACCTCTGGATGAGCAGTCAGTGCTCTTAACTGCTGAGTCATCTCTCCAGCTCCCAAGGCAACTCTTAGAAGGACAACATTTAATTGGAGCTGGCTTACAGGTTCAGAGGTTCAGTCCATTATCATCAAGGCGGGAGTATGGCAGCATCTATGTAGGCATGGTGCATGAGGAGCTGAGAGCTCTACATCTTCATCTAAGACTGCTAGGAGAAGACCGGCTCCCACATGGTTAGGAGAAGGGTCTCATTGCCCAGCCTCACAGTGACACACTTCCTCCAACAAGGCCACACCTCCTAATAGTGCCACTCCCTGGGCCAAGCATACACAAATCACCACCTTTGGTGGGGTGGCTCAGTAGGAAAGGCTCTGGCTAAGCCTGATGACCTGAGTACAAGCTCTGGGACACACCTGATGGAAGAAGAAGAGCACCTACCTTCAAGTTGTCCTCTGACCAACACCAAAGTGTTAGGGCACATGTGTGCACACATGTACACATGCATGCACACACGTACAAACACACACACATACATACACAGGTTTCCCCTGAGCTCAAGAGTCTGAGTCTAACTGAATAACATAACTGAGAGTCTACAAACTCAAAAAACAAACAAACAAACAACAACAACAACAAAACCCCATGGTAGTGTAAGGCCTAAAAGAAAGTCATGAGACATCCTGCATCGAGAGGCAGAGCTGTATGCTCAGAGTGTTGAGATGGGACTAGGATTGTAGCTTGTTGGTAGAGTGTTTGCCTAGCACGAATGGAGCCCTGGGTTTGATCCTCAGCATTGCTTAAAGCTTGCTGTGGTGGGTGGGCAGGCCTGTAATCCCGGGACTTGAAAGACAGAAGCAAAGGGATCAGAAATTCAAGGTCATCTTTGGCTACATAGTGAGTTTAAGGCCTGTATGGAAAACATGAGCTCCTGTCTTTAAGCCACCAATGTCCCCATGAGCTTACCTGGCAAGACTTGATCTGCCTGGGAAAAATGGGGATACAGACGGACCAAAGAGCAGAGTCAGAATCGTTCTGGTCATATGGGAGAAAAGCACCGGCCACCAAATCCTGAGGGGACTAGCAGTTCACGAGCAGAGTCCCAGGCTCTTGCTAGCTTGACTGTGAATAAATAGACCCCTTGTCACTGTTGGTCATTTTGGAGAGTTGGAACATTACTTTGAAGTTGGATTTAGAGAGTTTTGAGTAGAGATGTGGGTGAGACAATGACTACATTTGACTCCTACAAAGATAACCACCTTGAACGTGGCGTTGGAAGTGAGCTGGAAGAAGGCAAGGGTGGGGTCCCGTTAGGAGCCCGCTGCATGAATGCCAGCATTGAGGGGTAGGAGGAGAGCATGGTGGGCAGAGCTAAGTGACAGGATGGGGTGGCAGAGGGTTATTGTCTGAGGGAATACACCACAGGCCAAAGAGGGTAAGGCATGACTCCTGGGTTTGGGAAACAGACAGCGAGGGCAGTCAATACCTTTCCTGAAACTAAGATAGAAAGACACCAGAGGCCCAGTGCTGCGGTGCATGCCATACCCCTCCTCCCCCCACTCAGAGCCAAAGGCAGGAGGTTTGAAGTTAACCTGGGATGCACAGAGGCCAAGACCAGCTAGAGATATATAGCAAGACTCTGTTCCAATCCTAGGTATATAGAGAAGCGGGCTGGTGTTGGTCTGAACAAGGAGCATCTCTATCCCTAGGGACTAAAAGGACATGGGCCAGCAGGCAGAGATGAAGGTCTGGATTCAGCAGAAATGGCTGAACTAGAGTTATGCACGAGCAAACACCAGCTGAAGGCATGAGAGCTGGTGGCCTGAAGGAGAAACCGGACCTGAGACACAACTCTCCAGAAAGCCACTTTAAAGTAGGAGCCCTGGTATGTACCTATTCTTAGAGATACTTGGGATGCGGAGGCAGGAGGATTATTCAAATCCATGAATCTGAAGGCAGGAAGGGAGGAAGAGGGGAAGAGAGGGTAGGAGAGAAGAGTCACTTTACTCCCTCAGATGCGATATGGGATCCGGAAAGCCATCAGTGACTTTGATCCAAACAACCATCTGTGATCTATCGGCTCAGCCATATGACCTTCAATCCAAAGACCTGAAAGTTCTCAGTCTCCACGGGGGCCAGTTCCCCCGTTCTCTGTACCCATCAGAAGTTTCTGAAGGTCACACACACACACACACACAAGCGCGCGCACGCACACACGTGCTCAAGCAGGCTCAGATGTAGAAATTGGCATATTTCTTTTAAAATGTTATGGCTTTAATTACCTGTCATGTATTTATTTTGTGTGCGGCCACAGTCACTCCTACGCAGGCCAGAGGACAGTCTGAGGCAGTGAGTTCTCATCTTTAACCATGTGGGTTCCAGGGATCAGAACTCATGCCATCAAGTTTGGAGGCAAGCCCGCTACTTTAACCCACTGAGACATTTTGCCAGCCCCATACTTCTTACTAAATATGTAAAGTTACCATGTATATCTGAAAGTGTTTGTCTGCTTGCTTCTATGGTACTAGGGATTGACCCTAAGGCCATACACGCTAGGCGAGTGCTTTGGCACAGCTCTTTTTGTTTACGATTTTGGGGGGAGGGCTTGTTTGTTTGTTGGTTGGTATTTTGTTTTGAGACAGGGTCTGGTTAAGTTTCCCAGACTGACCAGAAACTCACTTTTTTAACCCAGATTACCTTTGAACTTGAGATCCTCTTACTTTATCCTCCCAAGCTTCAGGGATGATAAGAATGCACCATTATATCAAACTCAGAAACACACGGTCTGGCTGGGCTTTATGTCATCTGAGAGGAGGAAACCACAATTAAGAAAATGCATAAGGGGCTGGAGAGATGGCTCAGCGGTTAAGAGCACTGACTGCTCTTCCAGAGGACCTGAGTTCAAATCCCAGCCACCACATGGTGGCTCACAACGATCTGTAATAGGATCTGATGCCCTCTTCTAATGTGTCTGAAGACATCTACAGTGTATTCATATGAATAAGAATAAATATACCTTTAAAAACGAGAGAGAGAGAGAGAGAGAAAATGCTTAAGATCAGGCTGTATGAAAGCCTGTAAGGCATTTTCTTGATTAGTGATTGATGGGGGAGGGCCCAGCCCATTGTGAGTAGTGCTTTCCCTGAGCAGGTGGCCCTGGGTTCTGTAAGAAGCAGGTTGGGGTGGGGGTGGGGGTGGGGGCCAAGGCGAGCAGGGCCAGGGTGAGCAGGCTGGAGCAAGAGGGAGAAAGGGAAGGGGATGGGGGAAGGGAGAAAGCGGGTTGAGCAAGCTATGGCAAGCAAGCCAGTAAGCAGCACCCTCCATGGCCTCTGCATCAGCTTCTGCCTACAGGTCCCTGCCCTATTTGAGTTCCTGCCCTGACTTTTCCTTCAATGATGAACAGTGATATGGAAATGTAAGCCAAATAAACCCTCCTTGGTCATGGTGTTTCATCACAGCAGTAGAAACCCTAACTAAGGCATTTATATTTAACGTTACTAATACATGAATGCTTTTCTCTCGGCTTTCAATCTGCGGGATTCAGGACGGTTTTGCCATTTGCCATTTTAAGTGCCTGGTACTCTGCATGTACAGTAAACATCCACTAATCTGTCTGGTTCACTCAACAGGTTTTCTCTCTATTCAGCCTCCAGGGTGAGAAAAATTAGTTGGCTTCCTTTGTTTAAGCTCCATTGGACTCAAAGTCGTATATCAGAACCTGTGTACACGGGAAATTTGATTTCTGGACGTCATGTTCTTTATTTGTATTTATTCTCATGAGAAATTCTGGGTTTAATAGTGTCCATCTAAAATCCATATATTCTTCTTAGAACCCCAGAATGGATCTTTACTTGAGAACAGTGTCTTCATGTTGGGCACAGTGGCTCATGCCCATAATCTTAGCAACTGGGAGATAGCTGCATGTGGATTACCATGAGTTCTAGGCAAGCCTGGACTACAAAGTGAATACTAAGCTAGCCAGAACTATATAATAAGACTTTGGCTTAAACAACAACAATAATAAAATACAGTCTTTGTTAATATCACTAAGATAAGGTCATGAGCTCATTAAAATACCTCTTATGGAAAGAAATGGAAATTAGTTGGGTGTAATGGTGCATACCTTTAATCCCAGAACTCAGCAGGCAGAGTTTGAGGCCAGCCTGGTCTACAGAGTGAGTTCCAGGACAGCCAGGACTACACAGAGAAACCCTGTCTCAAGAGAGAGAGAGAGAGAGAGAGAGAGAGAGAGAGAGAGAGAGTGAAGGGAAAATGGAAATTGACTAGTATTAGCCAGGATATAAAGAAATCAAAATGCTTATGAATAGCCATTATAAATATAAGATGATGTAGTTACTATGGAACTAGTTTGATAGTGCCCTCCAAATTATAGAATTACCAGCAATTTCACTAATTGAAAGCAGGGACTAAGATGCCTGTATACTCTTGTTCACATCAGTGTTATATTAACAGACAACCATGGAAACAACGCAAGAGTCCATCCAGAGATGAAGGATAAACAAAGGCATGACATACAAATGGGAAGAAGACTCTCCTGAGGCCTGACTCGGCATGAAAGCTGAGGCGAAAGAATCCCGAGTGTGAGGCTTGCCTGGGCTGTATATGCATCAAGACCTGTCAAAAGATGAAGAGGCCAGAGAGACAGCTCATGGGACAAAGGTACTGGCCACCAAGCTCGGCTACCTGATTTTGATCCCTGGAACACATGCTCTAGAAGGAGAGAACTGACTCCCTCCATACTCGCTGCGTCTCACATGCACGCATATGTGTGTGTGTGTGTATATATATATATATAATTTTTTATATATATAATTATATATAATTTTAAATTTATATATAATTATATATAATTTTAAATTATATATAATTATATATAATTTTAAATTTAAAATTTAAATTTTCAAAATTAAATTTTAAAACCTTAAAGAAATTATGCTAAGAAAATAAGGTGGCCATAAAAATACACACATGACATCATTCAACTTAAAAGGAGATTCTTGGTGCTGTCAGCTCATGGACATTGGAAATGACAGAATGAGGAGGGCGCTAAAGAAGACAGCCCTGAGGGTGATGGGAAGACAGCCCTGAGGACAATGGGAAGAAAAAGGTACCAGACATGGAATAAGAAATCATTTTGCGGCCAGTGTTTCTCCAAACCAGTGTGAGGCCCACAGTTCCTTCTAGTACCTTCTCTTTGAACAATATAAGGGATAATTGTAGTGGGCCGCCTTCATTACTTCATGAAGGAGGAAGTTGAAGCCTAAGAGCTGAAGTAACTTGTGTGGAATACAGCTTCTGGAAGGTTCTAAGCTGGTTTCCCTTGCTATTTCTGAAATGTTCAAAAATGTTGCTCTATCGTTGATAGGTTCTCTTTACAGTGGGAATACTACATCTGTTCATGGAAAAGTCTATTTATTGAGTGATAAAACTTTTTTTAAAGTCACAACTA
The DNA here is from genome assembly GCA_036184795.1 of Tokudaia tokunoshimensis. Lineage (NCBI taxonomy): Eukaryota > Metazoa > Chordata > Mammalia > Rodentia > Muridae > Tokudaia > Tokudaia tokunoshimensis. The sequence goes on from BTHU01000011.1 coordinate 3,259,761, forward strand.
AGGAGGAACCTAATAAAATATTTTAGGGCTTTTAGAAAACAACAACAACAGCAAATAACCCTCTGTCTCAAGCAACAAGCAACAAGTAAGATACTTAGGCTTGTTTCTATTATTACTATTACTATTACTATTACATTTATTTATTTATTGGGTGTGAGGGTACATGCTCCACAGTGGAGGGAGAGGACAACTTTGAGGAGTCAGTTCCTCCTTCTACCATGTAAGCCTTGGGGATCAAACTCAAGGCTTCAGTTTTGGTGGCCAGCACCTCAGCCAGCTGAGATGACTTTCTAGTTATTGTTTTGTTTTGTTTTTTTTCTGTTAATAAGACTTTGGGGCAAATGGAAAGATATGTGATTTTCATTAAATTTTAAAAAGCTCTTGGTTACAGCAAAATTTTGTCCTAAAATAAGAGTGGCACACGTAAATATGTATTAATGTCATGTACTTACTTCTTGTAAGTAAATAAAATGTATATTTAGCCTTTAATTGCTTAGAAATAAAATAAAAGTACACATGTAGGCTAAAATAGCAGGACTGGGTGACAGGCAAGTTCAGATCTGATACATTCTGAACTTGCCCAGCTGGTAATGCCCTCTTGCTCACTGCCATTGGAAGGCACTGATCACAGTGGAGGCTGTGGAACAGAGGAAGGGGTGACTTCAATGTTCCTGAGTCAAAATTTGGGGGTATCAAGTAAGGGAAACTAGCTTGCTCAAATTTAACCAAAACGAGAAGTGGGTTGACATTCAGAAGGAGTTCACAGAACCCACAGGACAGAAGAGCCTTGGACTCCACAAGAGACAGGAACCAGAGGATGCAATCTCACAAACCAGGCTCTCCCTGTTTCTCTGGACCACCTGTTTCTATCTGTTCTGCAGGGCCGTGTGTGAGCAGTACCAACAAGGGCACGTTAGAAACTCTAGCATGCTGGAGACATGATGGACAACAGAACCAAGTAACCAACAGAATCAGTACCGAAGAAATGGACCAGGAACCCTCCCCACCCCACCCCCAAAAAAATAGAATACCTGCACTCGGAAAAACGGATCCAAGTAAGTCAGACAGACGACTCACAGTCAGTGGTGGAGTGAGTGAGTGTGAGAAAGGAGGACTCTTCCAGGCACATCGCTAGGTGCTAACAAATGCTCCAAACAACACCTGGGACCCGTATCTAATACCTATGTCGTTATGCTGACACTTATCCATTTAAAATAAGGAATCATGAGGAATCTCTTCCAGAGGACCCACATTTAATTCCCAACACCTGCATGGCATCTCACAACTGTCTGTAACTCTAATTACAAGGGATTCAATGTATATACTGGGGAAACACCGATGCACATAAAATTAATTAACAAAAAAAATCTTCATGTTAATTTTTTCTTTGATTTTTTTTTTACTAATTAACTAATGAAGAAATCTCCATGTTAATTTTTTTCTTTCTTTGGTGGTTTTCTGGGTTTTTTTTGGGGGGGGTGTTGGTTTGGTTTTTTGACTCTCAGCTTTCTAAATGAGACAACTGTTTGGAGAAGCCTTCACATTCTCGTGAGTATATTCTTTTGCTCTGAAAAAATTTGGCTCTTCCCAATTTCCATCTTTAAAAGTTAAGCAATAAAGGAAAATGCAGAACCCACACCAGCAGTGTAGTAACATAGTATTTTTTAAACAGTGAGAAACAGGGAGAACAGACACCCCAGAAAGTGCAGATGCCGGAGAGTCAGCAAAGGGGGAGGGGCTACAGCTTCAGAGTCACGCTCTGGGTCAAAGGTCACAGCTCCTCAACATGTGTGTCTAGCAGGGTTTCTAGTCCTTAGCAGAAAACACTATCCCGGGAGCGAGACAGGTAAGAAGCAGAAGGAGAAAGACGAGAGGAAGAAGAGGAGGAGAAAGGAGAGGACTCCAGGTCCCACAGACTTAAAGTCATGTCCCTGAAGCCGTTGCCCTACACAGAGAAATCCAGGGAAGCTTAGAAGGCAGAGGTCGGACCAGAGAATGCACTCAGAGTCAGACAGGAATCAGCCGGTTCTGGTGGCACAAACTTTAATCCCAGCCCTTGGGAGGTAGAAGCAGCTGGATCACTGTGAGTTCAAGGCCAGTCTGGTCAACATAGTAGGAACCAAACCAGCTAGGACTATGTAGTGGGAGGAAGGAAGGAAGGAAGAAAGGAAGGAAGGAAGGAACAGAGGTGCTGTGGCCCAGACTTGTGTGAGCAGGAGGTGGGAGCCATGAATACAGATGTGGTGATTATGTCCTCCACGGGAAGTGAGGCCAGGGCAGAATTCTCAGAGAAAGGTCAGGGCCTATCCGTGGACCACAGAGTTCCCTTAATGGACCTAAAACTGATGTAAGCACTCAGGACCTTGGCCTGGGGTGTGGCTCAGTAGTTCTGTGCTTGTCCAACCTATACGAAGCCTTGGGTTCCAGCCACAAAGCAAAGCTGTCCTGAAACCTTCCGGCCCTCTCCTTGTCCCTACCGTAGTGACTCATGCACAAGTCACAGGCTCCCGTTTGCAGACAACACGGAATCCGAGAGATAGGACAATGGTGTTTGGACATTTTCCTGTGACCTTCTCTCCCCGGATCCACCAAGGAGGCAAGGCCTTTGCCGCTCCACCCCACCTCCTACTCCCTTGTCCTCAGCAAGGCCTCAGGCTAAGCATCTAAAATGGAATCACCAAAAGCTGCCTTTCTCTTGGGGGTTTTGTCTTAAACTGAAGAGATAATAGTTTTTCCTCTTTTGATTTTTTTTACTTTTGAAAATTTCATCGCGTGTGTGTGTGTGTGTGTGTGTGTGTGTGTGTGTGTGTGTGTCCCACTCCCCCCTCCAACTCTCCCCATATACGCTCAGCATGTCTCTTTCTCTCCTTTGTCTTTCTGGGGTGTGATAGCCCACCAAGCCCGGTTAGTTTTGTCCGTATACGGTTAGTTTTGTCCGTATACTTGTGAGTGTGGAGCTGTGCATTCGAACACCGGAAACCTATCAGAGGCCGCGTCTTCAGTAAAGAATGGTGCCCCTCTCCCTGCAGCTACCCACTGCCCATTGCAAAGCCTAGAGACCATCCATTCCATCTGCACAGGGATTTCGGCTAACTCGACCTCATGCTAAGATACTCTGTACTCAGCCCGAAACAGGACAGCTCACCCCTCTCACCCCACAACCTCCAAGTTCAGGAAACATCCAGGAAGAGGAGTTTAAGAGTAGAGAGAGTGGGTTGGGCAGCCTTTAATCCCAGCACTTGGGAGGCAGAGGCAGGTGGATTTCTGAGTTCGAGGCCAGCCTGGTCTACAGAGTGAGTTCCAGGACAGCCAGGAATACACAGAGAAACCCTGTCTCGAAAACCAAAAAAAAAAAAAAAAAGAGTAGAGAGAGTGTATGTTGTAAGTAGCTTCCTCTTGAAGGTGCTAGCAAGAGAAAGGGAAGAGATTCTCTGAAGTAAATAAATGGCCAAGGGAGGGATTCTTCCAGCCGAGCCTTTACTCTGCTTTGACCACTACAAATAAAGATTGCAGAGGACCTGACAGTGAGCCCTGGGAGGCTAGGCCCAGCCTCAAGAAGCTGACCTGTGGAGACTGAAAAAGACACTGCATTTAGAAAAGAAAAGGGATGGGCTGGAGAGATGGCTCAGCGGTTAAGGGCACTTACTGCTCTTTCAAAGGTCATGAGTTCAAATCCCAGCAACCACATGGTGGCTCACAACCATCTCATAATGAGATGTGACGCCTTCTTCTGCTGTAGCTGAAGACAGTGAAAAGGGAGCAGGGGAGATTGAAGGTGTGCATCCCTGGAATGTGACCCAGCACCACTTGCAACACCAGTACTTAGTGGGTAGAAGCTATATAGCAAGTTCAAGGCTGTCTGGTCTACATGAGACTGTCACAAAGGAAGAAAGGGGCAGTGATTAATTATTTGCTGCTCTTGCAGAGAGAGGACCTGGGTTCGGTTTCTATAACCTACGTGGCAATCCACAAGCACCTGCATCTTTTACCTAGATAGGCTTGTCCAAATAGTTTGCCGTCGTGTTATAAGGTCAAGAGGGTTTGTCCTTTCTTCAGTGGCGGAGACAGTAGTAAGGATGGCATGCTCCTATAAACAAGACCTCACCAAGGATGCTGTAAGCATCCATAAAGAAACTCAACGGGTCATCAAAAGCAAACAAAACATTAAATAAAGACAGGAAGGTCTAAGAGAGGCTATGTGAAAAGAAAAGAGAATTCAGAGGAAGTGTATGAGAATGGGAGATGAGTCCTGGGGAAACCAGCTGTTCTGTAACATCGGCATCTGCCAAGAAGAAAATGAGCAAAGAAACAAAAAAGCAGGTTTCCCACTTGCGTGGTGTGTTTTCAGCCGCCGCCTGTGACGTCAGCACCATGCTCTCGAGTTGGTTTGACAGCACTGACTCTGAATTAGTTATAAATCTACAGCATAAATCTAGGGTGACAGATTCAGACCAGCGGCTGCCAGGAGCAGGATTAAGAAGGGACTTCAGGGGACTGTGGAGGGCGGAAGACACATCCATTATCTTGATTGTGGTGGCTTCACAGGTGTAGACATATGCCTAAACCTGTCAAATTTATGTTATGTGTGTGAAACTCGTAATTGTATTTCTTTAGGGGGGGTGGAGATATAGCTCAGTAGACAAATGTGCCTGTCACTTGAAGTCTAACAACTTGAGTCTTGACCCCCAGCACCCATATGGTGGAAGAGAGATCAAACTCCCAGAGGATGTCCTCTGACCCCCACACATGCACTGTGATATGCACACACACACACACACACACACACAGAATGCACATATAAAGTGAATAAATAAAATATAGTTTAAACGATGTAAGCCAGCGAATGGAAGTTGAGAGATTGCTTGTGGTTATGAGCAGGTAAGACTGCTCCTGAAGATCCAAGTTTTCTTCCGAGCACTCACATTGGACTGCTCACCCCCCGCCCCGTAACCCCAGCTCAATGGGATTCAACACCCTTGTTGACCTCCCTGGGTACTAGACACACAGACATATACCTATACACATAATAAAAGATAAAATAAAATAAATGGTGGCCGTGACAGTAGTTACCTCGAAAATAAATTTTTTAAAGCCAGTGAATAAGTTAATAGTTTATTAAGCTAAATAAGCATGAGCCTGACAGTCACACACAAGGAAATTTATAACATACGAAAAGACATGGAGAAATGGGAGTTTGTTTTCACACGAGGACAAAGATGAGTACAAAGAATGTACTCGATAAGGGAGGAACTTGTACTGGTTTGGAATTGGAGGTATTGGGGTTGACTGGTGGTTTTTGGTAGTTACCTGGGTTTAATCCCCAGCACTTGTTATTACCATCTTAGTAAAAATGGCAGTTTTAATAATGATGCCACCAGGTAGAAGAATAAATACGCACCGATGCTAATGAGTGCTAGTGTACACTGACGCCCACCCCCACAGGTCCCCAAGTTTGTTACTGTAGGATTATCTGAGGACAGTGACATTCCTGTGTCAGCAACCCTCCTCCCTTAAAGGAACCAGAGCTCTTTAGAGAAAGACTGAATCCAGAGCTGAGGCAGAGAAAGCAGCAGATAGCCCTAGACCATCTTCTACCAGAAATACGAAGCATCCGTGAGTGAATAACCTTTCAAAGGTAGCAGGTCAGAAACATCGTAGATCGTTTCCCATTTGTGGCGCCTTCACAATCAAACTCAAGTCCTGTATTTTGGCAAGAATACCACAGTTTCACCTGAAAAAAACAAAGTTTAAGGAACCCGCTCCAGACATTTGAAAACTAAGGAGACGTGACAGCTATGTAGCAGGACATTCTACTAATTGTTTTAATTGTAAAAGGCACAGTTGAGTCAATCCACCAAACTTGAACTCAATCCAGAGCTGGCATTGTAGTAAAACATAAATGCTATTTTTTTATGTAAAAAAAACCTCTTAGAAAATTATGTTGAAATAACTTTACAACTCTAGGATACCACGACAACAATGTGCTCATAAAGGACACTAGGGAGAAAGATGGTCTTTGTGATATTCTTGGTGTCTCTGCATTTGAGATTGTTTCCAAACAAAAGGAAGTGGATATCCGTTACTGTAGAACAAGTAAGATACGACCCTGCAGAGCTGGCTGTGGTGAACTGCCCATTATTCCAGCATCCTGGAAATTGAGACAGGAGGATTAAGAGTTCTAGGCCAGCCTGCAACTGTATAGTCAGCCTTTTCTTAAGAAATAATCCCATTCCTGTATTCAAAAGTGATTGTGGGCTGCCGGTGCCCTGGTCATTGATACTGCAGGGAGAGGATGCGGAAAGCCTTTTCCCCGTGTTTGGAGGGTCTGCTGTCCTTACCAAACCCTGGTGCTTTCAAACAAATCTTCCTTCTCTTGGTCTTGGTCTCTTGGCTGCTGATAACCAGGCTCGCTGAGTGTCCTCCACCATTGCTGGGCAGTGTCCTCAGAGGCTTCTGGAAGGGAGATAGAAGCCGGCCTCTGCCTTGAGGGCTTTATTCTGGGTCAACTTTGCAAATATTCCATGAGTCCCAGTCACATTCTCCTTCCATGGGTGCAGACGAGTGGCCTGTAGAAGCTTGTCTGGTAGAAAGCTGGCATGTTCCCATGTGCAGTGTCAGGAGACGAGTAAACTTGGCTAACAGGGACTCTAGCTCTGACCTTTTCTCAGCTTCCAATTAGCTAACAGTGCCAGAAGCTACATAATGATCATGTATTCTTGTCCTCCCCCCACCCCCTAATTTTCTAGATGTTTGTGGCACCAGAGGGCCAAGACCACGCTTAGAGTGAAACTGGAGACTGTCCCTCGGCATCACGAAACAGCTTTTTGTCATTGGCTCATGACTCCAGCACAAAGTCTTGACACTAACACCTCAGAGGGCTGTGTTCTGTCCCAGTGACCATCCACCGGTGCCTGGAATTACTAGTGACAAGAACTTATTGCCAACTTCCTGTGACCTCCCTAACAGCTGTGCAATAAACTTCATAGGTGAATTCAAAAAAAAAAAAAAGAAAGAAAGAAAGAAAGAAAAAAAGAAAAGAAATAATCCCAAGGGCTGAGGGTATGGTTCAGGGGTAAACCACTTGTGCAGAGTGCCTAAGGCCATGGTCATGATCCCATGTACATTACAAAAGCAAAATTCAGATGGTAGAAATTCCAAGACAGTGACAGGTGCACAAGGAGAGCTCAGACTAAAGGACCCACTGTGCGACCAATGGGAAGACCTGCACCAAGCTGTGTCATGAAATCTCAGGGAATGGAGGACGAAGAAACATTCTAAAACTTCCCAAAAGGGGGAGAATTGTTATCATGGTGCTGTTGGTTTCAGGAGAAACCCAGGAGACCCATTGGGATTTGAACCTCAACAGGGAAAGCCTTCAATGTGAAGAGAGCACACTTTCTGCCCCACATTTCTGTGTCTGGTCACATTATCAGTAAAGGAGAATAAGAACACATTCAAGTATTTAGTCTCGAAACGTTCACAAGAAGGAACCAAGAAAGAAAGATAGAGGCTCCAGGCTCCGGGGAATCTGGAATCACAGAGAAGTGTGTGTGTGTGTGTGTGTGTAGGGTTACATTGAAGAGGACCGGTCCCAAGCAGTAGCCGCTGTAGTAGGTCTGAGCCACCAAGATGGATGTAAGTCCATCAGTAAGGAGACGTCCCCAGAAGATGAATGTATTGAAAAGGTTTTGTTTTTAAAGGTTTAATTATTTTTACTTTTTTACATGTACAAATGTTTTGCATGTATGTATGTACGTAAATATGTACACCTTATGTATGTTGGGTGCCCACGGGATTCAGAAGAGGGCTTTGGGTCCTCTGGAACTGGAGTTATGGATGGCTGGGAGCCACCATGTGGGAGCTAGGAATTGAACTTGGGTCCCCGGGAGGAGCAACAAGTACTCTTAACTACCGAGCCTTCTCTCCGGCCCTGAGAGGATTTCCACACTCTGAAGAGTAAGGGGATGGATGGGTAATGATGGGACAGAGAATGTTAGTGAGCAAAGTCAGTAACGACAAATCCAAAGTATCGATGTATAGCCACGAGATGCATGAAAAAGCGTAAAGGAAAACAACGAAAGTGCTTGGGAAGACTCGGCAGAGGATTTTGAGGACAGCTCCTGTCTTAAAACAAAAGCAGAACAAAAAGCTAAAACAGAGAGAAATGATAAAATCCTAGTCTTCTATATTCTTAAGGAAGGAAGTGCCTACTTTGGCTCAGTCTGAGGGATCAGAAAGCAGAGAGTAGTGAGCGTCGTGCGCAGCCTGACTCTCTTCTTCTCTGTCTAGCGCCCCAGACCCTGTCCAGATTTAGGATGGGTCATCTCTCCTCAGTTAACCTAATCTGGATAATTTGTCACAGACATGCCCAGAAGTTTGTCTCTTCAGCGATTATAGATCCTATTTAATCAACAGTCAATATTAACCATTACGTTCACTCCTTGTCAACCTGACACCCATGACACCCACAACACTTTTAAGCCATGATGTCCACCCCTTGTCCCCGTAACTCATGTCTTCCCATAACGAAAACACATCCAACTTCAATAACCCTCATCGTCTTCGCCAGTTCCAACACAGTTCAGAAGTAAGAGCAAAGGCAATCTCTCAACCACGGCTCCCATAAAACCAAAAAAGAAGGAATATTCTCCTAACATACAATGGCACAGAATAAATATTCTCATTCCGAGAGCTCAAGGGAAGATCAGATCAAAATGAGACCCAAACCCAGCTGGGCAAACCCCACATCCTGCATGATGAAGTTTCCTGGACTCCCTTGGGCTTTTGTAGCCCTGTCTCTCCAGTTCTGCTGCCTACAGGGTGGGGTGATTCTGAAGCCCTGTAGTGCGTACAGTGAAGAAGTCACACCAGGATCAGCTGCAGGGAGGCAGATCAACTTTTTCTGGGGTGATTCAAGGCTTATGTAGTTTTGGAGCGGGGAGGGGATGAAAACATCCAGGAGGCAAAGGTCATTCACTGGTTGAAGGCTTAGGGTCCGGAAATGCCTCGTTAACATGGGGAAGCATTTCAGGAATCTCAAGTGCTGGCTGAATGGCTTCTTATGGGGAGAAAGGAAGTTAGACTGTAATCTGACCAAGGTTACACAACTTTCTGCCGGAGGTGGGGTTTGAACTCCCCAGACAAGGCCAGAAAAGGGGAAGCCCTGCCAATGAAGAGAGTTCTACATAACGCCCTGAGCTCAGGGGGCAGTCCGTGGACTTCGACCTTAATTAGCAGGCTGACACGCAGCCTCTCTATTAAAGAATCATATTACTAGAAGCACTCAATTATTCATTAAAAAATATCTTTGTACTTTCTTTTTTTTTTCCATTTAAGTCCATCCAACAGGGTTTCTCTGTGTGCCCCTGACTGTCCTGGAACTCACTCTATAGTCCAGGCTGGCCTTGAACTCAGAAATCCGCCTGCCTCTGCCTTCCAAGTGCTGGGATTAAAGGCGTGCGCCACCACTGCCCAGCATGTCTTTTTTTCCCCCCTTACTTTTTATATTCTTAAAAAAAATTAAAGCAAAGCTCTGGAGGGAACTGTGCTGTGCCACGAACCTGAGATCCATCCACACTGCAGAGCCGTCCACACTGCAGAGCCGTCCATCATTCACACTGCAGAGCCGTCTACACTGCAGAGCCATCCATCCATACTGCAGAGCCATCCACACTGCAGAGCCGTCCACACTGCAGAGCCGTCCACACTGCAGAGCCGTCCACACTGCAGATCCATCCACACTGCAGAGCTGATCCACACTGCAGAGCCGTCCACACTGCAGATCCATCCACACTGCAGAGCCGTCCACACTGCAGAGCTGATCCACACTGCAGAGCCGTCCACACTGCAGAGCCGTCCACACTGCAGAGCCGTCCGCAGAGCCGTCCACACTGCAGAGCCGTCCACACTGCAGAGCCGTCCACACTGCAGAGCCGTCCGCAGAGCCGTCCACACTGCAGAGCCGTCCACACTGCAGAGCCGTCCACACTGCAGAATTATCCATCCACACTGCAGAGCCGTCCACACTGCAGAGCCATCCGTCCACACTGCAGAGTCATCCACATTGCACAATCATCCACACTGCAGACAGCAGACTGACTGAAGTGTGTGGAAGGAAGGAGGAGGAGAGCTTGCATGCCTCTTGGGCTTTTTGACCTGAGCTCCGTGGAGAAATTACTTTACTGAGACAGGGAAAGTAAGCGAGAAGCCGGGCGGTGGTGGCGCACGCCTTTAATCCCAGCACTTGGGAAGCAGAGGCAGGAGGATTTCTGAGTTCGAGGCCGGCCTGGTCTATAGAGTGAGTTCCAGGCCAGCCAGGGCTACACAGAGAAACCCTGTCTCGAAAAAACAAAAAAAAAAAAAAAAAAAAAAAAAAAAAAAAAAAAATGAGTACAGAGGCTCTGAGTTCAGGTCCCAGAACCCTGTCAGGTGAGGATCTGATGCCCTCTTCTGGCCTTCTTGTGCACCTGTACTCATTTACGCATACCCACACATGCACAGACATAATTAAAAGACTTTTGGGATTGTTTGTTTGGGTGTTTTGTTTGTTGTTGCTTGTTTTTATTTTTTTGGTTGATTGGTTGGTTTTATTATTGCTATTGTTGGGTTTTGGGTTTTTGTTTATTGTTTTGGGGTTTGGTTTGGTTTTTTTCAAGGTAGGGTTTCTTTGTGTAGTCCCTGGCTGTCCTGGAACTCACTCTGTTAACCAGGCTGGCCTCAAACTGAGGAATCCACTTGCTTCTGCTCCCCTAGTGCTTGGATTAAAGGTATGTGCCACCACTACCTGGCTAGTTAAAATATTTTTAAAAATTAAATTCAATTTTCTGATTGGCTACATGCAGAGTTTGAAGCTAGCCTGGGCCCCATGAGACTCTGTCTCTAAAATGAAACATATAGGGTAAGGTGTGGTGGTATGTGCTTTTAATTCCAGCACCTGGGAGACAGAGGTAGACAGCTCTCTATGAGTTCCAGACCAGACATAGCTACAGAGAGACCATGCCACAACAAAATAAAATAATAAAGTAAGCAGTATCATCATATCCTGTGAATTCGGCATACAGTACAAGGTGCAGAGTTTCTGTCAGGCTCCTCTTTTGAACTACGTATTTTAGATTGTATTCCATAGCCGTATGTAAGATTTCTATTCCTAAACTGCTGTTTTTCATTTGAACAAGTGAATATGATATTTTGAAGTTAAGTTTGCAGGATGGAGAGATGGCTCGGTGGTTAAAAACACTTGGTGCTCTTGCAGAGGACCCAGGTTCAAGTCCTTAGCACCTACATGGTGGTTCACGGCTGTCTATAACTCCAGTTCCAGGGGATCCGACACCCCATTCTGGCCTCCATAGGTACCAGGCATGCACATGGTGCAGAGACATAGTTGTAGACAAAACATTCATATTCATAAAATAAAAATTTAAATGAAAAAATGATTTAAAAAAATTAACTTTGCTGGGAATGGCGGCTCACACTTGTAACTCCAGCTCTGAAGAAACGGAGACTGGAAGACTGCCTGAGGCTCGCTCAGGCCAGCTTGGGGTCAGAAGGAAACTTTGTTTCAAAAACATTGAGAAAAAAAAAAAAAGCTCTGGCTTTGATCCCCAGAACTGAATAAACCAGGAACAGTGTAACTCACCCACAATCCCAGCACTCTGAATGCGGAGGCGGATCAGCAGTTCAAGGGCATCCTCGGCTACATAGTGAATTTGAGGCTAGCCTGGGCTACGTGTTTCACAAAACAAAACAACATTGAATGGTACAGGTTCGCTGTATTGTTTTGTTTTCGTGGGTTCAGAAGTTCCCATGACAACGGCTTCTTTTTCCATGCTGGCATTGGACATGGGAACTGAAATAGGATGCTGGACATTTGTTATGTCAGACTATGGCCTTTCACAGAAGTGGCCGTCATGTCTAGGACAGAGTCTTCCTCATAAAAAAATAAAATTAGAATGAGTTTTCGTTTCCATGGCTTGCAAGTTTCAGATCTCAGTCCTATCTATCCAAAGGGATGATCTTTCAAGTTTGCCAGAGGGATTTCCCACGTGTTTGTTACATAAAGTAACTATGTCAACTGAGAAATCGTTCTTGCTCAAAGCACCCCCACCCCCAATACAATTAGCTACATGTCTCTTAATTTAAAGTAGTTATGGCTGGAATCAGCAGTGATCCTTCTGCTCCCAGGACCATGTGCTGAACAGCTGGTCCCCAGCTGGTAGTGGCTGTTTTGGGAGGTGGGGCTCAGCTGCTGTAGGGAGGACGTGAGGATGGGCCTTTGAAGGTTGTAGCAGGGCTCTGCTCTCAGTCACGTTCTCCCTGACGGAACCTGCCCTGTCTCCCCCACAATAACAGACTGAATTCCCTCTGAAATCATGAGCCAGAACAAAACCTCTCTCCTTAAGCTGTGTCTGTCAGGTGTTCTCACCATGATGAGAAAGCATTAAATGTAGAAACTGTTTAAAAATTAAGGTTAGGGGCTGGAGAGTTGGCTGAGTGGTTAAGAGAACTGGCTGCCCTTCCAAAGGACTCTGGTTCAATTCCCAGCATCCATATGACATCTTGAAATTGTCTGCAGCTCCAATTCCAGGGGATCTGATACTCTCACAGAGATGTACATGCAGGTACAACACCAATGCACATCAAATTAAAAAAATAAAAGCAAAGGTTAAGGGAGATGGAGAGATGGTTTAGCTGTTAAGAATACTTCCTGTTATTCCAGGGAGTGCTGTTACTCCAGTTATACCTTATTATCCAGGCCTGGCTCATATCGGGAAGCCCACAACCTCCTGAAACTCTGAAACCCTCTTCTGGCTTCTGTAGGCACCCACACAGTTGTGACAGTCTCTGTCTCTGTCTCTGTCTCTCTCTGTCTCTCTCTCTCTGTCTTTCTGTCTCTGTCTCTGTCTCTCTCTCTTTGTCTTTCTGTCTCTGTCTCTGTCTCTCTGTCTCTCTCTCTTTGTCTCTCTGTCTCTCTCTCTCTTTCTTTCTGTCTCTGTTTCTTTCCTCCCACCTCTTTTACATACATACACACACACATACAAAAAATTTTAAACATAAAAGCTTAAATCAACTTTAAAAAGCTTAATTCATGCCTCTAATCCCAACACTTGGGAAACAAAGACATAAGGATAGCCAAGAGTTGTTAAATTTGGGTTGGGGCTGCAGAGATGGCTCAGCAGTTAAGAAAACCAACTGCTCTTCTGAAGGTCCTGAGTTCAAATCCCAGCAACCACATACATGGTGGCTCACAACCACTCATAACAAGATCTGACGCCCTCTTTTGAAGTGTCTGAAGACAGCTACAGTGTACTTACATATAATAAATAAATAAATCTTTTTTTTTTTTAAAAAAGATCAGTTTGGGTTATGTAATGAGTTCCAGGACAGCCTGGGCTATGGTGTGAGATCCTGTCTCAAAAATGTGTTAGGGCATAGTTTAGTGGTAGATCCCTAGGCTTTGTTCTTAGCACACATGCATGTGCGCACACACACACACACACACAAACACGCACAGAGACACACAACTATCAAATATTTTTGGTCTTGAAAGAAATATAGCAAAAATGGAAGACAAACAAGGGACCACCGTATTGTGAGTCACTACCAGAAGAGGAAGAGCTACATAATGCACTTTATTCTAAGAAAAATAGGAGGCTGCCATTTCTCTTTCTTATGGGAATGCTAGTTTACGGTTTGGAAGGTCTACTGGAAGAGCCAAGAGCAGACGCTGATGACCAGGAGGAGATTTCAGGGTTTGGAAGAGATGCAATGTCCTTGCTGTGCACCCAGGTACCTCTGTTTTCTTAGCTGTGGGCTCTGGTTCAGTATGTTTGGAGTTTGTCTGGAAATACTACGTGGGCAACCAGCACCCCCCACCCCCGGGAATGGATGCTCCTAGCGGTGCGGCTTGAAAACAGTCAGGGTTCAGAGTAGAGGCAAAGCAAATGGATGAAACTGAGATTCAGGGTTAGAGAACTGACTCAACTGGAAAAGGGGAGGGGAGGACCGAGGATGGGTCCTGGCATTTGCAGCAGGTACACTGATTAGACCAGGTCAAGGACACAAGAGAAGCAATGTCATACTATGGTAGTCCAAAATGGACTTTAAAACATGCCCGCAGAGGTCATGCTTCAAGAAGGCATCAGACTCACCCACGTTAGAGGCTAAAACGAAGAGAAACGCAGCCAGCTGGTTACCCATGTGCTATGTCTGTGTAGGTCATTAGTGAAAGGAACACAATTTCTGCGGTATGGTCAGGTGTGCACCAATTTGAGAAGTCTGGCAGTAAAGCGAATCTAAGATGTCTATCTGCTGTGGGTCTGAGTATGGTCTGAGGCAGAAGAAATCTCACACTTGAAATGCCTTTTAGGAGGCCTTTTAATCCTTCGGGATTTATTTGCTTGGTTTTTTGAGGGGGATGTTTGTTTCTTTGTATTTTGTGGTTGTGTGTGGCCACAACTAGAGATGCAAAGGCACAGTCCTGATGATTCCTGCTCCTTCCTCACCTCGCAGCTGCTCACCCCCTTGAACTTTATAACTTCTGGATGTGGACAAGCACTGTCCAGCCAGCCAATGGGGGATGCCCAGCAAACGCCTGACAGCCAATGGGGGAGGTACAGCACAGCTTGCCAGCCAATGGGGGAGGTACAGCACCAACTGCCAGTCAATGAGCCTGCCAGCCAATGAGTCAATGGGGGAGGTACAGCACCAACTGCCAGTCAATGAGCCTGCCAGCCAATGAGTCAATGGGGGAGGTACAGCACCAACTGCCAGCCAATGGGGGAGGTACAGCACCTGCCAGCCAATGGGGAAGGTCCAGCCCACCTGCCAGCCAATGGGGAAGGTCTAGCCCTGAGCAGCAACACTGTGACTCCGAGCCTTAGGGTTGAATCCCAAGCTCTGTCAGTGACAGGAACTGTGGAATGTAGGGTACAAAACAAAGCAGAAGCCTCTAATACACATTAATGCTAATTACTAATATTAATGTACACAATAATTTTAAACCGCTTCATAGGATTTATAGGAGTATGTCAATTTTTTTGTTTTGTTTTGTTTTTCGAGACAGGGTTTCTCTGTGTAGCTCTGGCTGTTCTGGAACTCACTTTGTTGACCAGGCTGGCCTCGAACTCAGAAATCCTCCTGCCTCTGCCTCCCAAGTGCTGGGATTAAAGGCATGCGCCACCACTGCCTAGCTATGTCAAAAATTTTAATCAAACATTTATTAATTGGATATTTTAACTTTTTAACTGTTTCTGGGTTTTTTTCCTCTTATAACAGTAATTTGACCTCATTTTCAGATATACATTCTTAAATTGTTATTATTATTCCCTAACCATAATGTTGTAAATTAAAAGTATAATATCCAACTACCAATACTTTAGGGCTTTTTTTTTTTTTTGTCATTACTGAAGGTTCCTCTAGGAAATTTCATCCATTTCCATTTCCATTAGTGGACTATAAATGCAGATTTTCCAATATAGGCATTTTCTAAATAATAGAATTTTAATTTTCAAACTTGAGCATGTCTAGCTATAAATAAATAAGCATTCACTAAATGATTCTTCTGTTGCCTCATGCTAGACAATTCTAGAACCACAAGGACACAAACTACAGGCTGCATGTTTCTTCACGGATGTGTGTGTAGTCTTGGGAACCAGACCCAGGGTCTCTTGGGTAGGCACTCTACTACTGAGCTTCCTCCCTGGTCCCTCACAGATACTTTCCTGTGGGAAGGGACTATAGTTTTTGCTTCTCTGAGACTGACTTTGAACTCCTGATTCTCCACATCCACCTCCCACATAATGGGATTACAGGTGTGTGTGCCACCACTCCTGCCTGTGACAAAGTCCCACTGGTCATATTCCCAGAATCCTCTCTGTTGAGGTTTGCGAACTATTTCTGTCAGTCATGTATTTTGGATATGTCTTTATCTTTAACTACTTATGTATTATGGACTTACTTATTATAGACTATTATTATGGACTTATTATCAAGGATAGCACCTTGACCTTACTGGTGCCACATAGCTCAGCTGTGGATACATAGTTTCTGTTTTTCCCCTTTGTGAGATTCTGTGAGTCCACCTAGCTCAGACCACTTACCCAACCTAAAATGTATACAACCCAAGATAAGTCACTCCCAACTTTTGTCAACACACAAGGTTCCCCCAGGGCCTTAGTATAACGTTTTATTTGCTCCTTTGTGAATATATTGCCTGTGGCTGCTTTGCTGACACAACAGTGGGGTTGAAGCCCAAAATATTTACTATCTGTGCCTTTGATGGAGAAGTATGTTAGCAGGCTATGATCTAAGGCTGGCTAGCTTTGTAGTTCTGAAAGATGATCCTGGATTCCCCAAGTATCAGATTGAGCAGCTGCCCTTAGCCCTCACTTCCCCACTTCAGAAGGCACAGTACTTTTGTCTGCTGACTACGTCTTTATTTAGTCTTGCCCCAGGAAATCACTCAGACCCATCTGTCTCAGCTACTGTTATATTGCTATGAAGAGACACCATGGCCAAGGCAACTTTTAAAGGGACCATTTAATTAAGGGCTTGATTATAGCTGCAGATCATCATGGCATGGAACATGGTGGCAGGCAGGCAGCAGGCAGGCAGCAGGCAGGCAGGCAGGCAGGCAGGCAGCAGGCAGCAGGCAGCAGGCAGCAAGCAGCAAGCAGGCAGGCAGGCAGGCAGCAGGCAGCAAGCAGGCAGGCAGGCAGCCAGCAGGCAGCAAGCAGGCAGGCAGGCAGAAGGCAGGCAGGCAGCAGGCAGGCAGGCAGGCAGGCAGGCAGCAGGCAGCAAGCAGGCAGGCAGGCAGCAGGCAGCAAGCAGGCAGGCAGGCAGCAGGCAGGCAGGCAGGCAGGCAGGCAGGCAGGCAGGCAGCAGGCAGGCAGGCAGGCAGCAGGCAGCAGGCAGCAGGCAGGCAGGCAGGCAGGCAGCAGGCAGGCAGGCAGGCAGGCAGGCAGCAGGCAGGCAGGCAGGCAGCAGGCAGCAAGGCAGGCAGGCAGGCGGCAGGCAGTCAGGCGGCAGGCAGGCAGGCGGCAGGCAGGCAGGCAGGCAGGCAGCAGGCGGCAGGCAGTCAGGCGGCAGGCAGGCAGGCGGCAGGCAGGCAGGCAGGCAGGCAGGCAGGCAGGCAGGCAGGCATGGTGCTGTAGCTGTAGCTAAGAGCTTACATCTGACGCACAAGCAAATGGCAGAAAGAAAGCAAGACTGGCCTGGAATGACACACCTCTTCCAACAAGGCCACACCTCCTAATCCTTCCTAAAGAGTTCCACTAACTGGGGGCCATGCGTTCAAATATATGACACTATGGGGGCTATTCTCAGACCACCCCACCTTCCCTTGCTCTATCACAGTTCTTTCTGGGCTTTCATCTTTTCTATTTTTATTTTTCCTTTTGTAGTGCTAAGAATCAAACCCAGGGAAGTGCCTACCACCAAGGCCCAGTCTGGCTTCAAACTCAAATCTCTTCCTTCAGCCTTTCAAGGGCTGAGGACGACAGCTGTATACCACTGTGCTTGGGTCTCTGAGACTTTTGATCAATCTTAAACGATGGCTCTCTTTAGGTCAAGGCTCTCAGCTTACTCTGGTGCCGAGAGTCCAGGGCTGACCCAAGCATCCTGCTCTTATGTGTAAGGAGTCCAAGAAGCAAACCAAAAAGAGGCCTAAGAACCTATAGTGGGAGACCCAGAGTCTTGGATACTTGTTTGAGCCTTTAGCTCTAGTCATCAGAAGCCAGCTTCACATCTTTAATTATATTTTTTCTATTTACGTGGCTATAGAGATGGATTAGCAATTGATAGCACTTGCTGTTCTTTCAGGGGACCAGAATTCAGTTCTCAACGTTTTGTTTGTTATTTTTGTTTCTCGAGACAAGGTCTTTCTCTGTAGCCCTGGATGTCCCAGAACTTGCTCTGTAGACCAGGCTGGCCTTGAACTCACAGATATCTACCTGCCTCTGCCTCTGCCTCCCAAATGCTGGGATTAAAGGCTAGTTCTCAGCATCCTTACTGGCAGTTCATAACTGCCTGTTAACTCCAGCTTCAGCAGATCCAAGATGTAATACCTTCTTCTGGTCTTCCTGGGCACCACCCCACATGGCACATGTGCACACACACAAACACAAATAAAAATAAATCTCTAAATTTGTTTATTTAGAGGCAGAGTCTTTTGTAGCCCAGGCTGGCCTCAAACTCCCTGTGTAGTTGTGCATGGCCTTGAACTCTTAATACCCCTGCATCTATTTCTCTCATTCCAAGACTACAGATATAGACACCACAGCTGGTTTATGCCATGCTGCAAATCAAACCCAGGGTCTCTTGCATGCTAGACAATCGCTCTACCAATTAAGCTATATTGCCAACCCAACCTCTTACAATTTTAA
This sequence comes from Tokudaia tokunoshimensis, assembly GCA_036184795.1. Taxonomy (NCBI): domain Eukaryota; kingdom Metazoa; phylum Chordata; class Mammalia; order Rodentia; family Muridae; genus Tokudaia; species Tokudaia tokunoshimensis. The sequence goes on from BTHU01000011.1 coordinate 3,278,141, forward strand.
TCCTAATATTTGACTGTGGCAGACTTAAAAACATTGGCTCTCAGCCAGAGGTCGGGCTATGCTTCAGTAGCCCCAGCACTTGGGAGGCAGGCAGATGGAGGGGATTATTGGCAGTATAAACTACATAAAGCCTCTACTTTAAAAATCACAAGAGCAAGGACATAGTTCCGAAGTAACCTGCCCAGCATGTGCAAGAGCCCGGGTTTGAGTCCCAGCCTCATTAACCAAACACACAAGGAGAACCTGCTTTTTATTTTCTTTCTGTTATATAAGACAATAACTTATTCTTCCTACTTAAGATAGTTTTGGATACTTTTCCATCATCTAAAATTAACAGTTTAGAGACATATGAGGTTTGGATCAGGGGCTGGAGAGATAGCTCAGGGGTTAAGAGCCCTGACTGCTGTTTTGGAGGTCCTGAGTTCAATTCCCAGCAACCACAACCATCTGTAATGGGATCTGTTGCCCTCTTCTAGTGGGTCTGAAGACAGCTATGGTGTACTCACATACATAAAATAAATCTTTTTTTTTTAAATGTGCACCACTATGCTTCATGCATTAGAGTGAGAGAGACAGAGACAGACAGAGAGACAGAGAGAGACTTGGATCAGGATGAGAAGGGTCTGGAAGACTGCACTTGGCCTGTGCTATGTGAAAAGCGGCAGGAACAAACCCCTACGACCGGGAAGCTGGTGCTCCTTGATGGGCTTGAGACTGGCTGGCTTGCCTTAGGAGATGGACCATTTGTAGACCTTGGACTCTGTAGGTTCAAAAGATGGGCATGGGATGCTACTTCCTGGTGTGCCGTAGCCTCGCACTCAGGACACTCTTAGTCTAAAAAACAGTCAGGTCAAGTGTGCTGATCTCTTTTGCAGCCTTGAGTATGTTGCAAAAAGAGACAAGCAAGCCCCAGCCAAGTTGGTCAGCAGCAAGCTATGCAGTCTTGGATGACAGCCATGTAGTATTGTCCTAGAGGACCTTCAGGCCTGTTCCAACCATCCCAAGTCAGAGGTGTGTTTCATGCCAAAGGCATAATTATGTTACAGTGGGTGACTGCGAGCCAGAAAGGCAGGTGAACACCCGGAAGTAAACCTGGGTCCAGATGTAACACGTGTAGCCTCATGAGGTCCTGCTCTTAAAGCAGTGTTTGGCTTACCGCTCTGCTATGGCTGTCTTGAGATTGTTCTTTTGAGCCAGGGTGTTATTCTGTAGCCCAGGCTAGACTCCATCTAGTATCAATTCTTCTAAGCACTGGGATTACAGGTGTGAGCCACCACGCTGAGCTTTGGAATTGTTTTGTTGTGTGTATGTGGTCATGTGGTATGCACAGTCTTGTAGGACAGAAGTCAACATTGAATGTCTTCCTCACTTACCATTCTGCACCTTAATTAATCGATGAGTTGACACAGGGCCTCTCACTGAACCTGGACCTCACCATTCCATTGTGCTGGCTGGCCAGTGAGCTGTAGGCGTCTGCCCATCTTTGCCTCCCCAGTACCAGGATGTGATGAGTGTATATGCTTGTCCCAGAGAGTAGCACTATTAGAAGGTGTGGCCTTGCTGGAGGAAGTGTGTCACTGTGGGGATGGGCTTGGTGATCTTCCTCCTAGATGCCTGAGGATGCCCAGTCTGTTCCTGGCTTCCTTTGGATAAAGACGTAGAACCCTCAACTCCTCCTGCACCATGCCTGCCTGGATGCTGCCATGTTCCTGCCTTGATGACAATGGACTGAACCCCTGAAACTGTAAGCCAGCCCGTCTTGACCACGGTGTCTGTTCACAGCAGTCAAACCCTCACTAAGACACAGGATTACAGACATTTGGTTTAGATGGATACTGAGTATCTGAACTCAGGTCCTCATGCTAGAACGACAAGCACATTTCTCCTCGACTACTTGGCATTTTGTTTGTTTCGTTGTTATTTTGAGACAGGGTTGCATGTAACCTTGACTAGCCTCAAACTCACCATGTAGCGGGATGGAATCTCGTGTGACTACCTCCCAACTGCTGGAATTGCAGGTCTGAGCCACTGCACCACGGTCTGGAGTTGTTAATACATTTTGACAAAGGATGTGCATTTTTCATCTTGCATCCTGCTTGGTACTCTAAGGAAGCCAGAGAAGCACCTGACCGTGGTCATTTGTCCCTCTAAATAGCCCAGGCTCCTTCTTCCTCCCACTGTATGGGGGCCATGATTTTCCCATGGCCAAGGGCCTCATTAGCCCTGCCCATGTATAAAATTTACACTGTGGCATCTTAACCCAGAAGTCTGTGGCCTTGATGTCTACCCTGTTTTCCAGAGAGTTAGGTCACCAGGGAAGTCATCTGATTGTCTAATCCTTAAAACTCATGGTTCCCAAATGCTAGTCCAAGGGGTTCTTGGGTACTGCTGAGAATTCAGAAGTACTTTCCATTTTTTTTAGAAAACATAGCACAACTAGACATTTATCAGACATCACACTGACAGGTATTAATATTTGTATCAACATTAGATAATACTATGCTATGTCATTTGCAAAGTCAATGCTATATAATTTTTGGCAGTTACTGTGATTTTTAAAAAACATACAAAAATCAATGTGTGGTGGTGTACATTATGACTCCAAGGTTGGGAAGTTAAACAGTGTCCAACAGGAATGTATCCCATTGGTTACTAATCCAGGAGTGGAATTAAAATGTGACTTTGAAGGCCGGGCAGTGGTGGCACACACCTTTAATCCCAGCACTTGGGAGGCAGAGGCAGGTGGATTTCTGAGTTCGAGGCCAGCCTGGTCTACAGAGTGAGTTCCAGAACAGCCAGGGCTACACAGAGAAACCCTGTCTCAAAACAAACAAACAAACAAAATGTGACTTTGAGGGACTAGAGAGGTGGTTCAGAGATTAACTGCACTGGATGCTCTTCCAGAGGACCTAGGGTCAGTTCCCAGCATCCATATGGCATCTCTTAATCACCTGTATCTAGTTCCAGGGGATCTGATGCCTTCTTCTGGTCTCCACAGGCATTGTGTATATATATGTGTGTGTGTGTGTGTGTGTGTGTGTGTGTGTGTGTGTGTGTTGCTCAAATATACACACAGGCAAAACACCCATACATATAAAATAAAAACAATAAAGTTAAAAAATATATTAACATTACAGTACTTTCTTTTCTCCTGTTCTCTGTGTATATGCGCATGTATGTATACCTTCATATCTAGGTACATGTATGTGTGTGGCTGTATATAGCATGTATGTGTAAACCTTCATATGTAAGTACATGTATGTGTGTGGCTATATATATGCATATATGTGTATACCTTCATATGTAAGTACATGTATGTGTGTGGCTGTATATATGCATATATGTGTATACCTTCATATGTAGGTACATGTATATGTGTGTCTATATACCTGCATGTATGTATACCTTCATATGTAGGTACATGTATGTGTGTGGCTATATACCTGCATGTATGTATACCTTCATATGTAGGTACATGTATGTGTGTGGCTATATATCTGCATGTATATATACCTTCATATGTAGGTACATGTATGTGTGTGGCTGTGTGTCGAGGCTAGAAGTCAAATTTGGGTGTTGTTTGCTAGAAGCGTCCACCTTGACTTTTTAAAAATTTCCTTATTATTGGGGATACATGCATGATGTGTGTGGCGGTCAGAGGACAGAATTGCAGCATTGGTTCTGTCCTTCCATTGAGGATCAAACTTGAGTTGCTAAGTCTACATAGCAAGCCGTCTCACTCACACTCATCAGTTTTACGTGTGTGTGTGTGTGTGTGTGTGTGTGTGTGTGTGTGTGCGTGTGTGTGCGTGTTTTGAGGCAGATTGTCTTACTGGGACCAGCACGTCAGCTATGCTAGGCTGGCTATTCACTGATCTTACATGAAATCTACCTGGGGGTCTGGAGAGATGGCGCAGTGGTTAAGAGCACTGACTGCTCTTCTAGAGTCCTGAGTTCAATTCCCAGCAACCACATGGTGGCTCACAACTGTCTGTAATGGGATCTGATGTCCTCTTCTGGTGTGTCTGAAGAGAGCAATGGTGTACTCATATACATAAAATAAATAAATCTTTAAAAAGAAAGAAAGAAATTTGTCTGGGATTACAGGTGCATTCTACTGTGCTCTGGCTTTTTATTTAACCCTTGGGGCTTGAACTCAGGTCTTCATGCTTGTGTAGCAAGCACTTCATGAACTAAGCCATCCTACCTACCTTATTAAGGCACAACTGTGTGCTAAGCTATTTATACATGGTAGCCTCCTCCTCTTCCTTTTGTTTTTCTGGTTTTATTTGTTTGTAACCCTGGCTGTCCTGGAACTGTAGACCAGGCTGGCTTCAAACTCAGAGATCTGCCTCCCTCTTCCTCCCGTGTGCTGGGATTAACGGTGTGCGCCACCACTGCCTGTAATACATGGCTTCTTAACTGGTCTGTTAGGGATGCCTTTGGGCCAAGACGCGCTATGAAGGGCGGCTGTGGAGGCTACAGAAAACAGGCAGGGCATCTCTCAAGGCACAGAGCAAGTACAGCCTGGAGACTGGCACAGCTGCCCTGACTTTACTTTCCAGGAAGGGATCAGATACAAGGGGGTTGATGGTAACACCCGCTCATTTCCCTGTTCCCTGTCACAAGAGTTCTCTCTGTCTGTCTGTCTGTCTGTCTGTCTGTCTCTCTCTCTCTCTGTCTCTGTCTCTCTCTCTGCCCCTCTCTCTCTCTCTCTCTCTCTCTCTCTCTCTTCCCCTACAAGAAGAGGGATTCAGCTTTCCTTTGGACTGCTGTGCTGTGAAGGACTCACCTAGACTTGAGTAAAACAGTTTATTTATTTTTTTAATTCCATGACCAGGATCTTTTTAAAGATTTATTTATTTATTTTATGTATATGAGTACACCCTTGGATCAGGAGATTTCTGTAGAAGGCACTGATGCTGAGTTTAATTACTCGAAGGTTGGTATGAGGTGCCTCCATTATTCCCGGGATGAAGGCTTGTATACGAGTTACTGTAATGCAGCAGTTTCTTCTGGGTCGGATGTGACCCCTGCTACCTTAACCTTTATTTTTGAATTCATTTATTCAGTTATTTGCATGTGTATGCTCCCGTGTGTGGAGATCAGAGCACAACTTGATGGAATCTGACCTCTTCTTCTACCCTGGCATTGAACTCAAGTTGGTAGGTTCCTAGGCACGCTCCTTTACCCACCGCACAGGCTGCAGACCACTGCCATCTTTGCTTCTGAGCAGCTGTGTCTTTGCTAGATCGCTAGCATGTGATTCTCAAGAGCCCCGGCCTACTGACATTCCTTTATGCAGGGATTATAGAAGCTCACTGAGCTCCCGGGTCCTGCACCCACCATCCTCCCAGAGATCCTCAGTCAGGAGGCCTGCCCATCCCTGAGGCTATGTAAGAGGCAAACATGGGCCTAGGAGGCTTCTTGGTGGTACAGCTGCCTTAGAATCACCCATGTTCCTATAAGAAAACTCAATAAACTTATTGATTCACCAAGCTGAATCCCTTAATGGTGGTCTGCCTGTGCGCTATTTGAGGGGAATAGACATCCCTCCAGGAAAAACATAAGAGTTGTGTGTGTGAATAAAAGCAGATTGCATGAGCAGACGTGTGGGTATGTGTGTGTTCTGTGTTCACACATGTGCTGTGAAGCTTCGGTAGACCGTATCATGACGAGTCTTCAAGCGGCTGCAGAGTGGCCCTCCCGCATCGCAGAATCCCAGGCCGGCTTACTCTGGTCTCTCCTAGCCATGTGCTTTCTTGCCCCACTGGTCATAAGAATACATACCGACAGATTTAGGTTTATCTAGTGAGATTTTATGCATGGACACCCCCCCCTCAAATGAAAGATATTCATCTCTCTGGAATTACAAGAATCCCACAGAGTAGCTCTTGACATCACACCAGGAGACCAGAGATGAGGGTTGTACCCAGCAGAGTAGGAAATGAATGTAAGGAGAAAAGAGAGGAAACTCTGCTTTACCCTCAAACCCATCTATCTGCTCGGCTTCCTTCTGGGTCACTGTAACCAAAACACATGGCAGGAACAATTGAAGAAAGAAGTTATTTATTTTTTTCCCCAATGGACTTCAGTCCATATGAACAGAAGGAATGAAAGCCGGTGAGGGTCAGTCTATGGCAGCAGGAGTATATATGGCGGTTCACATGACCCGTACAGGAGGCAAAGAGCTACTTGAATCAGGGGTGGAGATGACCTTTAAATGCCCCCTAGTGACCTTGCACCAGCCGCCTCCCAAAGACTCTACAGACTTCACAATGGTCCCTAGCTTGGGAACAAGTATTCAAAACACGAGGTTGCTTACAGCTTTGGTCCTTGTCCTATAATACCAGCACTTGGGAGGTAGGAACAGGAGGGTAAGGCGTTCAAGGCCAGACTCAGCTACATTGGGAGTTCTAGGCCAGCCTAGATTACACGAGTTCTTATTTTAGACAGACACATGCAAATGAAAACAAAACAAAACAAAAAAAAAAGGTAAAAGTGGGCGGGGCAACTTCTTTGCTAACTTGGGTGGGCGGGGCAACTTCTTTTTTAACATGGGTGGGCGGGGCAACTTCTTTGCTAACTTGGGTGAAGTCAGAAGAACAGCTTCCACCAAGATGGGCTGGGGAAACACCAGCAGGGACTGAGCACTGCGCTGTCAGAGGAGAACTGCAAGAGACTGCAAGATCTTTATAGGTGATGGGCAGAGACGGGGCATCTCAGGACGTATCCAAGGGGTCAGGTTCAAATCTTGAGCTGAAGCACTTAAGTGACCGACTGCTGAGGACCTTGGTAAGTTCAGGAGAGCTGATGAAGACTTGGAAGAGGAGTATGAAAAACTCAGCAAGCCTGGAAGGGTTCCTGGTCCTCCCAATGATGAGTCAGAGTGAATTCTTTTAGAATTTGAAAGCGCTGAATCAGCAATTAAAGCCGTTGTGGATCTGAATGGGAGCTATTTTGGAAGATGGGTGGTAAGAGCGTGTCTCTACGACTGGGTTAAATTCAGGGTCTTGGATCTCACAGTAATGTGATTTCAAGGGCTAGCATCACCCCCCAGCGATCCTTACACAACCCGCACTCTAAGCAAGGTTAGATGATTGGCTTCCATGGGTATTTGATGTTGAGATTCTGGGTGTCTTTGAAGGTGATATGTTGATTCCTTTTTGGTTTTGTGTTTTTTTAAAATATAGTATAAAAATACTTCAGATGGGGTGGGGCAGGAAGGTAGGTCTTTGGATAAAATGTTTTCAGCGCAAGAATCCAGGCTGCCTGGTCATGGAGGTGCATACCTTTAAACCCAGCACTCAGGAGGCAGACATAGTGAGTTCAAGGCCAGCCTGCTCCATATATTGAGCTCCATGCCAGCCAAGTCTATAAAGTAAGACAAGTCTATAAAGTAAGGCGCAGTGGACATATATAATCCCAGAATTCCAGAGGCAGAGAAAAGGATCCCTGGAGCAGACTGACGAGCTAAACTCATTGGAGTCAGTGAGTTCCAGGGTTAGCGGGAGACCCTGCTTCAAGAAATAGAGTGAAGAACATTCCCAAAAGATGTCCAGTGTCAACGTTGATGGAAAAAATGTGCCTGATGTCAACTGTGGGCATGTACAACACACACACACAGACACACACCAGACACACATACACAGACACACACACACACACACACACACAGACACACACACACACACACAGACACACACCAGACACACATACACAGACACACACACACACACACACACACACAGACACACACACACACACAGACACACACCAGACACACATACACAGACACACACACAGACACACATACAGACACACACACACAGACACACACACACACACCAAAATAGGCCCCCAAACCAACAATAAAACAATAACAAACTTAAGAAGCTGTTGGTAACATTTCTGTTCTGGTTGGATCCATAACACTGCTTCTTCTGTTTATCCAGGTCTGATTATTCAAGTTTGGCTTTCCATTATTTAGGTGAAAATTCTCTCTTGCACTTGCTGAGGTCGGAGGTAACTTTCTCTTACTGGTTACACAAAGAACCTTGATAGTGCCACGAACCTTTAGGAAACCAAACAGAAAAAGAGCTGGAGAGGCAAGATACATATGAGATACCTGCCATATTTTTTTTTTTTGGAAGAAACCCTGAAGGCAGGGTCATTTCTACAGTGGTTCCATGCTTGCTGAAGTTATTTGTATTCTGGAACTTGAGACTGTAAGTCATCGGCACGCTTTACTTTGTGTTGCTACATGGTGTTCTTAGGGCCCCTAATTCTGTGGATCTGCTTGAAGTAAACATTAAAATCCTTCTCCACCATTTATCTCTCTTGTCAGGAATCAGGCCAAGAGCTTTTTAGCAGTGGCAGTGTGTTCGGGTAGGATAGGTGACATCACTCTTTGGGGGATGATTTCATTTGTGTCCTTTCTGGATCTACTGGAGAGCAAACCCAGCCTTGGGAGGGAGGGAAACCCACACGCATAGCACTCGAAGAGTCTTTGGGTACCGAAGCCTTAAGAAGTTGACTGGCAGGGTCAAGTGGCCACTGTTCAGAGTGTGACAAGCCTTCTTAAATTGGCGCTTTGCTGAGGAAAATCTCACAGGAGAATTCTTCTAGTGAGCCTGCCCTAGCAGGTGCTTCTGAACAGCCGGCAGTTTCTGAGTACAACCAAAGTCTTCCCCTGGCTGGATGATGTCTTGAGACCCTGTTCTCCTGAGACGGTGCATTTCTAAAATGTAGCCACACATAAGAGACAGAGAGGGTGCTGATGGGAAAAAATCTCATTTGAACAAGTTTGCCAGAAGCCAGTGCTTACAGGCCCCTGGTTCTGTTAACTCTTCCCCGGAAGATCGTGCCAGGTATCCCCAGTGATTTCTTTGCCTTTGGAGTACTCAGCAGACAAACTTTCTGAGGTTCCAGGACTGAGGGGGTAGTGCCTTGCTTTCCGTAAATGATAAAACTACAGAACTACACCCCAGGAAGGATGAAGCAATCCTTCCTCACAGACCCGTGAAATGAAAATGTGGAAGGAGGCCCACAGTCTCAAAGAGAGGAGGCTGGCTCGTACCACTAGACAAGATGGTTGGAACCCTGGAAGAGGGCTGGTAAGAAACCCCAAGAGCCTGTGTCAAGTTTTATCCTTCCTATCCTTCCCTAGCAGTTCAGAATTTAAGTCCTAATTCTCGCTACCCAGAAAACTACCCAGAAACATGGCTGGATTTGGAGATGGGGGTCTTTAAAGAAGGAAGGTAAGGTGAGGGTGTTAGAATAGTCTTAATCTGCTCTGATTGGTAAGGGAGATCAGGGCAAACATTCAAACGGGAGGTGGGGGGCGGTGGCCCGCTGCAAGTGTCAGAAGCAGCAGTCTCTGCCAATACCTCCACCTGCGGCCTCCAGCTTCCGGCACCACTTTGGTAGTGTGGAGGTGTTCTGTGGAGGCGGCCCTGGTAGCCTGGGATGGGGTGTGATGAAAGGTGACCCTTGTGATGTCAGAGCCTCCGTGGCCACCGTGAGATGCATTACTCACACCATTCTTCCGTGTAGCTGGCATAGCATCCTTGTCTGTCACCTGACAGCGACACATGCTTCTTTGTACAGATGCTGATAATTTGGGGCCAGCCTGCTAGGCACATGTAGAGATTTTATCAAGTAGCTGTTAGTGAGTTACCAATCTACTCATATTTTTTTTCTCCTTAAAGTTCACTGTGAAAGATCCTGTCTTTAATCTGTGCATTTAAATGGCTAATACCCTGATGTCTAGCTGTTGTATATAAAGTGGCTTTTAGGGATGTTTGTCTTTTTGACTCAGGAAGACAAGGGCGGGATATGAGTACTCAATTCCCGATTTCTGCTGTACTCCTTAAGTTTGGCAGAGTTTAGGGGTGACTGGTAAACGGGGGACTCCTTGTGTGGAAGAGGCTCTGTATAGAAATATAGACATGTCCTTTGTGGCCCAGATTATATGTCAAGAGCACAATTTGTTGCTCAACTCATGTCTTTAAGTGAACACAAAAGGTAAAGAAGGAGATGGAAATAATTTGATGTATTAGTGTCTCCATGGAGACTGGAAATATGTATAATCTTTATGGAGTCCCTCACAATTTCTCTTTTTGGAATTAGGAGAGTATACAATCTGTCACAATTACGTGTTGGAGGTGCAGAAAAAAAAATCATAACAGGAGGCAGAGAGATCCTTTTCCCCACTCAGCAGCAAAGGCAGCTATTATAACCCCGAGTTTTGTATTGTATACTTCCAATGTTAGGAGCAGGAGACATTGGTCTGTAGGATGACATTAGAGAAGCGCACCGGGTCCAGTGTTTGCATGCCCAAGCCTGGACTGTAGGCTAGACTGTAGTTGTCATTCAAAACAGGTATGAGTGAGTGTGTGAATGAATGAATGAATGAATAAATGAATGAATTCTTGTATGCAATTAGCCATTGGGCAGGATCTGATTCTGCAGTTAGGTCCTGTCAACCATCTCTGCTCTGGGAAAACAAGGGAAGGAGGGAACAACTGGCCTAGGAATATTGGGTAATACCAATCAAGGATGTAGCCAAACCAGTAACTCCCATGTGACTTCCTCTCTTTCCACAAACATAGTCTTCAACATGGTCTCAGAAGTAGAGTTCAGCCAGTGAGGGAACAAGAAGGGTACTAGGAAGGAGAGAGCCAGCTACTGAAAGCCAGTCACGGTGTCCAGATAAGTCAATTCCCACCGTAAGCGACAAGTTCTTATCCTCATCTGTGTTGGGGTACAAAAGGAGATGCTGATTAGCTTTGTAAATTATGTCACATTACACTTCAGTTTCTGTAGCTTCTCTACTGAGAATTAGCTCAGCAAAGTCTGTTACAAGCTTTCTGTAGTTTATTGGTCAAAGAACAGTTCTCCAACACTTCTGATTGTCTGCTTTCTCTTCATCGTCAGTTGTGCTATTGGTTTGACTGTGTGACCCTTAGCACACATTTTAGCATGGTGTCTTCATAGGTGGAGGTTAGCAGTGACTGAAGAAACCATCTTTAAGTCCAAGAATAATAATCACTGTGAAATCCTGGTATGTAGCTAGAGATCAGACTATCCTTTTTATTTTTATTTACCTATTTATTATTTTTGGTCTCACCTAGCCCAGACTGGTACGTAACTCAATATGTAGGAGAAACTGGCCTTGAACTCCTGATTTTCCCGTTTCTAACCCCCCAGTGTCAGGACTTCAGATTACATATTATTGTTTTGTACCCCGTATTTTCCTGACACCATGTAATAAAACTATCTTTCTACATTACTGCATTAGTTACATCTCTGTTGCTGTGACAAAGCACCAGGACTGAGGTAACTTTTTATAACAAAGTATCTATCTGGGGGAATTGCTCCAGAGAGCCTAGAGTCAGAGGTGGCAGGGGAGTGTGGCAGGCACGGCAGCAGCATAAGAAGTTGATCGCACAGACCTTGAATCATAAGCACCGAACACAGAGAACAGCATTGGGCAAGGCACCAGGCTTTGAAACATCAAAGCCCACCATCACCTCCATCAGTGACTTTTCCTCCCGCAAGGCTGAGCTGCTTTTACCTCCCCAAACAACACCCACTCGCTGGGGAGCAAGTGTTCAGAAACATGAGCCTATGAGGGACATTATCATTAAGGCCATCGCAATTACTAAACAGGTAACCTACTAAAATATCGTTTCTTTTTTTTTTTTTTGAGGGGGGCAGGGTCATGTTTTTTTAGAAAGTGTTTCCCTGTATAGCTCTGGTTGTCCTGGAACTCTGTAGAACAGGTTGGCCTTGAATTCACAGAGATCTGCCTGCTTCTGCCTCCCAAATGCTGGGCTTTAAAGGCATGTGCTACTACACCAGGTGAAACACGTCATAAAGTACTAAGAAAGTACTCTTTATGTAATCAGCCATTTCCAAGGTTGACAGTCGCTGCCTTTTAGTAGAGACTCGTGCATTTCTGGCCATTCTTTCTTGTTATTCTAGGTAGAATTTGAGGTTGAATAATATAGGCCTATTCAAGATTCATGCTCTTGATAATTTTCCCCTGTATTTGTTATGTAGTCAGTTTTCTTCTTTTTCTTCTTGGGTATCTGGGTTTGTACTTTTTTTTTTTTTTTTTTTTTTGGTTTTTCGAGACAGGGTTTCTCTGTGTAGCCCTGGCTGTCCTGGAACTCACTTTGTAGATCAGGCTGGCCTCGAACTCAGAAATCCTCCTGCCTCTGCCTCCCAAGTGCTGGGATTAAAGGCGTGCGCCACCACCGCCCGGCTGGTTTGTACTTTTTTTAAAAAAAGATTTATTTATTATTATATCTAAGTACAGTGTAGCTGTCTTCAGACACTCCAGAAGAGGGCGTCAGATCTCATTACGGATGGTTGTGAGCCCCCATGTGGTTGCTGGGATTTGAACTCAGGACCTCCAGGAGAGCAGTGGGTGCTCTTAACTGCTGAGACATCTCTCTAGCCCTGGGTTCATACTTTTAATGTTTCAGTTTACTCTTGAGAAGTGGCAACACATCTCAGTCAGGTGACCAGGAGTAATCATTCATGCCTTCTAATGCATCCTGGAGGGAGCTCAGGTGAGGTTTCCAAAGGGCTTACTTTAACTTTGATGCAGGACCCATAGGGAGTCTGTGTTCTTGGAACACAGGGACGCCTCAGAGAAGAATCTCTTCCCTACCTCAGTCAAGGATTTATGCGTCTTCTATTTCTGAACTCCCGGGGACTCATTTTTGTATGCTTAACCTTGCACAGCCGTGGGGCAAAATGGGCATTCATGAATGAGGCCTCAGGGTCCCTGTAGCGTGAGACACAGCGATTCTGACTCTTAGACCACTTCCTATTTGTCACTTGTAAATAAAGTACTTCCTGGAGGCGCATGGCTTCACTCCATCCTTCCTTGTTTGCTGCAGAAGGAGCAGCTTAGGAGGGCAGAGCTGGTGCCCAGAGTGGGCCTGCGGCCTTAGGAGCAGTGAAGCGAGGAGAGGGCTGGGTAAGAGTCGAGACGCGGTTTCCTTCTATTGTCTTCCCTTCCTCCGTCACCCCTCCGCACCCCACTTTCCCCTTCTTGTGCGCAGCGCAGAGATGGCAGGGGCCCAGCCCTTCCTCTGTCCAGCTAAGTTTCCACACCCGGCGGCCCAGGCGAGGCTGAGTTCAGTATCCAAGGCACTGCACACAAACCACCCTCTCTACCCTTGGGGTTTCCTTCTTGATCTGGCTGGAAACTTCGTACAGACAGCGAGGACGCTCCGGCCAGGGCTTTTGGAACGGGCCCCAGGCTAGGCCCCTTTGGGGACATCCCGAGTGCAGACTCTGGCCTCTGGAGGGCCAGGGCGGGTGGAGAGGGACGGGTAGGAGTGGGCGGTACTCTTCGCTCCCGGAGGCTCAGTTCTCCTCCGTGCGCTAGGCCCACCCCACGGTTCCGAAGGACCCGTCTGCCACCGAGGCCCTGGGACCCCGCCCGCGCGCCCGCGCGCCCGCAGGGAGGCGCGACTGCGGCCTAGGGCACCCAGCGGCTCCTCCCCTCCCCCTCCCCCTCCCGGAAGCGCGGGGCGGGGTCCCCGGCCTGGCCGCGGGGGCGGGCGCGGGGGCCGGGCCGGGGCGGGGCGCGGCGGGCTGTGCGCGCCCACTCGGCTCCAGGCGGCCAGCGCTTGCGGGCCCAGGCTACCCGGCTCGACCCGAGCACCGCGGCAGCGCAGCGGCGGGATCCCAGGAGAAGCAGCCGCAGTCGCGAGACATCCCCCGCGCCCCTCGCTGCCCGCCCCAGTCAGTGTATGGGGCTGCGGCCCGCCAACCTTCGTTGAGACCGTCCCCGGGGTGCGGTGGCCTCGGGCTCCAGAGCCCGCCCCGCCACCCGAGGGCTGCGCGCGGCCCCGGGCCTGCTCGCCGCGCGGCTCCGCGCGTCCCGGGCCAGGAAGTGGCGGCGCCGAGCGCCATGGCCCACTCTCCGGTGCAGTCGGGCCTGCCGGGCATGCAGGTAGGCTGGGGTGGCCCGGTCGGGCTGTGGCCGGGGCGGAAGCGGGCAACTTGGCGGTGTCAACACCCCCCCCCTCCCCCCAACGCGCCGGGCCCGTTTCTCCGGGAATCTTCGCCGACTCGGGCGGCGGGGGGGATCTCGGGTGTATGCACGTGGAGGGGCCGTGGGGTCTTCGGCTTGGGGCCGAGGTGGGGTGCAGGAGCTTTGCGCTCCCCAACTCCGACGCTCAGGCCGAGCGCCCATCCGGGGCAGGAGTCTGAACTAGTGTCCTTGGAGGCCCCGCTTTGGTGCCTGGGCCCTATGTGGGCCTGGGACGTGGATAGTGGGACCCCGGGGTCGGTTCTCAGTCTCCAAAAGTCCCTCCCCAGACCCCCCCAAGCGGGAGACCGGAGCGCAGGGCGGGGAGCGCGCCCCGGCTGGTCTCAGTCCGGGCGGGCCGCAGGGCGGGGTGCAGTAAGGTGTAACCTCGCGTCGGAGCCTGTAGTTCTGGTGCGGAAAGTACGAGGTTGCAAACCCGGGGAGGCGGAACCCACACCTCCGCGGGCATCCTGGCGTGCAGAGCCCAGGTTTACCCCTCCGGTGCCAGGACTCCGCTGCTGGACTTTCACTTTGAGACCCGTTGGCATCCAGAAGAGAACCGTGTGCTAGCGGGCTTCTTGGTGTACACTTTGTATCTTCTTAACCTGCCAGTGACTTTTTCTTGGGAGGAGAAGGGGACGGTGAGGGGACGGAGTTGAATTTCAAGTTTACATGGATGCACGAACATTTTTTTTTTTTTTGCTATTGAGGATGGTTTTCTGCACTTTGAAAAACAATCACTTGTCTGTTCTTACTTGTAAAGTTTGTGAGCGTATACGTACAGACATAATGATTGCGATTAAGACCGCAAGACCAAAGTTTTGCTTTCCCATGCGAGTGAACGGGAGAGTTTTGCTTAAAAAAAAATAAAAAATAAAAATAAACCAAAACACCTCAGAATATCCAAGATTATCAGTTTATAGATGCAGCAGGCGCCTTCTCTCTGGCTCCAGGGTTGAGCTGCATGGGCCTTGCCTCTTACTGCTTCTGCCTCTTCTGAAAATGTTTCCCCATCCCTCTCCTCCTCCTCCTCCTCCTCCTTCATACCATGAGAAGGAAAATGGATTTCTTTGTCGCGGTTTGAACTCTGGAAAAATAGGAATTCAAAGTTACCACTTTAGTGGCCACTAGAAGTAGAGTCATTTTTATTTTTACGGAATAATCAAGTTGGAATCGAGAAGTGTCACCGGAAAGGTGCTCTCGAAGTATTCACGAGTCTCACCTCTCGTGCCTTGTAAAACCTGATGCTGCTGGCCACTACTTGAAAGTCACCCGAGGCCTCCTGCAACTCTTGCCTTGGTTTGACTTCAAAGACATCAGCGTCAACTGGGTGACAGTTTCTTACCTGTCAGCCAGAAGGACCTCTTGGCACATTAAAAGCACGTTTCTCCATGCTTCCTTTATTCTGGCTGCTAACCTCTGTAAAAGAAAGTGTTTGAAAAGATACTTAATGCGGCAGTGTGGGGGTCAGTACCAGGCTGTTCCCAGCTGGTACCTGCTCTCTGTTTGTTTAAAAGAATGGGCCAAAAACAAACAAACAAACTTCATTTTGAGAAAAGGAAAAATTCAATAATTTTACCTAAAACGTGCATTTCATACGTGTTCTTGAAAGGAAGATGTTTTAATTTTGCTTTTCGATATGAAGACGATAACTTTTTTTCAGTGTTATTATTTTTTTGGTCTGTTCTGGTTCCGCAGAGGAGGAAAAGTGGCTTCCCACAGTCATACCTGCCCCTGTGTATGGCTTCAAACCACACAATACATTTTGGTGTACTATTGGAGACTGTTTCTTCCCCTCCCCCCAGAAAAGAAAAACCAGCACACTTATTTTCAGGAGCGGCAGCCTTTCTAGGAGCTGTTTTGAGGATTTCTTAAAAGGCACACCCAGCCTTGACTCTTGTCTAGGATAAGACTGGAGAGGAAGAGGTATCTCCTATTGCTGCTGTTCTTATGAACTCCCTGTTCTTAACGATTCCTGGCTAGGGTTTAGGAGGAACTGTGTTAAATTTTTTTTTTTTTTTGGCAAGTGGGGGTGTGGTAGTGGCTGTCTTTAATCCCAACACTCAGGAGGTGGAGGCAGGTGGCTCTCCGTCAGTTCAAGGCCAGCCTGGGGGTTACCTTATTGAGTTCTAGTCCAGCCAAAGTTAATACGAGACTCTGTCTTGGAAGAACTGCGCAAAGTTTTGCAAGACAGCAGAGCAGATTCGGACAGCCTGAGGGAAATACGCTGAGTTCAGGAATGCTTTAGAGTTAAAGACTTCATGGCCTGCTAATCACTTTATATCTGTTGATTATTTCTGGTACTGATGGAGGAAGAGATTATGCCATTTTATAACTTTGTGAATGAGAAAGGATTTGAATGGACCAAGGGGAGGTAGCATATTGAATGACATACAGTGATTACAACCCAGGTCTTCACCCTGCCTTTGCAAATATTATACATCATTTTGTTTTAGATTGTATTTGCTGAAGAAAGGAATACAAGATGAATTTTTTTTCTTTTCCTCACTCAGTAGCTGTGATTGATCAACAACTGTAGTGATCTTTGGTGAGGGCTGTACACCTGACTGTTTTGATGAGGTTTTCTGGGGATTTTCTTTCCTCTTTGGGTTTTGTAGTCTGTGAGAGAATTAGAAAATAAAAACTGGCAGGGTGCCTCAGTCCCAGGACACAGAGGCAGGCAGATCTTGGAGTTCGAAGGGCTGGCTACACAGAGAAACCCTGTCTTGAAAAACTAAAAAAAAAAAAAAAAAAAAAAAAAAGAAGAAAGGAAAAGAAAAAAGACATTCTGAGCTGAACGCAGTAGATGAGTGCGGCTGTTAAGTATTTCCTGACTTCTTCGTGAACACTCGCCATGTTGGTTCCAGTAAAAATAAAGAGTTAGGTTGGAGGTGGGAGGGATCTATTTAGTGCTTTGAATTTGCATTAAATCATGGTGCAAAAGAATTAGCTTTCTGTGATGGCTCAGACCTTCATTCCACCACTTTGCAGGGAGGCAGAGGCAGGTGGATCTCTGAGTTCGAGACTAACCTGGTCTACATAGCTAGTTCTAGGATGGTTAGGGCTGCACAAAGAAACCCTCTCTGGGGTGGAGGAATCTAAAGAAAGAATTAGCTTTTTGCTTATAAAATTCTTTGGTAAAAAGCTGGGCAGTGGTGGCGCACGCCTTTAATCCCAGCACTTGGGAGGCAGAGGCAGGCGGATTTCTGAGTTCGAGGCCAGCCTGGTCTACAGAATGAGTTCCAGGACAGTCAGGGCTACACAGAGAAACCCTGTCTCGAAAACAAAACAAAACAAAAAAATTCTTTGGTAAAAAGTATTCTGTATGCCTATGTGTATGTAGCATGAGATACACGTGTGGAGGAGTCCTGGGAAGTTAGAAGAGGAGCTACAGGCACCCTACTTGAGTCCATTGCAGCAGTTCACCTCTGCAGGCTGTGAGTTTCTGTTAGAGAATTCCGCTTGCCACTTTTATAGCCTTTCTGGACTCTGACCCTTGTGAGACAGAGACTTTGCCTCAGAACCAGAAATCCTTGCAAGTCACCACTGCAATATTGGGTATTCTGTTGTTGTTGTTGTTGTTTTAAGCTGGTTGTAACATTGAATTGATTCCACAGCCCACTGGTTCATGGCTCCAAGTTTAAAATGTACTAAGTTCGGTAAGTCACATGCGTAAGAAGGCTGTGGAGCTAATGCGGCATGTCTCCAAGCTTCGCATTTAAGAGACTCTCGAGTTTGCAAGTATAGATGGTTTAAAGGTGTAGCTGAGAAAACGTAGATTTAGCTTGCTGATGTTTTTCTATCCTGCTTTCTCTCCCTTTCTCCAGCTCCTAGGCTCCAAGCCCTAGCTGTGAGGAGGCATGTGCACTGAGTAAAGTGCTCACTGGCACATTAGAAATCTGGGACGTAAGACATCATTGTAGCTATTCCATCTCTGACTGCCTACCCCTCTGTGTGGCGTATGCCCATAGGCTGTTGTGTACTGTCCAGCCCCCCCCCTTGGGAGATATCTGCTATTGTTGTCCTGTTTGGAACTGTACCCTGAGGGGTGGTTTTGTCTGAGTGGCCTTTCAGTAAAGTTGTGAGGCCTAGGTTCCAAGAACATCTCCTGCGAGGCTGAACACTTCTGGTCCTGATGTAGACAGGGAGTCTCAGAGGATGTCGAGATGCAGGTCCCTGGCCTCAAATGGTCAGGAGCTCTTGCAGGACAGGCCCTCAGAAGGTTTCAGTAATGGGCCTAGGAGACCAGGTGCATGTTCGGAAAGCACCAGGTTTCTGTAGGATGGAGAGACAGGGCGTCTACGGGTCTGGTGGGGCTGAGGCCTGGAGACTGACTGGGTTGGGTATTTTGTTCTTTGGAATGTCTGTGTTCTCAGACGTAGGTAATAGGGAAAGTGGGTTCTGGGTGTCCACCTAGAAGGTATGGGAGGAGAAGATGCCAGGGTAGGGAATGGTGGGGACTCAAGTGTTCCAGGACAGCTAAGACAGCCCTGTAGGATTTTCACAGACCTCAGTGCTTTGAGATCTGTGACTACTGTATGGCCTGTCAAGAACTTTGCTTTATTCTGTTGTCTTGTGCTATGCAAAATAATTGAGGAAAGTTGGGTTTGTTTTTCTGTTACTTAAGTCTTTTAAAACCCCAGGACAAGCAAGTTCTTCATGCTGCCAGGCTGGCTTTGAACTTCTGAACCTATTGCTTCTACCTCCCCAGTGCTTGGATCACATACCCGGTTGGTTTACACAGTGCTGGGGAATTTCAGTTCTTGGCTTCATGAATGGTTGGCTGGTGGTACTGGACCAACTCAGCTGGGGCACAGCCTTGTCTCTCCAGGTCATTTTGTACCTGTGTCCGTCTGTGGTGTTCCTTGTTGCTAAGACTTTGTTTTGCTTGAAAATGCGTGTGTGTAGTTCCCCTGGCCCTGTTGCCTTCCAGCGCCGCCCCACGGAGCCACATACCATTCTCATCCCTGAAAGGCTTTTTCATTTCTTTTTCTTTTTTAATAGGGTGGGGGAAGGTCACGATATTAAATTATTTTTTTAAAGATTTATATAAGTGTGTTTGTGTGTGTGCACCAGGAGGGTATATTATACACTCCTTAGATCCCCCGGGGTTGGAGTTACAGGCAGTTGTGAGCGAGCTGTTTCCTGTGGGTGTTAGGAACCAAACCCTGGTCCTCCGCAAGAACAGTCAGTGCTCTTTTCTGCCGAGCCATCTCTCCAGCTCCAAGATTAAAAGAAATTCTCTCTGTGTTTACATATGCGTGCAGATGTGCATGTCCTCATATTCGTGTTGGGGTCAGAGGATCGCTTTCCAGAGTCAGTTCTCTCCTACCATGTGGTTGGTAGGTGAGATATGAGGATTGAACTCAGGATATGAGGGTGGTAGATTCATCTTTTTATATTTTAAACATTAAATAGCTTTTGGGAGGTTTGGTTCTAGTCCCAGATCAGGGAAGGTACTGTTTGGTATTTTTTTTTTTTTGAGACGGTGTTTCTCTGTGTATTCCTGGTTGTCCTGGAACCAGGGGAGCTTCCAACTCAGATCTGCCTTTCAGTTGCTGGGTTAAAGGTATGTGCCACCAGGCCTGGCTCAGGGAAGGTTATCAATAATATTCACACAGGCACCCAGTTAACTTCAAGAATGCAGGCGGATTGTCACTGTAAATAGTGTCTCCCAGCAGCTGTGATTGTGGCAAGGTGGCCTCCTGGCGTCCATATCTGTGCATGTTTGTTCCTCTTGGAGCTGCTGTGCTCACAATGGAGTTGAGCTGCCTCTCTGGTCTGGTGCACATTTGTCTCAGTTACAGTTTCTGTTGCAGTAAGAGAGACCATGATCACTGTAATAGCAACTCTTAAATTCGGGCCGGCTTAGTCCATTATCGTCATGGCAGGAAGCATGGCGGTGTGCAGGCAGACATGGTGCTGGAGGAGGAGCTGAGAGTTCTACATCTTGATCTGAAGGCAGCAGGAGGAGACTGTGAGTCTAGCTTGAGCGTATGAGACCTCAGAGACCATCTCCACAGTGACACACTTCCTCCAACGAGGCCATACCTCCTAATAGTTACTATGGCCAAGCCTTAACACACAAGTGAGTATGTGGGGGCCATTCCTATTCAAACAACCATAAGGTTGATGGAGTTCTTTGGTTGGTTCTTGGCAAGCTGCGGTGTGCGCAGCTAGTGATGGGCGAGCCTGTTCTCTGTCCTAGTGTGGTTTTATGGGGCACACCCTCCACACCATGGTCCAGGAGGAATCTGATGGTCTCTTGCCACACAGTTTTATTTGGGTGATTTTTTTCCCCATGATTCAGACTTGCCTGCTTGGAAACTGGTACCTACAGGAAGCGGGCCCCACCCGACCCTCCCTGCTAATGCTTTCTGTGTGCCTTAGCTGGGGTGATTATCACTAATGGAATCTTGTGGCTGGAGTGCTTGCAGGAAATAGACCTACATTCTGCTACTCTGCTACTGTGGAGAACCTGGGCTAGCCTTGAATCTGTTGGTAGTAGTCATTTCTCATAATTGATTTTTACAGTGGGCTCTACTAAATGTCTTGGTGTCAAATGGCTTGGGAAAAGGATACATTGTTATTAGAACATCTGACTGGGTGGGGCGGTGCCCAATCCTGAGTTCTTGGAACTGGGCACGGAGGCTTATGCCTACAGTTTTAGCATTTGGAAAGCTAGGCAAGAGTTATGCTGTGAGTTAAGTTCTGGGCTACAAGGTCAGTCAGTTCCAGGCAGACCTGGACTATAGTGGGAGAACTGTTGGTTGCTCTGGGTAAAATAAGATGTGGCTTAGCTTGCTACAAAGTATACCGTGGCCTGCTCAGAGGTAGTAACACAGAGTTACTGCTGCCAGTGACACAGTGAGACTTCAGAGACCTTCCTTCTGTTTTGTAAGGATTTGTGGTTAGCAAGGGAGACTGTTGCGTGCTAGAGTGTTGTCTGAGTCAGTGATGGGACATGGTGAGTTTTATGCAGATGCTTGCCAAATGTGTAGCTAGGGCTAGCCCATTTACATCTCTTCCTGTTTTTAACTCTAAGGCTTGGAAGGTCTGATGTACCTCCCTATCCTTTGTTTGGTTTTCAGTTACTTAGGTTTTGTTTAGGTTTTATTGGAAAAAACTTTCAGATTAGATGCACAAGGGTACCTGTCCCCTGCCTCCATTTCTTACTTCCCGAAGGAAGCCCCTATGGTCTCTCTGTGCTGACTTAGCCATCACTCCTTGACTTATGTGTGCGAGTTTAGAAACTGTATGCCCTGTAGACCCAGGGTTCTGCAGATGAGGATTTAGGTTTGGTTCTGTCGACGTCTTTTGATGTTAGATCTGACAGCAGTGTCTACATAGTCTGCAGTCTGGGCAGTGGTAGTGAAGTGCGGGTCCTCTTCAGAGGTCTAAGGGGTTTTCCCAGATAGACTTCACCAGGTTTCAGGACCTTTTCTTAGGAAACTCAGCTGGAGTCAACCTCTGACTTTTCACCTCCAGAGAGAAGCTGGGATGCTCCTTTGCTGGGCTGGGATACTCCTTTGCTGGGCTGGGATGCTCTCTGGCCTGGGATACTCCTTTGCTGGACTGGCGCTCATCAGTTTCGTTCACTCTTTCTTTCTGGGTCTCTTGGCCTTTTGTTGCCTTGGTTCTTTTTTTTTTTTTTTCTTTTCTTTCTATTTTGGTTTTTCGAGACAGGGTTATTCCGTGTTGCCCTAGGTGTCCTGGAACTCACTCTGTAAACCAGGCTGGCCTCGAACCCCAAGTGCTGGGATTAAAGGCGTGAGCCACCACTCCCCGACTTGCCTTGGTTCTTTTGCTGCTGTCTGCTGATACCTGTTTTCTGTATTCCAGTCCTCCATGGTTTCATGCTGTTGGATTGATGGGTACAGTGTAACCTAGACTCCCCTCCAGTGAATTAGGGTACAGGCTTTTCATAGTTAACCTGTTGGTTTGGGTAGTGTGATATGGCATAAAATTGTTGGTTTCCTTCTAGAATTGAATTATTGGTCCCAGGGGCTGGGACAAAGCCTCATGTGTTCTAGGCAAACACCGGGCTAGATCCTCTTGATGTTTGTTTTGAGACAGGATTATGTTACGTAGCCCAGGCTGACCCCCAGGTTACCACTCTGAGCCTGGGGATACCGGTATGTCCTCTGTGCCTCGCAGGCCTCCTTCAGGCGCTATCTGCTGTATTCTGTTGGAGTGCAGTGTGCACCAGGACTGAATTCCACCCACATAAGCTGTCCTGCCCCTGAGCTGTGTTGTGATGTTCCACAGTGGTGTCTTGGCATGAGTGTTGCCATGTTTTTGTGCAGGCAGTCAGGAGGCCTTTACAGCCTGGCAGCTGGTGTCTTGTGATTTTTTTTTTTAAAAACTCCCTTTTGGATGCTGTACCTTCTCTTCTGGTCCATGAATGGACCTACCCTTTAAAGCTGTTTTCTGTCCCTTGTCTTTCTGACTGGTTTTCTGGGCCATTGTCTCCACTTTTCAAGCCCCCCAGTGAGCATTTCTGCTCCTGTATTCTTAGATTTCAAGAGCTTTTGTGATTCTCCGAGTGTTCCCCATCACAGTGTGCGTCCCTTTTTGCCTGAAGTGTCTGTTTTATTTCCGAAGCATAGTTCTTTGAAGTCTCTAGTTTTTCCTTTATGGGGTTTAGTGGCCGGGTTTTTTTGTTTGTGTGTTTTGTGGTTGGGGCCACCCTCTAATGACTGGAAATTGCTGGGACCTCAAGTAATTTTTTTCTTCTCTTCCCGTCTGTCTGTCTGTCTGTCCGTCCGTCCGTCCGTCCGTCCGTCCGTCCGTCCATCCGTCCGTCCCTCTTCACTCCCCAGGGTCTCAGTGTGTAGCTCTAAATTAAGGAATGCTGCCCAGGCTGCCCTTAAACTCAGATTTTTCTTACCTGAGCCTCTTGAGTGCTGGCATGTGCCACCATGCTGTCTGTGGGGAGTTAACCGTGCTGTTTCCTGTCCATCATCTCCACTGGACAAGACAGTTGGGAAATGGCCTCGCTAGATGCTTGCCTTTCTGAAGACCTTTCTGGAGTCTGTTCTTTGCTAGTTTACATCTCTCCCATCTGCTGGAAGCCCGCCTCCTCCTAGTCCTTATGGAGGTGGACTGGGTACCGGTGTAGACGCAGTACCTGTGTGGTGTGCTGCCTGGTTAGGAGTCCTGTGCTTTCCTTCCTACCCTGGAAACATCTGCACTTTTCCTTGAGGTGGGAGATGAGGGAGGAGGGAGCCCTTTCAGCTGCGTGGCTCCTTTATCAGACTTGCCCTGAGTCTCTGAACTCAGGTACCTCTGTGGAGATCTCTCTGTGGGGAGATTAGTTACATATTACTGGCACAAGCACTGTAAGAAGGGTTTAACTTTTGAGGAGAGTGTGCGTCTTGGAGTGGAAACTGGTGTTTTATGGGAGGCAGCTGGCCTCATTGTCTCCAGACAGGAAGCAAATGGATGTCCGTGGCTGCTGGTGTCAGCTGGCTTTCCCTTCCCCTTTTTCTAATCAATACTGGACCCTTAGGGTGCCACTGTGCTGCCTTCAGTGTGGGCCTTCCTTGAGTTAAGCCTCTCTGGACTCTCCCTCACAGATGGACCCAGAGATATGCCTCCTAGATTATTATGCCTCTAGGTCATTTACGGTCTGCTCACCGAAGTCCACCTTTGTGCCGGTACCTGCTGTTGCTAGTTTCTGGGATGTTGGGGTTCAGTGCTATGAACTGGTTCTCTTTGCTTTCTCCATAGGTAGTTTGTGCTGTCTTCTGCTGTGGTTTGAGACTCCAAATTCATTTGCTGGAAACTTAGTGTCTTAGTCAGGGTGTCTATTCCTGCACAAACATCATGACCAAGAAGCAAGTTGGGAAGGAAAGGGTTTATTCAGCTTACATTTCCACATTGCTGTTCATCACCAAAGGAAGTCAGGACTGCAAGCAGGTCAGGAAGCAGGAGCTGATGCAGAGGCCATGGAGGGATGTTACTTACTGGCTTGCTTCCCCTGGCTTGCTCAGCTTGCTTTCTTATAGAACCCAAGACTACCAGCCCAGGGATGGCACCACCCACAAGGGGCCCTCCCACTTGATCACTAATTGAGAAAATGCCCTACAGTTGGATCTCATCGAGGCATTTCCTCATCTGAAGCTCCTTTCTCCGTGGTAATTCTAGCTTGTGTCAAGTTGACACACAAAACCAGCCAGTACACTTAGCTTTCAAATTTATGTTTTCATTATGTTGGATGTGTAGCTTTTGGGAAGTAGGGTTAGATAAGACCATAGTGCATCTCTGTGATGGGGCAGATAGATCTGTAGGGAGAGGGGACCCCTGAGCTGACATGTTGCCCTTAATGTTACATGCTGCCTGGTCCTTGGTCTTCCAGTACCGGAGGCTAAGAAAAAAGGGTTCGTTTTGTAAATTACATGGTCTGCGGTGTTCTATCTCAGTACCAGAACAGGTACAGCTGTTCTCTCTCTCTCTCTCTCTCTGCCTGTCTTCTTACCTGCTTTCTAGCAGGTGCAGTCTCCTAGCTGGCGGCAAAGCAACTAAGTCTTACCTTTGTTTGGATGAAAAGGAGGACATGATGCTCCTAGACATGGTCGAGGAGAACATGTGGCTAGAGGAATCTGGATGGGTCCAGAGTGAACTGGGCCATGGCGGGAGGGGAGGAGGTTGGTCGAGGAAAAGGAGAGAGAAGGGGAGAAGGCCGAGGGGACTAAGAGAGCACGTGGAACCAGGAGGGAGCACAGCCAACAGGTGGCCGGTTTATATAGGATCAGAGAAGCTAGGGGAAGAGGTTTGGGATAGGAGGCGTGGTGAGATGTGCTGGGCGGAGCCACAGGTACTGAGGGCTGCTGGGAGATCTGGGAGGAGCCACAGATACTGAGTGAGACTGCTCCTGGGTTTCTTTGAGACCTAACATTAACCTTGCTGTATTTATATCAATCTGGAAAATACTAAACCTTTAAAATATGCTACCCTTGATGGGAAGCCTTGCAGGAGCGACCTGATTTTATTGGGTGTTGTACTCATTAGGGTGGTGATTGGGTGTTCTATCTGCAGGGCAGCGGTGGGGGCGGGGCGGGAGGGGGAAAAGGGCAGATATTGCCAAATTTGCAAGTAGGAGGGTGGAGGACTGTGGGCTTAGCTACAAGGAGAGCGCTCTGGCTTTGGGTACCAGGGCTGTTTTCCTCTTTCTTGTTTCAGACCCTTCCAGGCATTTTGATTCCGAACACCGTTTTCCGGGGCACCCAGTGCAGGACTGGTAACTGATAGTGCGTAGGGCTCTTTTTTCAGTGTGTATATACTTTTGTTTTTATAGTTTTGGGGATGGAACCCAGGGCCTTGGGAATGCTAAGTGAGCATTGTTATTTTTGGGAAAAGAAAAACTTCCCTGAGCTAGAGGACTGTTCTTCTGACTGGGCAGGATGTCCAGTTTGGGTGATAGTACTTGTTCTTGTGAACTGTGCACCCGACTACTGCCGAGGGGAGCTTGCCAAGGGTGTCCAGCCTTGTAAACCGTGCAGGGGGGACCGGGTAGCTGGGCTTTTGCTCCTGGTCTCAAGCCTGTTATGTGACTGCACAGGATGGGCTTGTGTGCCTTTAGGTCTTCAGACTTGGCACCAGTCGGCGTGTTCTCCTGCTTGCATTTGGCTCATAGTTAGTTGGCTTCTTGGTGTTAGGGATTGTGGTGTGGATCTCTCTTTATCTCCTTTCTGTCTGCTAAGTTTCACAGGGATCGCCTAAGACCCTCGGAAAATACAGATGTTTACGTTACAGTTCGTAGCAGTAGCAAAATTACAGTTAGGAAGTAGCAATGAAAATAACTTTATGGTTGGGAGTCACCACAATATGAGGAACCTTGAGGGGTCACACACAGCGCTAGGAAGGTTGAGAACCACTGCCTTAGGCCCTTCTTGGGCTGGCTCCCTGAACTGTCAGGTCTTGTTCAGAATGTGTTGTTTGAACAGTGACTGCAAGAAGACTCATTCCTGTTGGGCTCCACTCTCTGTACCCTATGATTATAGAGGTGGGAGGTAGGGTTGCAGTTCTGTGAAGTTCCCAGCTGTGTTGCTGCCCCTAGGACCTCACGTGGAGAATCACACTGTTGGGGAATTCAACATCCTAAACCTACCACTCCTTGCTGTGGAGTCCCAGTCGCTCTGGGAAAGCAGCCTGTGTGGCTCCTGTTGGTAATCTATGCAGGTCCAGGCCAGCCTGCGCGACACAGCACAGGGAGACCAGTCTCAGCCAAATCCAGACCACTGCAAGTCCTGGCTTGCATTTTATTTGGGAAGACTGACTTGGGACTCTGTGGTGTAGATCTGGGGCAAAGAGGTTTTTAAGTCGTAAGACTTGGGCTTTTGTTTTTTTTTCTAGGATGTTTTTCTAAACCCACGGGGTGGCAGCACTATGTGTGTTCCATGTCTTTTTGACCCGGGAAACTTCTTTTTAAAGGAACACATCTTTTGGAAATTGCCTGGCCTGTTAGGTTATCCGGGCACCCGTGTGGAGACTGTTTCCTGTGGTTCTTACTGTAACTGCTTTCTGGTTCTTCCCGATATGAGGTAAATGCTAGCAGAAAGTCAATGTGTGTGGTAACCCTCAGCTTCTCCTGGGCTGTTTCTCAGCTGCCTCTGTGTTGGTTCAACTCAGTCTCCCGTACATCATCAGCCTTTGGGGTCCTGGGTTTGTACCTGGCCCCTTTCTCAGCCTGCAGTCTGTGGCTGTCCCTCTTGACTGGTGGCACTAGATCCTTGGCTTTGTGATGTCGATGTGCCTTTTGGTGATGCTGGGACATGGGATACAGGATGCCTGGGAGAGCAGAGATGGGTGAGATGTACAAGCCTTCCTTTTCTCTATGTGGGATGATGGACTTCTCTGTCATCAGCATCCACTCTTTCCTTGAAGTTTCACGTTTAACAGTGCATATGTTTGCTTCTCTCTCTCTCGTGTGTGTGTGTGTGTGTGTGTAAGGATGTGTGCGTGTGAGGGATTGTGGTGGGGTAGGGGAAGAACACACACAGAGGTCAACCTGAGATGCCCCTCAGGTGCTCTCCACTTGTTTTTTGAGCTAGTTTCTCCCTAGCCTGGCGCCCACTAAGTAGGCTCACAGGCAGGTGAGTTGAGCACCAGGTACCCACATGTCTCTGCCTCCCTGGTGCCAGGGCTACACACACATTCTTCCTTGTCTGGCTTTAAAAACAACCACCACATCCACAACAACAACAACAAAAACATAGGTTCAGGGAATGACCTTCAGGTCCAAGCACATTCCTCAGGTCTGTCTGTATTTTGATATAGGGTCTTGCTTTGTAGCACAGTGGATTCCTCACCCCCCCCCACCTCACCCCTGTTTGGGCTGTTTGAGGCTTCATGCTAAGAAATAACAGCTATGCTTACGTTAGCTCCCCTGAATTAGTTAGGTTATACTTCCAAACTTTGAGGTTTTGGAACTTGGTTTTTTTTGTTTGTTTGTTTGTTTTGTCTTTTTAAAATTTTTAATTGTGAAATTCGAGTTGTTCATTTTGTGTGTGTGTGTGTGTGTGTGTTTGCTCTCAGACTCTAGGGCAGACAGTACACGGTTGAGTTAGTGAATTGTTTTAAGAAGGGTGAATGCAAAGCTTAGCTCCCTCATTAGAAAAGAGTATGAAGTCCTTCAGAATGCCCTCATCCACTGCATTTTTGGGAAAAGGTGAACTTAATGTGAAGTGACTCCTGGCAGTGTGTTAGCAGGGGCGGGGGCCGCACATCTAACGGGTGGGGAAGTGGACTGGGGCTCGGGAAATAGTCTCCATGTTGACCTGGGCTGTAAGGGCTGTGGCAGGTGTGCTGGGTGGCATTTCGTTTCCCCAGAGGCCTGAAGCAGAGGCGTGTTTGTGCTCACACAGTTTGAAGCAGTTTTTCTTCACTGTATTTGATCCCTGCCTCTTGGGTGTGTTACTGTTCAGACAGAGTAAGTGGTTTCTTGTGCACAGGATTGAGAAGCCCCTCCCACTTGTGTAAGCCGTGGTCCTCCGTAGGTGCCACAGAATGTGGCAGATTCTGCTTCCCTGAAGTGACTGGAAACGAGCTTTGCCAAGGCGGCACTCCCGCTCAGATAACGTCATCAGTCCACCCTCTGCGTATGATGAACATAACTGCTGTCAAGAGCTAAGATGATAGCACAGCTTAAAATGTTTAAGAGTGCTAGACTTTTTGTGCGTTTGTTGTGTTTTTAGGCTGGGTTTCTCTGTTTTGTAGCTCAGGCTGTCCTGGATCCGCTGTGTAGACCAAGTGCTGAGATGAAAGGCAGGAGGCACCATGCACAGTGGACACCCCCCCCCCTTTTTCTTTTCTTCTCTTTTTTTTTTTTTAATACACGGCCTGTTGCAAGGGACGTTTCAGCTGTAGCTGGGAGCAGTTCCGGTCCTTGGTCTTTCTGCAGCAGAGTCTGCGCAGCCAGCCCTGCTGGAAGCCTGCGATAGCGGGGCCTCTGAGACGGCGGAGGGCCTGTGGTGCTTATCTGCTGACTCTGCCAGCCCCTTTCCTGCCCTGGCCACGCTGTACAGGCGTAGTCTGTTGAAAATGCTGTGAACTGGGTGTGAGGACTAGGAGAGGAGGGGGGCATTCCCTTCCCCCAGAAACACCCACACCTCCGCCTGTATTTTCCTGCAACCTGAATATAGCAGTTTTCTGGTTTGCCCATTTCCCCTTGGTACTCATAACATACGTGCTCGTCCATGTCTTATTTAGAACTAGAGGGTAAACTCTCCTGAATTTCTGTAGTCTTAGGATGATGTATTTTAGGTTCCTAACAGGTTTCTATCCTTCTCTAATACAAGGCCTGCCTCATTTCCAGGGCAGAATTCATTCATTCATTCAGTCTGTCTGTCTGTCTGTCATGCCACAGCATGCTTGTAGACGTTCTAGTTCTCTTTCCTGTGTGGGACCTAGGGATGCAGCAGACCATCAGGCATGGTGACAGTTGCCTTTGCTGGACCTTCAGGTCAGAATTCTAGCTAGAAACATACGGGTGTACAGCTCGTCTTTGGAGAAAGAACAGTTACCTACCCCCACGTCTCTGGAGTCCACACGCTCTTGCTCGGGAAGCATTGAGTTTTCTGTGGTTAATTGCGTTGCACTCATTGAACAGTGGCATTTGTAAGGCCGGACTCCTTATTCTTTGCCCAGCCATGTTGTAAACTGTGGGCTGGATGAAAGTGCTCCTAGGCTCTTGGTCACTTTGCAGCACATGTAGAGGAAGGCAAGCAGCTAGAATTGTAGGGTGGATGTATTAGAGGGGTGTGTGTTCCTCATGAGTGGGTTTGCATGCACACGGGTATGATCTGGAGTGTATGTGTTTCTCCCTGCGTGGGTTTGCATGCACATGGGTATGATTTGGAGTATGTGTGTGTTCCATGAGTGTGTTTGCATGCACATGTGTATGTTTTGGAGTATGTGTGTTCCACCTGCATGGGTTTGCATGCACACGGGTATGATCTGGAGTATGTGTGTGTTCCACATGAGTGGGTTTGCATGCACACACAGGTATGTTTTGGAGTGTGTGTGTTCCACCTGCATGGGTTTGCATGCACACGGGTATGATCTAGAGTATGCGTGTGTTCCACATGTGTGGGTTTGCATGCACATGGGTATGATCTGGAGTATGTGTGTGTTCCACATGAGTGTGTTTGCATGCACGTGTATATGTTCTGGAGCGTGTGTATGTTCCACTTGCATGGGTCTGCATGCACACGGGTATGATCTGCAGTGTGAATATGGAGGCCAGAGATATTAGGTGTCTTCCTCAGTCATGTTTATTTTATTTTTATTTTTTTATGGCTCTTTTCAGTTTATTTGCATGAAGGAGTTAGACTAGTCCAAGTTAAAAGTGGACCCCAAATGATTACATTATACAAGCTGTGAGGCTTTTAAACCTGTGACAAGGGACAGAAGGGAAATTCTACTCATCGCAAGGAAATCCCCACGTAAGCTTCAGAGAGCCACAAGCACTCTGGACCTTCACCTGATCGTCCTTAGCCAGTCCAGTCTCTATCAGGAACTGGCAAGTGTTCTTGCGCTGGTCACCCTGGAGCGGAATTACTTCTCCATGTTCTGGGTGCTCAATTACAGTGCCATTGCAGGAAAATTTCTTCTTAAACGCCTTCTTTAGTTTGTTTTTATCGTATTCATCAGTAATCCCTCGGACCTGTTGTAAGGGTCCTTCCTGTAGTTTCTCTGTTTAGGTGGATATAGTCCTCAGTGCTAGCAGGAAGCAGGTCATCACCCTTACTTGCATTAGTAAAAGGGTTGAAAGTGTGGAGGTTCTGGGTAGCAGACACACAATACCTCTGTGGGGAAAGAGACTGTGGGAGAAGGCAGGTGGGCGGGGCGGGGGGGCAGGGACAGAGTGTCAGGAAGGGAGGGGGCTCGAGGGGGCGGAGGGGGAGGCTGCTGAGTCCTCAGAGGCGGCTCAGTGACTGGGGCCCCTCAGTCACGTTTTATCTTACTCTTTGAAACAAAGTTTCTTACTGCACTGAGCTCCTAGGTATATCTAGACTAGCCAGCTGCCAGGAGCTGCCGTACCTCCGTACTGGGAGCATGGGTGTTGGACATCAAGCTTGTTCCTGTCTATTTGCATGTCACTTTTACTGATTGAGCCATCTCCCCAGCCCCACCCTCCCTCTTTGAGACAGGGCTTCATATATGCTAGTCCAGAGAGGCCTAGAACTCACCTTGTAGCTGGAAAGGAAAAACTTGTGGACCTACCGCTTCAACCTCCGAATGCTGGGCTTACCAGCAGTTGTGCCAACACTCCCGATTGTAGAATCATGTAAATTGTCACACAACCATTTGGTGACTCTTGTTTTTAAATAGCGTTTTTAAAAAAACGACTTTGTTTGGGTACATTTTACACGTATGGGTGCTTTGCCTACATGCGTGTATGCACCTATACATGGCAGGGGCCTGTGGAAGCCAGAAGAAAGCCATGGGTTCCCTGAAGCCGCAGTTAACAGATGGTTGTAAGCTGCCGGGTGTGTTTAGCGACTGACTGATCTCTCCAGCTCCTCATTTTGTTTTTTCAGATTTTCCTTCAATTTATTTATTTTCTTCCTCTCTCCCCACTTTCCTCTTTCTCGCCTCCCTCCTTTCTGATCTTCTTGAGGAGTCCAGGGTAGTTTGGTCTTGGATCACATCAGCCTCTGCGGTGTTGGGATTTCAGGCATCCGCTGCCGTGTCCAGGTTCCTTTCGTGTATGCTTGTCGTCAGTGACTTAACTCTTAAACATGAGTTATATACAGTTAAAGAAAAAACATCGTCAGGCTTCGTAACCATCTTCCTGTTTTGATCTGAGCAGCCAAGAGTAGCCCAATGGCCATTTATTTAACCTAACAGTATTTACAATAGATTAGTGAGACGTACTTTCTTATTTTGACTGTGATTGATTTTTTTTTTTAACCTTTTAAGACAGGTTCTCTTTACTTAAAACCCTGGCTGTCCAAGGACTTACATATCTGACCGCCTCTGCCTCTGAGTACTGGGATTAGAGGAGTGTGCCACCATACGTCTGGCTTTTGTGATTGCTTCTCTGGTTTTTAGAAAGAAGCAACTTTTTCCCACTGGTTTTTCGATGCTGGGCTAGTTCAGCCTGCAGCCAAATCAAAGGCTGGGAGGAGGAAGGGATTTGTTTGTTTGTTTTTAATAACACTTCTGAGCAGGATGGTCCATGCTTGTGGGTACAAGTTAGTTCTGATTGGTCAGGAGAGGAGTGAGCTTGACCTGTAGGGTTTCTCTCTTTTCTTGCCTTAATGGTGCTGAGCCGCTGTGGACTTACTCTCCCTTCCATGGCCTTCCGAGAAGAACTTGATTTCTCCTTTTGAAATTGATAGATCAAGTAGGTGGCAGCCCTTAATGATCATAGGAAAGGATATGCTTTGATCTAAGTATTAGGGGATGAGAGGTTCACAGCACTCTGAGGGGGGTGTAGTTCTGGGTTTTGGAGGAGAGGCTGCCATGTGTCCATTCTGACTGTGGGCATTGGGGTTGGAACCACAGGTCTGCAAGTAGGAGGCACGGATACAGTGTAGGGCATCGGCCATCTCCGTGTGACAGCGTGGAGACTAATGAGGAACGATGCCTGAGCTGTTCTCAAAGGACTTGATACTTTCGTTGTTTTATTTCATTAGCTGGATCTCACTCTGAGTTCCGGGATGGCTCAGATCTTACCATGGTACAGGCTAGCTTTCCACTCTCGGCACTTTACCTGTCTTAGCCTCCGGATTGCTGAGATTGCCAGTGTGAACCGATATATCTGCTGTAAGGGATTTCTCTTCTGACCGATGAGGTGGCTCAAAGGGAAGCCCGAGGGCCTAGGTTCCATCTCTGGGATCCGTGAGGTAGAAAAACAGAATCAATTCCCTTGGGTTGTTCTCTGGTTCCCACACACATGCTGGGGCATCTCCTCCCTAGTAAATAAATATAATGAGAATTTCTTTTCAAGACAGGGACTCCAAGCAGGTTGTACGGAAGCATAGTGTCCCTGAGTGCCCAGACTCAAACAAGGAACTGATGTCAGACATGATGTCAGAGGGTTTGTCCCGCCTTGTGGCTTGACCTGGGAACCTACTCATGGTGTGAATTTCTTGGGGATATTTCTTTACTGATCCCTTGAATTTTGAAGCGTTTGGATTGCTGGCCAGCTGTGGATTGTAACGACAGTTTCGTGGCTGGACTGGAGAGGAAGGAGTCTGGTCCACTGCTGCTCCTGTCTTGGGTAGTGAGGTATTAGTGTGGGCTGAGGTGGTGGGGCAGGCTTGGCGATGGAGCCTGCAGGGTCCTCGGAAGGCCATGGCGGTGGTTAACAGGCGTGGGGCTGCCAGCTGGTACAGAACGTGGGCGGTCAAGAGCCTGCGATGATGGGGACTTCTGTAAGTGGACTGGAGGCAGAGGGTACGGACAGCTACATCCATAAATGGGTCCGGAGCTTGGGGAAAGTAGGTCCCCAGTGGTTACAAGCAACTTAGGAATGGGTGTGACTGAGTGACTGAAAGGGAGGAGCCCTTGAGATTGCCCCACCAAGCAAACAAGGTCTTGCAGGACCTGGGGTGCTCTCCACTGAGAGTTCTAGGCTGAACCCTGATGCCCACATACATAACCATGGAGTAGTAGTGCCTGCCCCAGGTGGAATCATTTTAAAAGTTTTTTAAAAAAAGCTGTTTTTATGGGTGTTTTATGTGCATGCTTGCCAGTACACCATGCGCATGTAGTGCCCATAGAGGCCAGAAGAGGGCGTTGGATGCCCTGGAACTGGGGTTCACACTGTTGTGAACTACCATGTTACAGGCAGTGGGAATCCATCCTGCACTTTGGAAGAGGAGTCAGGGCTCATAACGGCTGAGCCACCTCTCCAGCCCTCCTTCGAAAGGTCTGATGAAGAAAATCGTATGTCAGAGCCCCGAACACCTACTATACAGAATTCATTTCGACCCCAAATCTCCTTGCTTGGTGGTTTAATGGATGTCAGTTCCTGAGGAAGTCAGAACGTACCATCGCAGTGAGCTGACAGTAACACTTACCTGGAAGGTTGTTTGAAATCCTGGGCCACATCTACAGGAATCTGGGCTGGCGCCTTTTGTAGATTAAGTCTTACAGGCTTTCAGCTGGGTGGGTGATTCTGTGCGTCCAGAATTGGATGGTGTTTTCTGGGGTTGAATACTCATTATTGGGGCTTAAGAGTCACTGTGTTAGAGGACTTTTCCCCCAACTTGGGCAAGAGGGTGCTAGCCCCAGTTACTCATTTGCTCACACGCCTGAGAAAACCAGGTTTGCCTTCCTTGTTCATACGCATGTGCTCCCAGCGACTGTGATCCTTGCCCGCTTGTCAGAATGGTTCTCAGCTATCCTGAGGTTATCCCAGAGGGCCAGGAACACCCTGTACCAGAAATGCTGGTGCAGGTTTTTAGGAACGTGCTTCTTGGCCTGGTCTACACCATGCCCCTAACTCTGGACAAAGAAACCAGCCAGGTAAGCAATTGTTTCCCAAGGTAGGGTAGAGAAGTCCCAACAGAGAGCTCTCCTTCCAGTGGGACCTTCTCACAGGTGCCTTTCTCAGCGAGGAACATTGCCAGGTATGCAAGAAAGGGGCCTCGCAGCCGGGCAGTGGTGGCGCACGCCTCTAATCCCAGCACTTGGGAGGCAGAGGCAGGCGGATTTCTGAGTTCGAGGCCAGCCTGGTCTACAGAGTGAGTTCCAGGACAGCCAGGGCTACACAGAGACATCCTGTCTTGAAAAACCAAAAAAAAAAAAAAGGGGGGGGGCCTTGCTCACGAGCTTCGTCTCGGTCGGAGAGCAAGGTCAGCATTGGTGACATAACACCTTTACCTGCTGAGCCATCTGGTTGACCCCAGGACTCGCATTATTTATTTATTTTTGGTAGCACTAGGAATTAAACCCAGGACCCCAGCTTACCAGGCAGAGCTCTTCCACTGAACTACCTAACCCCCAGTCCAGGGCTCTTCCTTGATGTGCATCCCGCGGGTTTAGACAGGCGATAGTCCTGTGGAATAGCGGCGTAGTCCTAAGGTTCATTTTTGCCATTTATGCATGCTTGCTGTTAGGTTCTGCCGCGGTATTTCCTGCATAGAACAGTTTTCTTTGTTGGCTGCTTGAGAGTCTCACCAGAGCCCAAAGCTCATCCTGGAAATGGGGTAACCTCCTGAGCTAACAGTTCACTTATAAAGAACATGCATATTTTGGGGGAGGAAGGCACCATACGGTATTTTCCCCTGTCTCCGTACCAAACAGCCACCCACAGGAACCAGGACAGTGGTTCCTGAGCTAAGACCCCTTAGCCAGTCTGCCTTAGAGAAAGCTGAGGGCCTTTGTAGAAGGCAGTCCACCTAGCAGCTGCCGTCTGCCTCAGATCAGCCTTGAGTGCTCCTTAGGAGCATCTGGAACGAGCCTGTGGGCTGCTGACATTCCCTCAGAAGCAGGGCTTGGGAGGGGTTTCAGCCACTCCTCAAAGCCTCTTGCATGCGATTTTGCCCTGTTTGCTCGTGGTCTCTGGAGGGACAAGAGTATAGAGACTGAGGAAGATTAACAGAGGGGTCTCTCATCTGTGCGGCCGTGGGGCAGCCATCGTTCATGCTGGGTAGGGACAGGACTGCAGCTGCTGGAGGATGCCCATGAAGGTAAGCTCAGTGAACTCATTGGTTCCCCAGGGTGAACTTGGGTTTGTTGTTGAGTCTTAGAATGTGAGGGTGGATGAGGTTTACCTCTCTAGGGAAGGAATTCTCCTAACCTGGAGATGCAGCTCTCAGACAGCTGAGCCTGGTCTAAAGTCTTTTCTCTTTTTTTCAGGACAGGGTTTCTCTAGCCCTGGCTCTCCTGGAATTTACTCTTAGACCAGGCTAGCCTTGAACTCACAGAGATCCACCTGCCTTTGCCTTCAGAGTCCTGGGGTTAAAGGTGTGTGCCACTTCCACACAGCTTTGGTCAGGAGAGTCTTAATGGGGTTGTTAAG
The DNA here is from genome assembly GCA_036184795.1 of Tokudaia tokunoshimensis. Lineage (NCBI taxonomy): Eukaryota > Metazoa > Chordata > Mammalia > Rodentia > Muridae > Tokudaia > Tokudaia tokunoshimensis. The sequence continues at coordinate 3,313,678 of BTHU01000011.1, forward strand.
CCTCTCTGCGTGATCTGGGCCCCCTCTGATTTTTCTCATAGTCCCCTTTCCAGTTGAGTCTTTGAATAAGTGCTCTCTCCAGAGTTAGGGAGGCAACTGGCTAGATGGTCTGCCTCCTGCCTCTCTCATCTCGAAGTCTTTGACAGACTTCTCAAGGCACTGAATTTGGTGTCCAGGTCCTAGATGACACTGTCCTGATTCCTGTGGGTGGCTGTTTGGTACGATGACAAAGGAAAATACTGTATGGTGCCTTCCTCCCCCAAAGAGTATATGCTCTTTTTAAGTGAACTGTTAGCTGGGGAGGGTTGGCTGGAGTATCATGTTTCAAAACACTAAAGGATGGTCTATAGATCTTGCTTAGAATGGCTCCGCCCGACGCGCAGTCCAGTCTCTCCACCCACGTCCATGTATAGGTAATGTGTGATCAATAGAAAAAAGACTGTAGAACCCCATGGTTTTACTCAGGTCCTTTGCAAGAACAGTCAGTGAGCTAAACATTTTATTGCAAAAATAGCATCAAAATGTGCACTTTCACCTGGGAGCAAGGAGTGTTCTCTGTGAGAAGGGCCAGGGATTCGTGGAGACCAGTGTTGGGAGCCAAGGCCAGACTTTGGCGTGGTCCTGGAGCTACCCTGTGTGTGAAGACAGACCTGCTGTAGGACAGAGCTGTTTCTGCTCAGAACAGGAGCAGGAGACACAGACTTTCACTTCCTGTCAAGAATTTTATCAGATTTGGGTGACTAGCAGCTGGAATGATGGTCTAAAACCTAGAGTGCAGGCCTGTGGGTTGTCTAATCTCCCTGTCAAAGGGAACTTACAGTGTCTCACTACTAGCTATTATAAGCTATGAATGTGTTAGCGATTCCCCTCACGAAGTAAGAGCATTCAGCCAAGCAAGTGTGGGCAGTGACCCCCTTCTCTGTGAGCTTAGACCATGGAGCTAGGCAGGAAAGGAATAGATAAGCAGGGCTGTGGTCTGTTTGTCCCCAGATTATATAGCAACCTGTAAGGCGGGAACTTAATCCCCAGGGTTTAATGATGGTAGTAAGGGGTGGGGTTGAGGTAGGAGAACCATGCTAGTTTGAGTCCAGCTTGGGCTATAGATTGAGCGGGAAAGAGAATATTTGGGATTATTGGTGAGGGTAGAGCACTTGGGGCTAATGTTTGTTGTAAAAGAGGCCTGAGGCAGCTTGCCTTGAGCCAACTCTGAGGAACAGACCCCTGCCTTGCAGATCTGCTAGGGCCTTGGGGTGAAGGGTTTTCATCCTCCAGAGCAGTAAGCAGTATGTTTTTATTGTTTGTAAGTTACTTAGTATAAGACCCTTTGTGGACTGGAAAAATGGCTCAGCAGTTAAGAGCAAGCACATTGACTATTCTTCCGACGGTCCTGAGTTCAAATCCCACATGGTGGCTCACAACCATCCGTAATGAGATCTGACTCCCTCTTCTGGAGTGTCTGAAGACAGCCACAGCGTACTCACATAAAATAAATAAATCTTTTTTAAAAAAAATTATTTATTCGTTTTATGTATATAAGTACGCTGTGGCTGTCTTCAGACACACCAGAAGAGGGTATCGGATCCCATTACAGATGGTTGTGAGCCACCATGTGGTTGCTGGGAATTGAACTCAGGACCTCTGGAAGAGTAGTCAGTGCTCTTGACCACTGAGCCATCTCTCCAGCCCTAAATAAATCTTAAAAAAAAGGACACTTTGTTCTAGCAGCTGTAATAGACTAAAGTATAGCACCAGGCTAGTGGAGGGTACTGCATGAGTCTAGCTGGTGGTCCTCTGTGTAAGTTATCCATATGGAATGGCTGCTGGTGACTGGAGGTATCTCTGTAACTGTTTGGAGCTTACCTGGGAGAGCTTATGCATGCCTGGTAGGGGGCAAATACGTGGAGTAATTTACTCATTGTTTTCAGAGCATCAAGCTACATGAAGAAGAATACTGAAGTGTGTCCAGTCAAGTTTGTGTTTGAGGGTAAACTCTGGCACATGTCACCTCTTCTGTAATTTATTGTCACCAGTGAAAATGTCCTATGTGCCACAGTTGTCTGATTCTGTGCTGTTGCATATTGTGCTCTGAAAAAAAAAAGCACTTAACTTTCTCAGAGAAAATTTAATGGCAACATTTGTAATTACCAGTGGGGGGGGGGAGGGGCAAAAACAAAGAGTTGAGCTGCGAACTGGCCCGGGATAAGGTGCTCTCTGTCGAACCTGGCGGCTGAGATTAGTCTCTAGGACCCACGTGGTAGGAGAGAAATGACTCACAGAAATTGCCCTCTGACCTCTCCACATCTGTGTCTGTGCACATGTGACCCCAAGTGCATATGTACACGCACACGCAATAAATAAATGCAGTAAAAAAATAAAACCTTAGGCTGGGTGTGGTGACACACAGCTTTAATTCCGGTAATTGAGGAGGGGAGAGGCAGGAGGATCTCTCTGAGTTCCAGGCCAACAAGACTACTTATTGAGATTCTGTGTGTGTGGGGGGGTGGGGGGTGGGGGGTGGGGGATTTGGGGGAACATATAGGGAAGCAACAGCAAAAAATAAAAATCTCTGAGTCTGAGGCCGGAGTGAGTTCTGGGACAGCCAGGGCTACACAGAGAAACCCTGTCTTGGAAAGCCAACCAACCAACCAACCAACCAAAAATCCTTCTTCATATTTTATTACTAGAAAAACAGTATTTTGTGTGTACTTTCTGCCTGGTTTTAACACATGGGAAGAATACAGTTGAGAGGCAGATGGCGAGGAGGTGGCCGTGGACTTGAGTCCATGTGTGCCCACGTGTTCTTTTCCTGTACGTCAATGTCTCCAGGGGATTTGGCCACTGGAGTAGAGAGAGTCAGGTTCTCTTTCCCTTGACTTCTTAAGGAAGGGGCGGAGACAGGGACTGGCGAGCCTCTTCCGCTAGGATTGTCTTGGGTGCTTGTTGTGGATCAGAACCGTAGCTTACAGCTTGGGCTGAACTTGTGGAGTGTGCGGTGTGCGTGTGCTGGAGGTTGTGGTACCAGGGTGCAGGAAAGGTGTGTGTGCTATGCTTTGGATTCCTTTGGTTCAGATACGAGGAGGACTTGGGACAGGGCCGGGCTACTAGCTGCTTGATGAGTAATCTGCGAGTCTTGCTGCTAAAACTGGGTTTTATAGACTTGGCTCCTACCTCCCAGGCTGAGTGTCTTCACCCAAGGCATGCCACTGCACGAACTGTGGACGTTTAAAGCAGAGAACGGCCTTACACGTCTATTTCTACCAAATCACTCAAGCTACCCCCTACCCCCAGCATAAAAGATGTATTTAAAAACCTTTAGGGAAAAGGGAATTTCAGTGCTGCAGTTCTCGGAGATCAGGTGTGAATGGCCACAAAAGGGGCCACAGGAAGAGTCCGTGGGGTCTGTCTGCTTGTAGTGAGAGCGTGTGTCGTGGCGCTTTGTGTCTTGGTTGCCATTTGCTTCTTGGCCCATCGGTCGGAGAGAGAGATGGACATTTGATTTCCTGTGATGGAGGTTTCCCCGTGTGCACTCTCGGGATAAGGCCTGACGAGGCAGACACTTGAAAGAAAAAGCCGGGTCTGTTTATCTTTGGGTCGTTGTGCCGCAGGCCAAGAAGGTCTGGCAGGCAGTCTGGGGTCTGTGGGGGTGGGGTGACTGGGGCTAGCCTGGTGACAGAAAAAAGCCCCAGCTCATACCTTAGTTCTTGGGGAAATTGGGCCACCTTTGGTAATGCCGTCCATAGTGGAAGGTGCTTGGATGTGTGATTTCATCATTTAAGAAAAGAAGAAAAATACAAAATTCCGAGGCGCTCTTTAAAATGAGTCACTGCAGGGATATTGGCTTGCTTTTGTAGCTCTCATGGCCCCGGGGGAAACAGGCCTTTGAAAGTCAGAAAGCGTATGTACTTGAGTTCTGTGGTGGCCCCTGTGCTGGGTGGATCTGGGACCTGTGGTGCTTCCTATGCCTTTGCCACGGTGACTGTCTCGGTGTGGTTCTAAATGTACCAGCATCACCCACCCCTTCTCTACCCTTAGCCCTTTTATTAAGAGACAGAGCCTTCAGGAGGGGGAGTGCGAATGGCTTCCTAAGAAAGTCTTGCCAGAGGGCCAGAGGGCCAGAGACACAGCCCGGTAGTTAAGACACTTGTTGTTCTTGCAGAGGACCTGGGTTTGGGTCCTAGCACCCACCCGGCAGCTCACCATCTTCTAACCAGTTCCTGGATCTGATTTCTGATTATTATTATTATTATTATTATTTTCTTCTTCCTCCTCCTCCTTCCTCCTCCTTCCTCCCCTTCCTCCTCTTCCTCCTCCCCCTCCCTCTCCCTCCCTCCTCCCCTCCCTCCCTCCCTCCCTCCTTCCTTCCTTCCTTCCTTCCTGAAACAGGGCTTCTCTGTGTAACCCTGGGTGTCCTGGAACTCACTCTGTAGACCAGACTGGCCTCGAATTCAGAAATTCACCTGCTTCTGCCTCCAGAGTGCTGGGATTACAGGCGTGCGCCACCGCTGCCTGGCCTGATGCTCTTTTCTGAGCTCCATGACTGCTGCACAGATGTACATGCAGGAAGCACTCAGATATAGCAAATTAAATTGCTGGATGTGTGGTGTACTGGCCTTTAATCTTGGCATTCAGGAGGCGGAGGCAGATGGACGCCTCTGAGCTTGAGGCTAGCTGGTCTGCGGAATGAGACCTTGTCTCCAAACAACAATAACAACAACAGACTTCATCAAATTTCTTAAAACTTTTATCATACTAACTTCAGCAAAACAACAAAAAACCTAAAAAAAATAGATTTTTACATTTTATATATATTTAGTGGGTTTAGTAAATAATTTTTGAGCATTTTCATCTTGTTTGTTGATTTTCCTTATGGAAAGAATTGTTTAAAAACAACACACAGAGAGAATTTGGTATCCTATAATTCAAAACGTCTTAATATGGCATAGAACATGATAAGCTTTAGATTCATCAGCCAGCCTGGTTTAGGGTAGAGAATTCCTGTCTGTTAGCTGGTGTGTGTATGTGTGTGTGTGTGTGTATGCACACAAATGCCTGTGTGTATATGTGAGTGCGTGTGCACATGTGTACACATGTGCCTGTGTATGTGTGCATATGTGAGTGCGTGTGTGCATGTATGTGTGTGCCTGTGCACATGTGCATGCGTGTGGGCATGCCTGCGTGTGCGTGCACAAGAGTGTGCCTGCAAGTGTATATGTGCATGTATGCATGCAGGTACACATGTGAGCCTAGTGTCAGTGGAGGTTACAGGTGTTGGGTCCTCTGAACTGGAGTCATGAGCAGTTGTGTGTCACTCGATGTGGGTTCTAGGATCAAATTCAAATTGCACTTGGGTCCTTTGGAAGGGCACAGTGAGCTCTTAACTGCTGAGTGACCTCTCCAGCCCTCAGCCTGGCCTTTTTGATCTCTCACACTCTCCCCCTCTTCCAAAACAGAATTGTTGGAACCCTGCTTTTCCCACAAAATTTAAAAAAAAAAAAAGGTTTAGTGTTACCATTGGATAAAAGAAGTCAATAACCACTGTTAACATTTATTATACGTCTTCCTACGTGTTCCCGTCTTCTGTCCTTCTGTAAACATGTACATCATCTCCTCTTCCCTCAACTGATAAAGAATCAGCTCCTCTAGTTAATGCTCTCTGGTTGGCTACCTGAGGTATATGTGATTTGACTACAGTCTGTACCCCTCAAGCTTGTGTGTTGAATGCCCGTTCTCTGACTGGTGGCTGTATTTTGGGAGGTTGTGGAAATCAGAGGATGAGTAGCCTCACTGGAGGAAGTGGGTCTTAGGGTTTGTGCCTGGTCCTACCCTGTCTGCTTCCTGTTTATGAGGTGAGAATTTTTCTCTGACACTCATTCCTAAAACCAGGGGAGTTTGCTGAAGTTCATGGGTCTAAGAGGACCTGGGTCAAACCTACGAGTGAGTCAAACTTTCCCTCTTTTGTTGTTCTTAGATAATTTCTACACAAGTATAACTAATATAGATAGATTAAAGCTTTAAAAAAAAGACTTCAGCGACTGTGAATCTTTTCACGAGTCTAGTTTCCTCTTTCCCTTGATCCTATGTTCTGAGACAGGCTCTCGATCTAGGTCTTGTCTCAAGGATGACCTTGGCGAAGCAATCCTCCCACCAACGCCTCTCTGCCTCTCTGCCTCTCTACTCCTGAGAGTGTGCTGAGGTCACAGGTAGGCGCTGCCAACACCCATTAGTCTTTCACTCACCTAGGTCTTACCTTCTGGGTGGGCATTTTGCCACTCTTTTCATTTACAAGTGTGGCAGAGATGTCTGTCTGTCTGTGCATGCATACACAAGAGCTCCCACATCTAGCAGCTTTTGTGATCACATTTTTTTTTTCTTTTGGTTTTTCTTTTTGACTGTCCTGGAAAAGCTTCTCTTGGCAGGGGGCTTGAGATGCCTTCGTCACCCACGCTTCCTGGGTGTCCGTGTCGTTGAACTGCCTCTGGGGCCACACTGGTGTGTGCGCGCGCGCATGACTGTCCCTTAGAAAAGGATGTGCACAAGCTGCTGCCTTGCAGGGTCTGGAGGGTTTCGAGTTTGCTCTGTCTTCTCTCAGTTTGGTTCAGGTCTTACTGTGTGAGGCAGATCTTTGGTATCTTCGCCTTGCGACGAGAGGTGATACCTAATTTTCTGGGCTTCGATGGCCTCCCCCAACCTCATTTTCATGGTCTTATTTCAGAGGACAGTTGCATGAATGTGCCTTTCATTTGATGCTTTCCACTTGAAATCTTTTCTTATGTTTAAACCCAAGTTCCTTTAGCATCATCGAATCCATGTTAGGGCCGTTTTTCTTACGTTTTGTCGGTCCATACCGAGTCTAGCATCAAGACTGACCTGTAGTGAAACAAGACAAGTTCATGGTTTGTCCTACATGTGTCAGTTACTTTGTTTGCCTGGAGATCAATCCTCGTGGTCGGGGAAAAACGTGGTGGGAGCGAGAGGTCACGCCGTGTCTGTACAGAGAGGAAATGTAGTGACACCCATCATTCTTTTTTTTTTGTTGTTCAGTCTGGGACTCTGGTCTGTGGGATGGAACGGCTGCTATGCTTGAGTCTTGCCTATTCAGTACACGTCTCTGGAAACATCACAGAGAGAGATGTATCTATCGCCTGGGTGTCTGGGATGGTGAATGGTCACTGCAGAACAGTCTGCAAGTGATGATTCTAGCACACCCAAGCAGGAAATTATCTTGGTGCCAGGACTTTGAATGATAGGCTGTCTGCTCATAGTTCCCTTTAGCTGTGTTCCCTGGTTTCACACTGGGGGCAGGGAATTGCTATGCTGCTGGGCTCTTGACCCCATACTTACGTTTGGTCCACCTGTCCCAGCCTGTCCCGTTCCAAAGCACTGGCTACTGATACCATGTGTAGAACTGAAGAAACACTGAAAAGGAGACTTCCAGGGGAAGTTGGGTGGTGAGTTCAAAGCCCTCCTCATGTTTTATCAGTATTGATGGAGTCCGATGTTCGTTCCTTCATTGAATGGAAGAACCTGAACAAAGACTGTGAGGCAGATACTGGGCAGACAGGTGCTTTTCTTCTTTCCTCTTTGGGCTATCAGGGGCATTTCTTAGAATTGGCATCTTCTTTGCTGCTTCTAACCTCCTGTCAGTTTCTGGTGTGTTCCTTAGGGACCAGAACACTGACAAGGGATCAAGATTTCCTGTGTTCTGAGAGAACTGGGTGGCCTCTGTAGCGCATGAGAACTCAGGGACTTGAGGCAGTAGGTTTTGTGTTTTTAAAGCTTTGTCCTTCTAAAGGGTTGAGGTTGAGTTAGTATATCTGAATAACTGAGGGCTACATGCATGCCTCACAGGGCAGTCCAGCCATGGGGAACAAATTTGTTGCATTATTTATTTGGTTTGTCCTTGAAGTGCTTAGGTCTTTTTTTGGGGGAAAGAAATAGCTCTCGGATACTTGGGTAGAGAGGGATTTTATTGGAGGGTGGTGTCTGTAGCTATTTTTTCCTGGCTGGAGAGCAGGGTTATGCCCTCCCCTCCCCTCTTCCCATTTCTCCTGGCCTTTTTAGGCCCAGAGCACCTGAAGGCAGACAGTTTTCTCCAGTGCATGCTGGGCGTTTCTGAGATTTGCTTTCTGTTCTGTTTTCCCCAAAAATACACCTGTTCTTACTGGGCTGTTGTTTTGGAGTTTGGATTGAGAGATTACAGGGCATGAGTTTAAGTTGAGTTGTTGTGGCCAAACATGATAATCCCTCACAGTTGGATGCATAGATAGGAAGTCTAATAAAGTGTTGAGTAAGCGCCACTGTCAGACCTCGTGGGCCGTGGCCTTTATTTTTTGCATTCGACATACAGGGAGGTTTAACAGAGAGATTCGAGGACCCAGGAAACCCATTTATTTGCCAGGCTCTGCTACGGTTTAATGTTTGATTTCTTAATGTGATAGCAGTGAATCGCCCTGAAGACGGTTTCTTGGGTTCTTAAAAGCACAGTGAACTTGAACCCAAAATCTGTGCTATGGTTTGGATAAGGTTTGAGTGTGTGCCCCAAGTATTCTTGTGTTGGAAGCTTGCTCCCCAATGTGACTAAGGTGGGGCCCAGCGGGAATTGCTTGCCCTGGAAAGAGATTAAGGTAGGCGTGTGGGACACTGGTTGGTTCTAACGAGAGAGAAGGTGGCTAAAGAAGAGTGAAGACCAGTCAATAGGAAATTCTGGCCTCTGCCTGTGTTCTGGGCTTCTTTTTGCATGCGATTTCTGTGTGACGCTACATGTCACATGACACAGTCAAGTGCGCCCAACACCATGCTTTTGACCGTCAAAACTGAGCTAAGTGGACATCTTTTGTGATTTAGCCTCAGGCATTTCGTTATAGCTACAGAAAACAGATTCATATAATCCATGACGTCTGCCTGTATTTCAGTTACCATCTGTGAAACAGAGGTCCGGAAGCTGAACCAGAGTCCTCGTGGAGTTGTGTTTCTGGTGGTGGTTGTCTGAATGACTGTATCGTTTTAGATGGTCTTTTTACCCTTCACCTAATGGGAAAGCAGGCTGGGAACACTGCTTATTCAGCAGTATTTATTTAGGACCGCAAACCTCCGAAAAGGTTGCTTATTTAAGTCTACCCTTAAAATACTTTAAAGTGGCTGGCGTACTGTTCTGCAGTGGGGCCGGTGGAAGGCGGTGCCAGGAGCACACCGGCTCCTAAGTGCCGATTTCCCTGTCCAGAGCATAGTGCAGTCAAGTGTGGCCTTCCAGCTGGGTAGAAATCGGAAGTTATAAATGGCCCGAGGTCTAAACGAGGAATGCGAAGCCATGGCTCTGGACGGTCTCAGGGAAAGTATGTTTCAAAGGTCGTGCTTAGGGAGAGCCTGCACACACAGTCTCTCGTTTTTTTCAAATTCAGTAAAATTTTACTTTTCCGCTGTGACGGCACTGGGACATCAATAGTGATGGAATATTTTGCTCATCATTGACTGCACCGCTGGGCACCAAGGCAGCAGTAGTGATGGGTGCGTGGGAATATATTACTTAACATTTTCCACACTTCCAAGAATTCAATGGCACACGCATTAACCCTGGGCTTCAGGGATGCTCCTGCCTACAGTTAATGAAGTAATTAAGACATCCTCATGCTGTTGAGGTATATGACCTCAAATCTTGTCTCTGCCAGTGTTTACTTCATGAAGTGGTAAGGGTTAGGCAATTTGCTTCTTGATGTAGGATCCAGCCCTAGAGAGGTAAATATTAAAGTAGCTACTTATGAGTACAAAGTAACAGATCTGATGCTACATCGAGGGCTTTGTTTGTCTTTATCACCCAAGCATCCTTATATGGCTCAGGTAAGAACTTTAGGGGAGGAAGGGTGTTACATGAACAGAGGCAATCACTGGATGTCGTTGTGGCAGTCAGGGAATTTTCATTCCTTGGGAGGCAGGATCTTGTGTGTAGGCTGACCTTGACCTTGAGATCCTCCTTGGAATTCAGTCACAGCTGCGCACCACTGCCCATCTCAGGGTACATCGCAGATACTGACTGTGTTTTGGGTTGTTTAGAGGAAGACCAGATGTAAAGTGTGTTTTAAGTCATCAAGTTTCGAATCACGGCAAATCAGTTCTTCCTCCACTGGACGTGCATGCTGTCACCCTGTACCGGGTATTTTTCCAGAAGCAGTAGTGAAGAACAGGAAAAGGCGTTTGTGTTTAGGGATCCTGTGGTCTTTTTGTGTAAAGATGGATCAAGTGTGGTTTTCTTTAAAATAGCTTTGCTGAGATGCATTTATGTACCAAGGACGCTCACTTCAGGTGTGCAATCCAGCGACTGTTGTGAGAACGTCGCCAAACGATGGCACGTGTCTTGACTCTCTCTCCATTCCATCACAGCCCCGTACAATCTGTCTTACACCCTAGCCCAAAGACCACAGCAAGTCTACTTTGTATGTCGTGGCTTTGTAACTTTGCCTTTCCCTGGCTTTTTGTTTGCATGGTAACACGTGCCATTGACACTCTCCATACAGCACGATGATGATGGTTATGTGTTTGCATGTCTCGGTTGTTTCTGTGTCTGTGGTCCTGGGAACCGAACCTAGAACCTTGTGCTTGCTGGGTAACTGCTCTGCATAGCACTTAGCTATGTCCCCAACCCTCTTCTCCTGGATATGGTGACAGAGAATGTTCTCTGTACTCTATGGCACAGACAGGCCTTGGTTCATCTGCATTAGCTTCCTGGATGGCTGGGGTTGCAGGCCTACATGCCTGGGCTCAGTTTAGCCCTATCTCTGTCTCCTCCCCTCTTTTGGTACAGTGTCACTGTGTCGCTCTGGGTGTCCTGAAGACTAGGCCTCAAACGTACAAAGATCTGTCTCCCTCTGCCTTGCCCCACTGTGACCTACCTCTACTTACATCTTGAGAAATTGCCATGCTGCTTTCTGAACTAGCCATTCAATCTTTGAACAGCAGCAGTTTGTAGTGGTCTTGTTTCTTCCTGGCCTCCTGACCACCTGGTGGGCAGCATCGTAAAAAAATGGAGCTATGCAGAAATGACTTCCTGTTTCACAGAACAGCAGACCCCAGCTTAACTGGACAGAGACCTCAGGCCCTTCTGACCCGGAAGTCTGCTTTCCAAAGTGCTGGGGGCTTCCGGTGAGGCCTGCAGGCCTGGGCGTGGCTGGAGTGGAATGTTGCAATCCCAAACAGCTGTTTGCCTGTCCTCTGTGAACATCCTCCCTCCATCCTCCCTCCCGGCAGCTTGTGGAACAGTGACTTGGCCTGGCCTGGGTCTCCTCCTCAGAGCTGAGAATCTGATGGGGGAGTTTGGGTTGGTTCCTTAATGTGTGTATGGTGAGTCGGTAGGATGTTCCTGGGTAAGAGATAAGAGTGTTAGTTGCTACTTGCCTTTGAGCATTTTCCTCCTGGGACTACAGTGTCCCCTCTTGCCTCCTGGGTCCTTGTCCTGCCGGCAGCAGGGACAGCACCTGCCTCTGGGTCATCTTGTGATATACCAGCCGACCTTATGGAATGCCTCCTGTCTGGTAGGCTCTGCCCTGGGTTAACTCAGTGTAGGGGACAATTCAGAGCACATGATACAGTGGCGCAGAGGTAAGAGTCCGTTCTAGGGAAGGATTCCTGCCTCAGGTGGACTCAGTCGATGGTAGAGGCGTAAGGATGAGCAGTCCTTCCCTATCTAAAGTCTCCTGAGAGGACCAGCTGACTGGTAGATTCCTGTTCCTCTACAATGAAAATGAGTGTCCTTGATGAGTAGCCTGTCCTTCAGAGCTGGGTCTGAGGGAGTCATGGGGAAGCGGAACAGGAAGAACGCTAGCTTTAGGGCTAGCTAGAGTTTACCAGTACTCTCTAAGTCTCTAAGGGACTTGCTCTACACTTTCGAGGCTTGTAGGGAGCTGTCAGGGTGGAGTTAGAGTGTGCTTACCGGCCTGTCATCGGGCAGCTGGAATGCTGATAGTCAGACGACAGACGACGTGTTTTTCAGTGCTGGTAGATGGTGCACCAAAAATGCTTCTGAAGATTGTGGCATTTTCTGGCGGTCTTGGCCATGATCCCCAGTATAGCCAGTCACTGGCCTAGTCAGGCGATACACTGATGGTTCATATCAGCCGTCTGATGATCTGGTGCAGGGTTTGACTTCTGCTGCTTTTAGCCAGCATCTGTCAGCTCATTGGCTCGTGAGCAAAAAGAAGTATGTTTGTGTGTGTGCATGTGTGTATGTATCTGTTGTTGTGTGTATCTGTGTTTTCTGAAATGTGCACTGTGCCTCTTATAGAAGTGTCCTGACCCAGTCTGGCACGTCACCCCGGAGTTCTCATTTCTCTAAGCAGTTGCACGGGATGGCTGACTTGGCCTCAGGGTTTCAGTGAGAAGCAGTGCTTGGCTAACACGGAGTGACTTATGTGCACTGCCGTTCTTGTCCTGTCCCTGATGCCCCACCTAAGCTAGAACAGAAGGCCCTCATGTCCAGCTGTGTGAGCCTTTGAGGCAAGTAAGCTCTTAAGTGGCCTCTGAAAGCCAAGTCCCCTCAGGTCAAGGAAACTCTTTCATTGATTGAAGTCTGCATATCCTCAAACAGTTTGGCTTGGTCTCTAGAATGCTTGGTTTCTTGACACCCATGGTTCCTGCTTTATAAAATATTCACAGGGGAAGGTGAGTTCACTTGCAAGGTGGCATCAGGTTTCACTCTCCTGGTGGTGTTAGAGCGTGACTCGGGTGTGCCTTGCCAGGTAGGTATCCCTGGAATCAGGAAAGCAGTGAGGAATGTGGCTTCTCCAGTACTTGGCTGAATACTGCTCAGAGCCCACAGGAGACCTGGCTTCCACCCACTCCGGGCTGTGCATGAGATTGTGCAAGCTTTGGCCTCAGATTTTCTGCACCCTACTGTGAAGTTCCTGTTCCCTTCTCACGGGACCGTTCCGGGGTACTTTTAAGTCAGCCCAGCACGTTGCCTTCAGTGGAACTGCTGTAGTTAGACTTGTGGACTTGGGCTTCATTTTTAGGCTTACGTACCCAGGCTGCGTGGTTAGGCTTTAACCATGAACGTTGCTCCGTGGGTGGGGGTGTGCAGTTTGAGGTTCTGGGGACAGCCGGAGCTGGGATGTGTGTGTGGGGGTGTCCCCTGGCCTGCATGGAGGCGGGGGCCCTGTCTGGTTCTCAGGTTCTTGCGCACCCAGGAGCTTCTGAAGATCTGAGAACAGAGTGGGGAACCTGTGGACTGGATCTAGCCCTGGGCTGAGGGGGGAAAAGCAGGGAGAGCTCCGCTGGGTCCCTCGGGGAGGTGAGTCCTTGGCTTGTCCCGGCGGGTGGCTTGGCTTGGTAGAGCTGAGAGGCCTTCTGCGGGAGATTAGGCGGGGTTGAAGGCCTGTTCCATTGTTCCTCACGATGGGTCCCGATGAAAAGAGGCAGTCCATGGTTTTAAGACATTTATTGTCATGTAGATGAATAAAACCATACCCCATTTCTCAGGGCTGGCCTGAGGTTAAATACCTTTTGCAGGGAGGAGTGTCTAGGAAAGAGAGTTTATTGGCCTAAAAGCCTCCAGGCCTTTAGGTACCTCATTAAAATGGAGATCAGTCTTGAGGCAATGTGACCCTCCTCTACCTGTGGAGGGGCTTGGGGCATTGCCCTTATGTGACTGATGGCCACAAAATTATGGAGGGCTGCAGCCTTGTGTCAGGAGCCTAGTGTCTGGCTCAACCTAGAACCAGGCTGCCTTTCAAGGTCCTACAGTTGTTGGTGATATCAAAAGTGCCAATATTCATTTACCAATGAACTATATAATTTATCTGTGATATTTCAAACACTTACCCAACACAGTAGCCCTGACCTCATCTCTGGTCCTGCTTGGTGTCTCAGGGAAAACCTTGACTTCTGTTTTTCTCTCTCTGCCTCTGACTGACTGTTGCGTGTGCCGGTGTGTGCATGTGGGTATGTGGGTGTGCACATGCTTGCGGTATGTGTACAAAGGTCAGAGGAGCACATTTTGTCCTGTTCTATCACCCTCTGTCTTACTCCCTTATGACAGGGTCTCTCTTTGAACTTGCAGCTTGGTTGGTAGCCATCAAGTCCCAGGAATCCCCCTGTATCTGTCCTCCACAGAGCTGGGGTTCCAGATGCATGTGTGGCCACACCCAACTTTTACATAGATGTCCAGATCCGAGCCATCTCTTAGCTTGAGCCATCTCCTATTCAGGGAGCCTCTGTTGGAAGTTACATAAATAACCACTAGGGGAGCTGCAGAGGTTTCCGTCCTTGGGACTTGGGTAGCAGTGTCCCCTGGGTGGGGATTTGGTTGGAGAAGTGTGGCCACAGGCTAGTTGAAGCCCAGAGCCTCGGTTCCTTAGCGTCTTGGGTCCTCAGGTCTCACATGGCTGGAGGGGGTGTGGGGATAGGTGCCCAGGAGAATGCCCTGGACCCGAGAAGTCTTTGATTTACTCCTGCCAAGAAGTAGTACAGCAGCTAGTGAGTGGACCCATTTGCCCTGATGTTCTGAGCCTTGCTTACTTTCTCATGATCTCCAGAACCATCTCTTCCCTAGAGTAATGGGGTTGAGGGGTTGGAGACAGAGATAGAGACACAGGCTTGGGAGAAGGCCTACTTTCTACATTGTGTCAGTTTCCCAATGCCATGCCTGCCAACCCCGCCTCTGAGCCTCCACACCCTCCTTGGCCCTGGTTAGCTTGGAACTGTAATGAAAACCAGGCCAGCCTTGAATTGGAATGCCATTGCAGATCTATTGGAGTGCTGGGATTTAAGGCATACACCACCATACCCAACTTTCCCCTTTATTTATAATGCTTTTTTAAACCTGAATTTACTTAGTTCTTAACAAAAAGTTTAATCACGTGTGTGTGTTGGGGGGGGGGTGTCTGTATGTGGGTATATGCACATGTTTAGCTCCTGAAGCTAGAGCTATAAATGGTTGTGATGTTGGTGCTGGGAACCAAACTCAGTGCCCTGGTTTTTGTAACTAGTAAGCTATCTCCACAGCCACTGTTTTGTTTGGGGATAGTCTTGTTGAATAGACGAGGCTGGCCTAGAATGTGAGTGAGCTCTTCCTCTGCCTCCTGAGAGCTGGACTTGCAGGGCAACCACGTTCACCAGCATGGTTTCACATAGGTAGACGTTTCTACCTTAAACATTGGGTGGCTGATGTTGACAGTAGGACCTCTGAGTAGCAGGAGTCTCTTAGTTGTTTGGACACAAAGTCTCCCTGTCTTCACCATTCTTATCTGTCAAACCTGTGGGATAATTGTTAGATGTTCTTCTAGATTACTTGGTTCTGGGATATGGGCTGAGTTTATTAAAGCAGAATAATGTGAGACAGCTTTTGTGTCTAAAGGGGCCCAGGATGAAGAACTGTCACAGGCAAGATTCTCCATTAGTTTGTGAATAAGATGGCGGTTATGTAGGCATACATCTTTTGCAACCTTCTTTTAATAAGGGTTCAACCTCTAGCCCACCACTCAGCAGAGGTAGTGGAAGAGAAAAGTTATTAGGATAACAGGGGGAGTGGACTTGTTCAGCACTAATTCTTTGGGGGCGATCTCGATCTTCTTTGGCAGCATTTAGTTCAGTCCCATAGCAAACACCAAATACGACTCAGCAGCTGCAGACCAGTCAGTCCTCTAGGCAGGCAGAAGGCACACAGGAACAAGGCAGTTGCAGTCCAGTCCTTTCAGCGGCAAACACCAGGCACGAACCAGCAGCTGTAGCTCAATCCTGAAGGAACCGCAAGGCTCGCCAACTGGCCCAAGACGAGGCTGTGTAAGAGGCAAGCTGCCGCAGGAGCCTCAGGAGCAGTTCTTGGCGAGTTTCTCTCAATGGTGGCATTACCACAAGTTGAGCTCAGCAATGCTGTATAAGATGAACCAATATGTGTGTGTCCTTATCGAAGAATAGCGAAACTGAGCAAACCAAGCCAGTGCTCAGTGCTCGGCTCCCATTGTCTGCGGGGTCATATTTATACTTCTTCCTCAAGCGTCCTTTGGTGTGTTTGCTATAGGCAAACATCCTTTTACCTGTGTGCCCCAGCAAAACATCATTTGACATAACCAACTTTCCAAGGAAACTAGAAGCTTCCACTTCACAGTTCACCTTGAGAAAGGTCACTGCGACAGGAAGCACATTTCTGTATGAACCTGCAGTTTAGGTCTTATTTAAATAGAGATTCTTTGTCATTAACTTAACAATGCCACTTCCTTTAAGAGAAGTATTTGATACTGAAGAAGACCACCGATTCTCTTGAGTTGTTTTTTTTTTTTTTGAGCCATTTTGCTAAAGATAAGATTGTGCTGGTTCTTGTTGTTTTTGTTGTTGTTTTGTTAACATCAATTGGGAAAATGCCTCCATTAAATTGGCCTACAGGTGAGTTGGTATGGCATTTTCTAGACCCTTGGTCTAGAAATTAAGTGCTAAAGTTAAAAAAAACAAAAAAACAAAAAAACAAACAAACAAACAAAAAAAAAAAAAACGTGTTCTGGTCCACACTTTGAACTGATGTCACCTGGCTGGCCCTGTTTCTGGGTAGCAGTGGTGCGGGATGTCACTGCAGAGGGGCATGAGGCAGAGTCTAGGCGCACCCCGCTCCCTCCAGCTGGCTCTCTTCGTTCTCACTATCTCCTGTGCTACTGTAGAATGATGTCATCAGTGCATTGATCCACTGATGAAGTCAGGCAGCAAGATTCAGCCACTCCGAGTAGGACCACCAGTTTGCGGCAAGCCTTCCAATACATGAACCTTTCTGGGGGGTTCTTACTTAAATCCTGACACTGGGTATGGGCTGAGGTGTAGCTGTAGGTGAGTTGAGAGTGCAATACGGTAATTGAGCTGCCAGGCCAGCTCCTCTGTGGCCATGTGGGCCCTCTCCAGATGTTCCAGCAGCTGGGCTGAAAGCTTCGTGGGTGTTGTTTGTAACCTCATGGTGATGCTGTGTTCATCTCCACAAAGGTTCCTGTTTGGTTGGACCAGGCTGGGACATGGAAGTATTTAAAGACTCCTTTTGGCAACTCAGGTGGAGAACCTCTGTCTGGTAGGGAGGGCTTCCTGGGAGGTCACCCGGTATTCCAGAGATTTGAGTGTCCTGTGGTGGTTGGTTCCATTCACTTCCAAAAGGGTAGAGAGGTGTGTAGGTGGCAGGCATTGTGGTGATGGTGGTGGTGGAGGTGGTGGAGGTGGTGGTGGTGGTGGTGGTGGTGGAGGTGATGGTGGTGGTGGTGATGGTGGTGGTGGTGATGGTGGTGGTGGTGGTGGTGGTGGAGGTGGTGGTGATGGTGGTGGTGGAGGTGGTGGTGGAGGTGGTGGTGGTGGAGGTGGTGGTGGTGATGGTGGTGGAGGTGGTGGTGGAGGTGGTGGTGATGATGGTGGTGGTGGTAGTGGTGGTGGTGGTGGAGGTGGTGGTGGTGGTGGAGGAGGTGGTGGTGGTGATGGTGGTGGTAGTGGTGGTGGTGGAGGTGGTGGTGGTGATGTTCATCCCGAGCCCGCCCTATTGAGTCATGTCATGCCATGTCTGGGGAAGGCTGCTGCATAGGACACAGAGAGTCACTTGAGGGGTCCCTGTAAAGTGTGACCGTGACTTCAGTTTAAATCTTTCCAGAGGTGACGCATGCTCAAGTAGCCAGGAGACTGGGGCTGTCTTCCTTAGATCTGTGTGTTTGGAATGCCGCAGAGATTTCTTGTGGCAGTGTCCAGAAAACCCTCCTTAAAAGGACATTTGATTTTCCTTAGGTCTTTCTGGCGTATATGCTAGTTTATATGTCTTGGGAGATTCAAAAAGAACAGCTCACATGGAGGCTGGTTGAACTTGCACCTTGACTGAGAGAGAGTTAGTTTCAGGCTGACAGACTCCTCCTGTGTGAACTGCCAGGACTAATTTCCCCATAGAAAGCCTCTAGAGATTAATGCCTAGCTTAATGTGGTGACATGGGGTTCTGGGATTTTATTTTTGCTTGCCAATTAGCTTAAAGATTTGTTACCCATGAGAAAAATAATTAGGAAATTGGTATGAAGTTCAAGTGGAAAAAGTTCAGGTTAAGGAAATAGTCATGATGAGTGAGTGAGTGAGTGTGTGTGTGTGTGTGTGTGTGTGTGTGTGTGTGTGTGGTGGGCATGGATGGGTATGGTGTGTTCATATGTTACCTGTGTCCTCTTATTGAGCATTTGGCCATTGCTTTTGGTGGGTTCTAAAATGTCCCCAGGCCTGAGTGCTGCTATGACAAGAAGCTCTCTGTTGTCCCTGGGCTTTGCTGGATCCACACCGGCTTTGGTGATGGCAGTCACGGGGTCACAGCACATAGGACTAAATTTAAAACAAGGAACAAGCTCACACAGAGGTCTGCTGGGACTGGGCCAGGCTGGATGAATCGCGTCTGGTTAGGGTGAAGCAGGGATTCTCTGACCCAGCTCACCC
This sequence comes from Tokudaia tokunoshimensis, assembly GCA_036184795.1. Classification (NCBI taxonomy): domain Eukaryota; kingdom Metazoa; phylum Chordata; class Mammalia; order Rodentia; family Muridae; genus Tokudaia; species Tokudaia tokunoshimensis. Next base: position 3,332,084 of record BTHU01000011.1, read on the forward strand.
TCAGGAGATACTTGCTAGGCTCAGAAGGTTGCCGTGCCTGCCCATGGCCTCGGTGTTGGCTGCAGAGATGGTGCCGTGGCACAGAGCAGGCACCAAAACGTCAGACCTTGGTGTTGTGATTATAAAACGATAGAGAGGTATAAGATGTTCTAAGGGGATGTGGTGAGGTGTGGGGGAAGGGGGTGCCTTGTTGGGCCCATGCCAAGGCTTCTCTTCCCCCTGAGGGACCAGCCACATGACGGTATAGTATAGAATGGAACCCATTCAGAGCATGGTGAGGGGGGTTAAGAGGGTAGTAGAAGCAGAGAAAGGCAGAGAGAAGGAGAGAGTAGAAAAGTAGAGGCCAGCCATGACCACTTGGAGAGAGAAGGGAAGGGAATAGGGAGAGAGGAGAGAGAGCCCAAAAGGACAATCAGGAGAGAAGTAATAAGGAAACAGGAGTAAGAGAGGGAGGAGGGGGTAAGCAGCCCCTTTTATAATGGGCCAGGCCTACCTGGCTTTTGCCAGGTAACTGTGGAGAGGAGCTTAGACAGAATGTTAACACTAGGCAGGGTTTGTTTTTTTCACAGACAAACTGGGGAAAGCTTAGCTTCCCCAATGGTGGTGGTGGTGGTGGTGGTGGTGGTGTGTATGTGCGTGTGCATGTGTGCACGCGTGTGCATGCGCGCATGTGCCTCTTAACTAAGCACCCGCGTGTGCTCTGGAAGCTGAGTAACAGAGCTGATGAGGACCGTACCTTTTACTGTCAAAGCAAAATGGGAGTAGCTATTCAGGCTTAAAATACAAAGTACTTAAGTCATCATAGAAGTATTTTAATGAATTCTCTCGAGGGATCTGAAGTATGGTAAGTACTGTAGAAGCCTGGGCCCAGAGGCAGAGCCATGCTTTTAGAGAGTGGTAGGGCACTGCACTCTCCATCTCCCCTCAGAGGCCTCAGAAGCTCTCAGAGACTGATGTTGCCCACCCAGCAGTCTGCACTGAGAGGTCCGGTTCTGCTTCATAGTAGCTGTGTGTGTGAGTGAGAGACAGACAGACAGACAGAGACGGAGAGACACAGAGAGAGGCAGACAGACACAGAGAGAGGCAGACAGACAGACAGAGACAGAGACAGAGAGAGGCAGGCAGACAGAGGCAGGCAGACAGATAGACAGAGGCAGACAGACAGAGAGACACAGACAGAGACAGAGAGACACAGAGAGAGGCAGACAGAGAGACGGAGACAGAGGCAGACAGAAGGAGAGACACAGACAGACAGACAGACAGACAGGCAGGCAGGCAGGCAGACAGAGACAGAGAGAGGCAGACAGACAGAGATGGAGACAGAGGGCGGAAGACAGAAAGAGAGACACAGACAAACAGACAGAGACGGACAGAGACAGAGAGGCAGACAGAGACAGGCAGAAAGAGAGACACAGACAGAGACACAGAGAGGCAGACAGACGGAGATGGAGACAGAGAGAGGCAGACAGAGACAGAGAGAGGCAGAGACAGGCAGAAAGACAGACAGACACAGGCAGACAGACAGGTGGACAGGCAGATAAAGAGACTAAATGCAGACAGAGAACTGAAATACCCACTATTGGCTTTCCCAGAGGCAGAGGATCTGTCTATAATGGGACATGCTCTCAACTGGTCTCTCTCATTTAATTGAAATCTAGTCATCTTCCTGGGTAGATGTTCAGCTGCTCCTGGACTTATATGCACAAACTGAAATTGTCCCCTATTGAGAATATAGTTAGAATGTAATGCCCCGACCTACAGGGCGATACAGTCGGGCAGCAGGGTCTGCCACAAAGTACCAGCTGTTTGCCATTGTGACCGGAGACTGAGTGCCAGCCGCACTCCTGCCCAGTGCTCCGAGAGGATGCTGTGTCAAACTGCCAGGGCTATGTGCTGCATGTGCTAGGCACATACATTACATGCTTGGGAGATGGAAGCGAGTCTGATACCAGTCCTCACGTTAGGAATCCTTGGCCTATCTGTGGAAGAGACGGCCCATGCATCTTTGTGTTTTGTTTTTGTTTTTGTTTTATAATTTTTACTAACATTCTTGTAGGGTTTGTTGTGGTTTGGGTAAGAACGGCTCATCTATTTGAATTCCAGTTGATGGTTTATTTAGGAAAGGTTAGGGGGTGTGGCCTTGTCAGAGGGACCCAGGTGGGCTTTGAGGTTTCAAAAGCCATGCTTACCCATGCCAGGCTTACTCTGGCTCTCTCTGCCTCTAGTTTTCCAATAAGACTCGAATTCTCAGTTTCTGCTTTAGCGCCACGCCCGCCTGCCCGCCATGACGACCATGAACTAACCCAGTGGAACTGTAGAACTGTAAGCAAGCTCCCAGCTGTAAATGCCCTTACATTGCGTTGGTCATAGTGTCTCTTCACAGCAATAGAGCAGTGACTAAGACGTGGTTATTACCATCCCGTCTAGATGGAGGACTGTAACTTCCCACAGTGAATGGTCAGTCGTTCAGAGTAACTGACAAAGCAGAAGGCTCCTTTGTGTGGGTACAAAAAGCAGAGTTAAGGGCACAAGAGTCGTAGTTACGGGCGGCAGGCATTTATGTGGGAACTGGCTGCTTAGGTTCCTCAAGTCTGATTTCTGAGCATCTGGGTTGGGTGTAGATGGACCTTTCCAAGACCATAATGGCATAGGTCCTTGTTGGAACCGGTCGGACCCTGTAAGGGCACTAATCCAGCACTTCAGCCCAGTGCGCTGTGGTGTGGCAAGACTCATCCTATCTACTTGACCGATTTCTGTAATTATGGGCTTTCCAGGGGGAGTCCAGGCTTTAGCTATTCTCTGTCTGAACCCAGTGAAGAACATGAGGATGTTGACTCCAGGCTCTCCTGGGTAGCGCATGGCAGAACGTTTTAGCAGTGTTCTCAGAGACCAGGTGCAAGCCTGGGCTTTGGATCTGGAACGGCGTATTTGCTATTTCTTTTGATTCGTTATTAAGGGTTATGACCTTCGTGTGATTAAGTATAACAATAAATACTTGAGCTTTTCTATACCCTGTTCCAGATTAAAGAGAGCCAAGATAAGCTTTGAATATGAGTGAAGGTCAAGAAGTTATATGAAAGTTGGAGACAGATACATGGTGGCAGGGACATCTGAGAGCTCACAGGGGACAGCAGGAGCACCTGCTCCTAGTGACACACTTCCTCCACCAAGACCACGGGCATATCCTTCCCAAACAATTCCACCAACTGGAGACCAGGCATTCAAACCACCGGGAGCCATTCTTATTCAGATCACCCCCAAGTGTGTGTGTGTGTGTGTGTGTGTGTGTGTGTGTGTGTGTGTGTGTGTGTGTGTGTGTCTGTCTGTCTGTCTGTCTGTCTGTCTGTCTGTCTAGTGTGTGGTGTGTATGGTCATGCCTGTGTACTCTCTAGGACTTGTGACTGTGGTCAGCTGGGGTTCTGGAGTTTATGAGGACAGCAGGTGACTGGGCTGCAGCTGTTCCAGTTGGCCAGAACAGGCTTTTTTTTGTGTTGATGGAGGTGTTTCCAGAGGCCACTTGACCTTGGAAGCTGTAGAGGCTTTGAAGAAATCCCAAAGCAGGCCCAAGTTCTGGGACCACAGTGAGTTTGGTGTTTGCTAGAGCAGCAGACACAGGTGCATGGGGCTGTGGGCTGGGCTGGGTTCCTGTTGGCTGTTTATGTAGCAAGCTGTTTGGTTTGCCCTCTGATGCCAAGGACTGTGTCACACACACATGCACAGCCTGCTCCTCTCCTGCTGTCTCCCTTCCCTCGTGGTACAGCACCAGACTGCATCAGGGGGCTGTGAACTGATCATCTCAGCCGTCAGGCAAGGCAGGAATGTCTGCTAGATTGTTTTCCCCTGAGTAGGTAGGTATGGGAGATGTTCTCTGGTGACTCTGAGCGGGCCAGGACGTGGTCATTTGGGCAGTGCCTAGTCATCAGCTTCAGTTCATTTAGCCTCCTCATAGTGACAGACAACGCAGGCCAGACAGCTTCCAGTGATTCTCTGGGTGCTGGGCAGATCAGGCCTGGGGCCAGGGGTGACCTCATGTATATGTCGGGACTTCTTCAGTTGGGGTGTGTCCAAGGGCTTGTGGGCTTGGTAGACAGGTACCCTAGTGACAGCATCCCTTCACTGGCTTCTGCAGTATTGGGAGGCAGGTGGTAAGTTGTTTTTAAGTCTAAAAAAGAATCCATAGCTTTGCTCCCGAGGCTCAAACAGAAAGCTGGTTGCTCTGCTCCCTGAAGCACTTGCTATTCCCAGGCTGGCTTTGCCCTCTGTTCTCAGGAGCCTTTCTCTAGGAGTGGTCAAGGGATGCTGTCTCAGAGAGCGGCGATTTCTGTGTGATATCCAGTGTGGTCTTGTTGGTGTCTCCGTAACCTGGTGACTTCCATTTTCACTCTTGGCATCTGGTCTTATGGATATAGAGGAGAGAGAGGTGTGGCACCCCCAAGCTTCTTCAGCTTAGTCTAGAACAGAAGAATGTGAAAGAGGAGGTTCATGAGAGGGCAGCTCAGTTCAGTAGAGCGAGCGACACAGTTGTCTGTGGGAAGAGATTATGCCTAGAGAGGGAACTTTTCTGGAGGTCACACTCGAGAAGCAGGGTGGGAGCTGGCAGTGTGGGGTGCGCGCGCGCGCGCGTGCGCGTACACACACACACACACACATGCACATATGCACGCATACACACACACCTACACACATGCACGCACACACACACACACACACACACACACGCGCGCGCGCGCACACACATGCACATGCACGAGCAACCTGGGTGAGGGAACACCTGGGAGAAGGAATAGAGGAGGAATTGAAGGCCTGGCCTGGGATCTGAGTGGTTTCAAGGATTGAGTGTGAAGATTCCTTTGGCACCATGGGCTGGAAGAAGAGCTGAGGGCCAGCTGTGGAGGCCGAGGGACTGGAAAGTTACAAGGGACAGAGGGTGTGGCTGATGAGGCTCAGAGGCAGGACGCTGCATCACTGGTGACCAGAGTTGCCCCGCCAGAAGGCTGTGGATGGGCAGCCGGTAGGCAGGCGCAGAGGACTGTCAGGAACCTTTAGCAGAGAAGCGTGTGAACTGTGAGGACTGCTGAGGCCAAATGGAGTGCTTCTTGTCTGCCTGAAGGGGGAGGAACCGGAGCATGCTGCCCTGGGCGAGGAGCCAGTAGACAGGGCCAGGTGGAAGGAGAGCCGCCCAGAGGGCTGCCGGTGAAGCCTTGCTGAGAGAGGATGATGGAGTCCAAAGTCCCACGGTTAGGATTAGCCTTAAAGAGAAGGAAGGCCACCCCACTTCATCCCGGAGGGAAAGAGGTAAGGGGCAGCTTGGAGCTTCTGAGGTGCACAGCAGTAGCCTCCGTCTGGGTTTGATTCTGCTGGAGGAGGGTCACCTCGGGTCTTAACCCCTGGCTGCTTGTGTGATGTGGGATGAACAGATGCCCAGGCTGAGTTGGATGAGATGCTGCCCTGACTCATATTCTCCGGCGCTCTTGGGGGATATCCCCAAAATTGGTTTTGAAGAGCGTTTACCTAGTAAACTTTGCAAGTCTAGAAATAAGAGAAATTTCAGGGTAGCCCACCAGCTTTCAAAATGGCCCCCACTTCAGGAGATGACCCTAAACTCTGAGAGCTGTTCTCAGACCGTCTTGGCAAATGGAGGGTCTTGGAAAAACTTAAGGAGTGTCTGAAGCTGGTACCCTAACTGGAAACAGCGATAGGTCAGGGATGCTTTGTCAGTTACCCCAGCGCTGTGCTGTGATTCAAGTGCAAATGAACGTGGGTGGGCTTGCTCCTCGGAGGGTGGGAGTCTGCTTAGCAGTGAGCCCAAGAGGTCACGGACAAAACTGCAGTCTTTGCAGCTTCTGAACTTCGTCCCGTTGTGCTCAGAGCGTGAAGCAACGGCCCTTCTCTATGCTCTTTGGTACCTCTGAGGCACACGTCACATTGTGTGCACTGTGTCCAGTATGTGGACTTTTATCTCACTTAGAGTGGTCAGTGGGTCTGTGAGACTGTCCGTGACTGCGGGTACTGGTTCTGCCTCCTTGTGAGACGGGGCCATTGTGACCGTTCGTGCCTGGTTCTTGTCATACACTCTAGCATAGCAAGGCTCCCAAGTTACACCCTTGTAAGCCAAGTGCTTGGAACTTCAACTCTGAGAGCATGTGAGTGGCTGGCACTCAGTGACAGCAAGGTCATTGCCACTGTGCTGCTGGTGTTGGCAATGTCCTGTGCCTGTGACCTACCTTGTCACCGCTCACAGATAGCCATCTTTCCTTCTCTTTCTGTACCTCCTTCTCAGCCCCCCCCCATTGCTCTCTTTCTTGCCTCCCAAGCCAGTAATGTGGTTTCTTTGAAGGAAGGAATGATTAATAAATGACTTTATTTTTAAAGGGCTGGCTTCATGGGTACTTTTTCTTTTTTCTGTTTTTTGTTTCTTTTTTTTTTAAGGATTTATGTGCATGGTTATTTTGTCTGAATATATGTATATGTGCACCACTTCCATATCTGGTGCCATGGCTCCTCTGGGATGGGGTTACAGACAGTTGTGAGCTGCCATGTGGGTGCCTGGGAATTGATCCCGGGTCCTCTAGAGGCGCAGCCGGTTTTCTTAACCTCTGAGCCATCTCTGCAGCCCCTAATAATAGCATTTGTGGGCAACACAACAGTCACTATCGACTCTTCTCTGGGGCCTGGCTGTTGTTTCACTGAGGAGAATAGCTATAAATGACAAGTAGTGGGGCTGTAGTTACCGGGGGTTGAAGCGATCCGTTGCAATTCCCTCCCTGTTACGTGATGGCTGGTTAACCTGTATTTTAGCAAATAAAATACTTTATTTTATTTTAAAATATTTTAGCCAATAAAATACTGGTAGGCCATGTTGGAGATAGTTTGAGTAAAGAAATTATACTTGAAGGAAACTAACCTCATACCTGTTCCTGCCGTGCCTCCTGAACCAGGGACTCACACACAGGTGGCCTTCCACCACTGAGCTAACTGCCAACCCAAGAGCAAGCTTTAAAAACAGCCAGATGTCTAAACTGACACATTCCAATACACTTTTGAGTTTTGCTTCCATTATACAAAGTCGCACCTTTTTTGGCCTTTCAGTTTTTCTGCTTTCTTTGCTCTTGTCCCGCCAGCGCCCTGTTTAACCGACACTCTTGGTAAGAAGCAGCCTCGTCCTTGTCATAGAAAGTGGACAGTTCTTCCAAGGCTCTGGTGAGCACACGGGTCAGGCAGGATGGACCAGCTGTGGCTCCAGGAATACTGATGTCACCTCCTTCCTCTCTGTCCCACAGAACCTGAAAGCAGACCCAGAAGAGCTTTTTACCAAGCTAGAGAAAATTGGAAAGGGCTCTTTTGGCGAGGTGTTCAAAGGCATTGACAATCGGACTCAGAAAGTGGTCGCCATAAAAATCATCGATCTGGAAGAAGCTGAGGACGAGATAGAGGACATTCAACAAGAGATCACAGTGCTGAGCCAGTGTGACAGTCCCTATGTCACCAAGTACTATGGATCCTATCTCAAGGTAAGGCTTAAAAATAACGCTGCCTCCATTACGCTGCTCTTGGCCGAGCCAGGCCAGGCGAGGGGACGTGAAGGACTCTTAACAGCACAGCAGGTTTTCAGAGCAAGGAGAGATGCGCTGACCTTTGTGGCCCAAAGAACCTGGCTTTGATGGCGTCGTTATCACCGAAAACGTCATGCGCAGAATTCTATTTTGGGTAAAAGCAGTTGGTGTCTGCATTCTCTTTCAAGGAAGAAACCGTCAGGGTTGGACTTTGTTGTTGAAGCCGTTCATTCGTTTATAACCGTAGCCACGAACCACTCGCAGGGTGGCTGTAAATAGCTATAAGACATCTTGGTATCCTAAACTGCGCTTCTTAATGGTTTAAGTTATTAGCTGTGATTTGGGTTGGTGTTGCTTCTATGTATTCTGCTGAGGTACCCGAGGTAGCTGATGCGTCTGACTTCGACTTGTAAGAATTCCAGGACAGTAGATGCTCAGGAAAAGCCCACCGGCCGTAGCAGAACACTGCAAATGCTCCCTGTCCTTACCCTGTCCTGTTGACGGTAACAAGCTGTGTTACTTCGGTAGTTGAGCCTTTCACAGGGATCCCTAAGACCATGGGAAAACCCAGGTATTTATGATTCATAACAGTAGCAAAATTACAGTCATGAAGTTGGGACTCATTGCAACATGAGGAACTGTGTTAAAGGGTCACAGCATCAGGAAGCTTTGGAACCCGCTGTATTAATGTGTCCTGGCCCTGCTTGGAAGCTGTCTGTCATGGTAGATATTCACAGGATCGTCATTCCCGAGAAAGCTGGCCTGTGTTCAAGCCCCTAGATGGGGGCTTCTCGCTGAGGTCATAAAAAGTAGTGCCCTTGAAAGTGGAGATTTAGAACACAAGAACTGGTACGATAAAACCTTGAAATGATTTTCGTGGAAGCTAAAACTGTGTGTAGACGTGGGCATTCGCTGAGGAATGAATGCAGCATCCTCAAGAGAAAGGGGCTGGGGTGGTGGGGTGGGGTGTAGGGTTTGGTTCTTCTGGAAATGTAATGGTTGCCAGTGTAAGGTTGGAGTTTTTGAGAACCATTGGTACATCAAAAGTGATTATTAGGAAATAAAAATTAAGTGGTAATACTGCTTTGTTGATACGGTGAGGAAGAATGGCAGTATGGAATTGTCACACGTAGGTAGCTTGAGAGGGTCCCTGCAATGTCACACAGGGACACAAACCCCGTGTAGAGATAAGAATGGATACCCAAATCAGATCAGACTTGCAGGGGTTATGGGGAGTCTGTAACTGGTGACTTATTCCCGGTGTATTTAAGCCTAGTACAATTTGGAAAAAAGTTTACTGGAGTAATACAATCTCCCCATTGCACAAGGAAGCATAATTACACCAAAACCCAACTCAGAGTAGTACAATTTCTTCTAAGAAGATGTGTTCTAGAAATATGCTCCCTGTATTAGCTTAAGGGCCTAAGGGACTGTCCTGGTCTTGGTCATACAGATAATGGAGAGGTCATCTTGGCTGTTAGCTACCTCTGGTCCTGATGGTAGAAGCTTAGGGGAGCCTCTGGCTACTAGGGTATTTAGATTACTAGCCACTCTGGTCCTGGTTGTTGGCGCTTGATGTGGCCAGGCCTGACAGATAACACAGACCCCCAGGCTGTTAACCGCTTCCAGTTCTCAGTTTGCTGGATTGAAGGACAGGTTTTTCATCTTTCCCATTGGAAAGACAATCCTGCAATTGACATTCCTGGTTTCTCTGGAGATCCGTAGCCCACGAGAACCTTCCTGCTGTGTTGTCAATACTTTCTAAAGTGAGGAGAGTGACCTCTAGGGTTAGATGTCACTGGGCTTGAGACATTTTGTTGTGTGGATGCTAGTGATATATATTTTTTTAAATCTCTGCTTCCTTATTTGTAAAATGGAAAAAAATTATGATATATATACTTCAAGGTTGCAAAGATTAAATGCAAGTGGAGTCTATGAATGTATTTGCTTAGGTTGCTTGGTTCCTTCCTCTTTGGATTTCTTCCCTCTTATGACTGGTAGATTTCAGTGAAGGCAGTTTATAGTGAAAGTGTTCAGTGAGTCAAAGGCCGGTGGGAGGAAGGATACCGGCAGACAGAGTGAGTGCTGGGAGGGGCATCGAGCTTGGGTCCTGAAGCAAAGCAAAGAAGACTTAACATGGGGAATACCAAGGTTGTGAGAAGAAAGTGATGGTGTTTGGCCCTGAGGCGTGGTTGGGTTTCTTGTAGGTTGCTGGTGGTGTGCAAGAAACTTACTTTTTGGTGATTTGTAACTAGATGGTCTTTGCCATTCTTTACTACTGATCTAGTCAACTTATATTTTTAGGTAATGTCCACCTGAGGTTAGGAAGTTTTGGAGTTAAGGTCAGGAAAAAGTAGAATTTTTGCTCACAGGGAATTAATCTCCTTTCTTTTTCATTTTCCTGGGGATTGAGCCCAGAGCCTCTCATGTGCTAGGTAAGCCACAATCAAATCATAGAACTGTTTGGTAGATGACGTTTTCTTCCAAGGTTAAAGATTATGGTAATTGTGGAGGTCAGTTTTAATTGTCAACTTAACACAGTCTAGACCCAGCTAGGGACAGTCTCACTGAGGATCCTGAAGGTCAGGTTGGCCTGTGGGCTTCCTCAGGAGGATATCTTAATTAGATTCATTGACTTGGAAAGACCCCGCTGTGGGCAGTACCATTCCCTAGTCAGGATCCTGGGCTATGTAAGTGTAGAGAGGTGCTATGCAGGAGGAAGTACACCTATATTCCTGTTGTCTTTGTTCTTGACTGGATGTGACCAGTTGCTTCCTATCTTACCCTCCCTGACTGCCCTGCAAGACCGGCTGTAACCTGGAATTGTGAGCCACAGAAACTCACTTTCCCTTAAGGCTTCTCTTGTCAGGGTGTTTTATCTCAGTAGAAATGAGAACTACAGTGGCACCGTAGGGAAAGACTGCATCCAGATTCTCCACTTGGACTGATACAGAAAGTCTGGAGGATGAGGCTGTACCATTAACTAAATTCACTGTTGGTTAGATATTTACTTTTGGAGAAATTAAACCAGCTAGGAGATCAACCAGAAGCCTCCTCCTTCTACCACAGTCCCAGTGCCGCTTTCTATTGCAGTAATACTGTCTACAAGGGCAAATGGATTGGGCGAGTGGAGGCAGGACCAGGGACTCCTGTGGAGTTAGTGAGACTGTGGAGAAGTCAGGTGTCCTGTCCCCTGCCTGACCCCTCTCTGTGCAGCCTCTCAGTAGTGGTGTCTGGATGCTGTATTTGGGGGAGATGCCAGCCTACTAGACCTCTATTCAGGTTCAGTGGTCACAGCCATGGTTTTTTTCCTTTATTATAGATATTATCTCAGTCAAATAACTAAAACTTCACGTCTAAAAGTTCATTGTTAGTGTGCTAAAATGGGGTTTGTCCTGTTCTTACTGGTCTTCTTTGGTCTCTCGCATCATCCTAATTCTAAAGCAGATCAGGTGTGAGGTCCTCATGATTTCTGAGTTCGAGGCCAGCCTGATCTACAGAATGAATTCCAGGACAGCCTACACAGAGAAACCCTGTCTTGGAGACCAAAAAAAAAAAAGATTTAGCCGGGCAGTGGTGGCACACACCTTTAATCCCAGCCCTTGGGAGGCAGAGGCAGGTGGATTTCTGAGTTCAAGGCCAGTCAGGGCTACACAGAGAAACCCTGTCAGATGGACTTAAATGGAAAAAAGAAAAAAGGAAAAGATGTGCTTTTCAAATCCTCACTCAATGAACTTTCTTGTCACAGTGTCATTATTAAGTCATTGTCTTTGTGGGTTCAGATCCTAGGTTTACCAGTGGGCTTTTTAAAATTTTTTTTTTTAATCAGTTCCTAAAATTTGGGTAGGGCATTTTACCCACACATTCACCAGAAGTTAATGTGGAAAAGGTCCCTGCTGAGTTCTAGGAAGGGCCTGTGGGTGCATTCCACATCTCACTTGGTGTGTCTTCGGGTTTTCTGGCTTATCTTTTCCCCACCCACCCAAGTGGTTACCTCAGATGACCTGAAAAGACAGTTGTCCCTCTGGGAGAGACAGAGCGGCTTCTGCAGGTGGCCAGGGTCTGTTCCTGGCCTGGATTGTACTCCTCAGAAGAGTAAATGGCCACTTTCATGACTATGGACATTCTGAATTACCACAGCAGGACGCCTTCGGCTCCCTACGGGACCCCTGTGCTGCCTAGTTCTGTGTCAGCCCGACACAACCAGAGCTGTTATTCTCGGAGAGGGAACCTCGGTTCAGAAAATGCCCAGATTGGCCTGTGAGCAGAGGGGCGTGTTCTTGATTGATGTGGGACCGTCCCGCTGGTGGTAGGCAGTGCCCCCTCTGGGCTGGTGGACCTGGGTGCTTTGAGCTGGCTGAGCAAGTCACGAGGAACAAGCCAGAAAGTAGCCTTTGCCTCAGCTCCTGCCTTGAGTTCCTCCAGGCATCAGTTACAGGTGATGCGCTGTCAGAGAGAGGGTTCAGCTGGTAGAGGGTGGCCCTGGAGGGCTGAGGAAGGGAAGTAGTCCACAGTAGAGTCGCTTTGTGAGTGTTTTGTGGCCTTGAGCTGTGACTCTACTTGCTGTAGCAGTGTGCACCAAACCAGAAGGCGGCTCCTCTCACTGATGGCCGCCCTCTGGGGAGTTCATCGTCTGCCATGGTTACTGAGCCTAAAAGTCCTCAAACTCTGGCCATTAGAGGAATATTTACTGAATAAAAAGCAGGGAAAGTGCTGAATTCTTGTTGTTGTTGGTAGCTTTTTTGTCTCGCTTTTTAAAGAATACTATTTTTTTGGATGTGATTGGTTTCATCGTCGTCGACCTATATTATATCTTCTGTCTATGTGTCTCTAATAGAGAGAAGATTATCTTGTGAGTTGTGTTGGTTTATTTTTTTCCTGTGGTATAATTTGTCTCAGTATTTACACAGTAAACCAGCGTACAGTTCTATGTGCTTTAACATATGTGCAGATTCCTACAAGCACTCACGTAACGGACTGCTGACCAGCCCCATCGTTCCAGAGAACTGAACTGGCCAGCCAGCTGTCACCAAACCCCTTGAGTTCATTCACCTGTCCATCCCCACCTTCTGGTATTTCAAAATGTCCTTGAAGACTCGGTCTCACAGTATTCAGTCCCTTGTTTAGTGGCTTTCAGCTAATGTCGTGCACAAGGGGGTTTAGTCACATCCCGTCCATCTCTTTTTTTTCTTTATATTGACACAGTGCACTGTTGTATAGATCTGCCATATTGGTATTTTGAAGGCTACTTGGGTTGCTTCCAGTGTTTGATGTTTGTGAGTCCATGTTGCCGTAAACATTCACACAGTTTTTGTATAAACCTAAGTTTTTCTTTTCCCTCAGATAATAAACAACCTTAAGTAGGATTGTGTAGTCACATGACTCGTGTCCTGGTGTTTGTCCAGAGTGTCTGCTTCCCCCTATGTTCCCATCAACACTTGGTGTTTTTCTTGTTAGTTCTTTCAGCAGGAGTGGAACGGTTCTGTGTGGTAGTTTCCCTAATGGTATGGGCTTCTGAGTACTGTTCATATGGTATGCTGTTTCCATGTAGCACTCTGAATGTCATACTGTGACATGGGAGACCGTTGTAGTTAAGAGCTACCAGGTGATATTCAGAAGAGCCTGAATGCTTTGTGTACCTCTGCCAACAGAGCGCCTTCATTTCAGTCCATCTGTCTGTCCTTCCTCCTTCCCCCCCCTTTCCTTCTCTCCCTTCCTTCTGCCTTCCTTCTTCCTTCCTTCTTCCCTCTTTCCTTCTTTCTTAGCTTTGTTGACCTATAATTTATGTGTAAAACAATTTTAGTCCTTTAAAATGTACAATCTAGTGGTTTCTGGTGCACGCTCAGAGTTTCAAAGTCACAGACATAGAACGTTGTTTTCATCCTAGAAAGAAGTCTCCTTGTCGTAGATCTGAGCCTCCGGCAGACTATGGATCAGATACGTTTTGTGTCAGGCTTTGCTTAGTATAGCGATTTCAGAGTCGTGCATCTGATTATAGCAGGTGTATTTAATTCTTAATTGCTGAATGAGTTGGTCAAATTGTGTTGCTAGGACACAATATCCAAGAGCCAACTTAAATGGAGGGAAGCCTTGTCTTGTTTCCTGTGTCAGATTTGGTCCATGGTTCATGACTCTGTGGCTTCCAGTCTGTAGTGAGCAGAGTTACTTGCTCATGGCTGCCAGGAAGCTAACTGAGAAAGGAGGGCACAGGTCATAGGTCATAGCCCTAGTGACCCAGCTTCCTTCCACCGGGACCCACCTGTTAAAGTTCCACCAGCACCGTCAGCCACGAATCTTGTGGGGATTGGGCCAAGCCACAACCCTGACCGATGCTCCCTGTACATAAATTTCTCATTCTTACTCTTGTCACTTTGAGAGATATTTGGGAGGCTCCCATCTTCAAGGTTTATTTATTTATTTAATGTATATGAGTACACTGTGGCTGTCTTCAGACATGCCAGAAGAATGTGGTTGCTAGGAATTGAACTCAGGTCCTCTGGAAGAGCAGTCAGTGCTCTTAACAGCTGAGCCATCTCTCCAGCCGGCTTCCATCTTCAGAGTATGAGTAATGTTGCTGTGAACATTTGTATAGAATTTGTCCTGTGGACTGACTTCATGTTCCCATTTCCGTAGGGGCGGGAGGTTGGGTCATATGGAACTGTGCTTAGCCTTTCTGAGGAGATGGTTGTTGTTTTCATTTTCTTTTGAGGTAGCCTCTCACTGTGGCTCTGACTGGACTGGAAATCATTAGGTAGACCAGGCTGGCCTTGGACTCCCGAGATCAGCCTGTCTTTGCTCCCTGAGTGCTTGGGATGAAAGGTGTGTCTTGAGTAACTTCTGTTTCGGGAAACTTTACAGACTGTTTTGCAAGTGGATGCTTAGGATGGTGGTGAGTTGCGGCTCTCATTTCTGCTTAAAAATCCGTTGTACTTTGTTGTTTTGCATTCTAGTGGCTGCAAAATAGTCTGTGTCTGTCTCTCTACCTAGGTTGCTCTTAAATGCACCATCCTTCAGCTGCAGTGAGAGGCGCCTTAAGATGCCAGCTGTCACGTGTCATCGGACTAACGAGTTCTCAGGGTAGCGCTCATCCCGGTCCTGTCCTGTACCCCCACACTCTCCCCATCCTTTGATTGTCCAGTGCTGCAGCTCTCATCACTCGCTGTCCCCTGGTCCCCCACTCTTTCTTGTTGATGCCCCCTTACTCCTCACACATGGATGGTTCTTGGGCTTACCTTGCTATAAGTCCAGCTACTTCCTTGGGATGTGCTTGCATGGCGGCTTTCACCCTTGCACCCCGGGGAGGCCCCTAGTAACATGAAGTGTTTTGTTGTTATTTTTCCCTGATGATTGAGACCTGCTGGCTCTGGAATGACATAGGCAGATACCTCCTGGTCATCTTTAGAGCTGTAACAAAACAAGTACACTTTTCCGCCCTTTGAAAACTTGTAGGTCCCCATTTTATTGGTATGTTTGAGAGTTGATGCTTCAGAGAAAATTTATCTGCAGGTGATTCCGTTCCCCTCCTCTGAGTACAAGAAAATTTGAATTAAACCTTTTTTCTCTTTCTTTCTCTCTTTCCCTGTCTGTCTGTCTGTCTGTCTGTCTGTCTTTCCTGTGTGTGTGTGTGTGTGTGTGCGCGCGCGTGTAGTTTGTATTTTGAGACAGGGCCTTATGTCAGGCTAGTCTTTAAGTCCTGGTTCTTGCTGCTTCTGCTTCCCAAGTGCTGGCACACTCCTATATCCAGTATTCACTTTGTTGTGGCGGTGGGAGTCACACACCTCAAGATATTTGTCCAAAGGAAGAAAGAACACTGAGGTGTGTGTAAAGCTACACAAGGGACATTTCACCCCTTGTGTAGCTCACTGGAGCGTTCTGACATCTTGATATGGAGTGACTGCATGCAGTCTTCAACTATTGGGGCTGTTACCAGGGATTAGGCACTCAGATCACTGCACTGAACTTCAGGAATTTAGTTGTTATGAGATTGACTTTCTGATTTGTGCTTCAGCTGGACTTAATGACTTTTCTTGTCATAAACCAGCGCAAGGTTGATGATAGACATGGGTCCCAGAAGTGGGGATAGGTTAGTGCAAGGTTGATGATAGACATGGGTCCCAGAAGTGGGGATAGATTAGTGCAAGGTTGATGATAGACATGGGTCCCAGAAGTGGGGATAGGTTAGTGCAAGGTTGATGATAGATTATGGGTCCCAGAAGTGGGGATAGATTAGTGCAAGGTTGATGATAGACATGGGTCCCAGAAGTGGGAATAGGTTAGTGCAAGGTTGATGATAGATTATGGGTCCCAGAAGTGGGGATAGATTAGTGCAAGGTTGATGATAGACATGGGTCCCAGAAGTGGGAATAGGTTAGTGCAAGGTTGATGATAGACATGGGTCCCAGAAGTGGGGATAGATTAGTGCAAGGTTGATGATAGACATGGGTCCCAGAAGTGGGGATAGATTAGTGCAAGGTTGATGATAGACATGGGTCCCAGAAGTGGGGATAGGTTAGTGCAAGGTTGATGATAGACATGGGTCCCAGAAGTGGGGATAGGTTAGTGCAAGGTTGATGATAGACATGGGTCCCAGAAGTGGGGATAGGTTAGTGCAAGGTTGATGATAGATTATGGGTCCCAGAAGTGGGAATAGGTTAGTGCAAGGTTGATGATAGACATGGGTCCCAGAAGTGGGAATAGGTTAGTGCAAGGTTGATGATAGACATGGGTCCCAGAAGTGGGAATAGGTTAGTGCAAGGCTGATGATAGACATGGGTCCCAGAAGTGGGGATAGGTTAGTGCAAGGTTGATGATAGACATGGGTCCCAGAAGTGGGAATAGCTTAGTGCAAGGTTGATGATAGACATGGGTCCCAGAAGTGGGGATAGATTAGTGCAAGGTTGATGATAGACATGGATCCCAGAAGTGGGGATAGATTAGTGCAAGGTTGATGATAGACATGGGTCCCAGAAATGGGGATAGATTAGTGCAAGGTTGATGATAGACATGGGTCCCAGAAATGGGGATAGATTAGTGCAAGGTTGATTATAGACATGGGTCCCAGAAGTGGGGATAGATTAGTGCAAGGTTGATGATAGACATGGGTCCCAGAAGTGGGGATAGATTAGTGCAAGGTTGATTATAGACATGGGTCCCAGAAATGGGGATAGATTAGTGCAAGGTTGATGATAGACATGGGTCCCAGAAGTGGGGATAGATTAGTGCAAGGTTGATGATAGACATGGGTCCCAGAAGTGGGGATAGGTTAGTGCAAGGTTGACTATTATAGTGGGAAATAATTAAAATATAGTACCGCCCCACCAGGCCTCTGTTCCAAGTCCCTGCAGGTCTCTCTCTTCTGCCCAGCACCTACTCCTTCCAAGTATCAAACACATCTGACTCCATCTGGACCTGAGCCTCTCCTCCCCTGCTTCCTCCTGCAGCTCCCAGGCTCCCTCTCTCTCTGCCCCTCCTTCTCTTAGCTCCTCCTCCTCTCTCCCCTCCAATCACTGGCCTCTCGCTGCCTCAATGTAAATGGATAGGAAATATCTTGCATCATTGACTATGGGTCCCAGAAGTGGAGATAGGTGAGTGCAAGGTTGATGATAGGCATGGGTCTCAGAAGTGGGTTAAACACATGGTGTGTCTACACAGGCTTTCCTCCTGCTTCCAGCCAAGTTGATATCGGGCAGCACATGGATGTAGGCGTCATTGTGGAGCGTATTTTCATTCAGTGTAGTGAGGTGGCTTATGTCGAAATGTTCAGTAGCCACGTTCTTTAAAAGTAAGTTACCAGCCTTCCATGGCCACATCTGCTTCCCAAGGGACAGGAAGACACTTTCCTTTCTCTCCTTTCCCTCAGTCCTGGATCTGTTATTCTGGAATACTGTTCTTTCTGGGAGCTGAGTTCCCATTCATAGCTGACAGGCTTGTTCTTGAGGAAACGGGCCATAAGCACCCCAACACAATGGCACAACGATTTCCTCGATTGTAGGTAATGTGGACAGGGCCAGCGTGTGGTAAGAACCCCATTCTGGAAGGAAGATCTTTGGTTCTATCTATGGCTTCCTCTCCTCAGGGGGATGGTAGCCCATGTGACAGTGGGCATGTGACTGTCATCCCCGACAGATCCTCACCTTCCTCATGCCTTCTAAGCCTGCCTCTGTCTATCTTACACATGTGTTCGAGAACCTAAAACTCTTGCTGTGGCTTCCTGCTAAGGAAAGGCCTGGCCATCCCAGAAACAGACAGCCCTTCCTCCATTAGGCTTAGAATGAACTAGAAAGAAGCTCTTGCTGGGTGTGGGCGACTAGTGACTCTTACACTCTTGTTCCTCTATGTACTGAGCTTTCTTCTAGCCACCCTGACCTTGTAGCCTCCTGAGCCTTTGTGCTTAGGGGGAGAAGCTTACTGGTGGCCACTGTGGTAGATACCCCTACCTGAACCAGCATGTGATTTCAGAACCAGTCTTGCCGCAGAAAGGCATGGTGAACCAGATACCCACACTTCCCAGAAGTACACTTCACCACAGACTGGGAAATGGTAGCTGTCATGGACAGGCTGTATTGGTTTCTGTTGGCAGAGGTGTGATTGCCATCTTAGCAAGGGACACATCTGTGAGCGGTTTAGTGATCTCTCGAGAGCTTGTGTTGGAAGAAGATGGGTTTGTATATAATTATAAGGGATTCCTGATTACGCAGCTGAGAGAAGAGTAATTATAACTGTGTTCTCAGAAATGTCGGGAGAAACTTTGATGTTGAACGATCAAAGACCATGTGGGCACCCAGAGCATGTCTCACCTCACCGCCCCCTCTTGGACAGTGTGTGGAGAGTGACTTCGGTCCCCACAGTAAACAGAGGAGAGCAGGTGGGTGTTTCCTGTGGGATGTTCAGCAGGCAGAGTCCCCAGTGCAGAGTGGGTGCTGGGTCTGTGGCTGCTGTTGAAGCCATAGGGGTGGGGTGAGGTAGGGGCTGAGGAGACTTACTGAGGGGTAGTAGGGAGGTCGCTGAGTAGTTATTGTCACAGTCTGTGTTCATTTTGAGACGGGGAAACATCTTGTTTTAGAACTTTCATTTTAACCCTTGCAGATTATCTGTCATTTATCCGCTTATACAACATTAATAAATGGAGTGCTTTATACATAGGCCAGGCTGGCCTGGGACTTCACTCTGTGGCACAGGGTGGCCTAAGTTAGGCTCTGCCTCCCTTGATCTCTGCATCCAGCATTCTGTGCCTATCTGAGGGTTTGCTTCTTAACCTGGCAACCGCACTTAGACACAGCCCTTGTGAGGCTCCTGACTGGTGTGGGAGAATTAGGATGCTCCTGGTTCCTACATGATCCCAGCATGCTCCTGGTTCCTGCATGCTCCCAGCATGCTCCTGGCTCTTGCATGTTCCCAGCATGCTCCTGGCTCTTGCATGTTCCCAGCATGCTCCTGGCTCTTGCATGTTCCCAGCAAGCCCACAAATTAGGCTTGCTTTCTAGAAATGCCCGTAGCCCTCTTCAGGCCTTGCCCTTCCTTCCTGTGCCTTGTGGACTGCTTTAGTGACAGATGGAACAAACTGAATTGTCAGTTATGAATGCCAGGTTATTAAAAGGATTTAATATTGTACCAAACTTTCTATTACTTGGCATAATATTATAGCAGATTAGTTATAACCAAGTCTGTGTCTCTGTTTTATAGTCAGAAAATAAAAACTGGTTCACTGGCATAGCTGGTGACAAGAGGGACACAGTTTGAGTCCCTTTCTGCTGTCTCCTTGGAGCAGACAATTGCTGGTCCTCTAACCTGACTCTAGGCTTTCTGCTGTCTCCTTGGAGCAGACAATTGCTGGTCCTCTAACCTGACTCTAGGCTTGTTGCAAACATACACAGTGGTATCAGTATTTGACTTTGACTTTGGAAAATGCTGTATGAGTTGGACGCTGAGGAGGGTCTCTTGATTTACCCATTTGGCTTATGGTTGTAGCTCCTAGCGTGTATTAGCTAGGGTTTGTTTCTACCTTATTGAAAACACAAGGCAGATGTTTCTAGTGTATGCAAGATGGGACCTCCCCCTCAGGTCCTTCCAGGTATTTTTGCTTTTTGAAAACTGCCAGGAGAATTGCATGTGTGAAGAAAGCTCTAGGACTTCCAGGCCCGGTCCCTCCTGGTAGTTACAAATGTGTGTGATTTCCACGTGTGTGGATTCTTACAGGCCGTAGGACCTCTGGGACCCGGTCCTCAGATGTCTGTAGGGCCAATATTCACGACTCATGGAGTCCTGTTTTCAGTGCTTGCCCAACTGTTGTGGCTACCATGTGGAGGAAATACCTTGCCCCCAGAACCACTTAGGTATAGTGAGTCAAAGACAGGTGGCCGGGAAGATTGTTGGGGGCAAAGGCCAGTCAGAAGTGCTTGGTGCAACCAGCAGAAGGTCACATCTGGAGCAGGAGGGAGAGAGGACAGAGCCAGTTTCCTGGATCCATTTCTGAGGTTTCTGGAGAATTAGCAGCTTGCAGAAAAGACCCTTGCTGGTGTTGGAAACGGAAGGGTGGATGTCGGAGTAGAGACACTAGGAAAATTTCTTCTAGAAATTGAACCTCCTGGGTGTCCGGGGCACGTGGGTGTTAGCGCAAGCTGAGTATGCCTTGAAAGCATACTTTGTTTTCCAGATAGTGTATTTTTCTCTTCCGAACTGTCATTTTTCATTTGAAAGATTTGTTCCCTGGGCCTTAGGAGGAGGAGGTGGGTGCAGCCGTTGGGTTCTTCCCTGCCTCTTTTGGTTGTCTCCACTGTTGAGGAGGAGAGGGAACGTGGCTAGTTTCAGGTCTCACCATGGCGGCGTCTTGGCACTGAGAGTTCTGTGTGGTTGCAGTGCAGTTCTCTCTCGTCCCACAGTGAGCCGCCAGCCAGCTGCATCTTAATTCCTGAAAATGGAACTCTTTCTAAGTCACTTTGGTTAATTAGAGATTTGAGTTTGAAAGCACAGGAGGTGTGAGTAATGGGATATAAATATCGTTGGAGCCCTCTGTTGTGGTTTCCTTTCCTTCTCGGTCTTCGTTTCAGAGTTGAAGTAATAGTGTGTACAGCCAGGTTGGCTTTAGAAGGACTATTAGCTAGTCTGATGTGGATGTTGATGTGTGAGGTGAGGAAAGGGTGGCCCCTGGAGGACATTGGGGCATGAACTTTAAAGTCTAGGTGCGTGAGCTTCGTGCGATGGTGCGATAGTCCCAGGAGTCCAGAGACTAGCAAGAAGATCACAACTCTGGGTTGTTGAAATCTGCAGTGTCCTGTGGTGTGGGGTTTCTGGAGTGGTGCAGCTCCTCATGGTTTAAGTGACACTGTTGTGCTGAGTGTCTGGCATTTGTCCCCAGGAGGTAGCTGGCTCTGGTCTGGAATGGGTGCCCTGGCTGGACCCTCTTACAGGGCTTCCGAGGAGATGCAGTAGGTGCTGCTTGAGTAAAGTCTGGGCGTAGCAGGTTTGATGCCGTGCTCTCTCAAAGGTTTGTCAGGCTCTTGGGAAGGTTTTATATGCAGCAGTTCCTGAGAGGATTTAAATCTGGACACCTCCTCCCCTGTAGATGTCATCTTTCTGTCAAAGTTCAGATTGTAGACTCCCTCTTAAAGTGATCTCTCTAGTCCCGGAGCTTCAGCAAGTGAGGAAACTGGGGTAGGAGCCCCATTGTGTAGAGGTTACCTTAGCACTGGGGTAGGAACCCCAGTGTGGAGAGGTTACCTTAGCACTGGGGTAGGAGCCCCAGTGTGGAGAGGTTAACTTAGCACTGGGGTAGGAGCCCCAGTGTGGGGAGGTTACCTTAGCACTGGGGTAGGAGCCCCAGTGTGGGGAGGTTACCTTAGCACTGGGGTAGGAGCCCCAGTGTGGGGAGGTTACCTTAGCACTGGGGTAGGAGCCCCAGTGTGGGGAGGTTACCTTAGCACTGGGGTAGGAGCCCCAGTGTGGGGAGGTTACCTTAGCACTGGGGTAGGAGCCCCAGTGAGGGGAGGTTACCTTAGCACTGGGGTAGGAGCCCCAGTGTGGGGAGGTTACCTTAGCACTGGGGTAGGAGCCCCAGTGTGGGGAGGTTACCTTAGCACTGGGGTAGGAGCCCCAGTGAGGGGAGGTTACCTTAGCACTGGGGTAGGAGCCCCAGTGTGGGGAGGTTAACTTAGCACTGGGGTAGGAGCCCCAGTGTGGGGAGGTTACCTTAGCACTGGGGTAGGAGCCCCAGTTGAGGGGAGGTTACCTTAGCACTGGGGTAGGAGCCCCAGTGTGGAGAGGTTACCTTAGCACTGGGGTAGGAGCCCCAGTGTGGAGAGGTTAACTTAGCACTGGGGTAGGAGCCCCAGTGTGGGGAGGTTACCTTAGCACTGGGGTAGGAGCCCCAGTGTGGGGAGGTTACCTTAGCACTGGGGTAGGAGCCCCAGTGTGGGGAGGTTACCTTAGCACTGGGGTAGGAGCCCCAGTGTGGGGAGGTTACCTTAGCACTGGGGTAGGAGCCCCAGTGAGGGGAGGTTACCTTAGCACTGGGGTAGGAGCCCCAGTGTGGGGAGGTTAACTTAGCACTGGGGTAGGAGCCCCAGTGTGGGGAGGTTACCTTAGCACTGGGGTAGGAGCCCCAGTTGAGGGGAGGTTACCTTAGCACTGGGGTAGGAGCCCCAGTGTGGGGAGGTTACCTTAGCACTGGGGTAGGAGCCCCAGTGAGGGGAGGTTACCTTAGCACTGGGGTAGGAGCCCCAGTGTGGGGAGGTTACCTTAGCACTGGGGTAGGAGCCCCAGTGAGGGGAGGTTACCTTAGCACTGACAGGTTGTCCTCTCCTGTCTGTGTGTTCCACATCCATGGATCTATCTTTTCAGCCTTGGATGGTAACACAAATACAACCCTTGGAAACTGTACCGGGCTTATACATACTTTAAAAACAGATTCCTTGAACAACACAGGCATGTATGTAGTATTTGTATTGCTGCACATGTCACATAGTCTAGTTATGGTTTTAGGGCACATGTAAGACTATATTATGTACAAATAGTGTGTCATATAATCTAGGGGGCTTGAGATCATACCTGCAGGGGTCCTGAACCAACTCACCATGGATTGCTGGGTTAATTGCTATTGGAACTTCGTGGCTGACTTGAAGTGGTTACTTAAATATGTTTTGTCTGGTTTTTTTTGGGGGGGGGGTCTTGAACTTCAGACTCCCTGCCTTCGAATGATGGAATGACAGGTATCTGCTGCCACCTTTGGAAAAAATGGTTTAAAATTTGGATGACAGGATAAAGGAACATGAAACATTGACTAGGAAGCAATTACTGAGATTAGGGTAAAAATGCCATGTTCCCTGGGAGGTGGCACTGTGAGGAGTTTGTGTGCATTCTGATACTTGTTTAGCACACGTGACAAATCTCAGGGCTGAACCGTCTTCTGAGTATCACTGTCACCATAAAGCTTTTCTGTCAGGGCTTGTGTCGAGTTTGTGTGAAGACGGATCTGAGATTTCTCCTGCCTTGGGAGAGGGGAGTGGGAGTTGCTTTATTTTCCCTGCTGGTTAGCTGTGAAGTTAGGGAGCCCTGTGATGCAGCCCTTCCAGGGTGGTCATTGACCCTTGTCCTTAGGCCTGGCTCTGTGATTGTCTTTCTCCATCAGGGCTTCTTGTGTCTGCATAGCCCTTCCTTACCACCTTCCCTGCCTGTCCCTCCTGGAACTTTCCTGTCAGACCTGCTGTGGTTAAGCCTCTCCCTTGGCCTCAGGTCCTTGGGCCACAGCTTCTCTTAATAGGCCTCCCTCAGGGAGACCTGTGTTTGGTGTGCGTCAAAGCAGCGAAGTTTTTTTTTTTTTTTTTAACAAGGACCCCCAGGTTTTGTGCCTCAGGTTTGCCAGTGCTGGCACTGCAGGTACATTGAGCCCTTGCTGATGAGCTGATCTTATGTCCAAGGGTTGATGAGAACAGGTTAATCACTTTAACTCAGAACACACAGGGGCAGAGGTTTCAAATGCAGGGACCCCCACCCCCACCCCGAGAGCCAGCCCTAATTTCACAGTTAATCTGCAGGGGAAAGTAAAGCGACCTACCCAAGTTAGGAGAAACCTCAGAAACATATTCACAGGAATTCACTAGTCCAGATGTAACAAACTCTTTGATGTAAATTCTTGAGAGGCAGGAAACACTTGCTCTCCCCCCACCCCCCATCAGTCCCCATGGAAACGCCTCCCAGACGCTGATCTTAGGTAGAGCTTGGGAAAGGTATGGGGAGCTGAGGGGTGGAAAGAGGAGGATTCCTAGTGGTCTAGAGAGCATAGGAGGGGAACTGAGGTTGGCATCAGTTAACTGGATTTTTCTGAATTGATAGCAGAGAGAATTTTGACTCATTCCCCAGCATGAGGGAGTGATAGAGTCTTATACCACAAAACCCATCACACCGGGTGAGAGAAAGAACAGCTACTCCAGTGCCTCCATTCTGCCCTAGATGTTTGTTGAAATGTCACACCGTGTTCCACAACTGTGTGCAATTACCACGTGTCAAGGAAAATAAGAATAAAAGCTTTATGTGGGTGACCAGGTCAAGGATATGGGGTCCCTTTTTGAGGCTGTTTTCAAGGAAAACTGGTAGTAGATTTTCCTCATGGCGATGGACGGGAAGCTAGGCATAGACACCACAAAACCCTTCATAGCTTGTCGGTCAGCTTTGTGACCTCTGATTGTAGTCACAGAAAACGACAGGTAATGACTGTCCTGCCCTCTTGCAGATGTGCTGGGGCTTGGGGGGAGGGGTTGGGGGCTGAGGGAGCACTCTCTCATGTCTCTCAGGGAGAACTGGCTGCTTATTTTCAAGTCTCCACTGGTAGGCGTCCTGGAGACTTTCCTGACTTCATGTGTTTTCTCCAGAGTACTCATTCTAGCTTGTAGGATGCTGTTTCCCAGACTGTGACCTCTCAGTAACAGTCCACAGCCTTCAATGTTGAAAGCTTGTCTTATGACTTGTAATTCAGCAGATCACAAGACTGATCCTGCTTTGATATTTGACGCTATGTCCTGAGGCTGCAGGTCAGACTGTCCCCAGGGCACACCTAGCAGCCCTTACTGTGAGTTAGACAGGGCTTGATTATTTGAATATATTCCAGTTCATCCTTTCTTTTAGCCCCTCCCCTCTTAGATTGTTGCTTGAGAGAATATCTAATATATGGGGCTGGGGAGATGCTTGGTTGGTAAACTGCTTTGGTAGCAGAGTTCAGACCTCTAATCTCCACTTGGGAAGCTGGGTGTGCAGCACTGTGCACCTGTGGTGGTAGTACTGGGGTGAGGTGGGGTGGTCACAGAGACGGGAGGGTCTCTGAGCTGGCCCGTCAGTCTAGCTAAATTGAGCTCCAGGTTTTGTGGAAGACCCTGTCTCAAAAATAAGCTGGAGGCCAGCCAGCTCAGCAGCAAAAGCACTGACTGCTAAGCTTCCTCTGACTGTCACACACAGTCTGACACAGATGCACATGCAGGCACATGTAGTTGTGCTTATATACAAAATGAATGGCCAAATAATAAGAAGTTTAATAAGAAATCTAATAAAAAAAAGTAATCTATTGAGGAGGACACGGGATTGTTGATCTTTGGCCTCTATATCTATGTACATGCATGATGTGAATCTCACGAGTGTACCTACCCAGTAGCTATCTTTGGATCCATGAATGAAAGGCATACATGTTATTTTATTTTTAAAATGACTTGGCTACCTCAAAGGCTGGGCACTCCTAAACCTTCCCCTGCTACCCCAAGCCCAATCGAGGAAGTGGCCAGTAATCACTTACCCGAAATCTCACAAGGCTGGTTGGCTTTGCCTCTTGCCGCGCCTGCGTCCTAGTCTGTGAGGTTGACACTTGCTCAACCCAAGGCTGTTGGCATCTTTACTGATTGATCAAAAACCATTTGGGTGCAAGGACCTTTAGTGTTTGGACATGCAGATTCTGAATTGAATCAAAGCATTAGAACCAATCTCCAACACCTCACCTTTTCTGTCCAAATTAAAAAACAAAAACCAAAACCTCTTCTCTCAGACATAAATTGAGTACAACCACAAGAATTATGTAAATCATAGAGTATGATGTACAGTTAACACCCAGTCCATCATTAAAGTACTCTACTATCATTGCTAACTTAAAGAGTTTTTGATTCTATACCTGAATTATGTTTTGACTTTAGCCTGTAACACGATCTGAAAACCATGTTGTTAACTCTATATCCTACATATATTTTAATACTAAATAACTTATGTTTGCTTATGAGACTATAATTAGTCTTTAACACCATCAGAAATCCAAGAATGAATTAAATATTAACTGAGTATATAGGAAGCACCAAACATAGCTTCTAAAACTTAAACAGTTGTAGAGACAGCTGGCTACCTGAACAGTCACATAATTTTTTTATAATGTTGGAGCATCTTTCTTAGCCTTTTGGTCCAGAGCCATCTGGCAGACCCAGCAATGAAGTAGGAATGTAAAGGACTAGCTATCTCTGTCTTGGCAGAGATTAGTCGTTGACTATCCCACATCTGTTTGTTCTTTTTGGATAGTATTTTGTTTGCAGATGATATAGGTAATTTCTGCCACATGGCTACTTTTTTGAACTGTGAAGAGGGGGATACCCTGCCAGGAGCAGACATGTCTCTAGTTGAAATTTCTAATAGTAATGAAATGATTAAATGTCAGATTCTGTGGACTTCTGATATTTTTGATGACTATATATTATAATTGAATCAGAATCTAACTTAACCGTGAGTTTACTGCTTGACCCTTAACTTATGTTACTTAATCATCTTAAACAGTTTGTAATAGGAGCTATTAAAAGGACTGGGTCAAAGCCTTGTATTCTTAAATGAGATTCATAGACACAATGCCTATCTAAGAGTAACAATATTAATCTCAAATTTTGTTTCAATACACAGATTTATACCAGTGGAAACCTTAATTCTCTATCAATATATACATTCTGTACCAATGTAAAAAATTATAACTTCAATTTTACATCTCAATTACAAAGATTTCTACCAACGTAAGATTATGACTACACAGTGCTTTATTCAAGAATAAATTTAGTAATCCATCCAATCCATTTCCTCCCTGTTCAAAATAATGACCGTTTTCAAAATTATCCCTTAAAATGACAACCTATCTATAATTTGTAAAATAACCATAACCAGACACCCAAACCCAAGGAATGGGGCTGACAACTCTCCATGGCTTCTTCCTGCTGAATGGGGGCAATGAGAAATTCTTTAAAGGGGTGGGGAGGAGTAGGAAAATTAGAAAATTGGTTAGACTTAAGAAAGCTAGCTTTAGGGGCTGGAGAGATAGCTCAGCAGTTAAGAGCACTGATTGCTCTTCCAATGGTCCTGAGTTCAAATCCCAGCAACCACATGGTGGCTCACAACCATCTGTAATGAGATCTTCTGGAGTGTCTGAAGACAGCTACAGTGTACTTACATATAATAATAAATAAATCTTCAAAAAAGAAAAGAAAGGT
The DNA here is from genome assembly GCA_036184795.1 of Tokudaia tokunoshimensis. Lineage (NCBI taxonomy): Eukaryota > Metazoa > Chordata > Mammalia > Rodentia > Muridae > Tokudaia > Tokudaia tokunoshimensis. The sequence continues at coordinate 3,359,124 of BTHU01000011.1, forward strand.
AGCTTTATCATCTGTTATCCAGTCTCTATGCCTAGAAGACTCAGGGACTTGACTAAAGTTCTGACTGGGTCCGTCTGACTGGGTCCGGATGAGGCGAGATCATCTAGAATCAGCATCAATTCCTGAAGCTGCTCTGGAAGCAGGGGGCTGGAACAGCAGGTCAGTTCAGCTTCTCTGAGAATGAATCTTGTTAAAGCTGTACATCCTGTAATACATGAATCTCACAACCAAAATTTTAGTACCATTAAGATAATTTGTATGGCATGTGCAGGGTGCGCAGATCAGTTAAGGATGACATTTTGCTCCTTGTTTGAGCAGGTGAAAGACAATATCTTTTTTATTAGTTATTTTTACTAATAACCAATTGTAATAATCTTCATTCATATCAATTGAAGGAGGGCATGAAGAATCTTAGGGATTCCACAGCCAACAAGATTTATTGTCTCATTTTAGCTGAAGTTTTGGCTAGAGACATTTTTTATGTCTAAGCCAATTACTAGGCTTTTCCCATGTTGAGGAATCGGCAGATCAATTTACCTGCCTTGTTTGGTTTTCTGGGATTTTACAAGATCTCCAGGTGGTCTTCCTCTGTCATATCTGGTCCATCTCACTCTGGAAGAGGTCCAGAGCCCTTTCTCCTTTGTGGTATGGAAGGCAGATAAGGGAACAGACAGGGTTTCTCTATGATGTGTTAGTGGGGAAGGAAACGGGCACCACGGATTCTGTTCAGGACTCTCAAGTTGGCAGTAGGCCGGGTTGTGGTATGCACAGTGAGGAAGTTGGGTATATCGAGGCAGAGACTGAACTGTGGCTTTCAGGTTAGGAGTGGCTGCTGGGAAGGAAGTGGGTGGCTTTGGAGCTGAGCCCTGAAGAAGGGGACTGAGAGGTGACTTGTATGACTGTGAAGCCAGGAGTGCTGTGGAAAACGAACGTACCACATGGGTTTGCAGGAGGAACCGGCCTAGTGATCAGGACAAGCCTGCCTGCCTGCCTGGGGGCCATGTGCTAGGGTTGAGATTTGTGCTTGGTGTGTGCTGCTGCCTATGCCAGGCTCACCACAGCACGCCGCGCGCAGATGTGTAACCCTGGGGAGAATCACGGCGGGGGGGGGGGGGCAGGAAATGGTATGGCCCCGGGATGTTTTCTTAGACGTTTGGCTGGTTATTTTATTTTGAACACTATTTTAGGGTTACTTCCAAATGCCTGTTTCCATGCTGATTGTTTATATATTTTGTTATCTTACTGGCTCCAAGAATCTGATAAACTCTGGCTTCGAGTTTAATATTTCATTTAAATCTTGCAAATACACACGAAGTCGGAGAGGAGGCCAGGTAGGCAGGTTTTTATGAATTTGGGCCGATGTAGGGTTCTCCAATGGTGATGTTCACAGATGAGGATAAGTTGGATATCTGTTTTGGGTACAGTGTTCTTTTTCTCCTCTCCTCTCCTCTCCTCTCCTCTCCTCTCCTCTCCTCTCCTCTCCTCTCCTCTCCTCTCCTCTCCTCTCCTCTCCCCTCCCCTCCCCTCCCCTCCCCTCCCCTCCCCTCCCCTCCCTTCCCTTCCCCTCCTCTCCCTCCCCCTCTCCCTTCCCTTCCCCTCCCCCTGTCCCCTCCCCTCCCCTTTCCCCCTCTCTTCCCCTCCCCTCCCCCTCCCCTCCCCTTCCCCTCCCTTTCCCCCTCTCTTCCCCGTCCCCTCCCCTCCCCTTCTCCCTCTCTTCCCCCTCCCTCCCCCTCCCTTCCTCCTCCCCTCCCCTTCCCCCTTTCTTCCCACTCCCTCCCTTCCCCTCCTCTCTTGCTGCCCCCTCCCTCCCTCTCTTTCTCTTGAGACAGGGTTTTTTCTAACAGTCCTGGCTGTCCTGGAACTTATGTTGTAGATAGACTAGGCTGGCCTTGAGTTCACAGAGACCCGCCTGCCTCTGCTTCCTGAGTGCTGGGATCAAAGGTGTGCATGCATCTCTACTCTCCAGCTTGGCACAGTGTTCTTGAGAATAGCCAAGTTGGCCATCAGTGTGAGCACAGGCAGGCAATGGATGGCTTTAGTCTAACAGGCCCTGGGTTGTCATGGCTAAGTGTGGAGACCAGTGGCAGCAGGTTTAGGGGTCAGCCATACTGGGTACCTTCCTTCTTGTGCAGGAGCCTCCTTGCCCTCTGTGGTTGTGTGGATATGGTTGGGGTTGACCTTCTGACAGTGAACAAGAGCCTCCTCCCTGCCTGTGGTGCTCCCTAGAGCACTTCTCTGTGGCACTTGGCTGTGTGACCTGGAGAGGATGCGATGAGTCTGCTCACCCTTCTTCTAGGCCAGTGCCTCTGTGTATTACTTAAAATTGGTGCTGTGCAGGAGTCCAGGGGACCCCACCCTCTCACACGCTGCAATGAGGGGGCAGCCCCTCTCCGTGGCATTCGTCATTCGGACGTCACCAGCTATATTCATGACGGCCAGGCGCAGCTGCAGCTGCCGGGATGGGAGTCACATGTTTGTTTTCTGTGAAGGAGTAAATTTCAAACATTAGCAATTGCCCTTGCCCCGGAGAAAATGAAAATGGCTCATGGAGTCCAAGGTGTCGTCACAGTGACCAGGGACAAAGCCGAGCTCCTTACTTGGCTCTGGTAGACCAAACACCAGCAAGGAAATCTTGCTTTGAGAGCACAAGGGAATACTTATTTCACAATCAGTTATGGGGCAGGCTCAGAGCCCAGGAGATATAAAAGTTCTGCTTTGTGCTGTTTCTGAGGCGGGTCCAGCATTCTTCTTTCTCCCCTGAACACCCTGTCCTAGTGCAATTGAAGAAGGTCCCTGGATGCATGTAGCAGTTCTCTCTTGGGGTTTTTTTTGTTTTTTTGTTTTTTTGGTTTTTTTTAAATCTAGAAAGTTGGGTAGAAATAAAATCCCAATTATGCTAAATATTTTACAAAAATGCAACTGTTTCAGCCTCATGTTACCTATAATTTAAAATAAGTATCAGTGGACTTTGCAGTTCTTTTTTTGTCCCCAGACATACATATTTTGCATATCTAAACCTCATCCTGGGGTCTGAACGTTGCTGCGTAGGACAGCATAGGACAGCGATGCTTCCTATTTAAAGCCGCTGTGTTCCTGAAACGTGGTATGCAGTAGGAGGTCAGAATCTTAGGCATATTATGCAACGGGGCTGCTCGTTAATGAAAGAGGAGGCTTCTTAGTTCTAGGGAGGTAAATGGGCGGTGGTTCCAGAGCCCCTGCAGGTGTAGCACCAGGCTCAGCTGTGAGCTAAGGACATCTGCTGGGGAAACACCAAGCGGATTGCCAGGACCTCACAGAAGCACCACTTAGGTTTTCAGTGCTGTAATAATACTCCCGGGCAGTGCCGAGTGAGGCATAGCTAGCCTGTAATCCCAGCATTCAGAGGACGGGAGGGTCAGGAGTTCAAGGTTATCCCCAACTACATAGCCAGTTTGAGGCCTTCCTAGGTAAGAGACTTTGTTTCAGGAACTCCAAAATCAAACAGATCAAGAATCCCAGCTCCAAAACCGAGAGACAGGGTAATGGCTTTAAGTGTTTGCTTCTCTCCCAGACAATCTTAGCTTGGTTACCCGCTCTCACTCTGGGCAGCCCTCAGCCATCTATGACTCCAAGGAATCTGACATCACTTCTGGCTTCTTGGCTTCTTGGGACACGTGCAGGCATGTGCACTGGTGGGCACGCACGTACACCTCGCCCCTCCCACCCCCCACCAATTTGTTTGGCTCCAGTTTCAGAGGTGACAGTCCACAGGTCAGGGAGAGTGAGGGGCCAGGTGTGGGTGTGGTGTTAGGGGCAGCTGTACTGCTGGCTGGCTCATTCCGTTACCTGCCGAGGCTCCGTGTAGGGTGTCCCCCCCCCCCACCCCCGTGTGTAGTGCTCATCTTTCTCCCATCATTTAGCGTCTAGAAATGCTTACACAGAAAGATCCAGAAATATGCTTCCCAGGTAATGGCCTAGGCATACTTCACTACAAAACAGACATGGAGATCAACCATTATAGGCAACAAATGTGTTCTCCTGGCTACTCCCTTAGTAAGGGCAGCTGGACCTTAGAGAGAGCGGGAGATGAAGAAGGAGGGTCTTGCTGGGTCTACACTTGCTGAGGAGTCACTCGTGCAGCCTCGACTGCATTCTCCCTGTCCCAGAGTGAGTGAGTAAGCGAGTGAGCGAGTGAGTGAGCAAGTGAGTGAGCGAGTGAGCTGCATTCTCCCTGTCCCTAGTGAGTGAGCGAGTGAGTGAGTGAGCGAGCGACAGTAGTGTCCATGATCATCTTCCGAGCAAGGAGGCATCTTTGATTCGTTCGTGTATTTTTTAACAAAATCCATGTCCTAGAGCCTGCAGTCCCAAGTTGGGCCCAGACCTTTGGTCACACGTCTTGATCTTACCATTCTGTTATTAATGAGCTGAGAGGCCTTCAGGGTACAGTGCAAATATAAACTGGATCCCTTATTCAACGACTCCTGCTGTAAAGTTTTTGCATTGTTCATTGCGGGTAATCTGTCCTTGCTCAGTTATCCTGAGCTGGGCTCCATTTTAGATTTACAAACTCGCCCGCACACTGGGGTTTCTGGGTCCATGCATCTCTGCCCATGCAACAGCCAGCGGTGTGTGTGGGATGTCCTCCTTCGTGGCGCTTCAGCTGTTAGAAGCCAGGTCCCTCCCCAATCTGGGGCTGGGAGCCAACAAGTCCCAGCTATTCTTGTCTCCATTTTCCTCGGAACTGGAGTCGAAGGCCCATACATAACTTGTTATTCAGCTGCTTGGCTCAAAATCTGATCCTGATGATTGCAGAGCAAGTGTTCTCAACCCCTGAACTCCCTGCACCCCCATTCTTAGGGTTAGTGTGGGACCCCCACGTTCAGTTGCCGCGTTCCCATTCTTAGGAATAGTTCCAAGCACATTTGCTTGTGATATCAGGACTGCTTTGGGCCTATGCTAAATCCATGTCTTCAGGCAAACGTTACCAAAATAAAGAGAAATGAGAACATTCTGTGCTGTGGCTGATTTCCCTAATACGTTAAAGTTTGTATGTTTTTAAGAAGAGACAGGACTGGAGGTGTTGCTCAGTGGTCGAGCAGTTGCTTGTCATAGTGAGGTCTTAGGTTCAGTCCACAGCACTACAAAGAAAAGAAAAAAGATGGGGACCCCAACAGAAAAGACGAGGAAGGCATATAAATGAGGCAGTTGCAGAAAGGTATAATAATATTCGTGACTGTGGGAAGTGGAGGAAGCCCTAAAGAATTGTGTGTTGTTGACCCGGGCACAGCCATATCAGGGACCCCATAGTCCCAATTTCATGGGAATGGCAAGGCTGTCTCCCCCCCCCCCCCCCGCCCCATGCGCAAATGTTGATAGTATATTCAGACAATGCCACCATAATTTTCTCCGGCCGATGTTTAGGGTCTGACGATTGCTCCCCCCTGCTAAGCAGTCTGCATCCTTGTTTATCAGCGTGTAATAATCCTTCCTCATGTTCAGCCTCCCTGTCCAACTGGGTGCTGCGGTTTCTTTATCAGAGCTCAGTCCTGATCCCTAGCTTTCCCGTGCCCATGTGTATGGGTTTTTTTTTCTTCATTCCTTCGTTGCCCCAGTCAGGTGTGCCTCCAGAGCTGTTCTGGACAGGGCACATGACTCTTGGCTGTGTGAAATTCAACTGTACATTAAGAAAACACAAACATTTCCTGAGATCTGCTTTTTCCACGTAGGAAGTAAGCAGTGATTAATGTCTGCCTTAGGTGCCGCCTCCAAGACCACGGTGAGCAGCTCTAGTTGCTGAAGTTGGAAATCTGGGGTGCTCCAAAGTTAAACTCGCAGAACGGCGACTCAACAGTCTGACTTGTAAAAGTGATAAGTGTCAGTTAAAATGCCGGTGCACCTGTACCCGGTGAAGTGCACACCGGGTTGTGTGTATCAAGATGTGTTCAGATTGTCTTCAGAGCTGGATCTTTTCCGTAGGATCTCTCACTACACTTGTGTAAATATTCTAAAGTCGGACAGAAAAGGAAATGATCCCCAAACGCATCTATCTGATCTCAAGCCTTTTCTAGTAATGAGTATTCAGCATGCATCGTAGACTGGGTGGCCCGAGCAGATATATCAACCTTTAGTTCCGGAGGTTGGAAGCCTGCAGCCGTGGCTTGGCAGGGTTGTTTGTTCGGGGGGGGGCTCTCTTTACTTCTTCTGTGTCCTTATGAGGTCTGCTTGTGTTGGTGTTTCTAATATGCAGATTGAACTATGGCCACCCTAGACTCTGATTTTCACTTAATCCTCCCCCCCCTCCCCACACACACACTTAAATGCTGTCTCCAAATACATCCATGTTCCAAGGTATTTTGGGGGGGTTAGTGAACTTCTGAGGTAAAAGTCCTATCTCCCTGTGCTTTAGTGGACTAGGTTTAGCTGCCTATCCCAATATGCCTGTTAAAGAGACAGTAACAGGGAGTGTGGGGGTGGGGGGGAATTACCAAGCTTGCCTTGGGAGGAGGGACAGAAAAGAGGGTCAGTGACCCCCAAGTTAGTCTTTGGGGTTCTGGCTTTAGGTTTAGGAGGAGGAGGAGGAGGAGCTTGGACCAAGGGCGAGAAGGATGTGTCATTAAGTAGTCTAGTTGATCTTTAACTCAGATCTGGTTCTGCAAAGTAGTTCAGAAGTTGTTGTGTAGCCCTCTTGGAGGGGGCCTGCTCAGGCCTGGGGAAGGATGGTCTTTGTTCTAGAGTGCAGCCTCCCCAGTACAGGTACACGTTCTGTGAAGCGATGTAAAGCGACGGCAGGCTTAGGGCGGCTCTCTGTGCTGGTCTGAAAGGAGGACGAGGTAGGATAGGTGCCTCTGGCTCTGGAACGAGGGTCTTCCATGTGTACACAGAATCACACAGGAACCTGACAAGGTAGAGCAGCCCAGGGGTTCCCAGGTTTTCCAGTCAAAGCCTGGAGTCTGGGTTTGATAACCCATTCTCTTTGCACTAACCAAGGACACAAGTAGTGGAAAGCAGAGAAAGGTGATTTATTCAGTCACTCCAACCCCAGCACCTCATGTCTGCCCTTAAGCCTGGGCACTGACATGTTTAGATTGAAAAGAGAAGGTCAGAAGCACACAGAATTAAGCAGTCCCTGTCAGGCATGGTCTCGCCCATCATGGACCCTGTCACACTGTCTTAGTGGCAGTCTGCCTTTTATGGACTGTCTTCCCAGCAGACAGGTCCCTCCTCCTGATCAGCACACCCCTTCCTCTATCAGTATCTGGGGGAATCTTAACTCTTTGAGGGACCCATTGTTTTCAGCAGTCTGATAGCATGAAGCGTCTCTCTTTAAAATATCTTCTCTCTTTCCAGGGCTGTTACAGACAAACACAAAATCAAAGTAGCAATACCAGGTCTTCCAGCCTGCTTTTAATTGTCTTGTATGCCCAAGTGGGGGGTCAGTGCTTTTCAGCAAAAATAGTTCCTAATGACCTATTAGGATTTCAGAGGATGGGGGTGGGGGTTGGGGTGCATGATTATTACTGTAATGAAACATAACAAAACCAGAAGTTAAAGTAACACCTGTAATCTGAGTTCCTAAGAGGCTGAGGCAGGAGGATTGGGAGTTCCAGGAGGCTTGTGAGCTATTGAGGCAGGAGAATTGGGAGTTCTAGACTTGTGAGCTATGCCTTAAACATAAACCTGCCTGCCAACAAAAACCCCAAACTGCAGCATAAACAGGAATACACTGTATGACGTGGGAAGCACACTCTCAGGCACGGCTGGAGGCTCTGCAGTGACTCTGTATATCTTGAGGTGCAGCCTTTGATCTCAGCTACCTCTTAAAGCTGAACTGGATTTTCTGATCAGTTCTGACGGGAGAATGGCAGATGGAAGCAGAATAGTCTGGTGATGTCTGTAGGACTTGGACTAGTTGGGCAAGAGACAAAACCCTCTGGGTCTCTAGGGATGCTCTGTAGGAAAGGTTCAGTTGAAAGGAAGGTGTGCCCAGTGAGTAGGGTGATTAGCATTTTGGTGAGGGAAAAGATTTCTCTTTCCCCTCTCCTCTCCTCTCCTCTCCTCTCCTCTCCTCTCCTCTCCTCTCCTCTCCTCTCCTCTCCTCTCCTCTCCTCTCCTCTCCTCTCCTCCCCTCTCCTCTCCTCTCCTCTCCTCTCCTCTCCTCTCCTCTCCTCTCCTCTCCTCTCCTCGCCTCTCCTCTCCTCCCCTCCCCTCCCCTCCCCTCCCCTCCCCTCCCCCCCCTCCCCCTTCCCCTCCCCCTTCCTCCTCCTCCTCCTCCTTCTCCTCTCTCTCTCTCTCTCTCTCTCTCTCTCTCTCTCTCTCTCTCTCTCTGTGTGTGTGTGTGTGTGTGTGTAGGTTAAAGCCATGTCTATAAGAGTATGCAAGATACCACAGTAATTTGGTAGGCTTATAACTGGTAACTTTGGGGCCAGGGTGGAAGGGAATCTTTTTACTGTGTATACACTTTAGTACTCTAAAAATATCTTTTTGACTCTAAAATTGATTTACTAAGAAAACTATTGAGTAATGATCTTATATCCCTTATGGGACAAGTTGATTTACATGGAGGCCACCTTACAAAATAAAACAATTCTGGTACATTTGTTGCTGTCCTGTGAAGCCTGTGTATGCGTTTTCTGGCTTCCAGGTTTTCTGAGGGCATGGTCGCCCCTCCTGAGTAGTACTAGTATGGGGTTCTTTCCCTGGGCAGGTCTCGCAGCTTCCCCAGACCTCCTTACCCTGAGGCTTCCCGTGCAGATGAGTCACTTCCAGGTTTCATTTTGCTTTGAAGGGATCGGTCTTCTTAATTGAGACAATTTGGTTTCACCAGGTTATTTCCAGGCATTTATGGGTGATATCATGACTGATGTCAGCATACTGTCTCTTGAGTACTGTGTGAGCTGTGAGAGTCCAATTACTGAGGTGTGTGTGTGTGAGTGAGAGAGAGAGAGAGAGAGAGAGAGAGAGAGAGAGAGAGAGAGAGAGAGTGAGAACACGAACTAGACCGTTGTGGTCTAGGTTCACTCCTGTCTGGAACTGATTACTTAGCACAGGCTGGCCTTGAGTTCAGTCTTCCTGTCTCAGTGCCCACCCCCCACCCCATGCTGGGATTACAGTGGTGCGCCACCACACCAGACTGAAGCTCAGAAGATTTAAGTGACTTGCCTAATGTTTCCTGGTGGCTTAGACAGTCTTCCAGCTTCATTTTTAGTTGGCAGTGGTCACCCTTGGCCTGGTGAGCGGGGTTGAGTTGGCTTTCTGATGTAAGTGTTCTCTGGGGGTGCCTGTTGTGTGTATATACTGATGGTGTGTAGGTGTCTCCAGGTCATTCATTCTTCCCTAAGCACTTACATCACTGTTGCCATGAGGGGCTGTTCAACCTAGAGATGATAAAGGGATGTGGGGTTTACCTGAGACAGCCCATTTGCACAAGGAACTTGAGCACCCTTGGATTGTGTGATACCAGCCTGGCTCTTGGACGCTGTGAGGCCCACAGAATTTAACCAAGATCACATTGTGACCAGGGGTTTAGAACTGTCCCCTGAGGAGACCAGTAGGTTTCAATAGTGTTTTTGCTGTAGCATAATGTCCACAACAACTCTATCCTCATCAAAATGGGGAGGTGAGCCAGACTTATGAGTCCCCATCTCTGAGTAGGAAAGAGGAAGCAGAAGTTGGGGCTATAGTTTGGGGGTTATTCTGGCCCTGCAGAGGAGGGGCTCAGGGGAGAGTGGGAGGAGCCTGGGAGAGTGGGAGGAGCCAGTGGAAAGTGGGAGGAGCTAGTGGAGGCACCGAGAAGGAAAGCCTGGAAGGCTGGGTATGTCACAGTGTGGTTAGTAGGTGTGAGTGAGGGGACAGCTGGGGAGTGTCTGCCGGAGGGAGAGTTCAGGACATGGCTCTGCTAATCTAGGATGTTCCTCAGGTGTCCACCCACTCTGGCTTTCCTCACACTCTTCCTTTGTGTTAGCTGTTCCCTTCCTTAGTGCCTGACAGCTGTGGAGTTTTGGGGATTGAGGTGTAGTGGTGAAGGCTATGGAGAGAGCTCGGTCCAGCTTCCCAGGGTGACAGAGTGACCACTGTGCTTACGCACCCTCTGGTTGCCAAGGCAGTTCAGCCCAAGGTGAGACTCTGATGTGGTTCCCACACCCTGTTGTTGAGGCTGTTGTGGGCAGGGCAGGGAACATGTTGGAGCCTTAGACACAGGACTGCACCGTGGTCAGTCACTAGGAAATTAGGAAATTCCAGATGCTCTCTGCTCTGATGGCCCTGAGTTTGGGCAGTCCCGTCCCCGTCCACCACCTCCCGTTCAAGGAGGAAGTTGGACAGAAATGGGCAGGGCTGGTTTTTCTACATCACCTTCCTCCCCAGGAAGGAGTTTGAGTCTTTGGCCTTTGAGCTGCAGAGCTCTACCAGTCAGTACAGGACCCTGGAGGTGTTGGGATAACAGAAACCTGGGTCAGCATCTCCCACTCATCAGGAGGGTGTTTGCTTCCTTGGGTAGATGAAGGAAGACGACATTCAGGGAGCTGTGGGAGGCAGAGCCTGGAGAGGTCTGAGGGCCAGGGTGTGGTCACTTGGGGTTTGCTGCCCAGGAAGCAGTGAGGTAACCTGAGCAGAAAGGTTGCTTCCAAGGGGCATTGCACAGGGGATGGGGTGGAGACAAGGCTGCCTGGAGCTTATTTTACTGTTAACAGACCTAAAGCCTGGAAAATACAAGTAATGGGAACTCAGTCAGACAAGCCAGAACAGAGGTTGTGAGGGGGTACAAAAGTTAAAGTCCCAGTGCTGTTTAGGGAATCAGTTTAAAGTCGCTCCTGTGTCACCCAGCAAGTGGTTTTCCTTACAAGACAGTTTGTTTCTAGCTATCAGCTCTAGGGTACCTAGAAGGAGTCGCACTAGCCTTACCAGCAGCCAGGCTGAGGGAACTGTCACCCAACTGGCCTGGGATTTGCTATGTAGCCAAGACTAGCCTTGAACTCACTGCCTCCGGCTCCCAAATGTTAGGCTCACACAAGAGGTCCTGTGCTCAAAATACTGCTGCCCCTCTCTCCTCGTCCTCCTTCCCCTCCTCCTCCAGGTTAGCGCACAGACCGATGGGTTTAGTGTGGTATTTCCTCCTCTAGGTTAGCGCACAGACCGATGGGTTTAGTGTGGTATTTCCTCCTCTAGGTTAGCGCACAGACCGATGGGTTTAGTGTGGTATTTCCTCCTCTAGGTTAGTGCACAGACCGATGGGTTTAGTGTGGTATTTCCTCCTCTAGGTTAGTGCACAGACCGATGGGTTTAGTATGGTCTTTCCTCCTCTGGGTTAGCGCACAGACTGGTGGGTTTAGTGTGGTATTTCCTCCTCCAGGTTAGCACACAGACCGATGGGTTTAGTATGGTATTTCCTCCTCTAGGTTAGCGCACAGACCGATGGGTTTAGTATGACATTTCCTCCTCTAGGTTAGCGCACAGACCGATGGGTTTAGTATGGTATTTCCTCCTCTAGGTTAGCACACAGACCAATTGGTGTTAAGTATGGCATTCCCACACACGTATGTCATTATACTATGTTCTTACCCTCCCTTCTCCTGAAACTTCTGGAAGTCTAAGCCAGCCCTTCTCCAGTAGCCATGACAATGAGTAAACACCATGTTTGTGTAGATCCAGACACCTTGCCAAAATTCTGTGCCTCCCCCTAGCCTGGACTCTTGGCCTTCATATGTTAATAGGCCTGTCCTTTAAAAAGCTTGAGAAAGTATTCTTAGAGCATTAAAAGACTTCACTAGGACTGTCAAAGTTTAACCTCAGATGGTGGAATTTGCTTTCAATTCTGAAAGGACTGACTACTGACATTGCTTGTGCATTATTAGTACCTTCCTGACATTAGCACATAGCTGACATGCTTCCTTTCTGTTGGTAGTGAGGACTACCATCACTGGATCTGAAATGAATGCTAGACAGATACATGATAGTTGGTTTGGGTCAAGGAGAGGGAATACAGGTGAATTTTCCCACCTTGAACATCAAAGGTTCAGTCCTTGTGGTGGGAACCACATGGTGGGTAGGTTGTGTTCTGAGAACCAAGGCATAGTGCTATCCCAGAGGGACAAGAACCCAGAAAGAGAACTTTTGTGTGTCTATCCCCAGCCTAACCCCAGCGAACACAAAAGCTCCCTTAATGGCATAAGCATTGAGAACTGTTTGAACTCGGGGCTTTGATTTTAGAACCCACTCTGCATTCCAAACCTGCAGATATACATGTCCCTTGCAGAGAACTCCGGGAGGTGTAAGGGCAGAGGAGTTTTGAGAGAGGCCCTGGAAGAGGATACAGTGACACACTGGTAAAGGGGCTGGAGAGAGCATTTGGTAACTTAGGTGAGTGTCAGGAACTGCGGATGATGCTGCGGGGGAAGCTAGGCTGTTCTGAGCTGTCAGGGTTGGAGGAGAGGAGGATGTTTATTGATGATGACAACGACAACAACAACAACAACAGGTGGGAAGTGTCCTGTTCTTGTCTGTGTACTGTTTACAAATCTTGACTTGGTTTCAGGTTTTCAAGCTGGGCTGTGTGTGAGGAACACCCAGTGAAGTGGTTTCAAGATGGAAATGCCCTCATTCCTGTTCTCTAACAGGGCTCAATTCCAGTCCTGCCCTCAAGATACTGCAGGAGGGTTTTGTGTGTATAGTGGTTTTGTGCAGTTGTGATTTACACACTGTGCGTTGGTTGGTGTTTATAAAATGTGTGGGTCTAAAATAATAACAAAATATTCTTTCCACTTTAACAATTTCTCTAGTTTTGCTTCAAAACTAACTCCCTCTTGTCTTCTGCTTCTGCAGGATACTAAATTGTGGATAATCATGGAGTATCTTGGTGGAGGCTCTGCCCTGGATCTGGTAAGTGCCACAGTGGCTGTGTGACATACCTCAGCTGGTTCTTTCTCCCTCCTGGTTTGAACAGGAACACTCTATCCATTTCACTTTTTCCTTAAGCAAAAAACTTTACTTAACCTGGTTTTGTTTCTTATATAGAACTTAAAGTTACAGACCTGCTTTGGAGGCCACTGGGAGAGGGGGTCATTTCATTATAAACCAATAATCTAATCTGTAGCAGCAATGAGGGCTTTTACCTGGAATTAATTATTTTATCTAAGATGGCTTGGCTAGTGTATTTTTCAGACCAAATTTACCAACTTTGGTAGAGTAGCTATTATTTCTGTAATAGCCTCCATGTTTTTTCCCTTTATTTTTATTGTATATGTATGAGTGTACCTGCATGTATGTCTGTACACCACTTCAATGCCAGGTGCCTGCAGAGTTCAGAAGAGGGCTTTGGATCCCTTGGAACTGTAGTCACAGGCTGTTGTGAGCCTCTGTGTGTATGTTGGGGAGGGAACCTGGGTCTTCTAGGAGAGCAGCAAGCACTCTCCATTGCTGAACCATCTCTCTGGCCCTGTCATTGGTCATTGTGCGTTTACATTTCAGACTAACAGCTTTTCCCATAATCTCATGGCATTTTCATCCCCAGAGTTGGACACTGTATGATTATTAAGGCATGGCTTTAGGTGTTGGAAAAGTGATCATCAGGCAAGATGTTGCGCACATGGCCACCTGTGATCTTGCCAGTGTCTGTGGTGCATCAGAACAGAGCTATCCTGACTTGGTGTTGTCTCTTCTCTGGACTTGTCCTCTAGGCTGGTCAGCCCACAGACTGGGAAGTGGAAGTTAGGGAGATATGGTATTTCACATCTGACTTTGTGGGGGGCTCATAGAAATGTGACTTCTGCCATCCTGAAACACTGTGTCCATTGTGTCCATGCATTAAAAACACTGTTGCCTGGGAATGTGTCTTCTGTGTCCATTGTGTCCACGCATTAGATACACTGTTGCTGCACTTGTCTTCTGTGTCCATTGTGTCCATGCGTTAGAAACACTGTTGCTGCACTTGTCTTCTGTGTCCATTGTGTCCACGCATTAGATACACTGTTGCTGCACTTGTCTTCCGTGTCCATTGTGTCCATGCATTAGATACACTGTTGCTGCACTTGTCTTCTGTGTCCATTGTGTCCACGCATTAGATACACTGTTGCTGCACTTGTCTTCCGTGTCCATTGTGTCCACGCATTAGAAACACTGTTGCTGCACTTGTCTTCCGTGTCCATTGTGTCCACGCATTAGATACACTGTTGCTGCACTTGTCTTCTGTGTCCATTGTGTCCACGCATTAGAAACACTGTTGCTGCACTTGTCTTCTGTGTCCATTGTGTCCATGCATTAGTTACACTGTTGCTGCACTTGTCTTCTGTGTCCATTGTGTCCATGCATTAGATACACTGTTGCTGCACTTGTCTTCCGTGTCCATTGTGTCCACGCATTAGATACACTGTTGCTGCACTTGTCTTCCGTGTCCATTGTGTCCACGCATTAGAAACACTGTTGCTGCACTTGTCTTCCGTGTCCATTGGGTCCACGCATTAGATACACTGTTGCTGCACTTGTCTTCCGTGTCCATTGTGTCCACGCATTAGATACACTGTTGCTGCACTTGTCTTCTGTGTCCATTGTGTCCACGCATTAGATACACTGTTGCTGCACTTGTTTTCTGTGCCCATTGTGTCCATGCATTAGATACACTGTTGCACTTGTCTTCCGTGTCCATTGTGTCCATGCATTAGATACACTGTTGCTGCTCTTGTCTTCCGTGTCCATTGTGTCCATGCATTAGATACACTGTTGCTGCACTTGTCTTCTGTGTCCATTGTGTCCATGCATTAGATACACTGTTGCTGCACTTCTCTTCCATGTCCATTGTGTCCATGCATTAGATACACTGTTGCTGCGCTTGTCTTCTGTGCCCATTGTGTCCATGCATTAGATACACTGTTGCTGCACTTGTCTTCTGTGCCCATTGTGTCCATGCATTAGATACACTGTTGCTGCGCTTGTCTTCTGTGTCCATTGTGTCCATGCATTAGATACACTGTTGCTGCGCTTGTCTTCCGTGTCCATTGTGTCCATGCATTAGATACACTGTTGCTGCGCTTGTCTTCCGTGCCCATTGTGTCCATGCATTAGATACACTGTTGCTGCGCTTGTCTTCTGTGCCCATTGTGTCCATGCATTAGATACACTGTTGCTGCACTTGTCTTCCGTGTCCATTGTGTCCATGCATTAGATACACTGTTGCTGCGCTTGTCTTCCATGTCCATTGTGTCCACGCATTAGATACACTGTTGCTGCGCTTGTCTTCCGTGTCCATTGTGTCCATGCATTAGATACACTGTTGCTGCGCTTGT
This sequence comes from Tokudaia tokunoshimensis, assembly GCA_036184795.1. NCBI lineage: Eukaryota > Metazoa > Chordata > Mammalia > Rodentia > Muridae > Tokudaia > Tokudaia tokunoshimensis. The sequence goes on from BTHU01000011.1 coordinate 3,374,375, forward strand.
CTTCTGTGCCCATTGTGTCCATGCATTAGATACACTGTTGCTGCGCTTGTCTTCTGTGCCCATTGTGTCCATGCATTAGATACACTGTTGCTGCACTTGTCTTCCATGTCCATTGTGTCCATGCATTAGATACACTGTTGCTGCGCTTGTCTTCTGTGTCCATTGTGTCCATGCATTAAAAACAATGTGTCTGAGGCCTGAGGGGATGTGGCATTGGTAAAGTGCTTGTTGTGCACATGTGAGGACCTAAGTTCGAGGCTCTGTCACTCTAGCACCAGAGATGCCTGTCTGCATCCCACTGAAGCAAGGCACCAACAAGAAGAGTTGAACTCACTGGTCAGCTAGTCTAGCTAAATCAGTGAGAGACCTGGTATCCAAAAATATGGTAGAGAAGGGACTTGAGGATGATACCCTATGTTGATTGCTGGACTCCAAACATACTCAGACACACATTCACAAAACTCACACAGGCATGCACACACAGTAACTACACGCACCAACATTAATGTAATTATACTCCTGATCCCTGTACTGGGTGGGTTTGTGAATGGTGAGATCCCCAGATAGGCGGAATGCTTCATTTCAGCTATTAAAGGTTAGTCTTTCATGATAAGATGAGTAAGGATGAGAGTTGCAGGAGGTCTTACAGAAGTTTTCTAAGGAAGGAGATTCTCCCCACCTTTGAGAACAGCTCCTTTCTTACAACAACAGCACCATGTAGTTTCCTTAGAGGATAAACTTCTAAAACACATGTCTCTCCAGAAAGCTAATACACTAATTGAGGAAATTGCACATTGTTCCAAACCATAAAGATTCTTTAAAATACTGTTCAAAGCAAAAATTTCAAGAACAAGTTAATATGGTATAAAGCCAAGCTGTGATATTAAATGGGAAAAAAATCAGCTGAATGTATGTCACGGTCCTTTCTATAAATATCCACACTGCACACCCCCCCCCCAAAAAAAAACAACAAAAAAACCTCTTCACTTTTTCACTCCTGGGGGCAATACGGGAATATAGAAAATTGCTTTCTTTTGTGCAATTAGATTGACTGTTATCCACCGTGATTTTAAGTTGTGGCACATACAGAGTTGTTTGCAGGGACTCTGTCTGTCTGACAGACAGCCCTTTGGAGCAGCTGTTCTGTGTCTCTGAATGCTTAGTGTGTTCACTCACAGGACTACAATAATCAAATTTACTTGAGTTGATGTCTGTGCAGTTTTAGAAATCACAGTTGGAGGAAAATGCAGAAAGAGGTAGCTGCTTCTTTGCATGTGGTTTGAGGGTCCCTGGACCCCACCATTCAAATAAACATTTTCTTTTTCTTCTTCTTCATCCTCCTCTTCCTCTTCAATATTTATTTATTTATTTATTTATTTATTTATTTATTTATATGAGTACACTGTAGCTGTCTTCAGACACACCAGAGAGTCCCTGGACCCCACCATTCAAATAAACATTTTCTTTTTCTTCTTCTTCCTCCTCCTCTTCAATATTTATTTATTTATCTATTTATTTATATATATGAGTACGCTGTGGCTGTCTTCAGACACACCAGAAGAAGGCATCAGATCCCATTATAGATGTTTGTGAGCCACCAGTTGGTCTCTGGGAATTGAACTCAGGACCTCTGGAAGAGCAGTCAGTGCTATCTCTCCAGTCCCCAAATAAACATTTTCAATGAAAAGAAATGGCATTCCTTTTGGAATCTGTCTGTCCTTCCAGGTGAACAGGTGAGGAAAGGACGTGGCAGCTCCTAGCTGAGTGGGACTGGATTTGTGGGCCTTGCCTTCTCCGTCCTGGGGCCTGTTGGTGCTGCTCTTATGCCTCCCACTTGATTCTCTTTTCCATCTTTATCACATTTCTGTCTTTTTTTGCTCCCAAACCCTCAAGAAGGAAAAAGAAAAAAAAAACTTCAGTAATGGGGTATGGCAATTATGTTCTGAATATTGAGACAAATCAGGATTATTGACAGGATCTCTTTATGCATTTTAATGAATGCTGCATGAATGAAGTTGAGGGCCATTTCTTTGAAAAGTTCAAATTGGCTTTATTTATTGTGGAGTTAGCCTGTGCCTGCAGGAGCTCTCTGTGGGCCTGTAAGGGAAGAGAAGGTGACTGTCCTGATGCTGCTGTAACCAGCTTTGCTAAAGAAAGAGAAGAAGAAAACTACCCCCACCACGCCCTGGGTCCAGCATGAAGGACAGATTGACAAGACAGCTCAGACATTAAGAGCAATGAGTATAGAACAGACGCATATTTGATTTTTGAATGTGCTCAATCTGTTGATCTGCTTTTTATTTAAAATTTAAATAATAAAGTATACGCAGGACCCTTTGCTCACTCTTGTTCTCTGGCATGCACTCTGAAATCTGCTGTCTGTCGTTTCCCACCAGACTGCTGCCTCCAGGGCGCCATGACTTAGGAAAGCGTGCCCATGCTCTGCAGGTCAGGGCTTGTTCCCGTCTGTGGGGTGGAGTCAGTGCACAGGGCAGAGTGCCCTGCCCTACAGAGCGGAGTCCGTGAGGAGCTGCATTTGATGATGCACAGGGAAGGCGGGTGGGAGGGAAGGGAGGGCTGGATGAAGAACATTGAGAGGAAGAGGTTTTAGCTGATTAGAAGATCAGGCAGTCTGCTGCCAGAGGGCCGGCCAGCCTTGAGATCTGATTATGTAGGAACGTTGCTGTATAAAGGGCTTACTTAGTCAGGCAGAGATGTTTAACCAACTTAAAAGTGAACATCACAACATAGTTTTGAAAAATCAGATGGCATTTGGGGGGCTCTTTAGGTGAGCTGCTGTTGGCACTCCAGAACAGCAGCGCTCACAAGATGGAAGTGGATTTGCCTCCCACATATGTGAGCTCATGGTCTTGTCCAAGGTAAGGTTAGGAGTGGACACGTGCCACATCTGCCCACACTCCATGGTTAGAGTGGAGTCAACAGGCCACATGATGTAGAACCCAAGAAAATGGTCTGTCGTTGGGTAACTGTGTGCCCTGATGATGATGATAGTCTGCTGGCGGAGGAAGACTGGAGGCCGTGTATGTGTGTGTGCATGTGTGCATGTGTAAGGGGGAGGGTGTTAGAAGTTACCAGGAGATGGGATAGAGTCCATTCCAGTTACTTTTCTGTTGCAGTGATAAAGCACCACCATCAAAAGCAGCTTTCAGAAGATAGGGCTACTTCTGGCTTATGGCTCCAGTACAGTCAGAGAGTCCTGGAGGGAGGCATGAGGTGAGCTGTAGACATGGAGACAGAAGAAGCGAGTAGCTCAGAGCCCAGCATAGCCATGTGTTGCTGACGTTGTGCTGGGTGAGGTCTTGCCGCAGCCCTAGACCCCATTCTGTTGTGGAGAGCAGGAGTGTGGAGCCATCTCTGCGTTCTCTTTCCCTCAAGTGACAAGAGCAATGCAGTTTTCTTCTTTCTGAGAATTGAAGCTGGTGAATCCTGTGAATACTGATAGACATGAAGCGAGCGGACGCGCTGTGCATCAGTGTGTTCCAGACTGCGGTCTGGAATAGCGCGCACCATTTGAGTCTCACACTGGTTAGAATTGCCAATCATTTCGGCAGGCTAGTGGGCACAAGCAGTTTGATTTTTTTTTTTTCTCTGCACATATAACCACATGAAGGATAACTGAAAGTTGCTGGCATTTTCTGTTCTGTTCTGCTCTGTTCTGAATGAAGAAAGCCAGAGAGGCTCAAATGTTAGGGGAAGTAGCCAGGAGAAAGGCCACACTGGGCATCCTTGCCTTTATAGAATAGAGACCAGGGTAGGCCTCTGAGATGAACCAGAAAACCATACAAGGCATGAGCTGGGCCATAATGCAGGCCAGATTAGAGGATGGACTTCCAACCTGGAAGACCTGAATTAAAAGTGAATCTTCCCACTTCAAATGATTCAATTAATCAAAAATCCCTCGAGTATGCCATTTGTGGGTTTTGGATATAGTCAAGTTGATAACAAGCACAGCCATCAGAGTGATAAAGGCCTCAGTTGCCGCTCTGCACCCCACACACCCTTTGGGATGTCACACACTCTCCCACACCCATGAGACCAGCAGTGAAACCAGCTTTCATTTACTTGGGAGTAGGATGTGCATTAGTTGGTTTTGGGTTTTTATTACTTTATAATGATTTATTTTCTATGTATGACTAATGCTTTGCATGCATATATACCATGTATGCACCTGTGCCTGCCTGCATGTATGTATGGGTACCATGTACACGCCTATGGAAGTCAGAGAGTATCTTTAGATCCCCTGGACCTGGAGTAATGGATGATTATAAACCGTCATGTGGGTGCTAGGAATTGAATCCTGTCTCCTCCCCAAGAGCAGTGGTCTTAACTGCTGAGCTATCTATTGAGCTCGGTGTGTTTTTGAGACAGTCTCTGGATATAGCCCAGACTGGCCTGGAACTTGGGGCAATCCTACTATTATGGCTGCCTCTAAGTGCTGGGTAGGATTTCAGACATGAGCCAGCATACCTGGTAACACAGTTTTTGTTTAAGGACAGGGCTGTGTCTTTTCTTTGACTAAGGTGTGTGAGCTTGGGTTAAAAAGGTATTCATTGTCTCTTCAGAATGTCTTAGTTCACCTGACTTACTGCGCTTGCTCTGTAAGAGCTGCTTTTAGACCCACCAGATGACTGACATGTCTCAATGCTAGGAGTTCAGTGAAAAGCTCTGCCCAAGTGAGAATGGGTGTGTGCACAATGGTGCAGAGCTCCGTCTGTCTGCTTCCCTTGAATGGGGACATGTGCATGTAACTGTACTGTGTGATGGTGCAGAGCTCCGTCTGTCTGCTTCCCTTGAATGGGGGCATGTGCATGTAACTGTACTGTGTGATGGGGCAGAGCTCCGTCTGTCTGCTTCCCTTGAATGGGGGCATGTGCATGTAACTGTACTGTGTGATGGGGCAGAGCTCCGTCTGTCTGCTTCCCTTTAAATGGGAGTGGGGGGCAGGATGGACCACATACATGTAACACATGTGTGTTCTTGCAGCCTCTTACAAGCGTTGATATTACGGAGTCAAGAGAAGCAGCCCCTTTTGAGTTTCTCAGAATAAAAGCAATTACTCCCTCAATTAGGGCTAATAAGTGTTTTATGTGTGTGTCGTATAACACATTCTAAAAGTCTTAGAATTGAGCAGCTTTCCCTGCATTTTCCGTAGCTGGGGAACTAGATCCATAAATGCAGATCTAGAAGGTCCTGATGAGGGTAGCTTGAGGAAGGAACAGCTCACACGCTTCTCACAACTGTTCTCTTGTTTTGGTGCTATGGACCAGTCCCCAAGGGAGGCTTGCAGGGCTGCAAGTGTGTGCTTCAGGGGCTTTCAAAATACAGTCCCATGAACACGGAAAAGTAGTCTGTCTGTCTGCACGTCCATCCTTCCTTCCTTCCATCCATCCATCCACACCAGGCCAGCAAACATATTTTCTATAGTCGTCTTCTCTCCATCCTTAATAGATTGAATTTTTTTAATTTTCAGGTTTTTTTTTGTTGTTGTTGTTGTTGTTTTTGGTTTTTTTGGAGATAGAATTTCACTATGTAGACCCAGCTAACCTTGAACTCACAGAGATCTGGCTGTTTCTGCCTCCCAAATGCTAGGATTAAAGGCGTGCATGCATCTTGATGCCTGGCCCTTTTAGATTTCAGTTGTTTTGGCAAAATATCTGCTTTATGTAAAGATATCTTTCAGTTTTAGTTATCCTATCTATTAGCATAGATTTTGTTTTTTAAACTCTGTGTTAAGGTAGTTCCCAAGTGGCTAATGATCTTTTTTTTTTTCTTGTTAGTTAGAGCCTGGCCCTTTAGATGAAATTCAGATTGCAACCATATTACGAGAAATTCTGAAAGGACTTGATTATCTACACTCAGAGAAGAAAATCCACAGAGATATTAAAGGTAAGGGCTACTCTTTTTTTGTTTGTTTGAATTTTTTTTGTTTTGTTGTTGTTTGGAGACAGGGTTTCTCTGTGTAGCTCTGGCTGTCCTGGAACTCACTCTGTAGACCAGGCTGGCCTCGAACTCAGAAATCCGCCTGCCTCTGCCCCCCAAGTGCTGGGATTAAAGGCGTGAGCCACCACTGCCCGGTGGCGAGGGCTGTGCTTGTTTTCATTTCTTTGAAACTCCTGAAGTGGCAGAGCCCACTATACTTCTGGGCTCATTAGCAGCTCTCTGTCCACTCTGCCTAGCAAGGGAGGGGGGTCCTCATGCCCTGTAGGGAGCGCATGCCTCAGCTTCCAGGGTGACCTTGGGAGCAACAGTGCCTAAGGCCTCCTGCCTTTCTCGTCTTTCAGCGGCCAATGTTCTGCTCTCTGAACACGGAGAGGTGAAGCTGGCTGACTTTGGAGTGGCTGGCCAGCTGACGGATACCCAGATAAAAAGGAACACCTTCGTGGGTACTCCCTTCTGGATGGCGCCCGAGGTCATCAAGCAGTCAGCCTACGACTCAAAGGTGAGAGCAGGGCTGTGGGCCCCGTCCGGACACTTGACCCTTTTGTTTTGATCACGCGGCATCCGCCTGTACCCGAGGTGGGTTATGGTGATTCTGTGACCTTGGTTAATGCCAGCTTCCTTCTCTGTATCCCTTGTTTATCTGGCCTTAGTGGCCGTCTTTACCTTAATCGAGTTTGATATGGTGGGGACCAAGAAGGAGCAGGTGTGAGGACGGACACCTTCTGAGACATGCAGACCCTAGAAAGCTTAGGCTGTGGGGGTCTGGACAGTTAGTAGAGAGGGCTGACCATGTCTGCGCATGAAGGATGCTGGACCATTGGCACCGTGGATGAGGGGCAGTGCCTGGACAGACCTCTTCCTGCTCTTGGTAGGACATGTAGAGAAACGAGTCCTCGGAAAATCCCACAGCAGAGCGGGCATGGTTCCTCAGTGATTGCAACTGCGTGCCCTCAGAGGCTCCCATCAGTAGGAGTCACCCCCACCCCCCAGCCCCACCCTGTCTGTCTGGCCCACCCATCAGAGGTCATGCACAATAAACATGGCCATCGCAGAGAATCGGCTTTCCCGAGCACCAAACTTTCAAAGCAAAAAGTATTTAACTCAGAGATGTTCATGGGCTGAACACTGGGTTTTCTTTCTTTCTTTCTTTCTTTCTTTCTTTCTTTCTTTCTTTCTTTCTTTCTTTCTTTCTTTCTTTCTTTCCATTTATGTATTTATTTGTTCATTTATTCATTTATTTATTCAAGTTACATGTCTGTGTGAATTGTACGTGTGAGTACTGATACCCTGAAAGGCCAAAGGCTTCGGATTCATAGCGATGGAGGTAGGCAGTTGTGAGCTACCTGACACGGGCTCTGGGAACCAAAACCAGATTCTTGCCAGAGAAATATGTGCTCTTAAATGTGGAGCTATCTCTCCAGCCTCTCAAGACAAAACAAACCCTAAATTAGTTTTGCTCTGTAGCTGAAGTCTGACAGTCTGACCCACTGGTGATCTCCTGTCTCAGCATTCAAGCGTTAAGATTACAAACGTGTGTTAGCATGCCTGGCTTGTGTCTCTGTCTTGTCTCCCCTTTCTTTCTTGGACCCTCTCGTGTGAGGCAGATTTCTGGCCTCATTTAATGGTGTGGGAAGCATAGGATGACTTCTTTTTGGAACCTCGGGTACTTTTATAAGGTATATGCCATTGTGGCATGTCTCTATGAGTGAGGATGCAGGTATCCCTCGTTCAGGCTGGCTCGGGGAACTCACAGAGACACTGGTGGTATGGTAGTGGGGTAGGAACTCTGGCCCTGGCATCCAGCATGCAGCGGGAGCCCTTCAGGTCAGTCAGGTCTGCACGGGAGCCCTTCAGGTCGGTCAGTTCTGCAGCGGGAGCCCTTCAGGTTGGTCAGGTCTGCACGGGAGCCCTTCAGGTCGGTCAGGTCTGCACGGGAGCCCTTCAGGTTGGTCAGGTCTGCAGCGGGAGCCCTTCAGGTCGGTCAGGTCTGCAGCGGGAGCCCTTCAGGTCGGTCAGGTCTGCAGCGGGAGCCCTTCAGGTCGGTCAGGTCTGCAGTGGGAGCCCTTCAGGTCGGTCAGGTCTGCTCTCTGCATTTGTTGCTGGTTGGTTCCATGTCTTCTGGAAAATGGATCACCTCCATGGCTGCTTCTTGTCTGAAGCCCGGTCTGCTCTTGGCCTTTCTCTTGAGTTCTGTCATGTAGGAAGGTGGGTGTGTTGTCCACCATTGGCTGTCTGTTTTCGTGTCTGGATTTTGGTAGGAGAGAAACTAGGATCCAGGGTCTTACGCTATCCTGGTCATTCTCTTTCAGTTGTAGTAAATTAGCTTGTCAGCCACGGCCCTTACGACTTGGGGCTCAGGCCACCCAATTCTGTTGTACTCAAGGCTGCTCACTGTCTTGCTTCCCAGAGAGCTCTTCTGATCTTCCTGCCACACCAGATACCTCTCTGAAGTGGATCCTTGGTGTGGTTCAACTTTCCTTGTTGTCTACAGGGACTATCCCCACTTACCTGACTCATCCGAACCCTCAGGTGCCACATTTCCTAAGTGTAGTCGTAGACTAGCAGTTCCGTGTGCTGGGTTTTGGTATCCATGTTTTTGGAGAGGCATCCTCTGTTTTCCTGGTCTCTCTCCATTTGTTGGGGTGCATTGTGTTTAAACACATTTGAGTGTTTCCGTGGCTTCTGATCACATACCAAAATGATTTGGTGTCCTGGATGTGCCAGCTCTGTGTCTAGGGGCATCAGATGTGTCAGATCTGGTCATTGGGCATCAGATGCAGATAGACAACTACACAGGTCCCTGCACAGGTCCTGGGGAAAAATAGTTCAGCCAAGGTAGAACTAGAAGGGCGTGGGAACACTGGGCATTTAAGAGTTCACTGCCATACACTTCTCACCCTGGGTGGGTTCAAATATTTCATGGTTTGGTTTAGACAGGCTCCATTAGAGAGCCCAGTCTGGTCTTCAGCTTTCAGTTCCTCGAACCAACCAACCTCCATAGCTGGGGTTACAGTGGTCTGCCACTATTCCTGGCTGGGTTCAGAATGTTCCAAAGAGGGATCTCAAGTTGCTCGGCAATTCAGGGGTTGGTGGGTCACTCCATGTACCTGGGGCTGGATAAGCAGGGCCAGTTCCCTGCAGGATTCCCATCTCTGCTGCTTTTCCAGCCCGAATTTCAGAAGTAAGTTTGCAGGCCTCTCGGTGCAGTCAGAGCACAGCTAACCTGAAGCAGAGACCATCACTGCCAGGCCCTGTAACGGGGTAAGCTGAACAGGCGTGTGAAGCCTAGAGATTTGGATGGAGAGCCCTTGCCAGAGGCCACGTGGGTGCATGGTGGGACGTGCTGTGCCTGAGGGCTTGGGAGTAGGTACCGGTAGTCATGAGGACTGCAGAGGGAGCACGTGAGAGTCAGGCCTGCCTCAGTCCTCCTCTTCCTCCTGTGTGTCTTTCTCCCTTCCTCTTGCTACCTTCATTGTGCTGATGGGGGCACTGGGGCAGGGATCTCTGGTGCTCACAAGGTTTCAGGAGAATGACAAGCGAGGGTACTCTAGGTAAAGGCCGGGGATTGTCCTGGTCTCATGGTCCCCTGCATAGACCTCTCTATCCACCTGTGCTGTAAGGCCTGGACTGGTGATGAGTTCCTGGTGCAGTGACAGGTGAAGGTGCCGCTCTCTACCCTGTCCCCACATCTTCTTTGCCAGCTTGGTTTGTCGTGTTTCACTGGGTTTGAGCTCCTGACAGCCCTGCTTGCTGTAAAGTTGCCCTGAGACTTGTGTTCCTTTCATACAGTGAGCATTTAAGGAACATACTGTGCACGGAGGTGACAGACACAGAGGCTTGGACAGATGGAAATCAGGGCCATCCTAGTACCAAGTCTGTCTGAGTCTCAAGTCAGAATCTGCAGGACCTTAGTCTGGGAACACACTGAGAGAGAAACACATCAGATGTCAGAGGTGCTTAGTGAGGGCTTTAGTACTGTGGTAGCTTTAGTGACCACAGGCAGCTTGGGTAGGACAGGGTTAATTCACCTTAAAATGTACAGTCCCTCATGAAGTCAGGCCAGGAACCTGGAGATAGGAACTGTAGCAGAGACGGGTGTGGGGGTGGGGTGGGGTGTTACCACTTGCTGGCTGGTTCTTCCTGGATGATGTAGTTTGCTCTCTCACACACCAGGGCCACCTGTCCAGGGGTGATGGCTCTACACACAATGGTCTGGGCCCTTCTACATCAATCATTAATCAGGAAAAAAAATGCCTCATAGGCTTGCTGCCTACAGGTCAGTGTGATGGGTGTGTTCTCCATTGAGGTTCTCCTTCCAGCTTGTCAAGTTGATAGAAATCCAACCAGGACAAAGGGAAATGACACGCAGAATAGGGACTTGAGACCTCATTCTTAAAGGTACTGGGGAGATTGGCAATAGAGACTGTTATTGATTAAAGGACCTTAGGCCATCATTTGGAACATGTGGACTTTGGATCCTAATTCAGATAAAGCAACTATGGAAAGTTTTATGGTTTTTAAGCAGTTGGAAAGGCTCAGGAATTATTTGATATTAAAGAATTGTAGATTCTCCTTGATAAACTCACTGGAAGTTGGACGTACTCATTTTTTTTTTCTTGCTCATTCTGGTAGCAGTGCTGCCTGGAACATGGGCTGACTGTTGCCACACAGCAGCACACACAAGAGCTGCTGTGCACCCGGCCTGGGAAAGCTCCAAGTCAAGTAGCTCCATTTCTACTACTAGTATTGCTAATTTTAGTGTCAGGATGGAGGCAAGTCCTGTTTGGCAGGCATATCGAAGTGCTGGGGGGTGGGGATGGGGGCTGGCAGGTATCAAGATAGCGTGCATGTGTCTGTCTGTCTGTCTGTCTATAGCTTCTTTTTTTGAGACAAGATCCTGCTGTATAGCTCTAGTACTTTGTTGTGTATATAGCTTGAGCTGGCCTCAAACTTGTGGCCATCCTCCTGCCTCTGTCTCTTGAGTGCTGTGATTACAGGTCACTATCCTTAAAGACTGTATGGAAGCGATAGCAACAATTACCGTTTTGTGCTGTATCTATGATTATATTAATGTTGTGCATATCTGTGTGTGTTTGACCATTTTTATAATCAACATTCTCTAGCACTGATAGAGTATTTGCCTAGTGTGAGCCCCTAGGTTCGGTTCCCAGCACTGCAGACGCCATCAAACAAAACAAAAATGCTTTAAGTTCTGGGCACAGTGGTAATATATGTACTCCCTTCATACATCCTTGTAACTACCTCCCTCATGAAAATCAAGGGGACAGGGCTAAGGGAAAGCTGTTTTTGTCTAGTGTCGTGAGACCCCGATTATAGTGCTGTTGTTTGAGATCAGGGTGACACTAGGTGTGAACAGCAGTGTATGGCACCAGGTGCTGCTCCAGGGGTGAAGTTCCTCCTGCCCATGTGCTCCTGTTACTGCTGCTGGAGAGAGTCCACCCCTGACAAGGCATGCAGCCTACCATCGAGGAAGCCAGTCTGGATCGCTACTGTAGCAATTTTGTATTTGCTACATAAAATCTGCCCACTTATTTCTTGTGTTAAAATTATTCAGCGGGCTTGTTTTTCTTAGTTCAGAATAACTGCCTTTTTCAGAACCTGAGATTGAAGTGCACATATTTTCCCCTCCCTTGTGCTTGTCTGAATGTACTCTTGTTCCATATCTTTAAGATGCTTTTGTCCTTGCAGGCAGACATCTGGTCTCTTGGCATCACGGCAATAGAGCTGGCCAAAGGAGAGCCACCACATTCTGAGCTGCACCCCATGAAGGTGTTATTCCTCATCCCAAAGAACAACCCTCCCACCCTGGAAGGGAACTACAGCAAACCCCTCAAGGAGTTCGTGGAGGCCTGCCTGAATAAGGAGCCGAGCTTTGTGAGTGCACCTTTCTGAAGGCTTAGCTTGGTCTGAATTTCTTCTGCTGGGCTTGTGCTAGTTGCTGTTGCCAGCCGTCTCCCTGATCTCTCCAGTCTCGACAAATGAATTCAGATCTATCCATCCATCCATCCATCCATCCTTCCTTCCTTCCTTCCTTCCTTCCTTCCTTCCTTCCTTCCTTCCTTCCTTTGTTTTATTTGTTTTGAGACAGGGTTTCTCTGTGAAGCCCAGGCTTTCCTAGAACTCTCTCTGTAGACCAGACTTGCCTTGAACTCACAGACATCTGCCTGCCTCTGCCTCCTGAGTTCTGGGCACCGTTTCTTTAATTTACGGACGCCCCCTCTTTGTTGCTGTGGTCGTCCTCTTGCCTTTTAGGGATTTAAGATCTAATTATTTTATCTTCGATTTTCTTGCATCCCGGTACCTCGTTGAGCCTGAAGAATATTCTACTTAGTATTACAGGTGGGATCGTCAACTTTTAGTATTTATAGAGAAAGCTACTTCAGTAGTAGCAGGGGGTAGACTCAAAATAAAGGAAGCAAATGTTCAGTTTCTAGTTGTCAAGTGCTAGGAAACAGACACTCAGGGTGCGTGAGAACCACCCACCTTTGCCGCCCCACCTTTTCTCTCCTTGTTTACTCAGTGGTGGCAAAGCCCACGGCCTTACCTACTCTGTGTTTTCTCTAAGAATTGGGGCTTTTCTTTGAAGGCAGCCTGTGTGTTTTGTCACGTGTAGCACTCCATGCCCTAGCTTTGTTTTGGGTTTCTTTGAGCAGATTTAGCTGTACCAAGGGCTTCACTGAACTCGAAGAATACCTATGGAGGGTCTCCATTAGCTCTTGTCAGAAAATGGTGAGAAAAGATAAATTTCACAGGGGCATCATATAGTTCCCAATAGGAGCCTGTTCTGGCAAAGGGATTAAAAAGGACAGGCAACACTGTCTCAGCTCCACCAGAGGCTGCAGGTTGAGGTCAGCAGGTCAGCATTTGGTTACCGGGGCAGGTGGTGGATGTGGTCTTATATGTCAGTCCAGGTGTTTGGTTGTTACATCGTGGTGCCACACAGTGTAGTGGAAGAACAACCCACATACATGCACATCTTCTAAACATGGGCGGCACTGACTTATTCCCCACCATGCACCTCTCTACCTTGACTTGCCCCCGGACCCGCAGGTGTGAAGACTGCCCTTGGGATGCTTGGAGTGTCACAGCCAAAAGATGGGGTGGTGGTAAGGGGGAGCATGGAGGCTACCTGGGCTCTCTGAGATTTCTGTCAGAAGAAATTTCTGTTCTTGACTCTTTGGAGCAAGTGGCACTGTGGTGTGCCTGCCTGCCTGGCATCTCTGTTTTTGCTGTCTGTCCCTGGTTGGGCCACTCTGTATCTTGGGGAGTAAGATGGGGAAGCCATTGGTTTAAACTCTCAATATAGTTGGAGTTGTGCCATGCCTGGGTGGGGATCAAGCTGTTGGTCCCAGTCACCAGCATGGGGATAGCTTCACTGACCTATTTTTTTCTAAGTTGGGAATGCTGGTGACTGAGGGAACCCATGCAGGAGAACAGGAGTCTGGCCTGACTCCTGCCCCAACCTCTTCTTAGATGAATTGAATCCGGGAACTCAGTTTAGGGTATTCGCCTAACACTGTAGATCTTAAAGAATGTGTGTTCCCTTTAACCAGTGCTTACCGTGAGAAACCAAGTAAAAGCAAGATGAGCTTTCTCAGACAGTACTCGCAAAGTTCTTTGTGCAGTTCTCTTGCTTTGGTGAACTGCTCTGGCAGGCTGCTTCCGTCTTTGTTGGAAACTCCCATTTTCCCTGTGCCCGTACCCTTGGGCATAGGAACGATGACTTCTCCAGCAAGCCTGAGTGAGGACCGGGCTCAGAAGCAGAACCCAGGGCTGCTCCATATGCCATTTTAACCCAGAAGTCTTGTCCATTCAACTGGGATAGAGTAGAGTGAAGAAGAAACTTCCTCTCAGGATTATTTTGACATGGGTGTTTTCCAGAGACCCACCGCTAAGGAATTATTGAAGCACAAATTCATAATCCGCAATGCAAAGAAAACGTCCTACTTGACCGAGCTCATCGACAGGTACAAGAGGTGGAAGGCGGAGCAGAGCCATGAGGACTCCAGCTCGGAGGACTCTGATGTGTAAGTTGCCCTGTGGAGCTCTCCATGCCTGTAGCAGAGAGTTGGACCCTGCTTCTTTGGGGTGGTGGGCTTTTGTGTGTGTTGCTGTGGCTGAGATGGGGTGTATCTAGGGGATGGGAGTGACAAAAGAGAGCACGCTCGTAGAGCCATAATAGCCAGAAGGAGGAACCTGCAGAAACACTGAGGCCCAAGAAAGACTAATAGTGGAGTGGCAGGTGAATCCTTAGGAGAGGTGGGGCCGCCCTGTGTGGGAGGCAGCAGCGGCAGCGGTCAGGTGGGCCGGGGGCTGGGGATCATTGGTCTGGGCAGTGCAGCCCCTGGCCTGGCCCAAGTTGGTGAACTTGGTGGGATTTCTATTCCAAGGGAGACAGATGGCCAGGCGTCTGGAGGCAGCGACTCTGCGGACTGGATCTTCACAATCCGGGAGAAAGATCCCAAGAATCTGGAGAACGGGACTCTTCAGCCCTCAGATTTGGAGAGAAATAAGGTACCACGTGCCCACCAGCCAGTGGCACTGGGGAATCCATTTACAATAAGCATGCTGTGAAAGCAAACAGGTGCCCACCCCTCAAAGCAGCTCCTTGGTGGCATTTGCCCTTGGGGAATTGACAGGTTAGAGATTGATTTCTGTCTGACCATCTGAGGACTGAGATGCGGGCCCAAGTGTGGGTACTGCTGACCCGCTCAGTGCTGAATTGTTTATCTTCACCTGTGTGTAACACTGGGTCCTCCTGACCCTCAGCCACATGGTGGACTTGGATGTGAAGTTTCTGGTGTGAAAATTCTTAAGTAGCTTTTGGGCTTAACTCACAACACCATGATTTTACTGGCAAGTTTTTATTTCAGGCCCTTAAAGACCGGTATGTTCCTTTTGATACTTAATGTAGACTTAATGTTGATGAGGTGGTTTTCCACTTAAATTTACAAAAAGCTATGTTTTAAAGATGAGTTTGTCAGTGTCCATCTGTGTGGCTGCACAGGCTTGAGGGGAGAGAGAGAGAGTTCTGAGTTTAGAGAGAGTGGAGTTGGGCCACACGGAGGACCCGGCTTCAGCTTTCTAGGGTTTCATCAGCAAAAGCTGCAGAACATGTATGTCTGTGCCTAACGAGTTCACTCCTGGCATCTGGCAGTGGGCTCACAGCTACATGGGTGGGCCCCCTTTGTAGAGAGTCTCACTCAGAGATAGTGAACACAAGTTGTTTCCTCAAGGGGGAGGCTGGGGAATCCAGTCATCCTTGGAAGAATTCTTGCCTACTTGCAGTGTTGCCTGTTTCTAACAGCCCCCTTCTCTTTGCTTCCCCAAGATGAAAGACATCCCAAAGAGGCCTTTCTCTCAGTGTTTATCCACAATCATTTCTCCTCTGTTTGCGGAGGTAAGATTCCTGGCTGCCATTCTTGGGAGGGGAGAAAGGGAAGAAGAGGGGACCAGGGCAGTCCTTCTGTGGGTGGCTGTCAGTACAAGTTAGGGACATTAAAACCATGTTGATCACTGGCCCTGGGCCCTGACTTTCCATAAGCCAGGCAGGTAACCAGGGAAAGCTGTGTAGGTTATCACTGGGCTTAAGTTGTTGAAATCACTCCTCAGTAGCCACCTCAAATACACTGGAAATGAGGTAATATTCTGGAAGTTCTAGAGAACCCAAGGGGAAAATCTCCATTTTTTTGTTTTGCTTTCCCCCAGAGTGCCCTGTGGTCCAGAGTGCCCTGTGGTCCAGAGTGCTCTATGGTTAGGGATAATAGGTGAGAACTAGAGTTGGGTGTTCAGCGCCCTTTGTTGTGGATAATCATCAAGGCTCAGCAAACATTTGTTCAGCTCACTGAGTTTAGCACAGTCCAGGGGAAACAGAGGGCCCTGGTTCTCCTGTCTTGTCTTTGCTTCTGCTTTGAGACACCCAGGGACAGGTCAGGTTGGAGGCAGGTGAATGGCAGATTGCAGATTAGTCTCCAAATCCTGTGCTTGGAATGTCAGGGAGTGCACCGCTTGTGTGACCCTCCCCACCTTGGCCAGTCCCTCCATGTGTCCCCCAGAGACAGGACAAGGAAAGCCCTTAGGTTAGCACCCTGTGGGACCAAAGCTGAGTATCTTCTAGAACGTTTGTTAACAAATGGGAGCGGGAGATTCTGGAATATTCCGCGATTAGATTTGACATTGGTCTTCATGCCTGGGAAGTTCCTTAAGTCACAGTTATGACTCACGAGAGCAGAGGAGGGTGTTGCAGAGTCCCAGGGCTCAGGGTTGCCACGTTTATGTGAGAACATTTGACAACACTCTTGACCCCCAAAGGCTGTGTGCCTGAAGTTTACACGCAGCCCAGAACTATCAGGAGCGAGGCTTTGGTGACCCACACTCTAGCTGCCGAGTGACACCACAGTTGTGTGCGATAGGCATTGATGACACTTTCAGAAGGCTACACAAGGAAGAGAAAGTGGAGTGCTCATCAGACTCCTGTGTGAAGGTGTGCAGTTATTTGCCTGTGTTCTGGTCTGGAGGAGTCACCTGTGTGTACTGTTCACAGAGACAGAAGATGAGGATTCAGAGTGACTCATGAGCCACAGAGCTCATGCCTGGCCCTTGTCAGCCTGGCGTGGTGGTGTTGGCAGGGCCTGTTTGTCTCCTCCTGGAGTGGTTGCTGCCCAAGTCTGCGCGCGCGCGTGTGTGTGTGTGTGTGTGTGTGTGTGTGTGTGTAACACTGCTCTTGTCTGCCTTTCCAGCTGAAAGAGAAGAGCCAGGCACGCGGAGGGAACTTGGGGTCACTAGAAGAACTGCGGGGGGCCATCTACTTGGCGGAAGAGGCCTGCCCTGGGATCTCTGACACCATGGTGGCACACCTTGTGCAGCGGCTGCAGAGGTAACTACCTGGGCTGGGCTGGGACTGGGTTGCAGGAGGGGAGCCTGGTGGTACAGGCTTGGCTTCTTGGCTTGGTATATCTCTTGGGTTTTTTCATTCTTGTTCTGTTGTCCCTGGGGAGTAAAGCCCCTGAGGGAGAAGGCTTGTTCTGCATTGTACAAATGGGAGAACGGAGTCTGGAAAGGACGACAGAGCTTTGTATTTGGAGCTCTTGCCACGGTGCCTTAAAACACCTACACACAGCAGTCTAATGAACAGAGAGCCTCAGTCACACCGAGACTGTGCTCAGAGACCAGGGCCATGCCGAGAGCCTTGCCTGGAAGCCTGTGCTCTGGCGTCTGGGAGCTAGCTCCTGTCTCTACCCTGGTGGCTTAGCTACATAGCCTCCATGGAGAATAGATATTACCATTTGGGATAAAAAATAAAGATGGTTTATTTGTTGGCCCCCAGTCTTGAGGCCATTGAAGGAGGACACTATGTCTTTTTAAGATTGCCCTGATTTGAATCTCAAAGGCAACAACACATTACAGAGGGAAGGAAAATACAGCTCAACACCCAATCTGTGTGCCCATCCCAGCAGATCTCTGAGTTCCCTAACTTGGGATAACTTTGTATTTCCTCCTAGTGGCATCTGATTTTCATTTAAAAAGAGGTTTGGCAACAAGCAAAACAGAACCACACCCAGAAACAGCGTCTTTATTATCCTACCTTCTGTTTTCTGCTTGGAATATTAAGGCGTCACTTTTTCTGTGATGTGTGTGCATTCATGTGTGCTCACTGTGGTCAGAGGTCCGAGGATAGCTCTCAGCAGTGGTTCTCTTCTGCCCTTTTTGAATCCAAGGATTTAACATCCAGCCTGTGGCCAAGCATCTCTCTCTCTCTCTCTCTCTCTCTCTCTCTCTCTCTCACACACACACACACACAAAGCCAAGCACCTCTCTCTCTCTCTCTCACACACACACACACACACACACACTAAAGCCAAGCACCTCTCTCTCTCTCTCTCTCTCTCTCTCTCTCTCTCACACACACACACACAAAGCCAAGCACCTCTCTCTCTCTCTCACACACACACACACACACTAAAGCCAAGCACCTCTCTCTCTCTCTCTCTCTCTCTCTCTCTCTCTCTCTCTCTCTCTCTCTCTCTCTCACACACACACACACACACACACACACACACGCACGCACACACACGCACAGTAAAGCCTGATGTGTTGGCAGCCGGCCTCGGCCTCTGTGTGCTGGGCTGCAGATCTACCACATTCAGCGTCGGTCACCTTGAGGAACTCTGCATGTGGTTCAGAGCTGCCTGATGTTGTATGAGTGGTTTGGTAGGTGTGACTTGATTTCCCCAGTAGCTCAGGCACAGGTGGTATGACGTATATACACCCAGTCCATCCTTTTCTTGTTTCTCGATCTGTCCCCTGCTGAGATACCTAATCTGCCAGCTCTAGTAGAAATGTGACAGGAGCCACATGAAGAATTTGATTTATTTTAAAAATATTTTATTATTATTGGGTGCACCCTTTATGTGGATTCCAGGATCAGGATTATGTTGCCAGGCTCCACACAGCAAGCACCTTTACCTGCTGGCCCCAAATGTGAAGATTTTGGATATTTGGATCTTAACATTGAAAGTGGCTTGTCTGTCTCTGTCTCTCTCTCCTCCCTCTCTCCCTCTTTTTCTCTTCGTGTGTGTGTGTGTGTGTGTGTGTGTGTGTGTGTGTGTGAATTTTTGTGGTAATAGGGATTTTTAATTCTTGGTCTGGAGCATGCTAGGCAAGTATTCTACCACTGAGCTGAGTCTCCCAGCCTTCTCACACATGGAGTTTTAAATTTTCTAGAAATTAAATCAAGAACATAAAGAGCAAACAAAATTAATTTTAAAAATACTTTTTTCTCACCTTAATAATCATTATAAAGTTATATCCAGTAGGCTATTTTACATTGTTTTCCTTGGTATTAAACCTTTGAAGTAGGTATTGTGTGTTAGCCATCCTTGTCAATTCAAACCCAGATTTCAGGTAGACGCTCACAACCTTTTGTGCTGAGTGGACCCTCCTACAACATCACATGACTAAGTGGCAGGGGTCCTGGTCTTGTCTCTGTCAACATGGCTGTGGCTCTGCATTTGCCCTGGGTCCCAGCAGCTGTGGTGACGCTCAGCCAGTGCCGTCCCTTAGGCTTCGTCCCAGTCTGCTCCCAGGTGAGCCGTTCGTCGGTCTCCTCAGAAGTCACTTCTGTCTGAAGCGTTTTCAGGGTGTCTCTGTCTTAGTCTGAGTGGCTTTGGGATCCTTCTGCGAGGACAGCTCATCCACTCACAGAAGCAACTCAACACATAATGAGTCGTTTGTAGTTCTTGACATTGGTATCCCGGATGCTGAGGCTCGAGTGTGCTGCTAGGAGGATCTTACAGACGCGTTTGAGTATGTTCAGTGTATCGCAAAGGAACTCTGGGTGCAGCATTTGAGATGAGTTTCCTTAAATATGTCCTTGGCTCAGTGCTCATTCCATGTAGCATTCAGAAGCAGGACAGGCTGTGATACTGCTTCCGATGTTATATGCAAGGTGTTCACGCAGACACATAGCCCCTCCTTTGGGCCATGGTTTTGAATACTGCTTCCAAGTAGCTCATCTGGGCTGCAGCCATATATTGCTGCCCCAAAGACTTGCTGATCTTGGACTCAAGCTGGTGTGGGTATGTCCCTGAGCTCTTGCTGCGTCCTTGGTCACCACTAGTTTTTAAAAATAGATCCTGGTTGTACACAGCTATACATACAGGTGCAGACTCAACACACACACACACACACACATCACAATCACAAAGCAAAGTAGTGGTCCTAGGTGTGATTTGCCGTCTCCATGACACCCCTCGTCCAGACAGACTGCAGAGGCTTGGTTTTCAAGCACTGTGAGTTTTTTTAGTTAAATCCAGAGCGTTCTTAGCCCTCATAAACTCTTGTATAATAGTTAACCTACTCATTCTTGTTCTTCTGGCACGCTTTCTAAGACTTTGAAGCTTCTGTAAAAATCGTAATGTTTCACTGATCTCTGCTTTTCCCCTAGATATTCTCTGAGCGGCGGAGGAGCCTCAGCGCACTGAAGGCCCACGGCGCCCGGGTTGGTTTTTCCTTTCTTCTTCATCTTCCTTCTTTTTAAAAGTCAACGAGAGCCTTTGCCGACTCTGCGAAGAAGTGTCACGGAGGGGCCGGCCTGCCTGCCCTCCCGCCCTCCCGTAGCGCTGTGGCAGCTGTCCAGGGACAGCCTCGTCGTGCCACAGTCGGATGGGGTCTTTCTGATAGGGTGGGGGAGGGTCTTCTCCTTCAAGCGATTATTTTATTTTTTTATCGTTTTTAATTTTAATCATAGTGCACATATTCAAAGAAAGTATCTTTAAACACACACACAAAAAAAACCCTGAAATGTATATTTGGATTGTTTTAAGGCAATTTGAAGACACGCAACCTCAGGTATCCCGCTTTATATCGATAGCTCCTCCCCCGGGAGACGGAGAGTCACTCTGGTGGATCGGTGTACAGATTGTATATAGCGTCATTTTTACGGAAACCCTTTTGGCGTGCGTAAGGATCACTGTGTACACATTGGCCAAGTGCTTCTGTAGATAATGTCTGTGGAGTAAATATTTGACAGGCCAGAACTTGAGTCTATCGCCTTGCCTTTATTACATGTAAATTTTGAATCTTGTGACCAGTGATTTGGATTTTATTTTGTATTTACAGGGTCTGTCATTAATAATAATTAACCCCCCCCATGGAACACTCCTGATTGTACCTCAGCAGATGCAAATTTCCCTCTCGTTCACCCTACGCCCTTTTTTGGTACACTTAGAAGTTTTCCTTTTCCATCCATGGTACTGTTTCTTAGTGTTTTCAATTGGAACATATCTTGTCTCACAGAGCTTTAAATTATTCTTTTAAGTTCCTCCCAGATGAAGCACTCTCATCTAACCTATGTTGGGTTGTGCCACCGTGTCTGTACCAGATGTCCTGTCCGGCATCTTTCCAGATGGTTGTATGTAGTACAACCTGCATATCATTCTCCACCTCAAAGTGTCTGAATGCTTACACAAATAAATTTTATAACTCACTCGTTTTGCATACTATTCTTGAAACATGGCTCCACGGAGCAGATGGGGCATCCGCTCTGCACATGTGTATATGGTGAGACATGTTGAAAGACTCCAGGGGAAAGTGCCCAGATGTCAAAAAGCCAAATGTCCAGGTTATCTCCCTATGCAATTTGTGTGATTGGTTCCTGAGTTACAGCCGATGCTGTGGTTTGTGAAACTGTTGAAGCTCTTGCCCAGGACTCGGAAGGGCGGTTTTAGCTCTGCTCGAGGGGCTGGGTCTGCTGGTCCTGTCAGCCATGGGCTCCGTCCTTTCACACGGCAGAGCATCCCTTGGCAGGGTGGGAATCCCCGGTTCTCAGAGCAGGTTTGGTTGGTCCCACTTGGATCTGTGTAGTGTGTTTGTTTGTTGATGCTAATTACTGTCCCCCTTTTGGAGTGTTAGGTCTTGAGAAAGGGTTTTTTGGAGCAGGAACTTTGGGTGAACTTGGCGACATCAGCTTGGCCTTGTGCTGGTGCATAGTGTTACAGGAAGGCAGGCCAAGGCTAGACGTGTCTGATGTGAGACAGTTGCTTAAATTTATTAAGTGGGGTCTAGGTTTTTAGACTATTAAATTATGATAGTCTATTATTAGAAGTAGTAGATTTGGGCTGGAGTAATAATTTCATCCAAGGATACATTTTGGCTAGGGGAAATAAAGACAATTGCGTTTTTCTTTTTCTTTTTTTTAAAATTGAGTCTATGGGTCATGTGTGCAGTTCCGCCAAAGACCAGAAGAGGGTGTGAGATCCCAGTCTTGGGAACTGTCGGTATAGGTGAGCTGCCCTGTGGATTCTGGGAACTGAATCTGGGTGTTCTGCAAGAACAGCCTGTGTTCTAATTGCTGAGCCATCACTCTGGCCCCAGTACAGTGTTATTTTATACCAAGTATGCTACCTGGAACAATAGTTTGAGAATATTTTGTGTGTCTAGAGTACTCTGCTTTGGAGTGCTGTGGGGTTTTGTTTTTTTGTTTTTTTTTTCCTCCTCTGTACGAGGCTTGATGTATAAACCAAAGGTTGTTGCAGGAAAGTCACCAAATGAACCTGTTCTGCAGAGCGCTGTTCACTTGAAGAGCGTCCCTGGGGGGCCACAGGCATCTCTAGTGGAGAGAGCTCGTCAGTTTTGCAAGTGGGTAGTGATACAGTGGTAAAGCCAATGGTCTTCTCTCCTTCCAGTGCTGGTACATGAACCGGGACTTGTGTGTGCTGGGTCAGTGCCTTCCTGGGCTTCCCTTGCAATCCTTGCCATCCGTCTTTAACAATGTAACAGTTGTGGCTGAGCTGCTGAGAGGATTAGATGCTAATTAAGCAAAAGCTAATGGATACACTCGGTAGACCACAGGCACGGGTTCCCATCTCCTGTGAAAGCAACAGATGGTCTTTGGGAGTTTGTTGGAAACCTTGCTGCGGATGTGGGGTTGACAGTTTTAAAGTGGATTGCCTCATCATCCAGTCTCCTCTGTGTTGTTACACTGTAGCACAAAATCAATTAGGTGTTCTATGGATGTTTAGTTTAGCTCTGGCTAGCTGTATTCATTTTTTCACTGCTAGTCCTTTATTCAGAGCAGGGCCTGTCTCAGAGCAACACCGGTACCCGTTTCACATCACAGGCTACTGTGGGCGAGCTCAGCATCACCCACAAGTCCCTCCACAGCATCCTGTCCCCAGATCACGGCAGCCATGCCACCAGTCTGGGAAAATGAGCGCCTCAGAGAGCAGTGAGGCAGGCCGAGTGCTGACTGCTGGGCTCTGGCTCACAGACTGTCCGTCCTTTGGGTAGGCCATGTTGGCCCTCGTCAGTGCCGAGATTGTAGGTGTGCCCCACATGTTGGCTCAATGATGGCTTCTTTCCCCCTCGCTATTGCTATCCTAGTAGGTAATGCCCTGTGATGTGGAACCAGCCACCCGTGCTGACTGGGAGACGGTGGGTTCCTTCCTAGCAGCTGGGTTTCTTGTTGAGCTCCTTGACGTGGTTCCTGGTTCTGTATGTGGTGTCTTCTACTATTCTTTGGCAAAACCTGTAATCGTATATGCATTTTATTTCTTTAAAAACCTGGCTTCTGTGTTTCTGCTACAAAATACTGGCAATGAAGGTGGATCCCTGAGCACGCAGTTGTCGTGCTTGTTCAATAAAGCTCTGGAAAGCTGTTGATGTGTCTTGTGTCGTGGCATCGGTCAGACTCCGTCTCCTCCAGCGGCTCTGCTGTACCCCTGCTCACTTTCTCTGTAGCTGTCTGGAGAACTTGTACTTACACTGCCAAAGGAAGAAGTCATCTCGTCTCCAGCCCTGTGGGAATTTGGTGACTCAGAGGGAGCCTGTTCCCAACATTGTTGGGTGCCTGGTGATGGTGGGGGGTCCCCTAGGCGATTCCTGGTAGTGTCTGGGGAGCTTCAAGACCTGTCTGGCCTTCTTGCTCGGGTGTACCTCCCTTTACTCATCAGTGTGCTACAACGTTGCATTTCTTCAGAAACAGTGCCCCTTCCCATCCACCCTGTACCACCCTTTTGCCCCTACACAAAGAGAAGACACAAGGTGGTGGTTTTTGCCTCAGACTTGTATGTGCTGGATCGTGGCGTGAGGTATTTTTATTCCCTTTTGTTAGTACTTAGAACCATCTGGTACATTGTAAGGCAAATGATTGACAAGTCTTACTCCTTATCCATGTGAATCTGATACCAGCGCAACCCCTCAACGTGGGTGGGCCTGTTTTCAGGAAGAAGGCCCTCACTGGGGTGTAGGGCACAGGGAGGGGGACTGCTGACCTGGCCGGCTTGCATTATAGAGGGCTCTATGCATGAAGGGAATGGCAGTCACCCAGCCGCCCTAGAGAACAGGCAAATATTTTTCCACTGGGAGGTTCAGGTAGAGTTTGGCAGCCAGGTCTCCCAGAGGAGTTTGTCCAGGATGTGGGCTGTCATCCTGTCTGTACCCCATGCCCAGAAGGAATGAATATAAAAAGAGAAAGACTTGGAGACAGGCGCAATAGATACTACTAGAGAATGTGCAGGTTCAAACCAAACCACGACCTTGCGGGGAACTGGGGCCAATCACCGGGGCTGGGACTACGTACCATTACCATACGGTGCTTCTTCCAAGAAGTTCACTCAATGCCCCACAATGTAACAGCACAAATGGCCCCAGTCAACGACATAACAGCTTTTCATGCTTGTGAAACAGACAGCAAAACAACACGGCCTAGGAGCCCCCACTGTACACGCCATACACAGGGCGGTGACGCCCACGTACTGCACTGGGTATCTGCTTCTCCACAGAAAACAACCCCACTACGTTTTGTCACAAACAGTTTGGTCAACTTCCACCAAGAAAGTGGGTGTGGCAACCAGGGTCTGCTGGAGCCCAACCCCTTTAGTGGAACGGAGTACTCCACAAATTGCTTATTTGAGAAAAGTGAGTCCTACGATTGTCCTATTATAAAAGTAGAAAGACTGGGGGGAAAAATGAAATCCAAAATGATCTCATTTACTTAAGACTGCGCTGTGTGTTGTGAACACTGGAAAAATCCATTTGGAAAACAGCAGTCTGCAGGTGAAAAACTCACTCGCCGTGTCCTCTCTGACACGGCGAACGGTCACGTGGCCCTGCGCTGGCTGCCCTGCAGGGTGAAGACTGTCATTTGGCACTCTTGATGACAATGTGTCAATACTGGCACAAGCTAAAGCGCCCCTGGAGAATGGCAAGGCAAGCCCTCACACCCCCTAGGCCTGGAGGGAAAGGCTGTCCAAAGAGATTAGTGCTGGAAAAGAGAGAGGCCTGTGAAGGGAGGTGGGCGAGAGCCACTGCAGATCGTCAGTGTGTTCACACGGGTGGACGTCACTGGGCTTCGTTATAGCCTCCAGGAAAGCAGCCTTGGCTGGCACAGCCAGTGGGCGTGTCTGGCACAGCCAGGGGGCGTGTCCGGCCATCAGTACAGGTGAGATTCTTTGTGACTCGGGATGTGGGCCCGGGAGGATGAGCTGGTGGCACTTCGGATGACTTCCATCCACCTAAAATGATGCGAGGAAGGGACATTAAGTACTAGGTGACTTTGTATGCCCGTTTCTGGTTTATAGCAAACTTAACGCCGTTGGTCGTTACTTCCAAAGACAACCGGAGCTCATCAGAGATGCCCTTGTTGCTCGAGCAGAGGGTCCCTGTAATCGTTTTGGGGGAGTAATGTTTGGGAACCGTCAGCACATTTCACGTGCAGTTCCGAAGACATGGTAAGGGGATGGATTCCCAGAACCATCCTGTCCCACTTGATGGGCCCATCTCGTACATTTGCAAGAAACCAGGCCGCGCTGGGTCTGGAACATGTGGAGTCCACACGCTGCTAGTTGTCACAGTTGAGGGTGTTACTAGCTTTCAGGGTTCAGGGACATGTTCAGGATAACCTGTCCCAAGTTACCTGGTCCAACATGTCTTGAGTGTGGGTAAAGTAGACGGCCTACTCTTGGGATTCAGCATGCAAGGCTTACAGCCTTGGAGGTATCTCTCTAGAGCTTTGAGGATCGTAACCAGTGTTGCAGGATTTCCCTGTCCAGTCACATTAGGGCAGGGGAAGGCCTGTGATTGGACAGGGAAAAGGGAGGAACCAAGATGGCTGCTGACATATACCTGTGTGACGTTTTTTTTTCCAGCCACAAGCAGCTATGATTTCACAAGGTTAGAAACATTGGGATAAAGCTTTTACCATCATCAGTTGGCTATGAAACTATTATATTGACATCTTGTAAATTATGATATTATCGATACATAAGTCCAATTGGTTAGTTAAGAGTCTTGTTTCTACTGGGTAATTAGGTGTTGAGATGGCCGACATTGGAGTGCATGGGCTGGGGCGTGGTTGCAAGATGAACTGGGGTGGGGGGTTGGGCTGCTGGAGAGATGGCTAGCAGAGGGACCACTTAATGAGGTCACCCGGCGGGGGCCCTGTGCCCCGTTGACTGCCTGCACTAGTGCAGGAACGTGCAGGTTCATTTTTTTAATATTTCTTGCAACAGACCAGTGGTTCTCAGCTTTCCTGTTTTAGTGGCTACCTCATAACTCTAACTTCAGTACTGTAAATATCTGAGTTTTCTGACAAGTCTTAGGCAAACTCCCTGTGCAGGGGTCGAGACCCACAGGCTGAGAACTGCCGGTCAGGGTGGAGAATTGCCACCTTTCAGGCTCATTCGCGAGCAGTTTGGCTTAGGGGTTGCTGGTTGGATTCATGGCCATTTGCTGGGGATCGTTTCTACTTGGCCTGTTGTTCTAGAAATGCTCTGGGACAGTGAGGGAACAAGCCTTCATCCCGACAAGTGGCAAGGCCAGAAGAGAACTTGCTGGGGGTGGGAGTATTGGGGAGGGGACCACCGCATGTTGAGGCCTCTGATTGTTACTACAGTCCAGTGACCTTGGTTGTCTTGTGGTGCGATGGGATGCATTTTCCAAAAGCCCAGTTCCCTTTGGAATGTAAACTCCATCAACAGCTGTAAGTCAGAGTTCATGCTGGAAATGGTGGCAGCCTGTTTCCCTCCTGACCCCTGGTCTCTGACCACTCCGACACTCAGGGTTCTTTCTTTCTGTGGTCGTTAGCTAGAATCATCCTTTGGGTCCGTTATGGCCACTTGTGCCCTGCTTCCCCCTTACGTGTGTCTGTTGCAGCTTCCTGGTATGACGTGCACATGGTAGAGTAGTAAGAGCAGCGTTGGCTGACGTGTGCTAAGCTTACGTGGTGGGAGCTAACGTAACGCCACGCTGTGGGGCTGGGAATATGAGACAGATCTACAGAATGCACACAGACTGCTCAGGAGAGATGGGCCCTGACGTCAGTAGGGGGCCACCGTCCTGCAGGTGGGTTGTACAACCATGGGCGTATGTGTGTGGGGGGTACCTACCTTTCAAATGTGTATTCGCTCTCAGCCCTGAAGTAGTACACGTGGGACTTGAAATGTAGCTTGAACACGTAGTCCTTGTGGATGTTCTCAGACTCCGAGGGGATGGTGAGAGAGTAGCCCAGCAGAGGCAGGCTGGCGAGGGGGTGACTGTCCTGTAACAGGGTGCAGAGGGGGCTTTGAGGAAGTGGTCGGTGGTGGTGGGTAGGGTTGCTGTTCTAGTCAAGGGCTCCTGCTCAGGGATATGTTGGACTGGAGGAAGCCAATCTTGGCCAGGGTGCCGTGGTCTCTCCAGGAGGAGACATGCTCTTGTCTCCTCCAGTAGAACAGTAGGCATCTGGCTAGGAGGCTGCCCCTGGGACCCCTGGTGTGTTCACCTAAAGATCCTCAGTCTGCCCCCCACATAGGGCAATGCCTGGAGCCACCAAGAGGTCTCAAGATTCAGAAGGGTCTCTCTCTCTCTCTCTCTCTGTCTGTCTCGCCCATCTCTTGGTTTTTCAAGACAGGACAGCCAGAGGGCTGTCCTGGAACACACTCTGTAGACCAGGCTGGCCTCGAACTCAGAAATCCACCTGCCTCTGCCTCCCAAGTGCTGGGATTAAAGGCGTGCGCCACCACCTGCCCGGCTCCGTCTCTCTTTTTATAAAGCTCTTCTCCCCCCCCCCCCAGCTGTGTGGCTGATAGCCCATCTCTTCCCTCCTCCCAGGAAGCTGCGGAATGGGTAGCTTGCCCACCCTGGCTTTTTCTTTCTAAAGACTATAAATCGTCCTCCGGCTTCCATGTGTCAGTTTTCTCTCCCTGAGCATCTGTTTGTGTGTACTCTTAAATTCAACAACACCAAGAGGGGACTCCCAAGACTTGTGCCGACACGTCTCTCCCGCCTTTTATTTCTTCCATTGGCAGAGTGAAAAGCTCATTTCTACTCCTTCCCCACAATGCAGCATCGAGTCACACACACACACACACACACACACACACACGCGCGCGCGCACGCCCCCGCCCCCTGCTTCCCTTGCAGAGCAGTAGCTAGCAAGGCAGCTCATCTTTGAGCAACTGGATGTCAGTTTTCATTTAGAGCCGAAAATCTCCGATAGACATGGCTGGTCCTGCATCCCTGCGTTTCCCAGCACCAGATTCTTTGTGGCTGTCAGGTGCCTTCCCTGTGCTTCAGGTTAGGGCCAGCCGCCCCGTGCGAGGCGCTCACCTGGTGTGATTTGTAGAAGAACAGACAGAAGTTGGTGAACACAACCCACAGTTTCTGCCAGCCATTGCTGTTCTTGAACTTTCTCAGCAAGTTCCCAGAGAGCTGGTTCTGTGGGGGTGGGGTGGGGGAAGGGTGGGAGGTGGTTAGAAACTCTGGGAGTTGGAAACAGCAGGTCCATGGCACTCAACTGCGCCTCAAGAGCCGGGGAGCCTCTGTGGGCGGGTTCGGAGTCCCTAGCACTGAGCACGGGTTTCCCACAACAGACATCCTTCATTGTACATGGAGAGGTCATCAGGCTGGATGATGAATTCCTGTCACCTGTCCTAAGTTAATTCCTGCCCTTACACAGGTGTGAGTCCGTACTACAGTCACCCTTGAATGTGACGTTATTAGGGGGTTAGGTGGTCAGTCATACTGGGGCTGGGAAGGGACCTCGGTCCTATGTGAGTGCGTTGTAAGGAAGTGATTCGGGACGCCATTCAACACCAGAAGCAGAGGGTAGAGTAGGGTGTCCACGACCAGCCAAGGAGCTGGAAAGGGCACAGAGCGTCCGTCCCTACAGGGGCGAGGGCCTGGCTCACTGCAGGCTGGGATCCTGGACCTCTGACCACCTGAACTGTGAGAAGTCATCGAAGTCACTGGGATTCTGGTCTTTTCCCTGGAAGATCCAGGTCTATCAGCATAGATCTCAGGAACGGCTCTATGCTGCCACCTAGTGGGAAGGCCCGGAAGTCACTCTTGTTGAATTCCCGCAGTTCCTGGAAGCATTAATCCTTGCTGTGTGTAGGAAGGGCAAGGAAGGCACAGACCTGGCACCAGCTCCAGTGAAGAGGTCTGTCCACCTCCTGATAAGCCAAACTTTCACCCTGCTGTCGAGTGACATGAGCGGAGGGCACGGAAAGAAGGCGGAAGGTGTCCAGTAGGGAAGGCTAATCTATGCCACCCGGCAGTTCACTGAAAACGGTTAGGTTGGCAAATTGCATATCTGTCGCCACACAGTTCAGCACTCCAGGCTGAAGGGACAGCTCTGCAGCCTCAGGTGGGTTCCCGGCACCCACACCGGTGGATCACAGCGGCCTAGGTAGCTCAGGCTCTAGGGATTCAACAACGTCACTGGTCTGTCATTGTGTCCCCCGTCACCAACCTCGGTGAAGCTCGTAGTGTCTGGCCTGTCACTTGCCACCGCACTCTGCCCTCTTAAAGCTGAGGCCGTGTTCATGTGGGTGGCAGAATCTTAAGAGTGAAACACCTAGGAAGTGAGGCCAAGAGAACGTCTTCCTGGCAGCATCATATGGCCAGCAGCCTCACAGAGCGGAGCCGCTGCGTCTGGAGGTACTGCCTCGCCCAGGATGGTCCTCCGAGGGTGGTCCTCTGCTGTTTTCAAGCATAGGTCCTGCTCTCTACTGTGACATGCCTCACTTGGGATGCCCTCACACACAGGCCAAGATGAAGGGTGGTATGGAGTGAGGGCAGCAAGCCGGCAGCCTCTCACCAGGCAGGGCTTGGAAATATGATCACAGGACATCAAGACTAGACACTCACGGGAAAGGGAGTATGTGGGAGCCCTAGAGTCTTGGCTGGGGTCCCTTGGAAATGTCTTCAGAACACAGCTGTAGTAGGAAACTGCGAAGGTCACTTGCAGAACACAATTCTAACACTCTTGGGATGTTATCTTAAAGAACTCGAGTGTATACCTCCTCCAATCTCTTCAGGTCAAAGAACCAGCAAGCCACTACCATCCTTGGCTCAGTCTTTCATGTGACATTGCGGGGCCCACGCAAGTCAAGAATTAGAACTTTGCACATTTTAAAGAATGAGTGGAGCCCTTTTCTGCAGAAGCCCGTGTCTCCCACCGGGCCAGAGTTGGAGGAACTGAAGACATAGGAGACACGAGCAGCCACACCACTAGAGGGGACCGGGGAGCCTCGCACCAGCAGGTGCTATTGGTAACGCGACAGGAGACAGCTTTGCTGTTCCGGTGTTTGCCAGGCTCTGCAATGGCTACTTTGAAGTGGGATTTAGAAAGGTCTGGAAGCTGTGTGTGGTAAGCCAGTGGAAGGCTCACCTTCAAAGCAGCTTTTCAGGCGCGAGCCACTGAGCCCATCTGGAGATGCCTGCCCTGGGGACCCTTCTTGGGATGTGTTCCGTGAACTGTAACCGTGCCCTGCTAGACTTGGCTACCCCCTGGGTACCTGATTCCACAGCTGCCACGATGTGTGCGGCTATTGGTTGGGTATGGGCGGCACTGCTGTACAGAAGCAGAATCTTGCCCTTGGCTAACTCCATGGAAAGAAAAGATAATGCGGAGAGCAGAGGAAGTGAGGAGGCTCACAGGCGGCAGGAAGCCAGTTGGGGGGGATCTACACTGCTCACAGAGAGCGCAGGTCCGCCCCGCCCCAGCTGTAGGATGGCTATAGCTCCTTATACCCTTAGGTTGGCTCCTATGCGCCCCCTAGCGAATCACACAATGGTGCTCTCAGTGACCGGGCACAGAGGCCCCTCGGTAAGCTGGAGGTGAAAGCTATCTCAGGCCCCGTTTTCATACCTCCACGGCGATGCTGAAGTCCACCATGGAGACACTGGTGCTGCGATGCCAGCACACGTGCACCATTGTGTTGCCACGGTGAGGGGCCTGGCGCTCCAGCGAGGTCCGAGAGGCGCTCAGGTCATCTTCTGACTCCTGGTCAGCCGCTGTGGCTTCATCCGGGGACTCTGCAGGACGTTATCAAGGGCGGTACTGGTGTGTTCCTCTTCCCTAAGACCAGTCTGGAGTGCTGGTAAGGCTGCGGGTTGGGACTCCCAGTGTGGTCCCCTCCACCCAGGGTGCCCAATGAGTAGGATTCTAATGAGGCCTCCGTGGGAGAGCATCCTCCCAGAATCCCCTGCCCTGGCTGACAATCCTTCCTGCATGTAGACACTGGGCCTGTGGCCTGCTTCCCCTCTCTGTGAATATCGGCAAATACCGGGCAATGTTGGCTTGGAACAGATGACACCCTGGTCCCTCTCATTCTCAGGAGAAGTTAAGTTTC
The DNA here is from genome assembly GCA_036184795.1 of Tokudaia tokunoshimensis. Lineage (NCBI taxonomy): Eukaryota > Metazoa > Chordata > Mammalia > Rodentia > Muridae > Tokudaia > Tokudaia tokunoshimensis. The sequence goes on from BTHU01000011.1 coordinate 3,405,472, forward strand.
TTAACCTTTAACATTGATCCCTAGAGCACGGATAGGAGGCCTCCCTGCTAGGGGTTCTAACTGTGTTCTCCCTCTGTGAAGCAGAGCCCTCCCTGCCTCTCCCTCATGGGGCAGTCCTTGCAGCCATAGCCTTGGGCACAGCACTGAGGACACACCCACACCACTTACTGTTGTCAGGGGGACTGCTGGCCAGGAGCTCGGGGGTGGGTCCATTGCTTTTCTCTGCCAGGTCAATGGCCATCTGGATGTCCTCCATCCATTTTTCCATTTCCGAGCGGGAACTGAAGACAGAGATGAATGACATCGGCTTGTCAGACCACGGCCAGTCAAAGGCAAAGAGGGAGAGGTCAGGTTCAGGAGTTACCTGGCGGCCACGATGATGGACTGCCGCTGGCCCCGCAGGGTCAGGCAGTGGGGCACACCCCACTCCTCCTCACTCTCCTCGATCTGTGGAAGGAGAGTATATCGAGTCACGCAAGCCAGGCACCGGGTGCGTTTGTGGACACTCACCAAACTGGCTACCAGACCGGTAAAGGCAGAATTCGGAGTGGGACTCAGGCCCCAGACAAGCCGTTTCCACAGTCAGGAAGGGCGCTCTAAGGTAAAACTCAGAAAAGCCAAGGGACACACTGCATTAACTCCTTTTGACAGCTCATATACTTCCTCTCCACCTTCTGAGGAGGTTGCCATAAGCCAGGTCCCTGTGCAGAAGCAGGTGCCCTGTGGATACCTGATGAGCAGGATGCAGTGTGGGGCCTGCCTACCATGCACCTTGGTGAGGAAGACTGGCTTTGTCCTCACTGAATAGGACCAGCAATGAGACGAGAGAGGCACGCTCATATCATACAGCCTAAACGCTCCCCAGATTCTACGAAGACCATCCTGGGGCCTCACGTGTGCAGATGAGGTAGGGTGTCTCCAGGGTCCTCCCCGCTAGCGGACCCTGAAGGATCTGCTCTCCACAAAGAGGGCATGCCCATGCCGGACACTTACCGTCATGCCATAGAGCGGGAGCTGTCCGTGGACTTTAAACTGATTAGACGCCGTCAGCCCCCGGCTGGTATACAGCAAGACGTCGTTGAACTAGGGGTGCAAACAGAAGTGCGCGTGTGTGCGTGTGTGCACGTGTGTGAGTGCGCGTGTGTGCCGAGCGGGTCCCTCTTACCTCCCAGGTCCTCCCAAGGGAGTGGACGGGGGCTAGCCTCAGGACAAAGCGGCTTGCCCCACTCACCAGGAAGAACATGCGCTGCTGGAGGCCCTTCCCGGAGAGCTTGCTGAGGCTGCCCAGGCGGATGAACTCCTGCAGAGCAGACGGAACCTCAGTTTACTAAGAGGGTGCGGGTCTCAGTGGTGCCTGGCCTCTGGCCTCCGCAGCCCTCACCCTGTCCTGTGACACTGCAGCACTCAACAGTGGTCACTGTGGTTTTTAGGGGCCGGTAGCTGTGGAGTACGAATGAGCAGCGGCAAAAGAATCTTAGGAAGTCCGCCTCTGGAGCCCTGTTTTCCCGGGGTCTCACAGGAACAGGCGCATTAGCAAACAACGGTGTTGTGTGTTTTTAAGAGGGGGGTGGGGGTTCCTTTCTTCTTCCTTTCTCTCTCTCTCTCTCTTCTTTTTTTCTCTTTAAGACAAGGTTTCACCACATAGCCCTGGCTGGTCTAGAACTTGCTATATAGACCATCTGGTCCTGAACTCCTAAGTTCCACCTGCCTCTGCCTCCCAAATGCTGGAATTTAAGGTGTGTGCCACCATGGCTGGCCTAAGATGAGAGTCTTGCTAGGCTGGCCCCCAATTCCTGAGCTTAAATAATCCCCCTCCCTCAGCCTCTGGAGTATCTGGAATTATAGCCATGGACCAGTGTCTAGTAAAAGACACATAAGATCTACCGCTTGTGATGACCACCGTCGACATCAGTGTTGCCTGATGAGAAGCCACCCTCTCTAACGGCCTCTCATCCCTTCCTGCTTTATTCAGACGACTGTGACCAGTTCAGGGAGGCAGCCTGGTGAGCCAATGCCTGCATTCGTAAGGCAGCACCGAACCTCGCAGGGACCTGCCAATTCCAACCTCACAAGTAGACAAACGCCCTCTGCTGAGCGGGTGGTATGTGTCTGACGCATCTGTGCGCTCCTGTTAGCTCCTGAAGTTCAGTGTTGTTCCCACGTCCAGACAGATGAAGAAAATGATTAAGGAACTTGCCCAAGAACATCTGGCTGGCTCACAGGTGACAGACCCAGCACCTGGTAAACCCCTGTGATGCTGGGCTGTGTGGCTGCCATTCCAGGAGAGATGGCTGCCAGGATCAAGGCTGTGACTGCGGTGGGGTAGGCCGGGCTCAGAGCGGGGCCGCCGAAGCCTCCAAGCAGACCTGATGCAGCATCCGAGGTAATCCTAACAAGTCGAAGCTACATCAGTCTTAGTGCATAGGGCGCTAATGTGGAGAATCCCACTTCAATGGGCAAGCAGGCCCAGATTGTTTGGGTACACCCAAATATCCGAGGCTTCTCCCATGGGTCTCGAATCATATGGATTAGAAGTTTCCTGGGCAAGGGCTAGGGGAACCTCTGTGGTAAAGCGCTTACTGTGCGAGCAGAAGGTCCTGAGTTTGAACCTTAGCATCCATGTAAAATGGGAAGGCATGGTGGTGTGCACCTGTGATCCCAGCACTGGGAAACTGGGGACAGGAGACTCCCTGGGGCTTGGTGGCCATCCAGCCTAGCCTACACACACACACAAGCTATGGCGAGCTGAGTGTGAGAGCTCATAACCTATAATCCTAGTTCTCAGGTGGAGGAGGCAGGAGGATCAAGAGTTTGAGAATAGCCTAGAGATCAGAGGTTGAGCACATCCAGGACTGGGCTGGGGCAGGGTATGAATACAGCCAGCCATCCCATAGAGAGATCAGGTGAGATGTGATAAATGAGTGAAAAGTTATGTCTCCTGGATGACTGTCCCCTCCCCGAGGAGCATAACAGAACAAACGTGGGCTATTTCCTATCTCCCCATTCCCACTGGGCTGGAAAAAATGTACAGCATTAGCCACACGACCTCCGAGTGCCTGTTTCCGATAGGGTGCCAGCAGGATGAGGGTACCAACAGTGCACCTGAGTGTAGCTTGTCCACCACCATTCATCCCAAGGAGCTCAGACCACAAGTGAGTGTGTCACGGTCTCAGACCACAAGTGTGTATGTGTGTCACAGTCTTGGACTCTAACCCTAATCATCACCATTGCTGGCATTTTTCTACCATATTTTCCGTTTTCACTTACATAAGTTTAAAAGGCACGAATGCTTTCTTAAACTGTCTTGGCAATGTGTGTGTCGGAGGAGGGGGCCTGAGAGGGCGGGACATAAATAAGCACATTAACCAATCAGGAGGACAGAGCTAACTGACTAGGCATTCCCTTGCTCTCCCAGGTGGTGGGAGGAGACCACAGCAGCCAGCTTTGTCTTCCAACCCCAACACGACACCCTCTCTGACCCGACACCCCCACCCTGTGCCTACCCTTCCTGGGATCACGAGGTTGTCAATGCCAATCAGATCTTTCTTGAGCTCGTGCAGCTTCTGGAAGTTCTCCATCTTGATCATGGTGCCATGCAGTTGTGCCACCATCTCTGTGATCTCCGCCAGTGCGGCTGAGGGAGGGAAGCAGGCTGCAGCTTAGCGCGGATGGGACCGGAGCCCAGCGCTCAGGATGAGCTTACCCAGGATACTTTGTCTCAGCCAGTGCGGCGAGCTCCAGGCCCGCTCCATCCTCCGACATTACTACCCAGCTTGGTCAACAGACATTTACTGGGCACCTGGTGGTCAGCAGGATGGGAGGAGGTTCCGAGGGGACATTAGCCCCATGATGCTGATGCATAGAGGGACGCAGGGACAGCCTTTTGGTCTCTGTATTCTAGTCCCCGATCTGCGATGTTACCTTACGTCTTAACAGGTAACACTGGAGCCCATTCAACTTTTAAGGACAAATGAGCCCCACTAGTGACTAGAGAAACAAGGCAAACTGGTCAGGCTTGCAGAGGGGGGGTCACAAACCCTGCCCTTGTGGGTGACTCGCTCAAAGCTGGGAAGGACCTTTAGCCATCTCATCCTGGCATAACTGACTGGTAATGCCAGCGGTGTGAGACAAGATGGGAGAGTCAGGCAGAGGTCAAGGTGTTCCCCGCCACCCCCGTCCCCCACCTAGTGGGCCTGAGGTGGGAGTACTGAGTGCAAAGGAGAGGGTGTGTGCTAACGGGGAAGAATAAAAAGTGTTCTCTCTACCAGCATCACCTTCCCATAGGAAGATCTGGATGTAACCATCATACGACGGAACCCTGGGATGCTACGACATTAGACGGTCCACAGAGATCCCCCCACCCCCCAGAGGGCCCAGCATCCCGCTGCGGGTGCCGCGGGCTCGCGCATCCCTACCTCTGCAGTCCCTGAAGTCGGCGTGGCTTGGAGGATGGTGCTTGCATAGCCTCTCCAGGACCTGCTTGTAGTGCATGAGCCGGTGCAGCGGGCGCAGGAGGAAGGTGTTGAGCGGCAGGTAGCACACCTTCTGCAGTTCGAAGTCTCGGCAGAAGTGTTCCAGCCGCCGCGAGCCCTTGATGGAGGTCTCCAGGGCCTCCAGGGCCTCACTGTGCTTCCACAGGTGGGCAGCTAGGTGCTTAGGGGGAAGGAGATGGCCCTGTCAGCGCGCGCCCGCCGCGGGACTGTGGGGGCCGGGGAAACCTTTGTGCTCGTGAGTTTACACACGTGAGTCTTTGTACGACATTATTTTATTTTATTTTTTATGTTTTTGGAGACAGGGTTTCTCTGTGTAGCCCTGGCTGTCCTGGAACTTACTCTGTAGACCAGGCTGGCCTCGAACTCAGAAATCCACCTGCCTCTGCCTCCCAAGTGCTGGGATTAAAGGTGTGCACCACCACCGCCCGGCACTACTTTATTATTTCAATGAACTGCTAAACAAAACGTGGGAAACTCCCGGGAAGGCAGTGACTGGTTTGAGATACACATATATTAGGAAATGGATGAGCTACAAGCGGAATATCAGAGGCCTAATGTCCCTCGGGGATTTAGAGGCAGTGCAGGGTGGGCACGCAAGGCCAGGCTCCGCTTTCCTTTTTTTTTGTTTTTTGAGACAGGGTTTCTCTGTGTAGCCCAGGCTGGCCTCGAACCAGGCTCTGCTTTCTTTGTGCGCCTTGGGGATATGGGGCTGATGCTGGCAGGCGCGGTTCATGGTGGTGGCTGGAGACCATGTGCTGCAGAAAGACCTGGCCGTCATATGGGGATAATACCACAGGCGAGGCTCTCCTGGTCATGCTGTAACCAGTGATGTGATCTGACGCAGGACAGCACTGTGCAGAGCTCAGGGGAATTCAACCCACAAGATGAGGGCACACAGGAAAGATGGCCACAGAGCAGGCTGACTCTGCTTAGCACGGGAACGTGCAGTTTGGTGCCTGGGCTGGGGGCGGAAGGCAGAGACCCAAGGAGCAGGTACCACTGCTAACCCAGCAGGCTGCCTTTCTAGAACCCCCTGCTGCTTCCCTCCACGCTTTAGGAGACTTCTTTAACACCAACAATAAAAACCAAACCAAAACGAACAAACAAAAACCAGCTACTCAACTCGCTCTTCCCCTCCCCAGTCTATTTTTAGTTTGCTTGTGCGGAGCCCCGTGCTGCAAACCCTTGTGTTCAGCATGGCGCTGAAATGCCTTAGAGGCTGAGGAGGCCAGCTGAGCACAGAATGTCAGGGGCGCGGTGCCTGGCACGGAAGGCTTATTTTTAGTCTCGTGCTGGTTGATGGAAAAGGCAGAAAAGCAGCTTTTGGTGGAAGGGCGGGGACGGGGGAGTTCTTGGCAATCAGGCCTTAGAAGGTCACGTGGTGGCTGGTGATCGGCATGGAGGACATGTCCCTGGGAGTGGGGGGAAGGGCAGACAACTCTCCCCCACCATTCCCGAGTCCTGCAGCTATGCTTCCAAATTGGGGGGTGGTGGTTTTTCTTTTCAGATAAGTGAGAGCTAGAATGGGCTGAGAAGAGTATGTGGCATGAGAGGGGCCATCTTAGGGATGGCCAGTGACTGAGGTACACAGCTATCAAGTCACATCCTGGAAGAAAGAAGCTAGTGGGGGTGGGGGTGGGGGTGGGGGGGTGTCAGGCTGTGCCTGCACCAGTCAGTCGACCACGGGACACTCTGAGGAAGATAGAACTGGGTCGTCACAGCCCAGGCTGGTCTCAAGCTTGAGGTCTTCCCGCCTCGATCCCTCCCCCCCCCCCGCCCCCAGCAGCTGGGATCACAGGACTGGACCACCAGGTCCAGCTCCACGGGGCATTTTTTAAGGCATTGATAAAAATGACTCTGTATGATGTTATCACAGTGGGACTCTTCTTCACCCTCAGAATGTCCAGTACCAAGAGTGAGTCCTAAGTGGACTAGAGGTGTAGACAGTGGTAATACTGCATGCAGTACTGTTTCATCAGTCTTAGCTGTATTAATTATATCAATGAAAATGTTAAGTATAGTGAAAACCATGAGTGTTGTGTGTGTGTATGGGACGCTATACACCTTGAATAAAACTTAAAATTGCACTAGAAAACCAATATATACACACACACACACACACACACACATATATATACATACATATACATGTATATATATATATATATATATATATATATATATATTTAAAGATTTATTTGTGTATGAGAATACATGGTCACTCTCTTCAAACATACCAGAAGAGGGCATCGGGTGGGTGCTGAGCATTGAACTCAGGACCTCTGGAAGAGCAGTCAGTGCTCTTATTCGCTGAACCATCTCTCCAGCCCCCAAAATGTATTTTTAAAAAGCTCCTCAAGATACAAAGACGCCTCTGACACCAAGGTCTGTGCACCCACCTCACAGTGCTAAGACTCAGCTGTAGGACTTGCCAGGTTGTTCGTGCTTTTCTTGATTGATACCTGGGATTGAAATCTAGCACAGGGTCTCTCTGATGCTGCCCCACACTGCAGCCCAGTACGCTTTAAATACAGTCAAACACTGATGCTACGTGCTAATCTTCACCAAAAAAGTGGGGAGGGCTGAGGGCATGGTGGAGAAGGAGAGTGCTTTGTGATGTGCAACCCATCTAGGTTCAACCTTCCAGCACCACACACACACACACACACACACACACATACACTATATACCACATACAACTCTCTACACCCCATATCAACACACCACCCCACACAGATAACCCCTCCCCACACACATACAATCACATCCCACACAGCAGGAAGTTGACAAGAAAGGTCTTGAGAAGCTCTTCATCCTAACACAATGACCTAGCCAAGTGGACAATGGGAATAAATCCAAGCCTCACAGCACCCTAGTTATGGGTGCCCCCCTACACAGTAGGTTCTCTTTACCATGGACAGCTGGCTGGATGGCTTTACCACAAATGTCGGCAGCACGAGGGGCCGTCTTATTAGGGATCATTCCTTTCTTGGGACAGTTATCAGGGACTGAGGTTACGGGCATCCCCTAGCTGCTGAGATTTAACACTTAAAAAACGCAAACACGGGCTGGAGAGATGGCTCAGTGGTTAAGAGCCCTGGCTGCTCTTCTTTTTTTTTTTTTTTAATTTAATTTAATTTTATTTTTTTAATTTACATTCCAAATCACTTCCCCTTTCCCGTTTCCTCCCTCCCCGAAAGTCCCATAAGCCCCCTTCCCTCCCTCTTTTCTCCGTTCAACCCCCTCTCATTACTCTGTCCTGGCGTTCCCCTACATCCAGTCTTTCCAGGACCAGGGGTCTCTCCTTCCATCTTTTTAGAAATCTATTGATATGCTGATTGTGTCTAGGGTATTCTGAGATTCTGGGTCAATATCCCCTTATCAGTGACTTCATACCATGTGTGATCTTTTGTGATTGGGTTACCTCACTAAGGATGATATTTTCAAGTTCTGACCATTTGCCTAGGAATTTCGTGAATTCATTGTTTTTAATTGCAGAGTAGTATTCCATTGTGTAAATATACCACATCTTCTGAATCCATTCCTCCGTTGAGGGACATCTGGGTTCTTTCCAGCTTCTGGCTATTATAAATAAGGCTGCTATGAATATAGTGGAGCATGTGTCCTTATTGCATGCAGGTAAAGTCTCTGGGTATATGCCCAGGAGTGGTATAGCCGGATCCTCCGGAAGTGTCATGCCCAGTTTTCTGAGGAGCCGCCAGACTGCTTTCCAGAGTGGTTGTACCAGCCTGCAATTCCACCAGCAGTGGAGGAGTGTTCCTCTTTCTCCACATCCTCGCCAACAACTGCTGTCTCCTGTGTTTTTGATCTTAGCCATCCTGACTGGTGTGAGATGGAATCTCAGGGTTGTTTTGATTTGCATTTCCCTAATGACTAAGGATGATGAACATCTCTTTAGGTGCTTCTCAGCCATTAGATATTCTTCAGGTGAGAACTCTTTGTGGAGCTCTGTACCCCATTTTTTAATAGGGTTACTTGCCTCTCTGGAGTTTAACTTCTTGAGTTCTTTGTATATCTTGGATATTAGCCCTCTGTCGGATGTAAGGTTGGTAAAGATCATTTCCCAGTTAGTTGGTTGCCGCTTTGTCTTTTTGACGGTGTCTTTTGCCTTGCAAAAACTTTGTAATTTAATGAGGTCCCATTTGTCTATTCTTGATCTTAGAGTATAAGCTATTGGAGTTCTGTTCAGGAAATTCTCCCCTGTGCCCATATGTTCAAGGTTCTTCCCTAGTTTCCCTTCTATTAGTTTCAGTGTGTCTGGTTTTATGTGGAGATCTTTGATCCACTTAGAATTGAGCTTAGTGCAAGGAGATAAGGATGGCCATACCACCCTGAACGCGCCCGATCTCGCCTGGCTGCTCTTCTGAGATCTCTTTATGGATGGCTCACAACCATCTGTAAAGAGATCTGACGCCCTCTTCTGGTGCATCTGAAGACAGCTACAGTGTACACATATAATACATAAATAAATCTTAAAAACCAAAATAAAAAACAAATGCAAACACAGATGTGTTCAGCAGACAAGCCGTGTGAACCAAAGCAAAGACTTCTGTATTACAGGCGTCGCTAAAAATGGGCAACTAATAATCGTGAACAATGGTAGGCGAGGATTGTGGGCTGACGCTCCTTAGCTCTCTTGGGTATATTTTCATTGTAGATGCTGCTGTTTAAAAACAGATTTGCCTTTGATGGGTTTAAAGGCCAGACTTTACTGGAAGGCCTAGATAGTCTGGCAGCTGGGTCTTTGTCATGACAAAGGAAGTCAAAACAACTGACTGAGGAACCATTTATCTACATCGTCGTTTTTAAGGTCCTGAGTGACCTTGTGTATAACTAAATACCTGTGGCTTATTTCCAATGCAGAGATTCTGCACCAGAAAGCCAGTATGCTTTCTCCAGGAATGTTCTTTAGAAAGGTGAATGGTCCGACTACCGGGTCATCCCTGGGTGCTTTGAGAAGGTTGACAGGCCAGGCTACCGGCCTCCCCTGACCCCCAACCAGTCCTGACCAGCTCACCTTCATGCCCTGAATGTTCTTCAGCATGACGTCCCCGATTCTTTGGTAATCTCCTCTGATGTGGGCATTTGAGCGGCCTTCCCTGGGGCAGGAGAGGTAGACACACAGGGTTAGCGAAGAAGCACCCAGTAGGACATCACTCTTCCGATCACCAGTGGTTCCTATGTATTTTTCTTGGGAGCACATACACTAAGTGCTGGAGGACTTCCAAACAAGCCCCTGGTTCAGTAGAGACTTTCTCTTCTGTCCAGGCATAATTCCAGCACCTGGGAGGCTGTGGTAGACGGATTGTGAATTCAAGGCCAGCCTGAATTCACAACCAACCAAACCAACAAAAGATCTCCATTTGTTTTTGAAAGGGAACCGTGGTTGGGTCTGATGGAATTTTTTTCCTTCTACACACGGAGTCATGAGATCAATCTGCACAAACAACACTTGCACCAATCAGCTTGTGAACTGACTCCATCCCTGGGACTAAGAGACACTCGGACACCACCCCAATCAGGGGCTCTGTTCCCAAGAGACCTTAATCAGAAGCAATGACCCTCCTGTAAAGCCCTAAGGAAGGAACGCTGTGACTGAGGACTGTCAGGAGATCCCATCCTGGAGGGGATGACGGGGCAGATGACAGAGAGACAGGATGGGTGGGCAGTCGGAGTTGGGGTAAGAAGGCGTGGCGCCCTCCCTCACATACAGGCCATAGAAGGTAAACGGGTCTCTAGAGTACTAGGGCTTAGTGCTTAGCAGGCATTCCTAACTCAGGGCTCAACTAGCAAAGAGAAAACAGTAGCAGTATTTGCTGACCAAATGGGTCGAGTGAGCACGATATAGGCGCTGACTCAATTTAACCCTTAAAGCAAACGTGAGAGGCAAGCTCTATCTTTCTCATTTTATCTCTAGGGAAGGTGAGTTCATGACAGACACTTGCTTGTCATGAGTATATGAGCCTGCACTTGGCTGTGGAGTCTCTAAGGCTACACTTGTACCTTAGGTGAATGGGAAGTACATTCCCATTTACTTAATTTAGTGGCAGGAATGGAGTAATAAATGAGGCATACCTTGACATCCATTGCTAAGGCTAGCTTATAGGCAAGAGACAAGCTAAACAAGAAGAAGAATAAGAACCAGGTACGGGATGTCAGGCTGAATAGAAGTCCTGCCCAGAGAGGGGAAAAAAACAAGCCAAAACGAAAAACCCCAGCCCACAGATGAAGTGTGGGGGAGCTGAGGTTTACAAAGATCTGGGAGTTCCTGGTCCTCCTGTAGTGAGAAGAGATTTCTGTGAGGGCACGTGAAGCCTTCTCCAATGGTTGTCTCTATCTGTGGCTCACCAGGGATCTGCGGGGGCTCCGCTTGAACTACCTGTTCAGACGTGGCATGGCCCGGGAGCGTGCAGACCGGTGCGGCAGAGCGAGGGTGTAGCGGCTGTGCTCCCCAGCCTTCCTGCTCCATCCTTCCTCCCGGCTGCCGTAACTGCCACACTTCCTCTCCTCTCCACTTAAACCGAGATTCTGTCCCCCTGCGCCCACCCCTCTGCTTATGGGATTCTGGAACGGCTCCTGTAACCCCTTTGCTGCCTCTCTCCTCTCTGCTCCTCAGGTCCACGAGGAGCCACTCGCCCTTTCTGCTCTCTCCTCCTTCGTCCAGGCACTCCTCTCCTACTCTCCACCGCTTCAATCCACAATGCCAATTCTACACATTACTGTTCTTCAAACTTACTGACTCGGGGTCTCAGACCTTTGGATGACTGGCCAGGGCCACCAGGGAAGACTCTGGCACACGGCTCAGACCCTGGCACCCCTGGCAAGCCTTGGCCTAGTGCTAAGTCCTGTAAGTCCTGCTCATTATCCCCTCCCTCGCTGTGAGTTTATGCTGTCTCTGGCATTTTGGGTTATTAAATGCCCAGTGAGCATAACATCTGGCCATTTTGCTGATCCTGGTCTGGCTGATAATTTAATCCACCAAAACATCTGACAAAAGGAGGCATCTGAATTCACAAGAAGTTCCTGCCTGAACGACGGATGCTTTCTGAGGATCAGAGACTTTCCTGCTACACCTTCACCAGGGCGCCTCATGAGAGCTGCGCGGTTCTTTCCTTTCCCCACCACCCTTCGTACCAGAACCAAGAAGATATCCCATCAAAGGACGACCCTTCTGCTAAGCCAGATGACCAGGTTGTTCATAAAATGACATATACCCAACCCAAAAGAGAGGGAAGGCACAGCTCGACCTAGAGATTTCCTGGAATCTACGTGGGTGACCCAGAATTTGCAGATACATCAAACGGCACATATAGGAAAGGTCTACTTAATTCAAAGAATGCAAGTTAGCTACGTCCATGACAGTGGTCTGGGTTGGATGGGCGGGGAGGGGCTAGATTCAGGCTTCTATTAAAGCAAGTATTTCCTCACTCATGGCCAAATAATAGCCCAAGACAAAAACCAAACTTAATTACTTTGCTCCTTCCATCTTGAAGTGTGATCTCGAACTTGTGATCCTTCTGCCTCGGGTTTCCAGGTAGTAGGATTACATGTACATGCCTACATATCAGGCACATGCTTGCCAACTAGTTACTTAAAAAAAATCTACTGGCATTAAAGCCTTCAACAGGGGACTTCCTTCTTGTGTCTACTTGCTGTCAGAGAGCTCTCTCTCTCTCTCTCTCTCTCTCTCTCTCTCTCTCTCTCTCTCTCTCTCACACACACACACACACACACACACACATTCTTATTCGAGAGAGCACACTGGGTACAAAGTACTGATCAGTCTGCATGCAACATGAAGCCACATTTACAGGGCATTAACTCTGGGTGACATCATGGGAACAGGCTGCAGCCATCTAGAGATATGCACAGCATAGCACATCTGTCTGCCCTGCCCTCCTGGATCAGACAGAGCCCCGAGGCAGAGGGGCCAAACACAGGACAAGCCCATGGGACTGGGAACAGGGCTCAAAGTCTTGCTGCCTCCCGTGGGATTCTCCAAGCTGACACATCTAAGGTATTTATCTATGAACATCCCAAAGGTCATTTTATTATCAAGAACATGAAGAAGTAATTATAACTTGTTCAGAACATCCTCCGGATGTTAACCCCACAAGAAGAGGGTCCTTGTTTGGAAGGTAGGACCACATATTTGTTGTCTGGATAAATTACTGCATTGTAACAGCCGAAAATTCTTTTGACAATTTCACTTAGGAAAACCATGATCCGCACAATGTGATTAATTTACTTCCATGAACATCTACATGTGACCTCATGTGCAATGTATACACAATGTGTACACATCGAGAGACAAATACTGCGCATTTTCGGGCTTTCCGGTCCTGAAGGGACACTTGTACCAGTGTGAGCTGGCCAATCACTTGGCAGCAAACGGACCAGGAAGGAAGGAGAAAGAAAAGAGCATGAAAGCAACCAATCAGAGTGGGCGAGCCCAACTCACAGTGGGACTCCCTGGGCTGGAAGCTTCTATCCCAGCAGCCCTCACAGGGGACAGACAGAGGGTGCAGGGGCTGGTGGGCGAAATCTGTCAGAATAAGTAGTCCTTGCCTCTCCTGCTCAAATCCCAACCTAGGTTCAACCCAAGATCCACTCAGAACCTGAAATGAGGTGTCTCATAGCACGCCAGTGGGCTGTGGGCACGCCTCCCAGTTCTCCAGCTAGGGCACACGAGGGCTAGCCCTGAGGGCCAGCTTGGAAACTCACGCCGTGTGAGTAACCCCGTGCAGATCTAAGCGTGTTCACAACCCCAGCCCGCTCCCTCTCCTCGCAACAAAAGGTCTACGAGTCTGCCTTGTCCTTTGGACTGATGGTGCCTCAGACGGGGAAGGTGAGAGGGTGAAGGCGCAGCTGCCAAGGGTGCCTGCGGGACCCGCACATGGAGGAGCACGGCCAACTCCTGAGAGCTGACCTCTGACCTCCATCCGTCGATTGTGCCATGTTCATTTGTGCACACGCAGAATTTTTTTTAAAGTAATTTTAAAAAAGTTAACATGGTACTCAAAGAAGCCTTCTGCAGTGACAAAAAAGTCCTTTTAAACCTGCTACCCACTATAGCAGCCATCGCCACACAACAGGTGGTTAGAGATACTGAGACGCTGAATTTAACTCGGTGTTTACGTGGCTCAGTGTGGCCAGGGGCCCGAGAGGACACACCTGCATGAGTCACCCCTGTCGGGGGCAGGGCTTATGCACCTTTCAAAAGTAGAGTGCTGTGAAGGTCAGAGAGAGGGTGTGTGTGTGTGTGTGTGTGTGTGCACACGTGTGCAAGTGTGGAAAGGATCACTCAACATGGACGAGAGAGGGGCAAAAGTGGCCGCTTTGGAGCTGAGAGCCTCTCTGCGGAGGAGCCGCGTGGGGTCCATCCAAAGGCGTGTAGCTGCAGGAAAGGGTTCCTTTCTAGAGCTGTCCCGTGCAGGCCTCAGATTCAGTCTCTGGCCAGAGATCAAGCTTAACCTCAAAGCTGTCACCTCAGAAAGGACAGCATCTGGGATGACAGCCGGGGGCACCAGAGGGGGGTGCGGAAAGGTCTGTTTGCTCCTCTGAGCTACCGAGAACCGAACCCCTCCACTCACCGCACCCCTGCCTGCTGATCAGAAAGGCTCTCGAGAATGAGGGCCAGGGTGTTCTGTATTCAGATCAAAACCCAGCATTGTGCCACCTAATGCATCTGACTAGACTCCAAGAGCTGAGGTCTCCTCTGGGCCTGAGTAGGATTTTATCTTTAAACAGGGGCAGGCCCGGTGTGAAAGCTGACTGGATATAAATGACCATTCTGCTTGCTTTCCGAGGCTTTGTGATGGTGAGGGAAAGTAATCTTGAGACAGCATATAGACAGCTCAGACAGGGCACGGGGAGCCAGCTTGCAGGCAGGGGCAGTACCACGAGTAAGATGCTGTTCTTTCCTCCTCTGGCCCTGAAGGGTCCCTGCAATTTTCTTTCTTTTGTGAAAGTGTGACAAACACATGCCCACTTGGAGAGTCCGTCTCTGGACGGGTTCTCCGTCTACCCTGGAGGCGGGGGTGGCTGTGTAACGTTTTGCAAGTCGTCTCAGACATGAAATTTCAAAGTCGGATGGAATGTCCACCCATCCCAAGGTGGAATCTAGGTGGCTTTCTCTGAGTGTGTTTGAACAGCTGTGTAAACAGGCCTTTGCTTTCAAATGAAAAAAGGAAAAAAAAAAGCGATTCAGCCGCGTCTCAGAACTCATCAAACCAGTTACTGTTTTGAGAAGGTGTAAGTTGGCTTTGGCCGGCCTGGTGCAGCCCAGGTATCCATCTTCTGCTTGGGTGTGTTTGCATGGCACAGAGGGACAAGAGTGTTAACAGACTGGGGGTGGCCGGAACATTCCAGAAAACCTCCTGATGTGAGTTCTGCCCTGGGTTTTCCCACCGTTGACAGGTCTACAGTCCCGTGGCCCCGACAAGGGGAAAACCACACATGTACCAAATCTGAGGAACTTCTGACGCAGCAAAACTTGCTATTTCTTTCTTTTAACAGTAATAACTGGAAGCAGCAACGGGCTGGGCATGGTGGCACCTGATTTAATCCCAGTACTCTGAAGGCAGAGGCAGGGGGATCCCTGTGAGTTTCGTTCAGGCCAGGCCAGCCTGATCTACAGAGCAAGTTCTAGGAAAAACCAAAACAGAACCAAATCGAAACAGAACAACCCGCCCCCCCCCGCAGCCAGAAAATCAGCAAGGGATAAAAGCTACAGTTTGACGTCAGAACACGACACCGTTGTTTTGTTTCCACACGGCACAGAGAATGCTCAACTAGAGGGGAGAGAGCGAGGCCTGCACAGGAAATCTATCGCGTCAGCAAACCTAAGAGTGTTTCAAATTCAGTTAATTTTTAAAAAGCTTAGGTTGGGCCGAGAGATGGCCCATGTTAAAAAAAAAAAAGTGACAGACGGATGCGGCAGCTTACGTCAGCCCATCCCAGCATGCCTGTAGCAAGATGGGGGGTACAGGCAGCAGAGTCACCCAGGAGCAAGTGGGCCAGTTAGCCCAGAGTGAACAACACAACAGAAAATAAGAGACCCCACTGCAGCAAGATGGAAGGAAGGCAAGAACCAACCCCACAAAGGTACCCTCCGACCTGCACATACCCACCATGGCTGGAGCCCACCCACACATATATGCATCACACATATATACACGATCAAATACAAAGCCCCAAACCCATCAGTTTTTCTCCTTTCTGCATGAGGCCAAGTACGTGGAGCCGGTTACCAACACTTGGTCTTTAAATGTATGAAACAGTCCCTTGGGGGGTATCTTCTGACTCACAGCTTATAGCTGAGCGGGTACCACTCGGCCACAGGCAGCTGGACGCCTACCTAAGATTCTGCTGTGAGCTTCAGGCAATGCCGGGGCTTCATCTGTGTGTGCTAGCAAAGTGTTTTACAACAGTCGTTTTGTTTCTTAACTACCTTAATTAACACGAGCCAACCTGTGTTTCCCATGTCATCCTCCTGCCTTTACTTCTTTTTTTCTTTTTGTTTCCCATGTCATAATACATAAAAGCATAAACCTTTACCCAAACTTTCTCCTTTCTCTCCCTCTCTCTCTCTCTGTCTGTCTGTCTACCATTGTGCTAACTCCCTTCCTAATACACTTGACTATGGCCCATTCTTCTCACGGACTGTATTCAGGTCATCGTCACCCGTTTTTTATAGGCATTATTGTCCCATGTGTTCTTCAAAGCCAGGCTAGAAGTAGGGTGCTGTGCCTCTCTGGGACACTGAACCCTCCTTTGCAGACCCTTGGCCCACTGCCTTCTGTGAGCAAAGCCCCACACATAGTCACTTACTACGTCCGTCAGCTTCTACCACAGAACACCTAGGATGAGCGACTCATGAAGAGAAGAAGGTTTACAGGGATCAAAGCCTTTCCTGGTTCACGGGGCCCCACTGCGCTGTGCATTTGGGTAGGAAAGCAGGTGGTAATGGTGTGATGATTGGTGTGACTGCCTGTTGTAACAAGCACTCATACTGTATGTAGCCCTGCTGCATTGCATGTTTGGGTAGGAAGGCAAGTGGTAATGTTGTGATTGGTGTGATTGCCTGTTGTAATGAGCACTCACTCTGTAGCCCCACTGCGTTGCACATTTGGGTAGGTAGGAAGGCAGGTGGTAATGGTGTGATTGATGTGATTGCCTGCTGTAACGAGCACTCACACTGCAAGCCAGGGATCTGAGAGGACAGGCTCCGTCCCACCATCTCCCTTGGGGCTGCTCCTCTCTAAGCTCCACAGATCATCTCTAAGAGCTACACTGGGGATCGGTCCTTTAACAAACAGAACCACAGTCCATTTCCTTCGCGCATGGAACTCGTCATGCTTGTACACAGAATAAAGAAGTGCAATTCAACTCACTCTGTGAAATGCAAACCAAAGAATCCTATGTTCAGTATTTACCGTTTACTGGGTAAAGGTGCCAGCTGCTCCCCAGAAAAGGTTACCCCAAGAAGTACCCCAAAAAATAAAAAGTTCAAGGTCTCAACCCCGAAGTCCAAACTAAACAGGGCTGACAGGAGCCTAGCAATCTGCACTTGTCAAATCCCTCCATGGCCTTCAAGTATGGCCAGGGATAGAGTTTGCACCATGGATAACTACTTTCTGGAATGGGCCGGCGCCCTCTGCTGGAGCGACCTAGAGTTGCAGCGCTCCCCACTAAGGAGCTGCTCGCTGGGCTTTATTGGAAACTCATCGGCTCAGCTCTGTCACCGGTCTCAGAGGACTAGCCTCAGGTACCAGAAGAGCGTGTCATGTGTCTGAGGCTCAGGTCCCTTTATTTTTCCGGTCATTTCATTCTGAATGGCATACAACTTCATTGCTGCATTCCAAATGGGAACCTCAGGTTGAATAGTTTGGCCTCAGACTGGCAGCAATCCTCCTGCCTCCACAGGTGGCGACACTGAAGAACAACGCAAAGCTCCCTTTTGAAGCCCATCACTTAAACTCAGCTCCTGCTGAGGTGGAGGCCATCGGGATCCCCAGGTCCCTATCCTTAGCAAGGCTGCCACCCCCTACCCCAAGGGATGACCGTTTTATGCACTAATGCACTCAGGGATTGGAGGGCTCATGCTGGCTCCGCACAGCGGCCTACAAATCAGGCGTGGGGCTCTGCTTCTCTATTAAAGTGATATTCGACGGCCTTATTCGGAACTGCCGGGGATAGCAGCCTCAGAGTGGGCTCCATCAGGACCTCGCTGTCACCGAATGTCCCCCTCCCTGCCACTTCCAATCAGAAAGCAAGGAGGGTGAGGCATGCATCCTCTGCTGCAGGAGCACAGGAGCACATTTTCCCTGCATTCTCAAATGTGTATCTGGTAGACAATCAACCCCCCATGTGTGTGACTGATGTGAGCGCCAAGGGCCTTAAAAAGGACCACAGTTTGTTTGTTTTTTTCTATAGAAGATTCTATTTTAGGTGAAGTTACAAAAGATTTTCCATTCTACAGTAAACAAAATTTTTCCACTTTTTTTTTTCATTTAAAAAATACTGTCTTCGAGGCCAGCCTGGTCTACAAAGTGAGTTCCAGGACAGCCAGGGCTACACAGAGAAACCCTGTCTCGAAAAAACCAAAAAAAAAAAAAAAATACTGTCATGTTCATCCCCCACACCTTAGGGTTTTATATGGTATTTAGTGGAGAGACTTGAGTATTGTTTTTAACCACTCCTCTTCCATTGATGGATAGTTAGATCACACTAATGTTTTAATTCTGTGTTGGATGTCTTCGCTCCTGTCATTTCATGATATTAAAATATATCCTTCATGGAGCTGCAGAGATGGGTCAGCAGTTAAGAGTACTTGCTGGACAGCTACGGGGACTGGAGCTCAGATCCCAGCACCCAGGTGATGTTAGGTTGGTTCTTATATGAGTTAGACTCCCAGCTCCAAGGGACCCTCTGCTGTCTTCTGGCTTCCATCTGCTGACAGGTGAGCACACCTGTACACACACATGCACACACTCCTGTAAGCATGGGCCTGAGCATGCACACATGCACACACACAAATAAAGCAAATATTAAAAAAAATTATATCTTGGGCTATTAAGATGGGTAAAGGCGCTTTCCACACAAGTCTGGTGACATGAGTTTGATCTCCAGAAGCCACATAAAGGTGAAAGGAGAGACAGATCTACAGAGTTGTCTCTGAATCACACGCACAAAGTAGCATGTTCATCCACAGATACCATGTACATATACAGTAATAATAAAACATATTTGTATCCTTATGATAAGGTAAAACTGTGTGCATATATGTTGCATAGACTGTATTTTAAAAGTATTCTTTAAAACCTGTTAAATGCAACACAGCATTTTATATGTGATATACACACATATATGCACACATACAACATGTGATATACACACATATGTATACACACATGTGATAAACACATATACACACATACACATATATACACACATACAACACATGTGTGGCTTCCCAATAACTGTGAAGCAAGCAACAGTGAAATGTTACCTCACAAATACTTCCTGTCCCTCTACTTACCATCCCACAGTCCCCGAGAAGCAAGCATCTTTACTTTAAAATAACCATGTAATTAGCATAACAAAATGCATTTTGAAAAGTCCCCAGTCAAAGGCAAAAGATAAGGAAGACCCAAACAGGTAGTAGTTCATTGGAAAATATTTCAAGGTTGGCTTGCCTCAAAAGACTTTTATCTCTGTTGCTTGTATGGGACAACATGAAATCAGACAAGGATGGTGACGTGAGGGTGTGGATCGAAACAGTGATGTCAAACTGGACTGTACTCACCACAGGGCAAGCCGTTGCTCAATTTCCTTCAGAAAATTGGTGTGGAACTTGTGCAAAGGTTCAAAATTCGGGAATATGAGACTTTTCAAGGCTTCGGGCATGGAGTCCTCTTTGCTGACTGTGCTCTGGAACCACTGGGAAAGACAGGGACAAGTCAGAGGGTCATGTGCAGAGGGCAGCGGGAGGCCACGCGCTTTCCCATGGGCTTCTGAGCGGTTCAGAGCTGTCAAGGGCAGAGGCCAGCCTCTCCGCTCTTCCCTTCCTGCTCCATAGGGAAAAGTGCCTTTTTTATACGGGTGCTCTCGCAAATGGTTCCCCACGGCTATTCTAGCCAGAGCCAACCTCTTCATCGAGGAAGAACTTGAACCCAGGCCTCATCCAGGCCAGCACACTGGGGAATAGTGAGTTCAGAACGGTAGGCTCCCTTCGCTTCATCCCTTCATGAAAACGCTGGGCAAGAAGATGGCACAGCGGCTGCTGTTACCACGGTGCTGTTACCAACGTGAGTGGGAACTTTGTCCCAGTGTTTGCAGAGCATCACATACAAAGCTCATCCCAACAGTGTGGGCTCCCTCTTCACGGGCTATATTCTTTCTCAAAATCTTGGGGTCAAAGTCCCCTGGAACGTCCCCACCACACACACACACACACACACACACACACACACACACACACACACACACGACCACTGTGCTTTTAGACTGGACAGGCCTGGTGACAGCAGTCAAAGTCACTTCCCCACCACGGCACAACCTACAGGTAACCTGAGGTCTCCCTCAAGGAAACACAAGCAGTTACATCTGATGATGAGCAAACCACAGAATGTTCTGGATCAGTGCCCACGGACAGTAGACTTTAATTTTCATTTTCTCTGCTTTAGGAACATCTTTCCTTTGCACTTAAAAACCACAATCATAATTTCTTAAAGAGAACATTCCAAAATAAATACACCATTGACGTTGACTGACATAACCCAGGATCAGGATGGGTAATCCTTACAATTAAAGGCAGGGAGCCTGACATTTACACAATCCCAGCCTCAAGGCAGAAGGTGAATATTAGGTTAACTACACCGTAGAAGGTTGTGCATGGGGGTAGGGGTGGGGGAGGCGGGGGAGCTGCACACACCGAAGCGATGACCTCAAGATCCTTCAGGTACGTGCGTTCTGTGGTGGAGACTTCCTTAGCAATGTAGTACGCCTTGTCGGTTGGGAATCTCTGCAAAATCCACAAGAGAACCAGACATAGTAATCGTGTTAGACTCTGAGATATGCCCTGGTCACATAGACAGTGATCTCCCGATATAGGTTCCTAATAGGTAAGATCTTTCGTTAGCTACTATCAAGCCTAAATAAAGAAGCTTATTTCCTGCCTGTGTGCTTGTGCACATGTGTGTGTGTGTGTATGTGAGGAAGAGTAGTTAAAAGAGTGACTTTTGATATGTAGTGTTACCACCAGCTAGAGGACTTAATTAAGGAAGAGTTATACAGTCTTCCAGGAAACAAGGAGAAGATCAGCCTCCTGAGACCGGGTACTATTGGCTGGCAGAGTTGGCTTCTTGAGATCTTATGCGATGGCGTTTACAGTGTCAGTGGCCAGATCAAAAGGAGATGGTGATACCAGTGTGTCACCCTGGTATCCAGGTTCTCTGGAGCCTGGGTGATGGCAGTAACCCAAAGCAGGCCACCACCGGGGTCTTGCATAGTCCTTAAGCAGTAAGTAAAAGGAAGAGCCTTAAGCCTAGCTGTTGTATTCACTTTCCACAAGGGCTTCCCGTTCCCACCTCGGTATGTACATATAGGAGCTATAAAGTGAACCTCAGCAAATGTCTGGGATCTATGTTCACGGAACACCAGAAGAGGAGGAGAATAAACCATGCACTGGCAGATGGATTCACACCGCAGTGATCTACACAGTGGACACAGTCACATGGAAAGGGATGTGCTGACTCTGCGTGCCACCCCATGGATGGCACCAGGGGACACCAGGTGAATGGAGCCAGTCAGAAAGAGACAAAAACAGCAGTCTGGGTTGGCTGTCAAGGAATGGGGAACTGTTAGTCAACATGAAAGGTTTTGTTGGGGAATACGCAACAGCTGGCCACTTAGTGCACTTAGAGCTGTGCACTTAACTGTGCACTTAGAGCCGGTGAGGCTTACGGCACGGTTATCACTACAGTCCCTCTTCCCCACAGATCTGCACCTTGCGCCGGCCCTCTTCTTCGTCGTCGGTCCTTGGGCACGCTTGGTCGTTCAGGAGCGGGCTGATCAGGGGAGAGGCCTGCTTGTTGTCAGGACTCAGGTTGGGAGACAGGGTCACATTGGCTGGGGCGGTTCCTCCCTGCGAGTTGATGGACAGCTCTGAAAGGTGAGGGCTACCAGTCAGGGAGCCTGTTTGGGGATGAGAAGTTTTAAAAGAAAGAGAAAAGTAATTTCTTCTGTGATTTGGAAGGGCTGTTTCCAACTTTTGCGTTGGTGAGTCTTTAGAACATGGCTGCCGCTGGTGGACGAAGCTTTGGTTTCCTAAGGTTCCCCACCCTCCACACCAGCTGCTCTAAGAGTTAGGGTACCCAGACAGGGTCTGCTTCACTCAGTGCAGCTCCAGTTACGTGATTAAAAATAAGACAAGAGACCTCTGCACAGATAACAATTAAGGGACCTTAAAAGCATTGCACAATCCTGTTTTCATCTGGTAGCTACCGCTTCTGCTTCTAAAAACCGCTCCAGGAAGACATGGCATCTACATCACATGAGACAGAGGGGGAAGGCAAGAACTAAACTAGCAGGCGTCTAAGCGGCTGGTGGACTCAGGACAGACTACAACACCTTGTGACAATGGGTCGCAGCTAACAGAGGTCAAGCAGCTAACCCCCCCACTCTACAGAACAGAAGCAAGCTCGTGTACCTGGTGACGTCAGTCCACATCCGCTACTCTTTGGGACAGAAACACTAGCATTACAGGCAATGGTGGTCATTTAAAAATGCAAGCTGGAGGATCCCATTATCACAGTTCCCCTTTGTGAATCAAAGGTGACAGGGTGACAGGTTGTTAAGTTAGTCTTCTAGAAAGGATATCACATCACATAACAATGGGAAAACGAAGGTTACCTAGTACAGGCAGCTGCAGGTATTAGACACAGGGTGCTCTCTGCTGATGTGATTTTGCAAGTATCTGTCCTTCAACCCCCTGAGTCTACGTGAGGTGTTTCAAAACACATTTCTATGTTGTGTTTAGACCTAATGTATTTATGATTCTGAGGCAGAGCAAACATAGGTGAGGTGTTTCGATTATAAGGAAGAGAAGTCAGAGCCTACCCCCATGTTCAGTTCTGATCCTTGCTATCCTCGCTACCCAGTACACTGTTAGGATCTCCAAAGGGCAGGTGAGACGGTTTCCCCCATCTTTCCCCTGTTCAGTTGCTTGCATGTATTTTGGAGATACAAGATACAGCAGCCTAGAACGAGGCAAGTGTGGGACAACCGTGACTCTGATCCCAGCAGGTACAAACCAGGAGGGAATCCCCGCCAGCCTCCCCTGCTCCCAGGCTGCCCTGTAAGTGGCCTTGGCAGCAGAGCGGTGAAGAGCCACCTTGCCCAGAAGACAACAGAAAGCAGCTGCTGTGCCTACTGACAGCTCATCAGTCCAGGGATCCTTGGAAAACAAGATTAGAGCAGCTGAGGGAAGGCTCGGAAGAAGGCTGCACTTAAAAAACAAAAACCCTCTCACGTTGTAATAAACCGAATTGAAGTCCTGGTGTTAGACAGAGGCCCCGTCACCCCACACACCACCAGATCCCATAAATCCCGGAGAAAAAGGCCAGAAATCGCTTCACAAATGTCAATTTTATTGACACTAGTGCACAACTGGATACAATGATTAGGAAAGAATGAAAGTTGTTAAATAGAAATAGTGACAGACTGGAATTGCATTGTTTCAAGATACTATACTATTCTCTTTTAAAAAAACCACAGAAAAACGGTACCGCTATAATAGAAGTAAGAAAAGAGAAAATTCTGGCAGTTTTGTGTCAAGATCAAAACATTCCATGCATTTGTGAGTGAGTGGCCGAGTTGAGAGTCGCTTTGATTTATCCACCAATCATCTAGCTAGATGTGGGGGCTTACCGTCAGCTCTCACGAGATCGGGTGGGCCGGTTATATGTGACGGCATGCTGGGCCTTGGGGCTGCAGTGGCGTGGCACAGAAAAAGCATTCACCTCTCTGAGAGAGTTGGAGCCAAGGATAAAAAGTTGTTAGAAAGCTAGCTTCAAGTGGGGCGGGCTGCAAGGAGATGGGTTACCAGCAGGCTGTGAACGGCTTCCAGTGACAGACAGAGAGCAGGCTGCCTGCCACACGAGGAGAGAGTAAGGTGCACACATTCAGAGACAACCACACCACCCTCCACAGGCGAAAGCTAAGGTCCTGGCTGAACTGCCCCCCACCCCCCGCACCCCTACCCCGGCAAGGCTTGCAGTGAGCTGACTGGGCAGGCCGGAAGCATAAGCAACAGAACTGGTCTTGGAGAGGAGATGCCCTGACACCTTTTAAAGAATAGAGTTGGTTAGGTTTGGAAGAAATCCCACTGGACTACCTCAGAGAGATGGTGGAAGGCTGCCCTGGTCGCCCAAGGGATAGAAAAGGCTGGCGACAGCTCAGGTCTGCCCGCAGGGTTCGGCATACATGGTCTAACCATGTCTGATTGCCTCACGGGGGATAACCAAGTTGGAGTGGTTAATTTCCTTTTCTGAAGAGGTTCTTGGGTCCGCTCATAAAAGGAAGAGGGCTGGGTGTGTAAACTGTCAGACTAAGACACGGATAAACACCAACACTTTGATCTAAGAATCCGTCAGCAAGGCTAAGGAAGGAGACGCCCAGGTTTCTGAAGCTGGGCCTATGGAGACAAGGCTTTGAAAACTTACAGGTGCTAACAGTACCCAAGTGAAGATGTCACAGTTTACCACTCAGCAATCAATAAGACATGCTGGCAAACGGCAGCTCTGTGTCCAGACTGGCAGGTGTGAAGGGCGTGTCTAAAGCAGGCAGGGTTCAAGGTCATGTAGAGTCAGTACGACTACACAGAATTGGGTTTGGTGACACGGTGCGTGTCTCCAAGTGGGGGGAGTCACAAAGCTTGTTGAGTCAGGCATAGCCCCAGGTGGCAGGAGCAGAGAAGAGGAGCCCATCAGGCACCTTCACCCTTATGCTGTGGAATGACTTGGGCTTTTGTTCTTTAAACCACCATTTCCTGATGACAAATGACAATAAGCGAACCTTCTTCATCAGGGAGCTACAGGTAAATCAGTCTGTAGGACCCTACAAGGAAGCACGTGGACTGTAAGGCAAGAGGTGGGGAGGAATTTAAATATATTAGGGAAAAGATCAACTGTTCACTGAACCTCTGGAAATTTCGAATGGCTTTATAAAACATTGTTCCCTACTTCTAAAAGTGGCCACGCATTTCCTCGGGCGCTCAGGTTAGTAGCCCCCAGTCCTTTGTCTCTCCCCAGCGATGTCTTCCTCCCTCACTAATCTGTATGAAGGGGTCTGCATTTACGTTGGCCCAACAGGCCAGCAATGCCCCACCAACACTGCTCTGAGGGCACACGGTTCTGGCAAAGGCCTTTTCAAATCTTCTTAAATGGACACTTTGTCAGCCCACAAATAATTATGGGACTTCAAGCTGGCCCTGCTGTTTTTATGGATTTCAATCTATCAGCCACAGCAGAGCCTGCCTTTACAGCTTCATCATTTTCATTTAGAATGCATTCATAATTCTCTCCTCGCCGATAGGAGGCTGAGCTCAGAGACTCAGAACAGGCTCTCCATCAGAGGAGATGAAATGGCCTGGCTGGAGGGGGCGCTTCTAGAAGCAGTCTAGCTTCCTGCCTCTTGGCTCCTTTGAGGACTGGCACCTGCTCAAAGACCACTAATAAGACAAAGATCACTAATAAGTGATCTGCTTCCTGGGGGTGGGGAAGGAAGAGGGACAGGGAGAGGGAGAGGGAGGGGAGAGGGAGGGGGAGAGGGGAGGAAGGGAGGGAGAGAGAGAGAGAGAGAGAATCCAATCTATTTCTCAGGTAATTAAAATGGCATCTCACAAGCTTCTGGAAGTGTCCTGCTTTGTAAACTAGTCAGTAAGTTGATTAGTGTCTAATTTTTAACTTGATAGGCATTTTGTGTGGGTTCTTTTCCTGTACAAAAGAGAAGTAGAAAACCTGACGATTTAAAAAAAATAGAAACTTGTTATTTGGTAAATATTAAAACGAGAACATTGGTGGTGCTGATAATTTCTACTTTCAAAGTCTCTTCGCTATTCCCCAAATAAACTTACTTCTTTTGCAAGTTTTTAGATGCTGTGATCCTATCTTTTGTTATCTGGCTCTAAAATATAGATTTTTACCTACGGACCCAGAAAATCGGAAAGACGGAAGAAATGCAGGGCTCTTTCTAAACCCACGGCTTCCCACTAAGAAAGAAGATAATGGAGTCTTGACAGAGATCATCTACTATGAGCACTAACTACCCAAGGAAATCACTACTGCACTAAGTCAGAGGTGGGTCCCTGCCCAGCGGACTCTATGACCACAGCTGGCTGGAATGGCGAGGTCCCCACAGGGAGGAGTGAGGTCACAGTTCACTAGTGTGAGAGATGGGGTCCTCTTCGTGATCCCTTAGGTGGCTGGGGGCAAGTTACACGCGCTTCTCAGAACCAGTGTCCTTTAAGGACAACTCAGCAAGCATCCACTTCACACGTCCCCACCAAGCCATTCAGACAAGGAAGACAGACAGACAGACAGACAGACGGATGGGGGGGTGTGTGTCACTCAGGGTCAAATGGCAGAGAGCATATGAAGCTCTTCTTGCTTACAGGGCAAAGATAAAGGAGAATCCTGCTTTGAAGATGGTGGGGAACTTGTGGCGGTGGGATGAGGGGCATGGAGTCTAGTACACCATCTTGTAGGAAGGACAAAGCTTCAGCTATCGGTGGGAAAGCGCAATTACATCAAACAGGGTTTTTCGTTTGTTTGTTTGTTAACAGCAAGATGCCCGTTAGGATGAGGTTTAAAAGCCTCTTGAGTTTAGAGTAACATGAGATATTAACGCCATGCAAACATTTGACATGAATTTGGTCTTCCATGCTCAGTCACCAAACTCATGGTTACCAGAGAGGACAGAGAGCATCCAGGTGACAGGAATCCATGCTGTGCGGAGGCTCTGCACCGAAGTACAGGGTAGAAGCGAAAGCAGACCGCATCTGAGATACATACATCCTGGGTGCCAGCCCAAAGGACAAAGAGCTTGCTTGCTGGGGATGCCATGCCCTACTCCCTCCCACCAAAGCCAATCAACATCGGGTATTTTACTCCCACTGGGGATAGGAAGGGCCCAGCCTGTGATAGGCAGGCTGTGTGAGTTCCCAAGGTAAGCTGCTGTCTCAGATGCGCTCTGTTCCACTGACCTCTGCCCCTCTTTACAGTAAACCTGCTCTCCTCCAAGGGTTTGCCCCGCCCCACAGTGCAGGGCCTTGAGAGAAGATGCGGCCACAAAAGCCAAGTCTATACTTCTCCCGGCACCTGGGTGAACACGCTTCAGTTTGTCAAAGGGCCGCTGAGCGAGCGGACTGCTGTGTTCTACAGAGGATATTCCAGGTACAAATTGGTATTTAGGCAAGGTTTTGGGTTGTTTTAAAGAAAGGACATCAAACAGCGTTCCAACAGTGCAGGGGACAGAAGGTATGCCATGCTCCAAGGATCAAGACAGAATGTTCAAAACAGAGCATCTTCTCCCAGGTAGGTACATGCTGACAAAACTGTATACAGTGGGACAATGGGAAGAATGTTTCTTAAATTTATTAAACAAATGACAGAAATGAGAATGAAGTCCCCAGCCTTTTCTACTTGAGAATTAATTCAGTGCATTAGAAAATTTTAATACAACATATTATTACCCCAAGGATTAAATGCACACACAGAGAGAACAGGAGGAAATGATGTTAAAAACATAGGCTGGGCTGGTGAGATTCGGTTAGTGAGGTTGGCAGCAATTTTCCAAGGCGGGAAGAGGTGAGGGGAAGGGGTGGATGACCCCTCATCCCTTCTAGGTGCTCCTGGAGAGAGCGGTCATTCTCAGTAGCTGAACTGTGGTCTTTCTGTAACACTGCAGGCAGAGGGGCCAAGGCCCTTCTCACAAAGGGCTCTGGAAGCCAGGGGAAAGGGAACTGAGGGCGAAGTTGCATGAGACAGACACTCATCACAAGGATGACAGACTGGTCAGCACCGTACCACATGCTCCTAAACGACCCCTCTGCTGTGCCCTACCTTAGGGACAGCTGGCCACCCAGATTCAGCCTGGTGTAGACCTGATACCGCAAAGCTCCCCGTACGCTGCGTGCTCCCTTCCCACCTCCAGACTCTGTAAGTGCCTCGGCCTAGCGCTTTACCTTCTACCATTTCCCACCACTGTTCAGTATTCTGAACTGGCCCTGCCTGGCCCCAGCAGGGAGCTGTGGCGCCGCCTGGCCCCAGTATACACAGGCGCAGCACCGACCACGGGCAGTTGCCATCCAATACCGGAGCCACCAGCGCGCAGGGGAGCCCCCTTCCAGGCTATGCCCGATGGCCGTCATGGGCTCAACGCGGTCACCCTGAACAGAGCAAAGCCCAGGCTGCTTAGAGAGCTCTCGGGAGGTTTTTAAGCTCTTCCCTAGCTTCTTTCTGGTCAGGTATTCAATTGTTTCCTTGGAGAGCAACAAGCCTCTGGGTGAGAGGTTTCACCTACGGCTTTCTGAGAGTGCTACGCTGTTCATTTGATGGAGACCTTTTTCCAACAGACCTACCCCTTCCCTCGTCCCTGCCACAGCTGACTGACGTACACATCCACACTTTCAACACTCGGAAGTCTCTCTAGGGTACTAAAGGAAGAACCACACAGCTTTCTGTCCAACTGGTGTGGTAACCAGGCCACGTGGATCTCTGATTTAAGCTGACTCCACATCTGAATCGTTATGGGATTTAGAAAAGTGCTTTTCCTTATTATTAAAAGGAAACTGATATTACGATGCTAATTTTGTATTGATGTCCAGTACCTGGTATTCAGTCTCCAGTGAGTTCATTACCCTGTTTTAATTTTCAGCTCATCACAGGGGAAAGGGGTGGATTAAACCAACAAGGGAAGAACAGTGCCAGCCAGTTCTTCGGTGTCCCCAAAGTCAGCATCTGTAGTTAGCTCCTACTCAGAGAGGTCCCCCAACCATGCCTTTCCCTCTGCCTGTTTGTTTGGCCAGCATGAAGCTACGGTCTGACCTTTGAGTTTAAAGAAACTGGCTGAACGTGAGGATGACTATGAAAACTCTTGCACTTCATTCGCAGAACTCAGCGACAGCAGAACAGACCTGAGCCATGCAATGTGATGGAGGGAAGCTTCGGAGGAACTCGGGAGGAGGGATGCGTACAGATGGGGAGAGAGGATCAGGAAACAGCTTGCCCCGGAGTGTGACAGTGGCTCTCGAAATTCTAGCTAACCCAAGCAAAGGGCTCAGGCAAAGCCAAGCGATCAGGACAGAGGCACACGGAGTCAAACTAAACCTAAATGTAGGCTGAGTCCACCTGAGGCTCATTCAGTGCGGGCTGCGGCCGCGGCAAGCACGGCGATGCTCGGAGAGCACAGAGACCATTGGGAGTGGAGAAAACAGAGTAAACGCAGGGGTCAGCAACTCTAGATGGAAAAGGAAGAGTGAACAAAACGGACCTCTGAGCACATTTACCACCATTTTACCAATGTTAAAAATGTTTCCTGTCTGGATTTTAAATCCTCTAAAAAAAATGCTTGGCAACGCACAACCAGAGTGACTTCTGAGGTGAACGCACCCCTCAGACTCAGAGCAGGCCAGGGGCTGACTCGGCATCTTGGTTCTTCAGACGTGGCCTCCCCCCCCAGGCCCCCCCCGCCGTTACTTGGTTTAAATCTTCAGAGATGTGCTTTAGGAGAAGAAAGTCCTGTTACTCGGATTTTAAGATTACTCAGGGATAAAGAGCAGGAGCGGGGAGATGGACGTGTAAGAAATTCCTGTATATGAATCACACATGTAGGAAAGAATCTGGCCCACGAGCTTCCTCTAACTAAATGCCTGTCTAATAAAATGCCATCGATGGCATCCAGATGACTGTTGCAGGGGCTGAAGCCGTTCAGACTGGGCTCTGGAACTCATTAGATGCATGTCTTCATGCTAAAGGAATCCCTCGCCTTTTCGGTTGGCTCTTAACGAGGATCCACATGGGAATCCACGGAAGGGTCTATCTATATTTCAAAATGAGGAGCTTTAAAATCTGAGTTTCTCTGTCTTCCATCCCTGGCCGTAAGATACTGTTTACAGAGCAGTGGCGAGAAGGCAAGGTCCAAAGGCCCGTGCTTCTTCAGTCCAGAGACCTGCACCGTGTATGCTGCTGTGGAGAGACTGGCAGGTCTCAGGAAGCCCTCTGGTCTCTGCTTTGCGGTTTTTCACGGCCAAACCCTGTCACTGGTTTCCCTCCCCTTAGTTCAATGTCACACAAATGTAGGTCCTTTGTAAGTTCCAGATGGAGCCTGAGGTCTAATGGTCAGAGAATGGGGAGTTCTGGGGAGGCTTGGCGCTTTCTGTGCTCTGCACAGGGACAGAGGGGATAATTCATCACCTCAGCAACCCTGCTACACTCAGCTCACTGCAGGCACGCATGCACGTTCTCTGACTGTCTAACTTACGGAATCTTCTAGAGTGGAGGATAAGCTCCTGTAAGGACGGTTAGTGACCACTCTCAGCGTGACGGGATGTGGGACCTCGGAACAAACCTGTCCCCGGTTCTTTTAGGCACTATTAATTCGCTAAGACTGTCACTTTCTTAAATACTAGCTAAGGAGCAGAAGTTAAGATGGCAGAAAACACATCAGGAGAAAACTGTGCTACAGTACAAAGGGGAGCGGGTGACGGGCACCCGGGACACGGGATGGGCGATCTCAGTACAAGGCTAAAAGAGCTCATTCCTAGTCATCAGACTTCCGCAGAAGCAGCCACAAGGAAACGTCCTTTAAACAGACCTCAGTCACAATTAAAACAACCAAGCTGGATTCCACTCAGCTCCCACATGGCCAAGCTTTCCTACGGCAAACTGACAGCTTTTCCCAAGACCGGACAGAACGGTCAGAAACGAGTAAAAACTGCAAACATCCCGTAGTATGGAGAACGGCTATTCGCTTATGATTGTCTTTGTCATCCAGGATTTTCACATCTGATTCTCATTAGAAATGCAGGCAAGCGTCTCCAGAATTAAAACGTGGAACCTAAAGGTCCCACGTGAGGGAAGGGTTGAAGTCAGGCGACAGGGGGTGGGGGGAGGGGGGGAGCTGGGCGCAGCTTTGCGGCACAGGCACGACACTGGCTGCCTAGCAACGTCACTGAACTAACGCCTCAGGAATGGGTTTGCTCACCCACAGTGAAGGCTTGGTAGGTGACTGCTGACGCCTCTGTAGACCTTACAAGTCATCTAAGGCAAGGCGTGAGTGGACTGCTTCAGCGAACAACTGCCCACTGCTACCCGGTCAGTTTGAGCCGCCAATCGCCCTCCGAGTCAGCGGACCAAGAATAACCAAACATGCATAAATGTGAAGTCTCTCATTCCTGCTGACAGGATTCTCTGAGATCCACAAGCCAAGCCCTGCCTCACTTCCTGAACAAGTCCAGCTTCCCCACTGTGAGACAGCCAAAGAAGGCTCTTAAGGCCACCAGCATTGGCGGTTCAGCAAGGATGTACCATCTTCACAACTCTTAGCAAAGTTTTATAGATCAGAGCTAAAAAATTTTGTTCTATGGTTAAAAAGTATCAAAGACTGAAAAAATACAAATGGAGGCTTATGCGTATTCCTCACCCTCCGGCAACCAAGGTAATGACTTGGCTCACATTCTCGCTACCTTCCTCTGTAATAGGACACTATGGGGCCATCATGGCTGATGGAGAAAGGACCCTGGCTGTACCCACAGGGCCACCCTCGAAGGCCAAGCTGGAGCCCAGATCCAAACTCTTGGCTGAGACTCAGGCATCACTCACTTTGACAATGGCTCAGGTAATGCCAGAGCACTTAGGGAAGACACACGGTGTTGAGTTAAAACCCCAGGTCCTTGGCCTGAAGTAGAGAAAGGCTGAGTGGCAGGCGGAGGCCTCCATGATTTTAAAAGAAGATGTCAAGGTGTCTGTGTTCCCAGTGGGGTCACACAGAACCCAGGGCCGTGATGGAGTAGAACAACGGCACATGACCGACAGGCAGGCAGGTGGGCACGCGCGCGGTTAGCTAACCTGCTAGAGATTACAGTGCCCATGGTAAGGTGCTGATTTTTCCTTTCCTTACCACTTAGCAGCATTTCTGGTTCACCAAGAGATTCTGAGAGTCAGCCATTTCCTAAAAAACTAATGATTCAACCCAGCAATGAAAACCCAACCAAATGTGCAGCCCCGGGTAAATGGCTATTCCTAGAGCTCTGACAGCCTTTACAGTATCTCACAGGAAGCCAGAGGGACCCACAGATTCTTCCCATGAAAACATCCACTATTCTTGAGTGTGATTTTACTGACACAAATCTCAGCTAGCAATCAACTTCCACTTGGACTGGGATTCGTCTATGCCTCTTTATAGGGCCCAGAAAACGCCCCCAACTTTTAAAGAGGGGACGGATGGTTAAAACACTTTTCTGTGATTTCAGGGACATTTCAGCCAAAAACCCTGCACACACAACTGCACGCACATAAAATTACCATGTAAATATAATACACTGCTCACGCTATCGGATTCATAATAAGGAATTACTGCCTTCAACCAGCAAAACAAACCTCCAGTAACTTGTTAGGGCTTGCTGTACACCTTATACCATGCTTTCTAAAAGGCAAGCCACTTGGGTTAAGTTTTGTGTTCGTTAAAGGTCTAGGGAGTCAGGCATGACCCATAAATATGTGCCCGTCCCAAACGTCACCTAACAAACATCGACTAAAAACAAACAAGTCACTAGGACAGATCCTCTCTGTGGCAACCCTGGATGTGTGACTCCTTGTGATCAACAGTTGACCACCTGACTTCCAGGCTCCTCACTCGTGCTCCCCTTCCTCCTTGCCCAGCTGCAGGCCCTGCAAGCCTGTCTCACCCTTCCTCTTGCGTGGGGAACTCGGGCTTGTTGGGTGACCGAGCGCTGGGGACTTCCTTGAAGGGCTCACCATGGCAGAGTCTGAATCACTAGATTCATTCCCGCTGCTGGCGGAGCACTCTGTCACCTGCAGGGGTGCCAGCTGTCCCGCTGCACTATCAGTGTGCACAGCCTGCAGGGGGCCTGTGGGTTGGGTCCCATTGGCTAGCATCGTACCTCGGGGAGTGGTCATGTGGGCCAACCCTTCCTCCTCTTCCTGGTCATCAAGCCTCTCCATGGCCTCTGGGGTAGGGGCTGCCTGGCTAAGGATGAGTGGATCTGTCTCTGACTTATTGTATCTGCTAGGAAGATTCCTCAAGTATGGCCTCTGCAGGGTGGGGGAAGAGTTTTCATACGGAGGACCCTGCTTTGGGACTGTATCTTCTCCCATACTCTTTTCCCTAAGGTCATGTCCATTTTCAGAAACATAGCCTTGGGACCTAGTCCTGTCCCAACTCATATCTGGACTTGAGCTTCTGCTGCAAGGGGACAGTGGGGTGGCCAGGGGGCTTTGGCTAGTGGAGGCCCTGAACATTTCATCTATCAGGGAGCTATGTCTTGGGAGCCCAGGGCTCCCACTCAGATCAAAGGTAATATCTGCTGAATCATCATCAAGGAATTCTCCTGAGGGAGGCCGGGAGGACTTTGTCGAGGGAGGGGAAGCCCTGCGCCTAGTCTCTGTTCTCCTCTCATCCCTGGACAGTAGATAAACGCCACTGGTCAAATCGCCTTCACAGTTGTCATTTGTTTGGGACCGTGACTGGGACCCTGGTTCTCTGAGAAGGTCATATTCACTATCTACATCGCTACAGTCAATGAAGGGGATGGAATTGCTACTGCCTCCAGCAGCCCGGGATGCTGGACCTGTGCTTGGCTGCGGGGGCTGAGGGTTACTTGGCCGGATGCCATCCTTGCCACCCTCTTCCTCCTCCTCTTCCTCGGGTGGCACCACGGCGGCGGTTCCATCAGCAGCTTTGCTCCCTGGAGAGCTCTTAGGGAGGGCGGGGCTTTGGTGCGATCCCGACTCCAAGGTACAAACTTTTGTTTCCTTTGCTTGTTGGCAGCTCTGGCCCCTGGGAGACTCGGTACCTTCTCCAAAGGTAAGGCTTGCGCTCTGCGGAGACTGGGTAGGGAGAACAGGGAAAGCATGGAGGAAGATGGTTATACTAGAGTGGAGGAAACGGCTTTAATTGGACAGCGTCCCCTCAGCTAGAAAGAATGGTACAAGACGCCGTGGATGCAACCTACGCTTAGGCGAGAAGCGAAACTCATGATCTATGGGGCTTCCTCCGGGATGGAGACGCGCTCCAGCTGGATCCCCAGAACACGAGTTAAACTGAATTGCTTCCCGGGACCCTCATCTTGCAAGGTGGGGATTCCAGAGTGTCCATGCAGCAAGCAGATGGCCTTTTCAGTCCATGAAAGCTTCCCTAGCAAGGGTCAGTGGGATGGCAGAGAAGCCCATGATGGCTGTATGACAAAGACCCCAGAAAGGCCACAGACATCTACGTTTGAGAGACGGGGTAACATGACGGGCAAATGGCTGGTGTTGAGGTCACGTAACAAATTCTTAGTCTCTGAGAGAAATAGTGAGAACAACACCCCGAGCCACCAACCCTGGGTCGGGAGCTCTTGCCGTAGCCAGAGCAAGAGGGACACTTTTTCCTGCTGTTGCTTGTCTGCTGCCCCACAACACAGTCCTTGGGACTCTGTAGCCGAGGCTTCCTAGCGAGAAGTACAGCCTTCCAAGCGTTTGCCTCCCCAGTCTCTATCAGTTACATGGCAGATGCGGACTGCCGTGTATGTTTCAATCCCCAAATCCATGAGGTTCAGAATTAGAAGATAAGGCAGCAGCTGACAACCAGCTATGCCCAAGGGCTTGCTGTGGGCAGTCCAGACAGGACTGTAAAGCCAAGTGGGCCAGCACAAGGCGGGAGAAGTAAAGGAAAGACCAACGTCTGTCCATGACCGCCACTGACCTGTTTTGGCACTTCCGAATTCGGTGCTGTGGGCTGTGAGACAAGGCTCCTAGTGGAATGGATCTTGCTGTGTTTCCTGAGGGGAATCACACAGGACAGCTGAAGTCAGGACGGCTTTGATTAAATGAAGCACTTTGGGTACTTCAAGCATGAAGTACCCAAAGCTTTCTTCGTCATTGTGACGGACACACAATATTTTCCAAACACAGGTGTGGAAGACACTACGTTCTCCTTGGAATTCTGTTCTAGCCGCTGAAGGACCGAGAGTGACTGAGCACACTGCCCTGCTGGATACAGGAAAGTCAAGGGGGAGGAGTAGCCACCAGGCATCAAAGGTTCTGATCTGCAAGCTAACAATGGGTCCATTTGTACATTTTCTTCAGTATTTTCTAGATCAGATCTATGACAGGGATAATGACCAAAGACCATCTTACTCTTACACAATGTAGACCCAGGAGGAAAAGACTCCCCTGTAAGGAAACAGAGTCTCAGAGAACTATAGTGAGTCCAGCACAGGCCCTTTATCTTGTCCCCTACCCATGAACAGGTCCCACAGACTTTCAAGTGCTGAACTCATGAGGTGGCATGATTCCACCCCGGTGTGCCCGCATCTTCTCTTCACACGGAAAGGCCCCTGGGTGTCTAGGTGGACAATCAACACTACCTCCTGCATGGTCTTCAACATGGTAACTGCTAATCATCTAAGAAAATCACAGAATTATTATCTTTGGATACACAGGCAAGACTGTTTCTGGTGATCTAGAGGCTTGGATACATAGGCAAAAGTTCCCTAAGCATCGCATTTCTGGGTATGGGACACGAGAAACCATACTAGACTTATTTCAGCAAAATTAGGATAAAAATAGAGCCCTCTGATTCACTGGTGCTCCACAATAACAAGCCAAGTGTACTCACGCCACCTCATGAGCTCAGTACGTGACAAGGTTCTAACGCCTGTTCCGTGGATATGGAGTACAACGGTATTACAAGCAGTAGTATGTCAGCATTTATAGAGATGAAAATTCACACACCCAGGGCAATCCCCCATACACATAAATTATCTTTTAATAAGTCAGTATTGAACTCCAGAAGAAACATAAATCTAGAAGTTTCTTTTGGAAAAAGAGGGAGGAAAATTAATAATAATAATAATAATAATAATAATAATAATAATAAAGGGTTGTGAGTCAAGGTAGTTTTATCTACTAGTCCCTGTAGAACACATAAAAAGGACCCAGGAGTTAAGAATGCCAACATACCGATACAGGTTTGGCACCCTTTATCCTGAAGTTTGGAACAAAAGTTATTGGACTTGGGAATATTTGTACTTATATATGTGGTACCTTGGAGATAGGATCCTCATCTGAATGTGACATTTATTTGCTTCCCGTCTACCTTATACACGTAGCTTGGAGGCTATTGTATATACTGTTTATAAAGTACATTTTTGACTGGGATCTTTTCAACTCTTTAGATTTCCAGGTCAGCACTGACCGGTCTGCGGTCATTAATGCCAAGCTGTAAGAGTGTAAAGGGTCTGCTATGCCGTCTCTATGCTGGGGGTAAATGTCATGAGAAGCAGAAGAGGGTTAAAAACAAATACCCCAGACTTAGGGAGGCTCAGGTCATCACTTCACTCCTGGCCTTCATCTTAGTCCCTCTCGGGCTCTGCTCCCCCCACACTGGGGCCACGCTCTAGGCTCTGGAGCCCTCAAGCCAGGGCCCACCTTCCAGTTAGGAGACCTGTGCTACTCAATCTGTGTGTTAGAGTCTCAGGGTCTCCACGAAGCAGGAAATAAAAGACCACTGACCATGGAGAGCCAGTGTGAAGCTAGCAGCTCTGAATGGTGCCTGGCAAATACCCGGATACACGAGCACCTGGCCCCAACGGCAATAGCAACAAGTCCTGTGGCTTCTCCCCCAACCAGAAGCATCAGCAAGCCACACCTTCAAGCGTGTAAGGACTCCTTGAGAGCCAGAACAGGCGTGTGAAGTGCTGTTAACCTCTGCTCTGGGCCCACTCAGCCCTGTACCAGGTCTTCCTCCATCAGCTGTCATTGTGACCTCAGGACGTCTTGTCTTGAGTGAGTAGCTGGGGTCCTAAAATGTTCCTGTTCAACCCCAACTTGCTGAGGCTGACTGTGCAGTTGAGTGTCGCTCACCCCAGACTGGGTCAAGACGTATAAACCACTGCCAAGCTTTTCCATTCTCTTACCTTTCAAACTGCACCTTCTTGTGGCCGCCTTCTTTAACGTAGTCAAGGACTTGCTTCTGAGTCCGACCACTGAAAGGAAGACCACAGAAGTAAAGGGAGGTGACATGGGGGCACTTGCCTCTCGGCCAGGTGACAAGAAAAGCAATCCCAAGGGAGCCTCAGGGTTTTCTGTCCATTTGGTTTCTGGGTATTTTCCTTTTATGTAACAGAGAAAACAGTCAAATAAATCCACATGATAACCATGGTTAGTCATGAAGCTACCGTCCCAAGACGGCCCAGTCTAGGCACCAGTCTGTGACGCAACGCCTAAGACAAATGAGACAACCGCTTCTATAAATAAACTCTTTTTTGTATGAGAGCAGCTGGGGGACTGGCTCAGTGGAACAGCGCTTGTCTGGAATGTACAGGTGCTGAATTCAAGTTCCCAGAACCATTAAGAAAAATAAACTGCCGGGCAGTGGTGGGGCACTCCTTTAATCCCAGCACATGGGAGGCAGAGGCAGGAAGATTTCTGAGTTCGAGGCCAGCCTGGTCTATAGAGTGAGTTCCAGGACAGCCAGGGCTACACAGAGAAATCCTGTCTTGAAAAAAATCAATCAATCAATCAATCAATCAATCAATTGACACAAGAAATTACAGGCGTTCAATGGGGGTAGAGTTAGTTGGTGACTCTGATTGTTCTGTTTGCTTTCCATCAAGACAGGGTTTCTCCATGTAGCCCTGGCTGTTCTAGAGTTTGCTATGAGACCAGGCTGGCCTCCGACTCATCTATCTGTCTCTGCTGGGATAAAAGGCACCACCACCACCACCACTGCCCAGCAAATCAGTTTTCTTAGGGCGCAGCCTCTTACAGGCCGTCCAGGTTCTTGTGGATGGTCCTACGCCCAAGCACATGTGGGCGGTGCCGTGAGGACACAATGGGTTTAAAAGAGAGTAGGAGAGGTTGGGAAGGAAATGTAGTGGCCAGCACACAGAAGAAACGAGAGAGGAAAGCGCAGGGAATGGGTTTGATCAAAACACACTCTATGATCGAAATCTATCTGAACACTGTGCTGGGATCTGACTGTGACTGGCAGATGACTATGTGGTTCTTGAAGGTTCAAAAAGAACTAGAAAGGCAAGATGGAGATGGCTGGGATAAGTCAGCCAGCGCCTCCATGGCCGCAACCCCGGCCACGGTCTGCCTTATCGGTTTGCTGCGAGTCACAACAGCTGTGGCGAAGGAAGCATGAAGAAAATGTTCACATGAAGAGCAAATGGACTTGTGGAGGGGCGCCCGTACCTAAACCGGAACGACGACCCTCGGCTGAAGAGGACAGGCTTTGGCTTGGGCTTGGGCTCTTCGAAGAGTCTGAAGAAGGCGTGATGCTCCACGCATATTTTCCAGAAGGACTTGCAGAAGTCTCGGCCGGCCATCAGGAACTCCAAGGTGTCCTGGTATGAGCTCTGAAAGGAGCAAAAGCAGCTTTTGTTTGCCTGGCACTGCTCATGAGCTTTCTGATGAATCAGGAAAAAAAAAAAAACAAACAAAACAGAAATGAATTTGTCCAATAAAATTGCCAATTGTGTGTCTTGTTATATGGTTGATAATGCAGGGAATTGGGGAAACAGGAGCGCGGCCTCGGTGGGGTGGCAGCACTTCTTAGCGGGTCCGTCCATAACACACCGTGCTTTCTTGCCTTCTGCTGCCTCCTTAAAAAATAGTCTGCGTATTAACACTCCTCTTCCTTAAAATGTCCAAACTGGACCTGTTGTGCTGTTTTCTTCCTCATGGTGGACTTTTAATCCTGCCCTGCTTTTTTATTTTTTTTAAATAACAGATTGCACAGGTCCCTAGGTGGCCCCAAAAGTCACAGAGTAAATGAAATTTCTTCCCTCCTGGGTTACAAAGGTATTAATGATCCTCAGCAGACAAACATGTGTTTTGATTCTGGAAGAAACACGGGAACGTTCTACACGGTGTTTCCAATTTCAGTGGCCATGTTACAGAAAGAAAAGTCACCAGAGCCCTTAGGGTTCCCAGCAGCTCTGACTATTTTGGGGGCTGTCAAGAGTTCACTGGAACTCAGCTTAGAGTGTGCGCTATAGTCGATCAACCGGCTTCCCGGACCGTGACTGCATTCCAGACAGAGAATTATTTTATGTTGTGGGGATTTGCTTCCACTCAATCCGCACTGCAGCTGACCTGTGAGCCTGGGCTGCCCTGGTGACCCCTGTGGGACAAGGACTCAGGTCCAGATAGGACAGGCATCAGGGATGTACCATCTCTCCTGTGTGGCTTTCGGCAGACAAAGAAGACCCTATCCTCTTCCCGGAACCCATCCCAAGCGGGCAACACCCTTGGGGGTTTTGTACTGGGAAGATGTATTTAGCCCATGAGAATGGGCTCCCATGACAGTGTAAGGGCAACATCGGGAGCTAGCCTGGACTACATCTGACTAAGCAGGCGAGGAGATGCCAGGAATATGGCAGAATGTTGGGGTCTCAGGGTAGAGCCACAGGCTAGACATGCAGCCATAACATAGTTCAAGTTGTTCGGAAGAGGAATGGTCTCCCTAGGTAAGTACCCGTGTGCCCTTTTTATCCTTCCCCAGAGGCAAAACCCACTCCGTTCTCAGCTCAGCTGGCCCCACACTTACGTTCCGCAGTGACTTACATTCACATCAGGTCTTAGCTTGATAAGAAAGCGTTTCCGCTTGAAGCTCAGCTTCCGCACCTTGGCCCAGTTAAAAGCATTGATCTTCGTGAAGCCCTAAGAAAGGAGAGCACCCCGTGAGCCTGGCCAGACGTTGTGTGCACATGGGGACTGCAGGTGGAGGGCTGAGGGTTAGTCAATCATTCAGAAGCAAGCCTTTGATGGAAGATTCCCAGGGTCTGTGCCTACTGGATACCAGACACTCATATAGTGTTATTTCTCACTAATTATAGAATTTGACATTCAGACCATGCCTGCCTTCATGTAGGGAAGGCACTGGTCAAGGTAATGAAAAGAAGATAAATAAAAATGAAACCATGACAGTCACATCAATAACAACCGTCTCTCACAGAGGATCAGGTATTGTACTAAGGGCTTTTTAGATAGTATCTCATCAGACCACACACAAAGCTCCGTGAGACAGATTTATTCTCTTCATTTAACAGAAATGGAAACTGCAACACTTATGTGTAAATGTACACAGAGCCGGCGTACATCATCCCCAGTGGTAGGATGGGGCAACCAGGCACGGGCTTCGAGATTAATCCCACAACAACTAAATGGTCCAGCAATTCTCAACATTTTGATCATATTAAACACAAGCCAAGCACATGAATTCGATCATGATACTTCTTTTCTGTCTTTATGACTTTCAAAAATGTTTAAACGTTTGGTTTGGAAATTTAATGGTCATAACGAAACAG
Source organism: Tokudaia tokunoshimensis (assembly GCA_036184795.1). Classification (NCBI taxonomy): domain Eukaryota; kingdom Metazoa; phylum Chordata; class Mammalia; order Rodentia; family Muridae; genus Tokudaia; species Tokudaia tokunoshimensis. The sequence goes on from BTHU01000011.1 coordinate 3,445,588, forward strand.
TGGGTTTTATTGTTCCTTAAAGTCAGGCATTTGTGGATTATCTGTCAAGGTTAAAAACTGTGGGGAGTGGTTCCTTCTCAGATATTGTCCTGCTTCTTAAAACATTCTTCCTACACCAGGTATGAGATCCAAGCCCCAATTTTCAGGGGTGTGAGTATATAATATTTAATGTGTGCCACAAATTGAATCCTATGTAGAAGAACTGCTACAACTCAAATGTGTGTGTGTGTGTGGGGGGGGTGTATGCTGAAGTGTGTGTGTACTCAAGTGTGTGTGTGTGTGGGGGTGTATGCTGAAGTGTGTGTGTGTGCTGAAGTGTGTGTGTATGCTGAAGTGTGTGTGTATGCTGAAGTGTGTGTGTATGCTGAAGTGTGTGTGTATGCTGAAGTGTGTGTGTGTGTGTGTGTGTGTGTGTATGCTTAAGAGTGTATGTGGTTTATGCCTGAGAGTCTGTGTGTATCTGCTTGAGAGTGTGTAGGTGCTTGAGAGTGTATGTATGCTTGAGTGTGTGTTTTTGTGTGTGTATGTATTCTTGAGAGAGTGTGTGTGGTTTATGCCTGAGTGTGTGTTTGTGTGCTTGAGAATGTATATCTGCTTGAGAGTGTATATACGGTGAGAGATGTAGAGAGAGTGGGGTGGGTCGGGCCATCCTAAAAGTGTGTGCTGCTTGGAACTTTTAGTCCATCAAACTTCGACTATGTGAACCTTTCTCCCATGTGTTAAGTAGCTCAGGTGGTTTTGCGCGGCAGAAAAGGGTTTTTTACCAATACAAGCTCATTACTGTAGTTTCACGAGATTCAAATATCTATGCAAGTGAACCTACGAAGCTGCACTTTTTATACGCAGGCCTGCAAACCATACTTGAAGGGAGCTAGGGTAGGGAAAGCATCGGTCAAGTAAAGCCACCCCACAGCCGGGCACACTGGAGAGCAAGGGTCACATGCCCTTAAGCGCAGGTTTGAAATGCATGGGCAGAGTCTGTCTTGCTGCAAAAGGACCATGCATGCATGCCGGGCTCTTCTTTCTGAAAAGCACATGTGCTTTTAGAGCTGGGTATAGATATAAGCTGATCAAACACAAGTTAATTTGAAAGGAAAAGAACCAAAAGGATCAAATTTTAACTAAGTGTCAAGATGTCTCCTTTGAGTATGGAAGGCATTTACTTGGGATCTGAGGTCATCGCTCCTGTACACTGCTCTCAGTACAGGGCTACTGGGGGCCGTCAGGGTCTACAGATCTATAAGATCTATTAAACCCAAACAAATCTCTAATGTACAGTCTCTAAGCAGGACAAGCAGGGATGCAGAAACCAGACAGACAGACAGACAAAGCACTTGAAAGCTGAAGGCCTGGAGGGGTTACTTTTCTTGTTTACTTGAAGATATCCACTAGAGGCCTTAGCCTGGCCACCCACATGAACCTGGGTAAGAGAGCTCATTTCCCTCCCTCCCTCCCTCCCTCCCTCACCAAGGGAAAGGCGCTGTGCTCCCCACACCTGAAACACTAGAATTCCAGTGTTGGCGACAGCCAGGTTGATCTTGGTGCCTTCCCTGTCCTTAGCAGGGTGTAACCGGATTCCGTACATCTCTAGCCGACGGGCCACCTCCAGGAGCTGGAAATCTGACTCTGCCGGGGTTTGTCCACTGACAAAGTAAGGAGGGAAGAGAAAGGCCAGGGGATTTGAATCTACCATGTCTATTACTTTGAGATTGAGTAGCTTCTCCAGGGAAATAAAAGGCACTTGACTGCAGGCCACAGGCTGCGTGATCAGATGACACCCACCTCCACCAGCTAACCCCGGAGCCACACATCGAGGACAAAAGCCCTATTACCCGGTAACACAAAACCTCCCAGGTCTATCTCCAGCCCAGCCAGCACCTCAGAATCTCGGTTTCCTCTAGGTCACGTAAAAGTGAAACACCCCCTGTGTTAGGCAAGTTTTCAGCCGGTTTAAGTAAGCTGAACTTGAGAGCAGAATGCCAGGCTGCGTTTCTTCTACTGCCAGGTAAAAATGACTGCCTCTGAGCCAGAGGGAAGGAAGGCGCTGAGTGTCCTTTGAAGATGTTTTCCCGATCAAAGCAAAGGGCAGAACCTGGGGCTATCATAAAAGTTCTGAAGTCTCCTCATATTTAACACCGTGCCTGGTTTGACACATACCTCCCCATGCTCTGTTAGGATGACTGTCTGACGGCCTGGCAAGACTTACCCTCTTCTTTGTTTTTGGGTCACTCTGTCTCACAGCTAGGATCTCAATCACCTGTCTCTGCATTTTTTTAAGAGTTCAGAATGGACCACAACACCCCAGTGAAATCTGCACTCCTTCCTTCAGCCTTTGTTTCATGTCACATATCACAGAGGTGTGTGTACTCGAGCTCACGGTCCTCCCTGTGCCGGGAGGCAGACAGCAGCAGGAATCCGTATACACAACTCACATGTGACTGTGGTGGAACTCCACGATTTTGTCTTCTAGTGCATCCTGTTGAGGTACGTACTTATTTTTTGCTAAGTGTTCTCTGTCCAAAGCTTCATCGAAATCCCCAATCTCCGCTACAAAGAAACACAGGAAAAGAAAAAATGAGTCACAATCCCTGGGCAGCAAGCTGACAGGTGACATCAGGTGAGCTCGGCTGGTGGGGACCGAGTACAGCTTCTGCCTCAGAGTGGGATGTGACCTTAATTCACAATTAGAGCCGTGTGGAAGGTGACTGCTACTCCTCCTTCATACTAGTAGTTGTGAAGGAAACTCCAGACTTATTGATCTTTTAGTCACACATACTTTGGTTTCTTTTCCATTTTAAAGTTATCTGGACACATGTAAACACACACACACACACACACACACACACTGGGAGGGAAAGGTATGGTGTTTTGATACAATATGCAGTGTGTAGCAACACTATAGCAACTCTCCTGCTATGTGTGTTCTTCTTTCCTCTGCCTTTCTTCCACTCCTTCAACTCCTTAACACGAGATAGGACAGAAAAAAAGGGGCCAGGAAAGAGATTCCTGAATAAATTCAGGTCCCGACACGGCTCTTAGGCTAATCCTGCTGATTAGGGGAGTCAAGTTCCTCGGGGCAAGTTTGATCTTTGCCATCAGGATATCTAATTTCTTCTTGTTGTTTCATCTTTGTGCAGGACTACTTAACAAACCACGACCACCAACAACCAACCAAAAACCTACCTCACCTCTCAGAGTCCTAGCATTTATATACCCTGTGAAAAGTTCCCAGAATTCTAAACATCACACAATCGTAGAAACTATCTGCGGCTGGCAAAATCATGCCCCTGCTACAGCCTGAGATAAATCATAGTCACCTGCTGTGAACAATTTGAAGCAGCCCCATATCCCACACCTGGGGTTAAAATGAAAACATATTCTTATGTATATGTGTGTGGGGGGGTTAAAAATCAAAACTCAGGTTGGAGAGATGACTCAGTGGTTAAGAGCACTGACTACTCTTCTGAAGGTCCCGAGTTCAAATCCCAGCAACCATATGATGGCTCACAATCTGTAATGAAATCTGACCCCCTCTTTTGGGGTGTCTGAAGACAGCTACAGCGTACTTACATATAATAAATAAATAAATCTTTGGGCCAGAGCAAGCAAGGACAGAGAGAGATGAAAAAGTGTCTGAAGACAGCTACAGTGTACTTACATATAATAAATAAATCTTTTTTTAAAAAAAAATCAAAACTCCAAAACCACAGAAATCATTAGGTCATTGATGAGTCATCAACTTAGAATTCATCATTTCTTTTCTGAGACACAAATCTTGTCTAATAGTGACTTTGAGGTATCCAGCTGTCAACCACATCTACCCAGTGTGCTATGAGGCACGGGGAGTTATTCTTCTCTTTCTTTCCTTCTCAGTAGTAAATTCTACACATGTGGGTGATTGTTGGATGACTCAGTATCAATAGACCTAGGAGTTAACTGATGAATCTCTTACATGGAATAGCTGGACATGTAAAAACCTGAATTGTTATCAAAGAAGAGATGTCAGAGGGAGGACAGGTAAACAATTTAATGTGGTTGTTGTTGCTATTTTACCTTAAGAGTTTATCAGATTTCTTATATTGTTTAGAAATAACAGGTGAGACTGTAATTGCATAGATTTTTTTTCATCCACAGGCAACACAATGTGCTTTCTTATGCAACCTCAACATATGTCTGTCAATGAACTTGCTATACTATCCACACGTCAGGCCCTATGTTCAAAAGAACAACTGTGCCTTATGAGCGTCATCGTGTGCAGGTCTGTCAGACTCCTGGGAGGAACACCTTTCCTGTGCATTCTATTACTTGTGTAACAAGCCACCAGAAAGTAGCGTAATGACCCTGCTGCTTAGGGAAGCAAAAGTGTGGCTGCTATAGAAACTACCTTTTGTTCAATCATGCAAATGGACCACATCCGGCCCATTTACCAACAGTCATCAAGTGTGGACTCTATGTGGCCCCATGCCACCCTACTGAGACTACCTGTTTTGCACTAAGCTGTGTAAACTCATCCAGCAGCACCTGGATGGACTTTACTTACTGGCTTCCTCTGCTGTGACGGATGGGTGACAGCATTTCCTAACTACCTTTTCTGGATTGAATTCCCACTCCGTCCCAGAGAACAGTGCGCAGAGCTGTGGCTGCCCTGGCGTACAGACACTGTTATCAGCTGCCTGAATGGACGCTTTGATTTCTTTCTACAGTTTCTTCTATCTGGTCTTGAGAAAGCACAATTGATTCCTGTTATTCAAGATAGACATGGGGCAGGAGAGATGACTCAGTGGTTAAGAGCACTTACTGCTCTTGCAGAGGACCTGGGCTCAGTTCCCAGAACTCATATGGGAGCTCGCAGGCACCTGCAACTCCGTTCCAAGGAATCCTATGCAGTCCTGGTGCCTCTGTGTACATGCACATGTGGAGGCAGACACTCATAAATAAACAGAGGCTGGAGAGATGGCTCAGTGGTTAAGAACCAGAGGATCCTCTTCCAGAGGATCTAAGTTCAGATCTCATATTAGGAGGCTCACCAACTGCCTATAACTCCAGCCAATCTTATGCCCTCTTTTGACACCTATGGGTACCTACAGACATGTGACATACACATAAATACATGTAAATTAAAAAAAATAAGTCTTTAGAAAGGATAATCATGATTTACAAAATCTCTGTGAGCAAAGAATCAACGACCACTGCATGCTACTTGGAGGGGAATTTGGGGCCAGACTCCTGAAACAACGAGACGTTTCCACGGACCAACTGTTTCTCCCGTGTGGCTCTGTTTAGGGACGCGCTGTTTAATACACACTGCTACCCCACACATAGAGCCCGAGTGCAGCTCACGCACGCGTGGGTCTTCTCTGCCACACACATCACAGTATGCTCCAGCCCTTCAGTGGCAGGCATGTGAGGGGCGAAGTGTACGGCAGTCACCAACCAACAGCGGAAGAGATTTGACATCAGGAAGCGGAGGCAGAGCTTCTCTTGTTGGCCCTCGGTGGGCACAAGGGCAGGAGGTGAATCAGACTCTTTGCTGCTTTAGTCACTTCTGCAAAGGCCACTGAAGGCACATGTAGCTCTGGTGACAAGTGACGGGGAAAGTCTGACGTGAGACTATCAGAGCGGTGGGGCTAATTCTAAGTTTTGTGGGAGACTTAAGTACAGCCTACGGCAGCTTTGTGTCCCAGCACTAAGGATTCACGTCCAGCAATGAACACTAAATCCAAGAACTAGACAAAGCCGACGTGGTGCGCTTGCCCAGAGTCCACCCAAGCTTCTCTTTGAGGGACACTGAAGTAACACTCTATATTTGTCCTTAAAAAAAAAAAATCAAATATCACCAGAACACAGAAGCCCTAGGTCCTACGTTAATGTTTAAGGATGTGAGCTATGGGGGCATCCATGGTAATAGCAAAAATAAACACAGACGTTCTTTCCGGGACTTCTCATCAGTCAGACCGTTGTGCTGGTTCCAACCCGATTCCCAGAGGAACCGAGATGAGCTTACATTGTACAATGTGCGAGATCAAGAGAGCCGTGCTGGTGTCGTTACACGTCAGCCTGCCTTGAGCCAAGTCCTGCTTCACCTGCAGGGCGAACAGGTACCTGTAAAGATCAACAGAGATGGAGGTCACACGAAGGGGTGGAGGGTCGGCGTAGGGAAGTCACACAAAGGGGTGGAGGGTCGGTGTTCAAAGCAGACTTCCTCTTGACAGTCTGAACACATAGTAAGAAGCTAAAGAAAGGTATGTAAAACCAACTAAGGAGAAAGCCCATAGAATCTTTAAGGGCACTGAAGGGAACTGTGGGCTTAGAATTGCCCTCTTAAACATGAGGCCTTGAAGGGGTCGCCAAAGCCAGACCTGTGACAACTTGAACGCAACAAAAATGATTAAAACGAACTGAAGCATACTGGACTGGACTTATGGATCAATCAATTATGAATTGATAAAGATTTATGAGGGCGCAGTGATCGAGGGTTGGCGAGGAAGAACAAAAGAATTGAACGTATCGCATTTACAGCTCGAAGCTAGGTCACTGACTAGCGCCTTGGCAGCATGGAGGGTTTGGAGGTAACTAGGTGGATTCCCTCTGAAGCCTGCTTCCCAGGAGGGAACTCAAGCCTGCAATGTAAACCCGGACTAAAGCCTGTGGCCTGGGGAGTCACAGGTCCTAGCAGGGAAGTCACTACTGTTGTCTCGCTAAACGGGGTGTCATAAAACTGCTTCCTAAATATTTATGTTCATACCCAGAGTTCCCCTCGGCCTTGGCCAGAGAAGCCTCCTTCTGCAATGGACAGCAATGCAGAGACTCACGGCTGGTCAAACTGATGAAGAAAAGTGACCAATGAGCAGTTGCCCTAAAGGGGACATTGACATCCCCCCACCCCAAGGCTCAGGGAATGTCACAGTAGAGGGGTCGGAAGAACTTAAGAGTCAGAGGATGGGAGGAGAATTATGAAGTGCTGACTTTGGGCGTGGCTGTGGCACTAATGAACTTACTGTGGACCTTGTCGCCTGCACAAAGTCAAGGCAGCAAGTCCAGTCAGCACCTCAAAGGGCAGCACTAACTGCACCCAGTGAGGTTTTTTTTTTTTTCTTTTCTTTTCCAGAATTATTTTATGTATGTGAGTACACGGTCGCTGTTTTCAGACACGTCAGAAGAGGGCGTCAGATCCCACTACAGATGGTTGTGAGTCTCCATGTGGTTGCTGGAAATTGAACTCTGGACCTTTGGTAGAGCAGCCAGGGCTCTTAATCACTGAGCCATCTCTCCTGTTTTTTGTTTTGTTTTGTTTTGTGTCAACCCAAAACAAAAACAAAACCAGAAACCCCAAAAGGACAGGAGGAGGGAAGGGGATGAGAGGACACTGTTGGAGTACACAGCGGACCTGGGGTAGGTATGATCAAGATACATTGTATACATGTATGTATATAGGCACGCATGTATGTATTCATGTATATATAACAACAATACACACAAAGGTGTTGGTGAAGACAAATTAGTATAAGGATGGACAGAGAGTCAAGCAGACTTGACAGGACCCGAGAGGCAACAACAGGAACAGAAACCCCTCTCTCAACAACCTCTAACTAAATCCACTCTGATGAAGACAGTTGGTGACAAAAAAAAACAAACATTTGGGAAGCTTGCTGTTAAGGACATTACTTATTTCCTGATGGAGACATCTGAGTGTCGCCTCCCCTTTCTAATGCACAATCTCAGCATTATGTTAGTTTGGAGTAGATTCGGTCAAAAAGGTTTAATTGCATCCACAGAGATCTTAGGACAAGTTTCCAGTTCTTCAGAACACACAGGTTTGGAAGAATAAACAGAATAGCAAAAGGAGGTGAGGAGACAAATCAGGGAGGTGTGGTGTTTTGTGGTTCAAGAACGGCGTAGTGAAGAAAACTGAAGAGTCACTCTGGACTGGGAGAGAAAACTCAAAAACCAGGCTGGACTGAGAGAGGCGCAGGGTAAGTCCCGTCAGCACAACAGGTCACTAAGCGATTCTAGCCTCACATGGCCTGGAATTCACTATGCAGACTAGGCTAGCCTTGGACTTACAGAGATCTGCCTGCCTCTGCCTCCCAAGTGCTGAGATTAGGGGCATGCACCACCATACTCAATCTAGAAAACACAGAAAATCGACAGTCGGGGGAAGCAGGGAAATATGGGTTTAGTAAAGGCATTATGTAGTGCATGAAGTATGTGCATATATATATATATATATATGTGTGTGTGTGTGTACGTATATATATACACACACATATACATATATATGTATATGTGTATGTATATATATGTGTGTGTATATATACACACACACATATATACATATATATGTGTATGTATAGATATATATATAAAAGCAGAACAGATATGCTAAAGTGATATATGACCAGAATTATTTCTATGTTCCTGATCTTAATTAAATGTCCTATCTTTCTACAAAGTACAGTTACTACTTTATAAAACAGGAGATTAGCTTATTATATTTTTATGGCGTTGGGATAGGACCTCAGGTCTCACACATGGTGGGTGTGGTGTTTGGATGAGGACGTCCCCTACCCTCTTAGATATTTGCCTATTTGGTCACCAGTTCACCTGTGTCACCCTTTATGGTGCTGTTGGGGAGGTTCAGGTGGTGTGGCTTTGTAAAAGGATTATGTCCCTGGGGGTGGATTTTGAGACTCCTGACTTTTCAAGTTCACCATTCTGGCTTCCTGCTTGTGCTGCAAGATGTGAGCTCTGAGGTGGCTTGTTCAGCCACCACCAGCAACCTGTAGTCTCTGCTCAGCCACCACGGCCTCTAACCACCGGAGTCATGAGCCCAAACGAACTCTTCCGTGAGCCTCCAGGGTCACAGGTGCCTTGGTCGTGGTCACGGAGCTCTTTGACATCACTAGGAGGGCAGCCGAGTCTCTAGACAAGTGTTCTGCTGCTCAGCTACACGCTCGGCTCTATGATGGTTACTGGTGGCTAAACTCAGGGGGCTCTCTGCCTCATTCGTACAGAGCAAACCAGCCAACCAAATGAGGTGGATGTGGAAAAGGGGCGGGGGGGGGGCGTTGTAGACCGACAGGATTAGGTCCTGTGCACGAGGGGAGGGGAGAGGGGTCGGAATGCGCATCGCACCCATGGGAGGGAGTAACCTCGACAATTCAGTCACAAATATTAGTGTTAAAAAATGATAGCCGGCCAGCCTAGTCTACAGAGTGAGTTCCAGGACAGCCAGGGCTACACAGAGAAACCCTGTCTCGAAAAACCAAAAAAAAAAAAAAAACCAAAACAAAACAAAAACAAAAACAAACGATAGCCAATCCTCTTTAAATTGCTTAAGACAGTTCATTATCAACTAAAAAAAAAAAAAAAAAAAACAACAAAAAAACAAAAAATGTGGTCATTGTGCAGTAGGCAGAAGATATCTCGGGACTCTGGGGAACTGGCGGCCAGCAGTGGGGAGCTTTGCTTGTACCCTTCTTCCATAGTGCACGTCCTGCTCTGCATGTGTCCTGCTCCACGAGCCCCCCCCCCACCTGCTGCCCGTCTCTCACCAGACAGCCAAAGGGAAGGCAAGTGGGAACAAGAACCAACCTGCTCACAAGCCCGGGGGCTCCTGAGGGAATGGCCAGCCCCATCATTCTAGATGAGGCAGTGGAAACTGCTGACCAAACCTAAGACTTCGCAGAACTACGGGCCTTAATTCTGAACTAGGAGGGTTTTACATTTTAAAAGCACCGCACCTTGAATAATTTATAAACTCAAATACCAGGTCCTGTGTCTACAGAGCAATGTTCTGGCACATTATTTCTGGCCAGAGTCTAAGAGGCTTTGCGAGTATTGGGTGACAACCTCGAGGGCCTCTGTGACAACAGAGGGCCTTGGAAGTGTATACTTGTACGTGGAGGACTCTTGCTTTTCTTCTGGCTATGCTCAGTCTCTGTTCCCAGGCCAGGGTAAGATGAGAAACAACTTCCTGGACCGACGCCGTGGCCTTTCCTAACCACGGGAGCTGTGAGCAGAACGTACTGGCTGTTCTTGCTTCCAGAGGCTTAGCAACACCTTTAGTGCTATAAATGGAAGCAATTCCAATCAAGCCCATGAGAGCCAGGGCTAACTTACTCAGAAGGCACTAAATGCAACTAAATGTAAACAGTAGCACATAATGTTTCCAGCAGGAACGGCCAGAGGACCTTTGCTTCAGGAGACTAACTGGCCCACATCACACGCATAATCCATCCCCCTGCTTCTAACTCAGCAAAACATTGACAACTTGATTTGTTTCATTTGGAGGGTCTTCACAGTCTTTCTGTTCTAAGTAAAATTAACCTAGTTTCCCTGCCAGTCAACAGGGACTTTTGCAGGTGGTCTGTAACAGAACTCTGGTACAATCTTCTGACTGAGAACAGGAACTGACCCTACTGAAGACAGACATAGAGAAACAGGAAAATGCATGTGTGGATCCATTCATCAGCAGAAGAGAATTAATTCTGAGCTTTGAAACAAGGAAAACTGGGGGTGGGAGTGGGGGTGGGGAGGGAGAGATGGCTCTGGAGTTAGGAGCTCTTGCTGCTCCACAGAGGCCTTGGGTCCAGATCTCAGCATCCACACAGCAGTTCACCATCTTATAACTCCAGTTCCAGGTGATCTGATGTCCTCTACAGGCCTCTGAGGGGCACTAGGCACACATGTGGTAGTCCATGCAAAACACTCATACATATAAAATATCTTTAAATGTGAGAAAAAGTAAACCTAGGAATTTCTTATGCAATGAGCCCCTGGTTACTGTTTTTAACATGCACCCCTGAATCAGGTCTTTTCCATACCACTGCCTACACTGAATACACAGATCATTAAATAGAAAGGAACACCGCTTCCGTTGAGCCACAGTGCAACCTAATCTATCTATAAAAAATGGGCAGCCTGCTATTCCTGGAGGGCCCACATTCTAACTGCACACCTAGACTGACTTACATCCTGCTGATAGCAGCCAACTCTGCCATGTGCTGGACTCCTGTCCGAATGTCCTCCCCTAAAGCCCTGTTCAGATCCCCGTGTCCTGCCACCTCTCCTTACCATCCAGCATTGGCAAGTGTCTACAATCCCAAGTCGCCATCCTGGTATATCTGCTTACGCAGGAATTTGAGAGCATGAGAGACTCAACACGGCGGGTTCCCTGGACGTCAGACTGTGTTGGGGACAGTGATGGGGCTGTATAGAAATCTCAGATTGATTTTGTTTAACATCAAGGCAAAAGAATGGGGTTTCTGAAAAAAGCATGCCTTCAAATATTCGTTTATGCCGAGAATCAAAAACAAAAGCAGAAAATAAAGCCTGCCTCATCCACCTGGCAGGCTTTATCAGTCTTGACGGATGAGTCAGCGAGACAACAAAAACCCTGAAACTCTAAAGACAGTGGTGCACTAAAGTTAAAAGGGGGTAAATTGTCTGTAAAATAAGAACCTCGGATGAGAAGACCAGATTCCTGCCTCTGACTTTCAAACTGGGAAAGGGCCCAGTGATGGGGCAAAGCACGGTGGCTGGGGCTAGCTCTAGGTTTATTTCAGCACCCTGTTCCTGCTCTAAGAGCCTGGGTATGGAAGCCAGGGAAGTCACCGGTCTGGGGCAGTCGATGGCTCTGGGTGTCTTGTGACTTGGGTTCTCAGCCCTGCCTGATGCTCCTGTACTTGAAGTCTGTCAACCATGGTTCCCGGGTGGCTGGTGACTTTGGTCATCTCAGTCACTTGTTTGTGGGCAAGTGGGGGTAGGCGGGGGTGACTCATTCATAAAACCTGAATTAGTGTGAAGGCCCTTGGTTAACACTTCTCTGTGGAGATCAGAGACACACGTATGGTATCCTTCACGAAACGGCCCAGTCGCCTCCCCATAGCAGCAAAAGAGATGCATTCTTTTAAAATAAAATCAACCTCTCTCTCTCTCTCTCTCTCACATATATGTGTGTGTGTGTGTGTGTGTGTGTGTGTGTGTGTGTGTGTGTGTGTGTGTATATGCCACATGTGTGAAGCTTCTCATTGAATCCAGAAGAGGGCATCAGATCTCCTGGAGCTAGAGTTACAGGTGGTTGTGTGTGGCCCAGTGTGTGTGCTGGGTAAGAATTCAGATCCTCTGAAGCACTCTGAACAGAATTCAGAATCCATTTCACAAAGAGACCCCAAAGTGACTCGGATTGTAACGGATGGAAGATGACTTGACGGGTTTTAAGGTCACCTCACTTCATAATCAATCATGGCTATAAAGAACCCAGGCTGCAGCAAATCAGGGTCTCCTCCCCTTCGTCTTTTAGGCACAGATGGAAGAGAGAAGGGTGGAACCCATAAGCACATCTTCAGAGCTACGGTCATGTAAACCCTACGGACATGTTTAGTTGATTAGAGACTAGTGTCCCCTTTCCCTCTATACACTCTAGAGAAAACGCCCCGCTGACAGCCACTAACCTGGTGAGTTCTTCTTGGAGCTGTGTGTGGTCGGGAGGGAAGAATTTCACAACAAATTTAACAACGACGTGCTTCGGTCCTAAAAAGAAAAACAATATAGGTAAGGTATGTGGTGATCCATTCTTCCCAGGTCCCCAAGAAAGAGTTTTGGAGATGCATCTTTATCAGCCCAAGGTTTCCAGAGTCCAGACACCACCACCACCACCACCACCACCACCACCACCACCACCACCACACTACCCAGAACGGTCACAGCTGCTAACTCAGTAACAGACAATCATCTAATAAACTGTCTACAGTACTACACTCAACTCACTCAACTGTTCGGTATCCTTTGGGTTTTTAAATCAGTCAGCTGTATTTTACCAAGTGTTTTTGGTTTGTTGTTTGTTTTTCGAGACAAGGCTTCTCCTTGTAGTTCTGGCTGTCATGGAACCCTTCTGTAGACCAGGCTGGTCTGGAACACATAGAGATCTGCCTGCCTCTGCCTCCAGAGTCCTGATTAATCTGTCTGTGTGTTCATTTAGTGCACTGGTATTTTGCCTGCATGTGAAGGCGCCAGACCTCCTGGAACTGGGGTTGCAGAGAGCTGGGAGCTGCTATATGGGTCCTAGAAATTGAAGCCAGGTTCTTTGGAAGAGCAGCTAATGCTCTTAACCATTGTATTTAAACCAATCGAATGTTTTCAGTTTGTTGGTTGTTTTTTTAAAACAGGCTCTCACTATGTAGCTCCAGCTGGCTTCAAACTCACGGAGATCTGCCTGCCTCTGACTCCTGGGACTCGTACTCAGCGCAGATGACACTAGTTACAGACCAGCTACCTTCATCCACAGGTGGACTCAAGCTGTCTGAAGGGAGATAATGAGATGTAAAGCATCATACAATTTAGGGTATGTAGCTGTCTACAGAGCACGGCTGCTGCCACCTGATCAAACGCATCTTAGCTCTGAGCCATGCTTTATGACATTGTCTGCCATGGCCTTTACAGTCTTTTCCATGTTTCCAAGGACCTACAACAACACCAGGGCGAGGCTGGAGGAGAACGTGATGGAGAACTTTGAATGCGGCAGAAAACCAAACAGAGTATAATGTGGTGGTTTGCAATGTGAGATTTCAGACTGTTGGTGGATGTGACAGCCTCAGAAGGGCTGCCGTCTGGAAGGAGAGTAACGGGTCAGTGGTACAGTGACTGATGGGTGTGAGAAGCCGCCCGGGTTAAAGCCAGGGCCTCTGTGCCTGCCAAGCACATTCTCGATAGCTGAGGTAGACACACACACACACACACACAGACACACATACAGACACACACACACCACACACATACACACTCACCACACAGACACAGACACAGACAGACACATACACACACACACAGACATACACATACAGACTCACACACACCCATACAGGAACACAGACACACACACAGACACACACATCCAGACTCACACATACACATACAGACATACACACACACTACACACACACCACACAGACAGACACATACACACATACAGACACACACATACAGACTCACACACACACACACACATACAGGCACACACACACCACACAGACACAGACAGACATACACACATACAGACACACACATACAGACTCACACACATACACACACACTACACACACACAGACACACACATACAGACTCACACACACACATACAGACACACACACACAGACTCACACACACATATACAGACACACACACCACAGACACATACACACACATACAGACTCTCACACACAGACTCACACACACACATACAGACACACACATACAGACACACACACCACAGACACATACACATACAGACTCTCACACATACAGATTCATACACACATACAGACTCACACACACACATATAGACACACACACACAGACTCACACACACACATACAGACACACACACACACCACATACACATACACACACATACAGACTCTCACACACACACATACAGATTCATACACACATACAGACATACACATACCACACACACACAGACAGACACACACATACAGACTCACACACATACACACACACAGACACACACACAAAGATTTTAGGACATAAGTTTTGTGATCACATGTTCAAGTTTAGAAAGAAAAAGTAAAAGCAATGTACTCTAAAGTGAGGATGTTGACAAGAAAATGACAAGAAAAAGACGAGGCGCTGGAGGGATGATGGCTCAGTGGGTAGACGCACTGGCTGCTCGAACAGAGGACCTAGGTTTGATTCCCAGCACCTACACAGAGCGTCTCAGAACTTTACTCCCAGGTGATCTGGCACCCCCTTCTGGCCTACTTGGGCACTGCATGCACATGGTGCAAATCACATATATATCTTTTTTTTTTCTTTTAAGCCAAAGCATAGAAATGCTGAGGCCAAGGATCCTGAGATATTCCCAGCTTAACCCTAAAAATGAGGGGAAACGGTGGCACCAGCTCCAAGGCCACCTGGAGTTCAGGGAGGGGCGAACTGTACAGCACAAGGCAAGAGGGAAAGCGCACCCTTCCATGTCAGTCAGACACTGGCTGGGATGAGAGAGACAGAGGCCATTGCCTTCTCCATACTCAGGAGGCTACTCAGGTCCAGAGGGACCCAAAGCTAGGACAATGCTGTTGTCAAGGCTAAGTGATAGCTTTGTCACACAGGGCCCGTCACAGTGCACAGAGGAGACACTGAGGTTGTAACAGGCAGATGCTGTTATGATTTTGCAACCGTGGCTGCTGTCCCACCACAAGGGGGCCCTCTGATGCATCCCTCCAAGTGACAATTTTCTGGAATCACAGAGAGAAGCATGAACGTGTAGAAGCCAGTGTGTCCCCCAGGTCCCTTACCATATCCCGGGAACATTAAGGGGATGAGGGCCTCTCGTTACTTAGCGTGAGTCCTTGCTTAGTTTAAATGGCTGGAGGTCAGCGTCAAATGTAACGGTAGGAGGGCCTCACAGACACTCTGTTGTTGTCTTTACATCCACAGCAATCGGTAGTTGTGGCCTAGAGGCGTTTCTTAATCAGAGAAAAGTGAGCTAGGACATGTGGTGAGCTTCAGGTGCAACTAAAGCCTGCAGTTCTGATCCCGTCGACCCGAATCTGGGCCATTTGGGACAACTTTTAAGATCACAGCTCATCTCAAAGCAGAGAAAATGATAAGCTGGTGCTCAGGGGCCGGGAGCCTGAGAGCGAAAACAAGCTTCCTCTTTCCTACTGTTCTCATGGGCCCCGTAAGCTCTTCTTTCTAACATGCAGGCTGGACTCATATTAGAGCTCTGCATGCTCATCAGATACACACACACACACACACACACACACACCATGCCCCCACCAAACACACTCACATAGAAACATACATACCATACATGCACACCACACACACACACTCACAGATACATATCATACATACATACCACACACACACACCATGTCCCCAACACACACACTCACATAGAAACATACATGACATACATACATACCATAGACACATACATACCATCCCTACATATCACACACCACACCCCTCACACACACACACACACTCACATAGAAACATAAAAGCCATACATACATACCACACACACTCACACCATACCTACATAACACACACACCACACCCCTCACACACACACACACTCACATAGAAACATACATACCATACATGCATACCACAAATACACACAGAGAGACACATACATACCATATATACATACCACACACACACTCACACAGACCCATATGACCACAGACACACAGGCACACACACGCATGCATGCACACGCTCACACAGACACACATTAAGCACACACAATCTCACACTCACAACTAAGCACTTTCTCCTCAGACAATGCTAGCATTCTGATTTCATAGGCTCTGTGAAGGAAGATTAGAAAACCTCAAGTCTATTTCAAGAACAGAAGGCTCCACCCTTCCCCTGAGCACAGTTAAAACGACACACAGCACAGAAGAGACAAGCTCAATTATTCTGGGGGTTTTAATAGCAGACATTAGTCATTAATCAAGATGATATTTGATTTCCAAGCGAGGTTTTGATTACCAAAGGATTATGTATGAAAATGGCGGAAGTTGCCTATTTTAATAGTCTGTGGATTAGTGGGTGATGACAAGCTGTCATGAGGGAACAAGGAATCTGTATCTCTAGGGATTCATGTCACTAATGAAAAGATACCTCCACATGGGAATCCCCTGGCCTAACAGATGCCATCCCCGTCCCCGGGAGCATGAGGGACACACTTACTGCGGATCTGCTTCACAAGGGGCTTCAGGAGATCCAGCCACACCTGAGGAGGAAAAGAGTGTCAGCGAGAACGGGCAAGGGTCTCGAGGCCAGTTCAAGCTACTGAAAGGAAAGTATTTTTGAGAATTTAGGGTCGTGAGCAATTTTTCTTCTAGAATGCCACATTTCACAGTACCACCTCCCTTGAAATATTTTATTTTCTTATTTTCCGTGTACGGGCATTTCACCTGCATGTATGTCTGGGTGTGCAGTGCTCCTAGAAGCCATAAGAGGTTGACAGGTCCCCTAGGACTGAAGTTGTAGATGGTTGTGAGCCATGGAGTACATGCTTGGGTACTGAGCCCAGGCCTTCTGGAAGAGGACCACAGCTCCAGGCTCTGCCAACCCCTTTTAGAGAATGTTCTAGTGCACATTCTGCAGACACTATTCCTAAACCTGACCATTAAAACCTTTTTAAGGGGCTGGAGATGGCTCAGTGGATAAGAACACTGTCTGCTCTTTTGTAGGACCTGGGTTCAATCCCCAACACCTACCAGGCTACTCACAACCATCAGTAACCCCAGTTCCAGGGGATCTGGCACCCTCTTCTGGCCTCTGTGTGCATCACATGGGTATGGTACTCTTACATACATGTCCGCAAAACACATATATACATATAACATATGTAAAAACACCCTTTCTTAAGAGCTCCGGCAGACCTAGGTACAGTTCCCAGTGCCACGTCAGGCAGCTAACAACCACCTGTAACTCCAGCTCCAGGGAATCCGATGCCCCGCCTCCATGGGCACTTGCGATCATGTGCACACGCCCGCAACGTAGACATATACCCACACGTTTAAAAGCAATAAAAATAAATGTTTTTAAAAACCAAAATTTTTAAATCTTATTTGTGCTTTTATCATATTTACCCATTCTGAAGATATTAATGAATGAGCTGTTAATGAATGATCACATTACTGGTCAAATGAAATATGCATGATATATATCTATATTTCCGTATATCTCCATATATGGTTACCTATATTTTCACAAAATAGAAAATCCAAAGGGGTAAGAGAGGAGGGAAAAGTGTTTATAGATCATCATACATCACAGGCTATCACTAGCACACATGCTATCTACATACATACATGCTATCATACCTCACCTCACACGCTACCTAAAGTCATCTGCCCCTCAAAGTCAGAGGGACTCCTGGGATGCAGGAGAGAAACTGGAGTCATACATGGTACAGGATCCATCCCAGATGCCCAGCTAGACCTCAACTGGGCTCACACACGCCCAAGTCTTTCTCACCTCTATGCTCCCTGCACGGAGTTCAAATCAGAAAAAGAACAGATGGCCTTATTAATAAAACACAAGTTAAGCACACAGTCTATGCATTGCTTTTTAAAAACTGTCCTTGAATTGCTGGTCAGTTGAAAGGGATTTTCTTTGCACATAGGACAGAACCAAGGTTAAAATCCTCGTGGTGAAAGGAAAAGTAAGAGACAGACGCTGCCTGTAGAAATTTTGGCGGGAACGACAGGTGTTTATGAGGAGAAAATTTCAAAGGCAAATAAAATGCTGACAGTGGGGAATGATTTGGGCTGGAAATGCAAATCACAGCAAGAAATGCCACCCCGAACACTAAACACACTCTATGTGGTGTGTGTGTGTGTGTGTGACTGTGTGGTGTGTATACATGTGTGTGTATGCATGTGTGTGCATGCATGTGCATGTGTGTGTGATCATTGAAGATGGCCAAGGCACAACTTTTATTTACAGGTGGTGTGTTGGCACAGCTGAGCTGCAGGTATCTGAAGGTGCCCCTTTGTCTCTTCCTCCATCTGGTCACCTGCGTCTGTTTAACGTGTATTTGTTCATACAAAATGTATATCTGATGAATGCTAACCTTAACATTTTTATGACGGTGATAAAAATTTTACAACAGCCTAAATAAAGCAAGTAAATGAAGCAATGGATTTCTACATGATGCCTTGCCGGGCAGGATTAACAAGGATGTTCTTCACCGAATATGTTTGAGACAGTCTCACTCTGTAGACCTGGCCAGCATGGACCTCACTAGTGAGCCACGGCTGGTCATGGGAATAGAACAATTCAGTTATCGAGGCAGCAAGGTCATTAGAGAGGAGGTTTAGCTCCTACCACATCGCTGCCTCCTTATCTAAAAACCAATGGGACTTATTGATAAGCTGGGTATGAGTGCTAAAGGGATGCACACACACACATGAACACACACATATGCACACACACATGCACGCTGTGCATGCGGAGACCAACATCAGTTGTCTTCCTTTATCACGAGCTCCACTGTTTTTTTTGTTTGTTTGTTTTTTTGAGACAGCTTCTCTCACAGAAGGAATCTGGAGCTCACCAATTTGCCTAGCTGTTTCAAGGAGTTCCAGGAATCTGCCTGTCCCCTTACCCCAACCCCACTTCAGTGCTGGAGTTACTGATGTGCTCAGCTGCTCCGTGTTCCCCATAGGTGCTGAGGATCTGAATTTAGGTCTCATCCTAGTGTGACCGAGCCATCTCCAATCCAGAAAAGCCTCCAGGACATATGGGGGTAACAATATCTGGCTCACAGGAAGCCAGGAATAGCGTAGACTCCCACCAGCCAGGCTAGAAAAGCCCATGATTCCGTGGGCCTCCAGACAGTCACGAGGAGACAGGCTTTAGACGCATCCCACCTAACCCGTTTTAGAGTTGAAGACTAAAGGTCCAGATGGTTTCCAGGTAACTGCATCCCAGAATGAGCTCAACTGAGTACATGAGAAGATGAAGGCAGACAGCACCACAGGGCCAAGCTCACACGACCCAGCATTCAACTGACAGCCCAAATCACCAGGTACAGAATCAGAAAAAGGAGGCTCATGGGGAAAACAAAAACTCAGCCTAAACCAGCCCAGGACTCAGAGGTGACAGAGGCAGCAGAGAAAAGATGGCGATAATTTCTAGACACGCCTCCACCTAGAACAGAGATAGAGAAGTGGGAAAGGACTGGGTGAACTCTCAGAGGGAAGACACACTGTGTGGGGCTAAACAAACAAAACAAGCAAAACCTGTGGATGGACAAATGCTAGGACAGACGGAAATCCAGAAGGAAAGCACCCCACAGCTGCCCCACTTTAACCTGGCAGGCAGGGGCTGTTACGGGCTTTTCTGTCTACCACCACCGCCACCACCTTAGATGTAGATGTGATTGTGCTACCATTATGTGGTGACAACATCGGGGCCACCAGCTTTCTCAGCTCCGCTGTCAACCCAGGAATGCTCTCGTATGTGCGGTCGGTCCGTCGAAGCCGGAAATGCCGCTAGGACGTGTTTACATCCTTTTTGTTTGCATATAAACTTCTTACCAAAATGGGTCATGTCCTGGGCCATGAGCCAAATATTTTAAAAAGTGTTGTGTTATACAAACTACATTCCTCGGCCGTTAAGAAATTAATTAAAAAAAAAAAAACCCTAACAAATCGAAAACGAGGGAGACCTCGGTATGTTCACAAGGAACTAACTTCTAGAAAGAAAAATCAAAGAGAAATTTGGAAGTACTTTGAGGTGAATGAGAAATGTCCGTGTAACAAGTCAAAAGTCACGGCACGACATATAAATCTACATATATGTAGATTTCGAAACAATCTTCTGAATGGGTAGCGCAGCTCACGCCTGTAATCCCCAACACTGGGAGGACTGAGAACAGAACGTTTCAGCGTCAGCCGGGGCTACAAAGACAGACTTTGTTTCAAAAATAATAAACAAATAAAAATAGCTGTTAGTACAAAGCTTATATGTGAAGTGGGTCTGAAAGCCATGGTGTCAGAATCATCCTAAGGGCTTTCTGTTTATAATTCCTTTATACAAAGCCCCCTCCCACACCTTAAATGAGACAGGGTCTCACTGTGTCGCCCTGTCTGGCCTGTAGCTCTCTCTACAGATCAGACTGGACTTGAACTCACACGGATCTACCTGGGATCAAAGGTATATATGCCTCCGGGACTGCTGGCTCAAAGATGGGAAGTAGACCTGGGACCCTGTGCAAGCTAGACAAGAGTTCGACCCTGAGCTAGACCTTGAGATGGGTTCGGATAGTGTTGACTAGGTGACTCTTGAGCTCCTAGATTCAGGGATATCCCTGCATCAGCCTCTCAAGTGCTAGAACTACAGGCAAGCGTAACTGCACCTTGTCGCTAAAATACACACGCTCGGACTCTCCCCGAGTTCCTGATCCAGCCGGTTTCTGAGGAGGCCGACGCACCCCACTGCTCTAGGGGTCACACTGGAGAATCAAGGCCTCCGTGCACACATCTCCGGATCTCTTGCTCAGTGTGCCGTCTGGAGCTATCAAAGTGCAGACACTGGCAAAACGCAAATGAGATCACAGGGGTTTATAACTGACTTCCCACACGCCAATCACTCCTACCTGTTCAGTCTGCAACCTTTCTTCAAGCCAGACACTCAACAACATTTACCCTCTTCCCACCAAATGTAGAACATTCTTGCACCCAGCCCAGGACTGTGATCTGGATCTGGCTAAATTCATTGAATTTCTTTCAAGCTAGCTGAGTACCGGAATCAAGCACTCAACATTGATATGCTGAAGGAAACTGAGCATACTCGGACCATAGGTCGCAGAGTGTTCACACTAACTTACGAGAGCAGCTTTAAGTAGAAAAGACGAGGCAGATCTTTAGGCTAAAGCACCAAGTTCATTAAGGTATAGGCTCCACCTATGCAGCTGTGTACCAAGCACATTTAAACAGAGCTTGCTATTTCAGACCTATGCAAAAGGAAGTCTTATAATAAAGGCAAGGCCTTTACAAAGCCATGCCTGAGTCCGGGGGTGGAAGTGTGGGGAATGGGGGTTACCTGGATGATTAAAAACCTTAACCCTGAGTTTCCTATTTTTAATTAATTAATTAATATGGCAAGATGCTGGTGATTCAAAGCCTTGTGCATGTTAGACTCTACCATTAAGATATATCCCCGGCCGCCAAGTCTGCTTTTTTAAAGATTTATTTTATGTATATGAATACACTGTCACTATCTTCAGGCACACCAGAAGAGAGCATCAGATCCCCATTACAGAATGTTTGTGAGGCACCATGTGGTGGCTTGGGATTGAACTCAGGACCTCTGGAAGAGCAGTCAGTGCTCTTAACCACTGAGCCATCTCTCCAGCCCCCAAATCTGCGTTTTAAGATGGGGTCAGCCACGGGCCTCAGCCACAGCTCTAGTAAAATAGCAAGTGTTCAGTTTTATCTATTTGTAAGTCACTTGCTTAATTATCATTACCTCTGGAATTTTCACTTTTAAAGATGTCATTTGACTATGATGGATTTTCTTATTCTAAAAATGTGTCAGGAAGCCTCAACAGGAGCTAGGCCTGCCCGCTAAGCAGAGAGCCTCACCACCTGGGCCTGTCACTCCAGGACCACCTGTTGGCATGCAGGGTCACACCCTGCTGTGGTGACAGAGCTGACCTACTCCCTCATCTCCCCTAGCTTACCACACGCTCTGCGGATCCTTGGCCTGAGATATTTTTAATCCATTACACCTGACATGTTCCTCCCAGCACCCTATCTTGCCTCAGAGTCAGCCCCCAGGGAAGAAGCAATGTGAGGGACTGTGACTATTCATAAGTAAAGGACAGCCAGCAGGGACGCCCGTCATATCGAATGACTGCAGTTTCTGAGTTTAAACCCATCAAAAGCACACTTGCCATGGGCAACGGTTTTTTTTTTTCCTCCCAGCTAGAAGGGACACAGGACACAAATATCAGGCTTTTCCCACGAGTACCCAAACTGACATTAGAAATCGGGCTGACTCATGGGCGTAGAAACAATGTCTCTTTAAAGACTAGTGGGCTAGCCCGAGGGGCTTCTGAGTTATGACCCAAGGAGAGATGGAATCCAAGAGAGCTAAGTGCCTACTACGTGCCAGGCGCCTTCCTGGGCTCACGCCATCACCAGGGGAATGCGATCCACCCAGTTCTCTCGGCTGGATGGAGTGACTCCTGCATATAGGGATCTCTGGGGACAGACAGCAAAGGGAACAGACAGAACACAGCGCTTGGGCTGAACAGGCCTGGGGAGGGAGGGCCACGGCTACTGGCTTCACTGTGAAGGGCTGGGTAAGAATTTCCCTGAACTTGCCTGCTGAGATTTATGGATGGGAGAATACCTACCTGAGAGGAAAAAACCAAGCAGACATTGGTGACTGTGGTGCAGGGGTTAGATCTGTACTATGGCCACTTTTGATACGGTTCTGGAGCAAACAGGCTAACAGTTTTAAGTGTGTGTGTGTGTTTGGGGGAGAAGGGCATACCTTAATAAAGAATTATATTTCACAATATGCACAAACCATATGAAATATAAACAGGTGCACTATGTGTGTGTACAGGTACACTATGTGTGTGTACAGGTGCACTATGTGTGTGTGCAGGTGCACTATGTGTGTGTGCAGGTGCACTATGTGTGTGCAGGTGCACTATGTGTGTGTGCAGGTGCACTATGTGTGTGTGCAGGTACACTATGTGTGTGTGCAGGTGCACTATGTGTGTGTACAGGTACACTATGTGTGTGTACAGGTGCACTATGTGTGTGTGCAGGTACACTATGTGTGTGTACAGGTGCAGTATGTGTGTGTACAGGTGCACTATGTATGTGTGCAGGTGCACTATGTGTGTGTGCAGGTGCAGTATGTGTGTGTACAGGTGCACTATGTGTGTGTACAGGTGCACTATGTGTGTGCAGGTGCACTATGTATGTGTGCAGGTGCACTATGTGTGTGTGCAGGTGCACTATGTGTGTGTACAGGTGCACAATGTGTGTGTGGGTACACTATGTGTGTGTACAGGTGCACTATGTGTGTATACAGGTGAACTATGTGTGTGTACAGCTGTACTATGCATGTGCACAGGTATGCATACACATGACAGGCAAAGAGAGGGAGGGAGAAGGAACTGTACACACACAGAGTGCACCCGCACATGTGGGCAGAAGAGTACCTTAGGTATTCTGAGGAAGCCTTCAGGACCATTGCCCTACCTTACTTCTGAGACCAAGTCTCTCACTGACCTAGAACTCGCCCATCAGGTGAGGATGGCCAGCAAGGCCATCTTGCCCTGGAAGTGATGTTTGACTGGAACACAGTGCACTCTTTCTCGTGCCATCTGTAGCTACATCTGTGCCACCATGACAGGTCTCCCGTCCGACTGGCCAGGTTCTGCTGGACCTGCCTGGCTACCAGGTATCCACTGCAGGCTTCTGTCCATTATTAGCAAAAACTACGTTTTATCAGCCTCGAAACCACATACCAATCAGCTAGCACATTAGATAGAAAGACAAGATCAACAGCACTTCTGTCACAGAAGACCCAATGTATGCGTTTAAGCCTGATAAAAACTTCTCTGCTCTACAGAGAGATGCTTCAGGGACAGAAACTGTCTGGACCGGGGAGTAGCAGGGGGTAACCTCACAAGGGGCATGTGACAACCTCTGCTAACTTACAAGGTACAGGACAAGTGCTCCAACTGACAACTTAATAATTGCCATTTGCTTATGCATAACCTTGAGAAACATGTCTAACTATAGCAAATCTTCATCTTCCTTTCTTGGAATGTCTGCCTAGCATATGCTTGGCCCTGGGTTTGGTAAGATTCTAAGGAAGAGAAGAGAGGGATGGGAGGATAGTGCCTGACTTGAGCATTTAAACAGAGAGAAGAGAGGCAAAGGGATGGGCAGGATTTCAAGGTGCCTGAATCAACACCTTCTCACACAGAGTCAAAAAGTCACAATCCTAGTCTGACAGGTACTCTGAGAAAGAGAGCTCCCTGTGTATCCTACACAGAAAACTTAGCAAAGCTAACGGAGGCAGTCCCAGGACTGGGCAGGTGTGGGAATGGCTTCCAAAGGGAGGCTGGCCGAGGTGACATCACAGTTGGGTATCAAAGTGATGGCAAGTCCGTGCTCCATGCAGTACTGCTCAGAGCAGTCCAGATGTGGATGTAACTCACATATCCATCAAAAGAGAAATGAGGGCACAGGATATGGTGTACACACAACAGAAACGGTAGGAAACAGGGAGACAAAGTCTGCCCTGTGGATGACCCTTAAAGTGAGTCAAATGATCCCCGTTATAGACAGGTAAATAAACAGTGCAGGACCCCCAAACACAGAAGTCTCGAGGAACAGTAAGCTGAATGTAGGTACCAGGGGTGTGGGCAGGGTCATAGGGAGTTGTGCAATTGGTTAACAGGGGTATGCAAAAATGACTCTCCTCTGCAAGCACGCTGAATGGCAAAGTGAGGACCGTGAGTCACAATCAAAACACGGCTGCCATTGTAGATCTAGAACACACACAAGAATGCCAATGGTGAGCAAGGTAGCAGATTTTCCTGTAATGCATACTTGCAGAGCACTTCCTGAGGGCCTGGGCTTTGTGCAGACAGCCATGAGCACATCCAACCCTTTGGGACACTATTCTCTCCATTTCACAGATTAGGAAAGTGAGGCTCAGAAAGATGGCTCAGTGTACCCCAGTCTTCCTGTTGCCAAGAGGCCTGGCAAGGAGATGACAATGAGGGTCGGTGGCCCCAAGGTTACACTGCCTGGGACAAGGGCAGGAGGGCTCCAGCATCCAATAAAATGCAGATAATTACAGGCCTCCTCAGGCCAGACAATCAAGATTGTCTGCTTAGCACCTCCAAGATGGAATCCACCAGCTCAGGGCATGTTGAGGCCATCACAAGTTGCCACACTGAGAGCTCATCCCGCCTTAGAGGGATTTGCATTAAGGTTATAGCCAACACACACAGGCACATGCCGTAATAATTATAAAACTCCTTGAACTTTCAAAGGATTGTACCCCAAAATCCAGCAGCCAGAAAAAGAGAGGGAGGCACAGCCGGGACCCCACTTGAAACACTGTTGTTCTCTTACATGGTCCCTTTTAATACTGCAGATTAATTTCATGAAAATGATTTGTTTTTACCATTATATGAAATAGCTCCTAGGTTGGCACAGACAGGGAGAAAAACAGACAGGACAGAACGAAGCTGGAATTCCATTTCTCCACTTTACCACCTCCTACCAGAACCTTTGCAAGGACAACCCAACTTCTTGAGCTTGAGCTCCAAACCCTGAACAAGGACTAATGAACTGCTGGGTATACATCTGTGATGGCGTCAGCAGGGTCACTGTTCCTCAGAGTACACGCAAGCTACTGCTCTGACCTCATAAGGTTGTCCTAGAGCAGAGCCGCACTGAGCCCTTCATGTGTCGTTTGGAACAGGCCTTATCTGCCATTGCACACGGTAAGTGCACATACAGTGTTATGTATGCACTGTAGTATTTGAATTGGTGGGTGTTAGCATTGTCTAAGCTCTGCCCCACAGTGACCTGGCAACAGTCAGGTATGCTCCGCCCCACAGTTACCTGGCAACAGTCAGGAATGGCTGACTCACTATAAAAGGGGATGCTTGCAGGCTCTGCTCTCTCTTGCTTTCTCTCTGTCCTCTTATCCCCCTCTATCCCTATTCCCCTCCCTCCCTCTCTCCATGTGCGCTCTCTCCTGGCTGGCCTCGACTCCTCCGTTCTTGTTCTCTCTCTCTCTCTCTCTCTCTCTGTCTCTCTCTCTGTCTCTCTCTCTCTGTCTCTCTCTCTCTGTCTCTCTCTCTCTGTCTCTGTCTCTCTCTCTGTCTCTCTCTTCCTCCCTCCCTCCCTTTCTCTGTCTCTATTACCCTCTCAACTCCCCTCACCATACCCTGCCCTACCCATGCCTGAATAAACTCTATTCTATATCCTCGTGTGGCTGGTCCCTCAGGGGGAAGGGATGCCTCAGCATGGTCCAGTGGAGGCACCCCCTTCCCCCACATCTGACTGCACATCCACCAAACATATTCCTTCTCTCCTTATCTTTTTTATAAAACGCGACAGTGAGGAGTCTGGGAATTGGACCCATAGCCTGAACGTTTGCTACCACTGAGTGCCACCCCCAAGTCTCCTGCTTCTATTGCTCTATTGTTACATATGAGTAAGCACTCTCTACGTCATCACTGACATTTTTTTGTTGTTCAGTTCTCGTAGTTGTATAAATCTTTTAGGGGCTATCATGGATCACAGCCATCACACCCTTTTATTTAGCTCCTGAGGGAGTCCTTAGACCTGACATAGAGAAGTCGCTACGGTTACACACCAAGACACTGAATCTGACATCAGAAGGGTGTGGCTGGGACCATCCTTCTACCATTAGATAATTGAGAATCAGGCATGGAGCTACTTGCAGAATCTCAGACCCCTCTTCTGCAAAATGCCAGCACTGATCTCAGCCGCAGAAAGGCGACTCTAGTTGGGCTGGATAAGCCTGGGAACACAAGCCCATTAGGGGCATATAGCCATTTGGGCAGGCGCTCAGCAGGCTTGTTAAAAATAACAAGCTAGAGTGTCTTGGCGTGTCTGGAAAGCCATTGCTCTAACAAAGTGAGCTTACGAAACAACGCTCCACCCGACAGCCACGCTCTGACCAGCCTGCGTGGTAACTGATGTTTCCTGGACTATTCATCTGAAGCTGTGAGCCTCTGGTGAACAGGAACCACACCTCTCACCACCTGACACTTCAACCCATGTTTCTTCCATATTCCCGACTCAGCCAAGACACAAAACTGTCAGGTAAATGGGGGTTTATGGGTTGGCAGGTCTGTGGCCACTCGCCACGTTAGAGAAAGGACCGGGTCAGGGAAGGTTATGATTATGGTACTGACTAGGAGAAGACAGCATGGGCTGGTGGTAAGGTTTGCAGAGTCTAGTGTATGAAAGACCCTAGACACTGCTGCAAAGGAACAACCGAAAACCACAGAAAGGTGAGGACAAAGGCAGAGTGTTTGGAGATACGCAGAGAAATCTCACCTGCCTCACTTTCGGATCCCAGTTCAAGTGCTACTGGCTGTGAGCCCAGCTCAGAACAGCAGGGCTTCCCTAGCCCTGCGACACATTCTTCCTAGATTTCGATGTTACCAGCTCTGGATGCCCTCTGCTTGTGGTTCCCACTGCCCCAAAGCCCCCTGGCTCCATGAAGACCTGACACAGTCCTGTGCTGTCCTCTGACTCAAGCATGACACCTTCTAGCTGACAGGTTCTCTATATCTTCATTATGGCATCCCCAGAACAGAGATGAGTCTTCCGTATTACTGTGTAGACTATGAAAGGGATGTATGTAGCCAGTCAGCTTACTGCCTAGACTGGTGGCTAATAACAGAGAAATCAGCCATTGACCAAAACAAAGACCACACCAGGAAGCTCTAAGTTTGGGATTCAAAATGGTCAAGATTTTTAAGAGCATAGTTTGACAAACAAAAAGTTCTGCAAACTTTTGAACAGCTGGACCCATTCACTGGACCATGCTGCACCTTTGGCTTTGAACGACAGAAACCTTTAGGCTAGTCTGCCTATCGTAGCATCACCTATATTGGAAAAAGAAAAACCATAGCTTGTCATTTACAGCAGAAGTTGTAGATGATGTGGACAACGGTGAGAAACAGAAAAGGGGAATGCATGGTGAGAAGAATTCCCTTTGGAGTCAGGAAACAAAGACAGCACTGTGAAGGACTTCCTCGGTGCATGGTGGAGCTGTGTCTGTGCACCACACTCCCAAAGGACTTTTATCTGAAACCCAGAAGGATGTGTAGGGATAAGGCAGCACAATCCAGAAGTGGCAGCAGGGTGGAGGGGGTTGTTTCCAGTCTCTGTGTCCCCAGACACTGCTGGCACACGCACAGATTACTGTTGCATGCGTTTTGAACATTTAACCACATATAGATTTAAATATAAAGAAGGGCGTTTCCCTCGTATTTACTTCTGCACCATCAAAGAGAAGCAGATCCCTCCCACCCTGAAGATGAACAGAAGGTAAGGCGACATGTATCTGGCGCCCCTCCTGTCTCCTACCATGATCTTTCTGTGGTCCGGGAACTCCAGGCCAAAGTAGTCGCCCTCCACAAGGTTGAGGTGGGTGCACACTGCGTCAAACAGAACCTTCCCTGGCGCTCGTTGCTGTGGACAGAGAGAACTGGGGTTACAAGCGTCTCTGCTGGAGGCACCCAGGCACACAAACCACGCTGCTCCCCATTCTCCAGTCAGAGGGGCACACACAGGGTCAGCAGGACTTGTCACCACCCACCCTGTGACAACTGGTGTGTCCCTTCGGTATCTGTGTTTTTGCCAACTCTAGACTCGGAGATTAAGTCATTTTCTCCCCATTTTTTAAAATTACAAACTGCTTTTGTTTCTTTTTGGTTCTGCGATGGGTGTTGCTGTGTAGCCGGGCCTGGCCTTGAACACGCAATCCTCCTGCCTTGGTCTCTGAGAGCTGGGGCGACATGTGTGCACGAGCATGCTTGGCATCTGCTTTTGAGAGCAGTTTTGGGTTTGCTGCACACAGAGCAGGGAATTGTATTTCTCTCCCTGTGGCATTCAGTTGTTAAGCTAGAGCAGGGGAGATGGCTCAGCGGGTAAAAGGGCTTGCTACCAAGCCTGACAACTGACCTAAGTTCAATTCCCAGGTACACGAGGCGGAAGAGAAGGGAGTGATTTGTGCAATAACCCACTTAGAATCAGGTGGCTTCCTAAGGTCTTGCTGCTATGATGGATCAAACTCTACCACATGCATCAGACCTTGGGAGGCAAAAGTCACTGGTTTTATGATTCCATTACCTTTCCAATACCCATGTAGCATTTTAGGAGCCAACTAACTCACAATGCTGAATGACGGTGAGGGTTGAGACCTGACAGGTACAATGAGTGTGCCCATTAGCCTGTCCTCACGTGGCTGCAGGGGCCAATAAAGATGGTCCAGCATGGGACATTATGTGCTTTCATTCTTTCAACAGACACCGCTTTATAGTCCCACAGCTACCATCATGGCAATCTGGAAGATACCCACAGCTACCTGCAGGTGTACGACATCTTCTGTGGATAATCTCAGCTCACTGGGCTGTGTCCGTGGGTCACACGCTCAGGCAGTAGGAGTGAGCTGTGACTACCAGAAATCTCACTTCTGCCTAATACAAAGCATACCCAAGCCCACACATGCTTATCCAAAGGAAGGAACATAAGAGAGGACCAGGGTCTACAGGTCACCAACCCTGCTTTATGTCACTGTGGTACTGTTATCTGCTTTGTCTATACGGGGTATGCATACAGCCATTTCCCAGGTAGGCTGACAGACGGGGACATGGACATACTTATACTAATGCTTGGTTCTAGGTTCATCGTCTCACATCAACATGCATGATTAAGTTTATGGGTTGCCACTTTTTCTTGGAATCTTCTTTCCAGCAAAATTCCAACACCTTAACAAAAACATTATTTTAAAAATGGACCACGGAGTAAGAAGTTGTGAAAGAATTCCTATACCGTACAGTGTTTCCTTTTTCTTTCTTTTTTTTAAGAAAGACTACATTCAGTTTCACAACCTCCAGCACTGTCTGCTTGTTTAAGGATTCGCCAGTTTTCTGCCCAGCTGGCAGCCACTCATATTTCCCAAAGAATTCCTGGAACTAAGGGAATCTCATAACTTCATCTAGGTTTACAGAGTCTAAGAAATGAGACTTCACAGTTCAACACTAGAAATTTAAATAAGCTGAGAAAAATCAATATACAATGGATGTCTTCATGGACAAGGGTATTAGGCTAAACACGTCATAAGAGAAGTGGGGAAGAGTTACCGTGAACTTGAGTCCTCTACTGAGTCAGTACAGGCTTCCAAATGTATATCTAACTTCATGGTCCTAAAACCAGGCTGTGCTGGGTCTTGCAGCCCTCAGCCACACCTCTGCCTTGCAAACACCTATGTTCTGTCACAGAACAGCATGGCAAGTGACTGTCTGACTGGACTGGGTTGTAAATAAGTTACTAGAATTTAGTTAATAGTGATAAAGTGGATCTCATTTCTTTAAAACGTTCTGAAAATTTACTCTTTTGTGCACATTTACATGAACTGTGCCTTTCTATGGTACTAGATTGCTATTTAACATGGAGATGTTGACACAGAGTTTGAGTGACTGCTTCCTAGCCCCTAAGACCCATCTACAAACGGTGACTTGGAAGCATTCTGAGTCCCCTGTGAATTCTGGCTACACCCACAGCATGGCATGAGAACACTTCTAGAGGCATAAAAACCCATTACAGGACAGTTTCACAAGGAAATGACACTCTGATGTCCCCCAGGAACTCACTGTTAACATTCCAACAGGTATCAGGCCACTACAGCCTAAAACGCCTCCAGTGGCAAAACAGGATACGTTCATGGCAAACCATGATGCATTCAGAAGACTGTTTATTGAAGAGAGGGAAAAAAAGTCACATTGAGGAGGAGCCTCAGTCCATAGAGCATTCATAACCTACATAAAAGCTGGCCATGAGGGCTCACTGAGGATTCTCTGAGCTCACTCACCACGTACTCTAGACAATCGTTAGCACCAGGTTCAGTGAGCTGTGACTACCAGAGGAAACAAAAGAATATTAGAGAAAGAGACCCGTGGTCTGCACACACACACACACACACACACACACACACACACACACACACAAATAGTCCAATTTGAGTAGTGACTTGGGGTATATAGCCCAGTTGGTAAATGGCTTTTCTAGCACACAAGAAGCCCTCAGTTTAATCCCCAGTGGTGCATTAATTGTGTGTATGCTTGGAATTCCAGCTCTTAGGAAGAGGGAGGGGAAAGAATGTCCTAAGTTCAAGGTTACTTTCAAAGGAGGCAAAGCACAAAGATGGTGAGGAGACATCTAGAAAAGTATTTTCTCAGAGCGGTCTTGCTATCAGGTGGAAATCCATGTGTGACATGTGTGGCAACAGTGACTGAGTAGGACACGGATTTGCTGTGGATGTTTTATTTTTGTAATTGTATTATACTTTATTTTATGTGTATGTCTGTCCACATGTGTCTGCCTGGTGCCCACACAGAAGCCAGAAGAGGGCATTGGATCCTCTATAACTGGATTACAGATGGTTACAGGCCACCTTGTGGGTACGGGAATTGAGCCAGGTCCTAAGTACAGCAAGTATTCTTAATCACTGAGTCATCTCTCTAGTCCACTATGGATGTTTTCTTTTCTTTTTTTAAGATTTATTTTATGCACATGAGTACACTGTAGCTGTCTTCAGACACACCGCAAGAGGGCATCAGATCCCATTACAGATGGTTGTGAGCCACCATGTGGTTGCCGGGAATTGAACTCAGAACCCCTGGAAGCAGTCAGTGCTCCTAACTGCTGAGGTTTCTCTCCAGCCCTATGGATGCTTTCTTAAATATCGCCATGTGTTCGTACTTTTGCAGATCCCCAAGGCTCCTATGGCCTATAAAATCTGAATCTGGCCAAGCAAGCCCCACATTCAGAATTCTTGATAAAATATTCTAGAAGTGCTTTCCTTATCAGAGGTCAAAGCGTGACTATCATGTTTCATTCTGGGGAACAAATTGGCAATAAATGAAATCACATAATCAAATTTCTTGCCTTTTTTCTTATTGGCTACTCTTAATTAAGTTCCAAGAGCATTTGAATTTTAATCTATTGCACAAAGAAGTTGGTGGACTCCACACGGTGTGTCCCCGTGGTCTCCTCCATTTTAAATCGGCCTTTCTTGGGCCCTATGAAATCACATTAGTGGGAAGTTTACTTACTTGGGAAGCAAGCCAGAATGGCATGCAGATTCACAGCCACAGTCTAGTAGACAGAAACCTGGGCTC
The DNA here is from genome assembly GCA_036184795.1 of Tokudaia tokunoshimensis. NCBI lineage: Eukaryota > Metazoa > Chordata > Mammalia > Rodentia > Muridae > Tokudaia > Tokudaia tokunoshimensis. The sequence continues at coordinate 3,478,079 of BTHU01000011.1, forward strand.
AAGGGCTTCAGTGTCCTGTGCCTTAAACTACTCCTGTAGTTTCAGGTTTTCCAGACAGTTTTATGCAAGGACATTTCTTCCATTTTCCAAAAGACTAAAGCTATAGTTCTTTAGATGAGGGACAGAGCCTTCTCCTTTCCTTAACTCCCTAAACAGCTGAATAAATGAATCTCCTACTTGAGAAAGCATTTGGGAATTACCCCACACACAGAAATCTATAAAGGTAATGTCTGCCCAGGCTCACAAAATTTCCATCTGCTCAGGTTTCATGAAACCATCTTTGGAATAGTTTTTTGTTTGTTTGTTTGGTTTGGTTTTCCTCCTCTGTTTGGGGTTTAGTATAGCCATGGCAACCAGGGTTCACTAATTCAACAGAAAGGAATGGCTTCTCTCAAAAGCCTTGCCTCCTCTTCCTACTATCAACACCTTTTACGTACTTTCCTAAATCCTGTAATACACAGTCTACCAGTCTGACCATAGAGAGTTACAACATCCCAAAGATTTTCTTATAAACTTTGAAGCACTTCTAAATGAGTAAAGAGAATTATTAATAAACGTAATAGGTTGAGAAGGCTATGATACACTTAGGAAGTAAAGTTATGTTTAGGCACTGTTCTATGCACAGGAAATGATTTCCCCAAGTCCCCAACAGAGACAAATAATTAGATAAATTAGAACCCATGCTAAGTACTTGGTAAGCCCCAGGCCAGGGAGAGACTATCTCCAAAAAGGTGGACAGAGTCTAAGGAATGGTATCTGAGGTTGTCCTTTAGCTACATATGTATTTTCGTATAGGGACAACACACACACACACAAAAGCACTGTTAGAAAACAAAGCAGTTGCCTATTCTTTGAGAATAGAACAACCAAGGAAGTTTAAAAGAAAGCATCTAAATGAGACTTGACAGATGAGTTTGCCAGGTGAACATACACAGATATACAATGTATCACTCAGCACAAGGGTCATATACACGGATATACAATGTGCCACTCAACACAAGAGACATATACATGGATATACAATGTATCACTCAGCACAAGGGTCATATACACGGATATACAATGTGTCACTCAACCCAAGAGACATATACATGGATATACAATGTATCACTCAGCACAAGGGTCATATACACGGATATACAATGTGTCACTCAACACAAGAGACATATACATGGATATACAATGTATCACTCAGCACAAGAGACATTCGCCATCACAACAGAAAGTCATAACTTCCAGCTCTAAAGGATGCAAATTCTGCAGTGACGGTGTTAGATTTTTGAATTGGACTGTTCCTGGCTTCCCTCCAGGTGGCTAGCTGTCCAGAGCGTGGTAGAGTAATGAATATAGAGTAATGAAGATAGAGTAATGAAGACAGAGTAATGAAGACAGAGTAATGAAGACAGAGTAATGAAGACAGAGTAATGAAGACAGAGTAATGAAGACAGAGTAATGAAGACAGAGTAATGAAGACAGAGTAATGAAGACAGAGTAATGAAGGCAGAGTAATGAAGACAGAGTAATGAAGACAGAGTAATGAAGACAGAGTAATGAAGACAGAGTAATGAAGACGGAGTAATGAAGACGGAGTAATGAAGACGGAGTAATGAAGACGGAGTAATGAAGGCGGAGTAATGAAGGCGGAGTAATGAAGGCGGAGTAATGAAGACGGAGTAATGAAGACGGAGTAATGAAGACGGAGTAATGAAGACGGAGTAATGAAGACGGAGTAATGAAGACGGAGTAATGAAGACGGAGTAATGAAGACGGAGTAATGAAGACGGAGTAATGAAGACGGAGTAATGAAGACGGAGTAATGAAGACGGAGTAATGAAGACGGAGTAATGAAGACGGAGTAATGAAGACGGAGTAATGAAGACGGAGTAATGAAGACGGAGTAATGAAGACGGAGTAATGAAGACGGAGTAATGAAGACGGAGTAATGAAGACGGAGTAATGAAGACGGAGTAATGAAGACGGAGTAATGAAGATGGAGTAATGAAGACGGAGTAATGAAGACAGAGTAATGAAGGTAGAGTAATGAAGACAGAGTAATGAAGATAGAGTAATGAAGACAGAGTAATGAAGGTAGAGTAATGAAGACAGAGTAATGAAGACAGAGTAATGAAGACAGAGTAATGAAGACAGAGTAATGAAGACAGAGTAATGAAGACAGAGTAATGAAGACAGAGTAATGAAGGTAGAGTAATGAAGACAGAGTAATGAAGGTAGAGTAATGAAGACAGAGTAATGAAGACAGAGTAATGAAGATAGAGTAATGAAGACAGAGTAATGAAGGTAGAGTAATGAAGACAGAGTAATGAAGATAGAGTAATGAAGATAGAGTAATGAAGACAGAGTAATGAAGACAGAGTAATGAAGACAGAGTAATGAAGACAGAGTAATGAAGATAGAGTAATGAAGACAGAGTAATGAAGACAGAGTAATGAAGACAGAGTAATGAAGACAGAGTAATGAAGACAGAGTAATGAAGACAGAGTAATGAAGACAGAGTAATGAAGACAGAGTAATGAAGACAGAGTAATGAAGACGGAGTAATGAAGATAGAGTAATGAAGACGGAGTAATGAAGGTAGAGTAATGAAGACGGAGTAATGAAGATAGAGTAATGAAGACGGAGTAATGAAGATAGAGTAATGAAGACGGAGTAATGAAGACAGAGTAATGAAGACAGAGTAATGAAGACAGAGTAATGAAGACAGAGTAATGAAGACAGAGTAATGAAGGTAGAGTAATGAAGACAGAGTAATGAAGACAGAGTAATGAAGACAGAGTAATGAAGGTAGAGTAATGAAGACAGAGTAATGAAGACAGAGTAATGAAGATAGAGTAATGAAGATAGAGTAATGAAGACAGAGTAATGAAGACAGAGTAATGAAGACAGAGTAATGAAGACAGAGTAATGAAGACAGAGTAATGAAGACAGAGTAATGAAGGTAGAGTAATGAAGACAGAGTAATGAAGACAGAGTAATGAAGACAGAGTAATGAAGACAGAGTAATGAAGGTAGAGTAATGAAGACAGAGTAATGAAGATAGAGTAATGAAGACAGAGTAATGAAGGTAGAGTAATGAAGACAGAGTAATGAAGATAGAGTAATGAAGACAGAGTAATGAAGACAGAGTAATGAAGGTAGAGTAATGAAGACAGAGTAATGAAGATAGAGTAATGAAGACAGAGTAATGAAGGTAGAGTAATGAAGACAGAGTAATGAAGACAGAGTAATGAAGGTAGAGTAATGAAGACAGAGTAATGAAGGTAGAGTAATGAAGATAGAGTAATGAAGATGGAGTAATGAAGACAGAGTAATGAAGACAGAGTAATGAAGGTAGAGTAATGAAGATAGAGTAATGAAGACAGAGTAATGAAGACAGAGTAATGAAGATAGAGTAATGAAGATATGGCAAGCAGGCTCAGGAGGTGATGAAGGAGCTCAGCCAGCGAGGTGCCAACTATGCATGGAGAGGGCCCCGGTTCCAATCCCACTACACATGGAGAGGGCCCCGGTTCCAATCCCACTACACATGGAGAGGGCCCTGGTTCCAATCCCACTACACATGGAGAGGGCCCCGGTTCCAATCCCACTACACATGGAGAGGGCCCCGGTTCCAATCCCACTACACATGGAGAGGGCACCGGTTCTAATCCCACTACACATGGAGAGGGCACCGGTTCTAATCCCACTACACATGGAGAGGGCCCCGGTTCCAATCCCCACTACACATGGAGAGGGCCCCGGTTCCAATCCCACTACACATGGAGAGGGCCCCGGTTCCAATCCCACTACACATGGAGAGGGCCCCAGTTCCAATCCCACTACACATGGAGAGGGCCCCGGTTCCAATCCCACTACACATGGAGAGGGCCCTGGTTCCAATCCCACTACACATGGAGAGGGCCCCGGTTCCAATCCCCACTACACATGGAGAGGGCCCCGGTTCCAATCCCCACTACACATGGAGAGGGCCCCGGTTCCAATCCCACTACACAAGGAGAGGGCCCCGGTTCCAATCCCACTACACATGGAGAGGGCCACGGTTCCAATCCCACTACACATGGAGAGGGCCACGGTTCCAATCCCCACTACACATGGAGAGGGCCCCGGTTCCAATCCCCACTACACATGGAGAGGGCCCCGGTTCCAATCCCCACTACACATGGAGAGGGCCCCGGTTCCAATCCCACTACACATGGAGAGGGCCCCGGTTCCAATCCCACTACACATGGAGAGGGCCCCGGTTCCAATCCCACTACACATGGAGAGGGCCCCGGTTCCAATCCCCACTACACATGGAGAGGGCCCCGGTTCCAATCCCACTACACATGGAGAGGGCCCCGGTTCCAATCCCACTACACATGGAGAGGGCCCCGGTTCCAATCCCACTACACATGGAGAGGGCCCCGGTTCCAATCCCACTACACATGGAGAGGGCCCCGGTTCCAATCCCCACTACACATGGAGAGGGCCCCGGTTCCAATCCCACTACACATGGAGAGGGCCCCGGTTCCAATCCCCACTACACATGGAGAGGGCCCCGGTTCCAATCCCCACTACACATGGAGAGGGCACCGGTTCCAATCCCACTACACATGGAGAGGGCCACGGTTCCAATCCCACTACACATGGAGAGGGCCACGGTTCCAATCCCCACTACACATGGAGAGGGCCCCGGTTCCAATCCCCACTACACATGGAGAGGGCCCTGGTTCTAATCCCCAGTCCTCACAGAAAAGCTGTACACGGTGATGGTTGCTTGTAATCTGACTGCTGTGGGGACAGGGAGAGTCAGAGCTCAGGGCTTTTCTTTACTAGCCATTAGCCCACTCAAATTACTGACTGTGGAGACATTCAATAAGAGCCCCTGTCTCAAAAGAGTATGTAGAGACATCCAGTGACACCCACACATGCAAGAACACACAAATGAATACATACTACACATACAAACAGAAATCAATTTAAAATCAGTAAATGAGAAGGCGTCAAGAATCTTGTCTTTGGCTTTCTTGTAAAGACAGTGGGGTCAGGTGAGAACATGCACTTTCGGAATTAATTTTTTTTTCATTCCAAATATAGCCACGGACTGCCTTAAGGATTCAACAGGTGAGATATTGCTCAGTCCTACCGTATGGAGTCAAGAAATAATGAGAGATTATTATTCTTACTCTTCTTGTTATTGTTGAGACAAGGTCTCACCTGTAAAGGCTGACCTAAACTCACTCTACAGCCCACACTGGTCTTAAACTTTCAGTTCTCTGGCTTCAGCCTCTAAAACTGAACCAGAGATCTCATTGGCCCTCTGGACAGATGTGATGCTAAAATAGACTTTCAAAAACTGTGCCCATGGCAGCAGGGTTCATATTTGCTACTATTGAATCTCTAGGTGGGCTATCAGTCTCAGGTAGAGACAAAGTCCAGCTATGGGTCCCCAGAGTCTTACAAATTCTTAGACTTCACCCTACACCTGGAATTTGTACTTGAGGCTTGTCACTGTCCCCAGGGAATCAGTGAGCATTCAGATAGAGGGGTGCTCTATTTTAAAATGGACTTTTTTTTTTTAAAGACGGCTGTATGTGTGTGTGTGTGTGTGTGTGTGTGTGTGTGTGTGTGTCCACAGCATTCATGTGACATCCGGGGACATTTTACCATAGAGTCAGTTCTTTCATTCCCTCATGTGGCTTCCAGAGATTAAACTCGGATCAGACTCAGCGGCATGTGTCCTAAGAGCCGAGTGTCCTCTGGTCCCACAAAATAGAATTATGATCACAAAAAGTCTTGCCAAGGGCCTGACATATGTTCTCTTAGTGTCATTGCCACTGTAGAAGTGATGGTTGATGGCGGAATGGGGTCTGCACTGAAAGTCATGTTCCTGCCGTGTCCCCAGATTCAGAGCTCAGCTCTGTCCATAATCTGTCTCTGGGGATAGGACCCATGCCCCTATCTGTGTGTAGATTTGCCTTAGAACTCAGGAGAAAGTGACCCAGCACAGTGCCCCTCTGTCTGAATGCCCACTGATTCCCTGGGGACAGTGAAGAGCTACAGGGACAGATTCTGGGATGTAGGGTGAAGTCTAAAAATTCACAAGACTCTGCGATCCCACAGCTGGACCTTGTCGCTCCCTCAGACTGATACCCAACCTAGAGATTCAACAATAGTAGCAGATATGGACCCTGCTGCCGTGGGCACAGTCTAGCCCATGGTTCTGGTGAATTTGGAAAGCAAGTCATTCCAGGCATCGAGGGAGGCCATCGGGGTAGGCCCAGCTCAGGATGACTTGTCTTCAGATAATGAAGCTGAACAGGTGGGGTGACTACCCCAAGACGAAGAGGCAGAGACTGAGGGGGACACAGCTGCAAGCCACGGGATGGATGCTTATTCGAGGCCAGTGCCAGAAGCTGGAGGAGGCTGGGAAGGACTTCGCCCAGTATCTCCGAGCAAACAGGTCCCTGACACTACTTTGACTGTGGACTTGCGGGGACTGTTGTTATCATGCCATCCATTCTGTGGTGTCTCGTCTCTTCCAGTCCTGGTAAACTACTAACCACTTTAGGGCTTAGTTCTCCGTCACATGTAGACAGAGGCGGTGCTTGGCTATCCCTTTAGGAGCAAGAGATGAGATGGAAATAATACCTCAAGACAGACTGGGAAAACTATGTCCTTCAAACATCAGCTCAGATGCAGGCACCACAGCACACTAGCTCATTGTGGGAGGTCAGTTCATTTTCTCTGTGAGCAGGTCTCCTCACTTTTACTGTCATCATTTGGTCCACGAACCATGTTCCACGGTTCCAGATCTTTCTATCGAATCATCTCCTTTGAAAGCTTTACAACCCAATCTCAGGCCTGAAGCTACCCAAGGTCTCAGCACCTTAGACTCGTTCCCAGGACATCCATTCTTCAACTGGGTCCCCCTGTTCCCTGGCCCCACGGCCCCCAGGCTCCGGGACACAGCTGCCGGGGAAGTGGGAGCCATGGTAGGCAGCGACTGAAGAATCCACATGAGTCCTGGTGCTATGTGTAAATGCCCATGGTTTTGGTTTTTTGTTTTTGTTTTTTCCTAGAAGGATTAGCACACGCCACTGTCAGTCTGGGCTTAATGCGAACTAGGGGAAAATGTCAGATGAGGGTTAAATACAGAAAAGTGAACACCCTCGGTGTCCCGCTGTCTCCAGACACCCTGCTAAAATGACAGTCAAAGAAATAAAAAAAAAAAATTTTTTTTAAATAAAGGAAGGGAAGAAATTCCTAGAAGAAAATGAGGGGAGACAGTGCCTGAGAAATTTCTTCAGAGTTCTGGGAGATGACAGAGAAGCAAGTTGAGATCTAGTTACAGAGAAGAGGGGGAGAGTCCAAGGTGAGACGCAACTAGATTAGGGTGGACTCTCTTGAGGCCCCAATAGAAGAGGATGCACCCCATAGCAAAGGGCGGAGTAAAACTCTCTTAAAGCTTGTGTGTTCGGGTACTCGAGAGCCTGTAATTTACAAAACGACAACGACAGCTTAACCCGGGAGGCTGTAGAGGAGGATGGATATTTGGTAAATATGTAAGAGTTCTTAGGACTAAACATGGTGAGGGAGAAGTAAAACCTTGACTGTAAGAGTTAGAGGGGAGGGTGACACTGGGGACTCCCATCAACAGGTGAGAAAGGAATGAAGGGCAGGGTTAGACTCCAGAGCCTCCACAACACCTCTGAAATCTGAACCCAAGATCTACACCAGGGACCAAGGAGAATGGACATTATCTGATAGGAAAGGAAACACAGTCAGAGGGAAAAAAACTCTAGACATTTCCCACCTGTAACATCCACGGAGCATCTCAGAATGGATGAGGGAAGCTGATCTCAGGGCAGAAACTTTGAGAGGAAAGACAAGACAGCTTGCAAAGTTCAAAATGGTTCGGGACTTTTAAGAAGTACTTCAAGAGTATGCTACACTGACCGCTTGAGGAGTCCCCAGAGCATATCCTGGTAGCTGTGGCATGGTCACAGAACATGGGAGTGCACTTGTCCAGCCTGAATGACACACCTCATGGCATACCACACTATGAACACTGGATTACAAATCTGCATATATTTGACCCGCTGCCAAAGACGTGGAGCATAGATAGACACAGTACCATGGTCACAGTCTCTGGTTATGGCTAGTACTACGCACTGCACACAACGTCCGTGCTATGCTCATATGACTGCAGTCAGTGGCTTGGTTTGCACCAGCATTGTCATAGACTGTGGGGCAGTGTTGTGGCTATCCTGCCGGAAGGCTCCAGGAATTCTTCAGCTTCACTATAATCCCGTAGGGCCACCATGGTGGCTGGCAGTCCACAGTGGACACGGTGACGTTATGTGGTGCATAGCTATCTATTTCAAACCACGACAGGGCTTGACTGCAGTTTTCCCTTTAGGGAACATCTCCTGTACAACTAGAAACTTGACATAGGCAAGGATCCACACATGACCCTCATCTACACCGTGTACTGGGCCTCTTCAACACGGAAGGCAGCGCCGTATCATGGCTGCACTCATATGCACCTTAATTTCCATGTCTGTGACAGGGACACTGTGACTGACCTCCTCCACCGGACTGAGGACTCTGGATGCTCCAAAATACTAGAGGGGCACGTACAACTCAGTAAACTCTATCCAGTCTCACCCATGGCGGTGACGATCATAATGTTACAGAGGGGAAAAGGATGATAAATAACCCAAGAAGTGAAGAGCTGTCTGGAACCCCGGACAGGGAACAGCGTGATCACCATAGACAGGAAGTAAAACTTTACACCTCAGCTCTCGGGAGCTGGAACAAAGCTTTCGTTCTTGATGAATTTAGCTAAATGTTTAGGCTTGCCCGTTAGTCTACACACAAACGCTGCCATTCTCCCCGGTGCAGAAGCTCTGGGGTGGCCAGACTGCCTGCAAGGACACACTGTCTCCTTGTTTCCCTGAGCCTTGGTGTTCGGAACACTCATTAAACACACATCAGATTGGGTTTCAGGGAGCCCCTGCGTCCAGGACAGGAGAGAATGGGTCCTTTCAGCCTCGCTGTAATTCACGGACCATGTAACCAGTGTCCTGAGCACAGAACTCCCTTCTTCCTGCATTCCAGGGCTATGCACACCGTGTCTGTGTGTGTGTGTGTGTGTGTGTGTGTGTGTGTGTGTGTGTGTGTAGGTGTGGAGGATTTCTGCTGCTCTCTTGAAAACATGTTTAAGAAGTGGGTCAGAGAGAAAAATTCAGTCTTTCAGGGTTGTTGTTAATCTTCTCCTGACATAAGGGACTTGTCTTTGTAGTAGTATGAAATTCTAAGTTTTCTAAATATAAAAAGATCTTGACACTTTAAAGCCTCCATCTAATAGGCAGGGAACAAAATAGCATATGAAGAATGAACAAGGAAAAACCGGATTGCAGCCACTGAAGAATAGGCGCTCCAGCCAGAAAACCCCATGCCTGCTTCTTAGGGTCTACCCAGTCTCTTCCAGTCCAGTGGTCTGGGCCATAAAATACACCTAGCCTCAGAACCTAAGTTTTCTCAGGAGGTGGGGGTTTGGGGGGGGCAGGGTAACACCTGGTATTAAATGACATCCAAAGTCACTGTACTGAAGAAAGGTGCAAAGTGGCTATTTATCTGAGCAGAGGTGAGGGCTTTGTAGAGTCAGCAGCTGCTAGGTTCTGGATGCCTTAACATGCTGTCCCGTGACTGTGGCTTCCAGCTGTTCCCCAGGAGTCAGTCTCCAAAGACACTAGTTTGAGGTCAGAGTCTTCTGTCCACAGGTGCTTTCTATGACAGTGGTTCGGAGTGGTTTTAGCTGTCAGTGGTGAGAACAGGAGCATTTTCTCATCCCTGAGAAAAGGCTGAAAAGTCCTTTTTATGTAAAGTCTCTTCAATTTAAAATTACATAAAAAGGAAAACAATTAAAATATCACATGCGTTGGGGTCTGGAGAGGTGATAGAATATTAATTAACAGGACTTCTTGCTCTTCCACAGAGCAGGTCCCAGGTTCAGTTTCCAGCATTCGCCCACATTCGCGTGGCATCTATTCTTTCACACACATGCACATAAATTTTTTAAAAATAAATAAATCACTACATGCCTGCAATGGCAGCACTCAGAGGAGTCTGAGGCAGGAGGATTGTAAATTTGAAGCCAGTCTGGGTTATGTAGCCAGATCCATTATAAAACAAATCCCGTTGCTTTGAAATTTTGGGGAAAGATTTTATATGACTAGAAATGACTGATGAGCCGGGCGGTGGTGGCGCACGCCTTTAATCCCAGCACTTGGGAGGCAGAGGCAGGAGGATTTCTGAGTTCGAGGCCAACCTGGTCTACAAAGTGAGTTCCAGGACAGCCAAGGCTACACAGAGAAACCCTGTCTCGAAAAAAAAAAAATGACTGATGAACTGATTTTAGTATGTACTTGAACAAACAAACCTGAGCTGGTTAGTTCTTGTCAACTTAACACAAACCTAGATACACCTGGGAAGAAGAATTAAAAAAAAAGTCTCAGTAAGGCTGACTGATAGACAAGTCTGAAGGGCATTTTCTTGATTAATACTTGATGTGGAAGAGACAAGGCGCTATGGGTAATGCCACCCTTGGCCAGGTGGTCTTAGACTCAATCAATTTAGGAATATTTTTATGACTACCATTTTATCTGTATAATTTTTCCATGAAATAGTCAATCTTAACGTGTTTTTCTATATATTTCTTCAATTTTATCAGAGATATTTTCCATGTATATTTACACAATGGAATACTACTCAGCAATTAAAAAAATGAATTCATGAAATTCTTAGGTAAATGGGGAACAGGGGGAGGGAAGAGGGCTTATGGGACTTCCGGGGAGGGGGGAACTGGGAAAGGGGAACTCATTTGGAATGTAAATAAAGAATATAGAAAATAAAAGAGAGAGAGAGAGAGAGAGAGAGAGAGAGAGAGAGAGAGAGAGAGAGAGAGAGAGAGAGAGAAAAGGAAGCAGGCTGTGCAAGTCATGAGGAGCAAGCCAGTAAGCAGCACCCCTCCATGACCTCAGCATCAGCTCCCGCCTCCAGGTTCCTACCCTGACTTCCTTTGATGATGAGCAGTGCTGTGGAACTGTTCTTTCCCAAGTCACTTTTGGTCATGGTGTTTTGACACAGCAACAGTAACCTTAACTAAGACAAAATCCTAATGATTTTACTCAGAAAGAGAAACAATGTTGTATTGATTTATAGCAGTGAAAAATTAAAATCCTGGGGCTGGAGAGATGGCTCAGTGGTTAAGAGCATTTGTTGCTCTTGAAGAGGAGCTGGGTTTGTTTCCCAGCACCCACATGGTGGTTATTAACCATATATAACTCCAGCCCCATAAGAACTGACGCCCTCTCCTGGCCACTTTGAGCACACTACATGCATGTGGTATATTGATAGGTACACATGTAGGTACAACACCCACAGGTGCTAGAAAAAATAAAGTCTTTAATAAAAATGAAAACACAGAATTACATATCTGTATAACAAACAGAAATGAGGAAAAAAAGAATTACTGGCTCTGGTATCTCAGAAGTTCTCTCACACAAAGACTTTCTTGTTGTGGTTTGAATATGGTTTATAGACTCCAAAGCTCACATTGAGCACATTTTTATGGTGAAGGGATTGAGCTCAGGGCTTCTGTACACCTAGTACACATCACGCTTGGCTATGTTGACATTCGTAACCATCACTGTGGCAGCATTGGTGGTGGGGTGTTTGAAAAAAAAAAAGATTCAACTGTTCAGAGGTAAATGGCTTCCCTGAGACAGCTGAACCAGTTCACGCTTCCTGTTGTGAACGAACACATTTCCCCTTCTGCTTCCCACGCTATCACGCAGCACAAACACCCTCACCAGAGGCCAAGCAGATGTACTGGCCATGTTTTGGAGCTCTGAAGCTTCCAGAGTTGTAAGTTGATGAACTTATCCTTCTTCTTTGCCCAGTTTCTGTTGTATCAACAGGAAACAGAGAAGGACATTTCTCTTCTCAGTCTCTTCTCAACAACAGAAGTGAGCAAGGGTAGACCAGGACCCAGCTCAAACTCTGCTGAGCTAGAAAGAGGTCAGACTTCTAAGAACATACTTAGTACTTACTCTCCTTAGACAAAGCTCAGACTCATATATATTCACACAACCCTAGGGACAAGCAAGATCTTGCACAGTAAAACTAGAGGGAGGGGAAGGAGAATGAGATAAGGAGACTGTGGTGGTTTAAAAGGCATCTGTACCTGGACCGTCTTGTAGGCTGCATCTTCAGGCTGACCCACACATGCTCCTGGGATTGGAGAACTGGGACACTGAGACTAGCCTATGGTACTCTTCTCAGTTATTTCTGACTGCTGGGGTGAGCGTTTTCCCATCAGTCTCCCTTCCCGCCTGTAGTGGCTATTCCTGGTTGTCAACTTGACTATATCTGGAATGAATTCTGACCTGGATCTTGGCTTGGAGATCTTGAGGCATAGTGGCTATGAATCCCAGAAGATTAAGACAGGAAGATCTCTGAGTTCAAGGTCATCTGGAACAAAGCAAGTCCCAGATCCTGGTGGCACATGCCTTTAATCTGGGCCAAATCTTCTGCTCTCTCTCTTCTTCTCCTGTTTGCCTTGTGGAACTAAGCAACTGCTAGATCCTTGGACTTCCATCCACAGCTGCTGCTGACCATTATTGGGAGTTGGACTACAGACTGTAAGCCATCAACGAATTCCCTTACTAAATAGAGATTACCCATGTGTTCTGTGACTCTAGGGAACCCTAATACACCGCCTTTGCCTACACTGCACTCTATCTCTATGCCCCCATGTGACAAATCACATAAACCATTTCCAAACTGCTTCCCCAGAGACTAGCATCTCAGCTAAATTACATCCCTTACAATGGGGTGAGAAGTTGGGGCTCCGTCACCCCGATGAGCTACACACAACTCTTCCTCCTCTTGTTCACCCATCCCAGACGCCCTAGCTGTTCTCTGGGGAACACCAGACATTCATCTATCTCAGGGCCTATGCACAGACGGGAGCACGCCATCCCTCAAATTTTCCATGGTTACTTTCTTCACTTTCTGATCTTTGCTTGTGCCTGCTTTCCGACGCTGCTGACCCACATCACTTTAACCTTCAGTTGTGCCCGCCCTTCCCCATCTTGGTTATTCTGCTCTGCTTGTTTTTACACACTCACTACCTAACACACCCCTAGTGTTCCACACCTACCACCACCTCCCTCTGCCGGTGTGAACACTGGAGAGGGGACGCTTGCCTTGTTTGTTTCTTGAAGGTGGGTCTCACAAAGAAGTGAATAAGTCTGAAATGGTAATTCCCATAATGAAACCACAATGGTGCAATCTTTAAACAGGAACCATTATAAAACACTCTCAAAGTTTACACCTTCTAAAAACAGTATATGCACACTAAGACTAAAAGGCTCACTACAGTGCCAGGCGGTGGTGGTACACGCCTTTAATCCCAGCACTTGGGAGGCAGAGGCAGGCGGATTTCTGAATTTGAGGCTAGCCTGGTCTACAGAGTGAGTTCCAGGACAGCCAGGGCTACACAGAGAAACCCTTTCTTGAAAAAAAAAAAAAAAAAGACCCATTACAGATGAAACGTTAAAAAAAAAAATCAACTCTAGGACCCCAGCTTTCCCTTCTTGTCTCAGTGCTGGGGGTGTGGGTAGAGTCCCGGACCATGCACATGCTAAACCCATGCTCTGTCAATGAGTTACCCATGTAGTCTTCAAGCTCAGTATTCAAACGATGAGGAAATTTGTCCAGCTGTACTACACATAGCCAGCTGGCCACATGACAGCTGCTTGTACAATCATCCACCTATAAGAGGATCCGCCTTGCATAGATAGGAGGTCACAGCCCTGAGATCGACCAAGTCTCTCTACCTTACCCTCGGGAGTTCGACGAATAGACCCAGAACATGCACACATTGGTTCTATGTGACTAGGGCTTTCAGGATTTGGACAATTGAGTCTCTTCTCACCTTCGTTGTTACTGTGTGACTGTTTCAACAGAGTGAAGAGAGGGCTTTAAAAAAATCTATAAACACTTATTATAAATATTTATGTTGTATATATATAAATATAAACATTTAGTGTAAGTCTGCTAAAAAATCCATCTTCAGACATGATTCACATATTCCTTATTAATGTTATAATCTATGACTTTCCTCAAGTTAAATTATTTAAATTTTGAGAATTTCATCCATAACTATGCTGTATTTACATCATTTCCAACCTCTCTCTCCCCTTCAGTTCTTCCCAGATCTGTACCACCTCACCCCACCAGTTCATGACTTCTATTCTATATTAACATATCTGTACACACACGCATACACACAGACACACACACAGAGAGACACACAGACACACACACACACACACACACACACACACACACACACACACACACACACACACCACTGAGTCCAGAGATCCAGTTCATTCTTTGCTAATCTGCACTGGTTTGTAGCTCTGAGCTCAGTCACCTTAATAGCACTGCCCTGTATGTGACACAAATACAATTCAGAGTCCAAAACACTGGGGGCCAATGGAAGACACGACACAAACCACCAGGGCTCCAGCTGACACTTTTCCATGGAATCCACCCAAACAAACTACACTCAGCAGCATGAGCCACCCACAGTGATCCAACAGCAGCACTTACTCAAACGTGTGTTGGAAAACAGGGAGTTTCAGAGAAAATACAGCCAAGTAGGAAAAAAAGATTCTCTAAGTCTTCCGTGATTGAACTTATCTACAGGGGCAACACAGGAGAAGGAAAGCAGCCAGTGAGAAAAGGCGTAGCCCCTTCGCTAGAGACGGTATGGTGAGACACACACACACACACACACACACCCTGTGTGTGTGTGTGTTACAGGAGTGGCAGGATCCTCCGCCTACAGTCTGAGCTCACTGAATGTGTTTTATCCAAATGTCAGCAGTGGCATCGTGCTCCCAGAAAAATCAGATTAAAACAACTAAAGAACCATGAGCATGATTCTAAAACAAAGACTCAATCTGAAAATTAAACCTGCCGTCGGATGAAGAATAGTCTACAGAAATCAGCTGAGACTACTAAATCTGACCGATTCCGGGAACAGAAGGGCCTCATTCTAAAAGCTCGGCTCTACCTTCCGTGCCAGAGTTCTGAACATAGCATGCAAGATGACTTCCACATATTTCACACAGCGATGCCGAGGGAGAAGCTGATTCCAGCTGCACATACTCGTGGACGTTCTAGTCTACAGAAACTGCAGCCAAGAGTCACGCGCTGGTTTTTTTTCTCCTCCTCCAATGCGTGATGAATCCAAATTATGCTGACGGAGGGCAGAGGACCCGGGATCGAAAGTTTGCAGACAGCACAGAGAGCAAATTCCTGACAGCTGAAGTGGCTCACAAGGATGGGTGGAGAGGGGGGTGCTGGTGAACAGAGGGGGTGCTGGTGAACAGACATGGGGGTTCAGAATCGCAGGGTGACAGGGGTCTGGGGAAAAAGACAGCAGTGAACACTGTCTCCAAGACTAGGCCTGCGAATAAGAATATTCTTTTAGAATATTATAGGTCAAGATGCTTTACCAGTTTCTTGGAGTAAGAAATACATGGAAGAAACAAACACACAGCCTGAAGTGGAGCATCCTTCTCATGTGCCTGTCACCCAGCAGTGAGTCACTTATCCAACACTCCATTTTCTTTTTTTTTTATTATTTTCTAAATTTTTTTATTTACATTCCAAATCATTTCCCCTTTCCCGTTTCCTCCCTCCCTGAAAGTCCCATAAGCCCCCTTCCCTCCCTCTTATCCCCATTCAACCCCCTCTCGATTCTCTGTCCTGGCATTCCCCTACATCCAGTCTTTCCAGGACCAGGGGTCTCTCCTTCCACCTTCTTGGAAATCTATTGATATATGCGAATTGTGTCCAGGGTATTCTGAGATTCTGGGTTAATATCCCCTTATCAGTGACTGCATACTATGTGTGTTCTTTTGTGATTGGGTTACCTCACTAAGGATGATATTTTCCAGTTCTAACCATTTGCCTAAAAATTTTGTGAATTCATTGTTTTTAATTGCAGAGTAGTATTCCATTGTGTAAATATACCATATCTTCTGAATCCATTCCCCTGTTGAGGGACATCTGGGTTCTTTCCAGCTTCTGGCTATTATAAATAAGGCTATGAACATAGTGGTGCATGTGTCCTTATTGCATGCAGGGGAAGACACTCCATTTTCTTTCATCTTTCAGAGCAGCCCTTGATTGACAGACTTCCCAATAAAAAACAAACCCAAAACATGTATTGTTTGTAGTTCCCTTTTGATTGGCCATGTGTGCAAGCCAGTCAGGCTGACTTGAAGGAGCAGACATAGAACCTGCTTTGCTTCCCCAACAGGACAGCCCTGTGGCCACTGCGGGTTTGAGCAGTACGGTGCCTTCAGCCCCCACTGGCTTCAGGAGTTCTGGAATTTTCTGTAACATGAAAGACACAACTTTTACCCATCTTCCATTTTACCAAATCCTTGGCCACAAATACTTTCTGTACAGTAGCTCCAAAGACCAAACTGGATAAGCTATATGTATATGTTTAGTGGCTATTCCTGGTTGTCAA
Organism: Tokudaia tokunoshimensis; assembly: GCA_036184795.1. Taxonomy (NCBI): domain Eukaryota; kingdom Metazoa; phylum Chordata; class Mammalia; order Rodentia; family Muridae; genus Tokudaia; species Tokudaia tokunoshimensis. The sequence goes on from BTHU01000011.1 coordinate 3,494,703, forward strand.
CTTGACTATATCTGGAATGAACTAATCAAGAATTGGAAGGCTCACCTATGATCCTAATCTGGAGGCTCAGAGATGCAAGTTTCTGACCTGGATCTTGGCATGGAGATCTTGAAGCATAGTGACTATGAATTCCAGAACATTAAGATAAGGAGATCTCCAAGTTCAAGGTCATCTGGAATTAAAGGCATGCTGGCACACGCCTTTAATCTGGGCCACACCCTCTGCTGGAGACCTATATAAGGACATTGGAAGAAGACTCTGACTCTTCCTTGCCTGCATGCCTCGTGTGACTGAGCAACTGCTAGATTCTTAGATTTCCATCCACGGCTGCCGCGTGGGACTGAGCAACTGCTAGATCCCTGGACTTCCACCCACAGCTGCTGCTGACCATTGCTGGGGAGTTGGGACTACAAGCTGCAAGTCATTGACAAATTCCCTAACTATATAGAGACTACCCATACATTCTGTGACTCTAGAGAACCCCGACTAATACAATATGTTAAGATAAATATTATTGGGAAATCTTCAGATTCTGTGGACATGTATGTGCCTCGTTGGTTTACTAATGCCTTTGAAAAAATAGTGTATAATACTGAATTAAGAAAGTGGATCCTGGGGCTGGGGAGGTGCTCCATGGGTAAAGACCTGATTGTGAATCCCAGGCACCTACATAAGAAGCCAGTCAAGGCCATACGTTCCTGTAACTGGGACTGTAGGGCAGAGAATGGCAGACTTTGAGGGACGTTAGCTGACCTGCTTAGCCCAAGCAGCGAACTTTGGCTCAATGACAGACCCCATCTTAAGGGACTAAGGCAGAGAGCGATAAAATCCCTGTTCTACCCTGCGCATAGGCTCATATCTGCATAGTCACACGCACCCACCCAATCAATGTCTTCGATGCAAAAACACGGGCAAACAAACCAAAAAGAAGCTGGATTCTGATTTGCTGAACACAATGGCTGAACGATACAGAGCTTGTCTCTTTTTTAACTCCACTCCCAAGTCACCTTTGGCTCAAAAAAACAAAAACAAGAACAGAAACAAAACTGGCCCAGAGCTGCTTACGTATCTACACCTAACGTGACTGACCTGGCAGAACTTACTCTGCAAGCTGACGAATCAGGCAGCAGCAGTGACTTTAAGGACTGTGGTCCTTTGTATATGCTCATCCCAGGGAGTGGAATGTGGTGGTTTGTATACGCTCATCCCAGGGAGTGGAATGTGGTGGTTTGTATACGCTCATCCCAGGGAGTGGAATGTGGTCCTTTGTATACGCTCATCCCAGGGAGTGGAATGTGGTGGTTTGTATACGCTCATCCCAGGGAGTGGAATGTGGTGGTTTGTATACGCTCATCCCAGGGAGTGGAATGTGGTGGTTTGTATACGCTCATCCCAGGGAGTGGAATGTGGTGGTTTGTATACGCTCATCCCAGGGAGTGGAATGTGGTGGTTTGTATACGCTCATCCCAGGGAGTGGAATGTGGTGGTTTGTATACGCTCATCCCAGGGAGTGGAATGTGGTGGTTTGTATACGCTCATCCCAGGGAGTGGAATGTGGTGGTTTGTATACGCTCATCCCAGGGAGTGGAATGTGGTGGTTTGTATATGCTCATCCCAGGGAGTGGAATGTGGTGGTTTGTATATGCTCATCTCAGGGAGTGGCACTATTAGAAGGTGTGGTCTTGTTGGACGAAGTGTGTCACTGTGGGGATGGGCTTGGAGATCTTCCTCCTAGATGCCTGAGCGTGTCCAGTCTGTTCCTGGCTTCCTTAGGATAAAGACGTAGAACCCTCAGCTCCTCCTGTAGCATGCCTGCCTGGATGCTGCCATGCTTCTGCCTTGATGACAATGGACTGAACCTCTGAACCTGTAAGTCAGCCCCAATTAAATGTTGTCTTTTATAAAACTTGCATTGGTCATGGTGTCTGTTCACAGCAATAAAACCCTAACTAAGACAGAAGTTGGTACCAGGAGTGGGGTATTGCTGTGATAGGCCTGACCATGCTTTTGTTTGGAAGCATGTGGATTTTGGGACTTTGGATTAGGAAAGTAGTGGAATGCTTTAAGTGGGGCTTAATGGGTCAGCCTAGTAGGAATATGGAAGACAGTAGTGCTGAGGGTCATTTGAACTGTGTAGGCCTGACGGCCAAAGAGGTTTCAGTGGAGAAGAACTTTAATATGTGGCTGAGAGAATGTTTTTGTGATGTTTTGGTGAGAACATGGCTGCTTTTTGCCACTGTCTGAAGAGACTGCCTAAGGCTAAAATAAAGAGATTTATATTAATTGTACCGACAAAGGAAGTTTCATAAAAGTCCAACAGAGACTTTGTTCTCTGGCTAAGTCTGATGAAGAGCATTTTGAACAAACATAGCAAGCTAGTAAGAAACATCCCTCCATGGCCTCTGCATCAGCCCCTGCTTCCTGACCTGCTTGAGTCCAGTCCTGACTTCCTTTGGTGATGAACAGCAGTGTGGAAATGTAAGCTGAATAAACCCTTTCCTCCCCAACTTGTTTCTTGGTCATGATGTTTGTGCAGGAAGAGAAACCCTGACTAAGACAATGACCTTTCTACATAGACAATCAAGTACCGTGAATAGCATATAAAAAAGAGGTCAGTGACAAAGAGCCCCACTCCGGCGAGTGTATGAGTCAAACTGTGATGCAGGAACCGTGAAGACAGACTGAATCCCGCTGCATGAATGACGGAGTGCTTCTAGAAGCACTGGTTTCAATTATCATGGAGAGACGACTTGTTGAAATATAGAAACAAAAGCTTCTTCGATTTGGGCATCGGGGGCAGATGATTATACTATTTATGGTTCATTTCCATAAATCTTCCTTGAAAGTTAACTGCTGTCCTGCAGAGAAGGCTTCCTAAGTCTCACCTGCTCCCAGAGAATGTCTGGGCAGTTTTTACAGCACCCACTTCCCGTTCTCTGTGTGGTTCTCCCGTTCTCTATCTGGTTCCCTTCGGAGAGTTCAACTTTTGTATTTTTGCCTCAGGAAAGAGTGTCATGGAGGCGTCAATAAACAAAGCCCCAATGCCCACCAGCACCAAGAGTTACAAGGCAGCTAAGGTGAGCCAACTTTGCTGGACAGCCCACATCAAACACCGTGCTGAAACACCCCAGCATCAGAATTCCAGAAACTCAGCGATCAGGGGTCTTTAACGATCCAAGTTAACAAGGGAGGGGGGAGGAATGTGACAAAGGAAGGGTGGGCTCCAAGGTTGACCTGGTGGTCAACACATTTGACAACAGAATTTACCCCACTAAGTACTTTCTTTCCCTCCAAATAACGGCAATCATTTTTTAAGTCTAGAGACACGAGATGTGAGTGTGTGTGTGTGTGAGACTCTGTAAGGATACCATTTCAAAGTGTAACTTTACAGTAAATGTGAAATCATTACCTATCAGTTGATAGATTATCAAAGTGAGGCGTGGTAAGAGCCTGCAGACAGTCACCATTCCATGTGAAGACTGTAATGCCAGGAGTACCCACTACACAGGAACAGTCGTGTGGGTAGCAGATGGGAGAAGAGGGGCAGCAAAGGTTCTGTCTTGTTTGCTCCAAGGTTGCCTGCCTCATGAAAAATGGGGTGGTCTTCATGAAAGATCGCATTAAAGTGACTTGAGCTGATTTTCTGTCTCCCTTCTCCACCACAAAGCAAAAGCAAAAAAAGACAAAGCAAGGCAAGAGTTGCCTGGGACCGTAAAGCCATTTCTGCAGTGGGCATTGTATAAAATTGAGTTTACAAACAGAACCAGGAGAAAGGCCGTCTGGTTCAGTAGCGGCGAGCGCTGGCTGCCCTTGCAGAGAACCCCAGTTCAACTCCAGCACCCACATGATGGCTGATAATTTCATGTAACTCCAGTTCCAGGGGATTCAATGCCCTTTTCTGGCCTCCAGAGACACTGTGCACCTGGTACAGAGACATATATGCAGGGAAAATACCTATACATATAGAGTAAAACAGAGAGAGAGAGAGAGAGAGAGAGAGAGAGAGAAACTGTTGTAACTTTTAAGTCAAAAGATGTCAAGAGAACATCTTCCCAGCGCATCTAAGTATGAACCAAGCAGAAAACCCAACTTAATGTGCATTCTCTTCAGACCATAGCTCAGCTGGGCAGAAACTCAGGATGTATATTAGTTACAAAGATGACTAAATTCTATTTTGGTTCAAGTGTTTTAAATGCTCTGACGTTGGCTTCTTTATATGGGTATTTAAAAAAAGTATATATGATTGTTGACGTTCTACAGGAAGACTGATTAGGTGGCTGTGAATTCTGGAAGTGACTTTTCCTGTAGTGACTAAGCGAAATCCACTGCAAACGGTATGCAAAATTTTAATTATTCTTGTAGAAAAATAGACAGATTAGTTTGACATATGTTTTCTGTTTGAAGGCCTATTTTTGTAATTTCCGTTAAAAATATAATAATAATAATAAATAATAATGTTAATGTGTTGATGAAGTTTTCAACACTGTAATAAATACCAAGAGAAATGCCGTTTGAAAGTGCCTGGTACAGGCTCATGAATACTGCAGGAGGAGCCGAATGGGCAGGGAAGGTGGAGAGTGAGACCCAGGCACAGGTGGCAGCTCTGTGAACAAATCTCAGGGTCGCTCAACTCCACAGCTCTGCATCTGCAGGAGCTGAAATATGGCTGGTTGGCTGACAACTAGGAAGTTCAATCATTCTTTTAGTCCACGAAACTTCCAAACGCCTTCTTTTGGTAATCAAGGAGTTTAAACACGGAAGCTAACGAGACAAGGCCTCCTTTAGCCCATCCTGAGATCTGTCACCTGCGCATTACATGGCTGATTTCCCCACCTACCTCCATCTCAGTGCTAACACGTTAGTATGTTCCTTCTGCGCATCGCCTTCCCTGGATGAAAGCGGGCTTTGGAGCTTTTGCACACATCTAAGAGACCATCAGCTGCCTAGAGAGCATGGCACCACAGGACCCCAGATGAACTAGATGGTGAGGTCGCTGGCGTCCCACAGCTGCTTTTAATTCTCAGAATCTTTTTTTGGACATGACAGTTTTCCAACCTTCCCACTCCGGTGTGTAATTCAGGTTGGACCCGAGACTCAATACGCTAACTCAACAGCATGGAGCTGGTAATGGACTCTGCCTCAACACCTGTGCAAACCAGTAGCCCTCAGCTTTCTGGCCACGGTGGGGGAACAGGCAACAGGAAATGGTCCAGAGAGAAAAGGAGTCCCAAACTCCCAAGGCTCATGGGGACCATTTTAGTCTGAGAAGAGCTTAGGTGCCATCTTTCTGGGGTGGGCTGGCAGAAAGTGGTTGGGTCTATGATGGCCGCCAGACTGATAGTGGATAACATCTATCTATGTTCCTGTCTGTCTCTAGTGCCAAATTAACATGGAAAAGATGGGAAGAGTATGAATGGAGAGAAAAATAAGTGGTACCTGAATTCTAAGAAAAGTCTCCCCTTTTCCCAGGGGTGTGGACAATAACGCTCCTCCTTACTATCTGGGTCTAGCCTGTTCTATGCTTTCATTGTCTTCACTCTGGGTCTAGCCCATCCTGTGTCCTCGCAATGCCTTTAACCTGGTCTAGCCTCTTCTATGCTTTCACTGTCTTCGCTCTGGATCTAGCCTGTTCTATGCCCTTTTGTCTTTGCTCTGAGTCTAGCCTGTTCTATGCCCTTACTGTCTTCTCTCTGAATCTAGCCTGTCCTGTGTCCTCACATTGTCTTTACCCTGGGTCTAGCCTCTTCTGTGCTTTCCCTGGCTGTGCTCTGGGTCTAGCCTGCTCTACGGCCTTGCTGTCTTTACTCCGCACCACTGATCCTTGAGTTTATCCCTTACTCCCTTTTATCTTAGATTTTTTTTTTTTTTGCTTTAAAATTATGTGTATCTCTGTACCAGTGGTGGTCAGAAGAGGGCAACAGAACCCCTAGAACTGGGTTACAGGGGGTTGTGAGCTGCCTGACATAGGTGCTGAGAACTGAACTCAGGTCCCCTGCAAGAACAGCATTTGCTTTAGACTTCTGGGCCATCTCTCCGGCCCTATCCACCCACTTCTTAAATTCCTCGAGCAAGATCTGCTTTAGTTGCTCCTCAGTCGTTTCTGACCCTTGTTCCTGGTTCCACCATTCCTAGCAAAAAAGGAGACACTGATTTTTGTTTTGTTGTTGGTGGGAGGGATAGCAGCTCAGCTGTTCTGAGGCCAGTAATCCTGGGCACCTTTGACTCTAGCGGCCACATCGTCCTTGCACATCACAGCTTTATACAACAGAATCCACTGAGCCTCAACTCCAACCACTAGGGGAGATGTGGTGTTCCATCGTCTCTTCCCCACCCGATGTGGGAAGGAATTGGTGCCAGAATGGAATCTCAGCCCTTCTTGTTGCCCAGATCTCCTCACAGTCTGAATCTGCCCAAACATAGCCTGATTTTTAAAAAGTGCAGCATGAGGAACCAAGTCTTCAAATTCCTACAGAGAGGACATACAAAGACAGGTGACTTGGGTCACTGACAGAACCCCTTTGCTCACAACACCGCCTCCTCCTCCTTTATGATCCACTGCGATGGAGCACAGGTCCCACAAGTGTGTGGAGTGGAGGAGCCCTGGTCAGGAGGAGCCCGGCAACTCTGCCTTCTGCTACTTTCTTGCTTGCTTCAGGGTTCTTGGCTTCTCTGCTCCCCAACTTGGGGCCTGGTACTTTTCCAAGAAAGGGCTTTTGCTTCAAAAGCCTTTGAACATCTGCTGCTGCCTATAATCACCTAGGAGCACTGAAAAGTTCCTCTCGCTAGCATTACCCATACACTTAAAATTCAGCTCCCTTATTGGATCATTCCACATCTCCAGTAGAGCCCTAGGAAATGCCTCTGTGGGGGCCAATGGGCCCAGTTATTCATGACATCTAATTGCCTCAAACAGAAATGGCCCTGGAAGCTTGGGAGGTCTTCATTAAGCAAATCTCACTGTCATATCAAACTGTGTGGGACTCCACCACAGACTCTCCTTCCTCCCTGTTTGTAGACCTGGTCTCCAAATTGTAAAAAATGACCAGTGATGTTGAGGAGAACCCAATGCCGTTTGCCTGGCATTTATCCCTACATGTGTTATTTGATTCCTAACTTTGCTGCTGTGGAGAAAGGAAACTACCATTTATCGAGCGCCACTGAATGCCTGTGGGTTGCACTTGGCATACCACTGTGGTGACTAACCTTAATGGTATCCTGAAGAGGTAGAAACTATTCTGGGAAAACATAATTATTAGCAGGTCACTTTGGAAGTATTGGGTACAAATGCAGCTTTGAAGTGCTTTTAAAGGTGAAATAAGACACGTTTTGATGGTCTGGGGGGTGGGGTGGGTGGGTGGGTACATGGCTTTAATCTTCCCACTTAGTCTGAGAAGCGGGAAGTCAGGTAGAGACACACAGTGAGTCCCTGTCTCAAAATGAGGCAAACAAACAAATTTCGGCACCTAGCTGAGTACAACAGGCTCTCAGCAAAACATTGATCTCTGTCTTTCCCACTGAGGAAAAATGACTTAGGCAACTAGCTCCCTGTCACGTCCTGGAGGCTGGGGCTAGGGCTCAAGCCCAACTCCACCTGCCGCTGCTCGAGTCACACGGGTCCCATTTACCATGGGGGTACTTATATTCCCCTCGCTCATTAGTTCTGTCCACACATGAGGTGACTGGGGTAAATACCCCAAACCAAGCCTCTGTTTAGAGCTGATGGTTTTCTCACTGATTGTTCTTTTGCTGAATGTGGAGAGGAGGCAGTTTGCCCAGTCCTGCTCAGTCCCGCCCAGTCCCCGCCCAGTCCCGCCCAGTCCCCGCCCAGTTCCCCCATCTCTCATCCCTTCCTGATACCATTTGCTACTTTCTTCCTTTCCATTTCTTTTTCCTGGAGACATTGTCTTCTTAACTTGTTAGGGAAACAGATCCACAGTACAAGGCTAGTAGGACCTCATCAGGGGGAGCAGAGGATGCTTCCCGGGGGTGGGGGGAACACACGGTGAGCACCCGTGGATGCTGTGGGTGGGTCTCCCAGTGCTTCTCTGATCAATTATGTGGATCAACACAACATAAACTCACTCTCCACGGTTCAGGAGGCCAGAAACTGCAAAGCCAGAGGCTGCACAGGGCTGGGTCCACCCACCAGGAGGCCCTGAGAAGATCTGGTTTGGTTTCTCTTCCAGTGGGGGCTAGCCTTCCTGGGGGCGGGGGGGGGGGGGTGTACCATTCCAATCGTCTCCACTAAGCTGCCAACTGCACTGGATTAAGGACCCACCAGACCAAGCATGCCCTCATCTTCATTACATGAATAAAGTAATCTCCAAACAACATTACATCCATCGTGAACCATCGTGGGGTATTTTGGTTTACGGTTCTTGTTTTGGAATGGAACCTGTTCTTTATCCCAGGCTGGCTTCAAACAAGCCTTCTTCTAGCCTTGGCCTCCAGAGTGCTGGGATCACGTGTGTATTCAACCACACTGGATCTTTTGAAGCGATAGCAGATTCAACCTAGACCTAGGCATCCCACGGGGCGGGGGGGGGGGGGGGGGGAGGGGGGGGAGGGGGAAGCCTGCCCACTTTTTTTTTTCTAACTGAGTTGTGTCTTCGATGAAGTCAGCAACCAAGACTTAAAGCAACTGAACATTTCATCTCGGGCGACTTCTCTGCTTGGCCTGAACACTTACTATTGGTCTTGGGTAGGAAATGTTTTGTTTTTCCAAGTTGTTTCCCAACCACCCTCTAACTGTAAAAAAGGCCCTGTCTTCCAAAGCCTCCTCTGTTTACACAGTCTCACTGCCCTGCAGGGGTTCATTACTCCAGTGAATTCCTCTACCCTCCTTTCAAATGAGCAAGAGCATTCCACAACTTCTTCCCACAGGATTAAGACTAAAATAATTCCAGCAGCAACCTGCCCCTTCTCTATTGCGGGTTCTTCACGATTTACAGCAAACACCACCCTTGGCAACTGAGCAATGACCTTGAGCAAGCGGCAGGTTTGCAAGAGAGAGCTCATCTTTCTGGAGGTGGGGTGGGGGTGTTTTTAGCAGTACCAGTCTTCCAAGCACTGAGGACATGCAGACAGGAGGATGCCCGGGGCTACTGGACCAGGCAAAGCTATAGATTCAATGGAACCCTGTGTCAAAATTAACTAACTAAATGGAGGAGGTGCCAAGAAGGCTCAGGGGTTGAGAGAACTTTCTGTGCTCTCGCAGCAGACCAGGTTTTAAGTTCCTTCACCCACATCAGGGAACTCACAACTGCCTGTAACTCCAGTTCCAAGGGAGAGCTGATCCCTCTTCTGGCTTCTATAGGTACCTGTATGCTTATGGTACACATGCATACATTCAGGCTCACACGTATACACATAAAATAAGGCATCTTTTTAAAAACAGAAGGTAAAACTGGGTATGCTGGTGCATGTCTTCAATCCCAGCACTGTGAAGAGACAGGCTCCTCTTTTTGAGTTCAAGGCCAACCCAGTCTATGTAGTGAGTACCAGGCCAGCCAGGGCTACATATACTCTGTCTTAGAACAAACAGGCAAGCAAACAACCACTGTGGAACACAAATGAAGAAAATACCTGTGTTAACTTGTGGCCCATATATACATAAGCATATATGTACATTTAACTTCACACGCTATAAACCATTTTAAAATAATTTTAGAGGATTAAAAATCATAAAGAATACTCCAACCTTTGATTAAGTGACAACTGTGCTATCCCAAAACCCAGAAACATCACTGACTTCAAAGCAGGTTTGGCAGATCAAGGACACCTTCCAGAAAGGGACTCGGGCTTTGCTGAGTCACTGCCAAGACATGTCCACCCCGAGTGAGGGGGAAGTGGGGCCAGGCCAGTGGTCAGTTGGCCTCCACTAGGCCTGGAGTGACCCTCTGGACCTTACTAATTTCTTAGAGTATACAACCAGGACCAGGAGGCACAAAGGAAAACCAGGGAGATGAGCCCTGGAAAGGACATCCCGACTAGTGCTAGGGTCAAACAGTGGTGACCTCTGATCAACAGCACTTCCTTGCCAAGAGGCATGATAAATTAGCTTTGGGGATGTTCTATCAGCCAAACACCATGAGCCAGAGACTGAGAATTCTTAAGCATCCGCTGTTCTTCGTGGTATTTGTTTTCCGGTTCTGAACCATTAATGTCCTTTTCCAAATGGGAGATTATAGAATTTCACACTTTTTAAACCTATCGATTTTACTAACTTGGACTGAACACAAATGGCTCAATTAGCGTGGCTTTCCTGTACAAATAAGCTTACATTCTACACATAAGACCTATGAGTTGACGTAGATGTTAAGACATCGGAAGTCATGATGCCTACTACTGTAAGGAAGTTAAGTTCAGAACAGGACTTCTATGTTTCAAGGCATCAAGTCTGGACAAGGGAGACGGTTCAGTGGGCATGAGTGCTCCCTCTGGAAGCGTGTGGAGCTGAGTTCTAATCCCTAGCTGCCACATGAAAACTCAGGCATGGCTGTACATGCCTGTACACCTAGACTGGGGGTGGAGGCCAGGGAATACTGAGAACTTGCCTCAGCAGCAAACCTGGGACAGTGGTGAACATCCACTTGAGTATGAGACCCTCCTTCAGGGCAGCAAGGCAGAGAGCAGCAGAGGAAGATGGAGTGTGTGGGCACCTGCACGTTCACACCCGTCTCACACTCACGTGCATGCACTTCATGCATGTGCTCCACACACCCTCCAAATAAAAGCAATTCAAGTTCCAAGTCTGATGATGGATCAAAGGCACTACTAGTGGCAGAAAGGTGGGAGGGGGGATGGGGACAGGGGCGAAGGACCTAGGTCAAGGACATGAAGGGAAGGGAGGACCGGGAGAGGGTGGAAGAGGAAGGTTAAGGATGTGAAGGAAGATGCTGAATGAAGCCTGTTACTATACATGGACGACAACAAAACAAACTCCAACTCCAAGTCCTAAGGGCCCCATCCCCAAACATTTTTCTCCAAACCAGAATGAACAAGAGCAATGACCTCACCCCATAGAACCCTTCCTGGAGGTCTTCCACCCTCCCCGTGAGCCCCAAAACAAAATTCAAAAGTACAACGTTAACAGCTTTCCTGGAGAACACTCTACACTCTGTGAAATGCAGCCACTCAACGTACACAATTATTTTTGAAGGTAGTTCAAGCACCCCCACGGCCAAGTGCAGAGATGTCTGTCAGCCCCGAGCCATTCTGAACATAACTGCTATTCCCTCCCGGGGCCCAGATAACTACCCGTCCGCCTTCGGCCTCTACACAGGGGTTTCTAAGAATACTTCCTACTAAGCCGGCCAGCCAACAGGGATCCTTCGTATCTGACTCCTTTTAAAATGTTATTACATTGTGCTTTAGAATTCCACACTAGAGTGCAGGGCTTATATCATTTCCTTCCCTCTCTCCATCCCTTTCTCTGCTCCTAGATGTCCAGTGCCTCCCCACTCTTTTTCAAACTCAAGACATTTTTAAAAATTACTTACATATATGCATATATACGTATATACAAATACAACCAGCTGGGTCCCTTTAGTGTTGCTCATAGGTGCATATGTTTCAGAACACCTATGACTGGGTAACCTATCTGGGGGTACACGCCCGCAGAAGGATAATATTCGCTCTCTCAGCAGCCACCAATTGCCTGTAGCTTTTTATCTAGGGCTGGCGTCTTGCGAGATTTCCCTCACCGGCTACTGGCATGTCAACTGTGTGTTGTCTTTATACAGGTCTCATTTGGGCAGCAATCTTGAGATTTCAAAGCTTCTCTCGCCATGCTTCTGAGGGCTGGAAACATGGAACAGATCTAATCCATAGAAACGTCGTTGTGAATCCCCTTTACAATCCTGTTCCCCACAGAGTACAGCCATAAATATCAGGAAGACCCTCCCAGGGCCTGCCCACCACCTCCTCCATGCCAGAAGAATCCAGATCCCAACTCTGCTCCTGGGTCCAAGGCCCTTCACACTGGGGCTGGCCTTGCCCCTGTTCTCTACTGAGACAGATTCCTGTCATGACCAGCAAAACAGCTATAGAGATCTGCCCCCGCTGCTCTCCCCATTCCCCCAGTATCCCTTAACTGGTGACCGGACTTCATTTTCAGGCTGATGGAATCTAAGCCGTTCCTGTCCTCTCTGGCTTGCCTCTCCTCTGCATGGATCACTCCTCTAACCCAGAGGAGGCTGTGGGTGTTCATGGATGGAGGGATGAGGTAAGTAGCACGTCGATGACAGTCCATCATCATCAGGAAGGGCTACGATGGCGCATACAAGGTGCCCTGCCCTCAGAGGGAGGACAGCTGACCATCTTTGTCTTTCAGATCCTCAATGCTTCGGGACCAAGGATGCCAACGGAGGTTGGAAATGGAACAAATGAGAAAATGAAGGAATGAGCGAGATTTGGATTCTCCCACGGCGCATGGACCACGGCATCTCCAACGGTGAAGAGGAAAGTCTCCTCCTGTCCTCATTAGACTTAATCATGGCTTTCTAGCCAAGGAGAGCAACAGTCACAAGGCTGTTAGGATTTTTGTGCCAAGGTGTGGCGTTTGACTCAGAGCCTGGGAAGTGCTTCTGTGCTTCCTTCCCCCTCACTACAGGGGAGGTCAGGAAGGTCAGGGACTAGGTCTTCGTATGGGGTCGAACTGATGGTGTTTCTACAAGCACTCCTGAAAAGCAATCCAGCTGTAAGGAAAAGGAACTGTCCGTGAATGTTAATGGCCACAGCCCTGCTGATCTGTCTGGTTTGTAAAATCCGGTCTCTCTAATTGATGAGGTTGCTCCAGGCAACCTTCCTCCCTTGCCCTGCCCGCTGCTTGGAGGACAGCCTTCATTTGTGCTTTGTGAAGAGGTCCAAGCCTCGAGCAACCGACTGCATGTGTATGCATGAATAAACAATTAAAACATCTGTTTCTTTTTTATCTTTCCATGTGTGCTCATGCATGTCCATGTGGCAGGTACAGTGCATGCATGTGTCGCGGAGTGCGTGCGGAGGACAGAGGATGACCTCCGGGTCCATGCTGCCCACACCACGCTAGGGGGCCGCATCCCGAGCGTACGGGGCAAGAGTTTTACCCACTGAGAGAAATCCGTGGCCCAACACCAGCTCTTCAGGAACGATTATCATCTCTGTGCGTATCATCGCTGGGCTTAGTTCCTCCCAAAAGGCAAGAGAGCTCTACAGTTAGTGTCACTGGTTTCCCATCTCTCTTAGGCATTTGACCCTAGAGTGGTTAAATGATGCCCTACTGACAATGTGGGAAACGTGAGGCAAACACCTCGGCTGTCAAAGATCAACACACACTGGGAAAACTCTAACACAAGAGAGGAAAACGGGCCACCTGCTAACCTGCCTTGGAAACGTACCACATCACAGTGAGATCGGGCTGTGGCCTTGGTCCTGCTGTGGCTTTGGCCCACTGCAGCAACCTCACCTAACAGGAACCATGACCTTCCTGTGGGTTCTGCTGATGCAGCAAATGGTGTTTGGAGTGACACACAAGGCAAGGAAAACTCTACGTGCCCAATGAGAAAAGGAAGTACCTTTGGGCGGTTGGAGCTACTATTGCCTCCAGCCTGAGGTCAGTGTCGTCTCTACATCACTGACTTCTGGGGTGTGTGGTTCTCTGTGGCCAACTGTGTTACACATTGTATATAGGGTCTTCCTACCAGATGTCATCAGAAGATCAAACTCAATGTAAGATGGCACCAAGGTGCGGACCACTGGTAAACACCAACTTCAGAACTGTGATCTTGGGTCTGGAAAGCCTAGAGAAGTCATCCAGGCCGAGGGCTGTCACTTAGGAGGCGTTAACAGACTCCCTATAACAGTAGCTCTCTGAGGTCACTGAACGCAGAGATCAGAAGTCCTCAAGTCAATGGCATTGGCGTCTCTCCTCAGGATTTAAGAGGCCATCACTGTCTTTCAAGAAATGACGAAATGTAAAGAGTGCCATGTGTATTTGAGAATATCGCATGGTTTTTAAAATGTCATTAATGGTGTTGTTCATCTTATTAGAACAAAGTTGGGTGGCTGAATGGGAAGACCTTCAGCTTATCTTTCAGCTAAACAATAAGATTTCTGAGGGAGCTCCCTGGAGAGGGGGCACTGAAGAGTTCCAGAGTGTTCTTCATGTTTAGAACTCATGCGTATGCTCACAGACATAGTGTTATAGAACAGGACACATCCTTAGAAGTCAGCCTATTTGAAAAGCACCTGACACACACATTCTGTGTGCTATTTAACAACCGAGTCCAAAGTACCTGCCTGCCTCCTTCCACTGCTACCGAAGCAGTCCTGAAAACTCAGTGTAAGGACTCAAGTCCTCCGTGACTAGAAAGGACTGGTTCCATGATTTTGGTTCAGGACCCTGAGTAAATGCTGCCAGTGACCAGCAAACAACGCAGGGGAAAGCCTGATGTTATCCGCAGGTCACAAAGCCAGCTTGAGGCCAAGAGCATAGCCGGCCCTCCTCGTGTGACAGGAAAATAGGGAAGCAGGGAAGAGCAAGGTTAGTCCTAGACCGCATATCTTAAAACTTCCGAATTCGAGCTCGTAAGTGTATCATTGGCGCAATGATACACTTTTGGGTTTTCGTTCTTTTGGGTTGAGACCACCTTGTCAAAATGTTGTTGGTCTTTAGAAGTTATTCTGCCATAGAGGATGATAACTCTGTGAGCAAGGCTCAAGGCTTCTGAGTCTTCAACAGACAAAGCGAGGAAAGAAAGAGTTTGAATGCACGATGTCAAAGCTGTTACTTCAGAAAGAGGCCCCTGCCCTTCCTGCCCTCACCTGCTGGGCGCCATCTCTGAAATGGAACCAGCTGGAACATGCTTTCATGTCTCCTGGCTGGGGACCAACTTGTTCTCTGTGCCTGGCAGAGGTGCAGTGCAAACATGGAATTGAGAAGGGCTGCATTCAGCAGAGGTCAGTATTAACAGAATATTTAATGCTGAGAAAAAACAGAAACCAAAACGTATAATAGCGGCCACCTCTGCGTGACAGAATTTTTTTCCCTCTTTCTTTTAAGTTTGTGAACTGAAAGAATTTCTTTTACAGGGGATGCAATACTTTTCTTAAACTCATGCCAACTTAATAGCTTTATTTTTTTATAATCACTATTCATCGTGGGGCTGCAATGCCCAGGGCCCTCTCCCTGCAGACCCTTGCTGCCCTTCTGTTCCTCCAGGTAGAGGCTCTGGGCAGCTTGCCCCTGCATGTGCAGCTACACCACTTAAGACTCTGAAGCTCTACTCAGCCATGAGTCCGCAGAGCCCAGCTCACTCACTGATTACTTCCTGCTTCCACGTTCTGTCAGGAAGTGTGCTGAAGCTCATTTACATCATTACGGGAGCCCGTGTGACTACAGACGACAAAGGCTCCTCCGTGTTGCTCGGCTCCCGCAACGCTGGGGACTGTTTTCAAATCCTCCTTCACAGTGCATGGGCTTCATAACCAAGGAATTTGTAAGAACATGGAGAAAATAAGTCTCTGCATGAAGGGACGCAGTGTCAACTGTTGTAGTTGTTGATTGATGGCACACGTTCCTCCCTGCCCTCCCCAGTGCTCTGGATTCCCGAATGAAAGACAGACAGACAGACAGACACACACACACACACACACACACACAGACAGATACACACACACAGAGACAGACAGACAGACAGACTTATATTTTAATATGCCTTATACAGCTCAATGGCTCGGACACCTCAAACCTCCACACAGCTCACGCCTCCCCTCCAATACTCCCGAGTTATTACTTACTAAAAATCTATAATTTATCTTTGCTACCCTAGACCCGGCCAGGGGTGGGGTAGGGGTGGGGTGGGGGTTGGGCCCTCTCTTCCCGGCTCTTACATGATGGCTATGCTCTCTCTTCTGTACTTCTCAGGCCTGGTCTTACTCCTTTCCCAGTATGGCGGCTATATCTTCTTCCTCTTCTGTTCCTTGCCTGGGAATCCTCTGTCTCTCTGCCCAACCATTGGCCACCGGCAACTCTATTTTCCAATCAAAACCAACTGGGGGCAGGGATCCTCAGCGCCTTACATGCGGATTCTCGAACAATTTTGGGGACCCAGTTAACATGAGGTGAGAGATGCTGCCTCAATCAATAAGGCAGAAAGTGATAGAAGATGATGCCTGATCTCTGCCTAGGGCCTCCATCCTTACTTGTGTGTGTGTGTGCATGTATACTCTCTCTCTCTCATACATACCCACATATATGTTAACATGGATATACACATGCACGCAGAACCCCCAAAAATCAATTTTAATTAAAAAAAATAAAATATTATAGGAGGCTTAGAGGAGAAATGTTCATAAAATTTCCTATTCCTAGTGCACATGGGGGCCTACCCAGGACCACTCAGCTGTCCAGTGTGGGGCTAAGGGCCTTTGCAAGCACAGCCCCCCATGGGAAGTCTAAGCTGCCCCTTTTCTTGGTGACACGCTTTGTGGTGTATCTGCTGCTACTCCACTGCACTCATCAGCCAAGGCCAAAGTGCACGCTGGGTCTGAGGTGACTCTGAGGCTAGGGGCCATGGAACACGGCAGGCTGAGTTCCAACCCAGGACCCAAACGTTGGAAAGAGAGAACATACTTACAAAGGTTGTCCCATGTCTTCCATATGTGCCGTGGCATGTCACCTGTTCCCCAAAATAAATAAATGCAAAGAACTCTAAATGTACACTATTGGCCAGCTGGTTACAGGGAGCACAATTACTCTAGAAACCGGCCCTGGTAGAGACCTACTATAACATGGAACACAATGGAAGATCGGTCAGGAGCCCCTGGAGGGGCAGAGTTTGGTGGCAGTGTGTGCCCAGCATGCGTGAGGCTTTGGGGCGCAGGCTCAGTTTTGCCACTACACTGTACACCCAAATCAAATCCTCAGGGAAAGTTAAACATCATTTACAATGTTTTTGATTATCTAGTTCTTTGGGATACTGAGTCTCACACAGCCCAGGCTGGTCACATGAGCTCCCTCTGTAAGTAAGGATGACCTCGAACTTACAGATGAGTGCCACTCAGCAGGACCTAAAATAGCATTTAATATTCTCTTTCTTGGCCGGGCGGTGGTGGCGCACGCCTTTAATCCCAGCACTTGGGAGGCAGAGGCAGGAGGATTTCTGAGTTCGAGGCCAGCCTGGTCTACAAAGTGAGTTCCAGGACAGCCAGGGCTACACAGAGAAACCCTGTCTCGAAAAACCAAAAAAAAAAAAAAAAAAAATTCTCTTTCTTGGAGTTCGGCGACAGGACACGGAAGCCCATTGAGAATTTGGGTAAAGGCAGGCGCCTCCTTCAACCGTACACGGTACATCAATTTTTCTAGAATTCCAGAGAGAGCTCAGAAACACCACCCTCCGTCTTCCTCCTCCTGTACCAGTAATAAGAGAGAACCAGGAAGCTTTTCTTATGGCCCCATTTAAAATTAGAGCAAGTCTGACATGCTAAAATTATTGTATACAGCTGGCTGCAGCTGCAGTAAATGTCTTTCCTTCCACCCCGGATTGTCTCAAAATTCCGAAGAGCTAACTGGCCTGAACAAAAGCCTGGGAAGAACGTGTATCCAGAACTTGGTCCAAAATGCCTGCTGTTTCACCAAATAATTAAGCCATGACTTCATCTCCGTCACACACCTGCAACATAACTGCTTCACAAAACCACGCACAGATGGCTGTTGAGAGCTGCGAGTCCACATAATTAAAGTCCGAGGGCGTTATTTGGACAAGGTTCTGGACCTGCCGAACTCCTGCCCCGGGCAAACACATCCACTAATTAACTGCAGAGGGTTCATTGTACTGCAAGAGAGACTAGAAGACTGGACGTTCCGTCCCTCCTCACAGGGATCCCCTCAGCAACCTGCAGGGTGATTGGCCAGTTCTCTAAATAATCAATGACACACCAGGGTCCTCATTCTGACCTGGACCCATAGGAAGGTGACAAATGGAGATTCATCTGCTGTCAATTAAAAGCCATCATTTGACGATCATTTAAATTAGCATCATCTGAGTCATTTAAATCACTTTGCTGCTGAGGAAAAAGAAACTGTTTTATAGTTTACAAGCCCTTTAATGGGGCTCAGGAGCTCAGAAGGGAAGGCAGCTATTATTCCCGGGTCACCAGCTCAGCAGCAAGTACTGTGTGCACACGAGGAGGACAGGAGGACGGGAGGTTGCTAGTCTTCTGCAGTCCTTGTGATTTAAAAGAATTCCCATGTCTTCCCAGCCTGGGGAGGAGTGCTCATGCTGACTCAGAGAAGAAATGTTATATTATCCAGGGAACCGGAATGGAAAGGCTTGGGAGATGACGGCGCTGATGGCAGAGAATCCTGGGTGCAAGCCAGTCCAGAAACAAGAGATTGGGCATGCGCAGGGAGGAGCCTGCAATCAGGGACCCTGGGAAAGGGAGGGGTGAGGGGGCCACATCCAGGATGTTCTTATGGGAGGTTAGAGACGAGGACACGGAAGACATAGATCTGCCAGATTCTCTTGGGCCAGGATTTCCATTAAGCCCTCAGGTGTCACATGTCACCTAGATGTCCCTAAACAATTAAAAAAAAAAAAAGCTCCCCAGGTGAATGCACTCCACATCTGGCCTAGACAAACAGTGGGCTGGAGAGCAGACAGTAACCTCGGGTCATCCACACTCATGATGCTTTCTTATGCTTAGAATAACTGCAGTCGCGCCCAGTATCAATCTAGACAAAGTCTCGAAATAGCATATACATATGAAGATAATCTAACATTCCAGACAGGAATATTATCGCTCAAGAATTTTAACATCCATTACTTCCCAGGCTGAACATCCTAACTAACACGGGAGTTATCAAATCTGAATTGATCTTTGCTTTTGGATTAAATCTTTTAGTTTCGGCAGATCAATGATTACCAAAACCACCTTGGAGTGGTGGACGTCATTCTTCAAGACCCCGCTGAACTTGACAGCAAGTTGAATCTGTTTACAAACTGACTCACTTAGTATGGAGCCAGAGATGGACATGCAGCAGGTTAGGCTTAGCTGAAGACTTCCCATGCTTCCAAAGCTCTCCCACTGACAAACTAGGGTTTTACAGGTGGCTTGGGGGTAGTGAAACAGGAAGCATCAATCAATTTCTGGCCTTCTCCACGGAGCAAGAATAGTAAGCTTGGGCTATGGATGAAACTGTTCCCAACTCTTCCTGGGTCTGCTAAGAACACTGAATTCTGCTGCCCGCTCTGCGTCTACAGAGTTGCCTCGGACACCACCAATCTGGACTTGGCGGAGAAATGTATGTATGTGTGTGTGTATGCATGCATGCTTGCGTCATGGTTTACAAAAGAGAGACTCACTAACACTGCTTTGTAAGAGTACCAACATATACCAGGCCAGATGCAAAAATGTTGGTCCTATTCATTACACTTAAAACACAGCCCATCGGGTAAGTAGATACGGATTTGGAAAAATAATAATAATAATAAAAAATCTTTAGAGACATGATTTTTTTTTGTTTTGTTTTCCTTTTTTTTAAAAAAATGATGTGCTTTCTCTCCTGCCACAACAAACCAAACCAAGCGAACAACAAAAACCCTTTGGAACTGGACGTCTGGACGTTGCTGCTCCAAATGGAACGATTCAGAGCTGTGGCCATTCCGTCCTGGTTTCCTCACAGAGAAGGAAATAGTAATGGGTGGATGGGTTTCTGTGTGTCCAAGTGTACTTGTTGGCAAAGAATAAAAGACAAACCGGAGGAGCATAGTTTGACAAAGTGTCACATTGAATTCACAGTCCAAAAATGTCTGGAAACCGAGCCTTGATCAAAAGGTTTGTGGACTCAGCTCTGGGAACAACAGAAAGACCTGCATTCAAGAAATGGCTGCCTGCTCTAAAATGGCCGCCTCCGTAAAAACAGCACCGTGACTCCTTCTGCACCTGGACAGGACAGAGCATCTTCTGGACTGGCTGAGCTACCCTGGTAAGTCCCTGCTCTGTCTTTAAGCCCAAGGAGGTCATCTCCTCTTGCCACATCTTGTCACTCCAATACCCTGGCTTCACATCAGTACATCCAGTAAGCAGAGAGCTTGGAAATCCCTTATGGCCCTGTTTCTTCACTCCATTTGAAGGCATACTCAAGCCTTTCTCTGAACTGTATCAGGCCTACAAGTCTTCCCACAAAGTTCAGAGTCACCACGAGATGTTCTTAGAAACTGAGAGCCGGGTTCACATGCCCTTGGGGGTCATTCTGCATTTCCTTGGGCGGCTTCTCTTCACTGGAAGTGTAATGCTGTCTGTCAGTGACTTCACGAAGCCTTGCTCAGTTATGAGGAGAATGCTACCCCTCCTGGGCAGCGGCCACCGAGTCCTGTTCTCACAGGCCTTGTCAGATAGTAAATATTTATCCAGCATGCCCAGTCTAAGCAAGAACACGATAACCACCTTTCTCCTGCTACTCACCAACAAAGAAAACAACTGACTCTAAATGCTAAGTCAGTAATGCAGCCAAGTTTATAAGGACCACTTCAGAGTGGAACACACAAGGAGAACTTCAGGAGGCTACCTCTCCTCAGCTTCCCCCTTCACTGCCTACTTCTTCTTATCCACCCCACCCACACATTGAAAACATTTCTCCCATTTTTTTTTTTTTAGAATCAGTCCTGTGTGTCCTGCAAGGAAGCAACCATGTTGCCCAAACAGGACTCCATACTGCAAGGTTACTCACACAAAGCCAGAATCAGCATGAATGATTATTAAAAAGGGGTGCACCAACCAGTGGACCCCTGCACTACCCTGGGATGGTTGGGCCATCACAGTAAGATATTTTCAGTCCTCTCAGGGTTCAGTCAGTGGACCGGTTGGCAGTGAGTGATCGTGGCTACTGCCGATTCTTGGGTTACATTCTACACCAGCAGTGCCAAGACAGTGTGCAAGGATGAAGGGAGGGAAGGTTCTAAAGCCGAGTTGAGTAGTCACGAGCCACAGGTGGTTACTAGGCTCCCGCACATGGCTGTAGAACTTCTGAGATCTTGAGTGGGGCTGGTACATTTCAATTTTTACTTCATTTATGTTGAAATTATCACACAGAGTGCATATTGCATTGAAGGATGCCCTTCTAGACCACAGGATACATTTTTCAGCAAGCTATTTAAGATATTTTAACCAACACAAACAAGTTTCCTCATGGCTTCTTCTACCCGCCTTCATTCTTGCTAAGTACTTTGTAGCATCTGCTCTGACTCAGGGGCCCCATTTCTCTAACGTAAAATCATATAGGGTTATTCTAAGGGAGAAGAAATAAGAGCGTTATCACAACTTCAGGTTAAAACACTGAACTCGGTGGGTCTCACTGGCTCCTACTTGTGTCATAAATGGCTACTTTCACATCATCTACTGCTTGTCTGCTATGCTGCGATGGCTGTGGGATGCTTCCAGAACACCACACCAAAGGGCACACACACCATACTCTCTGCAGACCAGGAAATGTCAACAGAAAAACCCCTGCAGGGGAAGATAATTACATTTTGCTTCCTACTCTTGGGAAAGCCTTTCCAGGATCCGCCCACCCAGTTTAGTTTGTGCTCCAAAGGGTTCTTGTAAGGAACACAGAGGCTATTGTTCCCCCAGAGGGCTCTCCTCAAGTGAAGCTTTGTCTCCATGTTCTTCAAGACACTCTCCAAGAAAATGTGGAGGAAAAACTGGGCCAAAGGGTGTCAACTTGGAGCTGTTTACACAGACCCTTCTTTGAGTAACCAAGATGGAGCTGGGAGGGACATTTACTCCAAGGACTTAAGAGATCTGGAGGTCAGGAAAGCCACCACACTCAAAGGCTGAGTAACTAGGGTGAGAAATATGGCGAGGTGTACTAGCTTGAGTGTGAGGGGGGAGGTGCCTCAAAACTGTCCCCACAAAGGCCCATGTGCTAAAGGCTTGGTTGTTAGCCTGTGGGATGACGGAAATTTTTGAGAAGGAAGTTAGGTCACTAGGGACTACACCCTTGAAGGAGATACTTGGGACCCTGGTCCTCTTCTCTTTTTCTCTTTTTGCTACTAGTAGCCATAAAGTGAATGGCTGCCGCATGCCCCCTACCCCATGATAATCCAAGTGACCATGGACAGAAACCCACAAACCCTCAGACAAAGTAACTCTTTTTAGGTGATTCTATCAAGTAATTTATCACAATGACCAGGAAGCATGCAGAATGTGGCCCTATAAAAAAATCACTCCCTCCAGAGACCCGCCTACCACGGCGACTCCTCCACGCATCTGGGGTTCAGCTCCACAGGCTCTGCTCAAACCATTCCATTGAAAAACAAAACCTGTGCAATGTCAGATTTGTGCGTGACTGTGGATTTGTGCATTACTTATGTGGGTGTGTACCCATGTACGTACTCTCGGATGTGGGGGCCGTAAGTAACATTGAGCATCTTCCTCAATCGCTTTCCACCTTGTGTTCTTGACAGAGCCCACACTAAAGCAGGATCCACTGATTGGCTAGGACACCTGACCAATGAGCTGCAGGGATCTACCTCTGACTCCCTCTTGCGGTGATAGGACTACAGATATGTGTCCCACATGCTGACTTTCTATGTGGGTGCTGGGGAATCTTGTGCTGGTTACAGCAGGTACTTTGTTGACCGATTCATCCTCCCAGCCACAAGCAAAGGTCAGTTTTGAACACTCAAACTGTATCGAGAATTAAATGAGAATCAGACAACTGCTGCATTTATATACACATCCAGAGGTATACATCCTTCCAAACTCCAGTCGGTTTTAAGTTACATCTACGTATCTGCTGGATGGCGTAATGCACAGGTGCAAGCCACTTCACCCTCTTTCCTTCCTCGTCTTGTTCTTTTTTCTTCTTGGCGCTCGGTGCCAGCATATCAAGTATCCAGTCCTTTGTCTGTCTTGTTGTAACAGAATATTGTGACATGCTCGGTCACGTCACTGCTGTACTGTTGGCACCTGAAGCAAGACCTGTTAAGATTTGGGCATGCTTTTACTACATGTATTTCTGGGATGCTCTTTCACATACGTAAGGTATGTGACTATATAAGTTCCACAGAAATAACTCAGACCAAAGCCATGGACCACTGAGACAGAATACAATGTACACAGAGGCAGGGGATGAAGACAACCAGCCTTCTGCAAATGGCTCTGCGTGACTCCCTCAGCTGTCTGGTACTCCCTCCACACCTCTAAGTCACAGGCAGAGGCATCAAAGTCATCTGAAGCCCGTGTCCTTGGCTACCAGACCATATGGAGATGTGACTGTAGCACCGGTCTCAGGGCCTGAGGACAGGGGCCATGCAGAGTGAGAGGATCCTCTAGAAGCAAAGCTTGGCTGGTGGTGATAAATCACCTTCTCCCAACCTCATTCCTCCAAAGAAAATCCATCTCCATACATCAAACGTTTGAACTAGACGATAGAATGAGAAGGACATTGAGAGTGCATAGAGAAAGAAACAGAGATGGCCATTTCTTTATCTGTTTACAGAGCCATACATCTCCTCTCCAGTTCCTTCCCAGACTAATATTAATCTACTTCATAGGTGCCTATAGCAATAGATGTTGATATGCTTAGATACTGGACCTCCAGTGAGATAGCATCTCTCGGGACTAAACACAGTGACAACCTCCAGGACGGAGAAGGCTCTTCTAAAGTCCCATGAAAGGACTCCGCAGCTGGTTGTGTAGCTGGGGATCCTTAGAGCAGACTCTAACCTGCTGCATTGCTGGCCCAGGTGTCTCACACCAGACCTGAACTCAGCAAAAGCCAACAGACTGCAAACAGCAGCCGCACCTCTCACAGAAGGCTTGTGTGCAACAGTTCGGGTGCATGCCTCTGCCCATCACAGGAGGCCAGCATGTTTTTAAAGCAGTGAGGACACTGGGTCTATAAAGACACACGAGGTAGGGATGAGACTGCTCTCCAGGGCAGGGCTAACCCATGTGGATCTCTCACGTTGTCTGTCTCTAGACTTCAGTCCTTACCATTAGCCAGTGTTAACTTTACCCCAGCGTAGAAAGGCTTGTTGGACTGACTTGCCCACATGGGCAAACCCCAGGCCAAGTGCTTGGCTCCCACTGGCCACTGGATTCACCACCAAGTCTTGGCACAGATGTAACCTGGCATGAAAGTAGATTTTGATGGACTGCAGGCTCGATACCAGTGACACCTGACAGCTGACACAGAATATTTTAGTACACAGTACTACAAACATTAATGAGTTATAAAATATCATCCCACTGAGTGAAATGGCTCAGACAGGGGAGAGAAAAGGCAGTAGGAACTGCTGTTCCCACAACACCCAGAAATAGAATTCATAACATATGATGAGCTTAATTAAGACGTTTGGGAACTTGGTAAAAATAAATAATTATGTAATGGAGGGGGAAGGCCGTGAAGGCTTAGAACAAACATTTAAATCCCACACAAGCCAGTATCTCACCCAGCACATACACCTCATTTACTGGATCTCTGGCTGGGATTTGTCTGAATGCTGCAACCAGGTGTCCCTATCTCTATTGAAACAAAACAATGCTTGCCTTTGTAAATACTTATAAACTGTCAAGTTGACACCATGTGCCAGGCATCATGAAAGACATCAAGGGTAAAATGAAAGATGTCATACCTGTCTTGAAATCCATTAAGAGGAGAAAATACCATAAGCACATGCACACAATGAAATGAGTACTGGTGGACACAGGAAATCGCCTCTGAGGAACATAGGAAATAGTCACTGAGAGACACAGGAAATAGCCATGGAGAAATATAGGAAATGGCCACTGAGAGACACAGGAAATAGCCACTGAGAGATACGGGAAATGGCCACTGAGGAACATAGGAAATAGCCTCTGAGGGACACAGGAAATAGTCACTGAGGAACACAAGAAATAGCCACAGAGACACAGGAAATAGTCACTGAGGGACACAAGAAGTAGCCACAGAGACACAGGAAATAGTCACTGAGGGACACAGGAAACAGCCACTGAGGGGCACAGGAAATAGTCACTGAGGGACACAAGACATAGCCATTGAGGAACATAGGAAATAGCCTCTGAGAGACACAGGAAATAGCCACTGAGGGACACAGAAAATAGCTACTGAGGGACACAGGAAATGGCTACTGAGAGACATGGGAAATAGCCACTGAGGGACACAGGAAATGGCCAATGAGGGACATAGGAAATGGCCACTGAGGGACATAGGAAATAGCCACTGAGAGACATGGGAAATAGCCACTGAGGGACACAGGAAATGGCCACTGAGGGACATAGAAAATGGCCACTGAGGGACACAGTAAATAGCCACTGGGAGACACGGGAAATAGCCACTGAGGGACATGGGAAATAGCCACTGAGAGACATGGGAAATAGTCACTGAGGGACACAGGAAATAGCCACTGAGGGACACAGGAAATAGCCATTTAGGAACAGAAAGGCTCCCTAGGAAGTGCTAGGTTTTAGGTCGATACTGGGAAATGATGTGTTTTTTCATAAGCCTCTCAGCCAGTTCGAGAAGGCCTAGTGGGCAAGATGAGCTAATTGTATTTTGTCCCAAAGGAGAAGGACAGCATGAGCATGGATGGATACATCGCATCACTCGCGCCTCATTTAATGTCATTCTCCCTCTGGCTCCAAAGATATTAAGCTCAGAGAAGACAAAATCATAGTGTTTCTTCACCAACACATTCCTTTCTATTATTAAGTGAGAGAGTCGAGTCAGAGAAGAAGTATCAAGCAAATACTAAATAATCCATCAGCCAATCCATCAAGACGTCTTCTCCTAGGCAAGGAGGGAAATCAGGACAGCAAGGGAAGTTTAAGACAAGCTGGCTATGGGTAACTGACTGGGCAACAGCGAAACTGCTCTAACAGAGGGGCACAGGCAGGTGGAGACAGGGTCACAGATCTTGATGGCTTCCTGGTGACAAGAACAAGAAATCGGGAAAAAGGGAAGAACTACCAGGGTTCTGGTATGGAGACTGCATAGAGAGAACAGAAGCTCAAGAACAAGAGTATTGGAAACAGGGAAGTGGAGAAGATTCAGTTGTCCACACATTCATCTAAGGGTTCACGAGCCACAAGAGAACGAACAGTCTGCTCTACATGAGTCTATACTAAAATCACCAGGACACTGGCAGGCAGCACCACAGGGACCTTGAAAACGTGGGTGAAGATACAGGACAGTGGTGTAGAGTCTGACTTCAATCTATCTTATCATGAATACCAGGCTTGTCCTGTGCCTTAGGTCAAGTTCAGTTACTACCATAAACTGCCCCAGGAAAGAAACCACAATCTCATTATGCTATTTGCTATAAAGCCTGTCATTTTCAGCCTTGACAGCCATCTATAGCCAGAGCATCAATGAAAAGGTCACCGTGAAGGAAGAGCATGGCGAGGTGCCGTCTAGTCTATTTCAAAGCAACTGAGGCCGAAGACACAATGGATCACCCAGCTCTCTGAGGTGCTGCTGAATCTATTCACGGCAAGTAGAACACTCGTGGGTTTTGAATTCTGTGAGAATAAGGAGGCCGATTAGAGGAAGATAATAAGCACATCAGGATGTTTCATGTGTACCTTCCTCTGGTTGCTAGTGACATCACTAAACTATCACCCATTTTTCCTTAGGGTTTAGAGATGAAAATGCCCCCAGGAATTCTCAATGAAATAAACTGAGCCAGTCAGAAAAGAGAAGTAGCTATGGAAAGGAACTGGTATCCAAGACAGAAAACCAAAATTAGTTCATTTATGTCAATTGCTTTGCACTTGATTTTATGTATGTATATTGGCAGTATGCACATGTGTGCTTACACCTGTGCAGATGCATGTGTGAGGGTATGAATACATGTATGTGCATGTGGATATGCACATATGTGCTTACACCTGTGCAGATGCATGTGTGAGGGTATAAATACATGTATGTGCATGTGGATATGCACATGCATGCTTACACCTGTGCAGATGCATGTGTGAGGGTATGAATACATGTATGTGCATGTGGATATGCACATGTGTGCTTACACCTGTGCAGATACATGTGTGAGGGTATGAATACATATATGTGCATGTGGATATGCACATGCATGCTTACACCTGTGCAGATGCACATATGATGGTGTGAATGCATGTGTGTGCATGTGGATATGCATGTATTCTTACACCTGTGTAGATGCACGTATGTGGAAGCCCCAGATTGGTGATGGACATCTTTCTTGATCACTCTCTCCTTATTGAAGCAAGGTGTCTCTTCGAAGCCAAGGCTTACCAGTCCCAGCTGGTCTAGCTAACCAGCTTACCTCAGAGATCCCATCTGCCACTGAGTGCTGAGGTTACGGGTGGCTGCCACGTCAGTATAGATTATTTCAATTCATGACAAGGAAGGTGGTTGTCCCACAGACAAGTGGAAGGGAAGAGAGGGCTCCCCCGTGTAATAACAAACAAAAGAGAAAGCAAAAACACACACACCATTTCATATTGGAATTCTTCATTCCTGAACAAGGACATGTGCACTACTGCAAGCTGGCCCCACTTTATTGGATGAAGAAACAATGCAAGCATTAGAGCCGGGCTTTGGACATAAGACAGTAGTAGCGATACCTTTCTGATGAGCCTAGCATCCTGACAGCAGCTTTCCACGCCTTTCATTTTGAAGTCAGGTGGAGAGACAGATCACAGGTGAGAAGGAACCTGTGTGGCTTTCAGGTTACCGAGGCCCTCATCTTCATCCATACTGTGACATTCTCCCTCTGACCAAATGGAAGAGAGTTCTGGGAGACTCAACGAGGTGAGGTAGCTCAGTGAGAGTCAGCAGCTAGCAGCTGGCACTGAGAGAGAGATCCCTATACCCTGCTTTTCTACCAAGGTTGGTCCATTGCCCTGAGGCATACTCGGGGTCTCTGGATATTCAAAATCAACTCTCAGTTCACCAGGAAATGAAACAGGGGAAGAGAGGGAGTCAGCAGTTTAAATGAGTAATTGGAATTGGTCATTCTAGACGTTCAGTAATATCTAGTGAAAGGGCAATCTGCACATTTCAACGAATGCCATAGACTTACTGCTAACCTCCCCAGTGACATCTGCTTACGATATTAAAAGGTTTCCACAGGTGTGCATGTATAATGATGTGTGTGTGTGCGCGCGCGCGCCTGATCTCTGGTGTCATTCCCCAGGTGCCACCCATCTGATTTTTTTTTAAGATGAGATCTCTCACCAACCTGAAACTTACCAATTAAAGTAAAACAGGTTGACCAGTGAGCCCGAGATCCACCTGACTCTACCTTCCAGGACCAGAATTACAAGCAAGTCACCATGCCAGTAACATGACTACAATAATGGCAATATTTAGATACACTTATAAGCCAGCATGGTACAAACGACATGCAAGTGGCTATGGAAACCTGAAACATCATTCATGTACATTTGGAACATTTTTAAAGTATTTAATATGTGTGTGTGTGTGTGTGTGTGTGTGTGTGTGTGTGTGTGTGTGTGTACACATGTGTGTTCAGGTGCCACATCCCTCGGAGCTGAATTTATAGATGGTTCTGAGCCCGCCAACTTGGGTGCTAGAACTAAAGTTGAGTCCTCTGAAGAGAAGTATATGCTCTTTGCTGCAGAGTCATCTCTCCAGTCCAAAGTAACATTTTCATTGCATGTCATTTAAATGTAAGCCACTACCCATAGCTGCTACACCGCCATATTGGATAGTACGGACTTGAAGGAGACAACAGCCTATCTTCCTGGGGAATACCCTTCCCAAACTGGAGATGCTGTGAAATTTTAGCATTTGTTGTATTATAAGAAGTGAAGAATCCTTAAAGGTAGTCATCAAGAATACAAATGTGTTGGGGGTACGAGAGTTGGGGAGAGTATGCCTAACAAATAAGCTAATTCATTGCTCTTCACCACCATAGCACACTGTCTGACACTGAGTCACTGTGATAAAATACCCGACATAAACAACCTTGGGGGTTTAGGTATTTCAGCTCAGCGATGGAGATATCCCTCCACAGTCCTTGGCTGTGTCCTCTCCGAGCTTATGGTAAAGAGATTACCACAGTGGCAGAAACAAGGTATACATAACCTGCAAAGCCCACGTCAAGCTGGGCCCCACCCTCTAGTCTTCACTATTTAACAATAATACTATTATATTATGACTTCCTCATGAGATTAACACACTGATTAGGTCAGAAGCCATGGGATCCCATCACTTCCCCCAAATTCCATCAACTGGCAACCAAGTCTTCACTACCCCAGCCTATGAGAGATACTGTGTATCAAACTGCAAAACTGACCAGTGGTACTATAGGTTATGGGAATCTCCAGGTAAATGCATAAGCTACTTAGGAAAGATAAGGCCTTTAAAACTCTTTCCCTTAAAGTAAGATGTCCTGAAAGACAGCAGCAGACTGTCTAAGCAAAAGAGAAATACTTTCAGACTTAATAAAAACGACCCTTGAATGCCACAAAGCACTGCTGTCCCTTGGGAGGGCTGCGATTCTGTAGGACGTTGGCCTTCATTTATATCTTGCCTTTCTGTGGGTCTTCCGGGTGAGTCCATCAACACCTCGGCAAGTAGTGGTTTTCTTATAGGAGGCGTCCATCTTGTAACGCCTGTATGTGTCACTTTCCAGAACCATGTTCTATCGTCAGGGGGCTGAATACAGTCGTAGCTTCCTCATCATTCCAGGTCTTTTTGACATTAAAATTCACATGAACAGCTTCCTCTCAGTTTCTCCCTGGAATGAGATGCTCTCATCCCCTCCACCTCCCCTGGGACAATACTAAACAAAGTCAAATTACAGGAAGTGTGATTTTTTTTTCCTCCTAAAACTCCTCAGCTACAGATGACAGCATCTGAATAGTTATCCTATTTAATTGAGTCAAAAATGATCCTTTTTAAAAAGTTAAAAGAAAAAAAAAAGACAAATCCTCTCAAGCACAGAAAATCCTCATTATTTAAAAAGTCCTAACAACAGAGACGGATAAGTATAATTATTTTAGAGTGGTCCACCTAAGGCCGTATGGTGTAATGATAACTCCTTTACAGTTAAAATGTCCTTTACAATGTCAAAAAACAATCGCCGGAGAGAACTTGCCAGGAATTAAACTTCTTTTAATCTTCTTCGACATGAATCATTTTAAAAGATGTATTTGAGGGTTTTTTTTTGTATATATATTTTTTAAAGATTTATTAGCCAGGCAGTGGTGGCACACGCCTGTAATCCTGGCATTTGGGAGGCAGAGGCAGGCAGATTTCTGAGTTTGAGGCCAGCCTGGTCTACAGAGTGAGTTCTAAGACAGCCAGGGCTATACAGAGAAACCCTGTCTTGGAAAAAAAAAAAAAAAAAACAACAAACCAACCCCCCCCCAGAAGATTAATTTTACATATATCAGTACACTGTGGCTGTCTTCAGACACACCAGAAGAGGGCATCAGATTCCCATTACAGATGGTTGTGAGCCACAATGTGGTTGCTGGGAATTGAACTCAAGACCTCTGGAAGAGCAGCTGGTGTTCTTCACCACTGAGCCATCTCTCCAGCCCTGTTTGAGTTTTAAATAGGCAGTTGGATGTGAACTTTTTACCAAACACCCATGGCTCTTACTAACCCAGCCAGTGTTCTGAGTCCATGTCTGCTGTCTGCTGCCCTCATGATTTCTTCACTTCAGAGCTGACCTGTCACCTTTATAATGCCCTGTGCTGGGGCTTAGAGCTTCTTACTCTCCTTGTCTGGGATCAATCACTGGGATTGTGCAGGTTAACTGAATTAATCACTGTCTGAATGAAGAGGTAAGGACCAAAGTACTGGACTGGCGTGCACAGTACACCAGCTTTCCATATACTCAGGGTGGGACAGGCCAAGGGCTTGCCTTTCAAACAACTGCTAAATTCCAAGTCTCAATTAAAACAAAGTCAACTGGGAGTCAGGGAGTAGCTGAGTTTGTAAAGTGCTTGTTGCGTAAAGTCTGAGGACCTGAGTTTGACCCCTAAAACTTCTGTAAAAAAGAGTCAGGTGTGGTGGCACACACTGATGATGTCAGGGCTGGTGACTGGGAGGGACAGGCAAATCCCTGCAGCTCAGTGGCTGGCCAGCCTCGACTAATCAGAAGAGCCACAGGCCAGTGAGACACCCTGCCCTAAGATACTAGGTGAGCAGAGCCTGAGGAATGACAACCAAGATGGTCTACACACACACACACACCAACACACACACACAGACACACACACACCGACACACACACACACACACACACACACACACACACAGATGAAAATCAACTGGGTAATATCCAACTAGCCAGAATCAAGCAGCTCATTCTTACAATCACCCCAAAGAGGCACAGCTCACTGACAGCTCCGGATGCCTCCTCTACCAGACAGTCTCAAATGTCGTCTTAACGGATGTTGATCCTGTCACAGTGTTTCTCTTTGCAGCTGACACAAGTTAATTTTACTCCTTAAAATTAGCTGGTGCTAAAAAACCATGTTAGCACTCCGTGCTTGCTTTATCGGACAGTAGGTACCAGGAACCTACGACAGAGGTCAACTGCAGGCGCGGTGGATGAGCTGGAATTCAGGGCAAAAGGGACTCATGCTCTCAGGCTTCAGGACCCAAGGAGGAGAAAGCCACCAAATGAGGCACAGAGCAGCTTTCCAGAGCAGGTGGTTTTATTAATTAATAATAGTGATTAATCTGGTTAATTTGGGTGTGTGGTGTTTTTGCTTATAAGAGTTTCTTCATACTAAACTTTACTTTCAAAAAATAAAAATTTAAAAGTTGTGATTAATAAATTCCTTGCTTATGCATGTACTGTTTATAATACATACTTGTCAATTTGTTCTAATTAACCCATATAGTCGTATTCTATATTCAATAAAGTCCCTTAAGACTGCACCCCACACAAAGTAACTGCGTGCATATTTTTATTTCTCATTATCGGAAACCCAACCAGGATTTCACAGTGCTTCTACAAATGAGTGTGAAGTCAATGAAACCAAGAACAAAACAAAAAAAAAAAAAAAGAAAGAAAAAAGAAAAAAAGAAAAGAAAGGAAAGAAAAGAAAAGAAAAGAAAAAAATAAAAAATCCAATTGTAAGTGTGAGAGAAAAAAACTGCAGGCAGTTGGGTTTTCTATAAAAATGCATTTCTTTGCAAAAGATAGGGTTTTAAAACTAAAAGCAAAACATCCAAAGTTTGGGTTTACTGATTAACTTGGTCATGTTGTTTATTCACTAACCAAGGTCATGGAGTGCAGACAAGTGCCCTGCACCTACCTAGATCTATCAAGATAAGTTGATCCATAGGGACGAGAGAGGAGTGAGAAACAATGGGGTGCATGAAGAAAGGGGACAGCGAGAGACAGACAGACAGACACACACACACACACAGACACACACACACACACACACACACACACACACACACGGACACACACGTGTTGCAAAATATTTGATCACACTGTGAACCCCGAGATTGTGTTATTTACTGGAAGAAAACAAACATGTTTCTAGCTATGCCGTGGCTCAACCCTTAGCACACACCTTTAATATCTCTGGCTGGAATACAGATACACCCTAGGTACTCACTTTAATCCCAAACAATGAAGTTGAGTTAGTTTGTAGAAGGAAGCACCTGTATTTAAAAATGATGTCTAATTGAGTGGCAGGTCAGGTGACAAATCAGAGAAAAATTTGACAGAATAGGATCTGCCCAACTCTCATGAGAAGAGAGAGGAAAGGGAAGCTGTTTAAGGGGCAATGCAGAGAGAGGGAGAGAAATGCCATTTTACTGGGAGAGTTGTACAGAGATAAGTTAAAGAGAGAATGAGCCAGAGAATGAGAAGAGCCCAGGAGATTAGAAAAAAAATTCCAGAATTATTTTGAGACCAAGCAGAGCAATTCAGGAGAGGCCAAGAGAGACAAGCCAAATTGAGTCAGCTTGGAGAAGAGTTTGAGTCAGAACACCTGGGTTGAACCAGCCTGACAGAGCTCAAAGAAACTAGGAAGGGGTAAAATTATTCAGCAGCAAATCACAGAGGCTGAAAACATTCTAGGCCTAGATTAGATTATACAGAGGCTTCCAGGACTGAGCCTAGGTCAGCAGACAAGGCGGTAAGCTTTAGAGGCCATATTTATATCAAAAGAATAAAAAATTGTTTTACACACATGCACAAAGACACACACAGACACAGATACAAACAACCAACCACACACACACACACACACACACACACACACACACACACACACACACACAAACACAGCTGCAGATAAACTGTGGCAGAAAACAACTCAGGAAATATGTCAAAGCCTAGAAGCTGGTGACTCCTGGAGCAGTTTGGAGGCTAAGGAGAAAAGGGTGAGGTATACCAGATGGCCAACAGATCCTGAACACTCCCAGAGAACACCAACAAGCCTGTACGCTTGGGTGATTGACAGTTTTAAGTAGATCTGATTCAGAGTATGGAGAAACGATCCCATCAAAAGAATGCAGAGTCTGGAGAGCTACCTCTGCGGCTCAGATCACCGGCTGCTCTTCCAGAGGACCTGAGCTTAATTCCCAGCATCCAGGTGGCAGCTCACAACAATCTGTGACTCCAATACCCTTTTCTGCAGGTACCAGGCAGGCCTGGGGCACACAAACATACACACAAGCAA
Organism: Tokudaia tokunoshimensis; assembly: GCA_036184795.1. Lineage (NCBI taxonomy): Eukaryota > Metazoa > Chordata > Mammalia > Rodentia > Muridae > Tokudaia > Tokudaia tokunoshimensis. The sequence goes on from BTHU01000011.1 coordinate 3,528,360, forward strand.
AACACCCATAGACACAAAATACAGACAATTTATTTTTTTTGAGGCCAGAAGGTGGTGGGGTGTGGAACACTGAAGAAGGGACAGAGAAATAGAGATCAAGCTAAGAGGAAGACCGTGTGGGCTAGTTCCAAGAGGGACAGAGAACAGGGCACACAGTACTGATGTGACTGGTTCTAGTCTACAGAGGTGAGAACCAAGGAGCAATGGGTATGGGTGAAAGATATCAGTCAGAACAAGATGCTTTGGGGACAGTTAAGAGGACAGGACAGAGCTAGGGAGTTGCCCTGGCTCATATTCAGTAAGCTATCCAAACTCCATCTGCTCCCTATAGGGTGACAGGCTCAGGCTAAACCTGCCTTCTCCTCAGATCTTCCTGCCTCCACCTCCCAAGCTGAGATTACAGACATGCTCCACCATGGCCAGCATGAACTCACACTTCGTACCTCAGCTTCTTCTAGTGACATTACCACAGCACAGGGGTGACAGCAGCAGATGCGTGACTAGCTGGAGGGACAATGATCGCAGGTGTGGGAGTCTGAATGAGAATGGCCCCCATAGGCTCATATTATAGTCACTGGTCACAAATGGCTATTAACACTTAAATAAATCAAAATTAGATGAAACAGTCAGCTCCTGGACCACAGGAGCTGAAGCAGAGGCTCAGAACACACCTCCCGTCGAGAGGAGCTTCTCCCCACCCCACCCTGCCCATGCCTCTGCTATAAACTCAGGGCATGAGGAATTTTCATCTAGTAGTATAGGTAAGAGGTGACCAAATTTAATTTTATTAATAAAAACTTGATAATCACGGATGACTTAAACATTCTCAGTGAAGAGAATCAGCATGTGAAAACAAACCACCGAAATATTTCCTTGAATACAGACAATATTCAAAGAACTAAAATCAAGTGAATACACAGTGAGAAATTTCTGCAGCTATATTTAGAAACAGTATCTTTTATGCTGTCAGCATAGGGAAAGAGCTTAGAGTGCTTAGAAAGAACCTTCAGGCTCAGCACCACAGCTGTCAAAAAATCACTCATGAATAAATGAATAAAGTAACATTCAATTTATGACACAGGCCATGGAATCAAGAAAACCATCATTGTGGAATTGCTAAATTTTATGTTTTCCCACCTAGCAAGTCCTTTGAGTCTTTTTAAATGTGTTTGCCTAAGAGGGGAGGCAGCATTATTATATCAATAAATATGTCCCATGAATCAGCAAAGAGCTGCTCTGGTCAGGGTGGGGATGGTATAACGGCCTAGAACTCAGCTCTGTTGTTGCATTAAGACCACATGACACACACCACACCACCTGTGCACACATCCCGCTCCCTTTCTTGGCCCATGTCTTTAGACCTGGAGGAGGCTAGTGGGGATACCTGTACTCTAATGAGCCCCTTAGGAGAGTCTCCTTCTGCAGGAAGGGCTGGAAACTTCCACTACAGATGACTCAAAGCTTGTTCTCATTCCTTGTGCTCCACGTTAGAGTCTAACTGAGCTGGGAAAGAAACACCATTCAACCTAACAGTCACATATAATGTTTCCCTTAAACTCAATTTAAAGTTGCATTGGACTGTAAACAAGATCACAAGATTTTTGACTCTGGCTATGATTAGACTCTCCTGGGAACCCCTTCCTAGGCCCCTGTTGGATCAACTCCATCAGAATCCTGTAGCAGGAGTAAGGTTTCTAGGGTTTCCTTTGGCAGTACTCATTTGGATGACTCTAGCAGGTAGCTGGAACCCAGATCACTACACTAAAAGAATCAAATGTCACAGGATGGCCAATTTTGATTGTCAACTTGGTGGATTTAGAGTCACTATGGCAACACATGTGTGGGGGCATTAATAGGAGATTATCTCTCTCAGGTTAACTGGGGTGGGAACGGTACATGGAAGAAACACTGCCCCATGTCCTGGACTGAACAAAGGAGAAAGCATGTGTGCCTGTGTTATTGCGTGCATGCTGAGGTCAGAGGACCACCCGTGGAAGTGGGTTCTCTACCTCCACCCTGTGTGTGTGCCGGGGAGAGAACAGAGCGATCCTTTTCTGTCTGATATTCCGAGCCAATTGTTATCATCAATACAAAATGTCATAGAGTCTGAAAACTAACAAGCAAACAGGAAGTAATCCCATATCTGAACTGCTACTGTAGCTTTCTGTATCCCCTCTCGCCCAGCTCTGCTTCCTGATGAGACAAACAGCCACCGGGTGCAGGAAATGGTAGTGGGAATATCTGCCTCCTCCTGCAGCTGAGAATATCATTCAGGCCTATGGGGAAGCAGCAGGATTTCTACACATAGTCTAATTAAATTATGGACTCACTTCTACTTTGTAGGAACCTAACACTAAACTACATGCAAAGCAACAAGAGAAAAAAAAGTCACAGAACTTTCTAGGTACCAAATAAAAAGAAAAAAAGCTTATTTATTTATTGTTTCATAAACAACAAAATTCTGTCAGACCAATAAAAAAATGTTTTCAGCCCTTACGTCAGTTTTCACTTTGTTTCAATCTCACAATACTGTCTTCAGAGATTTATAAAATGTCACACAGGTTGACAACTACCTGAAAAAAAATCATTCACTAGTTGAAACCATAAAACAGACAAAGAAACATACCTTCCCTCACCACATCTAACACATCCAAAGTTAAAAACAAACAATGCAGGATCAATGTGCTGACTCAGCAGTTAAAGTCACTTGGCACCAGCCAAGCCTGAGGGTCATCCCTTTACCTCCACTGTGAAAGAGAACTGACTCCTATATTTAAGGTTACCTGCCTCTCTCTCTCTCTCTCTCTCTCTCTCTCTCTCTCTCTCTCTCTCTCTCTCTCACACACACACACACACACACACACACACACACACACGCACACACACATGTACTTGCGCACATACACACACCATTAAAATGTTCCAAGTCAAATTCCTGATAAGTACAAAATGTTTTAACCGACAGTTTTAAACAAAAAGGTTTTAATTACCCCTACTCATTTTACTCTGACCTAACTGAATTTAACTTATTTACATACTCCATTCACTGTGCAATATTGTATCACTACAGTAAACAAGGCCTGTCTACAATGTTGCATTTTGTTTCTCTCAACAATCACTGTGCTGTGATACTATGGATTAACAGCTCTATAAAAAGGGGCAGAGAAGCACAGACCGCCCAGGGGGAATTCTTGTTCTACACTGCTAGTTTTGTAGAAATCCTGAATACTGCTGGCGAGACTGGCAGGCAGAGATACTTCAGAGACGGGAGCCTTCAAATGCCCTATTCAGAGACAGGAGCAAAGGATCTCATCCTTGGCATTTGGAGTCTTCATTCAGTCACATCAGAGGGGGAAGGCTGGATACAGAAGTCCTACTTGCCACTATGCTTAATGTCACTCTGGCGACAGGCAGAGCCCTGTGGCTGGGTGCTTCCGAGCACAGCTGTCAAACATCACCTTCAGACTCCTGTTAGAAAAGAAGACACTAGGACTCCTAGCCCATCTATGACACTAGGACCCCTAGCCCATCTATGACTCCCCAGAACATTTCAGCAGGTGCTTCTACCATGTTGTCTCCACATGAAGATCAAGACATGAGCAGTGTCTCCATGAAATACTTGGGAAAGGCAGCAAAATCTTTGCAGTCAAGGGTGCTTTCTGTTCTCAGCTAACATTTAAACATCCTATGCAGTCACAGCTGCCTCCCCCCACCTCAGAGAGACCAGGTCACATGCTGGTTCCTCGCCAGCCAGGTGCCAGTCTCTTCTCATGCCGGAAATTGCCCAACCGGCGACTCACCGGGAAAGTGGAATATTTTACATTAGCTTATTATCACAGTCTTTCAGAGGGCTACACACCCATACCTGCATTCTGGGGAAGGGAGACTGCCTCCTTTCAAATTCTAAAAATGCAAGGAACTGCTTTATTATGACAAACATTTTTCTTAGAAGAAACATTTGTAGGATTTTTGCTATTAAGAAAACACAATTAAACTCATCAAAAATCATAAATTATGGGATATTTTAAAAACCAGATATGCATATAACTGGTTTTATCATCAATGGTCAGCTCATGGACTAATGCCGTTTCAACATGTCCCTAAAATTAATTTGTGGGAGCTGGAGAGATGGTTCAATGAGCAAGTTCTCACACACACACACACACACACACACACACACACACGCTCGAAAGAATCAGATGCCTGCTTCTAACCTCTGCAGACACCCACACACACTCACATCCACTTACATACAAACTGACAGTGTTTTAATAAATTAATTCATAAATTACACATATTCTCACACCTACTGTTACGCAGAAGCAAATTTTAGTTATCCTTTATTCCATGAACATACACTTCACTGCACTAACCCACTTGTAAATGGCAATCATTTGTCAGTGTTTTACACCCTCTTGTAACACTAAAGACTAAGTTATAGCTTTAACTGACTACAGAGTCACAGAGAGGAAAACCAAAGCAAAATCCCAGCCTCCTTCCCAGGGCAGGAATTACTTCTCAAATGGATTCACCAGCAGCTCAGGCTCACAGGTTAATCTGCCACTCGCCCAAGTGTCAAGAAGAGTGAGTGCCAAAGGGCTTCTCTTTTTTTTTTTTTTTAATAAAATTGTCTTATTCTGACAAGTCACATCATAGCTAATAGCTAGTAACCTACGGAAATTAAAAGCAAGAAACAGAAATGAACTGCTAGGAAACCCGATTTACCTGGCACACAAGCTAAGGGCGTTTTCTCTTACATGAACGATACTTGTTTCTACTTTGTTTCAGACTTTGGCTGTTCAAGGCTGACTTGAAACTGCTAGTCGCCAAGGTTCGAACTGGTACCTGCCCTTAGTTCTTTCTTACTGTTTAGGCCTTTCTACTCTCTGGAGAACGAGAGGACTGAAAAGGGAAGACAATGTGTCAAGCAAAACTGCTTTTGTCTGACACAATTGTTTTTTTTAAGAAAGCCACAACAGGGGTGGGGGTGCCTCCCCAGGAAGTACTCAGTGAAGTAGGCCAGACTCTCCTTCTTCCCCAGGTCTCCCCTTGGTCCTGATCCAAGTAACCTGAGCTCCCCAGGGAGGCAGGAGGCTGGCCTGAGACAAGAGAAACTGGAGGAACTGTGTGCTTTTCTAAGCCAGGCCTGGCTGTGAGGACAGAGAAGGCTCGGGGGAAATCTGCCTGAATATCCTCACTGTCTCCTGTGTCCTTTCTCACTCTTCTCAGTATCTCTCAGTAAAGATCACAGAGACAAATGCACAAAGCAACCAAGGGTAGTGAAGAAACAGTGACTGCCAGTGTGGCGGAAGGGCCTGGCAGCGCAGAAGGGGCCAGCTCTAGCAAACCAGGTCAGACTGAGTTTTGTCATTTTTTTAAACAAAGGATTAGATATAGTTCCACCCACTACTCTGCATCCTCCCATTTCCTTCTGACATCTTATTTTTTTTTTTTTTTTTTTGGTTTTTCGAGACAGGGTTTCTCTGTGTAGCCCTGGCTGTCCTGGAACTCACTTTGTAGACCAGGCTGGCCTCGAACTCAGAAATCCTCCTGCCTCTGCCTCCCAAGTGCTGGGATTAAAGGCGTGCGCCACCACCGCCCGGCTGACATCTTATTTTTTAACTTATGTATATATGTGCATGAGTTTGTGTGCCCCGTACATATGCAGCTGCCCAAAGGCTCACAAGCAAGTGTCAGATCCCCTAGAACTGGAGATACAGGCAGTTGTAAGCCATCTGATGTGCGTGCTGGGAACCAAATGGGGTTCCTCTCCAGGCATAGTCAGTGCTCCTAACACTGGACCATCTCCCCAGCTCCTCACATCTCCTGTGCTGGAGGAGAAATAAGTGTAGTCCTGGGGGAAGTTGAGGTTCAAATCCCTTACTCATCGGCATCTGCATATTTCAGCACTGACTTATGAAATACCATTTTGTCAGATGTTTAACTATAGTGGGAAAATGAGACTCTCGGCCCTTCCAAGGCTCACCCTCAAGTCAGACTAGAGATTGCTCTAGACCATACTCTAGACCAACTGAGCATCCTTTTCCTGGTACCCTGAATTTAACTGGTATCTTCTCTCTGCCCCAAACTCTCTGTTCCCAGTCCTTTATAATCTTCTGTCATGTCAGGTGGTGGTGGCGCAGCCTTTAATCCCAGCACTTGGGAGGCAGAGGCAGGAGGATTTCTGAGTTCGAGGCCAGCCTAGTCTACAAAGTGAGTTCCAGGACAGCCAGGGCTACACAGAGAAACCCTGTCTTGAAAAACCAAAAAAAAAAAAAAAAAAATTTCTGTCATGGAGCTGCCTTCCCAAGAGCACATCACCACTTCTGACAGCCATATCAAGCCTCTACCCAAACTCCAAACCACCAGTGATGGCACTGTTAGCAATGCTGTAACATAGTACAGAAAACCTTCCTTGCAGTTATACTTTAACATGGGGCCTCAATATAAAGAGCACTTAACACTCACACACAGAGGAAGTCTGAGGAAGAGTGAGGAAAAACTGAGAAGCATTTACTCCATGAGTTGGTCCCCAAATTAGCATGTCTGTCTTTAGCTACAAGTACTCTCTATTACAGTGACTACCGGGCTTTCTGCCTTTTTACAGAGAGCTATTCTTTAGTGCTTTCAAAAACCCTCTGTAATCGTTAGCATCTGCCAACAGGAGACTGAGAGAGGCTTGCCACCAGGTCGAGTTAGTAAACAATGCCCAGTGGTCCCTTCACAGATCCTTGTTGAATTGCTTTGCAATATCCATTCTGTATCAAGCTCAGGTCCCTCTGATGACAGATTCCAGGCCTATCAAGGAAAGGTACATTCCTTAAGAATTCATACAATGTCCAAATGACAGCCTATCTCACCTGTGTTTAAAAGAGTTTTTTTTCCCCCATTTTCATGAATAATCCCAACTAAGCCACTGCGATGGGTGACCTCACTTTGACTGGAGACAAAGGCATCTGGGAGGTCAGTCAAGCACACACACTAGGTGTGACAGACATCACGGCATCTCCAAAAAGATCAGGAGGGTTCTAATAGCTGTCTGACACACTTACGGGTTCAAAACTGAACTGATGACTGGGGGACATGGAAAGAGGGGTGTGGATTGGCTAAAGGAAGTGGATTACTGGGGTGTGCCCTTGAGTGTTATAACTTGTCCTGGCCCCTTACTGCTTCTCACTGGCTCCTCAGCTGAGGTGAACAGTTTTCTTCTGCCTTTTTATGGGTCTAAAAGGAATCCAGGCAGCAACCACAGGCCAACTAAAATCATAAGCCAAATACATCTTTTCTCTTTGAAATCACTGTTTAACACACACACACACACACACACACACACTAACACATACATAGGGAAACACACACACCCACACAGTGAAACACTCACACACCCTCAAACACACTCACACACACACACACACACAGGGAAACACATTCACACACACAAGGAAACACACACATTCACACTCACACATGAACACACAGAGTTTTTACCTCTTCTGTTAGTTCTGTCTTGGGAAACCACATCAGCAGGAGTTACCAGCCTGGCCAACCTACAGTTTCCCCCACGGCTGTTTCTAATACAGAGGACCACAGCATAGACTACAAGAAAATGGCAGCGGACACCACTACAGCTGTCCACATGCACACACTGGCCTGATGTCTGCAGACATATGCCAGTGTCTCCATCCGTCACCTCGCATGCATGACTTCTTTGAAAAAGAAAATGAAGGTCTGTGCACGCACACTCAGTCTCGGTTTTTGAGGCATCCCGATCTTCAAAGTATACAAACTGTTCTCGGTAAGAAAGCTGGCTTTCATTTCCTACCCTTTATAATTCCAGAAGGTTCTAGTCAAGTCAGTGTGATGGGCACACGTATGGCACAGAGGACTCTTGGGGTGTCGCATATGGTCCACGGTCTAGAAGAAGAGCTGGGGGTGAGGCATTTGGCAAAATGGATTTTTCCATGAGAGATATATGCAGGCAGTGAAGTCATATACAGTTTAATAAACAAGATCAGAGCAAGAGTAGTGGTACATCCTAAGACCCCCACACTCAGGAGGCACAAGGAGGGGGATTGTGAGTTTGAGGTCAGCCTAGAATACATAGTCTGAGGGCAGCCTGGGCAACACTGCCAGACCCTGTCCTGAAATGAAAACAACAAGCCAAGACCTAAAAACAAAGCCCACATACACACACTTAAAATAGCATATCTGGGGAAATGGCCTAGTGTGCAAAGTGCTTGCCCAACATGTGAAAGCTCTGAACCAGTCCTTGACACCAAACGAACCCGGAATGTGAGCACACACCTGTAACACACAACAGCCTCTCTCAGGAGGGAGAGGGGGAGGGATCACAGGTCCAAAGTCATTCTAGGCTACAGAGCAGGTTTTATGTAGCCTGGGCTACATAAGATTCTGTATCAGAAATAAATAAAAAAACATGCAATCTAGTGTTGCCCATACAAAGAATCTAGGGCAGCCCCAGAGAGCTCTAAGAAAATAAACACAAATTGTCCTGCCAGATATTAAGAGTGTGTGAACAGCTCTGTTTCCATGGAGACCAGTGAGCACACCTGTTCACGGGTCAGAACTGCAAAATGCCTTTGGAAAACCACCAAACTCCACATAAAAAGAGTGTCCTGTCTTTGTAGTCAGGTTAAACCCAAGGCTCTATACTAGCTCCCCTTCTAATAAATTAACTGTTCTTGAGTTGGGCATAGAGGATGGTGCATTTCATGCCAGCACTTGGGAGGCAAAGGTAGGCAGAGTTCTGTGAGTATGGGGCTAGCCTGGTCTACCTAGGAAGTTCTAAGACAGTCAGGGCTACACAGTGAAACCTGTCTCATAAAAAGAAAGAAGGAAGGAGCTACCCGCTCTTCTTAGGCTCAGGATGTGGATCTACGGTAGAGCATATAGACAGCATGGGGTCTGTTCAGTCTTTATGGTGAGAATACTCAATCAGATAATTAATTCCCTAGAGTCTTTTAATGGGGTCCTAGAGCTGACCGTACGTCTTAAGTAACAATATGGGGGAGGGGCACGGGTGGATTCAAGACCGGGTTTCTCTCTGTGTAGCCCTGACTGTCCTGGAACTCTGTATACCAGACTAGCCTTGAACTCAGAGACCCACCTGGATGTGCTTTTAAGGGCTGGGATTAAAGGCATGAGCCACACTGCCAGGCAGAACTTAACTCTTTCAAGCTTACCTACAACCACATTTTTACCTCCCTCCCTGACCTTGTCCCGAGGATGAAGAACAGAAACCCACAGCACCTCATGAGCAGGGGGCACAGGTCCGCTGTACTCTGTACGAGGATTCTTTCTGGGAGGGGTGCCCTATATCTGGACCTGACAGCTACGAAGCCCTCCCAGGCTCCTGAATCTCACGGCTTGTCACGTGACTGAATTTTCTTTATCCCCCTTTTGGAAAAAAGCGCTGAGAAATAAAGATGTGGGCTTCAGTCTTGCAAGATAAAAATTGTTCCAGAGATGGCTGCAAACTGCCCGAGAGCGGTTAAGAAGGTCAGTCAGATGTTACGTTTGTTTTACCGCAATTTAAACAAACTACTAAAACTCTCCTATCTCACTGGCCGGACTGGCCTATGAGCTGTGTGCTGCCTCCTGAGGTAATCACACCTATTGATGTCATTTTGAAAATGGGCATGAGGTGTGCTGAAAGCCACTAAGAGGTAGAACATGAGGAGAGGGAGGGAAAGGAAAGCAGGAGAGACAATGGTTTGCTAAAACTGAGGTGAATATGGATTCTCCATTTCACGGCAGACTGTTAGCAACCAGTCTCACCACGGGCCATGGTCCACCCCAGCGCTCCAGCACCCTTGGACTGAAGATGATTCTCAAGTCCAGGGGTGCTAATGAGAGCAGCAGACACGGCTAGGATTGGGGCCATGTTTCTGAAGACCTTGCCTGAGGGTGTTTGAACTGTGAGGCACATCCTTTAACCCATGTGAACATTCTGGGTTATAATCTCTTGGACAAGAAAAGGAAGGAAGGAAGGAAGGAAGGAAGGAAGGAAGGAAGGAAGGAAGGAAGGAAGTGTACTGGCTGGCTGGTTTTGTGGGTCAACTTGACACAGGCTGGAGTTATCACAGAGAAAGGAGCTTCAGTTGGGGAAGTGCCTCTATGAGATTCAGCTGTGTGGCATTTTCTCAATTAGTGACCAAGGGGAGAGGGCCCCTTGTGAGTGGTACCATCCCTGGTCTGGTATTCTTGGGTTCTATAAGAGAGCAGGCTGGGCAAGCCAGGGGAAGCAAGCCAGTAAGAACCATCCCTCCATGGCCTCTGCATCAGCTCCTGCTTCCTGACCTGCTTGAGTTCCTGTCCTGACTTCCTTTAGTGATGAACAGCAATGTGGAAGTATAAGTTGAATAAACCCTTTCCTCCCCAACTTGTTTCTTGGTCATGATGTTTGTGCAGGAATGGAAACCCTGACTAAGACAGGAAGGAAGGAAGGAAGGAAGGAAGGAAGGAAGGAAGGGAGGGAGGGAGGGAGGGAGGGAGGGAGGGAGGGAGGGAGGGAGACTGGATTTGAAGGAAGATCCATGCGCTAACATCCTGCCAGGGGTTTGTGCATAAGCAATGGTCTCCTCCCCTCCAATGCCAAGCCAGAAGAAAAAGAAAAAGCTGAGTTCAGGTTTGGCCTAAGAAGTTTGCAGTAGGTGTTGGTGGACCTTGGAGACCTTTCCTACAATTACCAAGGACGTTTACAAACCCTCGCCCACACTAATCTGCAGAGGGCCATGTGCAGGCCCAGAGGTGTCAACATAGCAACTAACCAAAGGAAGGCAAATCTCTGAGGGCCACTGCAATCCTCGGCCCACGCTGCCACGAAACCACAGCCACACCACCACAAAGCCTGAGTCACACCAGAACCAGGCCCTGGCCAAACCCCGCCACTCACACAGGTGTGTATTTTCTTGCTGTGACATTCATTTGCTTAACACCTAGACGACATAACGACCCTTTCTCCAGGTGCAGCCTGATTTCCCTTCCTGGTTTTCCACTGTTTTATTAAGACTCAAACAACATCTCTTTAATCTGGAGAGTTCACAAACCGCTTTGAAATCCGATTTTAGGCAACTTTAAGAGAAGACGGCCATAGCAAAGAGGAAGTGCTCACTGCCGGGCCCCCACCCCTTCACCAGCAGGCAAGAGAGCTCTGTGTTAATGTTCAAACTTCATAACGAGAGCTGACATTCATTTACTGCACCCATAAACCGGCCCTCGAGCTTTACCTACGGTTTTTCCACTGAAGGACAAAGTCCAGTCTGTGGATCCTGCTTTTACAGAGAGGACAGAGGCTCACAGAGCAAACTGCCCAAGACTGCCAAGCAGGTGAGTGGCTATAACAGGGAGAGGGCCTGGATCTTTGACATAAAAATTAATGCATCCTGTCCACTCCACTTCCCCCTCCACCCACTTCTGTACACCATTATCTCCCTTCCCCCAACCCCAAGGCTCCCACTCTGTTTTGCTCCTCTTTGGGATGACCATATAAGAAAAGGCTCAAACAACATGGAACCCTGGTAAACAGTGCAGGGAATACCACCGAGTGGAACACTATGCTTTCAATCACCCACTCTCCCTGTCTCCCCCTCTTTATCAGCAAGGAATGAGGCTGGGAGAGATGGCATTGATTCATTCTGTGCCCCTTGACATCCATTCTGCCCTCTCTTGTCTGTCACAATCCCCTTGGGGGGGGCGGGATTAAAATGCACTTAGAAGTGACATTCGGGCAGTGGTGGCGCACCCCTTTAATCCCAGCACTTGGGAGGCAGAGGCAGGTGGATTTCTGAGTTCGAGGCCAGCCTGGTCTACAGAGTGAATTCCAGGACAGTCAGGCCTACACAGAGAAACCCTGTCTCGAAAAACCAAAAAAAAAAAAAAAAAAAAAGTCACATGACTGTTTTCACACAGACCGATCTACATCACACCCTTGGGAAGTCAGAGATGACACTGGCAGGGCAGAGAACTTTCAGGGTGTCAGAGAAAACTGACTCGTCCCAGCACACCACCTGCCCCCACAGGTCTGTATATGGAGTCATCACTGATACGGGCTTCCTACCCCATTTGAGGACACAGCCACTTACATGTGCACAAATCCTGCCAACACGACCCGAACGCTTTTCTGAATAGAGCATCAAAGGCTTGGAAAGACTCAGAAAAGCACAAGGAAGTTACTTGATTTTATGCATCTAAGCGGCTAGAGGAAATACTGTCCGGCTTATGCAAATCAACCAAGGAGAAGGTGTGTGTCATGCACACGCAGTTCCGAGGGCCCCCAACAGAAGGAGATGAAAATCTATTTTGGGTAGACAACACCAGCCTATAAGCAGGAATTCAAAATACCACAGACGCTCTGCACATCCACACATGCTCTGCGATGCACATACTTTCCCCAGAGCCTACAATTCAGTTAATTTCCACAAATTCTTTATGAGGCCCTACTGTGCACCAGGGCCAGTTTGCTGCATAGGCTTACAAAATTGAAGCAGTCACTAAGAACAGACTCTGCAAGGTTGTCACTTAAAGTCATGTGGCTGCTTTTATCTACTTTTTACTGCCACACAGAACCATCTACATCACCCTTGGGAAGCCAGGTCCTACACCACGCTGAGAAGGTTTCATGCGATCCAGAGAGAGGCAAGGCATGAAGGAAAGGTGGGAGGGATCTACTCTTGGATCATGTCTCCAAATGGTCCCTGAACTGCCTAGGGGAGATGAGGAATTATTAGCTCCATTTGACAGATAGATAAACTAGGGCAGGGGGAGGTGTCATGGGCGGTTTCTGCTTGACTCTCGTTTTGAGTAGATGCACACGCTTGAGCACTTGGTTTCTCAGGTGACAACTATTTGGACGGGTTGTGGAAGCTCCTGGAGATGGGGAAGGTGAGGTAGGAACCTGGAAGTTCGACAGTCAGACCTACTTCGTTTTAACTCCTTACTTCCTGAGGGAAGACGCCACGGTGGAGCCCTTAAACAATGAACTGTAATAAACTCTACCTTAAGTTGTTTATTTCCTGTTGGGTACCTGGTCACCACAGCAAGAAACACAACTGATACACCACAGCTCTGTCAAGTGCTTGGGCCTCAACCAATAGTGACTTGACAGCCAAGGGAAGAGATTCGTCCAAGGCCACAGGGAAATGAGTCACTGAAGCAAAGTTAGAATGGAGATGCCCCCATGTGTGTCACAAGTCCCGAGTTCCAAACTAGAGAAATGAATAAAAAAATTAGAAAAGCACCCTGAAATAAACAGCGGACAGGGAATTAAGAGATGTCACAGTCCGGAAGCCAAGCAGCATGGCAGACTGGGTCAGGAAGTAAGGTTTACTCAGTCCACACTGAAGCCATGCCAAATCTCTGGATAGCTTACACAGCCCTTCAGAAGCCAAAGTCCTCCAAAGAACTACGGGACACAGTCGCATATACATTCACGAGTGACTGCTTCCTCTCCACATTATTCATTATGGTAGGAATCTGAAAGGGTGAGCCCTGATTTTCTTTTGACAGAACACTTTTAAACACAAAGCACATGTGTGTGCACCTACACAAGGAGTCTACCAGCCCAAGTGACACAGGTTCACACTTGCTCCTTTTTGTAAAAATAAAAATTATGGAGAACACTTCTCCATTCCTTCATGCTGTAAACCAAGTATCATGCGTTTTTGTGGATTTTTCAATCTCTAATTTTTTTTTCTTCCCAAATTTGCAACTCTCCTGCCTCGGCCTCCTGAGAGCTAGGAGCGTCAGCAGGTGCCATGTCCCCCAACATGAATGTATATACTCTGTGTCCATAAAAATATAGGGATACTCATGTGTGATCTCTGAACTTCACATGCTGAGGTCATCCTCTGTTGCCGTCAGAAACCCAAGATCAATCCCCTTTGGCTTCTACAAACCATCTCCCATTCACCAAACCTGCTTATAACTGCTTGTAACTTTCCTCTAGAAAAGCCAGTGACTAATGGTTGTCCTTGTACTTTTCTTCTCAGAGAGAGCCAGAGGTTTTCTCTGAAGATAAATACCGTAAATGGAAAACATTGTCTCCGATGGAACTGTATTGGGAAAGTAGCTTTGGAGAGATGGCTTGAGGAAAACCCTTTTCCCTATGATTAGCACAATCTGTAGACATCTAGACTATGCTTGCTAGAGCAAGGTTAGCAAGCTGTTCTTCAGACACATTCAACAATTCTGCATCCTAACTGAGCAATGGGATAATTTGGGCTGGTGAGATGCCACCATTTCTGATGACCTGAGTTTTCCTGGAATCCATAGCAGTAATAAGAAACTAGCTTCAGTGGAACATCAGAATATCAGAGGTCATCCTCAGCTACATGCTGAGTTCAAAGGCAATCTGTGACACATCAGACACTGTTGTACATACACACACAGACAGACAGACAGACACCGTCATACATACATACATACATACATACATACATACAAACAAAAATAAATACTGAAAGAAAAAAAACAAGAAAAGGTTTTAAATGAAGCAATGTTTAACCCATTCATGGGCAACAAACAATTTTGAGAACATGAGTAATTATGAAATCATGAAATATTAGACAGGCTTCATGTATTTTGAACAGTTAGATGAGTGACGTGTAACTAACTATAGCCAAAGTTCAAATATAGTACGCAGTTTCTTCGGTGCCCAGAACCCGTAAGGGACAACTAGTCAGTAGCCAAAGCCATAAGAAAGAGTCAGGAGACAGCCTTCGATATACTCGATCAGGTCACATGAAGAACACAAAAACACTTTAGTGACAGAAGAGGCCAACTGTTTTATCAAAATTAAAGTGTCCCTTCCATATGGACGGCAGTAAGAAACAGTCAGCAGTGGACAGGGAGGCACACATGGAGTCCTGAAATGTGAATATAAGGAGGGCTGTTTGCACTTATTCAGTGCATGGCTTGGCTTTCACATAGACACAAGCAGACACGCAAGCAGACATACACATAGACACACACACAGACACACAACAGACACACAATGACACACACATACCACATAGACACACACACATAGGCACACAACAGACACACATACACGCACACCACATAGACACACACACACAGATACACACCACACACAGACACACAACAGATACACACACTACACAGGCACACAACAGACAATACACTCAAACTAAACACAGAGGCACACACACATACCCACATACCACACACACATAGACATACGCATACAACACACAGACACATACAGACACACATACACACACACTTTTTTTTTCTTTTTTTTTTATACACACTTTTCGAGTATCTCCAAATATTCAAATTTCACATGGTCTTTTCCACTGCTAGAACACAATATCACAAACTGGGTAAGTTACTAACAACAAAAAATTATTTGGTTCATGGTCTTAAAAACAGAACAGTTTCTAAACTGTCTTTAATCCCAGCACTTGGGAGGCAGAAGTAGGCAGATCTCTGAGTTCCAGGCCAGCCTGGTCTATAGAACGAGTTCCAGGACAGCCAGGGCTACACAGAGAAAAACCCTGTCTCAAAAAATAAATCAAAACCAAAGTTAAAAAGTAAAGTAGAAACCCTATCTCAACAAATAAATCAAAAACCAAAGTTAAAAAGTAAAGTAGAAATGTGGCCAAATGTATACTCTTCAACCAGGAAGCCACTCATACAACATCAACATGAATCCATCTGTGAAAAGCAAAACCAGTTCTTTCTTTTTTTTTTTCTTTTTCCAGAGGAAGATATTTTTTTTATTTTCTAAGTTTTTTTATTTACATTCCAAATCATTTCCCCTTTCCCTCCCCGAAAGTCCCATAAGCCTCCTTCCCTCCCTCTTTTCCCCATTCAACCCCCTTTCGCTTCTCTGTCCTGGCGTTCCCCTACATCCAGTCTTTCCAGGACCAGGGGTCTCTCCTTCCATCTTCTTGGAAATCTATTGATCTGCGGATTGTGTCTAGGGTATTCCGAGATTCTGGGTTAGTATCCCCTTATCAGTGACTGCATACCATGTGTGTTCTTTTGTGATTGGGTTGCCTCACTAAGGATGATATTTTCCAGTTCTGACCATTTGTAAAACCAGCTCTTAAAGGGGCATTTCCGTCTAGCATTGAGGCACATGCCTTCAGTCCCAGTATTTATAGGCAGAGTCTGGATGGTCTATCTCTGTCAGTTTGACAGCTTGACAGTTGTCCGGCCAGCCTATCTATAGAGCAAGTTCCCAGCTAGCCAGGGCTGCGGGACCGTGTCTCCAAACAAAAAGGGGGTGAAGCTTCATGGTATTCTGGGTTTTAAAGGGATTTGAATCACAGCAAATCCCTGGGTAACAACACGCCTTTCAGCAACCCAAAATCTTTGATCCTAAATGACCCAAGTCTACTTGGTTCCCACTAAGGATGACCTGGCCACTCTTTCTCCTCCTGAGCACC
Source organism: Tokudaia tokunoshimensis (assembly GCA_036184795.1). NCBI lineage: Eukaryota > Metazoa > Chordata > Mammalia > Rodentia > Muridae > Tokudaia > Tokudaia tokunoshimensis. The sequence goes on from BTHU01000011.1 coordinate 3,544,796, forward strand.
CCCCATTGTTGTTATTGTTGTTTTATGTAGCTAAGGCTGACCTTGAACTTCTGATTTCTTGTCTCCAATTCCCATATGTTGGGATCGCAAGCTCACACCTATGCCTGTGTCTTTTTCTCAACTTTAATTGTAATCGATAGGTGAAATGATTACATGAATGGTGTGCGCTGTAAAGTTTGGTGTATGAGAACACCAGAGAATGGCTAAGTTGGGTTGGTTTAGCATATACACCTACCCTGTTTTTTTTTTTTAACCCAGAATGCCAGTATCTAATACACCGAAGAACGTAGCTTGTCCATCATCCCCATGATGACCCCATCAACATGTTGCCTGGAAAGAGAAAGTGAGGGCTCCATGTGATGCTCAGGCAAGAAGGACAGGAAGAAGACAAGACAAATAGGTATTTTCCCTTTCACATGATTAGGCTACACCAGCAGTCAGGAGAACAGCTCAGTGGTACAGAGCCTGTGTAGCAAAAATGAGGCTCTTTGGTCGACTGTGCAGACCAAAAAGTCCACATGTAACTCTCATTCAGCATTTCCCAGGCTGGGTCAGCAAGATGGTGAGCCTGCCACATTCCCATCCGGCTGCAAAACCCTGCTGTGTCCACAAGTTCCCAGAACACATCTTTGTTGTAATAAATGTTGACATTGAAGTCTTCAACACAAGATGATTCATCTCAGGATGTCTTGAGTTGGGAAAAGAAGTTGACAAGGGGAAAATAAACTTTTTATTAAAAATGTCTTCCATTGTATACAATAATATTGAGGAACTGACTAGTTATCTTTTATTTCTTCATCGATAGGGTTTCGTGGTACAGCCCAGGCTGGCTGCCAACTCATGGCAATCCTCCTGCATCAGATTCCCAAGTGCAGGAATTTTCAGTGTTAAAGGTGTGGTGGTGGTGCAATGGTTTTTAGTTTTTTTGTTTGTTTTTTTCAGTTTCCCTTTTTAACTTGATGTTTTAGAAAAACACATTGGCATAATCATAATCAAAAAACCAAAGTCTCTTCAAAAGGAAAGGATTTGATTTGATGTTAAAAACCTTTTTTTTTTTTACAAAAATCAATGTTTATTATGTTTTCTTCTTTATAGAACTGTGATAAATGAAGCATAATATTTACATTTTAACTGCTTTTAAAGCACACAATTTAATGGTACCAGGTGCATCCTCACACCTAAGGGCCTCTACACCACCCTCCAAAACCTCTTATCTAGCAGAACCATGTGACACCATCACTAACCATCCCCCCTCCCCTGCCACCAGCATTAGTCTACTTTTTTCTCTATCATAATTACGCACATTTGGCAGTGCTCTCTGCCTTCAGAATAATGCCATCTTAGAGTTTACTGATGGATTACACAAAACGCACTGTACATTTGGGGGCAATAAAGCCATTGCTAGACTTTTCGGTTACACAGAACCATCTACAGAGACGCTACCCACGTGTGAAGGAGCCAGGGAATTTGTGGTTCTGTTTCACCACTAACCCACACTTTCACAAACATCTTTGAGCGAGCGCATTCTATCCTGCGATCTCTGTAACAGCCCCCCCTGAACCTGCTGGAGCAAACCTGCGGAAACCTCGCAAGTGCTGACAGCTCGCCACAAGGGCTGTCGCCTTATTAAATGATGCTTTATTTACTGAGATGTCTAACACTTGCATAGACTCCTCTAGATCTGAGGCTGAGGAAGAAGTCTTAACAGTGGGTTTCCCTTCTAGAGCAACGGTTCTCAATCTACGGGTCAAGATCCCTTTGGGAATCCAGTAACCCTTTCACGGGGGTCACATAACAGATATCCTGCATATCAGATATTCACATTATGATTCATAGCAGTAGCAAAATTACAGCTATGAAGAAGCAACAAAATGTTACGGTTGTGGGTCACCACAACATGAGGAACAGTGCTAAAGGGTCACAGCGTTAGGAGAGCGAGAACCACCGCTGGAGAAACGCCCTCCAGAATGCTGGGAGTAAAGGCATGCATCACCACACCTAGCTTTAATGTCTTAATTATGAGGAGAGCTTAATTAGGGCACCCAGAAGGGGGCTGAAAAAGAGTTTCCAGTCTTTTTATTCAAAGTCTCATTTAAGAATTATAAAAGTTCATTGCTTCAAAAAAAAATCCTTCTAGAAATAAAAGGAAAAAACGCTATTCTTTGCTTTGAAATACATAGAAAAGAAAAACCTTAAGGAGGGGGGGAAATGGGATAAACAGACCTTTGTCTTAACTGTAACTTTATTCTCAGCCCACCTGTGGCCAAGCCAACATCTCTCCTCTGTGATGTAACTCCTGAATGCCCCAGGGTTCCTTCTCCCTCCCCCACTCTCCATGCCCACCCGTTATACTAAGTATATGTTTTCATGCATTGCATTATAAATATTCTCTAGACAGTCAGTCTGCTGCAGAGAAATCAATCCCAGCAGTGAGCTGCGATCATGAGCTCTCAACACCTTCCTGTGACTTCATGGGGAGGCTATTTATACCCAGGCAGAGTCTGAATGTGTAAGACAGCTGTGTGTATGTGTGTGACTTTGTATTAAGAGCGACAAAGGCAGAAGAATGCATATGACAATGGTAGATTTCTCCACAAATTCCACAACAGTTTCCTGTTTGGTGTCACTGGGAGAGAACACCCAGAGTACACTAGGTTCCAGGAGTGGTGGGAACTGTCACGGGTGCCACCAGGTCCTTTTGCAGGCACTGCCACGGAGTCAGGTATAATTTCCAGCCACACTTAACAGGTAACATGATGGAGACTCACCAAATGTGAAGATGTCTGTTCAGAAACCACGATGGTATGTGGAGACCAAAACAGCCCTTCTTCTCTTTGCTCACTCAGCAATGTTTCCCTGATAGCATTAGCGTGTCACTGTAAGACTGCTCTCTAGAGAGGAGGGAAGGAGACACAAGTCCTTTACAGGGCTGCCTATTACTAGCCACCACTTGCTCCAGTTGCTGGCATGCATACGACAAGAAGGAAATGCGTGAAATGGTCTCAGAATATAAACAACCGGAATGACATGGACAGGAAGTACATAGACTGTCATTAGCTGCTTATAACTATCTGACAAGCCCCAGTGGATATCCCAAACAATACTGCCCATTCATTTATTCAAAAATCCACACTGGAAAATATGCATGCAGACTCAGACTCAGGCACACAGAAAAGTGACTGACAGACAGACAGACAGACAGACACAGAGATACATACACAGACATCACATACACAAAGACACACACATATGCACAGAGACAGAAACACAGAGACAGACACACACACGAACAGAAACAGACAGACAAACAGAGACACATATACAGACATGCACAGAGAGACACACACATAGACAAAGACATACACATATGCACACAGGCAGAGACAGACAGACACAGAGACACATACATGGATATTTACACAGACATACATGTATGCACACAGACAGAGACAGACAGATAAACACATAGCCATGCACACAGACACAGGCGAAGACACATACATACACACATGCACACAGACAGAGATAGACAGACACATACACAGACATACACTTAGACACAGACACACACACACACACATATAAGCATGCACACAGACACAGACAGGCAGACACAGAGGCACATACACAGATATGCACTCAGACACACATATGCACACAGACAGAGACAGACAGACAGACACAGTGACATGCACACAGAGACACACGTACACCCAAGGATAGATTCTAACTTCAAACCAGAAACCCTGCCTCCACCCAAGTCTTTATAATAACTCGTGTGAATATGTGCTGTGAACTGAAGTAGCAAGCAGGACAGAGAGGGAACAATCAACTGGCTGGGTGACTTTGGATCAAAACAGCAAAGTCAGAGACAGCTGGTATTCACTGGGGCCTCTGTACATTTGAGTGGTATCTCCTGTAACCTCACAACTGTCTTCCAGGCAGGATCTGTCATCCACTTTTGTTGAACAGTAAAACCCAAGTAACAACTTCAAAGCATCCGGAGTCTGATTATAAATAACCAGTTTCCATCGCATAGCACAGTCTAGGAGACAAGTCTCAGCTTCCGTACCGGGACATCAGGTCAAGACACTGGACTGAGCAGATCACTCTAGAGCTCCCAGAGGTGAGAGCCTGCACAGTGGCAGTTGATAAAAACAGTGAGTGACAACAGAACCCAGTCTCCACCCACGCTGGCGGTGCCCTTGCATATCACCCTGCAGAGGACCTGGCCGCTAACCTAGAGTCACTGCCAAGGAGTCATTCTCCTTCCCTTCAACACCTTCTCAAACACTAGAAACCAAGTGTTTTCCTCACTGACCAGACTTGGCTTCGAAGCTGGCTCTGTGGCTGCCTAAGTCAATATGGAGGTATGACGTCACCACGCTCTACCCCGCACTCTCAGAGAAGTTGGCTCTGTGGCCGCCTACTGCCTAAGTCAATATGGAGGTATGACGTCACCACGCTCCACCCCGCACTCTCAGAGAAGTTGGCTCTGTGGCCGCCTACTGCCTAAGTCAATATGGAGCTACGGGAGCTATGACGTCACCACACTCCACCCTGTGCGAACTCTCAACAGGTCATCTCCTACCGTTGGAATTCTTCCTCGGGACCAAGTAGCTGGCTTTATTTTGATAAGGGCTACTTTAAAATCCTCAGGGACCCAGGCCTGCCAAAATCAAACTGAAAAATGTTGGTGCCACACCATTTGAACGAGTTCTTCTAAAAATACCACCCTGAGAACTTGGATGGTTAGATTTTTCTACAGCTATACATGATCACCAGGACCCACAGCACAGGCTATGAAGTGGATAGGTGTGGATGAAAAAGGTCTTCAGGGATGCTTTGAGAACTAAGCCAGAGGTGTCTGGGAGCTTCCAAAGAGCACTTTGGAGCCAGCCTGCATCTCCTGCAGTGCCTACCTGTTCAAGCAACACACCTCTCTCTCATCACAGGGCTACCATCAGCTTGTCTTTGGGATATACCTTCAAGTAACATGAGAAGGTCATGTTACTTCCTTTCTCAGGTTAAAAACAAAAACAAACAAAAAACCCCTGCTCTCTGGAGCCTACCAAGTCTAGACGAGCATCTGCCTAGTAAGGGTTGTCCTGAAGTGTTAAATTACTGAGTGATGTCACATGCTCTGATTTTCATTCAACTGTGGGACTCACAGACTGAGAAGTCGGGAAGGTAGACAGACCAAATAACTATTTTTAGAGGTTCAAGCGCTAAAGGTCATTAGAGTCTAGATTCATAAGTAATTACTCTGCCATTGCATGTATTAATATCATGTATGCATTAGCTATTTTATAATCACAACTCACCACGGTCTACCACGGGCTTTATGAAACTGTGAGGTGTCAGATCTTTCTGTAGCTATCTGTCCCTCTCTCAGCCGAGTGGAGACTTTTCCATAGACTTAGATAAAGCCATCCTTACTCCCAGAATGGAGTCACATTCGGGTGTGGTGGTGTGGGCTTGCAGAGTCCTGAGCAAGGTGAGTTACCCTGGCCAACAGCTGATTGTGAGCAAGGCATTCCCCCTTCAGCCTCTCTTTCCTCTTCTACAGAGATGCACATAAGGATAGTTTCCTAGAAGCTGCCCGTCCACATTCACACGCCAAGAACAAAACTCGGCACCGCCTCTAAGATAAAAGTTTAACACATCCTTCTTGTCTCACAACCCAAATACATACGAATTTACATGCTTTCTATATTAACTGTAGATGAGACTCAGACGCTTTTATAAGAAATAAACACTATTTAATTAGCATGTGTGTGTTCCTGTCATTGGGCTAAGACACAAATAAGACAAAGAGGCAGGACCCTCAGGGATCAATTCCTCTCAAGGTTAAGTGAGCGATACAGGCATCCAATAAGGAATCTGAATCCAAACACTGTGCTTTTTAATTACCCACACGTGTGTTCCAGCGCAAGGAGAAACACGCCAATGGCCCACACAGGATCTGGCCTAGGGTAATGAGAGGCAGAGGGCCATATCGTAAGAGGACAAGGGGGTGTGGGAAATTCATTTGGATATTTGCGTTAAGGTACAGCTTATCAAACCCGACAAGGCCTTCCTCAGCATCTTCCAAACACAGTTTTTAAAACTTAAAGTTTTAAAAAACTTTAATATGCAGAAAGAAGTAACACAAGCCCATAATCCCAGCACTTAGAGGCGTCTGAGGCAGGAGAGTTTCCTAGACTCTGAAGCCAGGCTGTGATACACACTGAGTTCCAAGCCAGCCTGGAATATGGTGTAAGACCCTGCCTCGGAAGGAAAAGAAAAGTTTTAACAGATGCTGTGAAAAGAAAACCTGAATCCCATGCAAATTCAGAAGGGTGGCATTACTGTAGGTCACTCTGCGAGTTAAGCATCTGAAATACAGACGTTTTAAGCACTGTAAAGAATGACAATCTTGGTCCTGTGTTTTCCTGCCTAGCATTAACACTTCTTTACGGAGTACCTGCTCTTCCAATTAGGTCACTGGGCCAGCCCGATGTTGACCGTTCAGAAATCACAGTGAATCTCCCAAGGAAACCAACCAGGGTATTCCCAAATGCATATATCAAGTGGACATCCAGATTTGAGGCTCGGGGCTTCAAACGTCTAGAAATGTTGGAAACTAATTTATCAAAAAAGGTCAGTGGCCTCAGGATGTTCTGAAAGCTTCAAAGGAACATTTGTGGAAGGAGCATCCAAGATCATACATGTGTCTCGAAAGGAGAGCTGAGGGTGACCAGGCTGCTCACTGCCCACAGAACCCAACTTAAGTGGCACCCCTGGAATCCATCACTTAAAAACATAGTGTTTCAGCCCCTTGCTGCCTCAGCTCTTCTGTAATGCCCAACGACAGGTATAAATGGGCCCTGTGATCACTCCTTGGTAGACATCTGGTTACTTTCCTGCCTCCTGAGATGCAAACCCATGTGACATCAATCATTATGACAGTTGAACAATTTATGTGTCAAGGGACCTCCACTTGAGGTTTGGGGGAAACTAAAATTTCTCTTGCTAATATATCTCCCTGCGGCCATAAGTCCAGAGTCAAACAGTGACTAGACTCAAAGTTATTTTTAATGATGGATTCCTTGAATAAAAAATAGAAACCCCCTCCTTCAATAAAAGAGTCAAATCCAGACCCTGGCTTCAAAGGTTTTTTGACTTATGATATAATAAAAGTGGATCATTAAAAAAGATTATTTACCAAAAAAATTACTAATTACTTTAACAGTACAATCAGTTCTATGAGTCCATAAATTCCACACAATGATGGATGCATTCTGAATTATCTCTATGTGTGGAGTACATATTCATGCATAGGGTTATGTGCACACTGGGGGCCTGAACTTGGATCCTCCTGTTTTCACAGCAAGCGCTTTAGCCCCTGAGCATCCCCAGCCCAAAGGAATTTTTAAAACGTAGGTTTGCAGTGAACATAGATACACATTGTTTTCCTTTTTGTTATACCGTAAGCAAATCAGTGTTAACACTCTTTACATGACATTTAATTGGGTGAAAATAAACTCATGATAACGTGAGGTTCACTACAGCATGTGCAGCTCACAGGCATCTGCTATGTCCATTTGTATAAGAAACTTAAGCCCCTGTGAACCTACGTCCATTCTGAACCTACATCCAAGAGTGAGATTTTGACAGTAAAATGGTTTAATCAGCATATCATCTGATCTGTGCCCATTTGTCTAAAGGATGGTTAAAATTTTCTGTCCCTGCTTATTAAACAAGTATGCAAAAACTGATGTAAGAAGTTTAATCCCTTAACTTGGGTTTTCACTTAATAAAATGCAATGGAGTCTAGTTATCTGCTGTAATTACATTCTACAAAGTCATGACTAAATTAACGACTGAATCGTCATCACTCCTGGGGGAAATACAGGCTCAGGGTTCTGTGAGCCTCAACACACATTTTATCAACCCATCGATGCACACCTCCGCCAACGATGCATGCTTCCGTTGACAGGCATGTTACTGAACACAAGATGCTGGTTTGTTAGCTCGAGCCTTGCTCACAGCCTACAGTGTTGGCGTCCATGCCTAATGGAACCTAACATACACTGTAGCATTCACGTCCTTGGGGTGATAGTAGGTACTACTTTAGCATGCACAGAGGCGGGAGTAGGGAAAAGTATTTACAAAGAGTAAAATCATTTTTAAAGGTACAAAAGATGCAAAAGAAAAAACACCACAGTGTAGACTATAAAGAAGGCCGTGCAGAGTCAAGAGTTGAAACCAGGAGGGCCAGGAGCAGTCTAATGCGTGCAGCCTTCTGTACCAGACCATTTAAAATTTGCAGCACTCTATAGTGTTTGCAAGTTATTAGGAATGCCTTTGGGGGCCGTGGAAACACATAAGGGATGGGGGAGTCTGCCAACAGAATCTGTTAATAATGAGGATGGACTACTATTCAACCAGTGTCAATGTACATGACTGCCACTTACAGCCTAGAGTTTCTGCAGCTTTTGATGGGATTGCTAAGGTTACCAGGCACTCTATCCCCACCACTACTCCATCCTATATCGGGTCAGCCCACCACATCAGTGACCTCCGTACGATACCGTCATCCACCGACAGTTCCCCAAATCCGCTACTGACTTCCCACCATGAGAATACAGTAGAAAGAATCAACACAACCATGCCTGAAGCAGTACGAACTGGTGTTCTCAGCTTCAAGCTACCCTTAGATGGCTACAGTCTTTACTGCCTCCAAGGTCTTAAGCAGATGTTTAACCGGTACCTTTTACCGTGACTAATGGCTGCTTCCTGGCTGATTCTAAGACTTCTCAGCTGTCTCCTCTCAGGAGGTGTAGGCCCAAAGCCATCTTTGATATTGATGTATATTGGCAGAGACAGTCTTGTTCCTGCACTAGAATATCACATCTTGCTTCTGCACTGGGGCCCTCAGGAATGGTCCAGCCTGGTCCATAGTGTCAGAAATCTGTGACTCTCTGAGCAGTGGTATCACTCACTGATCCAGTGGCCAAAGTATGTTGGTCTTCACTATGAACTGAAGCTCACGGGGACACGGGAGCGCAGTAGCATTCATTCTTGGACCCGGTTCTTTTTTATTACATCAATCTTAACTACTTTCAATACCCACTCTCTGACTCTGAGCAAATGGACCGCCTCTAGTAACGGGGTGTGTGTGTGTGTGGGGGGGGGTAATTGGCAAACCTTTGCTCACTTCCCAGCTGCCTTGGCTGCTGACTACAACAGATTCCGGAACATACTCCCAGGTTTATTCTTGGGGTTTCCTGCCTTCCTCCTCCTGTGTTGGCTCCTGATATTCCACACTACCCCCCGCTCCTCTCATGCCCTATGTACTGCAGGGCTATAGGTGCTACCAACCTGTGTGAGGCAGGCTGAAGTCAGGCTGTTTACGATTCAAACTAGACCTGGTCATTTGAGGTACAGCATGACTGACTCCTGAAGAGAAACTAAGGAAACTGGAGACCAAACTTTTCCATAGCAGCGGAGACGGTAGAAGTCTAATAAGCAACACACTCTGATATACACATTCACTCAAATGTACCCTCCTCTTAAGGAGGCAGGATACAAAAATCTCAGGTAAGTCCAAGGACCAAGCACACAGGGAGACCCGCAGACCCTTAGAACAGCTAACTGGTTCCATGTTGGTGCTCTGGCCATCAAGGAAAAGCCTCTAAAGGGTCATGTTTCTAGGGAGACATCACAGGGTAAAGTTTGCAGTTTAAGTATCTGGTTAAAATTAAACTTTGATAAATGCCACTCTTATGGTATTCCCATATCCTTGACGAAGAACTCTGAGAGATTTAAGTTGTTCCCAGGAGAAAATGGAAGGGTTATAGTGGAAGCGCACACCACCACCCCTACCCCACACACTTACCAACAAGAAAAGTGACTGTCACCTTTCCTAGACAAAAACCATACTCTCCAATTTTATATGTGTACATGTGTGTGTAGACCAGAATTCAGTGTTGGATTCAGTGTCTTCCTCAATTGCTTTCCACCTTATTCAGACAGGGTCTCTCGGTGAACCTGAAACCCACCAATCAGGCTAGCTGGGATAATCAATGGGCTCCAAGGATCTGCCTGTCTTTCCCCATGCCCAGGGCCACCGTATCTGACTCAGTTGCAGGTGCTGGGGATCTAGACTCAGCCCCTCATGCCAGCAGAAAGATTGCTTTACCAGCTAAGCCATCTCCTCAGCCCAGTAGTCAGGGGAAAGAGACGGCTAAACTCACGCTTCTGATCTCCCTGTAGTTGTTAAGATTTTTATCTCAAAAGTCACTGAAAGAAAGGGAACCCTCTGTCTTTTCTATGCTACTTAAAATGTGTTACTCAGGGTAGAATGGCCAGTGATTATAAAACTAGTGTTTGTTTTTAAGGACTGTCCTGTTAGCCCTAAGAGATTTCTCAAGTGTGAAGAATGAACCCCCCACCCCCCACCCCCCACCCCCAGGCCTTCAGACTCATCCGGGCTCATCCTCCCCTCAGACTGAGGAGAAGTGAAGGAGACTTTTAAATATTAATTTGTGAGTTTATGCAGGAACAAAAGTCTGACACCTGTCACTGTCTCCATAGGGGCTTCCTCCTATCAGTTAGGGAACCATGTGACTTTGTCACACAAAAGGTGAACTAAACTTGGGACCTCAAAACTGTGTGCTGTCAGTGAAATGAACTGTTTGCCCACGACACCCTGCAGAACGCTTCTCAAGCAGGTGAGACAAATGTGGATTTAAATACAGGCATTAGACTGTATTAGTCAGCTAACGCACTGGCCATTAATACTCTGTCCTTCTCATTCAGTATTAGTCAGCTAATGCATTGGCCATTAATACTCTGTCCTTCTCATGCAAAAGCGCGGCACAAAACCCACCAAAGGACAGTAATGTGGTGGTAAATGGAGATGGTTCCTTATGAAAATCTACACCTTTCAGGAATTAAACCTCAGCAATTCCAAATTAACATTTAAGAACTAATGAATGTAATCAAGACACCACTCGGGAAATTGGGCTAGCTGGCTTTTAACTTCAACACTAGCAATAAACCAAATTCCTCTCTTTGGTCTAATTTACAACTACAGCAGAAGTGGATTTTCCCCAGAAGCAAATAAGCCAGGACAAAAAGCTGCCTTCTTCCTTTTAAGAGGTGGAAGGGGACCTTGAAGAGTCCAGGGACCTACGCAGGAGCACGAACAGGCTCTGTTCAGGGCTTTACACACCTGCGTGGACTCCCACCCCACAGAGGAAGTGAACGTGTCCCCCTTTAATCTAATGCCAGCATGGCTGATCAGTTCCTTCCTGGTAATAGACCTCTCACTCCTGGGCAGCTCTTTTTCTCTTACTGACTTCCAGTCTCCACACCCTCTTAGGATCTCTTAGGACCTTAAATCCTGACTCTTACACGGAAAGAGCTGATTGTCAGAGAGGCTTCGGCTAAGCATCTACTTCAAACCCAATTTACAGGAGAAACAGAGAGTGCTTCTCTCCTACAAGCAACTCTTCCCAAACCCCTGCGAGCATGGGTTCTCAGCCCCTCGATATACTGACTAGGAAAGGACCGAGGACTCCTTAGTATAAGGGAAGGCCGGAACCCAGGCCAAAGGGGCAGGTGTGGCTGGCTCCTTGGGAAAGGGCAACGGCCTCTGTTGTTGTTTACTGGAACAACAATATTCAGAAGTGGTGTGTGTTTGGTTTTTGGACAGAGTGCAAAGGACTGAGGTGCATATTTTACATATCAGAGCAGTCCTGGGAGCACATCCCTCAGTCCCTACCTGGTATACCCTGCCTGCAACCCTCGACTTTCCAGTCCAGGATCTGGGCTGCCCTTCCCCTAGGGACTCCTCTCTCCCTATATAATCCAGACATTTCTGTCTGTAGTCATCATGGTCTTCCTCCTCTTCCTCCTCCTTCCTCTCCCCTCTCCGACTCCGTCTCCCTTCCCCTTTCTTCTCTCTGTGCACCCTTTCTCTCTCTCACTCCACCATAGCAACCGCCCTGGCATCAATCCTTGGTGCCAGTGAACTTGCCCTGGAGAGCAGCTTCCCAATAAACCTGATTTTAATCTAATCTAATCCAGTTCAGATTGGCTTATTTCACTGGTATTGGAAAAACAGCCTATCAGTATTGTGCATCCATTTTCTTGATGGTGAGGGTAGCACAAGGTTGTACATGTCCACCTCTACCCGTCATGTACCTTAAAATGTCCTTTTTTCTATACCAGTCATGGCCTCGATAAAGCTAAAAAAGACAGAACTAAAACCGGACACTGGTGGTACATGCCTACAAATCCGAACACTTAATCTAAGGCAGGAGGCTTGCCGTGAGTTCAAAGCCATCCTGGATTTATACAGTGAGACCCTGGAGGCAGCAAGAGAAGAGCAGAAGTTAAAAGACAGAGCATTCCCTGGCTAGATTGGTTAATAAATGATGTGACAAGCATGTGGGATGGAGTCTGTTTTCGCCATTAATTATAATTAGAAAATTATATACGAAGGGATTCTGCTTTAAAATTACTCGGAGCACTCTAAAATGTCCAGGCACGTATTTTAACTGAGGAGGAAGTTCAAACAGCTCATGAGCAATGGCTCTCAACCCTCCTAACACTGCAACCCCTCAATACAGTTCCTCACGTTGTGGTGACCCCTGGCTATAACATTATTCATGTTGCTACTTAAGAGCTGTAATGTAAACATCTGATATCCAACCACCCAAGGGGGTCACACAACCCACAGGTTGAAAACCAGTGCTCCAGAGAGACTTTATCACTGACTGATCTTCCCTTCAAGAGATTATAATTCTAGAGGAGAGGGAAAATTCTAGAAATAAAATAACAGTGTGGGTCATGAAAACCTGTTTCTTTTGCTGTTAGCATCATAGACACAATGATTAGACAGTCAGCTCCCAGCTTGGCACTGGCCCAATCTAGATTACTTTTGCTATGAAGTCATCCAGCTGCATAACCTCTATTGAGGCCAGGAATGGCCTGAATTTTTCTTACTTCTCACTACTCAATAGGAAGCATGGGAGGAAACCTACTGACTATCTCTAAACAAAATAGTAGCAGTGCTTTTCATTGGTGTCCTGAGGACTGAAACCAGCTCTTGTGCAAAGGCCTGGAACCCCAGACACTTGGAAGGCTGAGGCAAGACTGTCCCCAAATCAAGGCCTGCCTGGGTGACTTAGTGAGACACTGTCTTAAACTAAAAAGTTTAAGAGTGTTTGTTTGTGTGGAAGGGGCACTGGGGTGCTGCTCATGCACAAGACCCCAAGTTCAACCTCCAGCACCTCAGAAAATAAGAGGAAATAGAGCATTGAAGGACTGCTGTAAACACTGAGGTGTACCTAATACATAATCCCTTCATGGGGTTTTACAAGGCAAAGCATTGCAAACCAGATGTACGCCATGTTCCCCACTATTGTTCCATCAACAGGATGATCTCGGAGCATTTAAGGAATTTGTTTTTTTTTTTGGTGGGTGAACTGGCCAGAATGGGAGAGAGACAAGAGTTCTAAGAAGGAACCCAAGAGCCTATCGGGGCCTGTTCTGCTTATTTTATAGACAGAACAGCCCTTTTTCCAACCCTGGTTCCAAAATCAGGAGGGAGAGTTAAGACATGCTGTCTTACCCACTCTACCCTATCTCTAGAGTGACATTCAGTGTCCCTCTAAGGGACAGAGTTATAAAATCTAGGCATCGAGTGCATCCCTGTGGGAAGAGAAGGATGTGAATGCGTTACCACCAAAACTGTGACCTTCTGCTGTTCCCAGCAATCCCACAGTTCTGACCACACGCTGTCACACAGAGGGGCTGCCCAAAGCCACCTTTTGCAGGCAAGGAATATCAATGAGGACATTATGTGTGTGCTGTTGTTTAATGTTATTTTCAACACCTTCTTTATACAGTGTGCTCACCGGTAGCAAATCCTTCCACCTTGCCGTTAAGCAGGCATACATTTGTACTCAAGACAGCACTCTATCACGTATACACTCAAGAGCGCTCTATCAGAATCAAAACTCGTGAATTAGAGAAAATCCAAAATAATAAGCTTCCACCATGAGAGAAGAATATAAATTGTATATTCTATCAGCACTTTCTCTATTTGGAAATATTTTGAGCACTAACAGACTATAAGCATTTTCAGTCACAACAATGGCTCTAATTTGCATCTTCTGCTTACACACACGTATTTACTGATGAAGCGCTAACAGCATCCTTCCATCAGTCTCTCCAAACAGACTGTGCTTGGCCCCACTCCTAAGGAGTTGGATTCTTGTGGTTTGGGGTGGAGCCCAGGGATTTGCATTGCTTTCTAGCCAGCTCTCAGGTGGCACTATGCTTGAAGGCTACAGTCTGAGATGGGTAAGAATCATTGGCTTAATGCTATCCATGGTCTGTGAGGCTCAGTCTCTCTGGAGGTCCAAAGCCAGTGTGTTCAGAAAAAGTAAACACAATACTGTTGAAAGAATACAGACTTGGGGTGTAAACGTTTAGGTAAGCTGTATGGTTTGCATCACTGGGCATCACCATTGCTAAAGAGAGAGCACATCTTTTACCCAGCGCTAGGAGGGCCGAAGGAAGACTGTTCTGAATGTGAGGCCAGCCTGTGCTACTGTATAAGACACTGACTCAAAACACCAAATAGGGAAAATAATAATAATAAAAAAAAAACCAGATAAACCAAGTGTGCGAGTGCAATCCAAGCACACTAGAAACCAAGGCAGAGAACAGGTGTCAGCACAAGGCCACCTTAGGTTAAACACTGAGTGCTGGACCAACTTTAGACTCTGTCTCAAAAGATCAGGAAGAAAACAGTTGTAAACCCACTCATCTTAAGCATCAAGTAAGGACTGCATCTTTACAAAGCAGGCCTGTAGGAAAACATGCCAGTGAGTCAAAGGGGGCTGGATTCTACATCTAAACCCAGGCTTACACTGTGTCCAGGGGGAGCCGTTGATTGCTCACAGGGAAGCAAGTCTTTTGAAAGCTTACCCAGTCGTCATACATGCACTAGAGTCAAACAAAAAGTCAAAGAACACAAGACATTAATAAGAACGGAGGCCAGCATCCCGTGAGAGCTAACTGCAAATGACGGCACTAGACACGGCTCCATAGAAACAGTTAGGAACGGGTTAATCAGGTGTGCCAGCATCATGACTGAATGGGCCAACTATGAACACATCCACAGAAGAAATTCATGTGGAGGATTTTCCTCACAGCCCACAATGGACAGTGCCTACCTTCTATCTGTGGTGGCTGCCATCTCCAAAAGACTCTAAAGATGTGGAGTTTCACATAGTTTCAGCCGATGTCAGACCAGCTACTACGAACAAGTTCACGACCAGAACCTACTAACAATACTGGGGTGGGGAAGATAATATATTTTCCCATGATACTATAAATGTCTTTTTTAGGGGTGCTGGATATCTCATGCAGGGTCTCATGCATGCCAGGCAAGCACCCCACCACAGTGCTGTTTAATAATCTTTTCAACTACATTACTGTTGAAAGCAATGGTCCAGCCCAGCAGGCAACAGTGTACAGAGCCACTGCTGAGAGTCGCGGAGAATCTCATGTAGGGAAACGATGGAAGAAGTTTTCAGTCCAGCAGCCCCAAGGTGCTCCGGGCTTAGGGAGAAGCAAAGGAGCAGGGGAGACAGAACACCTGAGCAAGAAGGTCCAAGACATACAAACCAGCCAATGGAAGCAAGAAAACCAAAGCAGAAGCCCCTTCCACAAACTCCAATCACGTGAGAGCAAGAAGATCCAAAAGGAAGCCCCGCCCACAGGCTCGAATCTCCAGCCACAGGAGCAAGAAAGCCCCGGCAGAAGCCCTGCCCACAAACTCAGAGACACCCGCCCGACTTCACAGTGCTTCTTTCACGGAGTCACTAGGACGGGCTTTCTCAGCTCATTATGACACGCTGGCAAATCCCGAAGGTGCAGAGCTAGATGACCTCAGCTTTAAACAACTCCAGGCTCCAAACTGAGAGCAGAAGGGCTGGGCTCAAGTTAGCAGTCACTCTATGCTAAGGGCTCCTGCACAGAGGAGTCCAGCCGTCCTGCATGCCTCTACTCCTCCTGGTCATAGACTTCTTTGTGTCTAGCGTCACCCCAAAAATTCAGATGATCAAACTGGACACGGGGCCTTTGGAGCCCTGATTTGCACTGAATACATACTGCTTGTGTATCACGCTGCTATGTGCTGTTGTTGCACCCCCGCCCCACCCCCACCCCCCACCCCCGCCAGATGAGAGGAAACAGCCACACCTTCAAGGTGACTTTCTCTTTTAAGAGCAAAAACAGGTAAAGGCTCCCTCTGCCGGGAACCAGGACCCCCCCCCCCCCACACACACACACACACACACACACACACACACGGGGAAACCCCATGTGGTTCCTGCACTAGAAATGGCTCTCCAAGAACAGGTATACAGTGGGTGCAGCTACCCCAAGAAGGCACAAAAAGTGGCCAAGGGGTGGGATGTCAGAGCCCCAAAGCTGACTGCTGAGACCTCAAACTTGGCATCTCTTTCTGTTCAGAGGGGAGACAAAGTCTCCCAAAGCTGACACACAAATCTGAAAAAGAAACCCAGCCCCCACCCCACCCCCACCCCCCCTGCACGCCCCAAGAAACAAGCATGTGTTCTGACTTCTCCCTTCCTGGAGTCCTATTCCTCTGGAACCCCACACAGCCTGAGTCTCACCAATCGCATGCAACTAAAATGACAACTTCTCCTTATTTTGAAGGAAGACTGCCAAGTAATTAGGGCTCACAGTTTTAAAATAGAGAATCAAGTAAGTGTGGCTACAAAGGCGAACTTCCCTTACTCTGTGAATTGCTAGGCAAAAAGGACACATGTTATCAGACACACTCCTCTGTTGGGCCTATTTCAGACACACCCAGCCTTGCCCACTTATCCCCCAAAAAGCTCTCTCCCTGGGGCAGTGCAACAGTATCCAGTGCAACAGTATCCAGTAAGGTGGCTGGATGTAACCGAGCAGATGTACAGAAGGGTCCTCCCTTGTTTCCATCAGAACCAGCCTGGAAATGGATGATGGATGTAGGAGGTTAGCCCGAGGTGCTGGGAAGTCTACTGTGTAACTGCCAGTCCTGAGGGGCAGAGCATGTCTGAGCATGCTTCAGCCAGAGAGCAGATGCGGTGCTGGTGTGAAGAGAAGCTGTGAACAAAGGCAATGAGGTACCTGGAGGGCCTGGAAGAAGCGGGTGGTGGGCGATAATTACTCCCTGTGTGTGTGCAGGTGCATGTGTGTACGCATATATCTGTGGGCCACGGGTCAATCTCAAGTGCTGTTCCTCAGAAACCATCCATCTTAAAAACAACAAACAAACAAAAACAAACAAAGGAACCAGGGCAGGAGAGATGGTTCAGCAGTTAAAAAACACTCATCTATCTTCTGGAGGACCTTGGTTCAGTTCCCAGCACCCACACGGTGACTTACAACTGTTCACGAGTCCAAAGGATCTAACGCCCTCATCTGACCTCTAAGGGCACCAGGTACACATATGTTACACATACATACATGCGGGCAGGCAAAGCATTCACACACATAAAATACATCAAAAAGAAAAACTTAATAGAACGGACTTTTTATTACGTTCCTGTCTGTGTGAGGTGTGTAACGTGCATGCGTGTGCACAAGCACACGTTCTCGCAGGCCAAGGCACAGGTGTAGGTCACAGGACAGCTTCATGGGACCCAGTCTTCTTCCCCTCCGTGAGTCTCAAGGATTGAACTCAAATCTTGAAGTTTGGCTGCAAGCAGCTCTCTGCTGTGACATCCGCCTCCCTGGCTCAGCCTTATTTTTTGAGACAGGATCTCACACTAGCCTGGAACTCACAGATTAAGCTGTTTTGGCTTGTCAGAACCTTAGGGGTCTGTCTGTATCCACCTCCCCAGAATTATATGGAAAGAACAGACCAGCACACAGGTTCAGTGTGGGTTCTGGGAACCAAACTCAGATTCTCACGCTGGCACTACAGACACTGACAGAGCTATCCAGGCCCCTGTACTCATTATTAAACCAAAACCCATTCCTATTCTCAGCTTCACCCCACTGCTCCCCCCGCCCCCCGTGCTGCTGTGGCTTGTTAGCGACTCCTGGGACCTGTAAGACAAAGTCAATGTAAGAGCTCAGATCCCACCGAAGTCTGCAACTCCCTGGCCAAGTGCTTTGCTGACACGAAAGGGGGGCATTTATGGCAAATTTAGAAGTAATTATTATAGATATAAGCTGATTAGCACTCACCCCCACCACCAACCCACCATGCCACTCTCACCCCTGCATCCCCAACAACAAGTCCTAACTAAACCCAGAGTGGGGTGTTTGGGGAGAACAGTTAAACTAGGCTCAACCCACAGGGGCCCCTCACAGGCAAAGCACGGAATGAATGACTGTATACTATACCTTTTCCTTACAGCCTTGAAGTTTCCTATAAGGCCCAAAGGCTGTGTAAACAGATCCTGCTTCTGCCTCCTGGGTGCTGAGATTAAAGGTGTGTACCCTCACACTTGGCTTTAATACATTTTATACATTAGCTCGCAAATGACCCTCTATTTCTGCACTGGTGCCTGTGTCTAACTACACTGGCTCTGAGGCTGAACCAACTGAAGGGCAGGGCCCACCCAGCTCACAAGCCTCAGAAACGCCTTCAGTGTTTACATTCCTTCCTTCCCAGGAACTTCAAACTATTTTTTTTTTCTAGTTCCCTGTCTTCTCTCAGACTCCCAAAAGTAAATGATTAGTGTTCTGTTCATAAAAGCACAATTCTCTGGGGGGGGAGCATTAGTACTTCATATTGCCTTCCTTTCATGGGATTCACTCCCCATTGTCTAGGTCTTCTTGTGAATTCTTTTTTAGTGTTTTTACATGGGGTGTGTGTGTGTGTGTGTGTGTGTATGTGTGTGTGGGCGCGCGCGCACTTGCATGTGTGTCTCAAACTAGCACCACGGTGTCTGTGGAAGTTAAAAGACGACTTGTGGGCTAGCAAGATGGCTCAGCAGGTAAACATGCTTATCACCAAGCCTGATGCCTGAGTTCAATTCCTGCAGTTGGAGAATGGACTTCCCACAAGCTGGCCTCTGACCTTCACGTATGTGCTAATGTATAGATACTGTTCACACACACAATAATTAAGAAAGACAACCTGTGGGAGTGGGTTCTCTCCTCCACTGTGTGGATCCCAGGGATGGAACTCAGGCCGTCTGGCTGCACAGGCAGAACGCTACCCCCTGAGCCATACCACCTGCTCTTCATACACCATCTCCCACAGTCTCACACCACCCGTCTCATCAGACACCCGCCTTCCTGGTTAAATTCATTCCTAATTATCTGTTTCAACTTTGAAGTTTCTCACATCTGTAAGATCATCCCAAGTATGCATGACAACTGATTTTTATTTATTTCCTTTAGGCACTTTTCCAAATTATTTTGCTTCCGGAACGATGGAAAAGATTTCTTTTTTTTTTAGGTATGTCAGAGCTTTGAAAATACAAATGATTTGGTCTTTCCACTTCTTATTCAGGAAGTCAAAACCTTGGCATGAAGCTGGCTGGCTTTAATGAGATGGCTTTACTGGTTCGCCATCCAGTTGAGCAGCTGCTGCCGCCGGACTTTGGCAATCAGCCTTCCTCCTGTGTAAGTCATTTCCATCTGCTCTTGTTTGCTCAGACACTAAAAGGCACGGCTACAAGCATAAGCTTTTTAAAATTAACTAATGTCTGTCTCCCCCCCCACACACACACTTAATTTACTTTATTATTCGAAAGTTCCCCTAACTTCCGTACCATGCCTGCATTCACGGGTCAACCTTCATCTTAATGTGTTTTTAAGATATGCTCATAATTAAGAGTCTTGCCTGAGGGGGGCTGGAGAGACAGTTCAGAGGTAAAGAGCACTGGCTGTTCTTCCAGAGGACCCAGGATTGATTCCCAGCACCTATTTGTAGTCTGGGGAAAGGAGTATTCCTTTTGGTTTGGTTTTTCAGACAGGGTCTTGCTATTTAGTCCAGGCTGGCTTTGAACGCACAACCTTCCTCTCTGGCTCCTGAATGCTAGCTTACAAGCATGGACTGAAACTTCCTGGTTTTAATTTACTAGTATTTTACTAACATTATGGCTCCTAGACTCGTCAGGATATGTTCCACACTCGTGGCATCGATTAAGTTTTGTGGTTATATTATGCTCGTAATAATATACAAAATATCTGTTCTCTAAAGATTGCCTATAAAACTATATAGGCTCTTGAACAAATGAATATGGGTGAACTCACTCTGGAGACATGAAAGGATTGGCTGGTAAGAATTTATATCCATGGCTGTTTTGTGCTGGCATGAAAACCTGGAAATAGCTCAAATGTCTATCAACAGAAAATAAATTGAATACATTATGACTTATCTAAACTATGAGTTACTATGTAGCTATTAACAAGAATTAGATTGCTATCTAGGGATCTGGAAAGGCGTCTATACTATGTTGGTAAGGGAAAGAATCCACAGAGACAGGCACACATTTACATGAATGGGCTGCTCAGTCTGGGACAGAGCATGTCCATACATACTGCTCTGGGAAGGGAGATTATTGTATTCGAAGGAAGAAATTTTTTCCAAAAGAATGGCACGGACATACATCAAATTCTTTCAATTACCTCAGAATGATGGAACTACGAAGGGCTTCTCCTTTCCATAATTAAGAGTCTTGCATGAGGGGGCTGGAGAGACAGCTCAGAGGTAAAGAGCACTGGCTGTTCTTCCAGAGGACCTGGGTTCGATTCCCAGCACCTACATGGCAGCTCACAACTGTCTGTAACTCCTGTTCCAGGGGATCTGATGCCTTCACACAGACACACATTCAGTCAAAACACCAATGCACATTAAATAAATAAACAGACAAAAATTTTAAAGAAGGGTGTTAAATGAATCATATTTAAAATTCAGTGCAGTAGAAGGTCCGTGTCTCTTTTAAAAACAAACAAACAAACAAAACCTGATTTTTAAGAGGCTGAGGGTAATAAGCAGCAAGCAACCATGTCCTCACACTTGACTTTCCCTCCTCTAGAGTGAACCTTCTTCTTCTTACACTAGTTTGTCCTCTAAGGATCTGCTCCTTCTGATCAAGAGTGCCCAGAGACCTCCATCCCTGTGTTTTTCTCTCTCTATGGTCAAATCTCTTCCCTTTCTGGTTTGATACCCACACACAGCTTCTTACTTCACAGAGTACCAAGGCCCATAGACTGGCAAATAATCCCCTTCTCGTGAGAGGGAAAGAGATCCTCACTGGAAGGGGGACGATTTACACATGTCTAGAAAAGAGCACGGGCAACCAGCTCATTTTCCCCAAATAATCAGCTTCTACTTGTTGCAGGGGGAACATGAGAGGAGAACTTGCCAAAACTCCCCGAGCCACATGGGCGGCTCTGCTGGGGAGAGACACGCTGCATAGGCTGCTCTGCTGGGGAGGGACACGCTGCATAATTCAAAGCATTGGCAGAAGCAGTTCCTCGGTTTCTTTGGACGTAAGAAGTCAGCATCCCAGATGACTCCTCGGGTAGCAGTAATCTTTAGGGTTGAAAGAATGTTAAAATACATCTTAAAAACTCAAAATATCAGGCTGGAGAGATGGTCAATGGTTACGAGTGCTCGCTGATCCTCCAGAGGACCTGAGTTCAGTTCCCAGCGACACATGTTTACAGACTGTTGACAACAGTCTGTAAAAACCAGTTTCATGGGATCTGAAGTCCACGGCCTCCAGGGGTATCTGTATTCACATGCACCTACCCTACCCTACCCACCCACCCCACCCACCCCCACCCCTTTAGATAACCTTTTTTTAAAAAAATCACAATGTCTTCACTAACTTGAGTGGCAACTCCCTGGGCTTTTACGTTCCCCTGAGAATTCAAACATCACAGAACTCTCTTCCTGAAGGGGCTTCAGCTTGGGGAGTCTCCTTGCTTCCCTCAAATCCTGAGGCTCTCTGCTCTCTTCTGCTAAGTTACCCCCTGCGAAGCACATATTCTTGATAGTTCCTGTTGGATGGGGAGGGTGTATCATCACCCCACTGTCTGCCAGTGACGTAGTGAAGTCGGCCTCGTTCAGGACCAGTTGCTGTCCCTGCCAGCCAGCATGACAATCTAGCATGGATCAGTAACCGAGTGGCCACCCTGACCAGTCTACACACTGCACCTTATTCTCATTTGGTTCTGATCTCAAAGATGTTTCATATTAATCCTGTCCCTCTGAGTTTTTAATTTTAACAAAGAAAGAGGATTTAATGGAGAACACATGACAGGCAGGAGGGGTGTCTCGCTAAATGCTGTCATCTGTCATGAATTGGAAAAATCTAACCAGTGAGTTGGACAGTTCAGCCGAAGGCAATACTTAGCATCACTGAGCATGCACTATGCCCAGCAGAACAGTGGAGTCGGCTGCAGCAGAGGCCCTCAAACTTCTGGGCCCCCTGGATGTCAACAACACTACTAGAGTTCTCACACCACGAGGAGAGCCTTCTTCTGCCACCAGAGAAAGCATGGTAGACTTCTCCGGGGGGTGGGGGTGGAGAGAGACAAATAATACTATTGGAAATGTCTGGTTAGATGGCAGTGCCCTCTCTGCTAACCTGGCACGCATTAGTAACGGGCACATTTGCACCCGTTTATGAACTCTACCTTCACGGCATGGACGCCTGACAACCACTGATAGAATCTTTTCCTGCAGATCCTAGCAGATCTTCAAAACATCAGTAGGTAAAGGCCACCTGTGTACCCACTGCACCTCAGGACAAGGAAAAGCAGCAAAAGTGAGACTCTGCAGAAGAGAAACTTGTGGACCTGATAACAATGTAACTGAGAGAAAGGCACTTGTAGAGAATTAAGTTGAAGAGAATGGATTTGCTTGTTTGTTTTAATGAGGAAAATGAAATTCTCCAGCTTCTTTCTTGTGATGGCCATGATGTCACTGAGGACTATTTGTATGTGGCCCTGCTGTGCACTGCCCTATTTACTGTGTGGCTGCCTGGCACACTGGCTACTGTGACACTAGATGTGTCACCTTTACTCTCTGAGATTCCCTCTACCCATGTCCAGTAAATGTGCCAACCACAGCAGGTAGAATGAGGACCACAGAGGCATACTCTATCCTGGATTTCTTAAAGATATTCTGAAAGACAAATGGGCCCATTGCCTGGCTCACGATAGCCATGTGGCCGTGGCCAGGGTGGCATGGTGGCGCGCCAGATGATCTTTCCACAGCTCCCTTCAATACTAACATTGATCAGAACCATTTTCAGTGGCCTACAATCCAGAGACTCCTGGGAACGCACAGTAACATACACAAATCGTAGAGACACATCTGCACCATCAATATTTGTGTTTGCTGGCATTTATGCCTTGTTCCGATTTTCTCCAAGGAATGCAAATTGTGTTGGGGGTAAGTACACTTAAGGGTTCAGAGGTCCTCATAAAACCCCACTTTTTTTTTTAAAAAAGATTTGCTCCAAACGTTTATCCTGAAAGTTACAATGTTGACAAAGTTAGCTATTCGAACCACTTCGTGCTCAAAGGCAAAGGTTTTTAATAGTGCTCAAGTCTTGAGTACGGTGCCTTTAATTCCAGCACTCCCAAGGCAGAGGCGGACTGATCTCTTGTAGTTCTAGGTCTGCATAGTGAATCCCAGGCCATCCAGGGTTACACAGTAAGATCCTGTCTGTCTAGTTAGGGTGACTACTGCTGTGATAAATACCATAACCAAAGCAACCTGGGGAAGAAAGGGTTTCTTTCCAGTCTCTTCAGTGAGCTACGACCAGCCCTTCGGAGGGCAGTCCTCCTCGCCTTCCCAGCTGCTCTCACAAGCTGCAGAAGAACTCCATCCTCTAAAGAGCAAGTCCCCAGGATGTTGCCCCTGTTGGTACAGAGTCACTGTGAGGCGTCCCAAAGTGAAAAACACAAATAGAAAGGAATTCTTAATGGAGACATTTACTCAGACGCTACATTTTTAGATTCAACTTTTATAGTTCTTGCAAAATTAAGAAAAAAATCCTAGCTATGTGTTTCTAGAGATCTATCATGATGGTATGAATATCCTCTTGATCTGCACCATGACACTATCAGAAGAAACTATATGCAAAGGAGAGGACTGTGGACAGGGATAGAAAACAGAAAAAGTTATCACTTGCGAAGAGCCCTGTCTTGTCAGCCAGTCTGAATGCTATGCCTTACCTCAAAAACAACACATAACAGTGGGATCTACATGCCAACTTTGACAGATGCCACCCAGCCTGCATGTGCAAGACAAACTCAATATAAATAGTTAAAGTTGCCGGGCAGTGGTGGCGCACGCCTTTAATCCCAGCACTTGGGAGGCAGAGGCAGGAGGATTTCTGAGTTCGAGGCCAGCCTGGTCTACAAAGTGAGTTCCAGGACAGCCAGGGTTACACAGAGAAACCCTGTCTCGAAAAACCAAAAAAAAAAAAATAGTTAAAGTTTATATTTTTAAAAAGTTTGATCCTTAAATCCATATCCATTTTCTATTTAGAGACAGGGTCTCACTACATAGCTCTAGCTAGCCAAGCAATCCAAGTGTAGACCAGGCTAGCTTTGTACTTGCAGCAGACATCTTGCCAGTGCCTCCCAAGTACTTGGTATCACAGGCATTTGCACCACACCCAGTGGCTGAACACTAATCACTTGACTGGTCTGTTCACACAGTAATCATGAGAATTTAGGGACTTTGTTCAACAGTATCTGTGTTAACTTCAGCACCATTGACAGTTATGTCTGCACAAGGCTCTCTCAGGCATTAGCTTAAAGTCAACAAATAATATAGGAGAGCTGACCCTTAAGTGTCACGCAGCTCACTAACAATTCTACAAGTGGGTTAATGAATAAAGAAGGTCTCTGTATTAAGTCCTTACTCCTGGGACATCCGGGACACTGCTGGCTAGCACACAAAGGTCACACAGAACCTAGTTCCAGACTTAATGGAATTCAGCATCTCTCCAGGAGGCAAGACTCATAAACAGTAATAGACACAAGATAAAAAACAGAATGACCGGCGTACGGAATGCAAATGCTGAGCAAAACAAATGCTAAATGGGCTGGGACTAGGTCAGATATCTTTCTCCCCAAACGATACCGCTCCACTCTGTGGCATCATTTTCTGTGATTTTAACAGACTAGCATGAGATAGCCATGTCTACCAAGTTTAAACATAGGAACAGTGGTGTTAAGTATATCCACACAGCCATGAAGCATGTCATCCTCTCAGTCTGAAACATGAAGCTTGTTACCAATAACTCTTTATTTCACACATAGTCCTCCCCCACCCCAGAGACCACCGCCACCCATCTTTTCTCCTACAAATCCGGCTACTTCAGGTGTTTCTGACCGGGAGAATCCTACTGTATCTGTCACTCTTTTGTGACTGCCTTATTCCCATCCCCATAATATATCCACAGTTTGCCTTCCTTTTTTTACAGCTGTGTAATACTCCATCTGCCATATACATATATATGTATATATGTATGTGTGTATGTATATATGTATATGTGTATGTATATATGTGTATGTGTATATATATGTATATGCACATATTATAAAAATAACATCCTCCTTATCAATTTCCTGTGGGTGGATGTTTGTTTCTATGTTGTGCCCACTGCCGATAATGCCGTTATGAACACGTGTGTACAAATGCCTCTCCATGATAAGCTTTTGGTTCTTTTGGAGCATAGCCCACCCCTCCCAAAGTGAGATTATAGGGTCATAACTACCCCTTCACTTTCTCCAAGAGCCGTACCAGTCCTAGCAACAGCAGCAAAGGTGCTTAAACCCCATCTCTGCACATCCTCCTCACAGACCTGGTTGGCCGTCTACTACAGACTCACAATGGCAGTGATGAGAAGGTATAACTCACAATTCACTCACTAAGAGTACAGCAGACATCCTCTCACGCCCCAGTGACACCTACGCTTAAATTCTCAGTTGCTCCGCAGACGTGGGACCGAAAGGTTTTGTCCTGAGTGATCTGGTAGCACAGCCGGCAATCCTACCCTCAGGAGTTTGGGACAGGAATAATGCCAGCCTGGCCTACAGAGCAAGACTTGCTAGGAAAAAGACGTATCTCTTCACGCTCCAAAATGACAGTCGCAGAAACAGTCTGAGATTCCTACAGTGAGAAAGCCGCAGGAATTGGTCTGCCCACTTTTTCAAATAATTTGAGAAATTAATTTTAGCTTGAACTTAAATATGTGGGGTGAATTATATCCCTTCAAATAAAAACCTTAATAGGCTCTAATTAGGAAAAGAAATCGTACTCTCAGTTAAAAGGAAAGAGAGACAGAAAATCACAGCAAGAAAGCCCTGTGAAGGGACAGATGGGGTGATGCCCCATGACGCTAGGAATATTAGTTAAGGCAAAATATGTGAGGAAACAACCTGAGAAAGGGGATCAGCAAGACAGTGCAGCAGGTCAGGGCACACCCGACAATCAGAGCTCAATCCCAGAAGCCGTGTAAAGACAATGGACTGCACAGCTGTCCTCTCACCTCCACACAGGCACAGGGAGACACACACACACACACACACAAACACATGCACACAGAGAAATGCACAGACACACATACACAGAGACACACACATTAGAAACACACATACTCACACACGCATACACGCATTCACGCATGCAGCCAGAGACACATACACCCACGTATAGAGAGACACAAACACATGCACAGAGAGAGATACAGAGAGAGAGAGAGAAACACATATAAATACGTACACAGAGGTAGATACACACACACACAGAGACGCACAGATACACAGACACACGTGTTACAAAGACACACATATACACATACACACATGCACACACAGAGATACACAGAGACACACATGCACAAACACACAAAACAGGCTTATCCCCTCAAGAGGAACCCACACCGTGGAATCTCACACAGTCAGTCCATCCAGGAAGGCCAAATTAAGCCAGCACTACTGGGTTGATGTGCCAAAGAAAAGGAACCACAGTTCAGCCTCACCTCAGTGTCACCGTGCTGGAGGGTGCTGGAAGGGTCCAATGGATGGAGGACACAGAGAAAAGGTCCTTGTTTTCCTCTAGTACCCTGTGTCCTGCCAAACTATGCCCAGAACAAACCCAAAGGACAGCACGAGTGAGCCAGACGAAGGGGCAAGGAGTAATGTGGAAGTTGCGTGATGTGGCGCGTACCCGCTGCAAGGCTCTCTCTAAGCTGCCCCGGGCCAGCAGGTTGCTAAGGGATGCTGTCAGCACCTTGGTTCCTACTGGCCCAGTTTTCTGAAGAAAATGAGCACTATTTTGGAGCCTGGATGCCCCTTCCAGGCTGTCAGAGAGGAGCCTAATGGAAGGCAATAGTGAGAAAGGTCCACCTGACAGAAACTGTCCCGAAAAACAGGAAGAAAGGAAAGAAAGCTCTTTTTGTTCTTCCCCTCCTGCTCCCGCTCTCTCCCCATTCCCTCCCCCTGTCTCTCCACATGCTCATGGCCAGCCTCTACTTCTCCTCTCTTCCTCTCCCCTCCCTCTTCCTCCTCCCTCCTCCTCCCCCTCTGCCTTTCTCTGCTTCTACTACCCTCTTGACTCCCTTCCCCATGCCCTGAATAAACTATTCTATACTAAAAAAAGAAAAAAAAGGAAGAAAGGAAAGCTCATGAAATAACTACAGAATCAGTGGCCAGGTCAATGTTGTATAAATTTCTTGTAAGATTGAAACTTTGTGTCCTTATGCAGAAAGCTGAACAACTCAAAATAGCTTCAGGAAGTCCCTGAAACTGACAAGACTCTCTAGGCCCCGCCCTGCCATAGTAAGAAGTCAAACAGCCTCAGACAAAAAAGAACTTAAAAAAAGGCTGAGACCAGACCAACTGCCTGAAAGAAAAAGCAACTAGCCAGGCTGCCTGAATGAGGGTTAGCCCAACTGAGGCACCTGGAAGGGATTCTCTCCAGCCCATTGAGCTGCCTGGAAGCTGTGTGGTGTGCTCCAGACTCCCAGCTTTTGTGCTGGGGTGGGCTTTGGTGATGCAGCTGTCCTTGAGTTATTTCTGCTCCTGTAAGTAACTCCTCACCCATATTCCTGTAAGTAACCACAATGAAACTCATGGTTCACCCAGTTGGACTTTGGTGGTATCTGTACTTTGTCATGGGCTCCCAATCTGGGGTGAGCAGATGTGTGTGTGTTTCATCTCCCCAGGACATTCTATTATACAACAGTCAGCAAACTCTCCTCAGTGAGAGTTGGACAAACCACGAGAGGGTCAACAGAGCCCTGGTGTGAACTCCAGCAGCTTGATCATGTGGTCAACACATAGAGATCACCATCTTTGTTCTAAAACCTACCTGGACTCAAAGAGCTGTTGTGTATGACAGAATCTCAGTTAATAAAAGGCAAAGAGCTGTTCTCAGCCTGTGTCGTGAACCCCGAGATCCCACCTACCAACTCTAATAAAGCATGTCTTCTAGGTGCTCACAAGAATACTTAAACCAAGTAACATTGGTCACAATGTTCAGAACAGTATCTGAGTTTTGTTTCAACGACTCTATTTAGCACATGCCATAGTTATTAAAGTAGTGTCCTCTTTTTATTATCGTTACTTGAATTTTGCCATTAACACAGGTCACAAAGCCTGTGCCCAAGAGTCACAGGATTCACATGAACAAAAGGTGTATTTTGCTGGTGGCTACCAGTGAGACAAGACCCATAGATGACACGGCTGATGATTAAAAACAGAGGTCCTCGATGCTCTGTGAACTCTCTTGCTATGAAAAACAATATGATCGAAAACAACTTAGGGAGAAAAGGGCTTATGTGACGTACGGGTTATGCTCCAGAGCCAAGGAAAGCCAGAGCAGAAACTCAACCTGGAGGTGAACTGAAGGAGAGGCCATGCTCAGCTTCCTTTCTTGTTTTTATTTGTTTCCTTTCTTTCTTTCTCTTTCTTTCTTTTTATAAAAAGATTTATGTATTTATTATATATGAGTACACTGTAGCTATCTTCAGGCACATCAGATCGTCAGGCATCAGCTCTCATTATGGATGGTTGTGAGCCACCATGTGGTTGCTAGGATTTGAACTCAGGACCTTTGGAAGAGCAGTCGGTGCTCTTAACCGCTGAGCCATTTCTCCAGTCCCTCAGCTTTGTTTCTCATGTAACCCAGGACTACTTGCCCAGGGGTGCACTAGACTAGGCCTTCATACCCCCATCATTAATCAAAAAAATGCCCCGTATATCTGCCCACAGCACAGCCCGACAAAGGCATTCTCCATCCACCGGTGGACATTCTCTGCAGATGGTCCCAGTTTGTGTCAAGCTGATGAAAACTGACCATCGCATTCTGTGAGGCATTCTTGGTCTCCTCCTGAGCAAGCATGTGCTATTAGCAACTGTCCCACAGCAAGACCGCTCAGCCCTCTCATCTAAGGTTTCTAGTTAGAGGTAAAGCGGACAGGAGGCATCCATCGTGGCTCGGACAAGAGGGGCTCGCTCCCCCATCCTCCCATTCCCAGTGTGAGTCAACTTCACACTGTTGGGAGCCACCCAGCTGGCATCCCAGTCCCCACCCAGTCATGGCATCATAGACTAAGGTCCCAGCTCTCAAGCACATTCCCCCTTTTCGGAGCTTGTGACTGCCTGATGACACTGAGAACATTCTCCTAGCATGTCCAGATAGATCAAAGGGAATTGAAATTTCACCCTCATACGACTGTCGACAGACAAACCACCGTGACCTATGTTATAGCTCATATTTCAAGCAAATTCCACTGAAATTACATGACAAGCTGTGTAATACAAACCATGAGCGGAGTCCTCGGAAAGCACTGGGTTGAAGCATTCCCATCTTCATGCAAGTGTGACAAGCTAAAGGCAGTGGTTTCTGGGATGGTATTTAAAAGTGAAATATTAACAAGAAGTATGTAAGAGCTTACGAAGGAAGCAAGCTCTGTTTGCCATGTCTAGTGTCTTTCTGTAATCGGGAGGCTGAGGCAGGAGACATGAACCCAAGGTCAGCATGGACCACAGAGTGGGACCTTGTCTCTGGATGAGTTAGTAACGATAGTATAGGTGCTAGAGAGGTGGCTCGGCTGTTAGAGTGCTGGCCCCCAAAGCATGAGCTTGATCTACATACAAGCCAGGCACAGTCACCCACGCCTGCGATCCTAGGACTAGATGGTGGAGAAAGGAGGATCCCAGGCACTCAGTGACTGGTCTTGCTGAATATCCAGGTTCAGGGTGAGACCTGCCTCAAAAATTAATGTGATTAAGAGTGATTGAGGAAGGCATATGGTATCAACCACACACACACCACATACCACACATACACATATACCACACACACACCACATACATACAACATACACACACACCACATACATACAACACACACATCACACACACATACCACACACACACACCACACACACACACCACACACACACATTACACACACATACCACACAACACCACACACACACATATACCACACACACACCACACAATACCACACACACACATATACCACACACACACACCACACATACCACACACACATACCACATACCACACATACCACACACACATACCACACATACCACACACATATCACACACATCACACACATACACCACACAACACCACACACATCTCACACACACACACACACACACACATGAAATGCCTCTTATCAGAGACCTCAGCAATGTTCCCAGCAGGTACCGACTAAAAGAAGACAATTTCTTAGATGGTATTTATCTGACAATTGGTCCTTGGTGACAGCTTGGAGCTGCTCAGGCTGTAAACTTAAAAGCTACGCATCTATGGTCTCCATGCATGGGAGCTCACTGCTCCCAACCCATCCACTGCAGTCTCCCGATCCCACAGGAGGGGCTGGCTCACCCCCATGACTCCTCTCCTACCTGTCAACTCCCTGACACTCCGTCTTCATAGTCGTCACCACCCTGAGCCCAGGCCATCCCTCCACAGACTCGGGCCTTTTCACAGGACAGCCGATAGGCTGCATCACCCCTACGGCCTTTACACACAGGTAAAGTGTGAACTAGGGTGTAGAGGCCTCGGGTGGGGCTCTGCCTCTGTCACATCACCCTCTCACCCCACCCCAACTCTCATGCTCCCCCACACAGACTTCATAGATTAGCTGGAGAGAAAACAACTGTTCCTTTCACACCACCTAAAGGAAGACATTTGCCAGAGGTCTGTGCCAGCTCACCGCCTACTCATAAATAATACACGTCCTTTCTGCAAAGACTGGTTGTTATTTTTCTTCATGTTCTTATCGCTGGCTGCACCTTGCCTCTCGTGTGGATAAACACCTTATGGAACCCGGATCGTGTTTCCAAGGTCACAGTCCACAAATAAGACTGGAGCCACAGAATCCCATTGTGGGTATCTGGTCCAACTTCCTGCTCAGGTAAAGGAGGAAATACTCCTAATCAAAGCTCTTACACACAATTTCAAGGTTAGTGGAGGCTTTTAGGACTGTTCTTTTCCACAATCAATCTATCCACAGAAACTCCCAGCCTGGACATCAGTCCGTGTCCGCTTTAGGACTTACAACTACCCAACTCGGATGTTCAGAGCAATAAAAAAACAAGCAAATGACAAAACAGGCTGGATCAAACAGTCCCGTCATAGACACCCCTGCCTTCATATCTGCAATCAAAGATAAGAGCATCCCTTCAAAGAACACACAAAGCCCACACCTCCACAGAGATCTCAAAATCCCAGGACTATCTCCATTTGGTTCAGTCTACAGGACACAGATGCAGGGATC
Organism: Tokudaia tokunoshimensis; assembly: GCA_036184795.1. Lineage (NCBI taxonomy): Eukaryota > Metazoa > Chordata > Mammalia > Rodentia > Muridae > Tokudaia > Tokudaia tokunoshimensis. The sequence goes on from BTHU01000011.1 coordinate 3,576,630, forward strand.
TTGTCAGACACCCCAACTCTCAGTAAACATGCATGTCTCTGGGTTCTGGAAATAACAGGGACTAAGAAATCAACAAAGCAAAACTGCACATAAAGTTCTAAGACACCCCCCCCCCAGTTTTTCTTTTTCCTTTTATTTTGGTTGTTTTGAGACAGTTTGTTGTACAGCTCCGGAAGGACTAGATAGACCAGCTTCGGAATCATGGCAACCTCCCTACCTCAGCCTCCCTCACACGGGTTGACCCCTGATTGCAGCGGGTCAGTCCTCCTGCTTCAGCCACAACTTGTGTCTCACAGACCTTCAGAAAACCAGTGGGCCACCTGACTGGTTTAAGTGCCACCGTGCATGTAACGAAAGCTCCAGGCTGGTATACGCGAGCGCACAGGAAGAGGAACAACCCGCCTGCCACAAGCAGGCAGTGTTCACCTTAGAGCGCTGTCCTGTCCTGTGCTTTCTTTCTTCCATCTGACCCAAGCAATGGCCCTGAAGTAAGAGCAAGGTGACAACCAGGCTCAGGAACAAAGATGAAACTCCAGTTACAGCTCTCCCTGAGAGCGGTGTGCCTGCTAGCTCTCCCGGGTCAGCCGCACAGCGGGCAACCTATCAGTGAGGACCTGGGGCCTCCACATTGCTCTCTCCCCCGATCTTCTTAGATGCAACTAAGAAAAATTATTATTTCCATCCAAAGGAAGGAGAAGAAAAAAAAATCAACTTCTAAGCCTCCTACTGTGGCCTACTTTCATGTCAGAGGTGGACACTCTTAACTACGGTCTCCTCTTTTTAATTTATTAGCTTCTTCTACTGAGTAAGGTTTTTAGGGAGAAAATAGCAAACAGCTGTGACCTGGCTGCGTTCCGAGCTGTGCGGCTGACGGCTTTGATCGTCAGAGTCACTAAAGCTGAACGGGAACGATGAACACACAAGCAAGCGTCTCGGGCCCACGGTTAAATGCTTCCCTCCTAAGGAGCTGGAAGGGAAAGTTAACAGTATTTATCAGGATTGATTTATGAAAAAAAGAAAAACATTTTTTTTTCCTCCATTAAAATAGCCTTTCAATTTAACCTCGGGAGGCTAGGCCCAGACAGGCCCCATTTATCATCCTAAGTTAAATAACGCGCAGAAATGACCAGGCAAAGCAGAATGGACCTCGGGACTATTTCAGAAAGTCGGCTAAAGAGCCAGGAGCAACATAGATAAGGAGGAAGGAAAGTCTGGCTTGTTTTTAAGAGCCCAGTGGACACGTGAAACTCCCTACACTTGCTCTCACTGAGGGCTATAACGCTTAAGGGGCAGTGTGTGTGTGCTCTGGGCCTTGGCTTTAAAGGGCCAGTTAAATTTTATGTAGGTCTATCCTGATCCTCCTGGAGAGTCACAGAATACTGCAGGGCAGGGAGCTTTCCCACGCGGGTGTGCTCCATCCCCCTGTGGAAACCCGGAGACTAACAGGCCAGTGGGCCTGTCCAGCAGGGCTGATTCCCTAAGACCGCTGAGAGAAAATGGAAACAGGAACTCCACGAAAACTAAAAAAAAAAAAAAAACACCACAGGGTGTTCCGAGAGGACAAACGTCTGCTTTTCCCTTCGACAGAGCCCAAGGATCAGGAAGATGGCTTTTAAAATCCTGCCCTTCCCCGAGCCCCGACAGCATGGAAGCACAGGCCTCCATTGATGGCTTGCCCAGGTCTCTGTGAGGGTCAGGGCAATGAAAAGCCCATTTCATCTCAAAGGTAAGGAAATGAAAGCCCCATTTAATCACCGCAGGCCTGACTTTAGAATGTTCCTAATTAGGGTTCCAAAATAGCCTAGGCAATTTTGCTACCAACAGAAAAAAAGCAGAAAATTTTTTGATGTGGTCTTTTCTGTGACGTCAAAGGCAAGTGCGAAGGCGTCTCCAGCTTCAGCAAACACGTTGAATTTATCGGTGAGGTGTTACCGGGAAATATGTGATTGAGTTCAGACTCCCTTTTCCCAGTGCCAAGGGGTTCAGTGAGCTGCAGGGTAACCACCCTACACCCCGAAGCTGCAGTTCAAGACTCTGGAGGCCTTGAAACATGTCTGTATCTCCTATCCTCAGCTCATGTATTTTTCTACAGACCTTACTAGGTAAACAGTAATGGCTATATCTGATCAGACCGTGGGCGTTTTGTCTTGCTTTAATAATCTCCAGGGAGGGGTGCACATATCTATAATCTTGGAAGCAAGGGAGGGAGGTTTTGAATTTGGGGCTAGCTTGGGCTGCAGAGCTAGACTCTGTCTCAAAAACAAACAAAACAAAAACAAAAAAAAACCCAACTAAACAAAAGAACCAATATCAACAATAATAGTAATAGTTCCACGATGGTTATCATCTTGCTGGATAATTTCAGAAAAGGATGCTTCATCCTCAAGGTTGTCAAGGCAACCCAACTTCCAAGCTCAGAAAGGGAGAATAAGGTATTACACCTGGACCCAATGACCCAACACCTCATTCTATAGACAAGAAAAGTAAGTCTAGTTACTTTTAGTCAGAGCCAGATGGTAGACAGAGATTTACAGGCTAATTAGATCAAGGATCAAACACTGAAGGAGAACACTGTCCTCTGTCAGAGCCTGGTCAGAGAGGGCTGGTGGGAAGGGGCGGGGGTGGGGGTGGGGGCAATAACTAAACAGCCCAGACCTGTCAGACCTCCTGACAGATTAAGGTAGAGCAAGATGAGACAGAACATCTCTGTGAGTTCAAGACTACTCTGGTGCAAGTGGTGAGGTTCCAGGCTACTTAGAGTTGCACAGTGAAATACTGTCTTAAAAAGACTAGGCAGGGTCACACCAGCAGGGTCATCATACCAGCAGGGTCACACCAGAGGGGTCATCACACCAGCAGGGTCACACCAGAGGGGTCATCACACCAGCAGGGTCACACTAGTAGTGTCCATGAATCTCATGAAGGGAGGGAATACAGTTAAGCTGAGGGTCCTGTGTACCTGAGCCCAAACCACCCTGCCTTTGATGTGACCCTGCGGCAGCACTGCCCGTGAGTTCCCTCGTGTAGGCTGGGCTGTGAGGGTGCAGTACAGGAAGCTGGGGGAGGAGTCAGTCTCCTCACATAATGTGAGAGATCTACACATCGGGTGAGCCAAGTCAGGACCTGGGGGGCGGGGAGGGGACCTTCCACCTCTACTGCCGTACATAATCAGGCAAGCAAATCTGAGTTTCCCTTAGGATGCAGAAGCTAAAATACAAAGCCAATGGCTGAGAAAGGTTACAGAGGGAGGGATCTTGCCTCCAGTAGACCCTCTGGGCCAGACTCCTGCTCTCTTGCTCTCTCCTGGACTCCCAGATATCAAGAGATTGACACCTAGTCTTCAGGCAAAGGAGGCAAGCTACACAGACTTTGAGTGCTAGGATAGCATCTAAGGAAAGCAAAGAGAAAATGATGCAGATACAGGTAAAAGTCCAGGGTGATTTCCCTGCCCTAAGCACTGGAGAGGCTGAGTTCTCTCCACTGCTGACCACTACCCACACCTTAAGGCATCTTCTTGTCACCGTCTATATTCTCCTCAGAGCTACCAGCTAAGGAGGCAAAGCCTGACTCTGCTTCTCCTCTGTCCTCCCCAGCTCTTTCCAGAGTCAACCAAACACAAAGAAGCCGAACACTGGGAGCAGGTGCCCTCTGCTTCTCCAGCCCCCTCCCGGGTGGAACAGTTTGTTTACCGGAGGGTCAGGAGAACCAGAAAGACAAACCTTCTCAGGGACTTCCCAAGACCTGAGACCCCCCCCTGTGCTTTGTAAGCTTAAGAAGAGAAAGCGCTGTTATCAGCCCTGAGGTGTGGCTTATCTGCAGCGTTTGCAGCATCAAGAAGATAAAATGCCAGGCAGCAAATGCTTCCTAGAAATGTTGGTTTTGAACTTTCCACTGTGCAGAGGAAGTACCTAAAATAAAAAACTGTCCAAGTTCAACATTAAAGAGGCTCGCCCAGCTAGCCCCAGGGGCGGGAGAAGACTGGTGTCTACTGTCCTGGCTTTCCAAAATGCTCTAATCTTTTGTCAAAAGGTTTCTAAAGGCTACAGAAAAAGAAGAGAAAGAAAGAAGGGAAGGGAAAGAAGGAAGGAAAGAAGGAAAGAAGGAAGGAAGGGAGGGAGGGAGGGAAGGGAGGAAGGGAGGGAGGAAGGGAGGGAGGGAGGGAGGCAGGAGAAGAGAAAGATCACCACCCAGAATATGGCTGGTTTATTGTGCAGGAGCTTGTACTTAAGATGACTGCTTTTAGGCATCTGTATTTTGACACAAAAGCAGTAAGAAAAGGCCCAGGAGACTCAATCCCTAGGGAAAGACTGAGTTCACTGAAGACTGACCCCTACAGGAAGTTGCAGAGACTCTTGGCTTCAGGCCTTACTCATCTGCAGGACAAAGGCTTGGGAGCAATGGGAACAGTGCTCGCACAGGATTCCCCATCCTGCCCTTGTGGGAGAGAGGGACACTTCCAAGGTCAGACAGCCTTGGTGAATTCCTAGCAGAGAGCTTTGAAGAGTAGATAGTGAAGCAATTATGGGGAGCGGGTCTGGTCTCTGAGATCAGTCCTGGAGCCACAGCCCTTCCCATCCCTGGGATGGTTGACTCACCACCAAGTCTTGATGGCTTCCAGCTGTGGGGTGGCCAGGGGCTCTAGCTGATCTCTCAAAGAACACAAGGCAGAGATTTAGAATCCGTTCCAGCCAGAGACATGCTGATATCCATCTGCCTTTCTACAGCCAGTTTAAGGAAAACACCTGTTGCCCATGGGCTGAGAAGGCACACTCTAACCCAGAAAGAGGCATATTAGAAGTACTAAACTCTAACTGTAAAATAAATTCTCGGCAGCATTCAATTGGCAAACACCTAATGAGTAGCTATCATCTGCCCAGTTACACGGGAGAGGGAGAGAGTAAGGAGGTCAGAATGCAGGTCCCTACCCTGAGAAGCCAGCGGCCAGGTGGCCAAGACACATAAAAGTCATGAAACTCCCAATGTGCACTCAGTATGTAGACATCGTACGGACGTCATTTTATTTAATTCCATGAAACATCAAGTAGTATTTACTATTACCTCACTTCCAGGAGGAGAAAGCAGGTACTAAAAGGTTAAAAAGTTGAGCAAGAGAAACGTAGGAGAAAGTGGAATTTTTTACCCCAGGCAATGATCCACCTTGACTAGGGTATGAACCCCAAGAAGTCGGCAAAAAGGCAGGGGGTGGAGGAGCCACTGCCCGAGGTAGAAAACTAAATAGGGCCATTAAGGGCGCACAGAAATTTCAGGAGGGGCTGGGAAGGGTTCCTTCCACCGAGGGGTTAAAAATGGATAGAATAGCTCTCACAAATCAAGAAGGTAAATACTTCTGTGTATGCAGGCGAGCATGAAGACTAAAGAACAATCTCATGGGTGCTCCTCAGGGGTGCTCCTCAGGGGTCATCTACCTTTATTTTGAGAGAGGGTCTCTCACTGGCCAGGCACTGACCAACCAGTCTAGGGAGGACGGGGCCAGTGGGCCCAAGGGATTCACTTACTTTCAAGTCCTCAACCCTGAGATTACAAGGATTTTTATTTTTTTAAAAAAAACATGGGTTCTGGAAATCCAAGGGAGGTCTTGTGCTTGTATTTAAATAACTCAGCTATTGCTCCAGCCACCAAAATAATCTTAAAAAGATGAAAATACAATTCTGTTACTACACGGTGCCAATATAATTTCTATTCAGACGGTAACTGGGTGTGGAGTTGTGGCCTTTGCTTTTGATGAAGAGCTACGGTTGGCTGTTGTACAGTGAGCCGGTAGCCAGCACACATAGCATTTGATAGCTCCTCGACCCCAGCCTGCACAGGAACTCCATTTAACAGAGAACTTTGCTAGAGCCTGGGCTTCTAACAGCAAATAGGAAAGAGAAACTGAATACTTCACCAAACCAGTCTGGCAAGGCAGAGAGAATACTGGGAAGGAGAGGGAGGGCCTTGGGTTCCAGTAGGCAGAATTCTCAGCGGGTGGCAGGTGCTTTCCCCCAATATACTTCACAATGCCAGAAATTAGCAGTGGCTTTGTTCACTGGAATATGAAGTCCTAGGCCAAGTCCTTGAAAGATGAATTCCTCAGCAAGAAAATTAAAAAGGTTCAAAGGCCGTTCTCAACATGCGATAAGATTGGTAGTTTTAAAACACAGCCATTCTGAGGTTTATCTTTCCCCGACACACTTAATTCACGCTCCCTGAACAATGTTCTGTGAAATAAATATAATTTAATGAATCATATCCCATAAATGATTAAATGATGGGTTACACCATGAACACCGACTATTAAGTTTCAGGCACCCTCGCCAACAGAAATAATGAGCGGATTGCCTCCACTCTAAAAACAGGTGTGTTCCAAAAGGCTGTGTGAGTCTTGGTCGCCCTGAGTTCAAGGCGGATTGTCTTCCTCTACCGTCAAGAACAGACGCAGGACTGGGCAGCCAAGGTAGAACACAAAAGATTAGATATGAAGTGTGCAGAGGCCTCTCGGCTGAAGTCAAGAAGTGCAGTCTCTGGTCTGGGGGCCCCATGGGCTACAGCCCCATAATCGTTCATTACGCCTTAATCTCTAACAAGAGATGCTTGAGCAAGAGGCTGGGAAGAAGACACCAAGGCAGAGCTGTCAACAACAGCATGAGGGGCCAAGGAGCTCAGATAAAGGCGGAGCACAGGACTCGGACTCCGCCCACTCAGCCCCTGCGATGTGGAGGTGGTGCTCTTGTTACACAGATATCATGTGGAAAGTCTGGGTCATGGTTTTTGAAACGCTCCACACAGGAAGGTGTGAGCTCACTTGCTCCCATTTCCTCCTGTGGAAATACATGCAGTGAGCTCTGGTGGTTTTCTCAGGGTGACGTTACCTGGGTCCAACACATACAGCAGGGAGATAGGAACAGCCTGTGCTATCAACAAATTAACCCGCAACCCACTGAGAGAAACACTCTCTTCAATGCAAATTTTAACATACATATTACATATCTTTAGATGTTATGACATGACATAATATATAATAATCAGTTATACTTGACACATATATGGTCATGATATATATGTATATGTATACGTATGTGTGTATATATATGTGTGTCTGTACATATATATGTGTGTGTGTATGTGTGTGTGTGTGTGAAATATATTAAATACACATACAGTGACTTCTATTTGTGTATAGGAAGTCACAGTAAGGCTCCAGCAAAGCCATCCATGTCACTCTGCGTAGGGGTTGCCCGTATGCAGATCTAAAAACCAGGTCACTCAGAACCAGGGTTGTGTACTGGGAGTAAGGCGTGAGATACCCGAGCATGAAGACCCTCTGATATGCCACACTTCACCGTATCACTGATGCCTATTTCAAGTTACCCAACCCCGCCCGGACACCTCCACAACCCCCGGCTTACTGGGACTTCAAAGGCCTCCTGGGTGTCATCCAGCATCTGGATTTTGACGGTCATAAGTTTCCCTGAAGGTGTGGGCGGTGGTTTCTGTCCTCGTTCCAAGGTGCTGATCCCCGAGTTCTCTGGGGCCCCCAGACGTGATGCTGGGGTGGGCTTCTGCTCTATTTCTCCCATGATGAAAGCAGCTTATACAATATCTGCAGGAAACAATAAGAGAAAAAAAGGTATCAGAAGAAGGGTTTTTTTCTGGCAGTGTTTTCTCCTTTGAGTCTCCCCAAACTACAGGAGCTGGGAAAGGGAGGCCTCCTCGCACCTACCACACAGCAGCCTCCAGCGGCACTGTATCTACCTGAAATGTCACATTTACACATTCAAGACTTTCTGCAGGCTGTCCATTTGCATTTTTGCATACTGTATATTTTATTCTAGTTCCATGGTCAGCACTTAATTATTCACACTATAGACTCAGCTGTGTTCCTCTCTATTCCTCCGTGTCTGCAATAACCAGACTCTACTTTCCACACCTTGAAAGTCGGGTAGGAAGACAAAAAACAGGACCTGGGCTCTATCACTAAAAGCCACTAATTATGCTGTAGGGACCTGGTCACATAGTACAGAATGTGGTCATGCTAAAGGTGAGAGGGTTCTCCAGCTGACACAGAGAGAAGCACCAGGCGGGAAGCCTGCCAGGGCTTTGCTCTCCATTCCTGAAGTTCGTTTTGATGATGAGAACTTCGAGTTTCACTTCTTTCTTGCCACCCCAACCTCCAACTAGACCCCCTTCCTCAAGAAGCCACTGTGCATACTGTAACTTTCAGTAAAGGTATTTTCCTAAAGACAAACTATCCTCTTCGCTCCCATAAAGCCCAACCTTTCCTCAGGAGACCCTGCCTTTCTCCCCTCCTCCCGTAGGGTCTCAGAGAGGCCTGAACACTCTTCCTTCACCTGGAAAATTCTTGAATTGCTTTAAACATCAGTTCAAATGTCACTTCCTGGACGATGGGTACAGACCTTGGGTGCTGCTGTCTATTCTGAGCTCATGGTTTGAGCCAAAGTCACTCCATATGACTGAGCCAGCCTGTTTGCCCACCCCGACCCCCACCCCGCCCTCAATGGCACAAGGAACCCCCTAAAAAGGCCCTAATCTCAAGTATTCTTTGTACTTCAGAACCTACTGAGGCCCAAATCAGCACAAAACAGAGCTCAAGATGGCTGCTGAATGACGGACAGTCAGTAGGACAGCGACCCAATGGCTGCAGGTCCTGTGTCACCACAGCACTCCGGAATGAAATGTCAATTCAAGATATAACAGTTGGAGGGGGGGGTGTCTCCATCCCAGAAGAGGGGGAACTGAACTCTGTTTGGGTGCAAACCTTGGGAAGATGTAAGATGGCGTGGGCCTGGAAGGAAGGTTGTTGGTAAAGCACTCATCCCCAGACAGACAGGCTCATCCCCAGACAGACAGGCTCATCCCCAGACAGACAGGCTCATCCCCAGACAGACAGGCTCATCCCCAGACAGACAGGCTCATCTCCAGACAGACAGGCTCATCCCCAGACAGAAAGGCTCATCCCCAGCACTGGAGGATCCTTGGAGCTCACAGGCTAAGCATAAGCAAATCAGGGAACTGCAGGTATATATTGGAGGAGCAGCTGGAGAAGGAAAGAGGGGGAGCGGGAGAAGGGGGAGGGATGGTGGGTGGGAGGGAGGGAAAGAGGGAGGGAGAGAGGGAGGAAGAGAGGAAAAGAGGAAGAGAGAGTTGGAGGGAAGAAGAGAGGGAAGGATTGAGGGAGGGAGAAACAGAAGCAGAGAGAGGGAGGGAGGGAGGGAGAGAGAGGGAGAGATGGAAGGAGAGAGAGGGAGAGAGGGAGGGAAAGAGGGAGGGAGGGAAGAAGAGGAAGGGAGGGAAGAAGAGAGGGAAGAATTGAGGGAGAGAAGGAGAGAGGGAGGGAAGAAGAGAGAAGGGTTGAGGGAGGGAGGGACAGAAGGAGAGAGGGAAGGAGGAAGAGATGGAAGGAGAGAGAAAGGGAGAGAGGGAGGGAGGGACAGAGGAGAAAGGAAAGAGATGGCAAGTTGGAAAGAGGGTAAACTGAGGCTGAAGAGTCACAGGTGAATTTTGACAGTGGGCTATATAATCCGACTATGGAGACCCTCTGAGCGTGGCTGAGAACAGTGCATCCCTGTAGGCAGCACTGAACCACAGGACAATAATAATGACACCATAAAAACACAACTTTAGAAAAATGAGTCGGAAGATGACAAAAGTCATGGAAATAAGAGAGGGGAGGGGGAGGGAGTCCAGCTTCAAAGCAACTGTAGCAACTCGTAGATGAGGTAGTGACTTGGACTGGGACATGGAAACAGAAGTCTGCATGACACAATTAACCCAGTGTTGCACGTGGCTAGCTACTAGGAGAACAGGTGAGGTTGGAATGATGGGAAACAGGAAGTCGGGGCAAGAGGCAGGCAGAGGAACTGGGTGGGCCTGCCCCAGGCTTCCATGGAGGTGGGGATGGACACAGGCTCTGGGTGCTGAGTTTGCCTTACTGTACAAGTAAAAGTCACAGTGTGAACAGAGAGGGTGACTGCGGAATCCCTAGAGTAAAAGACTAACTTATCCCACTTAATGGAGGACAAGAAATCACGAAGAACGGAGGGTACAGAGACCAACAGTCAGCCAAGGATGGGGCATCGTAGGATCACTAGATAGCAGTCGTGGAGCTGGGGCTGCATCTGAAACAAGCGGCCCACTCCAGTTCTGGTCCTTAGGATCAGCCAGCTGGCTTATAGGCCTCGTTCTGGAAGGTTCCCTCCCCAGCTCATTTTGCTTCTTCTGTGAAGGGAAGAAGTTTCCCAGGAACTTTGTTCCTTCACAGGAAAACCCTTCATGCTCTCACGGCAGGCACGGAGCAATCCAAAGACACCAGAGCAGAACGCAGCGCCATCCACAGTTGGCACCACTGACTCCGCGTCCTGCAAGCCACCAGGACATGAGCGCATTCTAGGAACTGTCTTGTCTCTTGCTCCTCCCACCCACATCATCCCACACCAAAACGTGCAGGCTCGCTATTCATTTTTAATACACCTTGACAGGCTGGGTCCCATGACAGGGTAATGTCAGCAACAGACAGCTTTTTTGCTAGAAGATGCCCCCTCTTTCCCACACACCCACTGAAGATTAGACTCGGTTACCTGACGACTTTCTAATATCTGCCACAAATAGACATTCACCAGGCTCCTACTTGAAACCGCTTGGTTATATGATCTAGACTCTAGTGGCCCAACTTACCGTATTGAGAGATAAAACTAGACTGTTCACCTACAATTCTAAGCATGGCCTTCTGGGGAGTAGAAGACAGGACATCCATGTGTGCTTGATAGGTCAAGGTATAGGTGTTGATACTGTCACTATTGAAGTCAACTGGTCTCAAAATCCTCTCCACAAACTGTGCAAGACCACTTCTACAGATGTGTTGACATCTTGTGGTTAAAAATAATGTAATCACGTTCAAAGGAGACCACACTTGCAGTCTCGTGCATCTTCTCCATTCCCAGCTTCTTCTTCCTGTGTGTGTGTGTGTGTGTGTGTGTGTGTGTTGGTGCCAGGCAGGTAGAAAGGGAGACCTATTCTCCAACATCACTCCACACCCAACCAAGATGCTAGAGTTAGACTATGCCCTCCCATCCTCCTCAGTGCCCCAGCTTTCCACAGCTCCAGCCCTCTCAGCCATACCAGCCCTCAACCCCACCTACCAACACAGCTTTTCTGTGAGCTGACCATCTTCCTTCCCAGGAGCCTCAGCTATATGTTCACTCTCCTAGCATCTTGGTCTCTAACTCCCCATGAATCAGTGACTAACAGACCTGGTATCTTACCTTCCGTTCTCTACAGTCCTCAATGCCCTCATTCTTGTACTACTTCTGAGTTTCCCAAAACTCATTTTTTGGGAAACTGTCATTTCCCAAAGGATGTGACACTTGCTTTCTTGTGTGCTAGTGTGAACAGTTGCTGAACATAAAAAGCTCTGTTGAATTCACATATAAACCTACCCACAAGCTCCAAGTGACACAGCCTGAGCAAACTCGGGGAACATCACAAGAATGCTGGCAAGTCATAAACCGAGAACCATAACTGATGCTTGACATCTAAATGGAGGAGCACACAATCCAGCAGTGGTGCCTTCTAGGTAAACACGCCAAACCGGCCCAAAGACCAACTGTGCATCGGCATTGACCTGGGCTCTGTCAACCTCTGCCGAGCCTCAGCCCTCTGGATGGCCTAGAACAGTCAACATGAAGAACACGTCACCAATACCTTAGGCATTCTACACCTATGCAAGGAGCTTACAGAACAACTTCACTCTTCCCCTTCCTCAAAACGTTACTTCAACAGAGTAAAGGAACATAATGTGTATCTGGCGGAGAAATAATGACAGATTAGAGCTGTGGTGTCATAGTATCCCTGCTTAAAGAGTCGCCCTTGGAATTTACCCAAAAGCAGTAAGGAGCTCAACACAAAATGCACACTTCTTCCCTAAGGTGAGAAGACATCTGGGTTCCCAAGGGTGGCCTGACGCAAGTTAAGGTCAGACAGAGGAGATGTGAGCTCAGACCAATCTAAAGCCTGGTTCTCCAAGACACACAGAACAACCCTGGCTACAAACCAGCCATGACGTTCTCAGAGTGACCGGGGCAGATGTGCAGAACAGCAAACCATATGGGGGGGAACATCTGATGCACAGGCCAGGGGAAGGCAGAGTCTGCAGGATAAACATGGCTGGGCTTCACCTAAGTCTCTGTAAGGCACACCCAGAAGTCATAAGAACCCATACTTGCAGGGTAGTGCCTGTCAGTCATCCGGGTGAGACTCCAACAAATGGCTCACTGATAAAAAAAAAAAAAACAGACAAACAACCCCCTCTAACAAACAAGATGGATGTTGATAAGATGCTGTGAGAGACAAGCAAACAATGGGGCGGGGCTGTGCATACCTACAATTCCACTCTTGGGAGCCTGAAGCAAGAGCAGAAGTCTGAGGCCAGCCTAGGCTACACCAGCAAGACAGAATCTCAAAATAACAAAAAACGAAAAGCACACCGAAGGTCAGGGTATCACCAATAGCAGAAACATCACGAGCTACGGATTAAAATTTTGCCCAACATGTAACCTTAGCACCCAGGAGGCAGAGGCAGAGGGGCGCAGAGGCGGAGGGAGGGTCTGCAGCTCAAGGCAGCTCCACCTGCTAAACTTCCCAAACATAGGGCCATAAAGTCACAAAACTTGACAAAATGAACGAGTCCATAAAGAAAAGCATGTGCAGGCCCAGAAGAGACCTGGAAATAGTTCAGAAGCACTAGGGTAATAAAAAAGAGGAAAAAAATTCCCAATCCAAATCCAAAAACGTTCCCATATCCAAACTCTTTCTTTCAGACAGTGTCTTACTCGGTAACTCTGGCTGCCCTGGATCTTGCTATGTAAACCAACTGGCTACACAGAGTTCTGCCTGCCTCTGCCTCTGCCTCCCAGTGTTGGGATTAAACATGCCTGGCCAAAATCCAAAACTTTCTTGAGCACCAATATAATGTCCCAAGTGGAAAATTCCACACCTGACCCTATGTGACAGACTGAAAAAAAAAAAAAAAAAAACACTCAACATTTACATTTGGACTAGCTGCATAAGATAGAAAGACAAACAACCTTGTGTTCAGACCATAAGATCTCATTCCCAAATTTTCCAGTATCTGAAAGAATCCCAAATCTAATCCACTTGGGGTCTGGGAGAAAATGTCTCCAGCCAGCATCATGAAGATATGAGCCAAATGGAAAGTGGCTTAAAGGAGCTGGTTACTGGTGACAGTGTGGGCACTTACAGAGAAGTAGCTAAGTGTTGAAGCGGGGAAGGTTAGTCACAGAAGACAAAGAAACATAACCTGCATGCCCCTGAAGACTTGGAAAAGGGAAGCCAGTTAGAAGAGAAGGAGGAGGTAGAGGAGGAGGAAGGGGGGAGGAGGAGGAGGAGGAGGAAGAGGAGGAGGAAGGGGGGAGGAGGAGGAGGAAAGAGAAAGAATGAAAAGAAGTTGTTTAGTGCAGGATTTAGGAAAACATTCCAAAAACAAAAGATAAGTTTTCATAATTGAAAAAGCACACTGGGGAAGCAGACTGTCACCAAGTTCACTAAGGACCCAAGTTCAGTCCCCGGGACCCACTTTGCAAGGCATGCCACAGCATGTCTTTGCCGACAGTAAGCACACAACCAAATGAATACAACAGAAAGTTTTAAATCCTTTTAAAAAGCGTATCACATCCTGCTAATAAATAAACCCCTACCAAGACACTTACTTCACGGGTCTTCCAAAATGAAAAAAGGTGAAGTGTCAAAATATTCCCAAATATTTGAAGAATCAAAGTGTTAAGCCAGGGCAAAGATTCACCCAAATATAAACAGTCTGATGTGTTCAATGGGTGAGAATTCTGAGGACTATGACTTCGAGTCTTTTAAAAGAAACTACTAGAAGATAAACTTCAGGAAAACTAAAAGTCAGACAACAAAAAAAAGGCATTTATACTCTAGAGAAAGGCTAACCAACTGCAATGGCTATAAGACATCATAACTCCTACAAACATAAAAATAATAAAACTGAAAACTTGGCAGAGAAAGGAGAAACCAAACACAGTCGAAACTCCCTGTTTAAAATTGCACAGACGGTTACTAGGCATACCCACTACAGGACAGGGTTCATAGCCACGAGAATGGCTGTCATTTTTAAAGGCAATAATAAACATCATCAAGAATGTAAAGAAATGAGAACTTCCCTAAACTGCCAGTGGCTGGTGGGAATAAAAATAGTGCAGTATGAAGAACATTTTGGAAGCTTTCTAAAAGTTTGATCAAAAATTTAGCATCCAAACCATTAAAAACCCTTGCCCCAATAACTAAGAAAATTTACTTCTGGGGCATTGCCCCAAGTCAAATGGAAAATAATGAATGGACAGATGGATGGACGGATGGACAGACAGATGAGCAGATGGAAGGATGGATGGGTGGGTAGGTGGGTGGGTGGATGGATGGATGGATGGATGAATGGACAGATAGATGGATGGACATATGGATGGATGGACGGACGGACGGACGGACGGACGGACGGACGGACGGATGGATGGACAGATGGATGAATGCATGGATGGGTGGGTAGATGGATGGACGGATGGACAAACAGATGAGCGGATGGATGGATGGATGGATGGATGGGTAGATGGATGGACCCAAATGTCCTTTTGGCCTTTTGTTTCAATACAGAAACAAAAATGTGGTAGATCCACACAAGGGAACATTATTCAGCACCAAGAATATCATTGTTAACACATACGATGAAGTGTATGAACCCCTCCTCCTCAAAACATGAGTTACAACATGAAATAAGCACGCATACGTGGTTCTATTTTCCTACTAAAAGCAAAGGCTGAGAGGTTTTACACCCACATGTGCAAACACAACCACCTATCACCCTTCTTCTGGCACAGGCCTCTCTGCTGGTTACATGAGCTTCCTGCAAACAGCTAATTCACAGTCCATACTGTTGGGATAAGAATCCCAGTGGCATACAAATAATCAAAAAGTAAACCCACAGGGCAATTCTGTTCCCCAAAAAGGATGTACCGGAACCCAAAACCAGGCTAAGGAACATACTTGATCAAAATGGCCTCTGTCTTTTATCCCTGACGTAGGTGGGAGCATGACTTCTCTATGTGAAGAGACTGGCTGACTGGCACAGAGGGAGAAGACAAGATTCAGAGAATATGGGCCCTTACCAGGCTCACTGCCTTTGGTAGAAGAAAAAAAAATCTCAGAATACCAAGAAAGAGTTTATTCCTAGGATAAACACTAAAAACAGGTTGCTAGGGCAAGGATGGGGAGCAAGGGCTGACCAAAAAGGCTACGAAGAGACTGGATCTTTTTGGAACAACAGATAAGTCCTGTGGGGTAAAAACGGTCACAGAAAAGACCTTTGGATTGTACGTGAAGGTTAGAGTTAAGGGGTACAGGAATAGTGGAGTTTGGAGGTGGGGGTGTGCGTTCACCAGTTTTCTCGTCACTGTGACCCAATGCCAGACTTGAGGTAATTTCAGGGAACATTTACTTGGGCTCATGGTTTGAGGGTACAGTCCATCCCAGTAGGAAGGCATGCAGGCAGGAACAGCCCCCGGGCAATTGTGGTATCGAGTGTGTGAGACTTGCTCTTATCTAGCAGACTGGAAGAGGAAGGCGGGTCCAGCTGTAGCATTACAGGTCCACTCCTCAGTATCTAGACAGTGCTGGACACTGTAGTCAGTGCCACAACCTTCCACAACAGTAGCATTATCTAGAGACCAAGTGTTCAAATACGTAAGCCTGTGGACACAGAACCCTCCAGGAGGATAGAAAGAAAGGCTTCAGGAAGCCCGCTGCTGCATCGTGGCACCTACCTGGTGAAGGCTAACACCAGGACGACTTGAGACTAGTTCTTCATTGCACACTTTTTCAGACGTTTTAAATTCTGTGTACTAGAGGGATCTGGGGTGATGGCTCAGTGGGTAAGAATGCTTGCTACATAAGCTGGAGAACCTGAGTTTGGATCCAGGCATAGGAGCACCTGTCTGTAACCACAGCGATCCAGGCATAGGAGCACCTGTCTGTAACCACAGCGTCGAGTAGGAGATGGAGTGGGAGGTGGGGGTGGGGGGGTGGGGAGACAAAATCCAAGTAGACAAAATAACAGGCCTCAGGTTCAACCAAAAATAACAGGCCTCAAAAAAAAAAAATACGGTGTAGAGTATTGTTTCTAAACCGGAGGGTCACCTGAGACCATCAGAAAACAAAGATGTGTACGTTAGAGCTCATAATAGTAGCAAAATTACAGTTACAAAGTAGCAAAAAATAATTTTATGGTGGGGGGGGTCACCAAAACATGAGGAGTTGTACTAAAAGTCCTGCAGTATTAATAAGGTTGAAAATCACTGGTCTAGAGCAATAGAGGAAGACACTGGAGTCCCACTGGGGCCTTCACATGAACATACGTGTCACACACACACAGACACACACACACTCACACACACAGACACACACCTCACACACACACATACACACACCTCACACACTCACAGACACACAGACACACACACAGACGCACACTCATACACACATACACAGATACACACACTCACACTCACACACATACACAGACACACACCTCACACACTCACAGACACACATTCACACACACACACAAACACACACACATACACACACACACACACAGTACCCCCAGGCCAGACCAGTGAGATGGTTTATCAGGTAAACGTGCTTTGCTCACAAGCCTGACAAACTGTCTCATCCGAGGCACCCACATGGTAGAAAAGAGCTGACTCCTGAAAGCTGTCCTGCGGCCACACAAATTAATAAAAGCAATAAAAACTCATTTTTGAAAAATTATACCCCACCTATCTATTGCCCACTAGGATGTGGTAGGTAATCTTTCCTCTCCTAGTCCTGCTGAGGATTCCAGCCCTATCTAGAGCATAAATCTAACCAAATGTAATCAGTGAAAAGGGACACCTCGCCACCAACACGGGTGACAAAGAATCACCGTGTGCACAACAGTATTCCCCTTCCGGTTTTACATGTAAGCTGCTTAAAAGTACCAGCTTACAGAAAAAAAGCACCCCACATCCCAAGTTGTTACTCACAAGTGAGACCCCAGAGGACAACAGGCAGGAGTGGAGATGCTGCCGCCTGGCGTCCCTGAAACATTTCCCGATACCACACATGCAGAGTCAAGGAGTGTGCGTGTGGCATACTGTGGGGACGAAAGTCAAGTCTGTCAAACACCAGAGAGCACAAAGGACACAGCGTGTGTGAACGGTTCCCAGCTCCGTTCATCTGCTCTGCCCGTGGGAGCAGAGACTGCCAGGACAAAGACACCTTGTGTCCCTGGCCCCTGTCACCAGGCCCCAGGAGAAGGGAAGGTGGAGACAAACCAGACCTCTGCCTGCCATAGGCAGCACCAAGGGAACCACTGATAAGGGGTTCCGAGAGCTCAGCAGACGCCTTCCCAGGGGCAAAGGTTGATCGGTTGGGTTTTTTATTGTTTGTTTATTTGTTAGTTTGGGTTTTTGGTTTTTTTTTTTTTGGCAAAACAATCAGTTTTATGTCACCCACGTGGTTAAAAGGGGAGGGTGGCTCAGTCCTGCTAATAGTTCAGGGACAGGGCCATCTCTCAGATTGTGGTCTATCCCTGGGAGGGGATGAAGAGCTAAGGAAACAGCTGTAATTGGAGTCTCCAGTCTTCCTCGCTTGCCATAGAAAACACTAAATACATATAATGCCTTGCAATGTTTTAAGCCGGGCACGGGGTGCATGCCTGTACTTCTGTACTGGCTGGTCTTGTGTGTCAACTTGACACAGGCTGGAGTTGTCACAGAGAAAGGAGCTTCAGGTGAGGAAACGCCTCCATGAGATCCAGCTGTGTGGCATTTTCTCAATTAGTGACCAAGGGGGAAGGGTCCATTGTGGGTGTTGCCATCCCTGGGCTGGTAGTCTTGGGTTCTATAAGAAAACAAGCTGAGCAAGCCAGGGGAAGCAAGCCAGTAAGGAACATCCCTCCATGGCCTCTGCATCAGCTCCTGCTTCCTGACCTGCTTGAGTTCCAGTCCTGACTTCCTTTGGTGATGAACAGCAGTGTGGAAGTGTAAGCTGAATTAACCCTTTTCTCCCCAACTTGCTTCTTGGTCATGATGTTTGTGCAGGAATACAAACCCTGACTAAGACGACCTCCCACACTCAGGAGAAGCGAGTCCCACTATTCTTCAGGGTTCCGCAGCTGAGTGGAGCCCGAGCTCACCTCCTTCCTGCATTTTCTTCCCTCCCCTCAGTTCCAGCTCTCCACCTCAGCCAGGACCCCACCATCTGTGTTGTAAGAAGTCTTTGGGTATGCCGATGCAGACCCTAGCCTGGGAATCACTGGTTGTTGTTGTTGTTCTTCTGTCTTGGAACTCATTACACAACTGACAATGACCTTGAACTCCTGATCTTCCTGACTCTGTGTACCAAATACCCGCATGTGCTGTGCTGACGGGTATGTGCCACCTCCTGGGTGAGCTCGGAACCGCTCTGACGTCAGAGGTTCCAGGAGGGTCAGCCTGGGCAAGCTGTAGAAGCCCACCATCATTAACAAAGCTATACAAACTGTCCACTTACCCAGGAGCTCACCTCTCGGCCTGGGAAACTCCCACACACTGACTACGCGGTGTTTCAAATAGCCCTTGGCAAGAAAGGGGGCCGACTCCTGCCAATCAATTTTCAATTCACACTGTAACCTCTATCAACAAAGATGCTACCTTTGCTTACACTCCCACTGATCTGGGTGAGCATGTTGCCTGCGATGACAAAACGCAACTGAGAGACAAAAGCTCCTTTATCCCCATAGGAAATCAAGAAATCAGGACAGGGGAAAAATAACAATAACTCAACCTCTGATGACAGCCCGACACAGATTCTGAGTGTAAGCATTCCTTCAGCTTCCTTCAGCTTCAGAAGAAGGCCCGTATCCTAGTCTGCTTTCTACTGCAACGATCAAACACCGCGACCCAAAGCAACCTGGGGACAGAAGAGTTCATTTCATCTTACAGATTATATTGCATCCATCATGAAGGGAAGTCCGGGCAGGAATCCAAGGCAAGAACCTAGAGGCAGGGACTGTTGTAGAGACCATGGAGAAATGCTGCCTCCAAGCTTTCTCTCCAAGACACCCTCTTACATGCCACAGGACCACTGCCCAGGGGTGACAACTCCTGTAGCTGGACCCTCCCACATCAACCATTAATCAAGAAAATGCTAGTCTGATGGAGTTTTCTACAGGCCAGTCTGATGGAGGTTTCTCTTCTCAGATGACGCTATAGCTGTGTCAACTTGACAAAACTAACAAGGACAGCCAGGTTGAAAAAGATGTCAGGTGAAGGTGGACTCCTGTGATGGAGCCACTACCTGCCAGCCCAGCTCAATGTCATAAGAACTATAATCTAGACACATTTCTTATGCCCTCCTTAATCACAGTCACTGACCAAAGAAAGGGTCTCTTCCTAACTGGCACAGGTCAGTGCATCTACAGAGACAACTGCCCGATGTCCGCGGCATACTGTCACTCAATGTCACAACGATGGAGCTCATCACCATTAGCAGGCACCTGCAGCCACTGCACTTTCAACTTTGAGGGGTGGGAAACAGTGACTTCCTTATGAAGGTGGAAGAGAGAGAGGCCACAAGGAGAGGAGCAGGCACTCTGAGCCAACTGCTGGAGCCCACGCGTTTACGCTAGAGAAGGTGCAGCCCTTGAATTCTCAAGCCTCAGACAGGCTGGAGAACCGAGACCCTGAACTGGACCTTAAAAACAGGGGAACAGGGTGGATGTGGGGGTGCACTCCTGTAAGTCCAGAGCCTGAGAGGCGGTCACAGGAACGTTATGAATTGGAGGTCATCCTGGGCTCCACAGGAGATGCTATATTGGAAGATAGAAAGGGAGAAACACACATTTTTTTAAGTATCCGTGATAGCAGGTAGCCGGAGTGGGTCATACACAGATTTCTGTGTTCAACCGTCTTTATTAAGCAAGCACTGCAGATGGTCCAGATGGAAGATCCAGGTGAGCAGAGACAAGACAAGGCAAGGGGAAGGCAAGTGAGACCCACCTGGAACCGAGGGCAAAGATTCAAAATGTCCCTGCACTCTGGGTGTTCCCACCCGGCAGCCGAGAGGTGGAGGCAGAGGACAGACGCGGACACCAGCATCTTACTCTATACTAAATAATGAGACTTGTTTTTCACAGCAGTGGTTTAGGAAGACGGAACAGGCGGAAGCATTTTCCCATGCACCCTCTCTCTTCATATGGCTTCACGTCTGTTCCTATCATTCGTGAGAGTGGTACCCCTGTGACAGGTGACAGGTGGACCGATGTGGTTATTATAACTAAGGAGTGTCACTTGCCTTGGGGGGCGGGGTCTCCTGTTTATGCTACATGCTCACAGGTTTGATGACTGTACCACAAAGACACCAATGCAGTGACGTTCAGAAGACTATGCCTGAACATCTGTTCCCCGTTTATTGATCCCTCCTTCCCGAGTCTTGACCCAGACAACCACTCTCTGTCTATTGTTTTATCTTTTCCGGATTAGCATAAATCAGAATCACATAGTCCATAGCCTGTGTCAGTGTTCAACTGCTGTGAAGAGACACCATGAGTCTGAGAAGCAAAGGCATTTGATTGGGTTCTGCTTACAGTTTCAGAGGCTTAGTCCGTTATCCTCATGGTGGGAGCATGGCTTGCACACAGACAGGCATGATGGGAGCATGGCTTGCACACAGGCAGGCATGACGGGAGCATGGCTTGCACACAGGCAGGCATGACGGGAGCATGGCTTGCACACAGGAAGGCATGACGGGAGCATGGCTTGCACACAGGCAGGCATGACGGGAGCATGGCTTGCACACAGGCAGGCATGACGGGAGCATGGCTTGCACACAGGCAGGCATGACGGGAGCATGGCTTGCACACAGGCAGGCATGACGGGAGCAGGGCTTGCACACAGGCAGGCATGACGGGAGCAGGGCTTGCACACAGGCAGGCATGACGGGAGCATGGCTTGCACACAGGCAGGCATGACGGGAGCATGGCTTGCACACAGGCAGGCATGACGGGTGCATGGCTTGCACACAGGCAGGCATGACGGGAGCATGGCTTGCACACAGGCAGGCATGATGACAGAGAAGCAGCGGAGAGCTTTATATTCTCACCCTCTGGCAGCAGGCAGAGAGCCTGGCGGGGGCTTTTGAAACGTCAAAACCTTTCTCCAGTGACACACCTCCTCCAACAAGGCCACGTCTCCTAATCTTTCCCAAACTGTTCGCCTGGCACGCAAATATATGAGCCTATGGGGCCACTGTCATTCAACCTACCACAGGGCCCTTTCACCTAAGCCTCATATTTTTAAGGTGTATGTGACTGGACAGCTCCTTTCTTTACACTGCTGAGTAATACTCCACAGTATGAGCGTACCGCAGCCTGTTTCACTGTCCTTCTGCTGGAGGACATCATGGCTGCTTCCAGGTTTTGGGGTTATGTTGAGAACCTTTCCAGTCAAAGAAGTGGAAGGAAGCAAGAAAGCAGGATCAACTTGAGGTTGGCAACGACAGGTCAAGCCTCAGGGTCTTAGACATTCACTCTCAGTTCTGGCTCTGCCCAGCTCATATCTGGTTCCCAGCAGGTTATTTAACTGTCTTGTCAGGTAATTAAGCTTATCTCAGAGGCCCTAGAAGATAATGTGTCTCCTTCAGTTCGTGGGAAAATGGAAGGCTTAGTAACTAACTACATGGGTCCGGAATAAACAACAACTAAAAAAGCATTCTAGCTATTTCCTTTAATAAGCCACAAAGCAACATTTGTTACTTACATCAAGCCAACATAGTCCCGGCAGCTTTATTATTTAATAAAGAAGTATTCAGTAAAAACTTTACATACCGTTTATGATCTCTAAGACTCTCAGCTGAGGTTTCACACTCTTTAGAAAAGCATACTTAAGAAATCAATGTCAGGGTAGCTAGCTGGTACCTGCCTAGCACATGAGAAACATGTCCACCCACGTGCCACATGAAACAGACATAGTGGGCCAATGCCATCATCTCAGCACATGAGCAATGGAGGTGGGAGGAATGTAAATTCAAGGTCATCCTCAACTACATAGCAGGTTCAAGGCCAACCTCAGCTACTAAAGACACTACCTCAAAATGAATAAATAACAGAATATACAAATAAATAGAAAATTAATGCCCTAGCCGAAATGTTTCTCTATCTGTGGTCTATTCATGAAACAAGCAAAAAGCCACTTGCCTAAAGCTTGCTAAATCCACAGAATATAAATGAGAGGCCTTCCCTCCCCTCATTTAGTCTATGAAGCCATTAAGGACAGACTACTCCATTCTCTAACAACTTCACTCTTATTTGAATAACCAAGTAGACTGTATTACCATAATTCAAATGACACAATAAAACACAAGCATAAAGGGTAATGTGCCCTTCCTTTAGAATCAATGATTAATTACAATAGTGAAATGTCAAGGAAAATATATATAATAAGAAAGTCAAGCCCCTTGTGAAATAGTGAGGACATTTAAATGTCAGTCTGGTTGACACAGAAGGTATTCGATCAAACACTGTTGTCCGTGTTAAAAATTAGTGATTAGGAAAGGCACACTGTCGCTGTAACCTGCTTCAAGGGAGAAGCAGAGATTGCACTGTTCACCCACCTGAAGTCACTCTGTGAAACAGAGATCAAGGGCCTGGCAGCCTGGCTTAGCCCTGGTCACCACCATCTAGAATATTCCATAAGTTAACTTAATCTTTCTCGAGTGTGTGTGGGAGAGAGCTGTCTTAGTCAGTTAGTGAAGAGACACCATGACCACGGTAATTCGTATAAAGGAAAGCATTTCACCGGGGCTGGCTTACAGTTTCAGAGCCTTAGTCCATTATCTTTATGGTGGGAAGCATGGCGGTGTGCAGGCAGACATGGTGCTGGAGAGGGAGCTGAGAGTTCTACATCCAGATCAACCAGCAGCAGAAAGAGAGAGGTCCTGGGCCTGCCTGGAGCCTCTGAGACCGCAAAGCCCGTCCCCTATGACACACTTCCTCTAACAAGGCCACACCTCCTAGTACTGCAGTCATATGGTTTTAACTTAGCCAACACTTAGGTTGCACCGTCTACACCAAGTAAAGTCCGACATCCCTAAACCCTCACACCCTCCATTGGATGTCTCTGTGACAGATGAGGAAACCAAGGCAGCAGACATTACGACAACAACCCTGGTTGCCAAGCAACAGTCAGAGATCCAGATGGACTGAACCCAAGTGCCCAGCCTCGACCCACTGCCTGTGCAGTATGATGGCTCCGGGGACATTAGGATGACATCACACAGCCTCTCACACGAGTGTCAATCGAGCCGGTGCCATAAAACACACTAAGGAGACTGTTGTAGGAATTTCTCCTGGGGAGATTCAAACAAGTGAATGACTAAGCAAACTACAGCCCCACCAGAATCCAACCAGTGAGCTTAGTGGGTGACCCCAAAGCAGCCACGCCCACCAGAGAGTCTCACTGAAGAATAGATGAGAGCTGTGTAGATGGAGTTTCCCGCCCGCCCTTCAGTGAGATCATCCACACCCTGGCAACTCCCCAAACCATGAGACCACAGGTCACTTGGACACAACTGAATACAGCTAGGAGACAGTTTGCAGGCAGGAATGGCTGTAATCTCAGGTGAGAGACTGATGACCCTTTCCATACCCTTCTTCTATGAGGAAATGTCACCTGGAAGGTTTTGAGGGTCTCTTTGCAGTAGACCCAGCTACCATGATAAAGACGGTAATTTAGGATGTTGTGCATTCTACACACAGATACCAATGGGAGAAACCCACCAATTGTCTTTTTTTTTTTTGAGTTACTACTATGTTTGGTAAGTCATTTATGTCTAAACCAAGAGTTTTCCAAAGCACTTGAAAGCCTTTCTCACCTCCACTGGCAATATGGCAAGCAGTCTATGCTCCCAGGGTCAGGACCTCACTGAGCACCTGTTAAAAAACTTGCATTCCAGGCTGGAGAAATGGCTCAGCAGTTAAGAGTGCTGACTTCACTTCGAAGGTCCTGAGTTCAAATCCCAGCAACCACATGGTGGCTCACAACCATCTGTAATGGGATCTGACGCCCTCTCCTGGTGTGTCTGAAGACAGCTACAGTGTATTCACATACATAAAATAAATAAATCTTTAAAAAAAAAAACTTGCATTCCCCTTGGTACCTATTGGCCTTCTATGCTATTAAAATAGTGCTAGACATTAGACAATACGCAGGCAAGGTCAC
The DNA here is from genome assembly GCA_036184795.1 of Tokudaia tokunoshimensis. Lineage (NCBI taxonomy): Eukaryota > Metazoa > Chordata > Mammalia > Rodentia > Muridae > Tokudaia > Tokudaia tokunoshimensis. The sequence continues at coordinate 3,600,971 of BTHU01000011.1, forward strand.
TGTTCCTCTGGAATTCATTCCTACCTGCTTCAGGAAATGCTCAGAGACAGTAGACACTGTGCAGACAATGTCCAGAGACACCAAGACAATGCGTCCTTCCCAAAGCCGAACTTGGTGCCCACACAACACGCTACTGGGCTAGCACAGAGACAAACTGAACCTCACCCTCATCCCTGTGCCATGAAAGAGAAAGGTAGACAGGGACAGGAGAAAAGAACAAACTGGCCTCTGTGGAGACAAGCCCAGCGACCAATCCCACGTCTGTTAACAAAGCCTTTCACAGAACACTTATATACTACTTAATAGTCCAGATCTACACAGGACTCCAAGCAGGTGCTTGCAGAAGAGAATGTATCTGGGAGCATCCCTGGAAACCTAAAGTCAAAACGTGTGAAAGGAAGGTCAAAGACACTGGTCAAACGCCCAGCTGTTCCGCCCCTTCAGTAGCAGGCTTCCCTGGACAAGACCCACTGACTCTTGTCTCCAGCTTCTGAGACTTAGGAAGTAGCATCAGAGTCCAGAAAGAACCTGACATTGTATGACCTTTTCCTAGGAGATTTGGACAAATATCTACTCCTCAAGACAGACCAGAGACACAATTCTACCAAAATGCAACATGGTGAACCAGCGAGTTTATCTGGCTCACTTACAAATCGGGGTGAGGGCTTACTTTTAGGAGATTGGAGGAGCCAAAATCAGGTGCATCATTGAGAAGCCTCACACAGGATGGGTGATGACGTCCTTTAGGTACATTGATGGAGTCTTCCCTCTGTTAGCCTTCCGCATGCTATATGCCAGCATGTCCCAAAAGCCTTGAGACCACATGGTTTGGGGAGAATGACATACAGCTGGGAGGACAACTTAGGAAAGAGTCTCCAGACGTTCAGGTGGAAGACTAATGACTTCTCCCACCCACTCTTAAGATCGAACATTGACAGGCCAGATCCTAAATTGTAAATATGCACAGCTGTTCTGATGAGGATTGTGATGCGTTTTAACCTCAGAGGACAACCCCAGGCATGGTGGGAAACATGTATCAAGCACTCAGGAGGCTGAGGCAGGAGGTTTGCTTTAAGTTCAAGTAAGTTCCAGCCCAGCCTTGGCTACAAAGTAACACTCTGTAACAAACAAACACGCAAACAAAGGCACTACCACTATACAAACCACTTTACAAAACTCAATTAGGACCGTAAGTAAGGATGGGGGAAACAAATCAGCAGACGTGAATGATGAACAAGGAAAATTCATGCGCTTCCTTAAATTACACTCCTGATTTTCAAGTAACAACTTGAAATTTCAACACAAATATTTACCTACACAGCAGTCCTATGCACGTGTCACACACTCTCAGATCATGCAGAAATAGGAACACAAAACCCAAGTAACTATTTGCAAACGAGAATACCCTGTTTTAGAGAGAAGTCATCGCTTGAATAAGAATTCTTCTCCAACATAGCACTTTAATCCATTCATTGGGGATTTCTCATCAATTCTTCTCACATTCACTTCCCAGTCCTTCCCTGTCTTCACACCATCAGCAACAAAACATAAAGTCCAATTTGTGTATCATCAATGGCTTGGCCCCAAGATGAAGCTGAACCCTCCTCTCCCCCCACATCCCTCCAGAAGTTATCTGCTGTGGAGGGTAACACAGCATCCTATCACAGTTTTTAATTTTTAACAGTTCTCTCCAATTGCTTCCTGCCTAGGCTGTTAGAGTTTGGACTAGGGAGACCAGGGAGGTCCAAGGAAGGGAAGAGTTGTCTCAGAAGTCTTCCATGTCTACATTGAATGAAATTTATTTTTAAATGAAGTCACTATGAATATTTCAGTTGGGCCTGTTGACTCATGCCTATAAATTCAGCACTTGAGATGCTGAGATTTTTTAAAAGGGTTGCATCAAGTTTGAGGCCAGGCTAGGCTACATGAGTTCCACACCAGCCTAGTCTAAAGAGTGACACTCTGTCTCAAACAACAACAAAGGAAAATTTCCCACTGAAATGGTTTCCTACCAAACCCTCACTGAAGTAAACAATGTTGTTCTCCACATCAACGTCAGGACTTTAGAGAGTCCTAAAGACCACAGAGAAAATACTAAACCAAAACCAAGAGTAAGCAGAAAGTAGGCAACAGAAGAATTTATAATCTGTTACAGAAAATACGAATAGACCAAAAGGAAAGACATAAGAAAACAATTATACAATTTTCCTCTCATCTGAGTCTATGTAAATTAATACTCCTGAGAATTGTTTCAAACTTCCAAAGTTTCAGATAAACAATCTTAAAAAAAAAAAGGATTTATTCCAAACTCATTATACTTGAGCCCAAGCAGAACAAAAGTACTTTGAAAGAATGTATAAAGTCCTCCTTGACCCTTGACCCCAGTAGAGCAGAGCCCAGTACATGAGGAATGCTGAGCCCAGGCATGGGGCCAGCCTGGGCTACAATAGTTTTTTGAGTCTTGTCTCAAAAACTGAAGAGAGAGAAAAAACCAAATCCTACCAAAGCAACAGAAAACACTCAAAAGGGGCATCCGCTATGAAGGGGCTTGGACTAGGGACTTGGCACACATGGGCTGGGAGTACACGTGTACATGAACACACACATCCATGCATACACAAGTTGAAGTTTACATGGAGCCTCTTCCTCTACTGCCCTCAACTTATTCCTTGAAGATCCTTACAGTTCTATATTGATCAAGACCATTATTTTAAAAATGGCTACTCTAGCCTAAGTTTTATTCCATTAAATGTTTAAGTTGTGATTAATAATTATCCTGATCAATGCCAGCAACCAATCAATTGTAGATAATTAGCAGCTTAAGGAAGTCACAGGTAAGTGAAGAGACAAAGCTTCTACAAAGGAACCAGGACGGTCCCTCTAACCAACGATCTCAATTAATATGCAAATTTGCTGAATTGTGCACCACACATCACACGTGTGCATGCGTGCACACACACACACACACACACACACACACACACACACACGAAGACTGCTCATGGAGCATTAGGAAGCAGTAAAAAAAAAATCATTCAGCAAACACTCAGGCAGTGTGACTAAAGAATATATTAATTTCATAGTGTTTCAGAAATGAGAATGTGCTAAGGGGCTTTATTCAAATAGATCATTTTTTTAAGGACTTAGAAACGGAGGCAGTGATTACAGAACCTGGACGGCTTCATTAGGAACAAGTCGGTTTCCATGAGCCTCCATCTCTGACAGATTTCTAGGCTGGGAGAACCTGGGTATGGATGCATCTCAGAGAGCACGGAGACCGTACATGGCAGGAGCCAGATAGAGTTTGCCTCAAGAGTTTTGAAGGAAGGGCACCTTCCTAAACTCGGGTCCTCAAAAGAGCCTCCATTCTTGCACCATCAGATCTCTGACCAGCTGCTTCTCTGAAGGCTTCCACAGCAGACAGATCAAATTTTTGAATGACAAATCATGAACACAGAACGCCTGGAGGAAACGAAACAGGGATACACCAAGCACCACACAGCACATCTTTTTGTAGGCTCTGATTCCACCCACTCTGACAGGTCGCTCCAAATAAAGGAGGCAGCTGGCGCTCCCACTGGCACACACTTCTATGAGGGGAAATAAACACAGAGTCTATTTTCTTGTGACTCAGCATCCATAATTATGGGAAGACAAGAGTTAGCTGTTCATTTTACTTGTGAAAAGACTGCTGAGCTGATACACACTCACACACACACACACACACACACACACACAAACACACGCCTTCACATGTATATGCTTACTCACATACACATACATACACATACATGCAAGTGCATAAATGTATTCACACAGGCATGCACACACACACACAACACACACACCTTCACATGTATATGCTTACTCACATACACATACATACACATACATGCAAGTGCATAAATGTATTCACACAGGCATGCACACACACACGCCTTCACATGTATATGCTTACTCACATACACATACATACACATACATGCAAGTGCATAAATATATTCACACACAGGCACGCACACACACACACACCCACATGCATACAGACACAGATACATATATATGCACACAGGCATATAAATGCATGCACACACAGCCAGAGATACACATGCACATAAATGTATGCATACATGTATTCACACACATGTACCCATATGCACGCACATGTGCACGAGAGATTTGCTTCAGGGATGTTATGATGTGGAAATGTGAGCTAAACAAACCTTTTCCTCTCCAAGTTGCTTTTTGGTCATGGTGTTGCATTTGTCACAGCAATAGAAACCCAAACTAAGACACACCAAATATTTACTCCTGCACTGATGAGCCCCAAAAGCATTTTCTGGTGTTATGGGGAATGGTTCTCAACCGATGGCAAGCTCATTTCATTACCGTGACGCTTAAGGATAGTATAAATGCATCCTGGTGACCACTCATTGCTCCGTGTATGTGACAAAGTGCAACCTGCATCCAAGTCCTTGCCTCCAAAGCTTATTTCACTTGTTCAAAAATCCTCAGAAGTTGTACTTTGATGCTGAAGAATGCAGGCAGGTTATTAGAAGTCATGAGTGTCAAGGGTCCTCAAGTCCATTGAGGGAGCCCCAGCAGTATCTGAGGTTAGACCCTAGGACACGGCTGGGCATTCCTACCATGCTCTCTGCATCTAAGGTTGGACATGTGTGTCTGGCTAAGTCTGACAGCTCAGCTGGCTTTAGAAACACCTAACTGGGGAGGCACACCTGAGGACTGCCTTGGAGCATGTCTCCACAGATCGCCTGAGAGGAAGACCTACCAGAGACATGGGCCACATCACCCCACAGCAGTTCCTATCCACACAATAAGAGAGAAGCAAAGCCAGCCCTCCACAGCGCAGGGGGCTCCTTTCCTCAGCTTCCCCATCTGCCACTGCGTGAAGAGCAGCCTCCCCGACTCCCATCACGTGGAAGTTTCTCTCGAGTGCAAATGTTGCCCCAGAGGTATGAGGCTGAGCGGTCACAGACGGAGACCTGACACTGAGCTAAAGCAAACCGTCTCTGCTCCTGTGAGTGATCTGCTCACAACGATACAGAGGTAAGCAGCACTCAAGTATGAGGACCCAAGTTCCATCCTCCAGCCCAGGTAAGAAATGCTGGTGTGAGCCCATCATTCCCCAGGCTTTTCCAAACAGGTAAGCTCCAGGAACCCTGTCTCAAAATAATAATAATAATAATAATAATAATAATAATAATAATAATAATAATAAGGCAACTGAAGAAGACTCTGGGGTTATCATTGGCTTTTACACACCGTCATGTGATAAATTTTTTTTCCTAGAGAGATGCACACACTTCTCCTCACCCAGATAGAAAGTCCACAATGGATCAAAGTCCAACTGGTGAACCATTAGTTTTACTGGGCTGACTTACAGCAATGTGGATGAGGAGTTACTTCCAAGAGCAGAAATGACTCAGACAGCTGCACCACCAAAGGCCACCCCAGCAGGGGTGACAGCTCACAAAGCTGGGAACCTGGAGCATGCTGCACAGCCTGCAGGCAGCTCAACCAGCTGGGCCTCTAACAGACAACTAACTGATGGGGTCTCAGAGTCTTCTTTGCAGCTTGGCTTACCTCAGTCTTCACAGCTTAACTCTGTCTGAGAGAGACTCTTGGCTTTTATGGCTTACTCTGGCAGGGAGCGACCTAGTGAATCTGGTCAGTTTCAGGAACTTCCTGGAGCTGTTCTGAGTTATTTAACTTCCTTCATAAAGAGCTTTCCAGAAGGATGGAATGTTTCAATCTCACAGCAAACTGTTACACATCACACGCGCGCGCGCGCACACACACACACACACACACACACACACACATATCCCCTACCCCAAACACAAAGAATACCCATGTCTTTATGTTGAAAAAAGGAAAGAGCAAAAAATTATAGCTCATAGATCTAATTACCCATCACCTGACTTCTGTCAGTTTCTTATGGAGTAAGTTTGGGAGACAGAAAAAGACAGAGAGGGAAAGGTTTTGCAGCAGGAGCCTCTCAAGCCCCCTTCTCTATCTCTAGAGAACATGGACCAAGAAAAAGAGAATATTTTTCAGACTTTACTGGTGTAAAGACACTAAGACCAAGATTCCATCTTCAAAAAAAAAACAAAAACAAAAACAACACACTAACTTCCTATATTTCAACTTCTTACATCAATACAAAGAGCCTTGCAACAAAGAGGGACAATATGAAATCCGTTATCACCGAAATGACAATGGAACGCGGACGGCTTTGATCCCACCACCATTATGATCTGATCGGCTCAAAGGGAGAAGAATTAATAGGAAGCCATCACAGACTTGAAACCAAGGTCTGGGGACAAGAGGGGAGAGGACAATAATGACAGGCCAATTCTCACTAAACACATGGCACTGGAGTAAAATAAACATGTATAACACAAAAGCACAAACTCCCACCCCAGCAGCAAGGCAGGAAGCGGTTCTGAGTGGGAGCCACCCTTCATTTCTCTTAAAGTTCAGAGCTCAAATGTTGTTCCCAAAATTGTGTTTTATCCACATATGAAATCTTACCTGAGAAACTAGAAAATAAAACAGGCAAAAAGTACTTATCACACAGGTTGCCGACTCACTTTGAAATGGAAAACATACCTCTGCTGGATTTGGGAAGTCATTTTTAATAAGCAAGGAAGTATCAAATATGCTTTGTTGAATATGAATTTAATTTAAACATACATTGGGTTTGATAGGGAACTTTTCTTCCTATAATTTGCATAATCCAGTTAAGTAATTTACCATTAACTCAAATCCCTTTCCCTGCTGCTCTTTATAAATATCAGGTCTCCTAACAAAAATCCTTAATTAGTCTCCCATCATCAAAAGCAATTATTGTCTGCCTGTGACAGTGACTAACTCATGGTACAAAAAATGAGCAGGCATCCTTATGAACCGGACCTGACTAGACTGTGCAGACAAAAGGATTTAAGAATGAATGTCACACCACATTTGGGGCATATACTCTCAATCCCAGAGCTCAGGAGGCTGAGATGGGAAGGTCATGAGTTCAAAGCCAGCCCAAGTGTAACTTAACAAGTTGCAAGAGAGCCTTGGATACATAGAGAACTTATCTCAAAGACAAGAGCAAGGGGCTGAGATCTTTTTGCCAATGAAGCACCTGCCAGTCCAGCATGGGGAAGTTAGGATCCCACAACTATGTTTTAAAGGTCAGGCCCGGCAGAACCTGTCTGTCACTCCAGTGAGGGGGAGACATGCAAGCCCTAGGATTGATTCTCTAGCTAGCCAGCCTACCCAGGTAGTGACCACCAGGTTCAGTGAGAGACCTGTCAAAAATATGAAAGTGGAGAACAACAGGGGGGAACCCCAATGACACCTGTGGCTGCTACATGCACAAAACACAACATGTGTACATTATATGGGTGCACACACATACACATATACACATACATACATACATACACACATACACATACATACACACACATACATACACACACACACGTACAACTATCAAAGGCCATAAGAATATTTTAAATATTTTTCCTACATAGTTTAATGACGACTCAGTGAAAGACTCATCTTGGGAATGGAGAGACAGCTCAGTCAATAGAGAACGTGTCGTACGAAACTAGGACACAAGTTCAATCCTCAGAACCCATAACACAAAAGAAAGAGGTCTTAGCTTATGTTTGCAATCCCAGTACTGAGAAGGCACAGACAGACAGACAGACAGACAGACAGACCCCTGCGGCTTGCTAGCCAGCCAACCAAGCCCACTCAGGAGTTCCAGGCCAGGAGGAGACCCTGCCTCAAAAGCCAAAATGGATGGCTGCTAAAGAATGGTACCTGAGGCTAGCCTCTGACCTCACACACAGCTGGGCATAATGGCACACATCTTTAATTCCAGCACTTGGGAGTGGCACAGGGGCAGGCTGGTCTCTGAGTTCAAGGACTCTGTGTCTCCCGTATCTCATTACATTTTAAGACCTGGAAGAGGATGTGCACTAGACACAAAATCAACCTCAATCTCCCTCCTCTTTGACAAGCCACAGGCCTGTAAGTCAGCCAACACCCAGAAACTCAGTCACGCAGTGGGAATCTTATGTCTCTTTCCTACCCTGTGGCCAAGGTCGCTTGGAAGTTCCTAAACAAATGGAGGGTCCATTATCTGCTTGCCATCGCCCTAGAGGTCCAGCCTCAGAGATATTCTGGTTTAAGAGGCCAAGCATTCTCTCTGCCACATATAGGGAAATGTCAGTCAAAACACACCTCCAGGTCTACTTAGATTATCTTGGATAACCGGGACAGACATTCCCATTACAAGCTACAAAGACTTCTTGTAAAACCCAAGAGTCCTCTTTAGGAAGAGGGGAGCTACAAGGAACAGAAACCCCACAGTTTATCCTTCATTGTCCTCACAGGCACAGTGAGGACGCACGAGGCTCTCAGGTCAACTCAGGAGGTAGCTGGGGTTCTAGAACATTCTCCAAATTTAATCCATTTAATAAATATTTATTAAGTCTTTTTTTTTCCTCACAGTAACTGATCTAGGCCTTCAAAATGGCCTGAACTCTGTGGTGGATCACTCCCAATATGACAGGGATTTAGTCCGAAAAGACACTACCGCACCAAGGGGGTCACCCAGAGTCACTTCAGGTGGCAATGCTGTGAACCAGTGATTAACAGAGTAGATGCAGTACCAGCTGCAAGGACCTGGAGAGTCAGGCCAGCAAACTCAAACACTCCCACACATTTTCTTTTTCTCCAGTCACCAATAGTTTTCATGATCTGATTGAGTCCCTAAAGACATCCAATGTGCATAGGACACACCCAGATCGTGTGTCAAGCAGAACAGCGTGATTTAAATAAATGGAACAATATCACAACTGGTCCCAGAAATGATCTGCCTTCCAGACCCCGCCTCCAGCTCTCCACACATCTAAGCCCCTCCCCCACACTGTACCCCTCAGATCTCCAGCCCACTCACTGCTCAGCTCAACAGCAAAGATGCCGCCCAGTACTAACGTCTTTCTTATGTCATGACCTACAAACTAAATGGGTCACTTCGTCTACCTCTGAAAGCCCCTTAAGGTGACACTGAAGAATCTTTCCAGACATTTCTCCTCAGGGCATACCGCCTCCTCCTTCCTACACTTCTGCCTAGATAATTGTTCCTAAACCCTGAAAGCATGTTCTTCCATTATTTTCTAAAATGCCACATCTTTCATGGAACTTTTCCTGCTCCCTTCTACCCAAAAGCCCAGAGCATCCCACATTTCCCTTCAGGTGTTTACATAGCCCTATCTCATATCTCTATAGACCTGATAGGGCTGAATACTACACACATGGCAGTTTAGACAATCAAATCTGTTGAAAGGGTATGACCACAAAGGACAAGACTTACAGAAAGATGCTCTGTGTCTGGAAAGGGACACATCAAACCAACGCAATCATTTTCAACGCATTGCATTGGTTTCTAGGGAGGTGGGGGCAGGGGTGGGGAAGCCCATAGAAAACAGTCCAGCAATACTTTTGAAAGTTGAACGCATACTTATCATAAGAGCATCAATTGAACCTCTGGTTCCATAGCTAGTGATCATACTCATCCGAGTACACATGTGCACATTCATGATTACAGTGGCATTATTCACAGCAGCCAAGGGGTAGGAGTCACGCAAAAGCCCTTTGGCAAACAAATGGAACAACACAGTGTGGTATAGAAGGAATCTCTGAAGTCTGTTCGGAAGCTTCACCTGTCAAATAAAACCAACTGGCCTGTTGCTGAGACAGGAAATAGAAGGCGTGAGTTCCTGTAGGAAGGGAGGATCCTGGGACATAGCCAGGTATGGGAGGATTCACCCAGGAACATAGAGGAGGACAGGAGCTGGACAGAGGTAATCTGCCACGTGTCAGAACTCAGAATAATGTGATGATTAATATACAAGCTGGTTGGAGAACAGTCAAAACTTATGGCCAGGGTATTTGTAAATATAATTTGAGTCTCCAAGTCGTTATTCTGGGAGCTTGGGAACTGGAGGAAAAACCCCCACTTTTACAGATGGCACCCAATATGGGGCATGTAAGCCAAGATTAGAGCACTAGACTCAAGCTTTAGCCCAAAGTTTCTGACACCAAGAAGCCAAACACAGACTACAGTTTGGGTGAGGAAGAGACGGTTCCCTAGCAACCACACACCATCCAGAGGCCTGCCTCCAAGATTTCTCTTTCTTTCCTCTCTCCTTCTTTCTCTTTCTTATATAGGAAGAGAAGGGTTGAAAAGAAAAAAGGGGGATATAGGAATACTGTAGGAATAATAGGAATAATGGTAGATTATTGAGTCTACTCCTAAACCACCCCCCCCAAAAAAAAAAACCATTCTACAAGCTAATAATCTTAAACTGGCATGGATTTGTATTTCTGCTCACATTAGTATAGATTTTTGTATATTGATGCAAAATTAAGGTTATTTTTATTACAACATACTTATGTTTCAACTCTTGTATAAGGTACGGACCTATGCAACTCATTTAAAAATGCAAAGTTTAAGTGTCTAGTCAGATGGTCCTGAAGGAATGGATGCTGCTTTCCTGAAATGGAATCCAGAGAGAGGTCCCATCCTGCAGTAGGGAGTGTAGCCTTCATTGGCAAGTCGGGTGTTCTACTGGTGTTCTAAACACAGAACCTTAAACAGAAAAGCAAGCCTCAGTGAGAGGGAGCTTGGGAGTGAAATGACACAGGGACTACACTGCCTGCACTGTCTACACTGCCTGCCCTGCACTGCCTGCACTGCACGGCCTGCCCTGCACTGCCTGCCCTGCACTGCCTACACTGCCTGCACTGCACTGCCTGCCCTGCACTGCCTGCCCTGCACTGCCCGCACTTTCTACACTGCCTTCCCTGCACTGTCTACACTGCCTGCCCTGCACTGTCTACACTGCCTGCACTGCCTGCCCTACACTGTCTACACTGCCTGCACTGCCTGCCCTGCACTGTCTACACTGCCTGCACTGCCTGCCCTGCACTGCCTGCCCTGCACTGCCTGCCCTGCACTGTCTACACTGCCTGCCCTGCACTGCCTGCCCTGCCTGCCCTGCACTGCCTGCACTGTCTACACTGCCTGCACTGCCCTGCCTGCCCTGCACTGCCTGCACTTTCTACACTGCCTTCCCTACACTGTCTACACTGTCTACACTGCCTGCACTGCCTGCCCTGCACTGTCTACACTGCCTGCACTGCCTGCCCTGCACTGCCTGCACTGTCTACACTGCCTGCCCTGCCTGCCCTTCCCTGGCTCTACTATCCTTGTGACATTCTCTAAAAGCATGAGGCTTCTACTCAGTGACACACAAACGTGTCTGCATCAGCTTAAAAGAACCTACATCAGATTTCCAGGAATGGTTTCCAGCCATTACTTAATAAAGCTGTAATTTAAGTGTGTGTGTGTGCGTGTGTGTGTGTGTGTGTGTGTGTGTGTGTGTGTGTGTGTGTGTAAAAAAGACTGCCACCCCACTATTATTTTACTACATTTAACTTTTAACTACGACCTTGAGGGTTTTCTCCCTTCTTGGCTCTTGTTCCTATATGGTGAAATTCTGAAGAATGTGACATTGCACATATCCCTGGCTCTATGCCTAATGTTACCTAACAGGTGGCTGCCCACAATGGCTCGCAGGCAGAATGGTCACACCATGGTGGGAATCGGTAAGCAGCTAGAACCAAAATTTTGTTGTTTTTCCAAGAGAACCAGATGTTAAATCCAGTCTTCCCCATTCAACGCAGCTCATCAATACAGCCTTGAACCTTCAAAACGTTAATACAATCAATCAGTATTTCACAGGTTGAAGGCTTACGGTAGACTGTAGCAAGGTGGCTGACCGCATATGTAGTATGTGAGTTCAATCTCCAGAATGAAAAAGAAACTTTCATAAGCTCATTAATGCCCAGCTGTTACAACTACCCAAAACAAATGCAAAGAAAATTACAAAAATGAGCCAATTTCAACCCTCAGAGGCAGAGCAAGGCAGTTGGAGCCATCCTTGAAAAGGTAAGTTTCTAACAGATTCTTAGTGTCCCTCACCAGCAAGGTGTCCTGTGAGCCAGGACCCCCGCCCCTCGTGTAGTGTAGAAATCGAAGAGGGCTATGGTGCTACTTTACCTCCCCCAAGAATTCAGTGTCCAGCGCACTCCTTTGAAAGCAGCAGCAGGACTAGAATGTACTGCATGTTTTATGATCTGTGTTCACATGTCAAGAACAATTTGACAGTTACCTCATATACCTTTATGAAGTTTGCAACTTAAAAATCACTGGCCATGGGATGGGGTAGAGGGAGATGGAACTGGATCTGATTGATGGGAACGGGGTCTTCTTGGACAGCTGGTCTAGCACAAATAGGATTGTCAGGCTCATTGAGAGGCTGATGTCTTAAAAAATAAGGTGGGGAAACCATAAAGATTCCTCAAGTTGACCTCTGACCTCTACACGTGCACAGACAGCTACATGTCTCTCTCACCCACACATACTCTTACACTTATTCACACACACATATACTCTCTCACACACATAGACACTCACACACACTCTCACATACACACACTCATGCACACATACTCTCTCACTCTCACACACACTCTCACACACACACACACTCATGTACACATACTCTCACATACACACACACTCTCACACAACATTCTCTCTCCTACACACACACATACACACACACACACACACACACTCATGCACACATACTCTCTCACATACACACACACACACTCACGCACACATACTCTCACATACACACACTCACTCTCACATTCTCTCTCATACGCGCGCACACACACACACACACACACACACACACACACACACACACGGTCTTTGCATCTGCTATGGCCCCCCCTTCTCAAGTTTTTTTCTTTTTGGTTTTCTTTCTTTCCTCCTCCTCCTCCTCCTCCTCCTCTTCCTTCTTTGGTTTTTCAAGTCAGAGTTTCTTTGAGTAGCTCTGGCTGTCCTAGAACTCTCTCTGTAGACCAGGCTGGCCTCAAAGACAAAAAGATATGCCTGCCTCTGCCTCTTGGGTGCTGGGATTAAGGGTATGTATGCTACACCACCACCCAGCTCTCCTCAAGTATTTTATAAGTTAAAATTTTGGCTAAACGGCCAGAACAACAAGGATGGGTTGGCTAGTGTTATGTCAACTTGACGTAAACTAGAGTCATGGAGCACTCCATTGAGCCTCAACTAAGAAAATGCATCCATAATATCAGGCTATAGATAAGCCTGTAGAGCACTGTCTTTATCAGTGATTGATGGAGAAGGGCCCAGCCCATTATGGGTGGTACCATGCCTGGGCTGGTGGATCTGGGTCCTATAAGAAAGCAGGCTGAGCAAGCCCGGGACAGCAAGCCAGTAAGCAGCATCCCTCCACGGCCTCTGGATCAGCTTCTGCCTACAGGTTTCTACCCAGTTTGGGTTTCCACCAGTGGAGTGTGACATGGGCGTTGTAACTCAAACAAACCTTTCCTCTTCAAGTTGCTTCTGGTCATTTTGTTTCATCACAGCACGAGCAACCCTAAGACAGAGCTAAAGGACAGATGTTGTGAATGCCATTTTCATTATTTAGTGCCTGATGGGGACCAGTCCTGGAAAGAAAAGGGAAGGTAGAGGGACAGAACCACCACAGTGCCCATGCCAACCGGGTTCAGCTAGCCTGGGTCTTAATGGGATTGTCCGTGAGACACAGAAGACTTCTAAGAGCGGAAACCCGAAGGAGAATTACCCCTGTTCAGCTGAACTGCTCAAAGAAAGCGAAGAATATGAGCAGAGGTTTCAAAATTCCTGCCATGGTCTTCAGACCCATCAATGTAGCTCTTACTGGTTTCTGTGACCAGACCCTAATCCCTATAAACCCTAAACCCTAACCCTAAGCCCTCAGCTGCGTTCAAAGGTGCGTTATCACTGGGTGGGAATGCAGGCAGAGGAAGATGATAAGACAAGGTGGTAAGGAGGTGCGGAGGGGATGAAAATGGAGCATCCGTGGGCTGGTGGCTTAGTAAGAATTCAAAGTGATGACTGAGCATTCATTAATGGAGCAGGAGCAGGTCCTTTATGAAACAAGCCCCCCAAGCGAGTGGTAGGGTCTCCAAGACCAGACACGGAGTTCCAAAGATTGGAGACATTTAAAATGACTGGCAGAGCTGAAGAAATGGGCCAGAAAGAACAGCAGAAAGAAAGCCACAAACTGTACCAAGAAGGAATAGAATAAGCATCTATAAACACAGACACAAGAGGAGGAAGTGAGGGGGTCATAAATCACTCAGTTAAATAAAAGGAAATGGATCTGCAAACAATCACAGAGCTGGACTAGAAGTCTAAGGGAACAGGACACAACTCCACTCTCCGAAAAGTAAACAGCAGATAAACATATGCAAAATATTCTAAGCATATGCAAAATATTCAAAACACATGCAAAAAATATTCTAAACATATGCAAACCCCTTCAAAAAAAAAGAGATGCAAAAATATTCCAAGACCTTAAAGACTCTCGGTACAAAGCCAGGCTTACATCTACAGGTATCTCGGTGCAAGGCTCAAGCAAGTGGCATTCCCAGTCTCAAGACAGTCTATAAGGCTTTAAACTTTCAGAAGAAAGAAAGAACTAAATGGGCACATCCAATGGAAAAAGCTACTCATGTGCCAGACAGAAAAAACCGCTAGCTGGGTCTCTGCTTCCTCTTCCAGAACTACCCAATGCCAAAAAGGAATTCAAAACAACAGCTATGAAATTATGAAGGCAAGAGAGCATGAGTCAAGAACTCGGCCAAATGGACCTGGAAAGACAAGAAATGGCCAAGATCAGTTAGGAACCCCAAGAAGACAATATCCACCAGGCCCTCAATAGCAAAGTTGACAGCGAAATCCAGGCCAACCAAGAACAGATCAAATAAAATCCCAGAAATGGCAGAGTCCCAGTAAAAAGACTGGAAATGAATACAGACTATGTCCCCCAAAGGATGCAGAAATGGGGCATTGGGATAGAATACAATATTTCCCATTGTATAACTAACAATTAACTAATAAAGTTTTGGGACAAGAGCAGAAGAGAGAACACAGAGTCAATGCTTTTTTTTTATTTTAATATTTTAAAGGAGTAAGCTGGTATCTTAATTTGAAACATGAAACTTATGAGAAAGAATCATAATTTTCTAAGATATTACCTTTTCCTAGATATTTGATTTCTAAGACCCCCTCAAATCTCCCTTAAAATCAGAAATTCTTTGTCTCTTAGTTTCTCTTTTTTTTTTTTCTTTAAAGTCAATTTGATTTTTGCCTCTTTATATAAAATTACATGTGTGGTCAAAATTCATCATCTTTCAGAATTTATCTGTGGCAAGTTCCAGAAGGAGTTTAAAAATATTAACAAAACTGGACCAGTGAGGTGGGTCAATGAGTAGAGGGGCTTGCCTTGAGCTCAGGTGTGTATACATACACACACACACACACACACACACGCACACACACAAATATACAGAAACATACACACACAGATACACACACACAGATATATATACACACACACACAAACAGATTAATGTTTTCTAAAATATTAACAAAATTGCCTCTAAATGGTAGGATTTAGGATGTCTTTCTATTAATTTTCTAGCACTTTTTTTTTCCCTTTTTAAACCAGGTAACCTGAAGCCTAGGCTGGCCTTAAATTCCCTACATAGCCAAGGCTAACTTCAAGCTCTTGATCCTCCTACCTCTACCTCCTAAGTTTTAATCCTGAGGATTATAGATATGCACCACCAATCTGGATTCCTTATACTTACCAAATTGGTTTTGGTTTGTTGTTTGTTTGTTCGGGTTTGGTTTTTGTTTGTTTTCCTTTGTTAATGAAAATGTAACATTTTCATTTCTTCCCGGGTTAGTTATATTTTAACAAGGCCCCTTATCTGCTACTGAAGAAAGCAATAAAACTCACTGGTTTTATCCTCCTCTGATCCAGCCAGTAAAATCTACACTTAGACTCTTCACCCGCTGCTCCTATCATCTCATGCCGTGTAAGGGTTGAAGCCGGAGTTCAGAGAGGATAAGTTATCTGCTCCAGGTCCCTCAGCGAGGCTGTGACTCGGGCGGCCAGACTTCACAACAGGCGCTTGATGGGGAGTCTTAAGTCCACCTGGTTCACCCCGTTATCCCTGCACACCCCTCCTCCCATCTTGTTGCAGATTCTTCATGGACGGACAGACAGCCAGGTCTTCTGAATTGAATAGTTCCTTGTCCAGTGGACAGAGAAACCGATAAAGCACTTCAAAGGGGAAAGCACAATGTCGTCTTTATCACGTTTATATACGTTAATATGGACAATGTCAAGGACAGAAATAAGTAGAAGATTGCGTAAACTAACCATACACTAGAAATCACCTAATGACTGACTGAGACAATAACAATTAGAACAAGCATCACCATGACGACGTTTAGACACCCATTATGGAGAAGCAGGCATCGTGGGAAGAAGCTGAGAACCCTACCATTCATTCCTCCCAATCCGGCACTTACACTTAGGGATCCATCTCTAGTCTCTCCTGGAACTCCTTAAATGACAGTCATTAATTAAAAGGGGGCGTCCACCAACCATCGAGGCGCCGTACAAACCAAGACCGCAGATGATCTTCGGGAAGAAAGTGAACTGAAGAAAGCTTACCAACTGGGGAAAAGGCTGAAGCCTACATCATGCAAGGTGCACCGGTGAGCACAGCCCCGCCCAAGACCAGGACTTGGAAGGCTGGTCAAGGACGGCAATATCACTAAGCCGCAAGCTTGAAATGCTTACAAGGAGGAAGCAAGAGGTGTGGCTATGAAGCCCTAGTAGGTTCAACTCTAGCACTGCATATACCACACTGTTGTAATCCTAGCACACGGAGGTACTCAGGAGATTCGTAAGTTCAAGGTCATCTGTGGCTACATAAGTAGTCATTCAAGGTCACCCTGGGTTACAACAGACCCTATCTTAGAATTTAAAAGTGGGGTGGGGTGTGGCTTAAGAGGGTAGTTTTTACATATTTTTTAAATCAAAATCAAATTTTGAAATTTTTTTCAGAAAAAACAAAACATAGGGTTGGGGGGGGATGGGACTCAGGACCGAGAGATGAGCTTGTAGGCAGCAGGAGGAGATAGGAGGACATGTCACGTGACAGCATGTCCCCAATCTGTCTGGCTGATATTAACATTCATCATTAGCACGCTAACACTAACATAGACAAGAAACTCTTCGTCTCCTAAGACAAGCCCAGTTGTGATGGTTTATATATGCTTGGCCCAGGGAGTGGCCCAATATGGAGGTGTGGCCTTGTTGGAGTAGGTATGTCACTGTAGGCGTGCATGAGCTTAAGACCCTAGTCCTAGCTGCCTAGAAGTCAGTCCTCCATTAGCAGCCTTCAGATGAAGATGTAGAACTCTCAGCTCCTCCTGCATTATGCCTGCCTGAATGCCTCCATGTTCCTGCCTTGATGATAATGGACTGAACCTCTGAACCTGTAAGCCAGCCCCAATTAAATGTTGTCCTTTTAAGAGTTGCCTTGGTCATGGTGTCTATTCACAGCAATAAAACCCTAAGACACCAGTTTAAAAAAAAAAAAAAGCAGTGAGCGGCTAAAGAGCCAATCAAATGAAGCCACCCAGACTCCGTGCCCCTAGTACCTGCTGCAGCATGAACTGCCCCACCTGACTAACTCTAATAAACTTATCACCCATAGTGCAGGTTTCAATGTAAAGTGGGGTAGTGTCCCCAGGTGCCACACAACTTTGTTCACCGTGCCTCAGTTTCCCCATGTGCAGTACTATCGATATCTCATCTAGTTTAGGGAGAAATCAATTAACAAATTTAAAACACCATGTGCCAAGTACACTGGCCCTTGTGACTCACTGTCAACCAAGAATAAAATGGCGGCCCGAGTGGAGAGGGATTGAGCGTCCCATACAAGGGAGCTGTTCGTGCTGGCCTCGCACACTGAGAGCTCTCTCCGGGAACTGTCTTTGCCAAGAGCCATCTTTGCTAACGCTAACTTAACAAAGCTGAGTACAATGGCTTGCTGGGCCCTACACCAATCTCATGTTCTGTTGGTTCTGTCACAGGACTATTCTATTCACTATGGCCATCCAAAAGCATTTGGAATGTACACAAAAGAAAAGACACAAAACTTGCAGACAGACATTCAAAAATACAAATTCTAAGCCTCTGCTCTATAGGGTTCTCCTTACAACTCTCGGTGGAGTGCCCTCACGATCCTACGGGTACATTTTAAACACTTGACCTGCCCTGAACAGACACCGTCAGCTTCATTATCCAGACCTCAGAGATAACAAACAACCTTTGAAAACATTCTGACAAAATGCTATCATATGGCTAGAGAAACAAACAGGTGTCTCTGTCTGTCTGTCTGTCTGTCTCTCCCTCTCTCTCTCTCTCTGTGTGTGTGTGTGTGTGAGAGAGAGAGAGAATGTACTCTCAAACACTTGCATGTGTGTGCAAGTGCACATAAAGAAAGCTCAGTTTCAGGTATTGTTTCTCAAGCTCTGTCCTACCGTCCAGCTTGGTATTTTGCGACAGGGTCTCTCATGGGCCAAGAATTTGCCATGTAGGTGAGACAAGGAGCCAGTAAGCCCCAAGGATCCCCCTCTTCCTCCCCACCCATTTCTACCTTCCCAGCACTGGAATGCAAGCCACCATGCCTGGCTTTGTTCTGTTTTGGGGGTTTGTTGTTGTTGTTGTTTTGGGGTTTTGTTTTGGCTTTGGTACCATAGGTCCGGGGAACGGCGCTTATGTCTTCAAGCTTGTATAGCCAGCTCTTAACCGGTAGCTACCTGAACGTTCAAAATCTAAAACGTTCTGAGCTGGGAAAGAAAAGGAGGAATCCTAGTGGGGTGCTGGGCACCTGCAGTCCCAACCCTTGGGAGGGAAGCAGCGTTTGCAGCCAGCCTGGGCTACATGAGAACTCATCTTGACAGGACGAGGAGGAGACGAAGGGAGAAGAAGAAAGCCAGGACTCCAGGAACGTCCCCTCACCTCACTCTGAGGTCCTTGAGTCCCTCACAGCCCTTGCTTAAACAGCCATGAGCAAGAGGGATACACAACCCACATCACTTGAGCTCTGGAGAGAAACCCGGGGCGTGGGAGCAGTGGGTCTCTGGTTAACTCTTGTTACTGGTGCTCTATCCTGTCTGCATCCAGGTCCCTGTCGCCAGTCTCCACCTTCCCCACTCCACACTCATCACCTGTGCAAAAGAAACAGCGTGCTAAGCCCCCACCCCCACCCCACCCCCGCCCCTCAGAGCACAAGAACCACACTTAAATCTAAGCAAAACTGTGGGGTGTTGGGGAGCTGGCCTCTGAAGGCACTCACTACCTTATCTCTGGCTCAGGACAGGTGGTGGGTATCTTTCTGCTTCTGGGCCTCACTACTTGATAAGACTGGCTGGCCAAAAAGTTCCAGGGCTCTGTACCCCAGCACCAGGGGCTGTACATGGCCACGCTCAGCTCTTATGTGTGTGTGTGGAAATCTGAGGTCTGCGTGCTAGCACCGCGCATGCTTTACCCATAGCCATCTCCCCAGCCTCCCAAAACGCTGCTTTGGTACTTTCCTTAGGCCCTTAACTACATCTTAAGAACACCTCAGAGCTTTCATTCCAGGATCACAAACTATGCAGCACACAAAAACTAAAACCGAGAGACGTGTTTTTGTTGGTTTTTTTTCTCCTGAATGATCATCGATAGCCTACGAATATTCCAAATGCTTCAGGAGCAATTTTGCCAAGTATCACCTGAAATTTCAGCAAGAGGAGGAACAATGTACTGCCTTTTTTATGGCCGCCAACTGCCCATAAAAATCCTTCCTTTGCTTTGCAGTGCAGGGACAGAACTCTCAAGAACAAATGACCTAATTAAGCCTGCACTGTCCAAGCTGAGAGACACATTAACAGGCTGCTGAGTGTGAAGAGGGGAGGTGCTGCGCCTGGGGCTGTGCGTGGGGTTGCCCGAGGGGCTGAGCGTGGAGCTGTACGAGGGGCTGAAACAGGGGCTGCACGTGGGGCTGCACATGGGGGCTGTGCGTGGGGCTGCGTGTGTGGGGGTGCAGGAGGGGCTGCACATGGGGGCTGTGCGTGGGGCTGCGTGTGGGGGGTGCAGGAGGGGCTGCACATGGGGGCTGTGCGTGGGGCTGCACGTGGGGGCTGCGCACGGGGGTTGCGGGAGGGGCTGCCCCTGCCTTGGGTTCGCTGGGCTTTCTCTGAACGTGCAGATCAACACTGGGGCTGACCCAGGGAGACTGGCAGACATCCCTAAACCACTTTTATTTAGGACAACCAGAATGCAAACACATACTCTTATCTCCTGCATTTTTCAAAATGTGCTTGTGCAGCATTACGAAGGCATCTTTTGGCACACCGTACAGGTCTGCGTTAGCGGTTGGGTTCCTGCCAGCATGATACAATAGTGTGGATCTGTCGGCTCGCATCCCAGCTTTCAGAAATGTGCTAAATTATCCCATACTCTCTTTGGGCTCCAGACCTCCACCCTAACGGATCCACACAGATGTTCAAGGAGAAAGCTTCTCTTCCCACCCCCTTGAAATGCATGTTAAGGGCCTGGCAAAATCCCGTACACAGAAATGCACAAGTCAGCACTGTCTTGCAAAGCCCATGATGAGCTCACTTCCTCCTCTCTCCAGCTCCTCCACTTACAAAATGCAAGCTTGCCCAGGGTCTCCATACAGGAAAGCCAGGCGGACAGGTTACAGGCTCACCAGTAATTGTTGTCTATTCCTTCTTGTGATGCCACAAGGCATACTGTTGTCTCCACAGCTGCTGTGAGCTGTTTTGGGGGTAGCTCTGTGATTCTTAGTCTTTGCCTTATAAACTTTGGGAAGGTGAAGTTATAGGGGAAATTCCAAGGCCTGGAGACCCGAAACCCAGAACCGCTCAGTTGCCTGTCCTAGCTCAGCCAGCCCCGCCTCCATTCCTACTCCCACGGCATTCCACTTTCAGATCTAGACTGACTGACCCTCCTACCAGCTTCTCCTTCCTCCCAGCACTTCTAGTGCAACCGCACCAGCTCCTGTAAGCAGCAGACACAATCCACTTCATTCAAGGTTAATCAGAACTGGAACTCTCCAGCTGTTCCCCTCCTGCACAGCCAACAGCAAGGGGAGATTGGCAGGATTTCCATGGCCTGAACCCCACAGGGAACATCTTCTCTTTGTCCCACCCAGAAGAAACCTCACACACTGACTGAGGCTGGCTAACACCCACAGAAGGAGTGAGAACAGCTGCAGAGAAAAGAAGCAGAAAGATGGGATCCAGTAGGAACCAGACACAGGCAGGATAGAGGTGCGTTTCAATGGTGGTCTCGAACATGTCACCCACATGAAATATTGTTTCAAAGATGTAGGGGGCGGGGCGGAGCATGGCGTGAAGCAGAGCGCATCAATACTTCTGAGGGAATCTATCAACACTTGCAATATCTGCATAGATTTTTAATTAATCAGTTTGATGATATGCTACGGTTCTTATAATAAACTTTCAAGTTGTCCTACCTTAGACCTTCATAAAATAAGATGAGCTTCCAACTAAACCTGACAGATTAACATCACGGCTATATCATTTCTACCACCAAAACTATTAAAAGACAGTGGGTTTTTGTTGTTTGCTTTGTTTGTTTGAAAGGACAAGGAGGGAGAAGTAGAGAGAAGGGCAGAGCAGAGAGTGCAGGGACCTTTGATAGGGATGTCAAAGGTGGATTTGTATCCTAAGTGGTGCTCAGATGGCCCCTCTCGGAGCCCTGTAGTTCATCCTGGTGCAGACATGAAGTACTCTGGCTCACTAAAAGGCTGAGTACATCCCAGAGCTCTCCCAGAGCTGCTTACCCTCAAAAAGAGGTTTATTATCAAAAAATTGTACCAGAGAGATCAAAGGCTCACAGACACCAGACACAAGAAGAAAGAATGTGGGGTTTTAGGCTGAAAGGGAAGTGGGGGGCACGGAATGACAGGAATTAGGAAGAACATACTCACGACACCACAGCCCCTCCTCTACCCTGCTTCTAGAAACACGTGAAGCTTGTCCGGGTTTACCCCAGGCGGGGCTGTGGGAATCACTCTCTATGCACGCACAGCCTCACATCTAAGTTTCTTGTGACAGGACAACCAATGGGAGTGTCTTTTTTTTTTTTTTTTTTAAATTTTCGAGACAGGGTTTCTCTGTATAGTCCTGGCTGCCCTGGAACTCACTCTGTAAACCCAACTGGTCTCGAACTCAGAAATTCACCTGTCTCTGCCTCCCAAGTGCTGGGATTAGAGGCATGCACCACCACTGCCCAGCTAATGGGAGTGTCTTAGTCAGGGTTTCTATTCCTGCATAAACATCAAGACCAAGAAGCAAGTTGGGAAGGAAAGGGTTTATTGAGCTTATACTTCCACACTGCTAGGAGGTCAGGACTGGAACTCAAGCAGGTCAGGAAGCAGATGCTGATACAGAGGCCATGGAGGGATGGTTCTTACTGACTTGCTTCCCCTGGCTTGCTCAGCTTGCTTTCATATAGAACCCAAGACTACCAGCCCAGGGATGGCACCATCCACAAGGGGCCCTCCCCCCTTGATCACTAATTGAGAAAATGCCCCACAGCTGGATCTCATGGAGGCATTTCCCCAACTGCAGCTCCTTTCTCTGTGATAACTCCAGCCTGTATCAACACAGAACCAGCCAGTACAGGGTGGCTCCCCCATCATTTTGGGGGGACCGGAGCAGGGGTGGGGGCAGCTTCCATGCACGTCTCAATCTGATTTTGACAGCTCTACACACCTACCTCTGACAGACAGCTAGGAATCACATTCGCATGCTACATGTTTTACAAGAAAGCATGGAAGATAAGAGTCAGAACCAAAAAACGGGGCGGAGGCACCCCACAACAGAGACAAGGTAAGGGACAGGAAGTGCTTAATACAGACTACCCACAGAGAGGATGAGAGTTTGCAACATATCAGAAAGCGACGGAACAGTCAGCCTCTCCTAAGGACAGCTCCTTTTATTGCTACAGTTCGTTCAAACATCAAAGAAACCAGAGGGGGAAATCAAAGTAAAGTTTGGTAGATGAAATGTTAAAAAAAAAAAAAAAGAAAAAAAGGACCTGCTAAATCAAATAATAAAAATTAGAGGGGAAATTAAACAAATCAGTTGAAAATTTGACTGGTTTGTTGAAATTACTTAGGAAGAAAATACACAGAAAAAAAATCAAACACATATTCATCCACTTAACCACAACTGCAACAAAATACTTGAGAAAATGCATTTATAAAGAAAAAAAGATTTATTAAGCTCATGTTTCTGGAGATTTCCATCCCAAGATTAGGCAATCTCTGACAAAACAGAAGAACAACCACTTATATCCCAGAAAATGGAGAAGAACTGAGCCGGGGTCTCAGGGTCCCCTTCGAGGGACTGCTGCTAAAGCTTCAAGAGCTCCCATTAGGCTCTGCCTTCTAAGGGCTCCACTATCTGCAGAGTCACCCTGAGTAACTGACTAAGCCTTTAATGGACAGTGGGATTGGGGGGGGATACTTCTCTTACAACAGCATCAAAAAATTCTATCATATTTAATGTGTGTGTGTGCGCGCGCGCGCGTGCGCACACATGTGCATGCATATGCCTCCCATGTAGAGGCCAGAGGGTAATTTGCAGAAGTTGGTTCTAGTGGATCATGGAGACTAAACTCAGGGCTAGACAACAAATGCCTTTACCCACTGAATCATCTTGCCAGCACCACTCCCCAAAATGTTAATTAATCACTGCTAGGAAAAATTTAAGTTTTCAAGAGCAGTGTCCATACAGTCTCAAAGACATGAACTCAAAACTGGCTCAGCAAAAGCCTGCAGAGAACCACTCTGTAAAGGTGACGTGTTGACAGAACCCTCCCTGCCTGCTGTGTCCCACACAGGGAACCTGGACATTTTATCTTCTTCAGTGGACTTCTGTGTGTCGTCCAGTCCCAGATATCCACAATTTGCCACTCTACACACCAAGAAGGGGTTTCTTCATCACAGGAAAATGCAGAAATCCAAGGCTGGAAGAGACAGATGTCAGAGGCTACAAGCAAGGGAATCCCCACTGTAAGTCAGGGAGATCGCTATTCCTATCCCTGGCCAGGACGACAAGGCCACTCAGCTCCATCTGGAGAAGTTCAGATGACCTCAGAGCCAGGATAAAACTGACCATTGGAGGACCTGAATAGCACTAAGTAGGGATTTGTGCAGGGAGCCCGAGCTTTGCAACAAGTTAGCCCAGTGCTCCCAAACTGAGGAAGGACAAGCAAGGCAGATATCGACTCTGGGCAAACCAACTTGGGCAACATGGAGATTAGTCACAGTGCACACACAGGCCACGTGGTCAGTAGCCACGGCAGAGCTTGTAGGGGCAGTGTGGCAATCTGACTGGCAGCCCTTTATCGCGGAGGGGTGCACATCGTCTCGAGCCGTCGTCATTGAAAGGAAAGCCAGACCCCAGTTCCACGTTTGAACAGACATAAACTTTAAACAACAAGCCATAAAGCTCCAGAAGTCGTGAGTTCCTTTTAAAACGTCCTCAAACTGCAGACGATCTCTCCAACCCTCCAAACCTGGCTTAAATCCTGGCCTCCACACAGAAAAGCTGGATGAGACAGAGCCAAGGGCCCGCGGCAGCCGCGAAGGCTGGGATGCACGAGGCGGATGGCGGGCGGGCAGGCAGGCGGGCGTTCTTCATATGCAAAGAACTCCTAAATTTATACAAGAACAAATATAACTTAACAGGAAAATGAGCCAAGGATGAGTGGATTTTTAAAAATCCCAATGGCTGTATACGACTGACAATACAATTCCAACTAATGAGGAGAAAGTTCAAATTGGCAGTTGGGGAGGTGAAACAGGAGGAGGAGGAGGCACCTCATCCTTGTAGTCCACTACAAGGACAGGATGGTTGGTATATGTTTGATCCAGGGAGTGGCACTATTAGAAGGTGTGGCCCTGCTGGAGTGGGTGTGGCCTTGGAGTAGTTGTGTCACTGTGGGGGTGGGCTATAAGATACTCATCCTAGCTTCCTGGAAGCCAGTCTTCTTCTGCCAGTCATCTTCAGAACAAGATACAGAACTCTCAGAATCTCCTGTGAACAGTGTCCCACCTGGATGCTGCCATGTTCCTGCCTTGACGATAATGGACTGAACCTCCGACTCTGTAAGCCAACCCCAATTAAATGTTGTCCTTATAAGAGTTGCCTTGATCATAGTGTCTCTTCACAGCAGTAAAACCCTACCTAAGACAAGGCAAACCTGGGATAAAGGAGACATTACCTATCAATTACTCACTCACTCACTCAATCAATCAATCAATAAGAATTAAGAAAGTAACCAAAAAAAGACATCTTCCAAGTGCAGTGGCTCATACCTGTCATCTCAGCACTGGGAAAGCTACAACAGGAGAATTGCTGTCAGTTCATGGCTTGCCTGGACCTAGAGAGAGTTCTAGGACCTTCTGGGCTACACTGTGAGACTTACTCCAAAGGAAAGATGAGGGGAAAGAGGAGGAGACTGGCTCTGATTGGTCAGATTCAAAAAGGCGAAGACATCTCACAGAATCACGGGGTCTGGGGAGAGGAGAGGTAGCACTTGTTAGTGAGGACAGCAACGCAGTCACTTCAAGCTTACAATGGACCCAGTTCCCATCTGAGCCTGTGTTTCCCTGTAGAGATGGACCTTGGGTAAGTTACTTCCTCTTCTGCTGCGCCATCTGCACAGCTGCGGCGACCCCAGAGGGGTACTGAGCATTAATAAACAACTAACGCTTTGTAAAGCCTCATAAAACCATCCCTAGCACAGGGAGCATTGCCTTCCAGTCAGAAAAACAAATACACAAGAGCATCAACTCCAGGGACTAAGGCAGCAATATCTGGATCCAAGGAGACCCTTAGGGAGGGCATAGTCATGCACGCTTTTAATTATAGCACTCTGAGGGCAGATCTGAGTATAAAGCTAGCCTAATCTATAGAGAGAGACCCTGTCTTAAAAAAAAAAAAAAGCAAACCTCAAAGTGGGAAGGGGGGCTGCTTGCTGTAGCTATCTCATGGGTGTGGGTGTCATAACAGACTGTCTCTCAAGATCTACATCCTCTTGGCTCCCAGGATGAGTTTCTCTAACGTAGACACAGGAATTTTTGTCTTCTCCCCCTCCGCCATCAACACAGATTTAATTACCTTTATTACAACCAGAGACTTGGACTGGGGAGATGGCTCAGTTGGTGAAGTCCTCACCAAGTAGACACAAGGCCCTGAGTTCATATCCACGGCACTTGTGTAAAAAGTGCCACATACTAATTAATAATCCTAGTGTTGGGAAAGTGGAGGCAGGAGGACCTCTGGAGCTCACCGGCTAGTCAGTCTGACTGAAACACTGAGCTGCAGTTCCAGTGAGAGGAGCTGTCAAAAACATAAAGTGAAGAACAACAGACAGTACTCTGACCTCTACCTGCATCTGCACATACATGCATGCACAGAGACACACATGTATACACATGCATGTGCACACGGGGGTGAGTGCATACACACATGCACACACATATACACATACACACACATACACACACACATATATACATATACATACACACATATATACACACATACACATATACACACATATACACATACATACACACATACAAACATACACACATATACACATACACACATTTACACACACATATACATACATACACACACATATATACACATATACATACATACACACACACATATACATACACACACATATACACACACACACACACACACACACACACCCCAAGCCCTGCTGGATCCCAATCTCCCAGCGCCACATGTTGTCTTCGCAGTCACACCTCTAGGACACGGTTCCCTTTCTCCATTCTATCTTCAGACTGAGAATCCTGCCACCTTCCTTTCCCTCTGAATGTCCGGGTTGGCTTGTGAGAAGCTGCTCACAGCATCCTGGAGGTGAAGTGCCAGCCCTGGCCTGCCCTTGTACAAAGCAGCAAACGGTCTGGAGCGTACAGTGGCTTCCTGATCGGGTGGCCTGTACAAGACAGAAGTCCAGAAGCACTTGTATATGGCCAATGGTTGTTTGCTAGATTCTGCCTGAAATATGACTAAGAAAAGTATTTTTACTAAGCTGGATACAATTTGGCTTGGGGAGGGGGAAAAAACCCCGCAACAGACCCTTTGACTACTGACCTCACTTCTGGGGCTTCCCACCGCAGACATTTTCAGAATATCAAGGATATTGATGCAGCTTTGTCCTTAACAGCTGACAATTCCAGACAACAGAACTGTTAACATTAACAGACATCTACCTATCATTTAATGGTGTCCTTCTTTTACATGCTCATACAAAGAAAAGAGAGGTTTAGAAGGCGGCTCTGTAGTAGAGAGGTCCTAATCGTTCATCCCCAGCACAGTAAAAAAACAAACAAACAAAACCCCCCAAAACCTGAGGAATAGGGGGAGGGGGATCTGAAAACTGTAAGCCTGAAGTCCTGAGCTTCAACCCCCGCATCCTGCAGTTATATCCCTAGCACTGACAAAGTAGAGACTACAGGATCTCTGGGTCTTTCTCAACAGCCAGGCTAGCCAAACCATGCTCTCCATAGTCAGTGAGAAACCAGTTCTAAAGGAAAGCTAGAAGGTGACAGAGGAAGACACCCAACAGTGACCTCTGGTCTCCACATACACACACACACACACACACACACACACACACAGAGTGTGTCACATACAAACAAAATTATCACAAAAAAAACCTTAAATCTGTATTCTAGAACATGAAACAATTTCCTGAGCATATAGAAGACAGCAAGATCCAATGTAAAAGTAGGTTGAGCAATCAACTGTGTTAACATTTTTTGTGTGATCCACTTCTGGATAGATATTTTTGATGTTTTACGATTACTCTGTTTATGGTATGTGGGGTGTGGGGTGTGTGTGTGTGTGTGTGTGTGTGTGTGTGTGTGTGTGTGTGTTTGCAACTGTGGCAGTCAGAGGATAACTTGTAGGAATCAGTTTTCTCCTTCTTCCATGCAGGCCCCAGGAACTATACTCAGGCCATCAGACTTGGCAGCTCTGATGCCAGTCCTAGAAGGATAGTTTTGGAAGATGGGTGAGCACCACATTCAGCGCTACTGGGCTTGTCTTCATGGGTTAAGAATGGCAAACGCTGCACGCTTGGGAAGACCCGTCCTTTCTCAAGTCAACTCACCAGGCGCATCTTTACTTTCATCAAATCTTTTCTCCATGGCACCATGAACATGGTTTTTCTTCTCAAAAATGTTTTATTTCCTTGTGACTGGGGTGGTGAAGACCAGAGCTCGAATCCCAGAATGCTCAAAAAGCAGACACATGGAATCTATAATCCCTGAGTTCCTGCAGCAGGCAGGAGGTGGGGATAGGGAACCCCTGAAAGCTTGTGGGCTGGCTAGCATGACATACAGTGTTAAAATCAAGAGACTCTCTCTCAAACAAGGAGAAGGTGAAGACTAACATGCAGGCTGTTACCTGACCTTCCACACACTCAGCAAATACACACACACACACACACACTCACACGCTCACTCACACACAGTCACACTCACATTCTCACACTCACTCACACTCACTCATACACTCACACTCACTCATACTCACATTCTCACACTCACTCACACACACTCACTCTCTTACACTCACACTCACACATACACATGCACACTTACACACACACATTCACACACATTCACACACACTCACATACACACATTCACACACTCACACTCACACACACAATGTATGCCAAATTATACAACTGCAAAACTTTAAAGAGAAACTCAAAAACAAACCCCAAAACTAATACCTTCAAGGATACTAAGTTTCTAATACTTTCAAGATCCAGGGCAGCAAGGAAGCAATAACACTAGGGACAATTCTGACAAGCCCCTGGCCCAGACCGTAGTAGCTCTAGACTCCTTCCTCTCAGACAAATGGTCAGATCGCAGAGAAAGGACATAAAAGTGGTAGGGGGAGCTTGTCTCCTATTAAACAAAAATCTAAGTTCTCTAAAAGACCAATAAAGCTTTCAGAGAGTCCACACAGCAGGAGGTCGGACAAAGGGAAGGGGCACAGATGCAGTCCTTTGTTGTTTAATCAAATACAAAGTACTAGTCTTAAACCTCCAGATTTATTCAAGGATAATCACATCTTTTCTTGCACACATCTGCAGAAGGCATCCAGACTCCCCAATCTTTCCATCTAGAAAAGAAATGCTCCCAACTCCTCTCCCCCAAATGAGTCCCAGAAACACTGCCCCACGCCTGCCAGGCAGACAGAGTCCAGGTGCCCAACTACCCTCCATGTGGCTCCAACAAACTTTTCTGTCTGGCCAGCCAATTGGCACACAAACACACACGCACACGCACACACGCATGCACATGCACACGCATTCACCGATTCCCTGAGCTCTCTGGCCCTCCTGCCTACCTATTAATTTCAATGTTCTGAGGTTTCCATTCCCTACCTGGGTACCTATGGGGGCTTCTGCAACAGAATGACTCATGAAGGTAGCCCACAATCTGGCAATTTACTCTGAATTAAGCCAAAGCCCATAATCACTGGTATTTAGAGAGGTCACGCTAAGTTTAATTTCTAAGTCACTAATGTATGATATCATAGGACCAAACAAGCATTTTCTTCTTCTCGGGTCTGAAAGGGTATTTGTTTTTAAGCTCTTGAAGATCTCACAGCTTGCAAGGGTATTGCTAAAGTCCTCCTGACTTTGCCAGAGACCAACCTGGGCTCTGCCATTGAAACACGTCAGAAGTGTACACACACACACACACACACACACACACACACACACACACGGAAGGTTGAGAATATGAACAAACGTAGATCTGCCACCAGGCGAGACTCCACATCCCAGGTTTTCATAAGTTGAGGCCAAGCAGCTAGGAGATCAGCTCAGGTCTGAGAGATTTAGGGATCTTTTTCCTTCTAATGCACAAAAGGCAGTATACTGTCTCATATCGTAGAACACAGGAGAGACACTTGCTGACATCCCTGAGAGAGCAGTCCCCGAGCCCGACGCTGCCCGCCCACTCCCACCCTCACCCACTGACGAGCAGGCAGGGCCCCGAGGGAGCGTTAACTGCAGAGGCTCGGCCCTGACCTAGGCAAGCGTTCACATTCAAGACTGGCTGGAAAAACTTCCCTGCTCCAGCTCTAACAGCCGAGAAGGCAGAATGATCTAACAGAAAGTGAATCCCAACCCCCACCCACTACCAAAAGCCAAGGGGGGAAAAAAAAGTCAGGGATAAAAGAGATGGGCGGGGCCAAACCCTCCAAGGCCCTAAGCGCTTCTAAACTCACCCTGGGAATCTCCACAGGATAATCACCACAAAGCAAGTCACCCTCCCCATCTCATGAACACAGCCAAATTCCTCTGAGTAAAGGTCAACAGGAAATGACCTGAAGAGACCTTTGACCTTAATCGTGTTGGTTTAAGGATTACTGAAGCAAGATTATTGGGGGAAAGAAAACCACGAATCGTATGTAGACTAGATTATAACTGAAAAAGGATACACTGTTAAAAAAAAGTTTTTTAATTAAGGAGAGTGCAGGATGTTTATAAGAAGGAGGTGGAGGGCAGATATGGGAACTAACTTCTGCTCCATTTCACTGCTGAATTTAAAGCTTCTCATAAAAAAAAAACAAAGACACCATCTATTTTTAAAACTTTACGGAAAGAAAGTTAAATAAGGCAGTCAGGAAGGAGAACTTGTGAGAGTATCACATCTTGCCTGATGGCTTCATTTTTTTTTTTTAGACGTTTTCACAGTGGCTTTTATTGGTTTTGCATTTAAAAAGAAATAACTGAGACTGGTATGGTAACACATACCTGCAATCCCGGCCACTTAGGAAACCAAGGCAGGAGGATGGCACAGTTGAGGCCAGCCCAGGCTACATAGAGAGACCCTATCCTCAGAACAACAGACCCAGGTGTGGTGACACAAGGGTGTGTCATCTTAGCACTTGGGAGCTGGAGGCAGGAGAATCAGGACTTGGAGGCCAGCCTAGACTGCATGCACCTTCGTCAAGTGAGGTAAGAAGCACATGCTGGGAAACTTCAATGAAGCCCCATTCTGACCTCCTACCACAGACCAGGAGCTCATCCCTCAGCTCTAGATCCCACCATGCTCTTACTTAAGGAGACACTGTGTGACTTGGGAATTACCGTTCTGAATGTACCTGAGCCCTCGGGATTCAGGCTTAGGAATCACGCTCCACCTCAGAAGCCAGTGCATACCACTTCACGGAAGGAAACACCCTTCACCTTCCAAGCCACACAGAGAATTCCTTGACCTAACCACCTGATGAAGAACCTGCCCCTCCCCCAAGCATGCTTGGACAAAGAAGGGGTATTGGTTCCAATGGTACGGCAGGGATAAACTTGCAATACCATGTCCTGAAAGCAAAAGTATGTCACACTTGATGGCTTAGCCCAGCCCTTCTAAGGTGGGATGCGGAACTCTCCAAGAGTCCCAAGTCTTCAAAATTTTTTCAGTCTGTTCCAGACCAGTAAAGGCTACAATAGTGAGACCTTGTCTCAGAAACACAAAACAAACAAAATAAATACTAAAAAAATAAAAATACTGACCACAAAGACTCCACAAGTTATTTAGAACTCGTGAGTGTATAGTATTAAATAGACTACATTTTAAAATACAGGTGAAAACTGCCACTCGGAAATGAAAAAATGTTATCTTCACAGGACCGCGGAGACATTCACAGGGCTGAGCCAGCCGTTGCATCTCTGATCCCTCAGGTGGCTGGAAGCCAGTTTCCATGATCGCGCCCACTGGGTCTTACCTCCTGGCGCCACACTCTGTCACCTCCCATTGCATCGTGGCTGGCCCTGTGACCAAGCACACTGTGGAAATGGCAGCTTAGGTCTTCCAAGACTAGCTCATAAATGTCACAACCGTTCCTGTCAGGGCTTCTTCATGGACGTTCACTCCACCACGAGCTCCCGTTTACCACCTTGTTGTAAATGACCACCCTGCCTCTAGGAGCCCCCTTGAGTTTCCTTGGAAAAGGATCTTACAGTCCTAGCTGACATCTTTACTGCAAACATTTGAGCCAGAACTCAAATGGGAGTCCAAAAGCCACTCCCAGAGTCCTAACCTACAAATACTACAGAGGGCTATTTACTACTGCTTTCAGCCCCTGAAGTTGTCACAGGGCCGTAAACAGCCCCCACAGCTCTGCTACCCACGGCTCCGCCCCCACGTCTCTGCCACCCACAGCTTAGCTCCGCCCCCACGCCTTTTCTCCACAGCTACCCCATTTTACAGCTCCTTTATAATTGGATTAGCACTGAAAATTTATGTAGGAACTTACCAACTCAGTCAAGAAAATTAACCTACACTCCCTTAAGCACCCTCAGGACTTACTTGCTCACATGTACTTCCTGCTGACAGGGATACAGACGGGACTCTGTTTCTACACACCTTTTATGACCTCCCCACCCCCTCCCTGCAACCACCAGGCAGCTGCTCCAAGAGGCTTCTCTGCTACACACACCAGGAAACTAAGGCATCACTCCAGAGAAGCCCCTTTAAAACTTTTTTCCTCTGTATTTTTAGTTTTAAAAATAACCGGGAGGTGGTGGTACATGCCTTTAATTCCATCACTCAGGAGGCAGGGTGGTGCCCAGGGAGTGGCACTATTAGGAGGTGTGGCCCTGTTGGAGGAAGTGTATCACTGTGGGTGTGGACGTCAAGACCCTCATCCTAGCTGCCTTGAATTCAATCTTCTCCCATAGATGTAGAACTCTCAGCTCCTCCTGCACCATGCCTGCCTGGATGCTGCCACGCTCCCGCCTTGATGATAATGGACTGAACCTCTGAAACTGTAAGCCAGCCCCAATTAGATATTGTCCTTATAAAAGTTACCTGGGTCATGGTGTCCACAGCGGTGAAACCCTAACTAAGACACAGAGCTAAGCAGATCTCTGTGAGTTCGAGGAAAGCCTGGTCTACAGAGCTTCACAAAGAAACCGTGTCTCAAAAAAACCCTAAATAAGTAAATAGATAAATAAACAAATAACCATCATAAGATATTATTACACACAACTGAAAATGGCTTAAAAACAGTGCTGGCAATACTAAATGCTGTCAAGGACTGGTAGATAATTTGCTCACAAGACTTCAACACTAATGTTTGCATTCGCAATAGCTCTGCGTTTACAGTAAACACACTCAGAACTGCCCCACTGGAAACAACCCAAGGTCCTTCAGCAGGTGGATGGCCAGACACAACCTGCTGCTCCACGTAATGTCCACCAGAAATGACTGCAAGCAAAGCAAAGCAAAGCAAGCTTAGACCTTAACAGACTTAGCAGCATCTCCCAGACACAATGCCAGCTCCGAGAGGCCAGTCTCTAAAGGCTGTGCTGTGACTTGGCACAAGACATTCTGGAGATGACCAGAATACAGTGACTGGAAGATTAACCAACAGGCAGCAAAGGGGAGGTTTCAGAAGAGATGGGAAAGGAACACGCTGCTATGGAGTTGGTGACAGTTCCAGACATGTGTTGAGACACAGCGCTATACACTTAATGGGACAAAAGTCACTTTGATAATATTAATATAGATAGTAGTCCCCATTAATTTTAAATATATATACTTTATGTATGTATATATACTTCAATTTTTAAAAAAAAATCCTCTGTAAGAGCAGTATATACTCTTAACCACTGGGCCATCCATCTAGTCCTTATATATACTTTTTTGAGGTTTTATTTTTTTAAGTGGGAGGGTTGGTTGGAAGGTGTTTGTTTGTTTGTTTGTTTTTGAAATTATATCATCCTATCTAGCCCGGAAAACTCTATATAAACCAAACTGGCCTCAAACTCAGAGAGATCTGTCCACCTATGCCTCCTAAGTGCTAAGATTAAAGGCATGTGCCCCACTATATACCCCGCAATACATCCACCTCTTAAATCGCCCGAAGGCTCTCTTGATTTTTCAAATCTTTTCTTTTTATAGCGCTGCTTTTACAAATCTTTATAAGCAAGTTATTTGAGCCCATCATCTGTATCTCAGGACTCCATCATCTCCATAACAATCACCACTTGTCTTATTCTAGAGATAGGAACTCTTATTGTATCACACCCCATGCATATTCCTCCTAACTGAGGTTGGTAAAAAGCCTAGATGCAGGAGCTAGGATGTAGACCACTATGGAGTGCGTGCCTGGCATACATGAGACTCTGGGTTCTATCGTGCAGCACAAACACACACACTATACATACACACACACACACACACACACCCATACATACACATATCATATATACATACACACACGCCCCATACATATACACACACTATATATATACATACCATACATATATATACATACATACACATACCCCATGCATACATATATATATACACATACACGCACACCATACACACACAAGCACCATACATATACACACTAACATACACACATACATACATACACACACCATACATACACATCCCATACATATACACATATACACACACACCACACATACACATACCACACACACACACACACACACACACACACCACATACCCTCTTGCACAGGGCGCAAGTGCTCAATAAAATATTGCTGTCAGAGAAAATGGCTTCATCCCTTAAGTGACAGGTTTTTCTATATATGTACCCAAAGCACCTAAGAGCATTTGTCTGAGGATTCTGGGGAAGAAAGAAACTGCTCACCTTTAACAGACCTTGCTTGAGCTTCTCTCTGGAGTGCTGTAAGCACTAAAGACCTTTGATCAGATTCCCCACAGTTAGCATGCCTTTCAATATCAGACGTGTGTGTGTGCGCACCTATAGACAAATATGTATATACATATGTATATTTGTATGAATGTATATGTGTGCACACACACACGTCCACAAAGGCTTTTCTGTTACACACACACACACACACACACACACACACACACACACCCACAAGGTCTTTTCTGTCCTGCAGTGTCCCAACATCTACAACAGTGTCCCTGTAACCACTTGCAATTTGTGAAGACTCCTGGAGTCTAAGTTGGTATTGGGATTAGCAGGTTACTCATGAATCCACCATAAGACTTTCACTAATCAGCCAAAGTACCGGAAAACCATGGCTGAAGTTTGAAGCATTGTGGCTCCTGACATTTAGGGGCTCACTGAACAGCAAAGCCAGACATAAAAGAGTAACTGCGCACAATGACATTGGTATCCCTGGTTCCTAAACTCTACACAGGGCTCTCCAAATGAGCTGCATCCCCAGCCCATATGTCCGCGTTCTTGACTAGTGTCCTCCCAAGGTGTGCCAAAGGAAGTCAGAAACAGACATCACCTCCGCCACGACTTTGATGGATGGCCAAGGCTTGGGTGTGCCAAACGGTATCTTTCCTGTCAACACACTAGAATTATCACACAACAGCTCTGCTCACTGGAGATGGACTACGGCTGAGAGAACTAACAACTTCAGTTACTGGCACTCATAACAAATGGAGACAGCAGGGCAGGAAATGGGCCTTACAGTGCGGGACTCCCTCAGGCTGCAGGCAGCTACACTGACCACACACCATCTTCTCCTAGATGCAAAGGGATGCTCTGAGCTGCTCTGAGCAGCTCAGGGCAGGCGCTAACTCTTTCCTTGTCCTCGCTGGGCGCGTGTTTGAACATGAGTTGGAAGAATATTGCATGAGGACAATATAGTACAAATGATGAACGAATTACAGCCTCACACGGGATGTCAGGTCAGAAATGCAGCATCTGAGCAACCAGGTGTGGTAGTGCAAATCTGTGATCCCAGCACTTAGTGGGCAGAGACAGGAGGCCAGGGAGTTTAATAAGGCTAGCTTCTGCTACATAGCAGGTTTGAAACCAGAAAGTGCTCCAGGAGACATAAATAAATACATAGATAAATAAGTAAATAGTCAAACCGTGATGTGATCATGAACTCGGCAGCTTCAGCAAACCCCTGGCAGGTGGGGAGAGACCCCTGTTGAGCCCCCTCTGCCCTGTGTTTTGGTTTTCCTTATCTGTGCCTAAGCATTCTGTGTGCCCTGAAAAGCACCCGAGGTCGGAGCAGGCCTGTAATCTGGCTGTCCCCACAGCTCCCTCCACAAACCATTTGACAGCCACTCCCAAAGTGCCCAGGCACTCCCCGCACCCCAAGAGTGCTCATTTCTGGTTAAT
Organism: Tokudaia tokunoshimensis; assembly: GCA_036184795.1. Classification (NCBI taxonomy): domain Eukaryota; kingdom Metazoa; phylum Chordata; class Mammalia; order Rodentia; family Muridae; genus Tokudaia; species Tokudaia tokunoshimensis. Next base: position 3,637,294 of record BTHU01000011.1, read on the forward strand.
CCTGGAGAGAGCAGCAAACGATGGGAGTTCAAATGCAGCTACAGCATTGTCATCCAATCAGGACTGGACTTTTCTTCCTAGGGCTCTGAAAACACAAGAAGGGGGCTGGACAGGTGGTCCAGGAGTCAAGAACATTTGCTGCTCCTGAAGAGGACCTAAGTACAGTTCCCAGCACCCACATCGGGTGACTGACAAGAGCCTGTAACTCCAGCTCCAGGGAGATCCCCTTTCTTGTCATCTGTGGGCAACTGTATGCATGGACAGGTGAACAGGCGCATGCGCTCACAGGTACGCATGCACACAGAGAGACACAGAGAGAAATAAACCTTAAACAAAAGATGCTGATGTCCAGGAAAGAGCAGCAGTCAGATACAAGGCACCATGCCACAGGGCTAGAGAGTCGGTAGCCAGGCTCTTGGATCCTGAGTTGCCCTGCTCTTGCTTGGTCTGCTGCTGACAGCTAAATAAGAACTAAAACCTCCCCCATCCTGCTTCAAGCTAGGCTTTTGTCCTTTGGGATAAAAATAAAAGGCACAGAGATGCTTATTCCATGGTTATATACAATACTGCAACAGGAACACTGCACTCTAACAAGGGATGCGAAAGGAGGAGGGTAAATGGGCTAGCACAGAGCTAAATGGGCTAACACAAGGACCTACCTGCCTCTACCTCACCAGTGCTGGGATTGCAAACACAAGCATGCCACCATGCCATCTTTACATATGTCCTATAGATCAAACCCAGACACTGATTCTTACAAGGTAAGCACTCTATCACATGAGCTATCTCCCCAGCCCTGGGGGTTGTTTGTGATGGTGGTAGATCTTCTTTTCTTTTTTTTTTTAAAAAAAAAAGATTTATTTATTTTATTTTATGTAAGTACACTGTTTCTATCTTCAGAGACACCAGAAGAGGGTGTCAGATCTCATTACGGAAGGTTGTGAGCCACAATGTGGTTGCTGGGATTTGAACTCGGAACCTTCAGAAGAGCAGTCGGTGCTCTTAACCGCTGAGCAATCTCTCCAGCGGTAGATTTTCTTTGTGATGCTGAGGCTCTAACAGAGGACTTCACACACGCTATGGAAACACTCTAGCACTGAGCCTCCTCGACTGCTTTTTTTAAAAGATTGTATCAATTAAATGAAAGATAACTATTGTTAGACTACATTCTGCAACTGTCTCTGCACACATGGCTTTTATCTGCAGCTGCTGCTAGAATTCCTTCCCAGGAGAAGACACAAACAATGTCTACCCCTCCTCCTAAGGTCCTAATGACAAACTAAGGCACGATTCCACTCACGTTCACTCTGGGGACCTATGAGTTTATTGGACTTCTTTACAGAGCATGGGTGAGCTGTAACCTATAGGGGTGTGGGTACCCCTCCCCCACAAGACTACACCAGAATTCTTACCTAGCAGAGATAAGGGATAACTCATAAACACATAGATGGAGCCCCTCTCTCCTAGTCTTTCTTGGCCTACATACTCTAGCCCCTCCCCAAGACATTTTGCAATTAGGGCAACACTGCATACAACAGGTGCTAGGGGATCACTGGCTATAGATAGTCAAGTAAGGGTCCTGAGACCTTACCCTACCTTCTGTGAGTGCATATGAAGAGTCAACAAGCCCAGCTAGGATGATTTTTTGCAAGTAAGCACAAGCTAAAACCCCCAAGATAGAGAGTGTTTGGCTTAGAGCAAAGGTTCTCAGCCAGTGGGTCCAGACCCCTTTTAGAGTTGCAGATCAGATATCCACATTATGATTTCTAACAGTAGCAAAATTACAGTTATGAAGTAGCAACACAATAATCTTATGGTTGGGAGTCAAAACAAGATGAGCTGCATTAAAGGGCCCAGCAATATGAAGGTTGAGAACCACTGACCCACTATATGACTTCAAAGATAGTCGTGCAAAGCAGCAACTTGTGTTCATGGATAAATAGTCAAGCAAACTCAGTAAGATCATCACTATTTGGGTAACCTCTTCTGTGAGTCCCTTTCCTTGTTATGTCATACCCAACAGGAAGCAACTTGAAGGAGGAGGGGCTTATCTGAGCTCACAGTCCATCCTGGCAACACGTGGCCCTGTGGTAGGAGGAGTTTATAGGTGAGACCCTTCACCTTGGCAGGAGCAGGTAACAGACATGAGGCAGGAAGCAGGACCAGCCACAGGAGCCCACTTCCTCCATCAAGGTTGCACCTCCTAAGAGTTCTACCAACTTCTAAGCAGCAGGAGCAGCTCAACACAAGAGTCCATGGGATTTTCCACATTCAAATCACACCACTTCTGTCTGGTTTTCCTGACCCTCCTGTAGTCAAGAGTGCCTTCCACATGGCCCCTCTCGAATCTGATGCTACGGAACTGAGGCACGGGAGGCATATAAAGGAAAATGTATCAGTCCCAGAGGAACGTCCTCATGACTCCTACACACATACGCGTTCCTGTGAGTGCTCTCCCAGGTGAAAGAAACGGTGGGGACCACCTCTTCCTTCTAAAGAACTCCATGGGGTTCCAAATGTGATCTAAACTGCTAAAGATCCTTCTAAGGTCATATGTGACAAGGCCACCACCAAAAGAGGTCAAATTCAAGGATATTTAAGCTGCATGCTTTGCATAAGCATCAAACAGCCCTTAAAAACAGTTTGCTCTTCAGAGTGATTGCACGTTTCCATAGTCTTAAATTCTCACCAGATTGACAACTGAGATTAACTACCACACCCACCCAATCACTTGCACAGAAAAATACAGAGAAAACCGTTTTCTCAAAAAGAGTGTTATATGACAGATGAAAGATAAATTCCCATAATGTTCTAATGGGAATCTTCCTGGTAGAGCCCAACCCAAGGAGGAGCAGAAAGGAAATAAATGCACTATTTAGTACAGGTTAATATTACTTAATAAGGCAGGCATGGGTGCAAGGAGCCCACAGGAATCTACAACGCACTTACAGGTTCCGTCTTTTACTTCTGTTCTCCTTTTGCCCAAACCACAATATAGCTGCTGTTGGCACAGGCATCCCATCTTTTGAGGCTCTTTCCTTAGAACCCCCATTAGCAAACTTCCCAGTTGCTGGGGGCTTCTGGGAAGGCATTCTCTCAGCAACAAAGGAGCTTCAAGGAGCCCGTCCTACTCAGATCTAACAACACCAAAGTGATAGCGTGAGTTGCGGGGTTGCAGGGGCCACAACAGCTACAACAGCTAATTGGGCTGCAGCATCTAGTTAACCAGAAGTAACAAGCCCAAGGGCACAAAGCAACATGCTGGGAATGACAGGGCAGAAGGACAGAAAGGACCTCTTCCTGAAAGACGTGCGCCCTCTGAGTCAGGAGCCCTCCTCCCATTACTTGAGGCCTCTGTTGATAGGTTGAAGATCTCATCGATGTCTGTCATTTATATTAAGTGGACAGGACAATGAAAAAATTAGGAGAACATTCTTCTTGGCCTCATGTTGCTTACCTGATCTAGAGAACGTCATGCCAGGATGGTAAGAAGTGCTGGGAACCTGGGAACTGACAGTCAGCTGTGGGAACCTGGGAACTGATAATCAGCTGTGGACACCCAAAAGCACCTTGCTGTGGATGTTCGGTGGTTAAGGGCATGCACTTAATGGAAAGCCCATGTTCAGTTCCCAGCAGTCACACTGGGATGTTCACAACTGCCTGTAACTTCATTTCTGAGAACATCTAACACCTCTGGCCTCTGTGGGCACCTACATTCATGTGCACATACACAGACTTACAATTTTTTTTTTTGAGACATGCCTCTCTATGTAGTCTTGGCTGTCCTGGAACTCACTTTGTAGACAAGGCAAGCCTTGAACTCACAGAGATCCACCTGCCTCTGCCTCCAGAGCATTGGGATTAAAGGCATGTGCTATCATGCCGGGCTCCAATTGAGTTTTTAAAAATAGAATGTTAAAACTTGCTTTTGCCCAGGGTCCAAGTTTGTTCTTGTTCTTAATTGATTTTAAAACTTCTTTCTCATATTCCTTCCATCTGTGAAACAACACAACCCAATTTTAATTTTTTTTAAAAAAAAATCTGTTTACTTGATTATAATACCACTCATTTATCTCTATTTTCAAAATAAGCAGGTTGGGTTTTTTCCATCCCCAGTTTTTCCCAGTGAATTTATTTAAGAAAGAACAAAACTGTCCCATGAAGAATGATGGCCAAAGCATGGCCACAGTCGTCCCCTTCCTTGCATACAAGAACTGTTATTTCCCAAAGATGAATACATCTCCTCACCACCAACACATTCAACAATCAGACTGTGTGGAATGTTTTGCTAAGTATGTGCTCTTCAAAAGACACCAACGCAAAATGAAGCCGGGCCTGCGAGATGGCGCAGCAGGTAAAGACTCCTGCTGCCAAGCTTACCAGCTCTCATGACAAGTCGGAGAACTGACTCCTGCAAGTGGTCCTCTGACCGACACATCACACTGCACCAGTATGCACATCTGTGTGCGCACACAAACCCATATGCACACATGCACAGTAAAAATACAAGAAGGAATGAAAAAGAGATGGAGATAAAATACATGAATGGGTGAAAACACTGGCAGGACAAACATGTAACAAAGGATGTGTATCCAGATGTGTATCCAGATGTGTATCCAGATGTGTATCCAGATGTGTATCCAGCTGTGTATCCAGATGTGTATCCAGATGTGTATCCAGCTGTAAGCAAGGTGGTCCTGAGTAAGTGCAGTTCACTCATGACAGGTGGACTCAATACAGCCAAAGAACACACAGACACACACACACACACACACACACACACCCCAAAACAGCAACAATAACGTAGAAGGCATACAAAAAGCAGACATACCGTTGACTGGGAAACACAAAATAACTCCAAGAATCATCAGGAAAATACAAAACAGAACCACCTCACACTATCACTCCACGTCCCTCTAAAGGGCTAAAATGAAAAACCTGACAATTCCAAGTGCAGGTCAAGAAGTGGCACAGAGCCTGGCAGGTGACAATGTGAACCAGGACAAACCCCTAGAGAGCAGATGGCACTTCAAGAAACACCTCTTGAGCCCAGAGCCCAGCAGAAATGGTGAACACATACTTCCACCCAGAGACCAGTCTACAGATGTTCTTAGGAGCTTTGTTCCTGAGCACCCAACTCACAAACAACCTGGTGGCCCAAGACAGACCATGATACCACATCTTGGTATCACAACCCAGGTCCTTGTAAGAATCATTGAGGAGCAGAAAGGAGTCACCTGGGAAAGCTAAGAAAGTAGAGGAGGAGAAGACAAGAATAAATATAAAGCAGAAAAGAAATGACACTTCAACCCATTACAGCGAAACCACACCGTGCCCAAAAGAAAAGCTAGAAATAACAGTCAGCTGGCTGAATACCACAGGAACTACCAGTGAGAATTCCAAATCTCCACAATCCATCCTTCTGAAACAAAGATACTTAAGGAGCTCAAAAAGGGAGGACTATGGACAGATGTGTTAATGGCATTCCAGGAGGCAGTGTTGTCAGGAAGGAAAACAATCCCAGAGCCGGGCGGTGGTGGCGCACGCCTTTAATCCCAGCACTTGGGAGGCAGAGGCAGGAGGATTTCTGAGTTCGAGGCCAGCCTGGTCTACAAAGTGAGTTCCAGGACAGCCAGGGCTACACAGAGAAACACTGTCTCAAAAAACCAAAAAAAAAAAAAAAATCCCAGAAGCCTCTGAGTACAAGGAGGAGTGCAGAACACAGCTGCCTTATCCAGGCAAGAACTGGCGGAAACATCCACTCCAGTTGGAGAAGCAACGGGATGAGAGGGTGGGTTTAAAAGGCACCAAAACATTAACACAAATATTTGGTAAGAGGTGGTGGGTCATAGGTAAGTTTTTATTTTTCCTATGTTTTCATTCCATCATTTTTATGTACATGTAAAAAAACAATGTGTCTTTTACATGTCAGCTAGTTTTGAGGACCAAACTGCTCAATTACAACGAAGTGAATATAAAGTCAAATACCAAATTCTCATATCCCCAGAACTGCAACCTATCCATGCTAAGGTCAAGCGTCCCATTTAAAAAAAAAAAAATTCCAGGGACTAATTTAAAAGAGCATTAAAAGCTAGGCATGTTTATTCACTTAACAAATATTTACCAAGGGCTTGCTATGTTCCAGGCACTATCCTAGATCCGGAAAAAAGGAATGAGAAGGAAAAGCAGAAAGGAGCACACTTCTAAGTCTTCTTCTGAGGTTGGTAATAAATCACCTGTATGAAAAGCATTTCTCCAAAAGTCTTCAGGCAAAACAAAGTGACTACTGCCATTCTGGGTTTATTGATACATGACAGAGTTCATTAAAGGCGACCTTAGTTGGACCTGTGGCATTTTTGTTTTAATGTATGCACAAGTAACAGGTTAGCACATAAAATTCTGTGTAAATGATGAATCCCACATTAACTCCAAATCTTGCAATCTATAATTTCTATACCACAACAGAATCCAAATACCACTGAAAGTTCTTGATCATGTGCCCAATGTCGGTCAAGCAGTATGCCTGGTCCTTCCTTTATTTCACAAGTAGCAAGCTCAGAGTACCATGTTTAAACAATGTATCAATCATCCACTCTGTTCAAAGCATCCCTTCCAAAACATTTTCTACTGACTCAAACCAAGGGAAGGCTATTTCCACTAAAAGTCCATTTCTCTCCATTTAGATGAGGCTTCCCCCCCCCCAGGGGGCTTTTTGATTTAAAAACAAAAGCAGTAATTGCCATAAGTGGAGGGAGAAGTTGGCATTGCCAGTAATCTTAATGGAAACCATCTGGCTCTTACCTTGGCCACATGGAAGTGGTTAATGAGGGTTACAGCCAAACCTGTGTCAAGGGGGGGCCAGAGGACTACAATCTAGTAATGCCACAGCATAAATGTCAGCCATTAAAGGGCAAGAAAAAGCAGTTCAACCACTTATGTTCAAGAGTCCACTGGGAGAACTCGCTCCTTTCTGTGTGTGAGTGTGTGTAATCCCGGCTGGCCTCAAACTCATTGTGCAAGTATAACCAAAGGTGACCTTGAACACCTGATCCTCTACCTCCAGAGTGCCAGTATTACAGGCATGAGCCACCACACCTGGTTTATTGGAGGCTAGGGACAGAACCCAGGATGAACACTCTACCATGTAAGCTTACAGATCCTTTCCATCAAAAGTACCAAACCACAGGAGAAACACAGGCGGAAGACCTACAACCTCCTGAGGCCCTCCTCCTCTCCCAGGCAAGGCACCAACACAGGGAATCCCTACCAGTCCTGGAAGAAAGGACTTCCAGCTCTGTGTCACAGGGCTGTGGAGGCCTCTCTGTACTGTAGGCATCTTCTTTTAGAGAGTTCTCAATAATGCTAAACTATTCTCTGCAGCAAGCAAAGCCAGCCACAAAAGATTGGTTTAAGATGACCAGTGCATCATGCTAGGGAAACATTAAGTCTACAAAGTCACAGTCTCCTTAATCCTCTCAGAGTATTACCAGGCTGGTTTTCCAAAGTAAAACCAGCATGCAAAAATTCAGTTTTTCTTTTTTCTACCTAGAGTTCTCCAACATCCACTCATTTTTCTAAGTAAATTTAGCTATTAGGCATTTTTCCCCCTCCTTTCTGTTACTGAGATTGGAGTTAAGGCTGGCCTTGAATTTATGAGCCCCCTGCTTCTGCCTCCAGGACACTGGGACTTCCTACGTGGCCCCCACACCTTCTCGCCCTTTTTAATATTACTTTTTATTCTTCATCTTTAAATATTTTTCCCTTGGATAATCTAATGAAAAACAAGACAAAAATTGTCCCAAAAAATATCCCAATACCAATGCCCAATAAAAGAATATCAGTGTAGAAAAACACACTAAAAATATGCATATGACATCATACACATGTCTATCTATAATCCTGGCACTCAGGGTAACTGAGACAGGAAGATCTCCAGTTAGACCAATCAGGGATACACTCTAAGATCCTATCACAAAAGGAAGTGGGGTGGGGACGGGTATGTTTGCATCTTAACTTCAGGAGGATTCAAGTTACCGAACTCCTAAATCTTAACAGCATATCCCAAGTCAGAGGAGCACACCACAGTTCTGTATGCATCACCCCCCCACCCCACCCCCACACACACACACCATGAGGAGGTAGTTACCTCACCGATGACCAAGTATTTCTAGCTTCCTGTGGGTTTGGCAGACATCTGCTCACTATCTACACCATGGACTCCCCCAGTAGACCAGTCACTGCCCAATAATGCTTCTATTTATTTTACCCAGAAGCAGAGCTATTAGCCAGACATACTAAAAACACAAACGCTTCGTTGTGCTTGGAGTAGGTCCAATATTAGTGTCTTGCTGCAGGAATATAAAGTGGGCTGTGTGGATGCCATACCCACGGAAGACGTGCATTGTCAGGGACCCACCCACCTGAAAAACTGAGGCTAAGACGCCAGCAAGAAATGTGGGGCTGAGGGAAGACGACAGGGATTTGAGAAGGGCCCTACCTTAGCCTTAGAAACCAATCCAAACCAAATTTTAAAGGCAACTCCTCAACTAAAGCTTTCATAATCCAAAAGGCTTCCCCACCACCACCCCCTTCTCCATTCCTTGTTCAGATCGAAAAAGAAAAGCATGAGAACGCTAGGGAATGTTCTGGAGTGGGCTTGGCCAGGTCCCCACGTGCAAAGCACATTAAACAGGGTCTATGGCTGGGTGGAGGTTATGGTCAGAAAAGGCTGCCTACAAAAGGGAGGGGATGGAAGTCTGGGGGGTAACCATGGGCAGGGGCCAGGGCTAAGGGAGTCAAACGCGGGAAACTAGCACGGAGGAAGGCTGAAACAAAAATAAATGAAACAGCCGGGGGCCACCAAACTCCGGAGGGGGGAGGGGTGTGAGAGGCTGAGCCTGGTAAACTGTTCCAGATGAGAAGCAGTTATTCGCTCTCACATCTTTACCAGCACGTCTCAAACCTCGTTCCTTTGTGAGACCTACCTCCCTCTTTTCTAGGGGACTCAGCGTTGGTTTCCAGGTCCCATCAAGGAATCTGGTACCCCTCCACGACCCCCAGGTATAAGGCGCTCACTCACAGGGGTCCGGATGGATCACAAGGCTAAAGTTTCCCGAGCTTAAATCGTAAAAATCACAATCAGAAGTTCTGAAATGCCCCCCAAACACAAAAATAATAAGATATATCCTGTGCTTTTAAAAAGGGGAAAAAACTTTCCCCTCCATAAGGTAGAGAGCAAAGAGAAACAAGCTCTAACTTAAGAGGGCGTGTTCTTCTTTGTCACCCACCGGGAGGCTCTCGCCGCCCGTGGGCAAGCTGCGGTGACCCGGCTGCACGGCGGCACCCGCGCAGCCCGGGGACAGACCTCCAGAGCCGAGATTGCAGCCTGAGGTCCGGAAGCGGCGTCGGGGGCGCTGTCACCCGGCAGGGTGGGATGGGAGGAAGCGGGGGAGGGGCGCCCGAGGAGGGGAAGCCAAGGGGGAAACCTACGAGCTCAGAGCCCCGCAGCCCAGGTCCACGGAGGTGAGCTCCACCGGTGCCCAAGGAATCGCGGCTCCTGCTGTTGTTGCGGGGCCTGCGGCCGCCGGCTACGAACAAAACCGTTCCCGCGGAATCCGCAGCCAGCTCGGCCCGCGCCCAGGGCCGCAGGCGCGGGGACTCGCACAAGTTGCCGCCGCGACCGGGTCTACCCCGGCGGCCGCCCTCCCGCCGCGGTCATTGTTTGCCGCACGCCTCCTACCTCGGCGGCTCCGGGTCCGGGCTGCGTGCTGCGGGCTGCAAGGCTGGCGTGGGCGCAGCGGCGGCGGCAGCAGCAGCGGCGGCGAGCGAGGGGTCCCCGCGGTCGGCGGGCGGCGGGCGCGCGAGCTAGGCAGGCGGCGGCCGGCCGAGGTCCGAGCCATCAAAGGTGGCGCGGGGCGGAGGGGAGGGCGGAGCAGGCGGGGTGGGTGGGGAGCGCGCTCCGGGTCGCCGCGGCCGCCTCGACGCCCGACCGGAGCGCCACTCGAGTGGGGAGGAGCGGCGCAGAGCGGGCGGTGGCCGCGTCCCCGCCCCGCGCCTTCGCCCGGCTCCTCGCTCCCCGCAGCCGCTGTGCCCGCACTGGGACTAGCCGCCTCCCAGGCTGGTGAGCGGGAAGTGCGGGCCACCACCGCCCCTCCCAGGGCCTGGGCCGAGCCCTCGGCAAGGGGAGCCTGGGCACAGCCTGGGGACTGCGGAGAGCCACAGCCCCCTCCAGCGTCCGAGCCGTGACCTGCGCCGGCACACCGGCCCCGCCCCGCTCCGCCCCGCCCCGGAGGCAGGTGCGCAGAAAGGTGGACCGCGGGCCTGGCAGCGCCACCCCGGAGCTGTGCCTTACTTGGGAGTGCGGCTCGAGCCTGAGCGACACCACCGAGCCGAGCGCGGGAAGAAGCGCCACCGCGGAGACGCGAGCGCTAGTCCCTGGGGTCGAGCGGGATGCGGAGGCCCGGAGGAACCAGTAACAGCTGGCGGGAGATTCGTGGCACTATCCCCGCAGGTCGCTTTTGGAAGCCTGACATAGGGCTACGACATCACGTGGAAAGCATTTTATAGAGACCCACGAGCCCCTCCCCCCGCCCCCCAGGCCACTAGCGCAGGCTTCCGGCACCACCCTAAGCCGCGCGGGATTCAATGCCAGAGGCACAGGTGCCGCCTCTGATGCTGCTCGGGCGGGCACAGCGTCCACCACCTGAGCGAATCCCAGGACAACGCCCCCCCTCCGACCAGGAACAGCAGAATGTCCCGCGATGTGTGGCGAGGTTTAGGGTGGCTTGCAGTTGTTTGATCCCCTGTTTTTTCCAGAACTTGGTGATATAGTGGGAAGATTCGGGATAGAGAAGGCCCAGGACGCTAGGTGACTTTCAATCACTATCCCCACCCACTTGGTGCCATTTTTCCTTTCTTCTTCTTCCCTGTTCTTTCCGAGACTTGGAAGGGTCTTAGGCCGCCAACTATATGGAACACAGGAAAACCTTGTTCTACTGGATCCAGAGGGTAGTGTGACCCACCCCTAGAGCCACTTTGGCTCAGAATCTGGTCATTTTCCGCCCTGGAGGAGTTCACCGACCTCAATCCCAAGGGACATATTTTACAGGGGAGGCTACAACTGAACTTAACCAAATGAAATTGTCTCTGTGGATAGGGAGGCTTAAGACATGAAAGGTTGATTATCAGAGAGGGGCACCTGTAAGTCATAGGAGTCGAAAGCAGTCTGTGGAGGGTTGGGGCTCTTTCTTTCGTGCTGCACAAGTCCTCCTGGCCTCGGAGAACCAGAGAGGCCTTGGGCGGTTTGCTGGAGAGGATCATGGGTGGGTTGGAGGCTGACTCTGTGTGTGGCTTTACAAGTATGGGTGAACTATTTTCAGACAGTAATTTTCTTAAGTGTAGTGGTCAAACTGCCACCAGGAGCAGCAGCACTCAATTTTAAGAAATAGAAATTCCTCCCCACTCCTCCCCCAGAAAGTCTCCTCATGGAGCACAAACTGGCCATCACGCCTGTACCTCTTAAGCATTGGGACCACAGTCTGATCCACCAGGCCCACTAAAGGAAAGCAAATTCAGACAATTACCACACCTCAAGAACAGCTATAATAGGGAACCGTCCTCAGATTCAGAGTCTCTCTTCACAGCATAAGAAGATAGTGCCAGACTGATTTCTGAAGCAGGGGCATGACATCGATGAGTTTAAAGTTGATTCCCAGTGTGCAGCCTGGCTTTACTAACAATCTCTGAGGCCGCAGAATTGCCTGGGAATCTTGTTCCAATTCGGATCCCATGTCAGCCTGTTTCAAACATTCCAGGTGATGTAATTTGGTTGGTCCAGGGACTGTGTTGGCAGTCATGGGCTTGTGTCCCATGACTAAAGGCAAAATGGTAGATACTACCGAAAAGGCAAACCTTAACATTTCCCCAGTCACCCTCACTGAAGGTCAACATTTTCTACATTTGGTGTTTGGTTCAACTGATTTGTATGTCTAGGATATGACCGGTTTGGTTTTGTTCTCAGAGTTATTTAATTGGGTCTTTGCATGTCAGGGATGTAGATGTCACCATGAATGTATGTGGAGGTCAGAGGACAACCTGTAGGAGTGGTTTTTCCTTCCACCAAGTGGGTTCCAGGAATCAAACTCACATCATCAGGATTGGTATCGAACACCAATCACTCTTACTCCACTAAGCCGTCTCGTAGGCTCCGGTTTTATTATTGCAACAAGTAACTAAGAAGGTAACTGGTTTTGAAAGCAATCTGAGGGAGCAAGAAGACCAAGAAGGAGCTGATGGGAAGGCAGTTAATGTGGGGATTAGGAAGAGAGGAGCTCCTACCCACGTGGCACAGAATTCACTCTTTAGGTCTGTCTCTGTCACTTCAGCCCCTAAAACCGAGGCGTCTCTTATCATAGCCAATCACTTCTAAGCTGAGGGTGAAGTTAGTCAGTCACCTATCATTAACCCTTTTATTATTTTATCTCTTAAAAAGTGGTTCATGCTGATAAATCTAGTACGTGGAAGGATCAGACATGAGGGTGCTTTTCTGTGACAGACATTTCCTGGGGGAGACACAAAACCCAGGTCTGCTTCCCCAGAAAGGCAACAGACCAAAGTAACAGCAGCACCACATCGCAACCTGGTGGGTCAATGAGAATTTATTGGGGTAGCTAACGAGGGTATGGGTGATCAACAACACGGCCCCAGAGTAGCTGTGTCACCAAAGAGCCCACCCCAGCGCAGGTAACCACAGTACAAAGAGCCCGCCCCAGTGCAGGTGACCACAGTACCTATAGAACATTGCACAGGACTGGTGGGAGAAGCAAGGGGGCCAGCTAGTTTCCTCCCAAGGTTAGCTTCTCAGACCTGTGAGGTTTGTTTACTTCCTGAGTTTTAAAAGATGCCCCCTCTACCTGCTGGGGGAAATGTTTCCATTTGAAGGAAGCGGCTTCCAAGGGATGGCAAGTTAAACACCAGCCTGAACTTCATAGGGACATCTTGTCTGTCTGTTACACACACACACACACACACACACACACACACACACACACACTATTTTCTTTGTGGAGAGCATGTACTGTTCTTGCAGACAACCTGAAGTCAGTTACCACACCCACATCAGTTACAATTGCCTACAACTCCAGTTCTTCTGCACGTTCATATAAATACATCTTTTAAAATAGAAACGGGTGGGTATGGTGGCCTGTGCCCTTAATCTTAGCACTAGCAAGGCAGAAGCAGCCAGATCTCTGTGAGTTTGAGTATAGCTTGGTCACTATAGTCAATTTCAAACCAGCTTAACCTAAATAATGAGTCTTTCACTCTCTCTCTCTCTCTCTCTCTCTCTCTCTCTCTCTTTCTCTCTCTCTCTCTCTCTCACACACACACACACAATTGCAAATCAATCCTGTGTGTACATAATAAAGAGAATGCAGAATGGTACTAACCAATCATTCTCATTGTCACTTCTCAGAGGTAGTTTTTCCATCTGTTTTTAGATTTCCTGAAATATCTTGGTCTTATGCAAATGGAGGGGGCCTGGAGGTGGTGAACAGTTGGCTCAGCAGTTAAGAGCACTTGTTGCTCTTGCAGAAGACCCAGGTTCAGTTCCCAGTATCCACATGTTGACTCACAGCTACCCATAACTCCAGTTCCAGGAGATGCAAAACCTTCTGGCCTCCACCAGCAAGAGTCATGCATGTGGTATATACATGCACACAAAGCAATCAGACACAAAATAAATATTTTTAAAAGTGTATTGCACAAATCTTTACTACAAAGAGCTCATGTGTTACTTTGAAGACAAACTATTTTTCCATAGTTACTTCCCAGCAAATGTTACCATTCTTTGTTTAGGGGAATCTCTAGCTTTGGGACCAAACTCTTCCTGGACCAACAGTGTGCTCTGTCAGTAGTGAGGAGACTACAGCCGGACCCTGGGCAAGGAAGTGTCTAGAATGTCTGCCAGAAGCAGCTGTGGAGGAGAGTTCTGATTTACTCCTGATATACACATATACTTCAGTGTGACCAGGTCGCAGTGACTCACTCCTATTGCAAAGGGAAAAGTGAAGAGGTCACTTCTGTGGTTAGGTTACAGCATATGTGACTGTCCTAGATAGGGTTACAATTGCTGTAATAAAACACCAGGACCAAAACCAAGTTGGGGAGGAAATAGTTTACTTGGTTTATACTTCCACATCATAGTCCATCACTGAAGGAAGTCAGGACAGGAGTTCTAACAGGGCAGAAGTGTGAAGTCAGGAGCTGATACAGAGGCCACAGAGTGATTCTGCTTACTGGCTTGCTCAGTCTGCTTTGTTATAGAAACCAGGATCACCAGCCCCGGGATGACACCACCCATAAGAGACTGGGCCCTCCCACATCAATCATTAATTAAGAAATTGCCTTACAGCCTGATTTCACAGAAGCATTTTCTCAGTTGAGGTTCCCTCCTTTCAGAAGACCTCAGCTTATGTCAAGCTGACATTATAATAGCCAGGACAGTGACTTTCATGGCATTTGTTACTTTATTGCTGTGATGCCCACAGGAAGCAACTTAGGGATCATCAAGTTTGTTACTTTGTTGCTATGATGTCCACAGGAAGCAACTTAGGGATCATCAAGTTTGTTACTTTGTTGCTGTGATGCTCTCAGGAAGCAACTTAAGGAGGAAAGATGCTGACTCACAGTTTGTGGGGATACGGTCCATTACAGGGGGAAAGCAGGGGGACTGGTGACTCCACTGTGGCAGGAAGACACAAGTGAAATTCCTCACCTTACCTCTTGCAGAAAAAGAAGAGATAGCTGATAGGAAGCTGAACCTAGACATCAAACCTCACCACCGGCAGTGACCAACTTCCTTCAGCAAAGCTTCATTACCTCCTAAGGGCTCCAAAAGCTTCCCAAACAGCTCGGCAACTGGGAATCCAAACTAAACCACCATCTTGTTTATTTAAACTCTCTCCAGTGACGTGTCTTTGCTCACTCACTGGCTTCCCTTAATGCAGCATAGAGCTAAATTGAAGTCTGTCTACCAGGGATCCACAGACAAAATGAGGGAGCATTTTCTGCCAGGAGCTCATAAGGACTTGAGAATTTGATCCAATGGTACTTGAGTCCTGTCATAATTCTTATGAGCGAGCCAAACAAGGGGCTATGCCAAGCGAGCCTTGCAATAACTACAGAACCAGGGGACTCATCTAAGCAATTCCTACGTTCTTAACCCTTAAAACCGAGAGGAAAAATCTTCCGTGTTGGGAGTGACTTGCTTTGCAGTAGATAGCTATCACAGCATAGTGTGCTAGGAGCGAGAGTGTTCAACGTTCAAAGTCAGATGGCCTGGACGAATCTCAGTCTCTTTGTCTACTTGGCAGCACATTTGAGGGTTGGAACTAAATTTCAGCAGCCCATCATGCAAGTGTCATCCCTTTCTGGAGCTTCTGTGGTATTGTGCAAAGTTAGCACCTCCTTCATCAACCAGGGGAGCTGAGCTGCAAAGAAAGCAATGACATGCTGTGGGCACCTGGGGTTGGAGAACTTGAGGGATGAGGAGGTGAGGCCTTGATCTTCTGCAGGAGAGTTACAGGCTGGAGAAGAAGAATCAGTGGCCATAACAGGCGTGGGTCGGGTAAAAGTCAAAAAGAGAAACCGGGCGTCAAAGAAGTGCCTGTGGGTCATCATCTTTAGGGGCTGCGAAGCTCCACTCCAGAGACTGCACTCATTCGTCCTCCTTCTCTGAAGATCCAACACGCGGCCACAAACCATTGCACATTCCATCACCGATTTGCTCTTTGAAGACGGACAAGCTGTGACTCTTTCCAGTGAGCAGAGAACAGTAGAACTGGTGCCGAGAGACCTTTATGACCAACTCAGAAAGACCAAGAGGCTTCAAGCCTGTTCTCAGCACAGAACAGGAGACAAGCTCCATGTCAGAAGTCACAACCCGCCCTAGACTACCGTGCTCAAGCTAGTTGGAGGTGCTCTGGGCAACAGTACTGGGAGCCCGCGGTTCACACACCCTGGCCCATTGGCAGGATGGGAGGGAGGTGGACATCTCGGCAAAGCTTCACTCTACTATAACCCTGTTTTCCAGGACCCCAGTCAGCCCAAACCTTCTGTAACCCTCCAGCTTAAGCAGTACCATAGGATAGAGAAGCACCCCGGCAGTACCCTGTCCAAATTCTTATTCACACCTCAGTTACTTTTCTGTTGCTGTGCTAAGTAAGACATCATGGCCAAAGCAACTTATAAAGAAAAGGTGTATTTGGGGCTCATGGTTTCAGAGGAATAGAGTCATGTCCGTGATGTAAGAGAGGATGATAGCAGACAGGCATGGCACCGGAGTAGAGGCTGAGAGCTCACATCTTGACCAAATGAGCATGAGGGAAAGAAAGCTAACTGGGCATGGCATGAGCTTCTGAAACCTCAAAAGTTACCCAAGGCCACACCTCCTAATCCTTCCCAGACAGTTCCACCAACTCAAGACCAAGACTTCAAATACGTGAGCCTATGGAGTCCATTCTCACACAAACCAGCACACATACTGTCTGGGTAAAGTGTGTGTTTTGATCGTTGATCTTTGCACACTTGCTATGAAACAACAGATGGCCAGAATGTCCACAGAGACAGCATGGCAAGTGTTTCTTGTAAATTTATTTTGTTTATGTATGTGTATATGAGTGTGTATACATGCCGTTGAGTGTAGAGGTCAGACAGAAGAGGTGTCATATCCCTCAGAGCTGGAGCGACAGGCATCTCATCCAGTGTGTTGTGTGGTCTGGTCCTCGTGATTGAGAACACTCTTAGCCACTGAGCTATCTCTGCAGTCCCCATGGCAAACCATTAAATCTAGTCATTAAAAAAAAATGTTGGGGAACAATTTTATTAGGGTTTAAAAGAAAACCGTAGGACAGGCAAGGTATAAATCTCAGCAGCTTCCCAGAGGAGACGAAGGGGAGGAGCACAAAGTCCTGGAGCAAATGCACTTAGGCTCTGACCAGCACGGTCTGAAAGACAGAGACACAGAGAAGAAAGGGGAAGCTTGTGCTCTTTTGAGTCAAGGCTCGGAAATGCAAACACACTTAACAGAACCTCATAGCAGCTCCGCAGTGGTTGCCAGTGCTTGTCACTGATGTGAGACAATTTTATAATTGTATGCTCACCTTTCTTTTTATTTATTTCGTGTGTGTGTGGTGTGTGTGTAAAGAGAGGGGGCGTGTCTCTATAGAGCAGGCTGCCTTAGAACTCATAGAGAGACGCACCTGTCTCTGCTTCCTGAGTTTGGGGACTAGAGGCCTATGCCACCACACCAGCTCCTCGGTCACCTGAGTTGTCTCTCACATCCCACGGCCTTCTGCCATCCACTGGGTTGCTGATCCTTTCTCTTTCTTTTCTCTTTTTTTGTCCAGTTCTTAGTATCTTTGAGGTTCTGCGACATTCCTGCAGCAAATATGTTTCACTGGTTTTGTTTGGTTTATGGCACTTTGTGTAGCAAATTCTTCCCCCTTGGAATGTCATGTTTTTCTGACGCATGCTCTTCTAAGGTTTCGTGGTTTTACTGGAAAAATCCCTTCACCATCCACTCAAGGCTCTTTTTAAGAAAAAGGGTTTCCCACTTCAGCAGTGTTAACCTCATACTTTATCGTTGATCTGTACGATCTTTATTTTGGCATGAGAAATAAGATGTGGGTCCAACTTTTCTTTTCCCCCTATATGGCTATGTAGATACTGTCTGAATAACCCACCTCAAACATACTTCTTTAAAATATCAACTTTGGGACAGCAAGAAGACTCAACAGGTAAGAAGCACTCACAGTCAAGTCTGTCCACCTAAGTTCAATATCTGTCCACACGTGAGGAAAGCAGAGAACCAACTCCCACAAGCTGTCCTCTGACCTTAGCATGTGCTGTGGCATGTACATACCCACACACATGTTCACACACAATGAATATATAAATGTGATTTTAAACATTAAATTGGCTACTGTACCTTATATTACAGTCAACATTCTTTCCCTTAGAGTTGCCTGTTTCTGTCCAATACCAAAGTGTTTCTAATTTCATAATGTATTTTACTACGTGATACAGTTTATACCAAGACTTTATGACTACTCATTGTCTTTTCAAATGAATTCCAGTATTAATAATCCTATTACAGGCATAAGATCAGTGGAGCAGCTGGGACAGGAGTCTTCCCTTCCAGCCGCCATCTGCAGCAGGGAACCAGGCAGCTCCAAAGTCTTCTATGCTTAGCCCGCCAGGAGAGAGTGATCTCTCAGCAGTGATTTCACTTCTGAGTGCAGAGGTGAGATCTCCACCTTCTCTCTGGAGGGGTACATCTAGGAGGCACAGGGCATACAGTCAGTGGAGCAGCTAGGACAAGAGTCGTCCCTTCTGGCCGCCATTTGCTTCAGGGAACCAGACAGCTCCATAGTCTTCTGTGCACAGACCCTGCCAGAAGAGAGTTGGTTTCCCAGGAGTACAGACACAGACTTACAGGCCCATAGGAGGGACAAGCTCCAACCAGAGACAAGACCAACTAACACACCAGAGATAACCAGATGGTGAAAGGCAAACACAAGAACCCTACCAACAGAAACCAAGGCTACTTAGCAACATCAGAGCCCAGTTCTCCCACTACAGCAAGTCCTGGATACCCCAACACACTGGAAAAGCAAGAGTTGGATTTAAAATCTCATCTCACGATGCTGTTAGAGGATATCAAGAAGGACATAAATAACTCCCTTAAGGAAATACAGGAGAACATGGGTCAAATGGTAAAAGCCCTTAAAGAGGAAACACAAAAATCCCTGAAAGAAATACAGGAGAGCATGGGTGAACAGGTAGAGGCCCTTAAAGAGGAAACACAAAAATCCCTTAAAGAATTACAGGAGAACACAAACAAACAAGTGAAGAAACTGAGCAAAACCATCCAGGATCTAAAAATGGAAGTAGAAACAATAAAGAAATCACAAAGTGAGACATCTCTGGAGATAGGAAATCTTGGAAAGAATTCAGGAGCCTAGATGCAAGCATCAACAACAGAATACAAGAGATAGAAGAAAGAATCTCAGGGGCTGAAGATACCATAGAAAATATTGACTCAACAGTCAAAGAAAATGAAAAATGCAAAAAGCTCCTGAGCCAAAACATCCAGGAAATCCAGGAAACAATGAGAAGACCAAACCTAAGGATTATAGGTATAGAAGAGAGTGAAGATTTCCAACTTAAAGGGCCAGTAAATATCTTCAACAAAATTATAGAGGAAAACTTCCCTAACCTAAAGAAAGAGATGCCCATGAACATACAAGAAGCCTACAGAACTCCAAACAGACTGGAGCAGACCAGAAAGTCCTCCTGGCACATAATAATCAAAACACCACATGTACTAAACAAAGAAAAAATATTAAAAGCAGTAAGGGAAAAAGGTCAAGTAACCTATAAAGGCAGGCCTATCAGAATTACACCAGACTTCTCACCTGAGACGATGAAAGCTAGAAGATCCTGGGCAGATCTCATACAGACCCTAAGAGAACACAAACGCCAGCCCAAACTACTATACCCAGCAAAACTGTCAATCACCGTAGATGGAGAAATCAAGATATTCCATGATAAAACCAAATTTACACATTATCATTCCACAAATCCAGCCCTACAAAAGATAATAGATGTAAAACACCAACATGAGGAGGGAAACCACACCCTAGAAAAAGCAAGAAAATAATCTTTCCAACAAACCCAAAAGAAAGCAACCACACAAACATAAAAAGAACATCAAAAATAACAGGAAGCAACAATCACTATTCCTTAATATCTTATAACATAAATGGACTCAATTCCCCAACCAAAACCATAATCTAACAGAAATATTTTTCATGTAAATCTTCAATTTTATCAGAAAATGTTTGTGATTCCTCTTTCAATTTAGTAATGTTTTTTATGTCTACTATTTTAACTGTATTATTTTCCATGATAATCTTTAATTTTAACATTTTATCTATATAGTTCTTCAATTTTATCAGAAATATTTTCCATGCAAATCTTCAATTTTGTCAGAAAATGTTTATAATTCCACTTTCAATCAATTTAGGAATACTTTTATGCCTACCATTTTATCGGTATAATTGTTCATGATAATCCTGAATTTTAATGTTTTTCTATATTTTTCTTCAATTTTATCAGAAATATTTTCCATGTAAATCTTCAATTTTATAAGACAATGTCTATAATTTTACTTTCAATCAACTTAGGCACATTTTTATACCTTCTATTTTATCTGTATAATTTTCCATGAAATAGTCAGTTTTAACATGTTTTTCTATATATTTCTTGAATTTTATCAGAAATATTTTCTTTGTAGATCTTCAATTTTATCAGAAAATGTTTATAATTCCACTTTCAAAAAACTTAGGAATATTTTTATGCCTACCATTTTATCTGTATAATTTTGCCATGAAATACCCAATCTTAATGTGTTTTTTATATATTTCTTCAATTTTATCAGAGATATTTTCCATGTAAATCTTCAATTTTATCAGAAAATGGTTATAATTTCACTTTCAACCAACTTAGAAATATTTTTATGCCTACCATTTTATCTGTACAATTTTCCATGATAATCTTCAATTTTAATGTTTTTCCATGTATTTTTTTTCAATTTTATCAGAAATATTTTCCATGTAAATCGTCAATTTTATCAGAAAATTGTTATAATTTTAATTTCAATCAACTTAGGAATATTTTTATTCTTACCAATTTATCTGCATAAATTTCTCCAATTTTATCAGAGATAATTTCCATGTACATCTTCAATTTTATCAGAAAATGTTTTTAATTCTACTTTCAATCAATTTAGGAATATTTTTATGCCTACCGTCTTATCTGTATAGTTTTTCATGAAATAGTCAGTTTTAATGTGTTTTTCTATATATTTCTTGAATTTTATCAGAAATATTTTCCTTGTAGATCTTCAATTTTATCAGAAAATGTTTATAATTCCACTTTCCATCAACTTAGGAATATTTTTATGCCTACCATTTTATCTGTATAATTTTTCCATGAAATAGTCAATCTTAACATGTTTTCCTATATATTTCTTCAATGTATCAGAGATATTTTCCATGTATATTTACACAATGGAATACTACTCAGCAATTAAAAACAATGAATTCATGAAATTCTTCAGCAAATGGGGAACAGGGGGAGGGAAGAGGGCTTATGGGACTTTCAGGGAAGGGGGAACCGGGAAAGAGGAAATCATCTGGAATGTAAATAAAGAGTGTAGAAAATAAATAAATAAAAGAAAAAAAAGCAAAACAAAAAAAGAAAAACATTAAAAAAAAGAAAACATCTAATAAAAATGTTAAAAAAAAAAAGGAATTAAAAAGCCAGAAAAAAATTAATCCTATTATAATTTTGGTTAGAACCTTCTAGTTGTAACCTTTAACCTCAACTCTTGGATTTTCTTCCTTTCTACTTAGAACAGTTAAAGCAGGCTTAGCTGTTGTTGCCTTACTGAATATTAACTCATTTGACTGACACATCAGTCTGTGAAATTGGAGCTATATTATAATCCTGTTTTACAAAGAGAGGATCTGGGACACAGAGAGACTAAGTAGCTTACCCAAGGCCACACAGCTAGTTAATTGGCAGAAAAGGGGATTTTGATCCAGGAGTTGAGTTTCAGAGGGCATTCTCTTAGCCCCTTTCTTCAGAGATCCCAGACAGATGGGAATATAATGTAACATTCCTAGGATTGAGGACAGGTTGGTATAAAAAGACACAGGTACATAGGTCTCACCCCTCATCACAGAAACAGCTTTTAGCAACAGATGGGACTATTACGGAGATCCACAACTGGTCATTATGCAGAGAGTAAGTGACCATGGAGTGCCCAACTCAAACTGAGAAATCTACGAAGCAGCCCCCTATCTCCTGCTCAAGCGCAGAGAACATCACAGAAGGAGCAGAAAGTCTGTAAGAGCCAGGGCACCAGAGTGGTAGATAGTGTCCCTTAGGTGTGACAGGGAAGCTGCACACACGAGCACTCAGCCGTAGGACCACCTGGACAAGACCAGCATAATACTGACATGACAGTGTGGATGGGAAATTCCATATGGTGGCACCCTAGAGAGCCACAGGGTGGCTGATGTCTGCAGAGAGAGGGAGAGTCAGATGAGCTCCCTGCAGGCTCCAACCCGAAGCGGTCACCATGGACATGGACACATGAAGTTAAATGGCTCAGTGCGTTATATACACGTGTGCATATAGTTACACATGCATATGTGCATACATGTAACAATAACGAAGAAAATATTAAAAAATAAAATTACTAACCTTTAAAAACAGTAAGAACTTTACCTTTTTTTTCCCAGTTGACTTTCCCTACTTGAACCCAACAAGAAATTTAGGAGGAGCCCATTAGAAAGCTGTAGGCTGCCGTCACTCAGAATCCGGCCATTGTGTCCTCAAGGAGAGGGTCTGCCACTCTTGATGGTGACTTGGAGTGTTTTCATTGTTCAAGGGTGCACGGCTTTCTGGCTTGGCAGCTGCAGCATGAGCTCGGTGCTGTGGAATTGTAACGAGTTCATTTCAGAGAGGTGTAGAACAGAACAGGGTTTCCAGAGCCTGGAGCAGGGGCAGTGAGAGCCAGGAGGTAGAGGAAGGTTCGGTGGCCATGTGGCGAGCTATTGAATAGTACAATAGTTGTAGCAGATTGTAGTATACTGAATTTTTTAAATAGAGGAAGAGGTTTAAATAGTTTTACCATAAGGGAATAATAAAAGCTTGAGGTAATAGATAATTTGGGACAGTCTCTCTCTCTCTCTCTCTCTCTCTCTCTCTCTTTCTGTGTGTATATATGTATATATATGTGTGTATGTATATATGTGTATATGTATGTGTGTATATATGCGTATGTGTGTATATATGTGTATATGTGTGTATGTGTGTCTGTGTGTCTATGTGTGTGTCTATGTGTCTCTGTATATGTGTGTGTATTTATGTGTATGTGTGTACATGTGTGTATATGTATGTGTATGTGTATGTGTAAGTGTATATATATGTATGTGTGTGTATATGTGTCTATGTGTGTGTCTATGTGTCTCTGTATATATGTGTGTATATATGTGTATGTGTGTATATATGTGTATATGTGTCTATGTGTGTCTGTGTCTCTGTATATGTGTGTGTATGTGTGTACATGTGTGTATATGTATGTGTATGTGTGTGTATGTATGTGTGTGTGTGTTGTGTAGAGCACATGGGACCCTATAAACATACACAGTTTTGTTTGTATCCATTTAACTCTTTCATATCCACTAAGAGGGATAAAACTTTTTTTGTAACTATTGACAAAGATGTAAAGAAATTAAGAAATATGACGAGTAGCCCATCTTCAGAGGCTTATAAAGTAGTTCCTTAAAACATTAAAAATAGGAGCTGGAGGGATGGCTTTTTGGTTAAGAGTGCTTACTGCTTTTGCAATAAAACCCAAGTTTTATTTCTAGGATTTACATCAAAGAGCTCACAAGTTCCTGTAACTTCAGTCCCAGGGATCTCTGGCCACCATTGGTACCTGTATTTATGTGCACACACACACACACACACACACACAATTGAAATAATAAAGATAAATATTTTAAAAGTTAAAAATAGAACTATCAGACAGTGGTGGCACACACCTTCAATCCCAGCACTCAGGAGGCAGAGGCAGAGGCAGAGGCAGAGGCAGAGGCAGGTGTATCTCTGAGTTTGAGGCTAGCCTGACCTACAGAGTGATAGCCAGGGACACATAGTGAGGCCCTGTCTCGAAAAAACAAACAAACAAAAAGGTCAAGATGCTAAATTTTATGTTACATTATATATAATCACAGTTAAAAGATAACAGAGCCCAATGTGGTGGTGCACCCCTTTAATCCCATCACTTTGTAGGCAGAGCTGGGAGATTTCTACAAGTCTGAGGCCAGCTTGGTCTACATAAAGAGCTCCATGCCAACCAAGACTACATTGAGACTTTATCTCAAATACATATAATAGAAACGTGCCTTTAGGGTCAGTGTAAGGATGCACATGCATACTCACAAGTATGCAAACACACAAACTATGCCAATAATCAAGATAAGGTTCTCTTTGGGTTCGAGTCTTTCCAGTGATGACCTATGAAAAAGAGCTGATGATAGAGTCAATGAGATGCTTGACCCTGCCCCATGCTGTTCCTCTGGATACCCAAGCTCTGAGAGCAGCTGAGGAGATACAGCACATATTCACGGCGGAGTGTGAGTCAGCGGAAATCATGACGTTCACAGGAGAATAGACAGAACTGGGGGCTGGAATATCGGGCAAGACAAGCTACAATCAAAAGGATCAGCATGATGTTTCCTCTCTCACGTGGAACTAGATTTCAGGACAGGAGAGGGAAAAAGGGACAGTAAGAGGAGCAGGAAGAATTCTAAACTTCAGTGTTAGCAACGTTTGGGGTTCAATGGCAAGGGGCAGAGTGCACACAAAGCTCCAAGGGTCAGCCACAAATGTCGGCGGTAAGAGTGTCTTACCTGCTTATACATTTGTATCCTTTAAGTTGCACACTGAGTTTGTTACTTTGTGTGGCTGTGATCAAAATACCCGGACTGTTCATTTAGGCTCCTAGCTGCAGAGGTCTCAACCCAAGCTTCAGAGAGTCAAATTGACTTCACTGATTCTGGCTCTGTGGAAAGGCAGAACATCATAGCAGCAGGAGCATGTGTTCACCTCATGACAAACAGGAAGCCAAGGAAGTCCAGGGACCAGCGTAGCCTTCCAAGCATCCTGCTAAATGGCCTGCTTCCTCAGTGAAACACCCTCCCTGAGATGTCCACAACCTTACAAACAATGCCACTACCTGGGGCCAAGTGGTCAACACACAAACCTGTAAGGACACCTCATATTCAAGCTATATCAGAGCTTCACGTATTGTAAAGCAAAAATAAAGGTGAAAAGTTTCCCCCAGTTGCTGCTGCTGATGCTGCATGAGAGAAGACCATGAAAGGGTGAGTTGAGGAAGAGATCACCTCTTGGCTCAGCCTGGGCAGAGTCTTCTGATCCACAGATGTAGTTCTCTGCCTCCACGCAAGTCTAACTGTCACATTTCATACATGTCATATCCCAGCTACGGAGTAGTTAATCCCCGTAACTCATCGGATGCCCTTTTCTGGCCTCTGCTAGCACCAGGAAGTTAGGCATGTGGAACACAGATATACTTTCAGGTAAAACACCCATACACAGAAAATAAAAGTTTTCTTATATAGTCCATAACCACTTGCCCAAGGAATGGTATTGTCTACACTTGGCTGGGCCTTTCTATATCAATAGACAAGATAATCCTCCACAGACATAGCCACAAGCCAGCTGATCCAAGCTATCCCTCAGTTAGAACACCCTTCTCAGATGACTCAAGGCTGTGTTAAGTTAGCAGCTAAGCTAACTAGGATGAAGAGTTAAACACATTTAATAGTGTTTCAGCAATACTGGGGATTGATCCTAGAGAGCTGCAAGGCAAAGGCTCTAGCACTTGGGCCGTATGCTCAGTTCAGAAGGGAGGTCCGTGTGTAGAGTTACAAGCATTCAGCTGAGTCAGGACATGGGTTACCTTCTCTTTCCTAACCTGTTCACACAGATGGACACAGATTCCACGTGAGGAATGGAGGACAGGTGTCATGTGTGAAATAACATCATCCCCCCTTTAACTAAGCAAAGTCTCTTTTATGCTTCCAAGCAAAACCCAAATGAGTCCACAGAAGTTAATCACAAAATTATATCTATTTAACTCAGTAACTAAAGTGAGCCAAGCAAGCAAAGGACTTGGACTTAAATGACAGCCATCCGGACAAACGAGTTCTTCTTTGTTCTCTTTTGAGACCCGGTCTTACTCTGTGATCCAGGCTGTAGTTAATGACACACAGACTGGAATAATTAAGAGAAAGAACTGTGACCCTGTGTGCCTCCCAAACCAAGGCCAACCTACGGATAGATGAGTGACAAAGGAAACAATGTAATTCTTGATAGGATCTCGGTGGTGACTAGAGGGGTATTCACTCTAAAATCATTTCAACTCTGCTGTGCATACATATATCATTTTGTAACAACGGTAAATTCCATTCCTAGATGTACACTCAGGAGAAGTAAAAATATGTGTGCAAAAAAAAAAACCCTTGCACACAAATGTTCATATGAGAAATTTTAATAACAGCCCTGACGAGGAAGCAACACATATCTATATACGGTGAGCTGGTAAAAAATAAAATATTAAATGAACCAGCCCACCCCATCTTCTAATCCATGTGTGAACTGCTGGAATGAATGAAGGGCCCTACAGATCCAGAGCTGTGGCATCTCCAAGACACAGGATAACCAGGAGGAGCTCTGGTGAGGATTCAGTATTGATGGAGTAGCAGAAGCCAGAAGCCTCATTGCAATGAACATTTGCCAGAAGTGTGGACGAACAGGTGTACTGTGGGACACACTGTGACACACCACAGCTTCCCTGTTGCGGGGGGAGGTTACAATGGTGGAGGGAAGGGAGAGATAAGTGGGATAGGGTACATGATGTGAAACTCATAAAGAACCAATAAAAAGTTAAAAACATATATATCAAATGTTTTTAAACCCTTGCTCATCCTGGTTAGCTTCAACTGTCAACTTGACACAGAGTCATCTAAGAACACTGTTGTAACCTGAGGGATTGTCCAGATCAGATTGGTCTGTAGGTAGAACTGTGCAGGATTGGCTTAATTGCTAACTATATAGGAGGGTCCAGCCAGCGGCAGGCAGAGCCATTCCCTGGGCAGGTGATCCTGGACTGTATAAGAAAACTAGCTAAGCTGGAGCCTCGAAAGAACTAGCAAGCAGAAAATGTTACTTTGTGACAAAAACAAAAAGAAAAACAAAAAAACAGTGGTGTGCTACTTGAACTTTGAAACATGATGTTCAGTGAAAGAAGCCACAATGGTTTGTGATGCTTAACTTGATAGTATTTAAAGTCACCTTGGAAACAAATCTCTGGGCACATCCTGAGGGATTATTTGAGGACTATGATGTGAAGACCCACCATAAACGTGGGCAGTACCATTGCATGGCCTGGATCCTTGGTCTGCATAGAAAGGAGAAGGAGAATGAGTTTTCATCCTTTTGTCTTCCTGAGTGCAGATGCAAGGTGACCAGTGGCCTCAGTGCCCTTGGCCAGCAGGTCCCCACCATGCTGGGCTATACCCAGAAACTGAGCCAAAACTTCCTTCCTTTTGTCTGGTAATTTCACATAGCGGTGAAAAAGGTAACCCAGGCAGAAGCCAGGCACAGAGGAGCCCATGTTATACAGTTCCATTCATAAGGAAGACCCATAGACTGAGCAGAAGATTGAAGATGGTTAGGATCAGGGCAGCTGGAGGGGGAGGGAGAAAGAAAGAAGGGAGAGAGGGAAGGAGAGGGGGAGGGAGGGAGGGAGAAAGAGAGGGGAGAGAGGAAATAGAGAAGGAGAGAGGGAGAGGGAGGGAGAGAGAGTGTGGCTGTTAATAAACATGGATTTTCTTCTGAGGGGGAACTATCACATTTTTAATATTAAAAATAGGATTTAAAGTTAATTTTCACCTGGGAAATCTAAGAAGTGAAGCTTTCTCTTTTTTCTTTGAAATCCACACAGCATCTCATGACATGGGTACATTGTTCTTTAAGGATTACTTATTGGAGCTAGGGGGTGGTACACACCTTTAATCCCAGCACTGGAAGACAGAGGCAGGTATGTCTCTGACTTTGAAGCCAGCCTATTCTGTTTTTACAGAGTGAGTTTCTAGACAGTCAGGACTACAAAGAGAAACCCTGTCTGGAAACACACACACACACACATACACACACACACACACACACACACACACGCACACACACATGCACACGCACACACAAACGCACACACACACACGCACACACGCATGCACACGCACACACGCACACACATGCACGCACACATGCACGCACGCACGCACACGCACGCACACACACGCACGCACACGCACATGCACACACGCACACGCGCACACACGCACACACACGCGCACACACACATGTACACACACACGCACACACACATGCACACACACACACACATGCACCATCATCACTTATTTGAGGCTGGAGAAATGGCTCAGTGGTGAAGAGCACTGCTCTTCCAGAGGCCCCAGGTTCAATTCCCAGCACCCACAACTGCCTGTAGCCCTAATTCTAGTTCTACAGGATTCAGGAGCATCTTCTGGCCTTTGAGAGTGTGGTGGTTGACTAGCAATGGCCCCATAGACTCATGAGTTTGAACGTTTGGCCACAGGGAGGGTGTCACTGTGGGGGCGGGCTTTCAGACCTCATATACACTCAAGCTACACCCAGTGTGGCACACAGTCTCCTTCTGCTGCGTGCAGATCAAGAGGCAGAGCTATCAGCTCCTCCAGCCCTATGTCCGCCTGCCATTGCCATGTTAATGGTGCACTGGCTGGTTCTCTGTATCAACTTGACACAGGCTGGGTTATCACAGAGAAAGGAGCTGCAGTTGGGGAAATGCCTCCATGAGATCCAGCTGTGGGGCATTTTCTCTATTAGTGATCAAGGGGGGGAGGGCCCCTTGTGAGTGGTGCCATCCCTGGGCTGGTAGTCTTGGGTTCTATAAGAGAGCAAGCTGAGCAAGCCAGGGGAAGCAAGCCAGTAAGGAACAGCCCTCCATGGCCTCTGCATCAGCTCCTGCTTCCTGACCTGCTTGAGTTCCAGTCCCGACCTCCTTAGGTGATGAACAGCAGTGTGGAAGTGTAAGCTGAATAAACCCTTTCCTCCCCAGCTTGCTTCTTGGTCATGATGTTTGTGCAGGAATAGAAACCCTGACTAAGACAAATGGTGTCTCTTCACAGCAATAAAACCGTAACAAGTCAGAGAGTGTCTATGAATGTGTGTGGTGCTCAGAAAAACACGCATATATATAATTTAAAATTTTTAAAATTATGTGTTGATGGACATTTAAAACATTGCTATTATACCCCATGCTTCTATTACCACTCCCACTGTGTAGTTTTGCACAGACCAATGTGCAACTGTTGGATAAATTCTTAGAAGCAAGACTGTAGGGTCAAAATGTTGTGCTTTAAACATTAGCAGACTTAATTCTGATGAGCAATCCTCTTCATGTGTGGCTAAGGTTTGCACCAGATGGACTCCCTCACCCCCTTCCCCATGGCCAGGTCACAGGTGACACTATCACACCTTCCCTTATAAATGATTCCACAGTGGATCTCCGCTCTCTCTCTCTCCCTCCCCACTCTGGAATGGTCTCGCCTCGCCCTGCAGTGAGCACCTCACTTCCCTCATGTGTGCGTTTGCTCACATCCCTTATGACCGTAAGCGTCTGGAACAGAGTTCAGGTCCCTGGTGTCCACATAACGAGCTGAGCACTACAGGGTGGAAACTGAACTCCAGCCCTGAGGTGAAAGGAGCAAAGACAGGCCTGCCAGCCGTGGAACCCATGAGCTCCACATTCAGTGAGAGACCCTTTCTCAGAAAAGCAACCGAAGACAACACGGGGCAGTGACTTCTGACCTTAACATGTGATGTGCACATATGCACATGGGCCCACATGCTGGCACACAGATGTATATATGCAACTGCGGGCTTTTCCAACCATGCATAAGTTCCCTGAAATAATGATTCTGAGACCTAATATATTCACAAACAAATGCTTAGGTCATAAGCTTGGGCTTGTTCTCTGATTACCTCATATATTAACTATCCTGTTTATTCTAGTCTGCGTCCTGCTGCGTGACTGGCTACCTGATCCTCAGTTTCAGGTGACCATCTTCCTCTGTGTCTGGGTGAAGTTCCTGTGTCTAACTACCTCTCAGAATTGCTCCCACACCAGATGTCCCACCTTCTAATCCCGCCTCAGCTCATTGGCCACAGGCTTTTTTATTGACAGGTGAAGCTTCCATACATTGCACAAGAGATTATCTCCACACGTATACACAGGGAGACTCACATTTGTCTCATACCCTTGGAAGGCACCATACCACCTTCATCCCACTAACGCTCATGAATGCCTACAATCTACAAAGCTGTCCTACAGACAAAAGAACAAGAAAATGAGGGGATACAGCTACCTCACAATTGTAGAAGTCTTTCCAATCCCTACATATTTCTTTTTTTAATGAATATTGATGGGCAATTATAACATCATTAGCTGTAATTAAATTCTCATTTTGTACTTTTCAATGTTTCCTTGCTTTAAGCAACACCAGTAAGATCTAATTATCTGAAATATTCCTTGGAACTATGCCTCTACACATGGACCCTTACTACTTTAAACATATTGCACATTTATGATTGAGTTTGCATATGTGTGTGTGCATGCATTTGTGTGTGGGTGTGTGCTCCATGGCGAGTGTGAGGAGTTCAGAGAACAGCTTTCAGGAGTTGACTCTTTCCTTCTATCATGTAGACGTGGGGAATCGAACTCAGGTCGTCAGGCTTGGCAGCAAGTGCTTTTACAGATAAGCCATCTCGCCAGCCCCTGAGCATTGTCTACCATCTAAAGGCGGTAGTCTCTAGTGCTCCTGAGGAGACTTTCTTCACTTGAGATTTTATGTTTCCTGCCCCTCACAGAGGTCTCACCCCTGCCCCCAACAGAGGTCTCACCCCTGCTCCCTCACAGAGGTCTTACCCCTGCCCTCCTCACAGAGGTCTCACCCCTGCTCCCTCACAGAGGTCTTGCCCCTTCCCCCCCCCACCCCGTCTCACCGACTGTCTAAATGTGATTGGTTGTTGATTGTGCCTTACTCTTTTTTTCAATTCCCATGAATTAGTCATCACAGCAGATTTGCAGTATAATTAACTTGTAGCTTTGATTTTTTTTTTTCATGGCAGAATTAACAGAGTGAAATTTTTCCATGGTAGAACCACACTCTATATTTATTTCTTCTTTAAATAAATGTTTCCAAATTCAGAAATGCAAGATCTATCACTTAATTTCTATTCCAACCCTCCTTCCGAAGACAAGAAGCTCATCTGGAGCCTCTGGTGAGGGCTCACTCCTCTGCCGCCCATAGTCGGCCTCCCAAGCCGCGCCAAAGCCTGAAGAGACAAACATGGGCTCAGGGCCTCTCCAGGGCCGGCTGCTTCCATTGCTTTTAGGCTGTGCTGAGCCAGAAGTGTCCTGTTGAACACTCACAGGAGAGGAAATCTCCCCTCAGGACACCCAGGGAGCCAAGGGGAGAAATGGGAGCCAGTGTGATACCTCAGTAGAGAAAGAGTGTGTTTGCTGTCAAGTCAGTCCACCTGAGTGTGACTCCGGAACCCAATGGTGGAAGGAGAAAACAGACACACAAAAGGTGGTTTCTGACCTCCACATGTACAACACACACACACGCACACGCACACACACACACACACACACACACACACACACGCACGCACGCACGCACGCACGCACGCACTCATTGGATGGATGGAAGGATGGATGGATGGATGGACGGACGGACGGACGGACAGATGGACAGACAGACAGACAGACAGTGTAAACAGACAACAAAAAAGAGAAGAGATACATGAGTGACCTAAACCACTGGTTAGGTCAGACTCATGACTTATAACCCTGACTGACACACCTCCAGATGTGCTGTACAGATCTCCTAGATATCTCTCCAATAAAGCTGACACTGAAGACCGAGCTTCACAGAAACCTTCTACTGTCTTCCACACCACCGCCCAGGCTGCACCTTGGAGGCCATCCCATGATTGCTACACCGTGCTTAGGCAGATGGAGTCCCTGCTACTTGCTGGACCACAGACCTATCTTTCTTTTCAGTCTGAACAAAATCCCTTTTCGTCTCCTTCGGAGGCACGGCCTCTTGTTCTGTTATGGCGGCAGAACAATGAGCTTTTGGAAAAAGAAAAATCGCACCATCTACTTCCTTGTGCTTCAGACACATATTGCGATGGAGTCTGTGAGGTGAGAGGTGCTGGGCCAGGAAGGGCCTGCCCTGAGGAGCTGACAGACAGCAACCAGGAAGGGCCTGCCCTGAGGAGCTGACAGACAGCAACCAGGAAGGGCCTGCCCTGAGGAGCTGACAGACAGCAACCAGGAAGGGCCTGCCCTGAGGAGCTGACAGACAGCAACCAGGAAGTCAGAGGAGCAGAGCACAGATACAGATGAACAAAGTCCACCTGGGGTAGAGGGCAAGGACAGCCTTCAGGAAAGGAGAAAGGTAGGTTCCACACAAGCTGGTCAAGAGTTGGAAACACATCCAACAGCAGAAAGACGGTCCCGGAAGGTTTGAGTCTGTGGGCGCTCCTTCCAATACTCTGCTCAAGTATGTGTGGACGATTGATTGCCTCTCCTGCCAAGCTCAGGATGGCTGAGAACATCTGCACTGTTGACACCACACTGGGTCAGAAAGTCAAAGAGCAACAGCCATTGAGTTTAGGCAGGCTTTTCTGTCCTGCCCACTGAAGCTTCAGGAGTATCTTTTAATACACAACTCTACCCTGCATTAGAAACTAGGCCTGGGATGGACAGAAACCATTGGTACCTATGCCTTCATGGCTGTTTCCCACAAAGTCAGAAGTGGCTGTCAGCAACGGCTTCCTCCATATGAACTGGGAAACTGGGGCCTCTTACTTGCCAAGTGAGGACAATCCAGATGTTCAGAGGGAGCAAACGGCAGGGCAGAAAGGCAGCTTGTAATTGTTTGGATTTTTTTTATGTTCCCCAGTCTCCCTTAAAACGACACAGTGGCTTATTTATTTATGAATTAATAATTCATTATCCTGTTTATATTATTCTATGTCTGACGCATGGCTGGTTACAGTTCCTCAGTTTCATACATCCAACTTTCTTCCACTCTGGGTGGCAAATCCCTCTGCTCCCGAGTATTTCCCACAGTTCCCCTCTCTCTGCCAGATGTCCCACCTTCTAATTCTACGTCAGCTTATTGGCCATCAGATTTCTATTGACAGGTGATGCTCTTACAAAGTGCATAAGAGATCACCCCTACAGCCTCCCTAGGGTTGCTGAAGCCAAGTGCCGTAGGTTTGCCTTAGACAGCAGCCATTCATTTCCTCTCAGGGCTGGAGTCTGGAAGTCTGTGAAGGTGTCGGTGGACCACACACCTCTGGAGGCTCACGGTGTCCGTCAATTCTGTTCTGGTGTGTTTCTGGGTTTGCAGGTGATTGCTGGTTCTCGTTTGTTTATAGACAGGCCCCTCCATCTCTACCTCCAGCTTTACAAGTGTTCTTCCCTCCCGTGGTTGTCTGAGTCTCCTCTACAAGGTCACCAGTTATGCTGGGCAGGCCCGCTCTGAGTATGGCTTCAGTTCAACTTTGATTTGCACATTTATAGATAGTCGATGGAGGTGACATCACCATAGACTAGCCGTAAACTGAAACTATTATAAATGAAACATGGTATCCTGCTTATCAACACAATATTCTGTAGCCAGGCATGGTGAGTGCATGTGTGTAATCCCAGCACTCGGGATGCAGAGACAGGAGGATCTCTGAAGTTCAAGGCCAGCCTAGTCTATGTAGAGAATTCCAGGTCAGCCAGGATTAAACAGTGAGACTCTGTTTCAAACAACAACGATAAATCCCTTAACACCCTGTGGATTGCCAGTCTAACCTCCAAACTACAGGTTGCATGCATTGAAGGATAATTATAAATGTTGCCCAACACATATGTAGATGGCAGTGTCATGTCACAAATCTCAAATACTTGGTCACCCCTGCGTGTAGAACATGTTGTCTTCCCTGGCCATCAGTGGGTTACCACATCCAGTGTCCTGAGAGAGGATTATACCACACATGCTAATTGAGAAGATCAGCACATCTGTCAGAATCACACTTTATGCAGACTCTATCACTTAACGCCACCAAAACTCAGAAAGCCAGGAATCAATGCACCAAAAGTTGGAGGCCACTTGTCCTTCCAAATAGTGTTTCAGTCACAGGTGATGGGGGTTTACCATTTTGTAGGAAAATAAAAGCCCATACTGCCTTGGTCTATCTCAGAGGCCTCTCTCTTTCATGACTCTGATATCCCGAAGTCCCAGCTAACAATGTCTTCTGTTATGTCAGCAAATGGGTACTGGGTTTGCTCTAGATCCAGAGAGCCCTACTTAGCATATCACACAGAATCCAATAACCATTATTGATTATTTCTATTACATCTGAGTTGTGCTACAGCTTTTAAATGTTTCACTAGATTCCAAATGGATGGGGAAGAGACAAACAGAAATAACACATCTGACAAAATGTAGGTTTCTGACTGACCGGCACGTACTTGCTCAGATTTTATGGAATCTTAAGACAGTCTCTCCCAAACCATCATATGAAATGGTGTTTTTATGAAAAAAAATTAACCAAAGGACAGATTTTAAATTTTATGTTTTTAATAAAATGTACGCCTTCTTCCGGCCTCCACAGGTTGCTCCACACTCGGGGGACACTCACAAAGATGAAGAAATGAGCCCAAGGGGACTGACTCTATGCTCAAGGTTCACAATTAAAACACAAGCCTGGGGCTGGAAAGATGGCGACGTCAATAAAAGTGCTCGTTACATAGCATAACAGCTGGAGTGAATCTGAGCCCTAGAAACTCACGGAAAAGCTGGGTCTAGCAATGTGCACTTGGAATTCCAGCACTGGGGGAGCAGGGTGTGGAGAGAAGGGGGTGCCTGGAGCTTACTAGCCAGTCGGTCTAACTGACGTGGTGAGTCCAGGATCAGAGAGACTAAGAAAACAAAACAACCAAGGCCTATAAGATGGCTCAGTGGGTAAAGGTTCCTGATGATCTGAGTTCAATCTGGAGGACCCACAGGGTGGAAGGAAAGAACAGACGCCTGAAAGTTGTACTGTGACCTACATGTGCACAACATGACATGCGCACACACACAAGCACACACTCACATCACATGTGCACACACACAAGCAAACACTCACATCACATAAATAATGTAAACAATGATAAAATAAAATGGAGAGGGCTGGCTGTGGTGACTCACTCCTTTAATCCCAACACTTGGAAGGCAGAGGCAGATGGATCTCTTGTGAATCCAAAGCCTGCCTGGTCTTAGAGATTTCTAGGTCAGTCAGAGCAATACAGTATGAGCCTGTCTCAGTGAAAGCAAGAAAGCAGAGAGCAACTGAGGAAGACACTGATGTAGAGCTCTGGCCCCCTCCCATGTACATGCACACAGATAAACATGCACATGGGAACATGCACACACATGCACACACACATGTACACACGTACATATACATACTTGTATATACACATGTACACATTCATAGACATGTACACATGCATGCACACACATGTACACACACCAGCAAGCCTAAGTCTGGAAACAGTTTTCCTTCCTCCATTTCAGCAAACCCCATAACTAAATTCTGACTGTCACATTCAGTAATAACACAAAATATTGATATTTTACTTCAAAATATCTATGAAACTATCCAATCCTTCAGCCACCTTCAGGGGACTTTCTATGCACCTGACCCAACACTGAAACACTCCAGCCACAAAAATAATTCCTGGACCTTGACCTCTGTCTTTCAAAATGCATCAGCTAAAATCATTGTCTTTAGGAACACGAACAGACCATAATCTATCTGGGTTCCACACAGCAAGCTGCATGCAAGAAACCAGAAGATCCTTACCCCAAGTCCTGGGTTTCCATGTGTTCATGCTTGGCTTTTATTTTCATTTTTGAATTTAATTTTATGTGTATAAGTATCTGCCTGGAAGTGTGTATATGCACCACCTGTATGCCTTGCATTTTCAAAGGCCAGAAGAGAGCATCAGATCCCCTGAAACTGGAGTTCAGATGATTGTGAGGGGCCATGTGGGTGCTGGGAACCACCTCGATCCTCTGCAAGAGCGGCCTTTACTACTGAGTACTCTCTCCAACCCTTTTAATTTTTAAATTGTTCTATTTATTTGTTTATTTATTTGTTATTTATCCATGTGTGTGAGCGTGTGTGTGTGTGAGTGTGTGTGAGTGCATGAATGTGTATGTGTGTGTGTGAATGTGTGTGTGTGTGAGTGTGTGTGAGTGTGTGTGAGTGTGTGAGTGTGTGTATGTGTGTGCATGTGCGTATGAGTATGTGAGTGTCTATGAGAGGTGTGTGTGTGTATGAGTGTGAGTGTGTATGTGAGTGTGCATGTGAGTGTGTGTGAGTGTTGTGTGTGAGTGTGTACATGCATGTGTGTGTGAGTTTGTGTATGAGTGTGTGTGTATACACGTGCGTGTGTGTGTGTGCATGTGCGTGTGTGTATGAGTGTGTGAGTGTGTATGTGTGTGTGAGTGTTATGTGAGAGTGTGTATGCATGTGTGTGAGTGTGTGTATGTGTGTGCATGTGCATATGAGTATGTGAGTGTGTATGAGAGGTGTGTGTGAGTGTGAGTGTGTATGTGAGTGTGCGTGAGTTTGTGTATGAGTGTGTGTGTGTGCATATGCGTGTGTGTATGAGTGTGTGAGCATGTGTGAGTGTGTATGTGAGTGTGTATACATAGCACGTGTTAGTGGGGATTGGCTCTCCCACTCTGAGCTCTGGGAACTGAGCCCAGGCACTCAGGCTCGGCAGCAAGCACCTTTACCTTGCGAAGCATCTTGCCAACAGTCCATGTATTTTTACCCAGCCCACATCTCCTCTGCTCATGTAAGTTTAATTTTTGTTCTCTCATCTGTTCTGATATATGTTTCTGAAATAAACATTTTTTTAGTTAAAAAAAAAGTATTACGCAACGAATGGCAGGCGAAGAGAAGGGGGCTGTTCCAGATTTTAAAGGAACCGAGGTAGAGCAGAAGGCTCTGTGTCTAATTTGAGGAGATTCAGACAAAACAAACATAGAGCGATGTTTGTGAGACAGCCAGAGGGCTTTGATTGTGGATTACAGATCATGGTTTCAAGAGCTAAGTGGTTGAGGGCTGGAGAGAGGGCTCAGCAGTTAAGAGCACGGGCTGCTCTCCCAGAGACCAGGCTTGGTCCCCAGCATCCACACAGAGGCTCCCAGCCGTCTGGAACTCCAGTCCCAAGGAGCAGACTTCTGTACATGTGTGTATGTATAGAACAATAATTATAGAAGAGGTCATAAATTTAAGAGGGAGCTGGGGTAATGGGAGAAGCTAGAAGAGGTCATGGTGTAAAATGATGTAAACACAGTATTCAAAAAATAATAAACAAAATTCTAAAAGAATTACACAATTGCATCTCAGCCCCTTCGCTGAGATTAAGTGAAGAATGTTGTTAATTATTTTAGGTGTGATAGACAAAGGACGTCATGGGTATATATGTCCATAGTTTTACAGATGCACATTGAAGCAAGTTAGAATAAGATGGCAGGGAGTCTGAAATGGGTCTTTAAACTTGACATAGGAGAAAGGAAGCCAATATTGTAACATGGCGATGCTACTTTAAGATTTGCTTTTGTGAATTTATGTTTATGACAGGTCTAAGACATGCACGCTTTTAAGGCACTGCCAGCAGTTATCACGTGATCAACTGTCTTCATTGTGTGATGACCTGAGTTCAACCGTGCATCCCTGATACTCCAAGGCACAGGCAGTCTTTTATTTGATAATCTTTAAAGCCAATCTCAGATGTCAGGTCATTTCACCTGTATGGACTTCAAAATGGCTTTCTTAAATCCAGAACAAAAATTAAAACGCCTTGCTTCATGGAGCCTCCATTCTTGACATTTTTGTTGGTATTTTTTGTTTGGTGTATATACACGGTGCCCATACTTATGAGTGTGGGCGTTTGCATGCACACATGTGCATGTGGAAGTCCAAGATCAATGTCACGTGTCTTTCCTTCGCTTTCCATCTTTAAAATGTTGGGTCCCTCACTGAACCCGGAGCTCACTGGTGCAGCTAGACTTGCTGGCCAGCTTTGGTCAGTCTGCCGACGGGTTGGTTCCCGTCTGAGGTGCAGAGCTGACCTCATGCTACTCCCCATGAGGAGTGAGCAGACCAGTCTCCTGATGCCACACCTTTACACACAGCACAGGGACAAGGTCACAAAAGGAAAGTGTACCCAGGAGAGCAGGAAGTTCCTGAGCAAGAGAGTGGTGAGGTGGTAAGAGGCAGACCACAGGGTCAGAGAGCCATCAGGGTCAGAGTAATCCTCCTCATAACTGTTCCAGGTATTTCCTAACCCTAAACTGAGGATGCAGATTGACCTTTGTAGGAGCTGATGAGGTTTAGAGGAGGTGACAAGGAAGAGGCCCAATGGCTCCTCTTCTCTCCTCTCCCTCCTCCCACTTGTAAGAAATGGCTCCTCTCTCTCCCTCTCCCTTCTCCCACTTGTAAGAAATGGCTCCTTTCCTCTCCCTCCTCCCACTTGTAAGAAATGGCTCCTCTCCTCTCCCTCCTCCCACTTG
The DNA here is from genome assembly GCA_036184795.1 of Tokudaia tokunoshimensis. NCBI lineage: Eukaryota > Metazoa > Chordata > Mammalia > Rodentia > Muridae > Tokudaia > Tokudaia tokunoshimensis. The sequence goes on from BTHU01000011.1 coordinate 3,675,726, forward strand.
TTTTTTTTTTTTTTTTTCGAGGCAGGGTTTCTCTGTGTAGCCCTGGCTATCCTGGAACTCACTCTGTAGACCAGGCTAGACTCGAACTCAGAAATCCGCCTGCCTCTGCCTCCCAAGCGCTGGGATTAAAGGCGTGCGCCACCACCGCCCGGCCCCCTCCTCCCACTTGTAAGAAAAGGCTCCTCTCTCTCCCTCTCCCTCCTCCCACTTGTAAGAAATGGCTCCTCTCCTCTCCCTCCTCCCACTTGTAAAAAAAATGGCTCTTCTCTTCTCCTCTCCCTCCTCCCACTTATAAGAAATGACTCCTCTCCTCTCCCTCCTCCCACAGTGGATAGTGTGAGAAAACACACATCTGCAAGCCAGAAGGAGAACCTTCATCAGGGCTCTCAAAGACTGGCACCTTGATCCTGCATTTCCAGCCTCCAGAACGCTGGGAAATGGTCATCTTTCCTACTTAAGGCATCCACCCCATGGTCCTTCATAATGGCGGCTGAGCTAAGAACCCCCATATATACCAAACGCCATCACAGTAGAAAGAGGACGGATGGTTTAAAAACTCCCCACATTATAAGCTTTTATCCAAAATGGATCATCCATGCAGAAGATAGATTTGTTTTTAAAGATTTACTTTTATCTTCTGCTTATGAGTGTTTTGCCTGCATGTATGTAAGTGTACTGTGTGCATTCCTGGTGCTCACAGAGGTCAGAGAGGGCATCAGATCCCCCAGAATTGCAGATACAGGGGCTGTGAGCCACCACATGGGTGCTGGGAACTGAGTCCAGGTCCTGTACAAAAGCAACCAGAGCTCTTAACTTCTAGCTGTTTCTCTTACTCCCGAGGTGGGTTTTCTTTTTTCTTCTTTCTTTTTTTTTTTTCAGATCTATCTATCTGTCTGTCTGCCTGCCTGCCTGTCTGTCTGTTGACTTATTTATTGAGACAGAATCTCACTATGTAGACCATGTTGGCATTGAACTCAGTGATCTACCTTCTAAGGGCATGAATTAAAGGTGTACACCACTATGCCTGGCTTAGGTTCTCTCTCTGTCTCTGTCTCTGTCTCTGTCTCTCTGTCTCTCTCTCTCTCGCTCTCTCTTTCACACACACACACACACACACACACACACACACACACACACATCCCCATTGGAAGCTTAAATCATCATTGCTTTAAAAATGTAATATTCAACATTCACACACTTATTTATAGAACTTTTCCAAGAAAAATTACAATTTAACCAGAGTGTAAAAGTCCAACAGAAGAAGGCAGAATCTGATTATTTTGATTGATGTATTAGGAAAAATAACCAACAAGCATATAAATTGTGTGGACATTGACAACCACATAAACTAAAGAGCATCCTTTGAAATCAGTGTGCAAGGTTAGAGGTTGCTTCTGTGTGTGTGTGTATATGTGTGTGTACATATATATGTATATATATATATATTTCTGAATATATATATGTATAGATAGATAGATAGATAGATAGATATCTTTTCTCCTGAGATATGGTTTCCCTGTATAGCCTTGGCTGTCCTGGAACTTGCTCTGTAAACCAGGCTGACCAGACTCACAGAGATCCGCCTGCCTCTGCCTACCAAGCGCTGGGATTAAAGGCATGCACCATCATTTCCCTGCTTCTGAATTCTTTTGCCTAGATTTTTTTTTATAACATTCCTTGCATACAGGGAAGATGAACGTGAGGTAGAACAAAATTGAAGAGCTACGATAAATACACTGAACGATGGAAAAAGAAAACGTGTTTTTATCACATTCTTGTTCCACTGCTCAACAGAGGCATCAGATCTGCTGCAGGGAGTGAAGAAGACGCGCGTGTGCACGGCCAAGAGACCTGAGTGGGTCCTCAGCGTGGAAGGTTTCATATCTGTATGGTTTCGATCTGAAGTGCACTCCAGAGGCTCCACACAGCAATGCTCAGAGGAACACTGCCTCGGTTTCTCTCCTGGCACTATGACAGGATACTCTGACAAAAGCCGTTTAAGAGGAAGGGGTTTCTTTTAGCTTACAGTCCCACAAGGGAACTATAAAAGCAGCTTTTATTCTCCTGATGTAATTGTCATCTCAGCCTCTGTCCGCTAACCTAGGCCTGGTCCTGGAAGCTTCTAGCTTCTGTACAATCTATTCTAGGCCTAGAAGGTTTTCAGCCTCTGAGACTTCCTGCTGAATGAGCTTACCCCTTCCTACTTCCTTCTGAACTCTGACTGGCTGATTCAACTCAGCTGTTCTGGCTCAACGTCCTCTCCAAGCTGACTGACTCAGTCTGACTTCTCTCTCAGCCTTTGACTTTTTGCTCTGCTTGGCCTCACACTAACTCCGGCAAGGCAATCTGTTCTAATCATCTGGTTCCTTCTCATTCTCTGGTTCATCTGTGTCTAGCTTGTTGTCTCTCTGCAACCTGTCTCTGCAAAGCTCTCCTGGTAAAATTGCCTTCTTTTTCTCCTCCCTCTGTGCTCTCTTAAATAGCTCCTCTTTCTCTTCGTCTGAGAGTTGGGCATAGCCTGTTCTGTAATATCGTTCTGTGATTCGTCACTTTGTCTGCCACTCAATTAGATACCACTTTCAAACATGGCTGCCTCCTTCTCCAAACTAACTTTACCTTCATTGTTTAGGATTAAAGTTGTGTACTAAGGCTGGGCCACACCACAACTAAAAGCAGTTTGGTTTTTTTCCAGTAAACACTACAATGTCTGGGCTCAGTGTGATCAACCATCCTGCAGCAGGAGATGGTCGTCACAGTGGAGGAGACTCAGCCCCAGGCGAGGAAAGGCTGCGGGCGGGCTCACAAAGCTAGCTGATTACATTGTATCTGCACTGAGAACTGTGAACAGGAAGTGGGGCCAGGCTGCAAAACCTCGAGTTACCCACAGTGATTCACTTCTGCCAGTGAGGTTTCTACCTCCTAAAGGTTCCACAACTTTCCCAAGCTGTGCAGCCCCTGGGGATCAAGCGTCTAACACGCGAGTCTGTGAGAGACGTTTCCCACTCAACCGGCTTCTGCTTTTGGGGAGTGATCGATCATGAGGGCTTTGACGACGGAAAGGCGGTAACTCATTATGGACTCGTAATTCAGTGGGCAGTTTGGAGGCAACTGTGAGACCTAGCTAAAGTAATGGGGTGCTGGAGAGATGGCTCAGCTTACGGCAGCCAATGCCTGTAATACGTGCAGTGGCAAGATGGGAGGGGCAGACAGATGAATGTTTAGAAACTTCAGGTCGGCTAGCCTGAACTCTGCTAAAGTTCCAGGCCAATGAGAGAGACCCTGGCTCAAACAAAATGTGGATGTTATCTGATGACTGAGACTCCCACATGTGCACCATGCATGCTCACTCCATACTCCCATGAATACTTGCCACATGAACACACGCACATAAAATTAGTAAAATTAAGGGAATGGGACAATGCCCTTGCGGCTATATCAAGCCTCTTCCCTTCTTTTTCTTTCTCTCTTTTTTTTCTTTTTTGGTTTTTCAAGACTGGGTTTCTCTGTGTAGCCCTGACTGTCCTGGAACTCACTCTGTAGACCAGGCTGAAGGCATGTGCCACCACTGCCCCAGCGGCCCCTTCCCTTTTTGTGAGTTCATATTCCCTCTCTTTGTTCTCTCTCTCTCTCTTTCTCCCTCCTTCCCTCCCTCTCCCTCCCTCCCTCCCTCTTTTCCCCCCTCTCCTTCCCTCCCTCTCCCCCCTCTCCCCCTCCCTCTCTCCCTCTCCCTCTCTCCCTCCCTCTCTCTCTCCCTCTCTCCTCTCCCTCTCTCCTCTCCCTCTCTCCTCTCCCTCTCTCCCTCTAACCTCTCTCCCTCTAACCTCTCTCCCTCCCTCTTTTCCCCCCTCCTTCCCTCCCTCTCCCCCCTCCCTCTTTCCCCCCCTCCTTCCCTCCCTTTCCCCTCTCTCCCCTCCCTCTCTCCCTCTCTCTCCCTCTCTCTCTCCCTCTCTCCCTCCCTCCCTCCCTCCCCCTCCCCCTCCCCCTCTCCCTCACAGGCCGAGAAACAACAGACTTAAACTGTAGTGGTCTGAATTCCCGAAAGAAAGACACACATACAGTCTTATATTTTAAATACTTTAAACAGCTCAATGGCTGGGCCACTCCCTAACTCCACGTGGCTAACACACACTCCCCTCCAATATTCCTGAGTTAATATGTACTAAATCTATTTCTTATCTCTGCTGCCCTAGACCCTGCTGGGCAGCCCTCCTGGGACTGCTTCCCCCTGTATCTTACATGCCAGCTGTCTCTCCCTCCTGCACCTTTCCGCGTGGTCTGTCTCCTATGCCCTCTTCCCCTTCTTCTGTTCCTTCCTGGGAATCCTAAAAGTCTTCCTCTGAGACTGCCTCTGTCTCCCTGCCCAGCGATTGGCCAGTAACTTTATTGACCAGTCAAAAACCAACTGGGGACAGGCTTCCTTTAGTCCTACAGGCGGGATACTGCAAACAGATTTTTAGCATTAGAACACAAGCCACTACAGTAAACAGTGTGGATTGAACTCGGAAACTGTGAATCAAATCAAGATTTCCTTCTCCTGAGTTGTTCATCTCTGGCATTTTGTCACAGTGACAGGAAACAGACTAACACGACTTTTAGCAAATATTTACTAAGCACTAGGTTTGTCGACACCATACTGGGAGCTTTGTGACAGACTGAGCCCTTGCACCCTCAGACATGGCCTGGTAGTGAGAAAAATCTCAAGAGCCTGAGAGCTGATGTCAACATCAACTTCATCCAGAGCCGAGGGTTAGCTCTAGGACGAGAAAGCAGTGTCCCACAGCATCTACAGACCTCCCAGAGGTCCGGGATCTGGCAATAGGGACGGTGCTGTACTATAGAGTGTGTGAGTGTGTGTGTGTGTGTGTGTGTCTATGTTTCACTGTGTGGTGTGTATGTATGTGTGCATGTATGTGTGTGTTTCTCTGTGTGTGTGTCTGTGTTTGTGTGTGTATGTGCATCTGTGTCTCTGTGTGTATCTGTATGTCTGTGTATATGTTTCTGTGTATGTGCTTCTGTGTGTGTTTGTGTGCGTATTGATGTGTGTGTGTTTCTGGGTGTGTGTGTATGTGTGTATGTATGTATGTGTTTGTGTTTCTCTGTGTGTCTATGTGTGTGCATTTGTGTCTCTCTGTGTATGGTTACATGTCTAATATGTATTTCTGTGTGTGTGTGTGTCTGGGTCTCTCTCTGTCTGCCTGTGTATGTGTGTGTGTATGTCTGTGTGTGTCTCTCTGTGTGTATGTCTGTGTGATTACGTCATGATTCATCTCTCTATGTGTGTCTGTGTGTATGTCTGTGTCTATGCATAGTATATGTGTGTATCTGTGTATGTGTATGTGTGTCTGTCTATATGTCTGTGTCTGTGTGTGTCTATCTGTGTGTATATGTGTGTGTTTGTGCATAGCTGTGCCTGTGCATAGCATATGTGTGTGTCTCTGTGTATGTGTGTGTGTGTGTGTCTGTGTCTGTGTCTGTGTCTGTGTCTGTGTCTGTGTGTGGGGCGGTCTTTCTTCCTGGGAATTGGCTCACAGTCTTGTGAGGTAGGCTGGAAAGCTAGCACACCCACACAGGAGCTGTGCTGCAAGTCCTAGTGCACACATCTTTGTCCACAAGGAGAGCTCGAGTGACTTGCACTGCCTTCCCCTGACTGGATGAGGTTCCCTCAGGTCTCTAGAGTAAGCTCTAGCTAACTGACAGTAGGCATTCACACTGACAGGCTAACTGGGTGCTACAGCATGGCCTGACCTGGGAGACACAAAGCTGCCAGCAAACAGCTGGCACCAAGCTGGCACCGGCAGAGCAGAGGAACCACCCCTTGAGGTGAAGAGGGGTCAGTCTCCATGTGTACCCCATTTACCCAGCGTGGTAGATGTAAGCTGTATCACACTGGGCAAGGCGGGCTTGTCCAGGGCAGCCACAAGTGCTGTCCTTGAACATTAGGCCTTCTCCTCAGTGCTGATGTTACATTACCTCAAAATAAGACCCCTCCCCAGCACCAGAGGGTCTCCTTTAGCTAGGCTGCCCTTGAACTTCAGATCCTCCTGCCTCCATCACCCAGGGACCCATGTTTGATTCTAAGCACCCACATCAAGCAGCTCACAACAACCTACAACTCAAGTTATAGGGGATCTGACACCTTCTGGCCTCTGCAGGCACCAGGCACACACAGTGCACAGATTCATTCAGGCACACACATACACACACACACACACACACACGCACACACACACACGCACACGCGCACACGCACACGCACACGCACATGCACACACATACATGTCAATAAAAAAAATAAGTAAATATGAAGAACTTTTGTCAAGGACTTTCTTTTTTTTTTTTCAAAGTCCTGGAATTTAGCTTATTTCCTTTTAAAGAAACAAGCACATTTATGGTGACTTAGCATCTTCCCTGTATATTTTAACATAAATGGTAAATGTTAATGATAATGTAGGTGTCTTGTGTGGTGGCATGACAGTGAAAGATTTTCTCATTCAAAGCAGAGATGTAATTATTGATGAATCATGATGTAATTCTCCCAGCATGTTAACACAGTAGATTCTGGACCCTTAGTATCACAGTCATGACGACTGCCCACGCTTTAGAGGTGCCGAAAGGAGAAACTCACCCCCAAAGCTGAGAATTACAGTCCTCAAATTAAAACACATAAAGCATTAAACTACTTTTTAAGTTCTTTCATTTTTTTTCATCCTCTACTCCCACCTCAAAGGCAGTGGAATGTTTCAACACTTCCTGTGAATATTTAAGTTAATATGCACTTATATTAAAGGAATGGATGTTTGCACTAAAATAAAATTAGCCTCTGAAGAGACTGAGAATCGAGATGTGGTAGCGCACGCCTTTAATTCCAGCACTGGGAAAGCAGAGGCACGTGGATCTCTGTGAGTTTGAGGCCAGCCTGGTCTACATACTAAATTCCAAGCTGGCCAGCACTATACAGTTAGACCATGCCTCGTGAAATAAAAATGAAATTAAATTGAAAATTTAAAAACTTCATAAGAAACAAGGATGTAACTGTTGGCTGGGGATTGAAAGAAAGAAAGAAAGAAAGAAAGAAGCAAGCTGACATTTCTTTCTGATCTGGACTTGTAGTTCTGTCTTTCTGTTCTAAAATGAGCCAACAGAGGCTTCGTGAGCAGCCTCTGGGTTCCTGGGTTGAAGCCTGAGAAATCACAAGTGCTGGTTCTGAGACAGAAATTCACTAAGAGCCTTGCAACCTGCCTGGAAGGAGGGAACATTGGCAAAGACTAACTAGGCCAACAGCCCTGGGGTGAGCCACACGGGGAAGGATAAAAACCAGTCCCCCAAATACAAAGGCTGACCTAATTCCAAGGCAGGTCGATAATGAAACATTGTCTCATATCCAGAGAAAACAACATCTGTATTCAGATGAGCCTCATGGAAACAGTGAATATTTGTAAGACCTTAGGAGAAGACTATTAAATATTTAAGAATGGCCTGCTATTTAGGAGTGGAGTGGTTCTGCTTGGCGAAATGCATGCTTAATTGTTCTCAAAGGTTAGTGTGGGGTTTTTTTTTTGTTGTTGTTGTTTTTTGGGGTTTTTTTTTTTCGCTTTTTAATCAATCTAGACTTCTGCTTTAAAACTGATTAGGAGACCAGCTGCCTCAAGCCTTTTCTAAGAGCCAGGTTCCCCCAGAAAGCTGAAAAGGAGTCAGGACTACATGACTCAGAACAAGGAAGTAATGGGCCCATCCTTAGATGGGGGCGGGTTTAATTCCATTATGACCTTGCTCACCCACCTCCCGCATAGTTACCTGCACAGCCACCAAGCGCTTCTATTTTGGTGATGCTGTCAAAGGAGTCATCCTGAATTATGCTGCAGTATCTTAGAGGATGTGCTATTGATATCCGGTGGCGTGGGGGCCCTATGGGCCCCAATGCAAGATGATGAGCAGATGGCTCCAGGACCTGATTTTTAATCTATTATAGAATTGTAAAGCACCTTCACCTACCTGCTCAGCCCCTGCAGAGGGTGCACGAGAAGCATGGAGCCATCTAAGACCAGCGGAAAACATGGATGTTATATCGTGATTCACAATGATCCATGTTGAGGTCACCACAACATGAGGAGCCGGATTAAAGGGTCACAGCATTAGGAGCAGTGAGGGCCACTGGGACAGAGGGTTAGTTGGCTCATTCGTTCATTCTACCTTCATTACGGAAATTTTCAGACATACACGACAGCGGAGAGAATCATCTCATGAACCGCCCATCCGTCAATCATTCCATCTATACCCTGCTCAGCCCCCTCCCCAGATACACACAATTATTTTGAAGAAAATTCTAGATATCATCTATTTGTATCTATAAATACTTTGGTCTATTTTATACGTATGTACATGTATGCGTGCCTGTACATGTATGTGTATACATACATGTATGTTATGTGTGTACATATGTGACAATTCTGAGATGTGATCATAGTATCATTATTTTAACCCAAAAAATATTTACACTGAGCCTTTGCTTAGTGTCTGTTTCATAAATCTTTTAGGTTGTTGGTTTGAGGTAGGATCCAAACAAGGTCTGAGAGTTTTATATGGTTTGTTTGTTTGTTTATGAGGCAGGGTCTCATGTAGCCTAGACTGGCTTTGAACTTCCAATGTAGTTGAGATGACCTTGGATTTCTGACCTCTAGTCTCCACCTCCTCAGTGCTGGGATTCAGAGCTTGAGTTCCATGCCCAGGCATTTTATCTGGTGCTGGGGATTGAACCCAGGGAGCTACACATCCTAGGTAAGAACCAACTGATCCACATTCCCACCCCTGAACACAGCATTGTATTGCTATGTCTTTTCTTTTTCTTTTCTGCTGCCCTGGGGTTGAATTAGGATACATTGGGTGCTCTGCACCTACCAGGCAAGGGCAGTGTCACCGAACTACATCCCTAGCTCACATAGATTTCTTAAACTTTTTTTTTTTTAAGAAAAAAGAAAAGAAACAAAACAAAACAAAATTATATGTTCTTTCTTATTTTTTTTTTCCTTACAGACTTTTTTTTTCCACTGTGAAGAAACCAGGCCATTTGCCTTGGAAAGCTTCCCACATTTTTATTTTGCTGACTACATCTTCATGGTATTACCGAGCTGTTCTGATTCCAGAATTTCCGGTAACCAGCAATTAGATTTAAAGACTAGATCTAATTCAGGTTGGTATTGGAGGCAGGAAGAGGATATTGTGATGTCTGGCAGGACCTAGATCATCTCTGGTCCCTTTTTGTATTCTGTGCCCTTTAGGAATCCTTTATTCGCAAACATTTGAACTTATGTATATTTTCAGATGTGGAATTTTAGATGTGGATTTTTAAATACATGGAATGTATTTAAATACATTCCATGTATTTAAAAATCCTATTTATTAACTCATGTTGTTTTTATTTTTATTGTTTTAAGAAGATTCATTTTTATGTGTATTGAGTGTTTTGCCTTGAGTCTGCCTTGCTAACGCCTGGCATTTGCAGAGGCTGGAGAGGGGATCAAATTCCCTGGAGATGGACTTACAGACAGATGCATGCCACCGTATAGGTTTGGGAAACAAACCAGGCTCTCTGCAAGAGCAGCAGAGCCATCTTTCCAGCCTGCTTTTATTAGCTTGTGTATTTGTTTATTACAGAGTTTCTTATTGCTGGTGTTGATTCTATGTAGCTGAGGATGACCTTGAACGCCTGATCTTCTTGACTCTACTTTCTGAGTGCTGAAGTTACAGGCGTGAGCCACAAGAGCCCTGGCTTTTGCTATGCATTTTACATGAGAGTCTTCGTCCTGTCCAGATGCAGCTGAACTATTTATACACACTCCAGTTCTCCCATTCCTTCATTTATGGAAGCTGCAAGGGATGTACCTAAAGGAACACAACTCACGGTAGAAAGGTAGGCGATTCTGATGAGGTGACTCACACCTGCAATCCCAAAGCTTGGGAGATAGAAGGCGGAAGGGTGGGCAAAAGCTGGGAGAACGATTGATCTTCAACACAGAGCTCCAGGGCAGCCAGGGTAGAAAGGCTGTCATTGCGAGAGGGGTGGGCAGGCTGCAACCAGTTATTGAATATAGGATTCTCAAAACTGGAGGACTCAAAAGACTTGGATATAAATCTCATAAGGCCACTGCAGGAGGATAAGCGGGCCTTTATTAAAGGGCTAATTAGCAAGTGCTGAGACCCATAGCAAATGCAACTCGTTAATAATTTATAAGCAGCAATTCTCCTAATCTCTAGTAGACAGCTTAGGGTGTCCTTAATGAAGTACACTGGGTAAGCTCACAGCCACACAGCTCTCTGGGTAAAGCCGGTCCAGTGGTCCTGAGCCTGGCCATGGGAACTTATGGCGGATTTGACCCCTGGGAGGATTGTGGTTCTGTTTTGTGTCTCAGAATGCTTCGACCTCCCTGAGAGCCTCAGAGATCTGGAGTCAGCTGCCCCTCCCTCAGATGACTCACTCCTGGTGGAAGCAGCTTGCCTGTGGTAGGAGGAGAAACGTCTTAGGTTCTACAGCTGGACCTACAGCTCAGTATAACATCAAACAGCTTAGGGAGAAACAGCTTGCACATTTATTTAATATTTTCATGCAGGCATGGGGCTTTTGGAGTAAGTGTGAAGATAAAAATAAGACAGGAGGCTCAAAAGTTTCTGTAGTTCTTTGCACGGTAAGTGATAAACTGGGGCCGTGGCAAGATAAACTGTGGACAGTAACGAACATTGTCGTGGGAGGAATCGGTGGAGAACATGGGGATGATTTTAGAAATTAAGCTTGTATAGGTCTTGTGTCAGTTATTTCCCAATTGCTGTACAGAACACAGTGACCAAGGCAGCTTACAAAGGAAAGTATTTAATTGGACCTATGGATCCAGAAGGCTAGAGTCCATGATGGCAGAGCAAAGACCCTGGGGACTGTGCAAGGCTTTTTGAAACTGCAAAGCCACCCACTCCGCATGACACACCTCCCAATCCTTTCCAAATAGTTCCAACAACTGGGGACCAAAAATGAGCCTATGGGAGTCGTTCTCATTTCCAATCATCATGCTCCACTCCCTGGTCTCCAAAGGCTTCCGGTCATATCATAATGTAAAATGCATTTAGTCCAACTGCAAACGTCTAAAAGTCCAAAGGTCAAGGTCTGTTCTGAGACTAAAGGAAATCTCTTTTTTTTTTAAAGATTTATTTATTTATTATATGTAAGTACACTGTAGCTGTCTTCAGACACACCAGAAGAGGGCATCAGATCTCGTTACGGATGGTTGTGAGCCACCATGTGGTTGCTGGGACTTGAACTCAGGACCTTTGGAAGAGCAGTCAGTGCTCTTAACCGCTGAGCCATCTTTCCATCCCCCTAAAGGAAATCTCTTAACAGTAACCCCTTTGTAAAATCAAAACGCAAATTCCATGCTTCCAACATACAGCAGCACAGGATTACCATTCAACAAGGGAAGAAAGGGACCATAGCGAGGGAATACTGGACCAAAAGCAAGCCTGGCACTCAGCAGGACAAACCAATCCTCTGGCTCTATGTGCTGTGTCAAAGGCTCTGCCCTTCCAGCTTTGCTGGCTGAAACACACTTCTCTCTCTTGGGCTGGTGACATGTGGGGGAAAAAAAGGCGGGGTGGGGGTGCCACGGAGGGGCATGCAGCCTGGAACCCTGGCAGGCAGAGCCCGCATAAGGAAAAACTGGCTAGGCCTGCGCACCACACCGAGGTAGGGATGGTGGGCGAGTACCTGTAGAGAGAAGCTGCCTGGCTAGCGGGGAGGGAGGTCCTTGCTCAGAAGGCAGTGCTGTTCTGGCATGGACCTCCCCGGTACCTGTAGAGGAAGCTGCTTGGCTGAGAAGAGGCTGGGTCCTTCCCTGGTGGCTGGAAACGCTGAGGCCTGCTCCATATTCTATGAGGCGGGTTTTGATAAGAAGAGATAGTTCATAGTTTTAATGCTTTATTATAGAAAAGTAGGAAGAAAAAGAGAGATGTAAAGCGAGAAAGAGAAGATAGAGGGATGAGAGCTGGCCATGACCACGTGGAAAGAGTCGAAAGAACAGGGAGACAATGACAAGGATGAGAGAAAGATGGGGGGGGGGCAAGAGAGCAAGGAGGGGCAAGAAGCCTTCTTTTATAGTGGACTGGGTTGCCAGGTAACCGTGGGGCGGGGAAAACCTGACTGTAACCAGGTGACTGTAGGGGTGGAGTCCAACCAAAACACTAGGGGCCTGGGCCATATATGACTGATGGCCACAGGATTAAGGAGTTGAGGAGTCTGGGAGCATGACTCACTGGTTCCGTCCCTTGTAGAATGTTCTACTGGGTCTCCGGAGTGGCCTTGCTCAACCACTACCTTACATGGTCCCACACTGACGCTCTCTGTCTGCAGCTGTCCTTGGCATATATCACATGGCTCTAACATCTCCAGGATCTCAGTGTCTTCAACACAATCCCGGCTTCACCTTCATAGCTTTGTACATTGACCTCTCGGGCTCTCGGGCCCTCCGAGGACCTTCAATCAGGGACTGCCCTGCCATAAATATCCTGATATCAATGGCTCTCTTTAACCATGGAGGAACAGCCCACAACCCCTTTACTCAAGAATCCTTCATGACTCTCAAACCAGAACCACGGGGACAACATCAGAACCACATGGATGACATTCCCGAGGTCTGCTGCCCCTCGGGACGGAGGCTGAGTCGCATTTGCAGCAGTTTTCCTTCATTGTTGCTTTCTAGGAGCAGAGAATTCCTTATACATTTTCCTTTCACAGGTTGGAAGCTCAGCTTAGTGGGGTCCTGCCTTGAGGTCACGCTTCCCTTTATCCCAATGCAGATCCTCCCCCCCCCATCTTTTTATCTCTTTCAGCACAAGCCTTGGACCCATCATTAAATTTCCTACAGTCTTTTATTCTTCAAGCTGTACATTCTATTTTTCTTTTTGACCCACTTGCTTATTCTTTGTTGTAGACCCGCTTAAGAATGGTTACTAACAACCATTTAACAATCACTATTAGGCTGTCTTGAAATCTCCTCCACTGAAGAAATTATCCCATCGCTTTCTAATGGGAAGTTCTTAGGGAGAAGGCAGAACGCAGCCACATTCTTTGCCAAGATATTACAAGGATACTTTCTAGTTCAGTTGTTTATTGTTCCCCTTTGAAACGACTTGAGTTGAGGCTCCACCGTCTGGATAGATCTCAACACTAATGTCTTCCAGGTTCCTACCAGGATGACCCATTAAGCTTTGCTTTCAACATTCAATAACTTTTCTAGTCCAAAGTCCCAAAGTCTTCCACACTTTTCCAAGAAAAACCCCAAACCAAACCAAAAACAAAACAAAACAAAAAAAAACATCCTCAGGCCTGTCAGAGCAATCACCACTCCCTGTTAAGATGAACTATGGGTGATGATAAGGGGAACCACGCAGGAGTTAGGAGGAAATAAAGGTTATTTTAGAAAACAAACTCATATAAGCCTTTTAAGTGTCCATTCCCAGTCCCAGCAGTGAGACTGTCCTTTTAAAAATAGTTTTACTTTAAAATTATATGTGTGCACATATGGGTGGTGGTGGTGTATGTACGGGAGGAAGGTGCCTGCAGAGTCCAGCAGGATGCATTAGATCCTGTCTTAGCTGGTGTTCTGTTGTTGTGAAAAGACATCATGACTGTGGCAACTCCTGCGAAAGAAAACACTTAATTGGGGCTTATAACAGTTTCTGAGGTTTAGTTCACAATCATCATGGCAGGAAGCATAGTGGTGGACAGGCAGACATGGTGCCAGAGAAGTAAGCTGAGAGTTTTACATCTAGATCCACAGGCAGCAGGAAGACAGAGCCTCTGGGCTTGAAATGGGCTTTAGAAACCTCAAAGCCCAGCACCAGTGACATGCTACCTCCAACAAGGCCACACCTACTCCAACAAGGCCATACCCACTCCAACAAGGCCACACCCATTCTGACAAGGCCACACCCACTCTGACAAGGCCACACCTACTCCAACAAGGCCACGCCTCCTAATCCCTCTCAAATAATGCCACTCCTTGATGACTAAGCATTCACATATATGAGCCTATGGGAGCCATTCCTATTCACACCATTCCCTGGAGCAAAAGTTACAGGCAGTTATGAGTTTCCCACCCTGTATACTGGGACCGAAGGTAGGTGCTCTTCAAAAGCAGTGAGTGCTCTCAGCTACCGAGCCTTCTCTCTGGGCCCCATTTCTCTCCTCCTGGCACAGAGTGGGCACCTTCCTCGTGACCGTTTGCTTCTGCTCTTTCTCAAGTACTTTCTGCTCAGCAGAATCAGGGGCCAAGATGGCGTGCCATGGGGTGGCATATGGATAGAATGAAGGATCTTCTCCCAGCTGTTTCCTTGCCATCAAAGCAAAAGACTCCTTTCTGTGTCTCTAAAAGATATAGGATTGTTGGGCCTGGTGACAGGAGCCTGTGATCCCAGTTTCTCAGGAGGCTGAGCTAGAAGGATGTCAAGTTTATGTTCTATGTAGTGAGTTCAAGGCCAGCTTGGGCAACTTCATAAGCTTTGTCTCAAGCAAAGAGAAGGTAGGTGCGATGGGCAGCATGCACAGACATGGGTTCAAACCCGAGTACCACCAACAAAACAAAGCAATAGCCCCAATGTTTTGAGATTTCCCCCTACACACCACAAAAGCCAAACCTCAATAAATTCCACTCTGATTCTCAACCTAGAGAGAAGCCTATATTCCCTAGGCTGTGGGCTCAGTCCTAAGGTCACCTGCACTTCAAAGGCACTCTACAAGTCCCTAAGCTGTTTAACTGTGCTTTTGGATACAGCAACTGGCTGTAAATGGAGGAATCCCACAGCCCTCTCCTCAAGCTGTAATAATTTGCTCAACTGGCTCACAGAATTCAGGAAGACATTTGTGTTTCTGATTCATTAAAGTGTATCACAAAGAATGCAGAGGCCAGAACTGGAAGAGGAGGTGGTATGTGGAAAGGGACAGAGCTGTCCTGTCTCCAGGTCCTTGACCCCCCGTCAGCAAGCCAGAAGATCTCTGAACTCTCTCCTCCTATAGAGATGTTGTGGACACGGTTGTTGGGTTACAGGATGGGGAGACCCAGCAAGGCCTATCTGGATTCTTCTTGTGCTAGAATCCTTCCCTTTGACACAGGGGAAATCTCCGTCGGGGATAAGGAGAGCCTGATGGCCTGCTGTCAGACAAGGACATCAGAACATTTCTTTATGGCTGTGTGAAGGTAGGGAAGGAACAGAGGAGACTGTCTTTTCTTTCTTTTTTTTTAAGTATGGAATAGAGTTTATTTAGGGCATGGGGAGGGGAGTTGAGGAATGAGTAGAGACAGAGAAAGGAGGGAGAGAGAGAGAGAGAGAATGAATAGAGGCCAGTCGGAAACATGTAGCGAGTTGGGGGAGAGGAATGGGGACTAGTGAGAACAGGGACAGAGAGGATAAAAGAAGGAGAGTAAGAGTGAGGAGACTGTCTTAAAGAGAAGGTTGTACACTAGGAACCATGGACAAACCCAAAACGTACACACTGTCACGATCGGAGACAGATTCTGAGTCCCTTCACCCAGAACTTGCCTTTTCATAGGGAAAAGCTGTGCTCCTCCTCTGCCTTCATGCTCTTCCTCCACCCTTGTGCTCCTCCTCTGCCTTTGTGCTCCTCCTCCGCCTTTGTGCTCCTCCTCCGCCTTCCACAGGCCAACCCAGAGTTTCTCCCACCCACCTCAAGCCCCCCAAGGTTCTAGTGCCCTGTAGCTAGAGACTACATCCCACCTTTCTCAGAGGAGTCAATCCTAAGCCCTTCTCTCCCCTACCCACTTCTCCATAGAAACCCAGTGAAGAGGGTGAGCACACTCTGCCCTCTCCTGCTGCTGCCGCCTACTTACCATGAATCACCGTCTCAAGGGCCTCTTCATGTCCTCCTCTCAGGCATAAAAACCAAATAGCCAAGTTGGGGCTGGAGAGATGGCTCAGTAGTTAAGGGTACTTCCTGTTCTTTCTGAAGACCTGAGTTTCATTCCCAGCATCTACATCAGCTCACAACGACCTGTAACTCCAGATTCAGGAGATCCGATGCCTCTCTGGTCGCCATGGGGACCTGTACTCACATGTACACGTCCACATGCACACATGCATATGTACGCTTAATTTTAAAATATGAATAAATCTTTTAAAAATATCCAAATGGACAGTCTGAATGCTAAAGAAAGAAACAATGGGGGATGGACAGAGGTGTCCGTCCTCTCCATGATGCATATGGGACAGTGAGCATTACTTAATTGGTAATGATGGATAAGGTTGGTGTTAATGCTTAAATAAATTGATTAAAAATAATGTGTATGCACTCATGTCAGCAGCATTTTCACAATAGGCAAGGAGAAGAGAAACCCAAGTATTCGCAGATTGATTAGCAGACAAAGTGTGGCACAGATATACAAGTGATATTGGGGCTCGAAATATAGGGAATCTTGGCTGGAGAGCCTCAGTGAATAAGGGTACTTGCTGCAGATCCCAGCACTCATGTAAAAGCATTGGGCATGGCTGTATGTGCTAATAGCCTGAGCTATGGAGGACAGAGACAGGAGGGCTTGTTGGTTGCCAGCCTTGTGCTGTAAGAAGTTCAGTAAGAAGCCTTGCCTCAGAGGAATAAGTTGGAGGATGACAGAGAAGAATGACCTCTGAGCCGGGCGGTGGTGGCGCACACCTTTAATCCTAGCACTTGGGAGGCAGAGGCAGGAGGATTTCTGAGTTCAAGGCCAGCCTGGTCTACAAAGTGAGTTCCAGGACAGCCAGGGCTACACAGAGAAACCCTGTCTTGAAAAACAAACAAACAAAAAAAAAAAGACCTCTGGCCTCCACACATGCACACACATGTGTGCACACACGCACACATGTGCACACAGACACACACCATACATACCACACACACCACACATACACACACCACACATATACACACACATATACTCACACACCACACACACACCATATATACACATACCACATATATACACACACCACATATACACCTCCCTACACGCACACACACACCACATATAGTACACACTCACACAGCACATACACACACACCATGTATACACACAGCACATACACATATGCCAAAGGCCAGATTTGACATGACAGGTTTAACCAAGGCAGGCAGCTAAAGAGGGCATGGTGTTGGTGATTAGGGTCATGCTCAGAGAAGGGGAGGGTATTGACAATGGTAGGCAGTTTACCCATGTCAGCACTACTGATGGAACAAAACCTAATTATCTGTGGCTGGCAAGAATGCCCAGCAAGAGACTCTGAACTCTTTTAACTCTTAAGTGTATTTATATGTAGACAGACAGACAGACAGATGATATACATTTGATGGATGGAGCAGAGCCCCAGAAGCCACACTTTATTTCTTCTTTTAGATTTTTTTTTTGTTTTTCGAGACAGGGTTCTCTGTGTAGCTCCAACTGTCCTGGAACTCACTCTGTAGACCAGGCTGACCTCAAACTCAGAAATCTGCCTGTCTCTGCCTCCCAAGTGCTGGGATTAAAGGCGTGTGCCACCACTGCCCAGCTATCTTTCAGCCTTTTAATACCTTCTTAGACAAACCTTCTTTATAAAACTATAAAATTACACAAAAGGGGAATTACAGAAGGATGTCAATAGTAAGTTCAAAGCAGTGTTTCATTCTATAAGCTCAGTATAAGTATAAGCAACAATTTCCCATGGCCTTGCTTTATCATAGTGCACACCCGTGGCCTCATCCTTGGACCTGACCTAGAACGAATGTTTTTCCTTCATCACAAAACTGTCCCAAGCCCAATTCTCTTCTCAGTGTAATTTATGAAAGTTCATTGTAGTCCTTATTCTGCAGCCATTACTTACCATTTTATGAGGAGGGGCACAGTCTGTTCTCAATGCCAACCTTATTACATCTTTCTGGCAAAACAACTAAAACCATCTCCTTAAACTTTCTTCCTAAAATTATTTGAATCAAATCAGGAATGCTATAAAGTCAGTAATTCATCTAAACAGCATTAATTCATGAGAGCACATCTTCATGTGGATCTGCAGGAAATCTGTCCAGTAGGGTGGGCTGATGCCCAGGAATCCTTAGGCTACGTGATAGTGGCAGGAAAGGCACATCAGCAGTGAGAAGCAATCCTGGGATGAAGTCTCTGAGGCTGTGCATTTCCAGAGTGCACGCATTGCAGCCATGCAAAATGGTGGGCCATCTCCAGGAAACTCATCTGCTTGCCATAGCCTTTCCTAGATGGCTTCTGACACACACACATTCACAAGTGCACTACACACACACACACACACACAAATGTACTACACACACACACACACAAATGTACTACTCACACACAAATATACACATATATACAAATGTACTACACACACATACACAAATGTACTACACACACATACAAACACATACACACATACACAAATGACCTACACCCACACACATACACACACATACACACATATACAAATGCACTACACACACATACACAAATGCACTACATACACACATACACAAATGCACTACATACACACACATACACAAATGCACTACACACATACACAAATGTACTATACACATATACACAAATGCACGACATACACACACATACACAAATGCACTATACACACACATACACAAATGTACTACATATACATACACAAATGTATGACACACACATACACAAATGTACTACACACACCACACATATACACATATACAAATGCACTATTCATACACACATACACACAGATATACACACATACATGCACATACACAAATGCACTACATACACATAAGTACAAATGCAGAAACTTTCATCATATGGTGCAGTATGGGTAAAGATTGAACACACAATCCCATATAAAATAAGCCACCTATAGAGAGACATATGTGATTCCATTTTAAAAATTATTACATTTATTTATTCATGTATGTATGTGAGTAGCAAGGAATCCACATGTGGAGGTCAGAGGACAGCTTGATGGAGCTGGTTAGATAGATAGATAGATAGATAGATAGATAGATAGATAGATAGATGATAGATAGATAGATAGATAGATAGATAGATGATAGATAGATAGATAGATGATAGATAGATAGATAGATAGATAGATAGAGCAAGGCACATACATATAACTGTTAAAAGAACCAAGTCATGTACCTCAGGATCAGGTTGTGACAAGGCGTGAGTGGGGTGGGGTGCATAGAACCAGAAAAACAGTCAATGACACAGTGACTATCTATGATTTGATCTGCCCTGTCCTCAATCCTAAATCCTTACAAAGAAACTAGCCAGGCTCTGCTCCTGGAAACCTTTTGGGTGTCGACTGGCTACATTGTAATTCAGGGTTTCTCTTCTTGTTTCTGCTACATACTCAAGGCTAACTGATCACAGAGCTTTTGAGGATTGGCCTTTCTTTCATCCTGTAGCAGGATCAATGGGATCACAGATGAGGCTATAATATCCAGCTTTCCCCTGGGTTCCAGTTGGAGAAGGCGAGCCTCAGACCTGTGTTGGCTTTCCTCCTGGGCCATCCCCCTGCCCTTATGAATGAGTTTGGAAGGTGGCTTTCTGAGGGAGACGCACTGCTGGGATCTAGAGAGGAGGGTGGTACAGTTAGATCAGTGTGGCTTGTGTTTAGCATCCTTGTTTGAGAGATCTGTGGGAAATCAGGCGCTATCTCTGTGGGCAATATGGGTTTTATTGGTTGTATTGAAGTTCTTGACTTAGCCGGAAATATAAACCAGACTCCAGAGTGAATGGCTCAATCCCTCACTGTGCCCTTTTTGCCTCTTTATGTATGTATGTATGTATGTATGTATGTATGTATTAGTCTTAGGCTATAATTGAGACGTATGCTATGGGTTGCATGGTGTCTGGCAGAAGGACTCGGTCTTCTCCTGAAAGTATTTGTGAATGAGACCTTTTATATATATATATATATATATATATATATATATATATATATATATATATGTGAATGGGACCTTATATTTGTGAATGGGACCTTATATTTGTGAATGGGACCTTATATTTGTGAATGGGACCTTATATTTGTGAATGAGACCTTACATTTGTGATTGGGACCTTATTTGGAAAAGGAAACCGGCTCCAGTGCAACATGGCATGTGCTCTTATAAGAAGGACACAGTTGAAGACACATAGCAACAGCAAGAATGCCGAGCAAAGATGGAAGCCCTACTGAGGTGATGCGTCTGAAGACTGCTGTCAACTCTCCAAGAGCTGCGATGGAGACCGAGGACACACTGTACTCAAAGCCTCTGCAAAGAGCAAAGTGACATAGACACTTCTGTTTAATTTAATTAAAAACAGAATTAATTAATTCTGTTTATTTAAAGAACTTTTTCAAATCTTTTGGTGGGTGGTGGGATTTGAACCCAGAACCTCATGCAGGCCAGGCAAGCACTGTACCACAAAGCTATATCTCTAGTTCTAGATTTTTACACATAGCAAACTACTACAGTGTGGAGTGTGCAAATAAACAGAAAGAAGGTAGAGGGAAGGACCTGGGTATCATCTGTGTGGCACTCTTACGTCAACCCTCAATGTTGGGGAACTGATCTTCAGGGCTTTACCCTGAAGAGTGCAAACCTGACGAACCAAGTTCTAAGTTCATTACATTCAATGCCTTCTGTGGCCGACATTCCCTCTTAGGAATCTGAAAGCCAGATTGCAGTAGACAGTCTGCAAACTCTGGACATTCTGGGGAGAATTGTTCCTTAGATGAAAATTCCCCAGCATGTAGGGCTCTGTTCCTTTCCCCTGGGGAGATTGAAAGGATTAGGTATAACAAGGCTAAGCAGTGAGAACCTGCATTAGGTGGCTGCTTTTCCTCCACAGAGATCAATACGACACAATTTTTCTTGAAGTAATGTGCTGAGGGGAAGAGGGCCTTCCTAGTTTTTAAATAACGTGGGTTGGTGTAACTACACCTCTGAGTGTGTTGCCTTCTTTCAACAGG
The DNA here is from genome assembly GCA_036184795.1 of Tokudaia tokunoshimensis. NCBI lineage: Eukaryota > Metazoa > Chordata > Mammalia > Rodentia > Muridae > Tokudaia > Tokudaia tokunoshimensis. The sequence goes on from BTHU01000011.1 coordinate 3,696,741, forward strand.
CTGTGGCTGTACATTGAAATTAGATTTCTTTCTATTTCCTAGCAATCTTAACAGAGTTCAAATGTCTGTTACTCTTCATTGCTATAAACCAGTTCCGTTACCCAATTTAAATGAAAAATACGAACTGTCTGTAGTTCATACAGTCAGTAGTTAGGGGACCTTTAAAAACTCTCACTGTCTGCGGAAGGACTTTACATGCATTCGCATTAGAATCATTTTGTGGAGGTTGGAGAGATGGATAAGAGTGCTTGCTGCCTCTCACAGAAGACCAGAATTTGGTTCCCAGCATTAACATCATAGAACTGACAATTTCCTGTAACTCCAGCTCCAGAGGATCTGACACTCTGGGAGCACTCCCCCTGCCACACACACACACACACACACTCGCACACCATACACACATACACACTCACACGTATACACATATATTCATACACCACACACCACACATAGACATACACATATACATACACACACATACGCACTCACACACTACCCACAGACACACACATGCACCACACATACATACACACTCATACATATACATAAACACTCACACACCATATACAGGCACACACAGATATACTCACATACACATGTCACACACATATCACACACATACATACACACACATACACAAACACACACACACCATACACACACATACACACTTACACACATAAACACACATACCACACACACATACACCATACACACACCACAAAGGCACCCACTCACAAGCACACACACATCACACACATACACAGACACACTCACACACCATACACACACACCTACAAACATATACACAAACTTACACACTTATACATATACCACACACATACACATGACACACACTCATACACCTTACACACCACAGAGACACACTCATACACACTCACAAACACTCACACACACATACACACACTCACCCCACACACAGAGTGAGGCCTATTAAGCACAAGGCAGAAGCAGCTGGCATCTCCTTTTACTTCGCACTAAGTTATCTTTGTCATACTTCACATGCTACATAAAATCTGATGATTCTGTAAAACAGGACACTGAAGGAATAACTTTTTAAGGATAATTTTAGATTATTAGAAGGTGTTAGTTATTTGTTATTTTAAAATCATCATCATCATCATCATTACTATTATTGAGACAAGGTCTCAGTATTATAGCCCTAGCTAGCCTGAAAGTCACTATGTAGACCAGGCTAGCCTCAAATCCATAGAGGTACATCTGCCTCTACCTCCTAAGTGCTAAGATAGAGGGTTACCTCACCATGCCAGGTCTTCTATAATTATACTTTGAGATAGCTATACAGTCTAAGCTGGCCTCAGCTTCCTATGTAGCCAAGGGTAGCCTTGAACTTCTGACCCTCTGACCTTTACTTCTCAAGTGCTGGGATTACAGATGTGCATCACTGCTTTATGTGGTACCAGGACATGACGTCAGATCTTCACAAATACTAGGCAAACAATCTACCAAACAAGCCGTAGCCTTTTCCAGCTGATATTATTTTAAATATGATGATTTTGATGATCAATTATTATAATTTTTATCTTTTAAGTATATTTAACTCTTTGATACAATGCATCTTTATGACATTCACACCCACTCTTCTCCCTCTCCTCCTCATCCCAGAGTTTGATGTTGGTGATTCTTATAAAGTTATCTAATGCTTGCTTGGAAGGTGTCTTAGTCAGGGTTTCTATTCCTACACAAACATCATGACCTAGAGGCAAATTGGGGAGGAAAGGGTTTATTCAGCTTACACTTCCACATTGCTGTTCATCACCCAAGGAAGTCAGGACTGGACCTCAAGCAGGTCAGGAAGCAGGAGCTGATGCAGAGGCCATGGAGGGATGTTTCTTACTGGCTTGCTTCCCCTGGCTTGCTCAGCCTGCTTTCTTATAGAACCCAGGACTACCAGTCCAGGGATGGCACCACCCACAAGGGGCCCTCCCCCCTTGATCACTAATTGAGAAAATGCCCCACAGCTGGATCTCATGGAGGCATTTCCTCACCTGAAGCTCCTTTCTCTGTGACAACTCCAGCCTGTGTCAAGTTGACACACAAGACCAGCCAGTACAATTGACCCCTTGTCAACTTGATACACAAACACATCACTATTAAGCCTCAACCCTTACTTTCTTATTCATCCCCAAGATCTAAATAACTTTAAAAGTCCCACAGTCTTTACATATTAAAAGTTCAATCACTTTAAAATGTCCAATATCTTTTAAAATTCAAAGTCTTTTAAAAATTCAAAGTCTCTCAACTGTGGGCTCCACTAAAATACCTTCTTCCTTCAAGAGGGAAAAATATCAAGGCACAGTCACAATCAAAAGTGACTCAAACTCCAATGGTTCAATGTCTGGGATCCACTCATGATCTTCCGGGCTCCTCCAAGGGCTTGGGTCACTTCTCCAGCTCTGCCCTCTGTAGCACACAGCTTGTCTTCTAGGCTGTGGCTGCCTGTACTCCACTGCTCCTGCTGTTCTTGGTGGTCATCGCATGGCACTGGCATCTCCAAAACACTGCTGTCTTCCACTGTAACTAGGCTTCACCAGTAGCCTCTCATAGGCTCTCTTTATGGTGCCAAGCCTTAACTCCTATGTGTGACCCCTTCAGCCCTGGACCATCAATTGCAACAGAGGTTGCACCTTCACCAGTGACCTTCCATGGCCTCTCACAGTGCCAAGCCTCAGCTGCTCTTCATGACCCCTTCATGCCTTCAAAACCAGTACCACCTGGGTGACTCTTAAACATTACCAAGGCCAGCCACAGCACAAAGTACAAACGTGGCTATCTCTGGAACACAGCCTCTGTGCTCTCAGAAAACACTTCCCAAAAGATTTCACCTCAGTGATGCTGGTCTCTTCTTAATCACCGCTAATTTCTTAGCTCCAGCTAACGAGCATCAATAGTCCCAGTAACACAAAGGTTTGCTTTAGTGGTTCTGGTATCTCGTTAATCACAGCTGATTCTTCAGCCCCAGCTAACCAAAACCACAGAATCATCACAATCAAAATAGCAATGGCCCTGATAAGAGTCTTTAATCTTCCCTCTGAAATTCCACAAGCCATGCCTCCATCTTCTGCACTGTTCTCAACATTATCTTCCAGGCTCCCACAGAACATCCACAGAGCTCTTAACATGGAATGGATCTTCTAGCCCAAAGTTCCAAAGTCCTTCCACAGTCCTCCCTAAAACATGGTCAGGTTGGCACAGGAATACCCCACTATGCTGGTACCAATTTGTCTTAGTCGGGGTTTCTATTCCTGCACAAACATCATGACCAAGAAGCAAGTTGGGGAGGAAAGGGTTTATTCAGCTTACACTTCCACACTGCTGTTCATCACCAAAGAAAGTCAGGACTGGAACTCAAGCAGGTCAGGAAGCAGGAGCTGATGCAGAGGCCATGGAGGGATGTTCTTTACTAGCTTGCTTCCTCTGGCTTGCTCAGCCTGTTCTCTTATAGAAAAAGAATACCAGCCCAGGGATGGTACCACTCACAAGGGGCCCTCCCCCCTTGATCACTAATTGAGAAAATGCCCCACAGTTGGATCTCATGGAGGCACTTCCCCAACTGAAGCTCCTTTCTCTGTGATAACTCCAGCTTGTGTCAAGTTGACACACAAAACCAGCCAGTACAGAAGGGTTTGAATGGCTTCATTTGGCCTTGGCCTTGAGGATTACCCACAAAACTTAATGTGTGTGTGTGTGTGTGTGTGTGTGTGTGTGTAGGTGTATGTGTATGTACAGGTATATGTGTATAGGTGTGTGTATGGGTGTGTGTTTGTATGGGGTGTGTATATGGTGTGTATGTATGGGATGTGTATATGATGTATTTATATGTGTGTATATGGTGTGTGTATTTGGTGTATATATACAGTGTATGTGTATAATATGTGCACAGTGTGTATTGTGTGTGTGTATGGTGTGTGTTTGGTGTAAATATACAATATATGTGTACAGTATGTGTGCAGTGTGCATATGTGCTGTATAGATATGGAAGCCTTAGGAGAGGACTGGGTGTCCTCTATCCTGCCTTACCTTATAATTTAGAGCAGTGGTTCTCACCCTTCCTAACGCTGCGACCCTTTAACACCATCCCTCACACTTTGGTGACCCCCAACCCTAACATTATTTTTGTTGCTACTTCATAAGTGTAATTTAGCTACTGTTGTGAGTCGTAATGTAAATATCTGTGTTTTCTGATGGTCTTAGGTGACCCCTGTAAAAGGGTCGTTTGACCCCAAAGGGGTTGAGGCCCATGGGTTGAGAACTCTAAGGAAGGTCTCTCTTTGAACCTAGAGAGAGTGTGATCCTCCTTTCTCTGCCTTACTCAGTGTTGCCAGTGCTAGGGTTGTAGTGTGTGTAACATGACACATGGCTGGTGTCATGGATATTGGGGTGTGAACTCTGGTCCTTATGCGGATGCAGCAAACACTCGTAACCATCAGTCATGGAGCTGCCTCCCCAGATCAACAGGATGTGCTTTGGTTTGTTTTAGGGTTTGTCTTTTTGTTGTTGTTCTGATTTAAGGTCATTCCGGGTGGAGGACTATTACCAGCGCTGTAGAACTTTCCCTCTTTGCTTTCCTGGGATGTGGCCGCTCTGTGAAGCAGGAAGAAGGGAATACAGGGCCGTAACTCCCCGCTGTGTTTCAAAGGAGGTCACTTCCTGTTAAGGTGAGACGGGTCACCTGTGCCCTCATCTGACAAGGAGAGGGAGAAACACTGCCGCATTTTAAAGTCAGCTCGCGGAGAGCTGGAGCCGCGCCAGCAGCCCGGCTGTCTGTCTGTCTGTCTGTCTGTCTGTCTGTCTGTCCATTCTGTACCTTGGCTCAGTGTGTACAGGTGCTTGCTGCCAAACCTGATGACCAGGGACTGATCCTCAGGGCTCACGTAGTGGACAGAGAAGATGGGCTTCTGCAAAGGTGGCCCTTTGACCTCTGTAGACATTCAGTACCTGCACATGTACACACACACACATACACACACACATGTACAAAATAAATAAATGTAGCTTTTAAAAATAAGAATAAAAGTGCAATTGTATCATACATATTCTGCAGCTACACAGACCAGCACAAACTAAATTGGAAAAATAGTAATGAGATACAAATCCAAATGCCAGCAGATAGCTCGTTTATGATGACACACCAGCTGCCTTACTCACTTCACCTTATCCTGCTCTGAGAGGGTCAGGCAGCCTCGCTGGATGCCTATGTCCTGGCTGTTCATTCCCAGGCACTGAGGTTCTGAGGCCGTCAAAGCAGAGGCCAGCAGAGTGTGTGTGTGTGTGTGTGCATGTGTGAGTGTGTGCGTGTATGTGTGTGCGTGCATGTGTGAGTGTGTGCGTGTGGGTGTGACTATGGGTGTGAGTGTGTGTGTGTGCTGCGTGCGCATGTTTGTGTGTGTGCACGCATGTGTGAGTGTGCGTGTGTTGCAGGCACAGTAAGACTGATGCCATTCCCACTGTGGGGAGGCCACGACAGCCCTCTTCTGAGGAGATGGCTCTCACCTCCAGAACAAGCATTTTGTACTTCACATATCCTTTTTATCTTTCATCGTGGCCCATGATCAAGGTCAGAATTAATTCCTTTTGGATCCAATGTGCTTAATGTGAAGTCAAGGCTTAAGAGAGCGATAATAGTAATACACATACACAACACAAATACCTACACACATATACATACATATATATCCAAACATAAAGATACATATGCACACACACATACACACAGACATATATATACACACATATATGCATATACATACATATATATACAAATGTAAAATACACATATGCACACACACATACACATAGATATATACATATACACACATACCTCCATACACACAGACACATCACACACATATACACATATGCATATCCAAACATAAACACATATGTGCATTACACAATACATACACATATAAACATACATACATACATACATACCCAAACATATACACACATGTGCACATACACAGGGACATACACATATACATACATACTCAAACATAAACACAAATGTGCACATACACAGAGACATACACCTATACACACTTTTTGCAGTGCTAGGAACTGAACTCAGGAGTGTACATGCTAGGCAAGTGGTCTACCTCTGAGCCATGTCTCTTGATCTGTGCATGTTTAATTCCAAATTTATTGAGAGTAACTACAGAGGAGGCTCTAACAGAGACAACAATGTAACCCTGCATTGCTGAAGGCCCAGAAATGCACTGACCATCTGCAGTCAAGGAAGCCAAACAGTCCTCCCCCTGGTGGTCAATCATATCAATAACCGACCAGCCACTATCCAACCATGGGAACTGTGAAGGTTGAAGAACCAGCGCCCTGAGGATGCAGGGTCAAAGACAAGTCTAAGGACTGGACGTGTAGCTCAGTTGAAAGAATACTTGCCTAGTATGCAAGACGCTCCTGGTCCATCTCCAGCCATGGTGGTGCTAATAATCCCAGAAGCAGGAGGAGTAGCTGTTCAAGGTCTTCCTTCCCTGCTTAGTAAGTGCAAGGCCAAACATGTGAGACCCCAACTCAAGAAAAGGTGGGAAGCACTGAGAGACGACTCAGTGACAAAGCTTGCTGCATAGACCTGAGGGCCTGAGTTCAGAGTCCACATAAAAATGTCCATATCTTAAAGCCTTGATCTGCAAGCATGACTAGGAGAGAATCAACGAGCGTCCACGGAGACAGGAGAGCAGTAGGGTACCAATAGGGACTCATCCTGCATCCCGTGGGAAGCTACATGGGAGGAAATTATCTGTGAGGAGCTGGAGAGAAAGCCCAGCGGACTACTGCAACCATGAGGATTTGAGTTCAAATCTCCAGTGCCCATGTAAAAAGCCAGGCATGGCCGTGGAGATGTCTGTAACCCGAGAACTACGTGGAACAAACACAAGGATGGATGGGGGCAGAGGGTGAGGTCATTTGGGGCAGGAATGCTTGAGGCTTGCTGCTGCCAGTTTAGCTCCAGATTCAGTGAGAGACCCTGCCTCAAAGGAATAGAGCAGGATGCCTGACATCGTTTGGGGGTTGTAGTATAAGTATATATCACATTTACACAGGGTTCAACAAACACACATCCATATCCAGAACAAATGACTGGATAATTAAATGTACAGCTTGAAGTGATACTTGCACAGACAAGTCATCACGACACATTTCACAAATACTGGAGGCAAAAGATACCTAAGGCCACTGAGTCACAGATCTTATGGAATGTTTCTATGTATTGAGAGTATTTATTGCGATGATTTACAGTCTGCACTCCAACTAACCCAACAATGGGCAGCTGTGGATGGGAAGTCCAAGAATCTAGTAGTGGCTCAGTCCCACAAGCCTAGTTGTTTGAGCTGGTCTTCTGTAGAAGTAGGTTCCTACAGATACGTCGGCAAGTAAGTGCAAGCAGTTGAAAAAGAATGAGCCTTCCTTTTTCCAATGTCCCTATGTGAGAGAAGATGTAGCCCAGATCAAAGGTGTGTACTATCATGCCTGGATCTGAGACCTGATTTGTCCCAGGCTGACCTTGAACTCAGAGATTTCCTTGCCTCCGTCTCCTGGGATTAAAGGCCTGTACTACCTTGTCTGGGCCTAAGCTTTTCATGGCCACTATGCCTCAAGATCTCTATGACAAGATCCAGGTCAGAAACCTGTGTCTTCAGGCCTCAAGATCTGGATCACAGGTGAACCCTCCAAGTCTGGATTGTAGTTCATTCCAAATGTAGTCAAGTTGACAGCCAGGAAGAGCCATCACAGGGATGAATGGTAGATCCATTCAGTGGAATAATACTTGACCCTAAAAAGGAAGGAAATTCTGACTCATGCGACAACATTTGAAGGTATTCTGCCAAGTGAAACACAGCAGTCAAAGGAGAGCAGAGTGCCGGGACCTGGGCAGCTCATCTGGTAAAATGCCTTGGTAAGGGCAAGTGTGAGCCCTGAACTCAGTGTGGTTGTGATAATCCCAGCACTGGGGAGGCAGAGACAGGAGGACTCCTGGGTTTCCTGGCCACAGCCTGCCAGGTTGTAGGCCATTGAGAGGCACTGTCTCAAAAAGCAAGATGGGTGGCTGAGATGGCTCAGTGGTTAAGAGCAGTGACTGCTCTTCCAGAGGTCCTGAGTTCAATTCCCAGCAACCACATGGCTCACAACCATCTGTAATGGGATCTGATGCCCTCTTCTGGGGTGTCAGAAGACAGCTACAGTGTACTCATATAAATAATAAATAAATAAAACTTAAAAAAAAGCAAGATGAAAGGCCCCTGATGAACCCCTAAGACTGTCCTGTGGACTTTATGCTGATGTAATGCAGATGTACACACACACACACACACACACACACATACACACAGACACACGCAGGCAGATACTATACCATTCCACTATGTGACTAACTTGGGTAGTCTCCCTCCTGGGGACAGGAAGTGCAAAAGGGGCTGCCAGAGACTGGGGAAGGAGAAAGCTGGGGTCGGGGAGGTATAAGAAATATCAAGTCTCTGTTTCAGATGATAAAACAAATTCTGCAGGTGGCGGATGGTAAATATGCCTAATTCTATGGAAGCGAGCACTTAAAGTTGGTTAAAATGGGCTGGTGAGATGGATCATGGGTAAAAGTGCTTGCCACACAAAGGCCTGAGTAAAAAAGTTATGAGACAAAGAGATGCTCCCATTTCATCCCTGCCGCATGTCTCCACCCCAGTCAGATCCTCAGGGCCGCCTCCCAAACCAACTACTTGCATTTGACTCCTCCTGCTAAAAGATACAGCCAGCTGACTCCGGCTCTTGCCCCCGTGCCCCATGTCCCTATGAAGGACGCATCTTCATAAACCCCATAAGCCAAAGTAAATCTTTCCTCGCTGAGATCCGGGAATACACAACCGTGTAGCCACCACCCAGGAATATGGGTTTGCTCAGAAGCCTTTGGAGTGTGTCTGTGCCAGTCCCACATGGCATGCCGCCTTTTCCAGAACTCAAGTTATACAAAGGATGGGTAACTTGGGAGAGGCGGGATATGAACACCCAGCCCCCTAAGAGTGCCCTGAACACCCATAGGTGTGCTATTTTCACAGACCCAAGCTGTTTCAGGTACCACCTGCTTCTTACTCCGCCATGATGCTCCCAAGAGCATTGCGGCCTGCCTGTAGTATTAAGGGCTCTGCCTGGCACTTGCACCTATGCACACCAATCTCCCTTCCCTGACCAATCTCCCTTCCCTGCGTTTCTGGCTGTGCTTGTATATATTCCAGCTGCTTTTCTGTAAGATGCACAGAGGTCAGTATTCCACAAAGACACATTTTATAGGAGGACCTGAGTTCAGTTCCCCAGCATCCGTTTAAAAGACAAGGATGACAGCCAGAAATCTGTAACAACAGCGTCTGAAGAGGGAAGGTTGGTAGATCCTGGGGCCTTGCTGGGCAGTCAGCCTAGCCCAAATGGTTAGATAAAGATTCAGTGAGAGACCCTCGCTCAAAAAAATAAGATGGAGGGGGTTGGAGAGATGGCTCAGCGGTTAAGAGCACTGATTGCTCTTCTGAAGGTCCTGAGTTCAAATCCCAGCAACCACATGGTGGCTCACAACCATCTGTAATGAGATCTGATGCCCTCTTCTGGTGTGTCTGAAGACAGCTACCGTGTACTTATTTATAATAATAAATAAATCTTTGGGACAGAGTGAGCAGGGTCGACCGGAGCGAGCAGAGGTCCTGAGTTCAATCCCCAGCAACCACATGAAGGCTCACAACCATCTGCACAGCTACAGTGTACTCATGTACATAAAATAAATAAATAAATCTTTAAAAAGAAATACGATGGAGAGAGATACAAGAAGATTCTGAGGTTGGCCTCTGCCTACCTCCCAACATGAGCCTTCCTACAGTTGGTGGGCAGGACCCCCAAAGGCCTCTACTGTCCATTCAAACAAGTGCCAGTTGGTGTTGGGATTCAGGGGCTAAAAAGCATATCAACAGAGCTCCAGCATGGACTGGAGAGAGCCTACTGCCTGTACCAAGTGTCCTTTGCTTTGTTTTTGTTTCTTTGAGACAAGGTCTCACTGTCTAGCCTTGACTGCATTGACCAGGCTGGTCTTGAACTCATAGAGATTATCCTGCCTCTGCCTCTTGAATACTGGGATTAAAAGCATGGGCCAGCTCCCAGTTCAACTGTTTCTTCTGAAGATCAATATGTAGACATACTTTAGCTCACTGTTATTCATGATCATTCCCCATGATCCACCCAATTTCCACACCCTGGGATGCTTCCACGGGGCCACTGAACATCCTCTCCAGGATGGGGTTTGTCCGGTCTGGGACCAAAGGGGAGCTAGAGCAGGCTTTTGCCTCCCACCTGGCCACCAGATTCTGTTTCTGCAGACTCAGCAGATTCCAGGCTAATGTAGTGGTTATTGACTCGCCACAGACCACACTTAGGTACTCAAAGGGTCCAGGCTGGGTGAGCAATCTTTGCCCCCAGGAAAGAAATGTATACAGCATGCTCTGGGGAGATAATTGCCTACCCTTAGAGTAAGCTTATTCCTTTCTTCCTGTGCCAATCTATCTCCATATCTACCCAATAATGCCCATTCCTCTTGATACTACTGGGACCCACCAGGAACCAAGCCATACCTAGCCCCAGCATTCACTCATGACCAAATAGTTGGCGTATTAGTAGAGGACCAATAAATCCAAAATTCAACATGGGACCTATGATCAGTGTACACTGTCCTCAACTGTAGGAGACCTTGGCCCCCCCATTAGGAAAACAGCTGCTATGCACCCCCACCCCCATGAGAGATTCCTCCTCCACAGCAGCTGGTACAATGGTATCTCCATGTTATCTCCACCTTCGGCAAACTGCTGTTCAGGCTGTAGAGTGTTCCATAGTTCATAAGCATAGCATCTGGTTTCCCGTTGATCCACCCCCCGCTCTAGGAACCCCAGCCTTACGCACATCTTGCCACATTTTCTTTTATGTCACCTTTATCTGATTTGCATGCTTATCCCCTCTTGAATGCTCGACCAGTTCACAAAGCCAATTTGCACGCTGATCTAAGACACTCCTCTGGAGACACTTGGACAGAGCAAAACATATACCTCGTCACGGGCACAGTAAAGCCACAGAAGCCTCACTGGTCCCAAGGTGCTTGCTGAATTAACAGCCCTCCTAACCCTTCATTGATCAGAGTCGGTCTGACCCAGCATACGCTGCCTCCCTTGCTATCCATACCTTTTCTTATTCCTCACTGTCTGATTCTTTTCATGGACTCTAAGTTTTCAGATCCACAAGGGGGCTATTTGGTAAAGATCTAATCTGCTGTTCCTTACGGCAGATTTGAGTCTCCTCTCTTTTATGTGGTTTACCTACCTGCCGTGAGGCTGCCATCATAGTGTTCTGTAGCCCCGCCCTTACGCAGGCAGGATAGCTCTTCTTTCTGGGCCCACAGCTGAACCTCAGTTGCATCTTGTCACCCAGTGTCGGAGCCATGAAACTTCTACCGTAAGTTTCTCACACCCCTGGTTCCACACGTGATACTTTTAGAGAAAGCAATATAATCTCTGGTCCATCGGCCATTCCCCAAATATCCCAATATTCCCTTGGTGGATTGTATTCATCAGAGAGGCACACATTCCATGCCACATGGAGGGCAGGCTCCTCGGGACTGTCCCTGAGGATCCTCCACCCTTAAACAGCTTAGCCTCAATTACCCGTCTTCTCTCCCCTTAGGACAGCACAGCTGGAGTTCCTCCCAAGCTTATCCAGTTTCTATCTTATTGCTGTTTGGGTGACAAGTGTTGCATTACCTCTTCCTGGGGAGACGGGAACAAATGTCCACTCACCCCAGATAAAGCACAGAGGCAGGCCAAGAAACCACTCCTAAGTCTAACATGTACTCACTGACATCCACATCCATGCCTACACACACACACACACACACACACACACACACACACACACACAAAATGAAGTAAACGTTAATTTTTAAAAATAAATGGATGGTCTAGTTCTTCAGGCTTACAGGCTCAAATAAAAGAAGGCTGAGAGAGGCAAGGGGAATTCACAGAGCTTCCGACAAAGCTCCTGGTTTGAGTTCCGGTGTCGATGATGCCTCTGCTGGTGTGGCTGCCTCCCTCCTACGATCCCCCGGGTCAACATCACCAACCGTCGCCCCTCATCCCCCTTTGAAGGCTCCAATCTATACCATGCTCCTTGGGAGGGTGAGTTGTGCTCTTCGATATGCAAAGACTTATGGTTAGAAGCAAAGGGTCCTCAGGAAGGTGAAGGGTGGTGTCTGAGCACAATATACCAGAAACATGGATGTGCAAGAACGTGCCTTTCTGCAGGGTCGATCTTACTACATAACAAGGAACTCATGAGCTGTGTGTGGTGGCTTGAATGAGAAATATTTCCACAGACTTGTGTGTTTAAATGCTTTCCCCTCCATTGGTGGTGCTGTTTGGGGAGGTCATAAACTTTTAGGGGGTGGAGCCTCGCTGGAGGGATATGCTGGAGGAAGCTTATCACTGGGGGTGGGTCTGAAGAGTCTATACCTAGCTCCACTTCCTGGTCATTCGCTCTGGTTCCAGGTTAGGATATGATCTCCCAGCTCCCTGCTCCTGCTACAATAACAGATTCTTTTACTTCAACCTTTATTATTATTGTCTTAGATATTTATTATGTATTTTATGCATGTGAATGTTTTGCCTGTCTATATGTCTGCTCGCCAGGAGAGGGCGTCTGATCCCATAGGACTACAGTTATAGACAGTTGTGAGCCTTCACGTAGGTGCTGAGAATTGAACTGGGGACCTCTGTAAGAGCACCCGGTGCTCTTAACTGCTGAGCCATCTCTCCAGACCTCAATCTTAATTATTAATATTAATAAACCCTTAGATCACACATTGCACTTCACAGACTATGTTGCAAAATGTGTATGTGTGTATACATGTGTGTATGTGTGTGCATGTGTGCGTGTGCGTGTGTGTGTGTGTGTGTGTGTGTGTGTGTGTGTGTGTGTTACAGAACAGCTGACAACAGAATTCAGAGGGACTATTCTGGAAACATATAGAAAGCTGTCACAGAGGCAGGGAAACACCTTTACAGGAATAGATTGGAAGTTTTGGGAACCACAGGAAAACAGAGATGCATTATGGTGATTTGATTAGAGGCAAACTTGAGTGTCGGTGAGAAGTAGGCTGAATACTGAAGGCGGGAGAACCTGGACTCCTAAGGGACTGAGATCATGCCGCAGAAACAGAACAAGACAAACAGGAAGGGGGACCTAGCAGTGTTGTGGCTGTGTGCATCTCTCTCTTTGTGCGTACGCCAGCCGTGCTCTCCTTTCCTCGAGTCTTGCTCAGGAGTCCCAGCACTGAGGGCATCTCCCCGCCCTGAGCCGACAGTGGGACTCTTCCATACTTCCTAGTCCTCAGATAGCCTCTCTCCCCCTGGGCCACTCACTCCTGGGAGTGAAAGGGTTACCCCTTCCCAGAGATTTTTGTTGTTGTTATTCCCATGAGGCACATCCCAAAGTACACAAAGTATTCTTGTAGAAGAAAAAGTTCATTATCTACCTTTTCCCATCTGACTCAGCTTGGTCCTTGTCCGTCCTCGTCAAACCGTTTGTCACTGGGCTGGAGAGATGGCTCAGCAGTTAAGAGCACTGGTTGCTCTTTCAGAGGATCTGAGTTCGATTCCCAGCAACCACAAGGTGGGTCACAACCATCTATAAGGGATCTGATGCCCTCTTCTGGCACGTAGGTGTTCATGCAGACACAGCACTCATCAAAAAAATGAAATCCTCTTAATGTTTGTTCGATCTGCTCACATGTGCCCACATGTCTATATATGCACTACATGCATGTAAGTTCCAGAGAAGCCCAGAAGAGGGCGCTGGATCCCTGCACTGGGGTTGCAGGGTGTGTGGGCAGCTGGACATGTACTGGGAACCAAACGTGGGTGCTCTTTAAGGGCCCCATACACTCTAACTGCTAAGCCACCTCTACAGTCCTTCAAAAACTATATTTTTTTAAATAATTTCTGTCCTTTGTTGATCTATAGCTTTTCAGATTTTCCTTGTTTCTAGGACCCTCTAGTCAATCGATACTAAATAATTCTTTGTGATAAATCCTGGCAGGAATCAAGGCTGCAGACAACTCTATAATATTAGATGATGAACGGCTACGCGTCAGACAGCCAGGACTCTGGAATCAGATGTGGGTTTGAGTTTCCAGTACTGTTTCCATCTGACCTGGGGCAAGTAATTTAAACTCTGCAAACTTCAGTCTCCACAGCCATAAAATGCGGACATATACCTTGTGAAGATCCCATAAAGTAACAGTTAATATCGGCCAAATAATTACTAAATGCCAGACTCAGATTTAAGGGCTTAAAAGTATTAACTCATTTAGAAATTTACAGCTGCCTCGGGAGAGCCCTTGAGCAGACATCCTTCTGAGGATGGGCGGGGCCTGAGAGAGGGTTCGGTGGGCAAGAACCCTTGTTCTTGCAAAGGCCCAGGTTCATTTCCCAGCAACTGAATCAGGCAGCTCACACCTGCAGTAATGACTGTTCCATGGGCACTTACATGCATGTGGTACATACACATATACTCAGGCACACATACAAAAATAAACATGTTGCTTCTAAAGGGAGACACACGAGGAGGATTTAAACAATGGTTAGGAGTCCAAGTCTGCCACGCAGGCTCGGATAAAGACTTGGGATAAAGAGGTAAGGAGTCTGGCAAGGTGGACATCTTGTCTTGAAATCCAGTTCCAAGAATCCCCAAGGGACAGCAGGATTGTGCAACTCCCCAAAGAGCCCCTGAGCTCAGTGGTCGCTGCGGAACAGTTCTCCACGGTCTGCCACATCTCCCTGAACAGTTGCTGTGCACCGCCAGGTGGTTTAAGGAGCTCTTCTCCGGGACTGCGGGCACGCGCCAAGGCGCCTCTTCTCGGGATTGCGGGCACGCGCCAAGGCGCCTCTTCTCGGGATTGCGGGCACGCGCCAAGGCGCCTCTTCTCCGGGATTGCGGGCACGCGCCAAGGCGTCTCTTCTCCGGGATTGCGGGCACGCGCCAAGGCGCCTCTTCCCGGGATTGCGGGCACGCGCCAAGGCGTCTCTTCTCTGGGATTGCGGGCACGCGCCAAGGTGCCTCTTTTCGGGACTGCGGGCACGCGCCAAGGCACTTCTCCGGGATTTCTCAGGCATGCACCAAGGCACCTGGATTATGCGGCTTTAGGTTTGCACTGTACCAACTGAGCTACACTCCTAGCCCTTCTGTTTATGTGTGAAATTTAAAAATTAGTTTGAAGTTCCCTTGGAGAGGACGGTTGCCTCATTGCGTTCTACCACACTTGGTTAAATCTTTCATAGGATTCCTTTGCAATCAGTCTCATTTTTCTTTTGGATTTCATTGTATATCATAGTCTTCACTAAGACAAAAGATAATAATTTGTACTATCAAACTGCCCCATTAGTCATCCTGACAGATTTATCTTTCCTTTCGGTCTTTCAAAATGCAAATTAAATTGTCCATTTTTAATGATCCCTGAAAGGAATGGTTTTTAATGGTAACCCTTCCTAGTCTTATGGATTTCTAAATGATGCTTTTTGTTTTTTAACTTTTAGAGCCAAGCATCCTGACAGGGTGATAACCTGGGCTGGTAACATTTGCTCAAAATTTCTGTGCAAACATCTTCCCTGGTTTTGGGTTGTAGAATGGAGGCTTGCTCTTCTCCATAACTTTTTTTTGGGGGGGGAGGGGGAGGGGGGATTGGGTCTTTTTTTTTTTTTTTTTTTCCGAGACAGGGTTTCTCTGTATAGCCCTGGCTGTCCTGGAACTCACTCTGTAGACCAGGCTGGCCTCGAACTCAGAAATCCACCTGCCTCTGCCTTCCAAGTGCTGGGATTAAAGGCATGCACCACCACTGCCCAGCAAAGAACTATTTATTATACTTACATGAGTACACTTTAGCTGCTTTCAGACACACCAGAAGAGGGCCTCGGATCCCATTCCAGATGGTTGTGAGCCACCATGTGGTTGCTGGGATTTGAACTCGGGACCTCTGGAAGAGCAGTCAGTGCTCTTGACCGCTGAGCCATCTCTCCAGCCCATTGTTCTCCACATCTTTGACAGCTTTTCATAAACGTAAGAAGCCAGTGGACCAGCAGAGGCTGCTGAGACGTTAGGCTCAGCTCTGGCACTGGGTCTCAGGGACAGTTCCCTCCTGGTCCAGGATTCCAGAGACAGCCCAAAGCCCACCCTACGGTCAGGAACTGCCACAGTGGGATGAAGAACTGCACTGGCATCCTAGTCTATAAACCTCAGGGCCTGCCTGCAGACTGTGGGCAGCCTCAGACAGCAGTGTGAGCTGCGAAGGATTTGAATGAACAAAAGAGTGAAATGGCTTCCTTGTCTCCCTACTATGTGACTGCCCCGTGAACCCAGCCAGTCCACCTTGTCTCCCTACTGTGTGACTGCCTGTGAACCCAGCTGTTCCACCATTAATGTCTTATCTTGGAGGAAACTAAGGAAAACTGATTTCATTGTAATACAGAAAAAAAAAATCTGTTTTATTTGCTTCCAGAAACTGTCTTGGTTACCAAAGGCCCGTGGGAGGACAAAGCCCGGCCGCACAGCTCATTATTTCATCCCGGTTGTCTCTCTTGGCTGGAGAGAGCTGCAGTAATGAGCTGAGGCCCTGGGCTCGTTCTCTGTTCTCCGGTGGAGTCCCTGATGCGTTACAAAAGGTATCTGACTGCAGGGTCCTAAGGATGCAGGAGTGACCCTGGCCCAGGGAGGACCTGATGGGACACTGGGCCACTCACAACTGAAAAAAAAAATTTAAACGTACACAATTTGGGGTTGCCAAGGCCCTCCTTTAGATGAGGGGCACAGTTAGAGGAAATGTGCCCACCCACCCAGTTTTGAGGCAGGACAGAAAGTCGGGGGAAATTAAATGGATACAGAAGAAAAGGGAGCCCCTCCCCCAGAGTCTATTGAAGTTTCTCCAGCAGTCAAGAATTCTAGCTTGGGGCTGGGAGGTGGCTCAGTGGGTAGGTGCTTGGTGTAAAGAATGAGGACCAGAGTGTGTGTTCTCCAGTACTCTTGTGAGAAGCTGGGTGTGCCCAAAGATACCTGTAATTCCTGCACTGGGAGACAGTCAGGAGGATCCCAGTGGCCAGGAGAAAGGGAGAGCCAGGTTCAGTCTGCCTCAAAGATAAGGTGGAGAGTGAGCAAGGAAGATAGTCCACTGTGATCTGTGTCTCCACAGGCAGCACATGCATAGGCTTGCACACACACACACTCTCTCTCACACACACACTCACACACACCCACATTCTCTCTCTCTCTCACACACACACACACACTCACACACATATACACACACTCTCTCACACATACGCACACACTCTCACACACATTCTCTCTCCCACACATACACACACTCTCACACACACCCACATTCTCTCTCTCTCTCTCACACACACACACACACACACTCACACACATATACACACACTCTCTCACACATACACACACACACACACTCACACACATTCTCTCCCACACATACACACACTCTCACACACACCCATATTCTCTCTCTCTCTCTCTCTCTCACACACACACACACACACACACACACTCACACACATATACACACACTCGCACACATACACACACATACTCACACATACATACTCACACACATACTTACACACACATTCTCTCTTTCTCTCTCTCTCTCTCTCTCTCTCTCTCACACACACACACACACACACACAAGAATTCTAGTACAAGTGACATTTGCTGGGAAGGCTGCCTACACAGAGACCATATTCCTGTCATATAGAGCTACTTAAAGCAAGAATGCTAAAACAGAAATGCAGCTTGCTTAAAGCCTCAGCATATATAGCTTATTCCTTTCCCAGATGCAAGCCATCAATTTCCTGGGAAGCTCGTGAACAAGACTGTAAACTTTCATTTACAGTCAAAATGTGACTTCCTCTGCAGCCCCGTGACCCGAGGTTTTGCCTGGTCAGCTGTAACCCAGGGCACAGCAGAGGTCACCAAGGATCGTGCAACTTCGGAAGTCACCCAGACAATATAGGTGCTGCGGTAAAGACAGCAAGTCAGACTCTCTCTGGAGAAGCGCAAGCCGTGCGTAGGATACCTGTTCCTGAGCGCCTCCCTCCATAGTCTAGTAATCTATACTTCCACCTCAGCTCCTCTTCCTGCTGCCGTGACTCTGACAAAAGTCACTTAAGGGAGAAAGGATTTATTTTAGCTTATAGTGCAGGGTTGCAGTCAGCTATGGTGTGGGAGTCAAGGGAGCACAGTGCAGGGGTGCGGTCCGCCGTGGTGGGGGAGTCAAGGGAGCACAGTGCAGGGGTGCGGTCCGCCGTGGTGGGGGAGTCAAGGGAGCACAGTGCAGGGGTGCGGTCCACCGTGGTGGGGGAGTCTAGGGAGCACAGTGCAGGGGTGCGGTCCGTCGTGGTGGGGGAGTCAAGGGAGCACAGTGCAGGGGTGCGGTCCGCCGTGGTGGGGGAGTCTAGGGAGCACAGTGCAGGGGTGCGGTCCGCCGTGGTGGGGGAGTCAAGGGAGCACAGTGCAGGGGTGCGGTCCGCCGTGGTGGGGGAGTCTAGGGAGCACAGTGCAGGGGTGCGGTCCGCCGTGGTGGGGGAGTCTAGGGAGCACAGTGCAGGGGTGCGGTCCGCCGTGGTGGGGGAGTCTAAGGAGCACAGTGCAGGGGTGCGGTCCGCCGTGGTGGGGGAGTCAAGGCAGGAGGAAACTGAAGCAGGTGGACATCCATGGTCAGAAGAAGGCAATGTTGTGTGCTGCGGCTTCTCGGCTCCCGTTCTCGATGTAGACAGTTCAGGGTCCTCTGTCCAGGGAATGGTCTCACCCACGATTAACACCCATCTTCTCACATCAAGATAATTCCTTGCTGACACGCCCAGAGCTCTGTCTCCCAGGAGATTCTAGACTCTGCCAAGCTGACAGTGAACACCAGACGCTGCAGCTTCACGTTGACTCGTCTGTTTTGTGGTAAAGCCAAGAACCCCGGATTCCCCTGAGTAGAGGTGTTTGGAAGAACAGTCTGTGTGCCGCCAGCTGCAGTGCGGCTCCGTCTAGGCTCACATCACAGACTGCACTGGGGACTACAAGCCATGGTCTAACGAGTGCTAGGGAGCCACTCCATCATGGAGCCACACCTCTACTCACTTTTATTTTATTTTATTTTTGAGACAGGGTCATACGCTGTAGGCCAAGCTAACCAAGAACCCACTATGCACTTCAGGTTGAACTCAAACTCACAGTAATCTTCCAGCCTTAATTCCCCAAGGGCTGGAATTATAGGTATGAGCTACCATGCCTAGCTCCATCCTCCTCACCATCACCCCCATCACCATCTAACCGTCATCACCATCACCATCACTGAAGGCAAACTACGCCTCATGGCAAGAAGCTTCTTCCCTTTCTCATGCCCCTTTCATGTTCTCTCCCTTTTTATACTGCTTCAAGCAGGTTTATACTTAAACTGTAACCAAGTCCTTTAACCAAATGTTTCTCTGGGCATCGGGTTGGAAGTGTGTAGAACAGGATTATGCCTGCCGTACCTGGGCTGCCTAGTTCACTTTCTACCCTGCTCTAAATGTAGTTTTGGGATTAGTTAATCCAATGTCTTACTTAGGGTTTCCATTGCTGGAAAGAAACACCATGACCAAGGTGATTCTTATAAAGACAACATTTAATTGGGGCTGGCTTACAGGTTCAGAGGTTCAGTTCATTATCATCAAGGCAGGAACATGGCAGCATCCAGGCAGGCATGGTGTAGGCAGAGCTGAGAGCTCTACATCTTCAGCTGAAGGCTGCTAGCAGAACACTGGCTTCCAGGTAGCTAGGATGAAGGTCTTAAAGTCCACACCCACTCCAAGGAGGTCACACCCACTCCAAGGAGGTCACACCCACTCCAAGGAGGTCACACCCACTCCAACAAGGCCACACCTACTCTAACAAGGTCACTCACTCCCTGGGCCAAGCATATTCAAACCACCACATCCAGCTTCAGCAGGCTGGGCAAACTGATTGGACCTACCAAGATGGCTGCCAGAGTGATATCAGACAACTTCTAAGTCCCCGTCTGCATGCTGATACATAACCTCCCCTAACCAAAGAGCTGTCAGTTGCCACAAAAGTGGTTGGAAAGAGCCATGAATGGAGAGGAAGAAGTGGCATCCGTATTCCTGCAGGATAAATTAATACCTCTCTCCTTCACTTTTATTTATTAACATTCTTTATATAACCTCTGGTCCCTAAGGGTAGTAAAGCTGATTTTTGAGTTCATCTCCCACGTCCCATATTATGTTTATGTGTCTGTTTGGATGTGTACACTTCTGAGAGGAAAGGCTACAAGGCCATATTGGGTATCCTCTACACCCTCTCTCCACTTTATTACCAAGGCAGAGTCTCTCTCTGGACCCGGACGTTAATGACTGAGTACCAGTCAGTTTTCTGGAGGACCCTCTATCTCTGCCTCCTGAGCACTGGAACTATGTGAGCACACATGCCTAGCTTCTTAGGTGGGTTCTGGGAACCTGAGTTCCAGTTCTCCTGTGTGCACGCAGGCGCTGTATCCCCTGGGCTCCGTAGACCTTCACTTCTTGTATTCTTAGCCCAGAAGAAAGGCTTCCTCAACTGTCCAGTCAGAGTTGGGTCTTGTCACTGGTTTCACAATTCCTGGGGCGGGGGGGGGGGGGGAGAAAATAGTCTGGGAGCAAGAAGTGCTATAATTACAAAGACCTGTATCTTCTAGCCAGAAACCTGTTTGTACGGTCTCCATCTCTAATCTACCCCTAATGTTTCCTAGATAGTGGAAACAGAAACATTCATGCTGTGGAAGGGACAGTTCCATGTTTACTCATGGGATTATCCTCTGGGACACAAAGAAAAATCACTATGTATTCAGAACACACACACGCACACACATGCATGCACACACAGTCTGACTAACTAGGAAGTAGTAAGGTGACTGTTCTCATGATGTGCTTTGTGTAGGAGAAATACATGCATTCAAATTGTACACATGACAAGATAGACTCTAAGTCCAGCATCATGTCAAAAATCACATACTTTTAAAGGCTATGATTTTTTTTAAACGGGCGTATGTTAGATTTCTAACACTATAAAACCCTTTCACCAGATGGCACACGATTCCTTTTCAGAAATGTGTTCAGAGCTGGGTGTGCTAGCTCACACTTGTGTTTGGGAGGCTGATGAAGGGGGACTGGCTGGGGTTTGAAGTTAGCCTTGGCTAGAGTGAGTCCCTGTCTCAAAACGAAACACCTGGAGGTAGTTTAACTTGCTCTGTAAAGCGATGCCACATTTTACATTTTTTTCCCCTAATGATTTTTCCTAATTCCCCTTGCTTCTTTGTTTAACTATACCATTCCAGACCAAAATTCTGATGGGAATTACAGATTGCCTTAAAAGTAACAGCAGAGACTGGAGAGACGGCTCAGCAACCAGGAACGGAGCTGCTTTTGCAGAGGCCTTGGGATTGTTCCAGAACCCACGTGATGCCCTCTTCTGGCTGTTGAGGGCACTGGGCATGACGCGGTGCACAGCATACATGCGGACAAAGCACACCACCGCATGTAACATTAAGTCATCCAATAGCACCAAATGCTTTGTTACATATTCAAGTTACTTGCTGTTCACTTTCCCCGTCAAGAGACTTCTCTTGATGACTACATGAATATTTCAGTCCCAAGCCTTACTGGCTTTAACTTCCCACTTAGATCACTCTTGCCAGTCATGGAGGACCAGTGGATACACAGGTGATGGATGTGAGCGGCTGTGTCCGGAGCAGTCGACACATCTGTGTCTTTTCAGTGTTAGAATGTATCGAATGGTAACAACTTCACAAGCTTTCCCGGTTTCCTTGGTTTCCAGGCTTCCTCCAGAGCTGGCAAACACAGGATCTTCTATTCCATCTTTTAAAAATTGTTTTATCCTCTGACACATTCCTGTGTGTATGGAATGTGTTTTGAGCGTATGGAGTCCCCACGTCCTCTCTTGTTGCCTTCAGCCTCCTCTCAACATGTCCTCTTCTTACTTCCCTGGCTTTTTATTTTTATTTTTATTTTTTTTTGTTTTTTGTTTTTCGAGACAGGGTTTCTCTGTGTAGCCCTGGCTGTCCTGGAACTCACTTTGTAGACCAGGCTGGCCTCGAACTCAGAAATCCTCCTGCCTCTGCCTCCCAAGTGCTGGGATTAAAGGCGTGCGCCACCACCGCCCGGCTTCCCCTGGCTTTTTAAAACAGTAACCCACTGAAGTGAGTCCCATGAGCACAGGCCTGAGGTTCTTTACTAGAGACTCTGCCGTTTCCCCATGGCTACACCACTGAAGAAATCCTTCCCTCTCACAGTAATCCATGGCTGTCAGCGCAGGCAGCCTTCCCTCCGCCATGCACGAGGAAGGCTGTGCATTAGTTGCTTTTTGGTTACTGTGATAAAGCATCATGATGAAGACAGCTTACAACTGTAAGCTGATTGGGACGCACAGTTCCGGAGTTACTGGCTGGTTTTGTGTGTTAACTTGATACAAGCTGGAGTTATGACAGAGAAAGGAGCCTCCCTTGAGGAAATGCCTCCATGAGATCCAGCTGTGGGGCATCTTCTCAATTAGTGATCAAGGAGGGGGGGGCCCTTGTGGGTGGTGCCATCCCTGGGCTGGTAGTCTTGGGTTCTATAAGAAAGCAGGCTGAGCAAGCCAGGGGAAGCAAGCCAGTAAGTAACATCCCTCCATGGCCTCTGCATCAGCTCCTGCTTCCTGACCTGCTCGTTCCAGTCCTGACCTCCTTTGATGATGAATAGCAACCTGGAAGTGTAAGCTGAATAAATTCTTTCTTCCCCAACTTGTTTCTTGGTCATGATGTTTTGTGCAGGAATAGAAACCCTGACTAAGACACAGAGGGACGAGTCTGTCACAGCAGAGAGGCATGGCAGCAAGCTGCAGGCATGGCCACAGGAACGGAGGCTGAGGGTTCACACCTAGAGCCACAAGTATAGAGAGTAGCCTGAAGGTGGCACAAGTCACCAAAGCTCCAAAACGAACCTCCAGTGACATGCTTCCTTCAGCAGGGCTGGACTGTCTGCACATCCCCAGGTAGGGCCAGCAACTAGGGACCAGTATTCATATGCCCAAGGCCATGAGGGGCCCTTTTATGCAAACCTCTACGGCCCCCTGCTGTGCAAGTAACCAACAGAGGCAAGAGTCCATGAGCTAGAAAAGTGTTTCACACAACACCTCCCACCAGCTTTTATTCCAGTTGCAATTATTAATAACTCTCATATGACATATCATACTTTACACAGTAACACAGACCTGTTTGTAAGTTACAGAATAGCTACAAAGGGTTAAATAGGCTCCAGAATTAAAACAAAAACAAAACAGCAGCAGCAACAATGACAACAACGCCGGGCGGTGGTGGCGCAGCCTTTAATCCCAGCACTTGGGAGGCAGAGGCAGGCGGACTTCTGAGTTCGAGGCCAGCCTGGTCTACAGAGTGAGTTCCAGGACAGCCAGGGCTACACAGAGAAACCCTGTCTTGAAAAACCAAAAAAAAAAAAAAACCCCCAACAACAACAACACCCAAGTCTTACTGGAGGCAGACCACAACTTGAGATGACAAGGCATTGACCTGGGTTGAGAGTTTGCTGGAGTTGTTCAGATCTGCAGGGTCCAAACGAGTCAGGGAGGGCTGGAGAAATGGCTCAGTGGTTAAGAGCACTGACTGCTCTTCCAGAGGTCCTGAGTTCAAATCCCAGCAACCACATGGTGGCTCACAACCATCTGTAATGAGATCTGATGCTCTCTTCTGGGGTGTCTGAAGACAGCTACAGTGTACATAAATAAATCTTTTGCTGGGCGGTGGTGGCGCACGCCTTTAATCCCAGCACTTGGGAGGCAGAGGCAGGTGGATTTCTGAGTTCCAGGCCAGCCTGGTCTACAGAGTGAGTTCCAGGACAGCCAGGGCTACACAGAGAAACCCTGTCTCGAAAAACAAAAAAAAAAAAAGAGTCAGGGTTGATCAGAATTGCAGAGTCAACTGGCCAAGCAGGGAATTCACAAGATGGTTGCATATTGGTGGACAGATGGAAGGCAGTCAGTCACTGGGTCGCATCAAGCATTGGGGACCATGGTGACCTGAAGCCCTGTGGTCCCTCGACACACAAACTGTGTAGTTGAATGGCAGGTTGCTGCTGTAGCATATCTTGTTTTATGGGGTCCGGGCGAGGGTATTGTATTCTTTATAGGAGAGCAACAGTCCCCAGTGCACTAGTTTACACGCAGCTCCTTTTCAATTTTAGGCATAAGCTATCGAACTGTTACATGGGTGATTCTGGTGTCATCCTGCCTCTGTATCTGTGCTCAGAATGGAGCCAAATGCTGCTTGTAAAATAACAAACTTCTAACACCTACCCTCTGTCATCCTTGAAGTCTATTTGACGACTATGGAGTTTTCAACAATCTGAGCCCACAGAGCTAGCTAGACTCACCAAGCTGATAAAGGCTCTGTTGCTCTCAAGGAAACCCTAAGGTTTCCTACATCTCTTTGAAAAATTTTAAAAGATTTATTTTTTTAAATATTTACTTAATATACATTCATACATTGTAGCTGTCTTCAGGTGCACCAGAAGAGGGCATCAGATCCCACTACATATGGTTGTGAGCCACTGTGTGGTTTCTGGGAATTGAACTCAGGACCTCTGGAAGAGCAGTTGGTGCTCTTCACCACTGAGTCATCTCTCCAGCCGTAAAAGATTTATTTTTAATTGACGTGTATGGACATGCGTGCAGGTGCCCTTAGAAGCCAGAAGATGTCAGATCTCCTGGAGCTGGAGCTGCAGACAGTCCCGAGCTGTCTGGCACGGGTGCTGGGAACTGAACTCTGGCTCTCCATAGGAGCCGAGTCATCTCGGCAGCCCCTCACTCGACCTTGTTCTAGCACGGCTGACCGCTGAGAAGGTGGCTTCAGATCTGAAGTACTTCAGTATAATTAGTAAGAAAACTTTCAGAAATAGCCTTAGCATGAGCGTGTGGTTTTTACTTTTAAAATGGAAAAATTCTAAATGCTATTGTTCCCAAACTTGTTAAAGCAGGGACGCTGTTCTACTGCCCTCTCAAGGTTCTCAAAGCCTTTCCCCATTAACGAGAATTGAAAGAAAAAAACGAAAACCAAATAGCATCTTAAAGCCACACCTAAGCTTCTCGTAATGTAAACAACCGTGTCTTCACTATTTACAAACTTCAGCAACACTGCCTTCTGCCTGCTTGCTGTGAGGGTGGCTATTTACATCCCAGGAAGAGCCTTCGGACTGGTGCTGGAGAGACGACTCTGTGGTTAAGAGTGCTTACTGCTCTTTCAGAGAACCTGAGTTCCCAGCATGCACATACCATAGAGGACAGCTCCAGGTCCCGCGCCCTCTTCTGGCCTCTGTAAGAACTACACTCACATGCACAAGCCCCTACACGGACACATACATGTAACTGAAGACAACAAAAACCAAAAAAAATTTTTAGAGGATTTTTGAATTCTTAAATACATAATTAAAAATGCTTTGCGTATGTTTTAAAGAAAAGAGTAAAAAAAAATCTTTCCTTAGACATGATTCTCAGGTCTTAAATCTCAATGCTGCTGATCTCAGCAGCACAGACGCAAATTTGAACCAAGAGAGATCAGAATGGCCCCTGTGTGAGAACAGCATGCAAATTCCTGTTTTTATACTTTTTAAGGCATTTATTTTGCAAATTTTGCATCTATAAGGTTGACCAATAAGAGAACATTCAGTGAGTTTATACTATAATTTTTCAGGAAAAAGAATCTACTGTTTTATCTTTTATTGTGGAAACCCTACAATATTAGGTTTTGGTTTATTTTCTGGATTTGTTTTTGTTTCTTCAACTGGGTCTCACCATGTTCCCACCGTCCTGGAATTCACTCTGTAGACCAAATTGGCCTTGAACTTAGACATCCTCACCTGCCCCTGCCTCTGAGTGCTAGGATTAAAGCACTGGCATTTTGACAGTTTTAGGGAATAAAAAAGAAATATGAACTGGGAAAGTATCCCATTGGATGTGGCTGGTCATGTAGCATCCTTTTTTTTGATTAAAAGATACTTCATAAATAGAAATTAAATCATTAATGATGTTACTATTCCTGTGGAGGACCTGACTTCACCTTCATCGCATTGGGCAGCTCACAATGGCTTCCAACTGCAAGGGATATCATGCCCTCTTCTGGCCTCTGTGGGCGCCTAAATTCATATATATATATATATATATATATATATATATATATATACCTCCATATATATATTCATGTACCCATATATATTATATATACCCCCATATATACGTATATTCATGTACCCCATATATATAATATATATTATATATATAATCTCCACAAGGAAATAGGATAACTATATAATATAAATGAAAAGTTCCATTATTTTATTGTATTTACTACTAATCTTTCTACTATTGTTTGTTGAGATGTAATTCTTGTTTGTTCCCTGGAAAGGTGGGGAGGGAACATTTTGGACTTCGAGGCCCCCATAGGAAGCATGATACTGTTTTAAGACAAAACAAGAAAAAAATCCTGGGGGCTGAGCTAAGCTGGTTGTCTGACATTTGTGGTGCCGGGGGATTGAACTCGGGGCTCCTGCACTGTAGGAAAGAGGAGGACGCCTGAGCCCCTCTTCCCTAACACAGGGGCTCGTCAAGTTGTCCAGGCTGGGGCTGGGTTCTCTGTGTAGTTCATGCAAGCCTTGAACTTCCAAGCCTCTGCCTCCCTTCTAGTTGGGCTGCTTCAAAGTCAGGTTTTTCATCTGTAGAGTTTCCGTTTCACTTAAACTGTAGCTGTTTATATTTCGCTTTTTTTTTTTTTAAAATCAATCCAGACATTTATTTCATTATTTGTACCTTTGAGCCACTGTGTAATTACACTCCTCTCTGGGGTAGAGTGCAGTGCTTTGATAGAGGTATATGGTGTATAGTGAGCTAATGGGGCAGTTGGCATTTTCATCGAAATTTGAATGCTGTTTTACTATTATTATGGGAAGGGATTGTGATGGTTTGAGTGGGAATGGTCCCCTTAGGCTCATATATTTGAATGCATGGTTACAGGGACTGGAACTGTCGAGGACTAAAATAAACAGGTGTGGCCTTGTTGGAGGGAGGTTTGTTTTGAGGTTTTAAAAGCCCACACCAGGCCCAGTCTTTCAGCCGGAGGATCAGGATGTAAAGCTCTCAGTCACTCCTCAGCACCATGCCTGCCTGCCTGCCTGCCTGCCGCCATGTTACCTGCCATGATGATAATGGACTAAGCCTCTGAACTGTAAACAACCCTCCCAATTAAAATGCTTCCCTTGGCCACGTGTCACTTCATGACAGTAAAAGTCTAAGAGAGGGGCTTAAGGCTTGTGTTTTACTTCCTTGGTCCCACTTGGTGGAAGGATTTGATCCCCACTGGTGGTCTTCTGGTTGTACACCAACACCATGGCATTCGGCATACATGCTCACAGATCTGTGGACGCACTTGCATGTAATAAAAAATGAGAGCTAGGGGCTGGAGAGATGGCTCAGCAATCAAGAGCACTGACTGCTCTTCCAGAGGTCCTGAGTTCAAATCCCAGCAACCACATGGTGGCTCACAGCCATCTGTAATGAGATCTGACGCCCTCTTCTGGTGTGTGTGAAGATAGCTACAGTGTACTCACATATAATAAATTAAAAAAAAATGAGTGAGCTGGGATGTAACCCAACAAAGCACTTACCTGGCACATAAGGCTCTGGGTTCAAGTCACAGCACAGTTTATCCTTCCTTATGGGGATTTGTGTTTCCGACAGTTAGGTTGGATTGCTGTTACAAACTTCCTGCAAGAATATCTCAGAGGCCAACTTTGAAGTTTTTACAGTAGACATTTTAGAGAGGTGTGTGTGTGTGTGTTTTGCAGGGGCAGGTAACTCCTGTTGACTGACCATTCCAGGCTGGGTTAAGTAGGGGATATCTGCCGCTCAGAGTGGTTTTCCGCCTGAGTCCTCCATATCAAAAAGACATGGACACTTACGAAGAATGCCAATTTCCCTCCATAGTTGTGACAGAACCCAAGCAAATGTGCTTGTTGGGATGAAGTCTGGAAAGTTTTCCATTAGAAGACGAGAACATGAGCAAGAAGAGACTTTTTTGGGGGTGTTTGCTAAGTCTTTGAATTATGAACAAATTACCAGGGGTCCATTCTGTGCAAATTAGCAGAGAGCCACACCAGTAAGGGGTCAAGGCTATGAAAACTGTGTACCATCTAAGAACCCATGTGAGACAGGATCTGTTAAGTACCCACGTAAGACCAGCGGCTCCTCGAGGGTACCCAAGCACTTTGTCCTACTGTAGGGCTGAGGAGACTTTTGTTTCATCCTTTCTACATGTTACTGGAATCTGAGGAAATTGGAGCTTTTGAGAAATAAGTCATCTCTCCAGTCCAGGTGTCCATAAAGTCTCCAGGGTTGACTGGACCCAGAGCCTTCTACATGCTAAGGCAGCGATCCACCACCTTAGGCTGTGGCTACTAGCTGCAAATGATTCACTGGGATATGGGTGTTAGCTGTCAACATAGTCCCAGTGCCGGATTTGGCACATGAGTTAAATTGTCTCAGTTACCACAACACTGCCACACACCAGTCAGGAGACCTCTGGTGACTCCGGTGGTATAAGGGAACCATTTATGCACAGCCATCTTTCTGGACCCCATAGAAAGCAGTGTGGCTGTGGTGGGGTGTTGCCAGGTAGTTTGGGGGAAGATCAAAGCCCCGGGGTGTGGCATTCTTCTTCTATCTGCAATCCGAGTTATGGGGACTTTGGGGGAATGGATGAGACAGCCAGGCCCCCATTTGTCACCCCTCTGGCCTGTAATTCCCTCACCAGAGCTAGCAGGCCATGGGGGACTGCCACAAAGGCAGCTGGGTGCCTCACCCAGATTCCCAGAGACTAAATGGCCAGGCTGTCTCCCAGCCTTTTGAAGCTTGTGTCCCACGTGAAGCAGAAGGCAGCTTTGATACCCTAGGAAATACCTCTTATCATACATGCCCAGGCTCTTGGGGTGCAGGCCAGCTACTGCTCCTTACAGAGGATCTATTGCCTTCTTCAGACATCTACAGCCATGAAAGCTCCTGGCTTTGTTGCAGTTATT
The DNA here is from genome assembly GCA_036184795.1 of Tokudaia tokunoshimensis. NCBI lineage: Eukaryota > Metazoa > Chordata > Mammalia > Rodentia > Muridae > Tokudaia > Tokudaia tokunoshimensis. The sequence continues at coordinate 3,726,035 of BTHU01000011.1, forward strand.
GTGGTAATCTTTTCCAATGAGAAATAGTACATGGACACTACACTGCCGGCCTGGATTTTTAAACATAGATCCATTTTCTGGTGCTGGGGAATGAACGCCGAGGGCCTTGTATGTGCTTTGAGCCAGAAGCAATCACAACCGTGAGATATTTTTCACTCACCCATGTCCTGCTCAGACACTGATCCTTTACGTAAGACTGAACCCAGAGTCTCACACTTGCTGGACTTTAGTCTCTTGTAGCCTGGGGACTGAAGCCAGGCTTCATGCATGCTAGGCCAGCTACAGGCGGCTTATCCACTTCCCCTGCAAAGTGGCCCAATGGATAAAGGTGCTTGCTGCCAAGTCTAACAACCTTAGTTTGATCCCTAGGACTTATACTGTGGAAGTAGAGAACCAGCTCTAGCAACTTGTCTCCTGACCTCATCAATAAACACTGCAGAACATGCACATTAATATATGTACTAAAGTAATTTAAAAAAACAAAACCCGCCGGGCAATGGTGGCACACGCCTTTAATCCCAGCACTTGGGAGGCAGACGGATCTCTGAGTTCGAGGCCAGCCTGGTCTACAGAGTGAGTTCCAGGACAGCCAGCGCTACACAGAGAAACCCAGTCTCAAAAAACCAAACCAAACCAAAACAAAAACCTCTAGTAGGAGCTTGCGAGAGGGTTCAGTGGTTAAAAGCATGTACTACTCTTACAGGACTAGAGTTCAGTTCCTAGCACCCATGGGGCAGCTAACAACAATCCCTAACTGCAGTCCTGGGAATCTGATGCCCTCTTCCGGCCTCCTTGAATACTGCACAGATGGTATCCACACATACCTGGCAGGCCCATAACTCATGCCCATAACAAAGCGAATATGGTACAACAATCTAGGGAGCCAGGGCAGGGCTAAGCGAGGGAGACATTTAGTTGGCTACTTAGCCTTTCCAATTATCAAACTGGCATTCAAACGAGAAACCCTTCAAGATAACTGGACCATAAAATGCTTGCCAAGCTATGTGTGCACTTGCCATTTATTAGACCAGTTACATCAAGACTATTTTTTTACTTATGGATACCTGTTAAGCCAAGCTACAACCTGAGTTGTGAGAAAAGTGCTCCACATTAGAGTATCCGGGTAGCACGGTGACAGTTTTATTAGCATCTTAAGTTGGTCATGCTCAGGTTATGTGCATACAGTTGCCTCCGGCACCTGCTCCTTCCCCACCTCAATTCACTGCCAGCCAATTCTTCTACTTGACAGCCTGCACTGTACCACCAGTATCCTGCTGCGGATCCCACTAGTCATGGATGGGGAGGTACTTGTCCTCACAAATACTTAGCATGGTGCATACACTGGCTCTCCACAAATCCCAGCATTTCCCAATCATACCATCACCTTAACTTGGCAGGTAGGCCATGTGTTTTTGCTTGCTTTTCGGCAAATGCAGTAGTAATTTAAACAAAAGCCAAACTTACATTGCCCCAGGCACTGGGCAGCAGTGCAAAACCCTACTTCAGACTGGAGCACAGAGGGTTTGCATCTCTGGTACCAGTGTCTCCTTCCAGGGAAGAGCACCAAGCCCCTCCAAACATCACCACACCCCTTCTCCAAGCACTTGCAAAGCACTGAAGTCACTCAACATACTTCCTGCCAGACTCTGAACCATGCAGACTACCCCCTGGTGGATGGAGGCTGAATGTGCATTCCAAGGGCATATGCTAACCAGGGAGCCATCTGAATAAAATCCATTTTACTTTCAATTTCATTCCAAATTTGTTTTAATGAAGTAATGCAAATCATTTAAAGAAAGAAATGTTTAATTTTAAATTCTGATTTATGCATAAAACTCATTTTTGTATCACAGTTAAATTTAGTACAAACTATGAAAACGTTAACACCGAGGTTTCAACAGAAATCTATTAAGATTCCCTTAGAAAATTACTTAAAGGAAACAGCTAGTCAGTTACTGCTCTGAGGTTAATACATAAAAGAAAATTTCACACATTTTACTGAAATTTTCAGTAAATAAGTTTAGCCATAATACTTGAAAAATTAAAAAATTCAAAAGCTGCGTGTGGCTCTAAAGCAATTACAATCTGCAATGAAAATCCTAAGAACAATCCTAGCTTTAAAAAGCTGGTTGAATTTGCAAACCTTCAGAATACCAATTGTGAACAGAGTAGCTATATTGTAACTGAGCTTAAATTAACTCGAAGACAGCAAACACACTTCCAAGGCCGCACTGCAGAGAATGTGGAGGTAAAACATTGAGCCAGAACTATCACCTTAAAAAAATATCAGATCACTCTTATATTAAAACATAAAAGGAATCAAAGACAGACAGTACTGAAGTTCTACACAGGCCTCTTTGTAGGTCAATGCTGTTTATTGAGGAGTGAGGGAGACTACTGCCAGACATGCCAACGACACTTCACATTCAAGGGCCCGGAGTGGGAGGAACAGCCTCCATCCACTCAGTCACCGCATAAGAACCAGAGTGACATCACGTGACAGCCCCACGCTTCTGGTTTGTCAGCAGTTGTTTGCAGCTGGTTGGCTGGTAAAGGCTTCTTTCTACTCCCCCCAGACTCTCACTCCATTTACAGAATAAACACTGGGTTGTCCCCCAGTCTGTGTAACACACATCTATGTGGATGAACTGATCTGAAAGCTGCTTTCTTACGTTTCTGCAGGTCTACCGAGAAAAAGGAATGGTTTCCCCTTTCCCTTCACGTGGGTCAGACACAGCAATAGAAAAATACTCTGCAGTGCTACCGTAGGGCTCACGGGGACCTCTGCGGGTCTGAGGAGATCCACGGCAGTCCACTCTGCACACAGGGATGCTCTTCCTGTGCACGGCTCCAGAGGAACGGCCTACACACAACACTACTCTCTCCCTTGCTCAAAAACAAAACAAAGAAACCTAAACAAAAGGGTAAACGTTTATTTGGAGTCAGTCTCCTGGCAGGTGGTGCTAAGGCCCTTCAGGCAGAGTTCAGGAGCTCCTGTATGGCCGCCTGCTGTTCCGGACTGAGTTGTGCTACGCATTCAGTCCACAATCCTCCAGAAGTCTAGGGGGAAATGCACACATTTAGACATAGTGATCCCTTCAAGTACCAAGTATGCAAAGACTGTAGCAATGACCAAACAAACACTCTATACCTTAATTTGATGATTATTGTAAAACCAATAAATCTGATCATTTCTTCAAAGTTCATTCCTCTACCTCAATAAAACTAGCCCAGCAGCCAGTACCTTAGAGCAGCCTAAATACTACCCTTGTGTCGGTGAGTCACCTGCAATTTTTTTGATCTGACGTCATTAAACTGCATCTTTTTCCTTCTGACATTCTGAAATTAATGATCATATGCTAAATACCCACTGAAGGACTTATCAGCTCAATGGAAGATTATGGTAATAGCCCATTTTGAAGCTTGCTAATATAAAGATGAAATTTCTGCAGCTCACCAAATGTTAATTCCTAATGTGGATTAAGGACAATAGGACCCCCAACCAAATACCTAGGATATTTTATCTGTCCTTTTCCAATCCAGTTCAACAAACCAGCTTACCTGTACTTGGCGAACTACATTGGCCAGGCGCTTGGCACAGGGGTCTTCGTGTTTAATGGCCTCGTGCATTTCTCCTTCTGCAATTATACTGAATATTTTCGGTAGATTGGTATTGTTTGGGCCAAGAACAATTGGGTGATTACTGAAAAGAAGAGAGAAAACCAAACACCTTTATAAATAAAATCTGTAAGAAGAATCACTCATGACCACACTTCCGTGTGTTCTTTGGCACACATTGATACGTTCATTAAGAGCAAATGTCCTTTCGGCAAAATTAAGAAGAAAGCCAGCTGGTTTTACTTAGTAGGCCTGCAGTTTCTTCTTATGTAACTCGGGAAAAACAGACTGACTCATTTCTCATTTTTTTTACAGGACTGAACAAAAGAATTAAGAGCTTTGTATTAATCTGCACTGTGTCAAAACAAACAAACAAAAATTCTCAAGACATTGTTGTCTCAAGTCTGCGAACTCAGCAAGTATGAGGCAGGAGGAGGAGGGGAGGAGAGGTGCCAAGCTCGGGTAGCTTACAGAGACCCTGCTCAAGGGAAAAAAAAGAGGGCTCAGCCACCTGAGACCCTGGCGCTGGTCACCAGTACACAAGACAAATAAGGTACAACAGTACCAAGAATAAAGTTTGATAGACCAGATGGTCTCAAAAGAGTAAGCTAGGGGATAAACTTCAGGCATGCTTAATGGAAAGACACTTAACAGTGAATTTGAGTACAAGTCACTGACACAGAGAGGTTACTTCCAAGGAGAGATCAAATAGCCTAGGACTGCTATTTTAGATGCAGGCAAGGACAGTGTAGTCTGAGGTTGGCTATCACATTCCTCAGAGCCTCGTGGGTCATATACACATAGTATTTATGAACCCGAATCAAACAAGCATGAAAGAATATGTTACCCTGAAACCAAAACCCAAAATCTAGGAAATTCTACTGGATACATGAAGGAACAAACTAAACACAGTAATTAACAGCGAAAGAGCCAAGACTGAACCTCACTGCTTTTAGACAGGATCTTGCTACGCTGGCAAGGATGTTCTTAAACTTGCCCTGAGATTTCAGTATGCCTTACCATACCTGGTCGCCCCCACTGACCAGATCTATAGCAAATGTAGTGGGCAACTGAACAGTTGAGAGTAACGTTCATGAAACAGTATTTGCTAACACAATTCCACAGAGAACAACTTCAAGTTACATCTTTATCCAACGGTTAAAGTTTGACAGGGCTTTTACAGACAGACAGACAGACAGACAGACAGACAGACACACACACACACACACACACACACCAGTATGCTGCAGGCCAGGGTTCATTCTCATTCATTCTCTTTCTTTCTCTCTCTCTCACACACACACACACTCTCTCTCTCACATACACTCACTCTCTCACACACACACACACTCTCTCTCACACACACACACACACACACACACACACACACACACACACTCTCTCAGTTTCTCTTACACACACTCTCTCCCTCTCTCACTCACTCTCACACACACACACACACACTCTCTCACACACTCTCTGTCTCTCACAGACACACACACACTCTCACACTCTCTCACACACACGCGCGCGCGCAGACACACACACACAAACACACGCGCGCGCGCACACACAAAGCATGCTGGCCAGGAGTGAGGAAAGGAAGCTGGCCTTTACCTTTCAATCAGGTCACACAGGTAACTGAAGGTCTGGACAGCCTCTTCTTTATCTTCATGTAGGGGGAGCCAGGACAGCCAGTGTGGTAAGACCTCCTCCACATTCACGCAGTCGGGCTTGAACTTCATGATCTTTCCCACTGCTGAGATGCAGTTCTCTGTGGCGTTGACATTTTCTTTGGTCTTAGAATCTGCAGACTGAATGACTCTCACAAGTAGCGGGAGTGCTTCTAAAATAAACAAGTAAAAATGGGTCAGCTAAACGACTCGCTGATTAAGATGGAGATGAACAGTTCCCCCTCTGACCCAGTCACTGTCCCAGGACTGGTTTTTAATGGAAGGGATACCAAGCATGGACAGGAGCTCGAGAGCTCCACCTGAGAGCTGGCCAGCCACACAGGGCACACACTGCAGCCTACGCTCACTGTCTATGCTTGAGAGCGAGCGAGCGAGCCTGACGCTTTAGCTCTGCCAACCTCTCCTCCCTAGACAGGCTGGCGCAGGCCTAGATGCCACTCCACCTTCATTTCCATCCATGAGAACAAGCACATTACAGCTTGTGCTGTAGATGGGGGGTGGGAGGACAAAATCAAAAAGGAATTAATTATAAAACACAAGATGGGGAGAGCAGAACGGTTCCTGGTGTGGTGAGGAGGCCGGGAAGAGGCTGCCTGGGACACAAGGCACAAGCAGAATGAGCACACGCACCTGTACAGAAAGGCCGGTAGTTATCTCCACCATACTGCGCCATGACGCCGAGGCCATACGCCGCAGCTTGCCTGACTTCTGGGCTGTTGTCACACACATACTGGAGCATTGGCCTTAAGAAATATTCTGCATACTTAAATGAAGCTGGACTACAGTGTTCTATGATGTCATCAAAGATGCACAATCCCCACTGTCTGTCTGGCCATGGTCTATGTGGACACTATAAAATGAGATTCCCCTTTAAGTATTGAATACTGGTACAAAAAAACATAAACAATGCATTATAGACCATCTGCTTATGAATGTACCAAACACAGGAAATGAAAACATAATAACCACATCTTAAAGCAACAACACTGGAAGGAATACATATTTATGTAACTTCATAGTAATGGATTTGTGATTTGTTTCAGTATCCCACACACTGCACAAGGAACTGACAGGGCAGCACTGTGCATACATTTACTTTGTGAGGAGCTGACCAAGCACAGAGCACGGTGCCCACGATCCCTGCTACCCAGGAGGCAACAGCACCCTGTCCCGAACTGAGACTGGTGGCAAAGGGTTGAGGTCCCAGCTACTTAGGATGAAGCAAAAGGATTTCGAGTTCCCCAGCAACCTGGGCTATTTAGCAAGACTGTATCTCAGAATAGAAGAAAAAAAATGGTGTGTGAGAGGGAGGGTAGGAGAAAGAGGGGCTTCCTTTTGACAGCCCCACAGCAAACTGTTTGCCTAGAACATGCCAAGTCTGGGTTCTCCACGATTATAGCTGTTAATGTTCAAAAAGCTGTGCATGTGCGGGAGCAGAGGTGTGATAAATCTACTTGTTACTTTGTTAACCTTAAACTGTTTGAAAATGGGCTTATTTACTAAAGGCCACACTGCAGACTGTACCCAGCAAGGGTCACAATGTACTGAGAAGACATAGAAAACATACAGGGTTATGCATAATTAAAAGTGTACAGTGGGGCTGGAGAGATGGCTCAGCGATCAAGAGCACTGACTGCTCTTCCAGAGGTCCTGAGTTCATTTCCCAGAAACCACATGGTGGCTCATGGCCATCTGTAGTGGGACATGACACCCTCTTCTGGTGTGTCTGAAGACAGCTACAGTGTACTCACATACATGAAATAAATAAATCTTTAAAAAAAAAGGGGGGGGGTATAGTGAAAATCCCAACTCGGAGGCCCATTAACCTAACCCCAAGTGTGAGACTGGCTAACTGTTCAAATAGCTTTGAGGCGATTAACACTTACAATCAGGTTGACAATTAACGGGAGCAGCTGTTCGAACCACGGCAACACCTTTTCTTTGTAGCTACTGAATATTGAGTGTAAGATATCTGACACTTTAGTCAGTATATAAACATCATTATCATCCTAAAAAAGAAACACAACACAACCCCATGAGTTAAAAAGTATCTTCTTGAGTACTGAGCAGTAACATCTATAACATACTCTGTTGAGAACCTGGAGGCTGAAGTAAACGTGAGGTCTGACAAGTAGAGCTGTGCTTATTGTAGCTGCCTTGGAACTTCAGCGAGCACAGCGCAGGAGAGGCCGCACACGCAGGTGCTGGCTCCACCCATGGTCAAATGTTTGCACACACTGGGGTGGACAGGATGTCAGAATCGAGGCAGAGGAAGTCACAGCTGAGCCTGGCGGTGCAGGCAGGCTTGTGACTCCAACCACTTGGGAGGGCGAGTCCAGTCTGGGCAAACACACTGAAAATCTGAAATAAAAATCTTCCTTTCCAAATAAAGAGGGCTAGGGATATTAACCCAGGGGTAGAAAGAATGCTCGCCTACAACATACAAAGAAGCCTTAGGGTCAGGTCAACTGCCCCTGACTGGCACAGTCACTCTGGACAACCCCCGTGTGTGGGAACTACCACTCAAGGCAAATGATGCTTGTGGGCAGCAGCTTATCAGGGACCTATGGAATCTGCCGGGTTCAAGTACTACCAAAATAAAAAAAGAAATACCAAAACCCAAAGACTAGACCACTTCAAAAAGACTTATTCTATAAATGCCAGGTTCTTCTCCGAGCTACCTGAATACATCAGACTAGGGAAGGTGAAGGGGTGCGTGGGAAACATCCCAGATGCAAGGGTCTCGCAAGGGAAGTTCTGACTCACCTCATCCTGTAGTGACTCTTCAACCTGCTCATCGTAGTCTTCATCTTGTCTTTTAACTAAAACAAACCCAAATAAATGTTTTTAAAGATCATGCGAAAGAACAAGGACTTTGTTCAGAAGTAAAAGAACAGTGACGCTCACCTTGCCGCAACTCTTGATTTTTGAAATGTTCTTCAAGCTTGGCCTTCAGGATACCCCCCAGCTCCTCAAAGTGCTCATTGTTGAGGCACCCATCTCCCATTACTTCAATGCACTGAGGGTGAAGAAGAACAATCAACTCACTACTCCTTGTGCACATTTCTAGCTGTGTCTGAGGAACAATATTCTAGAGAGGAGTTAGAGACAAAACTTTTCTCTCCGACTATCATTGTGTGTCAAGCTGCAGATTCAAAGCCAGGACATTGAGATGAAAAGGGTAAGTAGGAAGATCTAGGCATAAGCACTGCAATGTCTGCAGTTAGGATCCATAGCTCTAAGACAGGCTATCACGCCTGAGGTATGAGGGCATCAGACTTTCTTCTGTGATCCTAGGACTGCATACCAACTGGCTTCATGCAACTGAAGCTACAACTTTCCTATCTATTAACGAACTCCCTCTCCCTCTACCTATAACAATCCTTACAGTGTAATCTGTTTCTCAAAAGGTTAATTCTCAACCAATAGATATAATGACAAAACCAACATTTCAGAACAAAATAACTGCAACATTTTCAGAAGTGATTTGTCACAATACACTGAAAAGTCCTATAACTCCCTGCCTCAATTTATTCAGCAGAGAACTAAGCGTATAAAGCCTTATAAAGTGGGAGGGAATATTCAGAGAGAACATTCACCTTTGCAAAGGAGTGCATGATCTCCGAGAGGACGTCTGAGTCAGGCTCGGTGCCGATAGCCTTGATGAGAGCGTCACACATAAAGTGCCACATCTGTGTGAGGTACTCGGGACCCCGGACTCTTGCACACTCCAGCAGAAGAGGCATGGACTCTGCTGCCGCCACTCGGACCCGTTTTATCGTTAAGGAAATGCAGCATCAAGGAAGCTCCTCAGTGCCCCAGCATTCTGCCCACATGCTGAGCAACATGCCCTGCTCACCTAAGGTGAGGGCTGCGTTAAATACAAAGCCAGGTACCAAACCAGCAAAGGCTTCCTGCCCTGCCCCCACACGGCAGGAGCATGTCTGCAAGAATGAAGGGCCTCTCACTGCTTCTGCAGGACATGCAATGGACGCTACAGCTCGCCTAAGAAAACTACTGAGAACCCTAGGTAGGACTTGCTGGCTTTCAATGAGGACTCAGTGGCTCTTCCGTATCTACTACCATTTATAACATAAAACGCCTTGGATAACTTCCTAAATAGTAATCACAGAGCTCAGCTGTTAAGAGTATTTGCTGCTTTTGCAGAGCACAGGGGTTCAGTTCTCCTGAATCCACATGATGACTTTTAACAATCCCTAACTCTAGTCCCAGGGGATCTGATGGCTTCTTTTAATCTCCATGGTAACATGTTAAGTAAAAACTTAAAATCTAAAAAGCTAAGTTAGAGTTCTAGGGGCTGGCTTAGTGGTTAAGATCACTGGCTTCCAAAGCACCCAGGCTTCATTCCCAGCACCCCCATGGAGAATCACAACCATCTCTAATTCTAGCTCCAGGGGCTCTGAGGACATCTTCTGGCCTCCTCTGGATAATGGACACAGATGCACAATTAGGTGAAGTGCCCGCATTCCTAATAGAAGGTAGTGCTACTTCCTCCTCCAGCATTACCACCTGACAGAACCTGAGGAACAACATGAGGGTTGGGTCCGTTTATTAAAATGAATATGCATGCAGATTACAAATGCACCCATAGTATTAACTATGCCTGCCTAGCAGGGACTTGAGGATCAAACACTTTTGAGATTTACTGAGATGTTCCCTAGAGATGTTCCCCACATTCGCACTACAGGAGCCTTACAGAAAGTGAGCCCTATCAGTGGAAATGCAGCAAGCACTGTGGACATTTGTTCATAAAGGTCACAGAGCCAACTACAGCACAGTTAACACTCTCCTTTTCACACCTCTGGTGTGAGGTGAGGGAAATGAAGGCACACGTGGACAAGCACACGAGCAGTGCTGATGTGCGGGCTCCAGGCAACCGCAGACTACAGTTCCCCACGCCCAGACGAGCTTATACTCGCTGTTGAAGGATATCATCATGGAAATAAAATTTCAGCAGCGGGACCATCAGTTTGACAACCTGTTCAGTGTATTCCACAAAACCTTCCTTTAATTCCTTAGCATAGCAAACCTGCACCAAAAGAAATCAGGGTCCAGGTTATTGGGTTCAAAAGATTAACACTGATTCTCAGACCAGTAACACCGAAAACAGACTAGTTAGCTTTAATACTACGAGCACATTTCTGTTCATTTATTCAAAACCCTCGCAGTGATGGCCTGAGACCCAGCATGGAGTGTGTGGACTGTGTGACAGCGGAAGGTGCAGTCCATCACTAAAAGTTGTCCTTTGACTTGACTTTGTGCCACGGAGCTTGTGTGTCTGCATTCCCACACATATAAACATAAGCAAAGGAGAAAATCTAGCAGTACAAAGGTCTAACGCATTTTCATGAGGTTAATAAACAGTCTTACGAACCAACTATCATGGGAGGGTGTAAACATGGCTCAGTTAAATCACAGAAACATACCAACATCTGGCAAGCTGTTGACTTTTCTTCCAGTCCTGCAGTTTTAATACCAAAACTTTGCTGATCTCCAAGGTTCACAAATTCCCAACCGTCATCATCACTCATATTTTCCATGTCCTGGGCTAGTAACCGGAGAAAGAGAAGCGTGAGGGAAAGGAAAGGAAAGGAGGGCAGAGCTGCCGGGCCCCAGTGAAGGCACTCACTGTCTAGAAGGGCCACTTCAGGCTTAATTGAAGCAGTCTTCATCAGCGGCCCCATGACCACGGGAAGGTACTGCTGGAATTCTTTCCCAAGGATTTTGCACATCCTGGCCCACGCTGAGATCATGTAAGAAATCTGGGGGAACATTCCAAACAAGCCGTTAAGCAATGGGTAACTGAGACAGAGGAAATCACTCGAGGAAGCAGATTCATTAACATGTTCATGAATTTCCCAATGTCACACATTCCAAATGTTCCCAACAGAGCTGGCAGGTGAGGCTGTCCTACTTTCCCCCTGTGATGCAATTACAATGTCTTCTCTTTCTCTGTATCTGTACCTCTGAACTAAAAGTGAAAGCCACCTTTTAGGCATCGATATTTTTGGAGGAAGAGAACATAGTACCTGGCACAGGCGTTCACTGAAACCCCACTCTCAGTGTCAAATCAGCACCCAGGACGACAACCCCACTCTCAGTGTCAAGTCAGCACCCAGGACGACAGGTTTTACTGTGGCCCCTTCATGCTGTCTTCCAGACCAACAATTCCACAGCTGAGGAAAATCCTGCTTCGCACATATACCCTATTTTTAGTGTCTGTCTCCCTCTGTATTTTTTACAGGGTCTCACTGTGCAGCCCTGGCTGACCTGGAACCCTTTAAACTAGCCCGGCCTCTGCTTCCCACATTCTGGGGTTAACGGTGCTGACCACTACATCTGGCTTCATGTAGAACAGCCTGCCCTGCCTCCCAAGTGCTGGGGGTCAGTGTCAGACATGGGATGACCACGCTGGACTTCAGTCTTTTAAGAAACATCCACACCAATTTGCATAGTTGCTGCAACATTTAACATTCCCCAAATTAAGGGCTCTTCATTTCCTATATCCTCAAAGTTAATATAGTCTAGCATGTTGTCTGTTTTCTTCATAATAGCCATTCTGTCTGGGGACAATATGATATATATCAAAGTAGTTTTAATTTGTATTTAGTTGTGAAGAAAGTCTGTTCATTCCACAATGTTCTGCGTCTATTTTCTACATACCAAGCATTCTACATTTGCTAATATATAGAAAGCTAACACTGTAATCCTTCCCACCTTCCTTACAGCTTATGGTCCCCAACCTCCCTACTCTTAGCTTTTTGCATTCCGGCCTTTTTCCTATTTAGCTCTGAGAAATAATCATAGAAAGCTTATGTAAGGTTGACGGTTCATTCATAACTATTCAGTGCCTTTTGAGACCGGGATGAAAACCACCAGTGCTGCCACTATGGCATTGTAAATACCCACCGAGAAATACATCAGGAAAGCCTTAGGAAGGAGAAGACTAGGACTCAACAAAGCATGTGCACTCATAGATATTCCTTCTGAGGTAACAGAGCCTACATCTCATGGGAGCAGCTGTGGGGTGAGTGGCCACACACACACACACACACACACACACACACACAGACACACACAGAGAGAGAGAGGGGGGGGGGAGAGGGAGAGAGAGAGAGAGAGAGAGAGAGAGAGGGAGGCTGAGATTTCTTTTGACAAGGGGTACAAGTCAGTGGCAAAGGGCCAAGAAACACCCAACAAACATACTCTACCCATGAGAAAGAAAGATCTGAGTAATGAAGCATGAGGAGAAATCTACAGCACAGCTTTGAACAGCTCTGCTTCAGAAAGCAAGCAGGGCCAAATACAGACAGAGCCCACAAAGGCAGCAACCCCAAGAGCAGAGAAGCAGGAACTGCTAACGGGCAGCTGAAACGCACAGTTCAAGAACAGCTCATGCCAATGTATTTGTAACCAGAGGTTACATTAAGAGCATCTCTAGAAAGCTGTCACTCATTTTTAAATTAACATCTGGGTTGGAGATAGGGCCCAGGGGTTAAGAGCACTTGCTGTTCTTGAAGAAGGCTAGCACTCTTAGCACTCACAACCATTTATAGAAACACACAAGGTACACACACATGCATGCAGGTAAAACAAGAATCAACCAACCAGCCAACCAACCAACCAACCGGCCAGCCGGCCAATCAACCAACCAACCACCCAGCCAGCCATCCCGGCATAGGCACACGCAGCATACTGCTTACCTGAGGGTCATCATCTTCCATATCATTGAAGTCTGTCTGTGTCTTCAACAATAGCTGCATCACATCTGAAGCATCCTGCATGAACTAGAGAACAGACCATCTGTCTTATTAATGCATTTCCCATCAGAGATGTTCTGATGCTTGGTACCCCACTTTGCTTCTTCTGCAATAATAAAACACGGGCAAAACAAGAACACCAAAACCACCCTGCATCCAGGGCCGGCACGATGGCTCAGCATGCAAAGGGACATGAGGATTTAACCGCTCGAGGGAAATCCTCAGGGTTCACATAAGAAGAGAACTGACTCCTCGATGCTGTTATCTGATCTTCACATGCATGCTGTGGTGCTGCAGCAGTTCTCCCCACCCTCCCAATAAATAAATGTTAAAATTTTTTTTAAATCTGTATCTTCCCTTTGGATCAGTCATACAGATAATTTTTTTCTGTATTGTATAACTAACATAATGCTATAAGAAAACATACTTCAAATTTAAGGTAAAAAAAAAAGAGGCAAGAAATTTCTAATGGCGTTAAAATCTAGCTTATAGCTTATGTCATTTTAATTATGAAAAGGAAGAAAATTTTAGATTGCTTCATGAAAGTTCAGTGTATAAAGATTTTATATGATTTCCATTTAACTGCAGTTTTGACAATCTCCACTGCAATCAATGAAGCAGTGTTCAAGCCATATATGAGTATTAAACACACACACAACCATACATGCATGCACTTACATACAACATTACACAATTTTTGGTTAGGCTCAGTGCCCTTAGAAAACAATCCACAAGTAAATAAGTAATAATCCGGGTCAGGCGGACGTGGCCCATGCCGTTAAGACCAGCACTCAGGAGGCAGAAGCAGGCAGATCTGAGTTCAAGGCCAGCTTAGCCTATAGAGTGAGTTCCAGGACAGAAAAAGACTACACAGGGAGACCATTTCTTGAAAAACCAAAACAAAAAATGGGCTTCAGAATAGTAAGACAAAGATTTAATGCTGTCAGTGATGTCGGCTGAGTCCACAACAGTCAGTCAAGTGGTGGTGCCATGTCAACTCAACTTGGAGGCAGAGGCAGGAGGGTCTTTGAATTCATGGCCAGGCTGGTCTACAAGAGTTCCAGACCAATCAGAGCTACACAGAAAAACTCTGTCTTCAAAATCAAAGAGAGGGCTGGAGAGATGGCTCAGACGTCATGAGTTCAAATCCCAGCAACCATATGGTGGCTCACAACCATCTGATGTCCTCTTCTGGCGTGTCTGAAGACAGCAACAATGTACTCATGTACATAAAATAAATCTTAAAAAAACAAAACAAAACAAAACACAAAACAAAAAAAAATAGAGAAAGGAAACCAAGAAACCAGACCAAACCAGAAATCCTTAATATTAACAATGAAAAAAGGTAGGGAATTATGTGTTTCTATTTAAGTAGAATGTGTGAGGGGACGGTTAAGAAAAACAAAAAACACAGGCAGTGGGTAGCACATGCCTTTAATCCCAGCACTTGGGAGGCTGATTTCTGATGCCACCGTGGGCTACAGCATGAGTTCCAGGACAGCTAGAAATACAGAGAAATCTTATCTCAGAAAACAAAAACAGAGAGAAAGCAAAGAAAAACAAAAAGCAAAAGCCCCTCAGCATTCAGAGAAACACTGACTAGACAGATACACAGCCTCCCCCAGTAGCCCCTGGGCCCCGGAGCCAAGCTAGGAGAGCCGGCCTGGCCTGCCGCAATCTATCGCTTACTTTCTCCTTCCCGACGGCCAGACCGATGAGGCTGATGCACTCGATGGTCTTCCCTCTCAGCAGTCTCAGTTCCTTCTGGACTGCGTTCTCAACAATGTGCTTCAGTGACGGCATAAACAAGTCATAGTAGGGGACAAATTTTTCTTCTGCAGTATCTGCAACTGATGCAATGGATGTCACAACTTGTTCCAACACTAACTTGGTGCCTTTCTGAATCAGCTGAAGGGAAGACATGAAAGCAATCATTTTAGTAACTGGAAACCCCCTCCCAAATTCTTGACTATTTATTTTCTGAACAGATATTATGGCCACAGAGCTCTGCTCTATCTCAGAGCACAGCTGCTGATAAAACACAATCTGGACTCGGTTTTAATTTTCTTTCTTTCTTTGTAAACATAAAAAGCTCATCTTTAGCTCACTGATTTAAGTCAGTACTCTACTTTATGTTGTCCTACAGTGTCACTGAGAAAAATCCCTTCTGTGACTCATTACACCACTCCCCACGTGGAGAGAGCAGCTGAGATTACACCCCAGGCTGCTGTGTGTCCAAGGCTGACTCCTGACTGAACTCTCCCTGAATGATCCATCCAGGAAACTATGCTTCCCTCTTTCACATGTTTCTTTCAGAGATAGGGACCCTTTGCCTGTAGCAGAGTCACGAGAGCTCACACTGTGTGCTGGCAATACTCTACAGCACTCTTTACTGAGGACCAGCCAATTCTCCAGAGTCTTCATTTCTCTACCAATGGCTACACCATCCTCAGCAGCCTCTCTTCCGCGCTACCTGAACACTGTCCTCTTCTCAGTACATCTCTACCAACTCCCACCCATGAGCCCTCTGAGGACCGACAAAAGATAAGATTCTCTGAGGTCAAGCTCTGTCCAAATCCACTTGCAAAGCCATGTTGGATCTATTTACTACAGACTGTACAGGCAGTCTGCTCACCTTCAATGACTTCATTTCCACCCCATGTTGTCTCTGTACCTGACACTCAATGCCTGGCCAGGCCTCTGCTATGGCTTCTGGGGAATTCTTCACATCACATCTGCTCTCTAACCAGACACAGTGTCACTGTGTCCACACCAAGGACAGGAACTGAGTTCTACCATGTGGCGGTTGTGACATGGTTATGTTGGTTCAGTCCAATAGAGACAAGGAGCCTTATTTATTGTGTGTTCATTTCTTTCTTTGAGCCGGGGTCAAGGCTGACCACACACGGGTTTTCCTTGTTTCAGTCTCCTGAGGGCTGGCCACACACGGCCAGCGCTTCCACGCCAGGCTCCTTAGCACGCACCTCATTTTCGTAACAGTGATCCGTTCTCACAGTCTTTCCCCACGCTCTCTCAACTGACAATGTGCTCAGATGCTGCCCCCACCCTGAGGCTGACGCTGTAGCTGTCACCAGATATGGCCACTGTGGTGGCAAACTCCTATAATCCCAGAAATTGGGAGGTGGGCATACCAGAAATTGAAGGGCATCGTGGGCTACAAAAACAAACTTGAGGCCATCCTGAATTTAATGATTCACTGATTCAAAACTGAACAAAATCCTAAGTAAAGGAAAAGGACACTGTCCCCTCGCTTGCCATTCTGTCACTCTGGCTAGTCACCTCACCTTCTTGTTTTCTTGTTTTTGTTTTGACCCAACTCGAGCCACAAATGGATTCTTACTTCGGGCTGTCTTTCCTGACTTTAGAAACTGACAAAAGTACCACATGGTACTGCAGTGTCCACCTCCTACCTTTAGTCCTCTGTCCCAGTGACAGTGTCCGTCTCAGGTCTTACCGTACAGAGAATCTCGGGCTTACCTCCTGGAGTTTGAGCACCATGATGGAGTGTAGGTGCTTCACCAAGTTATCCAGGTACGGAGTAAGCAGTGACTTGGGACAATCTTCAGTGAAGTTAATGAGGGCGGCCGCTGCATGGGCCTGCACCCGTTGGTTGCCTTGGTCTTCCATGGTCTGAAGCAAAGCTCCAATCACCTGGAAAATTCAACCAAGTGTTTTGAGACGTGTATCCTCCCTCCTTTTAAGAGTATGCAGGTAACTGAGGACTTGTTACACACCTTCTCATGAAATTTCTTTTGAAAGCCAGGTGCAAAATCTGTAGCCATCTGACCCACGGCGTTACAGGCTGCATACCGGACTCTTGGGTGCTGGAACACATTCCTTTGTATTAATAACGGCAACAGACTCCCTAAGAAACTTAAGTAATTATAAAATATTTATTGGTACTTACAGGATCCTGGAGGAAAAGCAAGACAAAATTTACGATCTCATTTAGAATTCCTTCCATCTGCTGGTGGCACCCTTCTCCAATGGCAGACAAGGCCATCAATCCTGCATGCCGGTATTTCCAGTCAGCTGAGAAAAAGAATTACATACAAAAGAATGGTAATCAGATGCTCATTCTCACACGAATTCTGGAAGAAATGTAACAACAACAACAACAAAAAACTTACTTGGAAAAGAACAATTTTTCCCTACAGCCATATCATCCTGAATGAGCCCAGTTCTGTCTGACCTTAGAGACTAAGTGGGGCTGGGGGTCAGAAGCACTTGGATAGAACACCACACTTCCCATGTGTACACGGGACTTTGATCTAACTTGGCTGGCTTCTTACCTACTCTCACGGACACAGTCTTGCAGATGTTTGTCTAGTCGTGCTTGAGCCTGCCATCGCCCCTCACGCATTCCGTAATGCTGGATGACAGGTATCACTACGCCCTGCCTCACTGCAGTTATGTCCTGGCCTATTCTTCCAAAGACAAAGACTTTTCTGGGTTAGGTCTATAGCTTGCTCAATGGTAGAGTGCTTACCCATCACACACAGACCCTGGGTTCCATATGAGACCAAATTAACAAAAATGTACAACAAAACAAATGTCCCCATAAGACTCACTGTAATCAACAAATACCAGGACTTTTGGTGCCACAAACTGTTTCCTGGTTAGACTGACTCACTGGTGCCTTTGAGGAAAAGCCAAGGGAAAAATGCTCTTTTTCCAAAAGTTTTTATTGGGTAAAACTCATCTGTATTCTCAAATTAATAATAACTAGCTGCTTTTTGGTTAACAGAACATAAATTCAGCACTGTTTATTTTAGTGAACTCTATAGATTTGTTTACTGGGTTCATTAAATAAGAAATGCAGCTGGTCAGCCGGGCGGTGGTGGCGCACGCCTTTAATCCCAGCACTTGGGAGGCAGAGGCAGGATTCCTGAGTTCGAGGCCAGCCTGGTCTACAAAGTGAGTTCCAGGACAGCCAAGGCTACACAGAGAAACCCTGTCTCGAAAAACCAAAAAAAAAAAAAAAAGAAATGCAGCTGGTCATTGTGGCACACATCAATCCCAGAATTCCAGAAGCAGAGGCAGAGGCAGGAAGATTAGGAATTTAACTGGCCAGCCTTGGCTACATAAATACCTATCACAAAAACACAAATAAGGGTCAACAAGATGGCTCACCAGGTAGTCAGTGGTCTGCCGCCAAGCCCAATGACCTAAGTCTGGTCCCTGTGCCTACATGCGCGCTGAGGCATACATTCGCCTCATCACATAATCACCCTAATTAACTAAGTAAATGTAATTCAATTAAAAACAAACAAGCAAACAAACACCCAGTATTTAGAAATGGAGGTCAGGGAAAATGTATAACCAAGTAGCACACAATCTACCTTTCCAGATCATTTCCCCCCACCTTTTTTCTGGTGTCTGTGTGGAGGACTTCCATATGCTAAGCATCTGCTCCTGAGCTACATCTGATTCCTTTCTAAACATTCCTGTTTACTACATCATTTATTATGGGCTATGCAGCTCCATATTCTTTGTAGAACGAATAAGCTAAACATAAGAGAGTAAGTTTATACGAAAGTCATGGTAACAATGGCTCAGTGTCCAAGAACCCCAAAGTCCTTTCAAGGGCCTTTATTATGTCAAAATTGTTTTTGTAATATTCTTTCACTCTACCTTCGAAGAACAGAATACAACATTCCAGATACTATGATGGGTAAAATGAGAACTCACCTAACGTATTTAAAAATATTACACAAATGCAGTAATTCTTACAATTCTCCATTTTGCTTTGAGTAATAGTCATTCTTCACAATAACAGTATATCTATCCAGGTCTGGTGGTGCATCCTCTAGTCCCAGCACCCAGTAGGCAGAGGCAAATGGATCACTCTAAATTCAAGGTCAGCTAACCTTGTCTACTTGCAAGTTCCAGGCTAGCCAAGGGTACACAGTACGACCCAAATTCAGCCAGGCAGTGGTAGCATACCCACACCTTTAATGGGAAACAGAAGTAGGTGGATTTCTTCTGAGTTCGAGGACAGCCTGGTCTACAGAGTGAGTTCCTATTATACCAGGGCTACACAGAGAAACCCTATCTCAAAAAACCAAAAAGACCCAAACTCAACCAAATACAGTTATTTCTGTGAATATATAATAAGTGTGACTACTACACCCAGCTTGCATACTCATGTAACATTTTCTGGGTTTTACTTTTTCAAAATAGAAACTCACAAGTTTATATACAAAATGTATGGAGGCAGTGTCTAAGTCTAGGGTTGTGGTGGTTGCACACTCCTGTCATCCTAGCTTATTATAGGAGGCAGAGGGAGTTAGATCTCTGAGATCCAGGCCAGCCAGGGTTACATAGTGAAACCTTAGGCCTGGAACCATGGAGAGGGCCAACTGGGTCAAAGATGCCTGATAACCTGAGTTTGAATGAATTTCTACAAGTGTCCACAGACCCACATGCATGCTGTCTGCATGCACAAACATATGCACATAAAGAGCTTAACAGGTTGAGGATGACATCGCTAAGCAGATGTATACTGTGAGGTTCTCCACATCTCACTTTTTTGTTTCCCTTTCTACCTTAAGACCCCCAGGTCACTGCGCAAAGTGTGTGCTTAGCATGTGGAGACCTAGGATATAATTCTAAATCCTAAACAAAACCAATCAAGAATCCTGCACCAACATCCCATGTGGTTCATAAGCCAAGCCAAGATTTCCAAAGCAGAGTTCTCTTCAGTAGCATGACAATGTTCAGTGGGGATCATCAAATGCCACGCAGCTGTCAGAAGAGGGACAAGCTATCTTATATTGATATGACTAAAAACAAAAGCTTATGTTGTGTGCAGTCACAAAACTGTGGGCCTGTACAAGGTCTGAGAATGAACTTTTAACAGCAAACTCCTTTGTATGAAAAACTTGGAATTTACACACACCTGTATTTTAAATTCTAAAAAGATCATCTTTATCAACTTTTTAAGCAGAAAACAAACTAATATTAAGCACAAGTAACAATAATAATGGGATTGATATAAACTATAGGAAATAGTCAGCCTGGCATTACAGCTGTGCACCACCAAGCCTGGCTTCAGCGTTCCAGGCCAGCCAACCAACCAACAACAAAAACAGTCTTCTGCACCTTTATGTATGGATACTACTTTGGGGGGGGGGAATAATATCTTCAGCATTAAGGTAAAACTAAATCATTGAGATGGGGTCTTGCTATATATTTAATTTGGCCTTGAACTTACGAACCTCTTCATAGGCTCATAAGTGCTGGGAATACAGGGATGTGTAACCATGCCTGGCTCCTGAAAAGACATTCTTTAGCTTTAGACTGAATAGAATTTCATCAGAACATAAAAACTAGGTTAAGCATTCTAGAAACAAGCAGATTAACTTTAAACAGGCTAAACGTTTGTCAGAGCTTAAGCTTAGGAAGGGCACACCCATTGCTGGGCAGGTTGCTTACAGTTTTGAAGCATTTGCATGATGTGTTCCTTAATCATTGGCAGAACGAGCTTCCCACCAAGTCCACAGGCCATCCGGTCTAATGCACTCTCACCAGCAACTGCATTGCTAAACACACAATGAAATTAGGATAAGCAAAAAGTATATAGAGCAAATATCTGAGAAGAATTCAGTGTTTTATGTAAATTATGAGTTTAAAACCCTCCAGGAAGAGAAGGAGAACTCAGGTAAATAAAAACATTGTATGCTAAATTAGGGGTGGATACTAGGGTTCTTGCATATTGGGCAAACGCTCCACAGTAGATCTACACTCTAGCCTGGCACACAGAAAATTTATTTATTTATTTTTTTAAGATTTATTTATTTATTATATAAGTACACTGTAGTTGTCTTCAGACACACCAGAAGAGGGCATCAGATCTCATTACAGATGGTTGTGAGCCACCATGTGGTTGCTGGGATTTGAACTCAGGACCCATGGAAGAGCAGTCAGTGCTCTTAAGCGCTGAGCCATCTCTCCAGCCCCACACAGAAACTTTAATCACAGTCTACCAAGTTTGTTTTGTTCTGCTGTCTGCATCTTATTTTTCAAGAATTAATTAAAAGCAGCTATTGAGAAAAACTGTATCTCTCGTCCTAGAAATCCATTCAATTCACCTGTGGCAGAACACAGACAACTGAAACAGAAGCTCAGAGCCAGCAGGATCCCCACTACTGTGAGCTCATCTGTTCCTAAGATGTCACAGGATGTCCCCAGGCTGGATATCAGTTAACAGACCAGATCAAGTACACACAGTCTTAATTCTTGAAGAAAATCCCAGACTAACATAAACATTTTGCTGTCAAGGGTACTTTTTCTGATATACTTACTAACTAAGTAAAGTGTTGTTTTAAGAACATCCATTAAGTGCAAATTTTCTTAACACTAATTATACATGAAAAATACAGTATTACCTATGTGATACAGAAATGCACCTAATAGAAAGGCAAACTTTGAGTTTAGAGATACAACTTGGTAAGGAGAGCCAGGTCTCAGAGCCTGCAGTCTCAGTCCACCCTCTATCACTACTAGGCTTCCTAACCCTAACCCAGGATTTATAGGAGATTACCTATCGAAATCATCATCTTCTAGCTCGTCAGCATTTGCCCAGTCCTCGTCATCTTCTAGGTCAACCATCATTGCCAACATCTGAGGAACTAGAGTCAAGAATGAACTTATACCTCAAGGGTGAATTTATTCTACCAATATGTTTCTTTTTAATACCCCGCCCCCCAAAAAAAACCCTCAGGAATTTTAAGTGAGATTGATTTTTTTTCTTAAAAGGAACACACTTCCAAGCCAGCCTGCCACAAAGGTTCTACAGCCTTGTGTGCAAGCAAGCAGGCTCACTTCAGAATACTCATGATGGACTGGCAAGACGGGGCAGTGAGCTGCCTTTTTTCCTGGAACCTACATAATGTGGAAGAGGAGAAGTGCCTGCGAGTCGTCCAGGAAAGCCTCACCTAGGAGGACTTGAAAAGGCAAGACAAACAACAGCAGCTCCTCTGTGGGACCTGAGTGCCTGAGTGCGGGAAGGTTCCGAGTTCTACAGAACACTCCCCGTGAAGAACATGGAGCAACTCGTGCATGCCCCCAATCTGCCTCTTCCTCGGCACACCTCTTAGCCACACACGTATTAACCACTGTTGGCTTTACTGCGAGTTACCCATGCTAAGCCAGAATCCTGTCTTACAAATCTCACTTCTAGATAACAAAGCTTTGTACTATATATAGTAATTATCCTTCTTTCTTAAGCTTATGTTTTAGTTGTTGTTGAAACAGTCTCATGTAGCCCAGGTTGGCCTAAAATATACCTTCCTAGTTTGAACTTTGTCTTTTGGCAGATGGTTGATCCAAAAAAAATTTATTATTAGCATTTGCAATTGTAGCAGTGTCGCTTGTAACTAAGTCTTAAAACTGCTTTCCTATGAAACTTCTACTTATAAAACCTATCTAGATTTACTTGGATTTTTAATCAACCCCAAATTATTATGGTTTAACAACATATCTGGGGTTGGAGTTTTCCTTCTGGTAAATAGCGGTTGTCTCAACACCTCTGGTCACTGACCTCAGGTCGGCTTTGCTCCTGTCTGTTCTGACTCCTTGCTGGGCTTCCTCGTGCCTATTCCTGCACATACACCCGGCACCCTTGCCGGGGGCGGAGCTCCCCATGGTGCTCATTTAACCTGTGCTGACCACTTAGGGTCGTGGTAACAGGAGCTGCAGACCAGGTCTATCTATGTGAGCAGCTCCCACGGTCTGACTGCCATGGCGCTAGGCTGCTCTGAGAACTGCTCTTTACTTCTGTTGGTCTCTGAATGGTCTGACTGGGTCTCATCTGCCTACCTGATATTTCTAACCATTCATTTTTAGTGTTCTTATCGTTAGTAACCATATGAAACTCTTAGATCAAGTAAGTAACAAGTAAGCAGTTTTCTTTGCTTCCAATCCTCAGCATGTTACTGCACGCTTTGTCTGGAATTGGCAACAGACATACTGGAGACCCTTCCCTTGTTCCTGCCCTTAAAGTTGTAAGTTCATCCCTCATTGTAGAAACTACAGATTGTCTGCTGTGCATTACTTTCTAAACACAGCTCAGACAACTATTAGCTCATTAAGAAAGGGACAGGTTGGTCCCTAAGCCAAAGTATGTCCACAGCACAACAGTGACACGGGCCTCCTGAGCACACGCAGCCCTCCCTGTCGGGAGAGCAGGGTGGAGTGTGCTGTGATTCCGCTGCACTGGGAGCTACAGCCAGGTATCTTTGGTTTGCTGTCAGATACCCATCCTCTCTTCATCAGTTTGTACTCCTCAACTGTGTACATGATTTAAGAATGCCAGTTTTTAATTCTAATACCAGGTTTCAGAGATTCGCAAAGTCCTAAAAGCAGATACAAAATACTGGGTTCAAACACGTACAGATTCCCGGATTTACCTAACAACACACACTCATATTCAGAATAAGCTGAGAAACCACACAAATCCTAGCAAATTTACTCAACAATTTTGCCCCATCACAAGTCTTTGCAGAGTTCTGACTTACTAGTCTGTGCGATGATATTGGTGTGCTTTCTTAACATAGCAGCTGCAGTCTCTGACAGCGTCACAATCACCTCAAGGGCAAGCTGGCGCTGCATGTTATTGAGGTTAGTGTCTCCACACAACTACAAAGACAAATCGGTATACATTCAGTAGTTCAGACTACAGCAACACAACAAGAGAACACTGACCGAGGGAGGGAGTTAACTTGCCTTTAGACTTAACTGTAGAGTTGCTTCTAAGTGAGGGCGCAAATACTTTGGAACAGTATCCGCAATCTCAACAAGGGATTTTAAGACCGAATCATCATTCTGGTAGCATGAGTCATTGACAGCCTACAAATGAGAAACAAAAAACTCTAAGAATGGCTTAATCACAACAAACCACTCGTTAGGGCCTGTTGAGAATACATGTTAGTTTAGTCACTATGAGAAACTGTATGGTACACATCTAGAATGCAATTTCTTCTAGGAGGCAGCTCCTGCTTCCCATACGACTGAGGTCCAGAGAGTCCCCATCATACATCTCCCATGATCCCAAATGCTAAGTATTTCTAAAAGTGGGAAATCACATGATCTAAGTCTAGAACCTAACGACTTATTTTAGCTTTAGTTGTATCACAGGTTGAACCAATTACAACGAAAATAGAGTGGGAAACTGTGTGTATACCGACTGTACCCAACCATTTTTGAGTCAAGGTACACTGTGTTAATTCTGGTTGGCTGGAGCTCACCATGTACACAAGGCTGGCCTTAAAACTAAGAGATCCAACCGCCTTTGCCTTCAAGTACGATGACTAAGGCGGTGGGCCACCACACCCAGCCCTAACGAATACAATGACTTATATAGCACTTGCCTCCTGTTAGGTATCAGAAGCAACACCATCAAGTACATTGAAGTATACATGCTCACATACAAATTTAACACCATTTTACCTTAAAGGACTATGGTATATGCACAGTGTACTTGAACACACTCCCAATCGTGTGGACTTTGTATGTCTAGAGTGCACACACACTGGCACACATGTGGACTTTGTATGTCTACAGTGTATTGCACACACACTGGCACACATGTGGACTTTGTATGTCTACAGTGTATTGCACACACACTGGCACACATGTGGACTTTGTATGTCTAGAGTGCACACACACTGGCACACATGTGGACTTTGTATGTCTACAGTGTATTGCACACACACTGGCACACGTGTGGACTTTGTATGTCTAGAGTGCGCACACACTGGCACACATGTGGACTTTGTATGTCTACGGTGTATTGCACACACACTCCCACACGTGTGGACTTTGTATGTCTAGAGTGCACACACACTGGCACACGTGTGGACTTTGTATGTCTACAGTGTATTGCACACACACTGGCACACGTGTGGACTTTGTATGTCTATGGTGTATTGCACACACACTGGCACACATGTGGACTTTGTATGTCTACGGTGTATTGCACACACACTGGCACACATGTGGACTTTGTTATGAGCACAGTGTACTGCACAACCTCTACAACATACAGATTTTCTAACTATTATTTTAAGGGCTAAGAAAGCCTGTTAGGGTTGAGAAGCAGCTCAGCTGGTGTTTGCCCAGTATGCAGGAAGCCCTGTATTCCATTCTCAACACCTCATAAAACTGATGTAAAACAGCCCAGGACTTAGGAGGGAGAATCAGGACGATGCTCAAGTTCAAAGTCACCCTTGGCTACTTAGCAAGCTATAGGCATACACGCAGGCTACCTGTGATCTTCCCTCAAAAAGAGAAACCGTAACAAATCCTAAAATACAATCAACAACAACAAAAAACTCAACCAAAAACTGTCTTTTAATAGCACTCAGAAGGGGTCTGAGTTTGAGGTGAAGCTAGGCTATAAGACCCTGTCTCAGCCAGGGAGTGGGGTTAGGGTGGGCGTAGGGGGATGGGAAGGCAGATAGATCTTTAAGTTCCAGGACAGCCTGGTCTACAGAGTGAACTCCAGGTCAGTCAGAGAAATCCTTTCTCTGAAAAACAGAACACAACAACAACAAAACAAAATAGACCATGTCTCAAAAAACAAAACAAAAAAAAAATCACAAAAACAAAAAACTTTTCAGGGGTCCAGAGAAATGGCTCAGGAAAAGGCACCTGCCGCCAAGACTGCAGTCTGAGCTTGACCCCTGTGACTCGGATGACAACAGAATGGACTTCCCCATTTGTCTTCTGGCGTTCACACTCAGGAGCCCTTGCAAGGACAGGCTTAATGGGCACACACGTCTGTGCTCACTGACTAACTCTACAAGTGATGAAAATGCAATGCCCTGGAAACCAGCATGGCGAAGGCGTGCTGTCTATTCACAGGTGTGTTCTTACCTGTAAGAATCCAGGTAGCAAGTCTGCGAAGTGTTTGAACAGAGCAACATTATGCTCATTGGCAAGTATGAAGGCAGCTGTAGCTCTGGCAGACAGTGTCCTGATCTGCAAGGGAGACAGGATGGTCACATGTGAGAAGGTTCTGGCAGACTCAGTGAATCCAGCATTTATATTTTAAGGCATAAAAGTAAAAATTGGGGAGGGGCCCCTATCAGGAGGGTAACAACAGTGCTTGTAGCACATACTTGGTTCCCAGCACCCACATAAAGGCAGGAGAGGATCAACTCCCCTGAAAGTTGCCCTCTTCTTGTGTTCATGGACATGCCAACACTCACCTCCACAGAAACAAGTAAAACCAGAAAAAAGAAAGCAAAACTGCCCGTTACTCCATTAACCCAGGTCATAGGTTAGCCCTGAGTGAGGTTGGTGGTAATAGGGGAAATGTCTTACCGAAGGGTGCTCCTGATCTTGCATACATTGAACTAACATCCGTTTGATGACGTCCAAATAGTGCTGTTGTTGGTTCCCAAAAATTCCAGGAAAATTCCTAGGAAATGATTCAGAAGACCCGTCTTTAAAAGCTATACCATCTTTCTAAGGTGTGGACTTAAACCTGATTAAACAGTATTCAACAGTCCTTAAAATCCCACCTACCACCGAGTTCTAAGTGGGTGAATTAAAAGTGGGCAGTTGAGCTGCACGCTGAGAGCAGTAGGCCCCTGCTTCTCTTTTACCGGTCTCCACTAGAAGACAAACTAATGTCTTGACAAGAAAAGCTACACCTGAGGTCTGCACACACTCTGACCACTTGTGTCTAGTCTTGGTAACCCGGGACACTGGAGTTGCTCTTCTGTGCATTTGGAAAACAACTAAATACAACACTTTTACTGAACTATAGCAGTGATGTGTCTAAAACCCATTACATACTGCTTACAACTGGCAAAGTTTAACTGCTCCTAAACACAAAGAAGTCTGTTAAAATATTATAAAATGACCACAGAAGATCCAGAAACATCTTCCACAGGGTTCCCATTTTCAAAATATCACCAAAGTGATTGTTCTAAAGTTACATTTGGTCCTGTGTGAAAACATTTCAGAATTGTCTGAGATGCATAAGGAAACTGCCAAGTGTGAAAAGAACAGCTGTTTCTTCTTTCAGCCTTTTTTCCAACCCAAAGATAAAACTTAAATTATTATAACTCTCAGAGCTGCAAGGCTAAAACAATCAGCTAAAATGTTTTAGATGTTAGTGACATTAGAGTTTTCAAAATATTAAAACAGATTATATACCAAAATATGTGAAGGGCAGCTTCCCGGAGTCCCATGTTCTGTGAGCTGACTGAATCAAAAAGGAACTTCAAACCTTCAGGCCACTGGTTGTTACCGTCCTCATCTACAAATACGAAATCCAGACATGAAGTGTGCAGCTCAAACTTCATAAACGTGTGACTCACACTGCACACCCGTGCAGACACCACCCACACTATTAGCATCCCATTAAAGCAATCTAAGCATAACAGCAGCACTGTAAGAGGACAACTGTGCACTTAAAGGGTGGTGTCAGCAGACAGCAGCACTGCTCACCCTCCGACTGTCGAAAAGGGAGTACTTCCATTTGCTTAAGTACTTGGTCACACAGACACCCATAACCCACACCTTCTCTCTCCTCCACGTTAAGGCAGAACCAAACTTGAAATCAAATTATTACTTTCTTTTTTTTTGTTTTTTTGTTTTTTTTTTGGTTTTTCGAGACAGGGTTTCTCTGTGTAGCCTTGGCTGTCCTGGAACTCACTTTGTAGACCAGGCTGGCCTCGAACTCAGAAATCCTCCTGCCTCTGCCTCCCAAGTGCTGGGATTAAAGGCGTGCGCCACCACCGCCCGACAAATTATTACTTTCAAACAGGAGAACACACCAGGAATCCTGGAACTAGAGATGTTGTTGTTATTATTATTGTTATTACTATGGTGATGATGATGATGATGGCAGGGCCTCACTATGGAGCCCCACCCTGGCCTTGCCCTCTGTTAGAGCAGTCAAGAGGCCAGCATACATTGTGCTATATAAGTGTGAAAGGGCCCCATCAGTGTTTATTTAACAAGACTAAAAAACACAAAATTTAAGGCAGACCTGTTGGTGCAGGACAAGAAAACCACAGCTCCCAGACCGTCTTAGGGACAGCAGTAAAGTATTTTTGCCTGGCACGACCTAGCAAAGAAGCCCAGGTACATCCCCAGCCCTTGGGCAGCCAGACACATACGAGCTGCTGTGGCCTTAGACTCACTGCTCACAGTGCCATAGGCAACTAAGGGTCTGTTGTCTTCTTCCTTCCCCTTCTCTTTCTTTTCCACCATTATCTTTCACTAAAATATAGAACCAAATTCCTGCTTCTAACTTGTGGTCCAGGCATTGAATCCTAAGTCCTGGGCATACTAGTCAAGACTCTTCCAACAGGCCCTTATGCTGTTCAAACTTAAGGATAACCACAAGGGGATTAAGACAGTCCAAAAACAACAACAAACAAAACAATAAAACTACCCACTAACCCAACCCAAACACACCCCCTGACACACCATTTACAAGTTTTCCCAGGGGGCTTTAGATTGTAACTCAATGGTAGAATTGTCTAGCTTGTACAAGATTGTGTCCCAAAGAGAAAGAGAAAAAAGATTCTTAAAATATTCATGTAGTAAGTAATAGCCGCCTACATCCCAGCACCTGGGACGTGGAAGTAGATAGCAGGTTCAAAGCGAGCCTGTATTATAAGACCCTGAATCAAAGACAAAAAATGTCTACAAGGGCACTTTGAATAGCAATTGCTAAAATATTAGAATTGGATTCCATAATTTTGGCTCTAAATGTAGAATCTGTAATTACATTCATTTTGAAATAATTAGAATAGTTTATAATATGTATAGAATACATATTATAAAATAAATAAATTTATTATTTATTTATAATATTATAAAATAAACATATTATAAAAAAAAGACACATAGAAGCTGGGCATGCCAACTCTCACTTGCTATCCCAGAACTCTAGCAGCTGCGGCAGGACTGAGGAGAGTTAGAGACCAACGTGGCCTATAAAAGAGCCACCACAAAATGTGAAAGGAGACAAGGGCCAGGTACATTAGTACACACGTGTAACCACAGCACACAGGAGGACAGGGCAGGGCAACTGCATGTGCCAGGGTGACTTAGGACTAATTAGGACCATGTCTCAAAAATGCCCTAGCTAACAAACAGGAGCAACTAAGAAGCCCTACTGTGCACACACCTATTAAATTCCTGGCCAATTCTGCAGCAATATCACAAACTTTTTTCCTCATGCTGGATTGTGTTTCCATCTGAATGATCATTAGCAATTCACTCTTGATGGCAGTCTGGACATCTGATGGGAGAGCTGGGTAGACTTCATCAAATGCAGAGGACAAAAGACGTCTTAGGAGAACAGCGGCCATTTGTCTAGCCTATAAATAGGTAACATTGTCATTAACCTCATGTCTTATTAGAGAAAAGATTTCCAACTCTATGCCATTGATGGGTTTCACTGTCCTATTTTTATAACTCATTTCAAAGCACCTTTTAGTCTTTAAAAATAATTAACTCTTTCTGGTCACAATAATCTATTTAGCAAGCACAGGCAGGAAACTCTAAACACTTGAAAATGCAAATTGATACCTGTAGGGTAACTGCATCCCTTGCCTGTCTGGCTGTACCCTCAATACCTCACCTTCTGCTCAGTTTGGATCGTCCTTGTCATTAACTGCCCTTCCTCATTAGGCTCTGGTAAAATGCTATGAAATCCATTTATGATTCTTTAGTGCGAACAAACCCACAAGTTCCCAGTAGCTATAAGGTACTGATCTATCTTAATGCGTACATTCTTTTTTCGAGATAGGGTTTCTCTGTGTAGCCCTGGCCATCCTGGAACTCACAAATCCTCCTGCCTCTGCCTCCCAGGTGCTGGGATTAAAAGGCGCATACCACCACTGCCCAGTGAAAGTGTACATTCTTAGATCCACATATTAAAATCTGTGGAGCTGGGTGGTGGTGGCACACGCCTCTAATCCCAGCAGTTAATTTTCCAGGCCACCCGGGTCTACAAAGCGAGTTCTAGGACACCAAGAGCTACACAGAGAAATCCTGTCTCAAAAATAAAACCAACAAACAGCTGTGGAATATATTTATGATGACCTCCTTGAGTTAATCACAAAGTTTGAAGGGAGTGCCACAGTCAGGATGTAGAGGCTCCTTCATAACTAGCCAAATCAAGATTTCCATAGAACTTAACATGGCTTCATATTGTGACTGTATTAGGTAGCTTCCTTGCTACCATCAAGCAAAGCAGCCAGTTAGCGGTCACTGTTAATCACCCTGTGAGCATCTTCACACCACTCTGAATTACAACGTGTAGAAGGACCGGCGAATGGCCATTGTACATTGCTTTCTTCTTTTCCATCAAATATCACAGGCCAATGCTTGACTGTCATCAAAGGGTGCCTATGACCTTGCTGTGCATGCAAGGTTTATATGCAGGGTTTCTAGACCTGAGCATCCAACACTTCCCAAAGCAAGAGATACTCAGTACTGTAAGGATATTGCTTTATGGTATGAAACAATAACATTAGGTACTGAACATACAAGAAAAGCAAGCTATAAAAGCCATTTTTACCACAGAGGAAATACATTAACATTCCAGTAAATCTGAATCTCATACAATAGATAATTCACTAAAAAATCCTAACTCCCTGGCTAGGCAGATATGGGAGACTCACAATTACAGATGGCCTGGGCTACAATGTGAGACCATCTTTTTTAAAAAAGGTGGACTGGGGAGATGGCTCAGTTAGCAAAGTGCTTGTGAAAAGCTATGTATAATAACATGTGCTTATAATCCCAGGGCTGGGAAACCAGACCAGGAGAAACCCTGGGGCTTGTTGAGTAGGCAATCTGGCTAAGTCAGTGCGTTCCAGGTTTAGTGAGAGATCCTATCTCAAAAGATAAAGGGGAGAAGGATTGTGGGGGGCCTGAATCACCACCTGGCCTCCAAATACACATTCACACACAGAGGAATATGTACATAGTTAAAAACCCAGAAAGAAACCCTGTCTCGAAAAAACCAAAGTGTTTAAAAAAAAAAAAAAAGCCGGGCGGTGGTGGCGCACACCTTTAATCCCAGCACTTGGGAGGCAGAGACAGGAGGATTTCTGAGTTCGAGGCTAGCCTGGTCTACAGAGTGAGTTCCAGGACAGCCAAGGCTACACAGAGAAACCCTGTCTCGAAAAACCAAAAAAAAAAAAACAAAACCAGGATCTGGGGTACAGCTTTCCTTTGGGGCACCTTTCCTTTTGTGCTTAAATCCTCACTATATAGTCCTTCTAAAATTATATTTAAAAAAAAAAAAAGCTGGGTGTGGTAGCACACATCTTTAATTCTAGGGCTCTGGAGGCAGAGGCAGGTGATCTCTGACTATGAGGCTAGCCTGGTCTACAGAGTGAGTTCTAGGGCATCCAGGGCCACACAGAGAAACCTGAGAAGCTGTTCCAGAGCTTCTCTCCAGCACACCTGCTTCATGTAGAAATGCCATATACATGTCTTATAAATTTATTTTCTTTATTTTTGAGACAGGGTTTCTCTGTGTAGTCCTGGCTGTCCTGGAACTCACTTTGTAGACCAGGCTGGCCTGGAACTCAGAAATCCTCCTGCCTCTGCCTCCCAAGTGCTGGGATTAAAGGCGTGCGCCACCACCGCCCAGCTTTTGGGTTTTTTTTATTTTTTATTTTTATTTTTTTTATAAATTTATTTTCAAAATATTCGGTTAACATTAAAATGCTATTGAGGGGCTGGAGGTTCAGCACCTGCTATTCTTTAATTTTTTTTAAAGATTTATTTATTATTTTATGTAAGTACACTGTAGTTGTCTTCAGACACCCCAGAAGAGGGCGTCAGATCTTGTTATGGATGGTGGTGAGCCACCATGTGGTTGCTGGGATTTGAACTCAGGACCAGTCAGTGCTCGTAACCGCTGAGCCATCTCTCCAGCACAAGCATCTGCCAATCTTGAGGAAGACCTGGTTTCATTCCCAGGACCCACGTGTCTGTTGGTTTACAACAATCCATAGGCACTTATCTGGTAAATATATATACATTTACACAAAATACTTATGCACATAAAATAAGTAAATCTAATTTTCTCCCCAAATGCTTTGTGAATTTAACAAATTGAAAGAACCCAATTTTTATAGCTAGAAATTTGTTATGTGTATAACGCCAAACACGTCAAAACAGAGACAGGAAAATTGTGACTTTCCAGGTCAGCCTGGGGTACACCAACCCCCATCTCTAAACTAACTAAATAAGATCTTTTTTTAAAAGTAATTATAAAGGTACTAATTTTTAACTACCTTAAGAATGTTATAAAAATTCTGCTATTTAGTAATGAATCATTAACATTCTTATTAGCACTTAGCGTCACCCAGCACTGCAGTTTACTCTGTGAGAGTTATGCAAGTGTTAAAGAATCACCTCCTCAGCAGCTGTTGTGTTTCTGATGGCTTGTAAGAGGAATGTGATCTTGGACCGGCCTGGGATATTCTCATAGGTTTCCTGCATTGAGACAAGGAAAAGTTGGGACAAAATGTTAGAAAATCCTATGAACAAATCACTCACGACATAAGGCCCAGAATGCAGTAAGTCAGCACTGATGTTAGCAGTTTCTTTTGGGATGTGAAGTGTGCTCTACTCCAGATAGGTAAGGAAAGTGTTCTCTACTTACCTCTGCGGGTTTGTATACTTTCAAAACTTATGTCCTCTGGTTAACAATAAACAAACAAACAAACAAACTCAAATGTGGGGCTGGGAAGATGGTTCGGTAGTTAGGAGCATCACTGCTCTCGCGGAGGACCTGGGTTTGGTCACCATCATGGACTCGGTGGCTGGCAACAGAGGACTGCATGTGACAGACGCTCTCTTCTAGTCCCCATGGGCATCCAAATTCTTTATGCTGCATTTTTCAAGGAAGGAATAGTCTACCTCTCAAATGATTATAGTCCTGAGAAATTTGGCTAAAAACAAATTGATCAAACAAACAGAAGCAAAAACAAACCCTGATGTTGAATCTGGATCGATTAAGAAAGGTTTTGTGGGTCAAAAAGAATGCTTTCTCTTCTCTCCTTAGGTAGTATCAGAGCAAATGTCTTAGCAATAGATGACATCAGTCAAAAGTGAGTTGTGTGGTGTTCCCCTGTGGAAGTCCACACCAACTGGTTGTTCAGTGCCAAACACTCAGTTTTAAAATCATACATATATGTAACATACAGACTGAGCAGGCTATATTTAGCAACATATATGCACATACATATATGCATGCAATAACAGTTTTTTTTAAAGCCCCAAATTTGAAGGAGAGTGGGGAGGGGTACGTGGGAAGGTTTACAGGGAGGAAAGAGAAGGGAGAGATGTAATTATATTAAAATCTCAAATACAAAAAAGCAAATTGTTAGAATAAATCCCAAACAAGTCTCAACTTACGTTGAAAAGAATGCATGTGCAAGAAGCCTAACAACGGACTTCTTTCACTTGAACAAGTTAAGCACATTTGTAATATTTCACCTGGAAAAGCTCTTAATAAATGACCTCTTTCCACCTGTCTAAAGGTTCATCCTTGAATCAAATGAAAGACGAAATGAAAGAGGACAGTGACAACCTGAGCTTCCAAGGCAACCAAACCATTCTTCAAATGTCTCTGGTTCCATGGGTCTCATTCTTGAGGCTAGCAAACTCTAGAGTTCTATTTATATATGGCCACTCAAGTTTTAAACTCCTTAAACATCTTAGTCGGAGAAAAAAGATTTTTGTGAGGTAAGGTGAACCTAAGGCCCATAATAGTCCCACAAAACTCAGGATGATCTAATAGTGCTGAAAACTGTGCCCAAAGGTGTACAGCTGAGATGCTGCACTAAATTCACTTATTAAAATAATGAGATAATTTATGTAAAAGATCGGCTGATTACAAAATGGACATGTATCTTGAAATTTTTCATTTAATTTTTTACCAAAGCAACTAAAGAACCCAGCAAAGCTGTCACTAAAAGAAGTTATATAGAGCACTTGGAAGGCCAAAGCAAGAACGAGGCTCACACTGCCTGGAGATCCAGACCAGGCTGTACTACAGGGTGAGATTCCTGTCTAAAAAACAAAAATACAAATAATCAGCAAGCAATAAACTAAATGAAAAACAGCAAGGAAAGAAAATTCTTGTTACAGAACTGTAACAATGTAATAAATCTCTGTCCTCATTCCATGCACCCTGCAGGGTCGGACCAACTGGAGTTGTTATAAACCTTTAACCTTTTCATTCTTGAAAAACCCAGCATAATTTCTGAGGATTGCTATCCTTGTCCAGGTGGGGCCATTGGTGTCACCAGGTCAGTTCTTTCAAAGTGAGAATAAAGTATGCCAAATATTCATTATGGTTCCAGGATGAATGGAAAATTCAGTATGACTGAATGGCATGGAGCTCCTAAAAGAGGGTCTCTCATTTGTATATTCAATGGTGGGAACACTGTATTCCATTCACTTCAGGAGAATAGGCAAGGATAAAGGCACACAGGAACACAGCTTCAAGTCCAGTCTATCTTTTTCTTAGCCTAGGTAGACTAAATTCTACAAAAGTAGAGATTGCATTTTTCATCTTTGCACACTGAAAGTCCGGGTGTCCACTACCAACTTGGAGCAGAAAAAATTCTAACCCTATGTGATCCCACTACACACGATCAAAGCCTGCCAGCCTTTGCCTCCCTCTCCCTGCCCACAAAGGAGAAAGCTTCCCTTCTCACTCACTCCATCAGTTTTAGGACAGTTCCTTGTGTGATAAAATGCCAGAGGGAGCAAGGAACTTCTACTTTATAAATATCTTGGTTCCCTAATCAAGTATATTTTCCAATGTTATCCTTCTTCCACACAATCACTATCAGTGAGGAATATTAAATGCTGGGCAGTGGTGGTGCACGTCTTTAATCCCAGCGTTTGGGAGGCAGAGGCAGGCAGATTTCTGAGTTTGTAGTCAGCCTGGTCTACAGAGTGAGTTCCAGGACAGCCAGAGAAACCTTGTCTTGAAAAACCAAAAAATAAAAATAAAAAGAATTAAAATTCACAGGGCTGGAGAGATGGGTCAGTGGCTAAGAGCACTGTCCTGAGTTCGATTCCCAGCAACCACGTGGTGGCTCACAACCATCTGGAATGGGATCCCATGCCCTCTTCTGGTGTGTCTTGAGACAACTACTCATATACATAAAATAAAAAAATAAGGAATTAAAATTCACATATTAAGACATGTCGGATAAAAATATCCAGTTATGAATACTATGAAAGCCTTTGAAATGCTTCTCAATTATTTATTTAGTCCCTTATTTGTGTTAATTATTGTATTCCAAGACATATGAACATTCAAAATCATTTTCTTTCCCTCCCTTACAGTTT
This sequence comes from Tokudaia tokunoshimensis, assembly GCA_036184795.1. Classification (NCBI taxonomy): domain Eukaryota; kingdom Metazoa; phylum Chordata; class Mammalia; order Rodentia; family Muridae; genus Tokudaia; species Tokudaia tokunoshimensis. The sequence goes on from BTHU01000011.1 coordinate 3,761,511, forward strand.
TGAAATAGGGTCTCTTTATTCAGCCTTAGATCAAGAGATCCTCCTGATTCAGTGCTGGAATTAAAAGATGTGCTACCAAGCCCATCTCTAAATCATTTCCTTAAATATGAGTAAGCTAGAAAGTCCTTGTAGGTTTGGAAAAGAAGTATTAAATGGCCTGAACAAACAGAGAAACATTTTAGAAAATTTGAAGTCAACCGGGAAGTGGTGGTGCACGCCTTTAATCCCAGCACTTGGGAGGCAGAGGCAGGTGGATTTCTGAGTTTGAGGCCAGCCTGGTCTACAGAGTGAGTTCCAGGGCAGCCAGGGGCTATAGAGAAACCCTGACTCGGAAAAACCCAAAGTCCCTACCCCTACCCCACCCCCAAAAAAGAAAGAAAATTTAAAGTCTTTCAACCACTTCAAAAAAAATGTAACAATGTGAGTTTTACTGTTTGACTCCTTACAGGAGTAAAAGTAACCTTAGTCAAGAGTCTGGTATTGATTTGTCAACTGAGTATCTTTATTTTGGCTGAGTAAATTACAAATACATTCTCGGAGCACATGCCAATTTTTCAGCTTCAGTATTTTCATATTTGTTTCATCAGACTTAGTATTTCATTTTGTTTAGATTAATTATAAATTTCCCCAGGCAAAGGGGGGGGGCATTGAGAGCTTTTGTGCATTTTTTTGTGCTTTTCTAGGAAGTTTTATTTACAACTTACCATATGGTATCAAGGACTACCCCCACCCTGAACTTACTCTCTCGCCAAACTAAGAAAATTCTGTATCACAGTACTTATTTTCTATAAGTATGTCTTCAGGATATATTAAGGAAAAATGTAGTATCTAAATATTTTCACTAGGAAGGAATAGAGACAGAGTACTAACAGTATTTATTTCCGATTGTTCTTTATGAGAAAATGTGCTGAATGCTACTAACTATCCCTAAAGTGATGTAAGAGATAAAAGATTTACAACAGGCACCAAATTGGAATTCAAGCTGAACCAGACACTGGTATTTAGTTCAATAGAAGAGAGATTCCCCACCAGGCTTGACAATAGACTTAAGCAACTAGAGGGAAGGGGGAGAATTAAACTAGCTTACTAATTACAAAGCAGTTCTGCTCTGCAACACATGGAAAGTTCTATTACAGGGTGGGATTAAGAACTTGCTTTGGTTTAAAAATTTTACCTCGAGTTTGCAGAAAGCATCAAAATGTTTAGGCATCATCATATCCCAAGTGGAAACTGTTGCAAGTACTACACGCATACTTTTAAATACATATACTACCTTTAAAATAAACCTTGCAAAGCCTGTCCAGACAAGTATACACATACTTCGATGTGCAGTACTCCTTGAACACACTAGAAACATCAATTATTCATTCATAGGGAGATGCTGGTATAAATGATGCACCTTATCTATACAATGTATGGTCTTCTGGGTGACAATTCGAAATGAATAAATCCACTCGGGTAACATGAGGTGTTCATGAATGCTTTTAAACATACATTTTCAAGGAAGACTCATGAAATAAACGTGAAGAATGGGTTAAGATTGTACTGCTTGAATTTCATCCTATACATTGGATATCACTTGAATAAGGCGGGCATGGGAACCGGTGCACTCAGGACGCTAGGTTAGGGGACTGCCACAGGTTTGAGGGCCTGTGTAAACTAGAGCCAAACCTTGTTATCTCCCCTCCCCCCAAAATTAATTTTAAAAGTACCATTAAAAAAAGAGTTTAAAAGCACCGTTTCACACAGAAGTTCCCAACTTATATTTACTTACTAAACTAAGAGTGGCCAGAATAACCTTTTCTACTCAAAGCGAAATTAGCATCTGTGTTTTAAAAGACAGTTCTCAATCTAGGTCCGTAAGTACAAGACAGGTCAACTTCATTAGTTATATGGAAAATACATCTTTGCTCTGTAAGTAAAGGTATCAACACATCTTCAGCGTCTCCTAAAAAAACTTCAGACACATGGGTCGCAAGGAGCTCCACGTATCAACTTTCCTAGAAATTACCTCACAAAAAAAAAAAATCTGAGCTTCAACACTAACAACGTATCATCCGTCTTCTATTGAGCTAATGGTATTATTGCTAGCTTGCGAACGGGCTTACAACCGCGTCTGAAATGGAACTCTTGAACTAAGATTGAGAACGATCTGGGTTATATGAAAAAGATGGCACTGGCCCAGTTAGCCAGTCACAGTCCCCAGTATATCCCATTTATAAACCCTAATCTCTAGAGACCAAACAAGATCTGAAGGAAGAAGAGCAGAGCGAGGTGGTCAGCAGGAATCCCTCAAAGGCAACTTCACACGATCTCCAAGGGACCGGCTTGTGCAGTTCCTTTTAGAAACCAGAAAAGGGGCTCGAGGGAAAGACGCCGTAAGGCAGCGACAGGCAGGACACACGTTTCCCCCCGAGCTGGGATGGGGAAGGGAGCGGCAGGGGTGGGGGAAGCGGGACGGGTCAGGAGCTGGCTGGGGTCTGGCCGCCCGGGAGGGCTGGTGGGCCACGCGGGGAGAACGGGTCTGGGGTGCAGGGCCCGCGGGCGGGGCAGCGCGTCAGGCGCGGTGGCACGTGTGCGCCGGTCGGCGGCGAGGCAACCGGCGCTGCCGCTGCACGGGCCGGAAGGGCCGGGGCCGGGCGGGAGGCGCGCACGTGGGCTGCGGGGCCGCTGTCCGCCGGCCGGGCCGACCTGCGTCCCGCTCGGCCAGCCGACGAGCGCCAGGGCCAGCGGGCCGGCCGCGGAGGGAGAGGATCGGCGCGGCGGGGCCGCGGGGCCGCCGGGCCGCCGATTCGCTTACCTCCGCCTGTTTCCGGACCACATTGTCGGGGCTGAGCAGGTTTCCCAGGAGCAGGTAGAACTGTTGCTGCTCCGCCGCGGTCGCCGCCATTGCGCTAGGCGTGAGAGAGAGAAGGAGGGAGCTGTGAGGCGCGCTGGCGGGCCGGCGGGAGGGTTGGGGGCGGGCCCAGCGCGGCGACCGGCACCAGCGGCGGCGCGGGTCTAAGGGGCCGGGCGGGAAGGGCGGGGCCGAGGGGAGCCAAGGGAGGACGGGGCTGGGCCTCGCGCCCTCTCACCCCGCCGCGGCCGCCGGCGCCGGCGTCCCATTGGCTCGCGGCGCGGGGGGGGCGTGCCCGAGGCCGCCCCCCTCGAGGGCCACGCCGATTGGTCACGCACCCTGCGGTGTCGTCACTCCAGCGCGCGCCGGGAGGCGGGGCAGGCGGGTGTGTGTGTGTGCCTGCCGGAGGGCCGCTGTGTAGGACGAGGTTGGGGTTCGCTGGGCGCGGGTGGGGAGGAGCCGACCCGGCTGGGCCGCCGCGAGGGGCGTGAGGACGGACCTGGAGGAGGGGCCAGCTCCTGAGCGCGGGAGATTTCGGCGCCGCGGGCTGGCTGGACTCCCCTGCCGCCCGACGCGTGGCCGCGCCTTAGGGCTTTGGGGCTCCAGGACCCCCCTCTCCCCATCCCAGCAGCGATCACACATACACACACCCGCCATCTGTCTGACCCTGTGGTGTCGTGTCGTCCCCCTCAGCCTGTGACTCAGGCGGCCCCTACCCTCCGCGGTCCTGTGACTCACGCCCTGGGACTGTCCCGGAAGAGGGTTGCTCATCAGGGACTCTCCCCCCTGCACCTCTCCGCCCGGGATCGAAGCATACACACTCCCACCCGGGAACCTCAATACCCGTCCTGGTGTTTGGAGCTTCTTTGCTCTCTAAGGATGGGAGAAGTTATGAGCCACTCCCTAACGTGGTTGATCTTAATGATAGTTGATGCGTGCCAGCACGGAGGGGACCAGAGGCTGCTTCCCTCTCCCTCCCCCACCTCTGAACTCCAATGTTTAGACACCAGCGTTGGTCCATTTTTCTATCTGGGGCTGCCTAAGCATGAGAGAGCAGAGCTCAAATGGAAATCGTGTCCTATTCGGGATCACAGACACAAATTCTCACATCAAAAGAAAAAAAACGGACATCCAAATTAATGTATGAAATGGTCTGACGTTGAAGAACATAATGTGGCCCGAGACTGAAAGAGCATCCCCAGTTGGAAACTAGTTCCACACAATAGATACGCTGGTCTCCCGAAAAGGAAAAACGCAATCGGGGTTGCAGCTACAACTATAGAGGGGAAACCTTTCTCCACAATTAAGATTCTGTTGTAAAAATCTTGGCTGGCTCTCAACTCCCAAGATTATTCCACCTCCTTTGCCCAGACTCCGTCGAAAGCCTACTGTGTGTCCAAAGCATTGTCCGAGTTGAGGCTGACAGCAGGTGAAAAGGGTATGTCTTGTGTCCAAAGAACTCTACTACTTCCTAAGTAATAGGTTTCCTGAGGCAGGTCGCTACAGCTCAGCAACTCATGGGACTTATCTTGAAGTTTTTTTGTTTCTTGTTGGCAACTGTGCGTTTTGAAAGTCTTAAATATTTTCTCTTGGATGCTTTTAAAGGTTGGTCTTACCTCATCCACAGTCAGGTCATACAAAATCTGGCCAGAAGCCCTGGGATCACTTGCAATTGTGAGAACCAGCCACGATTTTTACAGTGGCCTTTAGTTGATTTGTGGAGAAAGTCACCCCCCCCTCTAGTTTTAGCTGCCACACTGGCAGGGTTCTTTCTCTACAGGAGGCCAGCATAATTACTGTGTAGAACTGGGTTCCTACCTTGAATTCATTCTTTGGCCACATTTGTTTTCTTTGAGGTCAGACCATTTCATACATTAATTTGGACTCGATTTTTTATTTTGATGTGTGTGTGTGTGTGAGAGAGAGAGAGAGAATAGGACATGAATTCCTCAGAGTTCTTAAAATTTGGGGAACTACACACTAACCAATTTTTAATTAACTAGGTAACAGTGAAATAAGACAAATTACCTAGAGGCTTGCAATATATATATATGGTTATATATATATATATATGGTTGTAGTTAAAACTATAGATTTCTCCACAAATCAGATTCTGTTATAAAATTCTGGGCTGGCTCTCAATTCCAAGTATATCTATCCCAGTGCCTTTGCCCAGACTCTGTTGAGAACCGAATCTATACATTGCATATGTGCAGGATTTGGAGATATAGATCAGTGGTAGAATGTTTGCCTAGCATGCATGAGGTCCTGGGCTTGGCAGCGCTGCCTAAAGGAAGCCTGAAGATTGGTGCCTGTAAGCACAGCCCTCGGGATGTGGAAGCAGGGTGATCCAGAGATCATCCTTGGCTGCGTAAAGATGAGAGCAGCCTGGGCTACAAGAGGCTTTGACTAAAACAACAAACAAGTATTTGTCGATGATTATTAAACGATAACACCTCATCATAAGTTTGTGCATCAAGAGCTCAGTGGGAGTAGCAGTTGTTTCATTAGTTTCTGTTTACTCTGGTTGTTGAGTGGGTCTCACTGTCCTACCTCTGGTGGGCTTGAAATCTGAGCCTCTCCTGCTTCTGCTCCCCAAGTGGGAGGATTAGAGGTGTGTGCCTATCGATGACTCAGTGTGTCTAGTTCAAAAGATGTGCTTTTAGTCTAAAAATGTCAAATGCGCATAGAATTTTAAAGACAATGGGACATTAACATTTTATATCGATAACATGTAGAAATAGTATATTGGTTTAAAGCCTATTAATGAAATTTACTAACTATATTATTATATATATATCGATCATTTTTAGCTGTTTCTCTTATTTAAGTAAGACTAGTTAGAAACTTAGGAATAACATGTAAAAAGCACATATTTTTCTTGTATTTTGGATAGTGCTTTGCTAAAGAATAAAAGGCCGGGCAGTGGTGGCGCACGCCTTTAATCCCAGCACTTGGGAGGCAGAGGCCAGCCTGGTCTACACAGTGAGTTCCAGGACAGCCAGGGCTACACAGAGAAACCCTGTCTCAAACAAACAAACAAACAAAAGAATAAAAGAAGTGGCTAAACTGTGTACTTGGTCATTTAAATTAGGTATTGACGTAAAGGGATAAATCAGTTACCGTACAGTGTTTTCTGTCGCTCCCAGTTTTTCGACTTGATTCTCAGGGATTTGGAGACATGGCACAGCACTTTCTGAGCGGTGCTCCTTGCTTAGGAATGTCCTTTCCCTGCTGGCTTGACATAAACAGAATTAAAGACCTTTAGAAGACAATCAGGTCAAATCTGACCTTGTAGAATAAAAATTTACAGCTGAGCCTTGTGGCTGGTGGTTCTTACCCTTAGTCCCAGAACTCAGGGTGACCTGAGTTTGATCCCCAAGACTCACATTAGAAAAAAGAACTGAGTCCCCCAAGTTGTCCTCTGACTTCTACACACTTGCTGTACACACACACACACACACACACACACACACTTTACACACTTTGTTTTTTTTTTTAAATCAAGTAATGGTCAAGAGCTAAAGAAAAATATAATTTTCTGGAGAATGACTGTTTTTATTTAAATGTGGCAAATGGCTTTAAATACCATCCCCTTTGCTGCATTTTAAGCATGAAATAAAAATACACTTAGCAGAAGGATTTCATTTTTAAGATTAATGTTTTTATTTAGAACACAAATATGTTGAATGTAAAAGAATGGAAAAAGGCACATCATATAAACAGTTTCCAAAAGAAGGCTGACGGACTACACTGTTGTCACCCAAGCGGAGTCCAGAACCAAAAGTATCTTTAGAGTTGAGTGAGAAGTCTCAGGTCAACTAGGGTTCTATCTCAAATAAGCTCAATTCTTGGAAGCCACGTGAAGGCAGAAGGAGACCTCCTTCCCACAAAGTTGTCCTCTGAGCTCTAAGTGTGTGTGTGTGTGTGTGTGTGTTAGCACTTGTACCCACAGACATACATCACATACATTTTTTACAACAACATGTCATTAGTGATTCGATAGTTCTATTACAGAAGGGTCAACCCAAACAGAAGTAAAGATTTTTAGTATGTTAATTTCCTTACATGTGAAAGAAACACAATCTACACAATCTACACATGGAGTGGGTAAGAGAGCATGCCTGTGGGTGTGTATGTGCCATATGGTGTGTGAAGTCAGAGGACAGGGAGTTGGCTCTCCTTCCTTCCACCATGTGGGTCTCAGGGATCAAACTCAGATTGTGTGACTTGGCGGCAAGAGCCTTTACTGGCTGATATGTCTTGCCAGCCCAGACATAGAAGTTTTAAATATGTGAATCTAAAAATGCCCCAAATAAAGCTTGACCCACGTAAGAAATGAGACAGCTCAGTGAGAACATATGAGACGTTAGTTCCCACTTCCAGCAACTGATAGGATAGCCAGAAGACGGGAGATATGACACGCTATAAATCCAGTGTCCCTACTAGGTTTGCATAGGACACTACCAACAGCTGTGAGTACACATTTCCTTGGTGCATGATCCAGGATGGATCCTATTTTTTTTTAAAAAAAAAGGTTGCAATCATAAAAAAAACTTGACCGTAACAGATTTGAGATTAGATTTAAGGACTACAAGAAATCTGAGAACTTGACATGTATGTAGAGATTAAACAGTACAACTTTCATTGGCAGCCATATTAAAGGATATCTCATGAGAGAAATTAGAAAACACTGGAGAATGATAAAACTGTCAGACAGCAACACTTAGAGAGCACCACCACAGCAGCCTCATAAGGAAAATCAGAGCTGTAAACACCTACATAAAAAAAGTCGCAAGATGCTGGGCGGAATGGTTTCCTCCAGTAATCCCAGCACTGAGGAGCTCAGAGTTTCCTACTACCACCCCCAGTGCTGAAGTTAACAGGCTTGGGCCCTCATGTCTAGCTCCTGATTTTTTTGACAAAGGTCCTGTGATGTTTGTCTGTTTATTTTCAATGTGGCTACTTTGTGGTAACCAAATACAAGGCTAGATACTGCTGGGAAGAGATTTGAGGAATGTGATCTGAGGTTTGTAATTAATCAACTTAGGAAAACAGACCACCCTCCATGAGATGTGTTCATTTTTCATAGCTGAGACCCTAGTAAGAACCACTCAGATTTTTGGAACAGGAAACAACTCCATCCCAAGGAGATCCGGGTGCCCTTTGAGATTTCAAGCCTCAGGTCACACTATGAGCTGCTAGCTAGCGGGACCTGAGGAGTCCTCAGAGGTTTTGACCTTGCTGTTTCCTATGGTGATAAGAGCTAATTCTTTTCTTTTTTTTTAAAGATTTATTTATTCATTATGTGTAAGTACACTGTAGCTGTCTTCAGACCCTGTAGAAGAGGGCATCAGATCTCCTTACGGATGGTTGTGAGCCACCACATGGTTGCTGGGATTTGAACTCAGAACCTTTGGAAGAGCAGTCAGTGCTCTTAACTGCTGAGCCATCTCTCCAGCCCCAAGAGCTAATTCTTTTTTTTTGTTTGTTTGTTTTTGTTTTTGTTTTTCGAGACAGGGTTTCTCTGTATAGCCCTGGCTGTCCTGGAACTCACTTTGTAGACCAGGCTGGCCTCGAACTCAGAAATCCTCCTGCCTCTGCCTCCCAAGTGCTGGGATTAAAGGCGTGCGCCACCACTGCCCAGCAAGAGCTAATTCTTGTTTTTTTGGTTTTGTTTTTTTTTAAGATTTATTTATTTTATGAAAGGACATGTAGCTGTCTTCAGACGCACCGACGCACCAGAAGAGGGCATCAGATCACTTTACAGATGGTTGTGAGCCACCATGTGGGTGCTGGGATTTGAACTCAGGACCTTTGGAAGAGCAGTCAGGTGCTCTTACCCATTGAGCCATCTCTCCAGCCCCGAGCTAATTCTTTATAGTAAATATTTTGCACTGTGCATGGTGGCACAAGCCTGGAGGTAGGGAAGGGCACATCCTTGTGAGTTCAAGGCCGGTTTGGCCTATATAATAAAGTGCAAGGCCAGCCTGTGTGACTGTGTAACCACACTGGCCTTGGACTCACCTTGTAGTGGAGGATAATCTTACACTGATCTAAATTCTGGGATTACAGACTTGTTACAGCCGGATGGGTTGTGTATGGTGCTGAGGGACTGAAGCTGGGCCTCCTGATGCAATGTAAAGCCTTCAGCCAGCAGAATGACAGCCCTGGTCTCTCAGTGCTTACCACCACCACGAGAGTGAAGAGAGAACCCACAGATTGGGAGGAAACTTGTGCAAGCCATTTATCCTTTAGGTACTTGTGTTCAAAATGTACATGTAAAGAACTCTTACAGTCAACAAGAAATCAGCCCAATCAAGATGAGAACAAAGCATTCGAATAGACATTCCTGTGAGGGAAATATACAAAGGAACAATAAACACATGGAAAATCTTCAACAGCATTAACCGTTACAGACCTGCCAAGAAAAACCTCAAGGTACCATTTTATCTGAAGTCACCACTTTAGTTAAAGGGCAGTCATAAGCGTTGCCTAGAATGCGGAGGAATTGAAACCCTCATCCTGGAATCCCCCAGCCTCAGATTCCTCATGCTTCACTGATGGAGCACATGGAACAGTTGAGCCTTAGGACAGTGGCAGAGGGAAGATTGTCAACTAGAGATGGAGGAAACCCAATGTGGCGCAAGTAGACAGCAAGGTAGCTCTTGGCAAAGGAAAGAAATAGAATACAGATGTATGCGCCATACTGTGAATGAACTTTAAGATTGTCTAACAAATCGACCGTCAGACATAAATGCTCAAGAACAAAAGGTCCAGAATGAAAAAAAAATCTGTTTAAATAAATGAATGGTTGCCATGTGCCTGGGGGTGGGGCAGAGGGCAGAGGAGGTGAGGGAGTAGACAACTGCTGATACTTATGTAGCTTTTGGGGCGGAGGGTGGGTGAAGAGGGTTCAATAGTTTTAAGCATCTACTCGTCAAACCCCATAGTCACCAGGGAAGACTGGACCTCAACCGAGGAGCTGCCGAGATCAGCTTGGCCTGTAGGCAAGTCTGGGGGTGTTTTCTTGACTGTTGATTGGTGTGGGAGAAAGATCCCAGTCACTGCAGGAGGGTTGTATAAGAAAGCCAGTTGACAGCCGGCCAGTGGTGGCGCACGCCTTAAGCAGCACAAATCCTGTACAGTGAAGATGAATTATATATTATAGACAGGAGGAGAGTGTGAGGCCGGATTGGAGTAAGCAAGGTGTGTGGGGGAAGCCTGGGAGGGACATAAGGCCGTCACCCGGGCATTGTCCCCCTGGCTTAGTGCTATTCGCTGTAAGGAAAAGGGAAACCCCGGAAAGATTAATAGACAGTATCTTAGAAGGAAAGTTTGAGGGACTAGGGATGCACCACACTGGGAGAGCGCTTGCCTAGCGTGTTCTCAGTTTCCGGTTCTGCCCCCCAGCACCACGTAATTTCAGGACTTGGGAAGTAGAAAACAAGAGGCTCTGAAGCTCTCGGTCATCTTCAGCTATGCACCAAGTTAGGCCAGGGTGCCATACACGGCTCCTCTCTCAAAAGCCCAAAACAAAACCAGAGATAGTTCTAATGATGCCCTGTAGAAATGGGACGGAAGGTGATGGTACTGGGGGCTTTAGGGGAGGTTGTCGTGAAGCATGACAGAAAGTAATGGTTCAGCCTATCAGGTGGCACCAACAGCAGTGTTCAAAATGGTCAAATTTAGCTAGATTGTGTTTGATTTTTAGAAGCTCAGTTGAGCATGGCAGCCCACATCTTTGATCTCAACACTCAAGAGGCAGAGAGGCAGGGGGATCTCTGTGAGTTCCCCATCTGCCTGGTGTGGTCAACACAGAAAATTCTAGGAGTACAAAGAGACCCTGTCTCAAGAAATAAAGATAATAAACCTGGACACAAATCATTTTGTGTGTGTAATCTGAAATATAATTTAAGGATTCTCTATAAAAAAAATTAAATAAAAGCCGGGCAATGGTGGCGCACGCCTTTAATCCCAGCACTTGGGAGACAGAGGCAGGCAGATTTCTGAGTTCGAGGCCAGCCTGGTTTACAGAGTGAGTTCCGGTACAGCCAGGGCTACACAGAGAAACCCTGTCTCGAAAAACAGAAAGAAAAAAAAAAGAAAGAAAGAAAGAAAAAAGAAAAACAGAAAAAGAAAAAAATGAAAAACCAAAAAAACAAACAAACCACAAACAAAAAAACACAAAATAAGCAAATAAATAAAATTCCACTAAATGCAAAATGTACTGGAGGGCCCAGGTGCCTGGGTCCTGAGCAGGGAAATGGCCCTGAGGTTTAAGCTTCATAAGCTACAAGGAGAATCTTCCTCTAAGTCTGGGGTCTGGGGTCTGGGCTACTGGTGATGTCATTAAACCAGGAGGAGGTGTCACAAATTCAGCATCTTGGTTGATTTCACCTTCTCCCTTCCCTTTTTGTTTTTGTTTTTGCTTTGTTTTTGGAAACAGGGACTCACGTAATCTAATCTGACATTAAATTCCCTCTTTAAACATTTTAATCGTGTGTGTGTGTGTGTGTGTGTGTGTGTGTGTGTGTGTGTGTGTTGTGTGCATGCATGTGAGTATGTGGATGTGGAGGCTGGAGGATGACCTCCAGGGTCTTCCTCTCTGTTTGCCCAAGATAAGATCTCCTCTTGATCCGGAACCGAAACTTGCTGGCTCATCCGACCAGCAAGCTCTGAAGAGGGGTGTGGAGGGGGGAACTCCACCCCTGACATTTACATTCCAGTCTTTTCTGGCCTCTGACACGGGGTTAGTGATTCGAGGGCTTTTATATTTTGAGCATCCTGGCCTCCAATTCTCTATGTAGCTGAGGATGAACTTGAACTCTTAGTCCTTCTGCCTCCACCTCCCAGGCACTAGAATTATTGGTCTGTGCCCCGACGCCTGGATTTTTCTGTTGATTTCTGATTGCACCTTCGCCACTAACCAGTCATGATCTTGGGTCTCACGGCTGCCCTTATCTGTGTTTTGGGAGTGTTGGACCAGTTCCCTGGGGTGTCTGTCTTCCTGTCTCCTGCATTCAAGGATTAGCAGGTCAGCTATCTTTAGCATTTAGGAATCCACGAATATAAATGTAACTTTGATTCACCTGTTGTATTGTCATCTTGGAGGATCTCTGCCTCCCTCTGCTAATCTAGGCCTCGTCCTGGAAGCTTCTAGCTTCCCTACAATCTAACCTTGGCCTAGGATGTGTTCAGCCTCTGAGACTTACTGCTGAATACACTCACCCTTTCTGGTTCTTTCTGAACTGTGGCTGGCTTGTTCAACTCAGCTGTTCTGGCTCAAAATCCATACTCTTAGCTAACTGATTCAATCTGGCTTCTCTCAGTTTCTCTTGAATTGTTCTGCTTGGCCTCATACTAACTCTGTCGAACTGTTCTGGTCTTCTGGTTCCTTCTCATTCTCTGGCTCATTCTGTCTTCACCTGTGTCTGGCTTGTTCTCTCCCTGAGTCCTGTATCTCTCTGTCTGGGTAAAACTGCCTCCTCCTACTCCTGTTCTTCCTCCTCCTGTTACTCCTCTCTTCCTCCTTATCCTTTTCTCTTTCTCTGTACTGCTCTCTTAAGCAACTTCCCTTTCTCTCCTTTCAGGAGTTGGACATATCCTATTCAAACCTTTCTCTGGTTCATCACTCTGTCTGCCACTCAATTAGACACCACTTTCCAACATGGTGTTTCCTTCTACAAACTAATCCATTGTTTGGGATTAGAGGCGTGTACTAAGGGCGTGTCTGTATTCCAGTCAGAGGGATTAAAGGTTTGTGGCTAAGGCCTGAGCCACACAACTAGATACAGGTATTTTTCGATCTTTATTTTCAATAAAGCGATCTTTTGGTTCACAGTGTGATCACCCATCCTGCAACCCACTAATGAGTGAGAAACCAGGTGCAAGGGAAAGGGAGTCATTTCATGTAATCTTTGACAAAGTTGGTTTTGATTTTTTTTCTTACACACACAGAGAGAGGTAATAGGATGACCTGATATAAAGGAAAACCCCAATTTTCTTCTAAGATGTTTTAAAAACTTATTGTGTGTGTACATGAGCATGGTGTATGTGGATGGGTACACATGCCATGGCAATCATGAGGTCAGAGGTCAACTCTACGGTCAACTCTTCCTTATTTCTGGCGGGGTCCAAGGTCAAGCTTGGGCAGCAAGCACCTTTACCTGCCGCCTCTGCCGAGCCTCTCCCTGGCCCCAGTCTCCTTTAACTCTGTGCTCTCCTGACATCTAATCCGTTGTCACCCCCTTCTGAGCAATATGGAATTTAAGCCTCACCTAAAGAACGAGATCAAAGTAGGACTGAAAATACTCCAAACCCTGAAGGTCCGTCTTAATCTAAGCAGTTACGTTCTTTGTTTTGTTTTGTTTTGTTTTTTGAGACAGGGTTTCTCTGTATAACCCTGGCTGTCCTGGAACTCACTCTGTAGACCAGGCTGGCCTCGAACTCAGAAATCCGCCTGCCTCTGCCTCCGGAGTGCTGGGATTAAAGGCGTGCGCCACCACCGCTGCCCGGCGCACCGTTTTGTTTTGTTCTTGCTTACAGTTTTGTTTGATTGTTCAGAGAGATAATGGTCCCTACCCCTCTGAAGAATGTCCATAGCGTGTAGGCAAAGGCTGCATTTTCAGGTCCGTATGCCTCCTGCAATCAGGTGGAAGGAGAACTGTGGGGCTACAATGAGGACAAGCTGGGGAGCACACAAGGAAACAGGCAGACAGTGAAAACTGCTCTTAAACTTGAGTGGGTGCTCAGGAGAACTGTGCTTGCGTGTGTGTGTGTGTGTGTGTGTGTGTGAACACGTGTGCGTGTGCATGGACACGTGTGCGTGTTTGTGCCTGTGTGCCTGTATATGCACCTGTGTGCACATACCACAGCACAGGTATGGAGGTCAGAGGTGAAGCAGAGCACTTTGTGTACGGAGCCATCCCCCAGCCTTTATAGCTTTGAAGACTTTCTCCTCCGTGATGGGCTGACTACACGAATAGGGCTTCGGGGTCGGAGGCCCCTGGCTCCCGTCCCACTTACACCACTAGCCAGCTGTGATCTGGGTCCTCACCGCTGCCCTTATCTGTCTTTTGGGAGGGTTGGACCAGTTCCCCGGGGTGTCTTCCTGCCTCCTGCAGGTGAGGATTACCAAGTCAGCTCTCCATTGTGTTGTAGCAGTGCCCAGAGCAGCCAGCGGCTTAGGGTTCCTTGTCCTGGAGCTTAGAGATTTGTGCTCCCAACTTCTTCCCTAGAGTTTAGGAACACCTCTTCTCTACCACCTGCTGTCACCTGTGGTAACTGCTAACAAAAAAATGGCCGCTGTTTTTATCTGCCCACTACTTGTCATCTGGCTTTATGTGTGCAAATGCCAGGAAAGCCAAAGGTAGCAGGTGACATGTGCGCTGGACAGTGTGCAGAGCAGAGCACATTCCTGAAGAGTAGCACACATATCTATCACTTACATTGTCTGTCTGTCTGTCTATCACTTACATTATTTATCACTTATATAATCTATCACTTACATTATCTATCACTTATATAATCTATCTATCTATCTATCTATCTATCTATCTATCTATCTATCTATTGCATTATCTATCACTTATATAATCTATCACTTACATTATCACTTACATTATCTACTGCATTATCTATCACATATAATCTATCTATCTATCTATCTATCTATCTATCTATCTATCTATCTATCCATCCATCTATCACTTATATAATCTATCACTTACATAATCTATCTATCTCTTATATAATCTATCTACCACTTATATAATCTACTTATCACTTATATAATCTATCATTCATATAATCTATCACTTATATAATCTATCCATCTATCACTTATATTATTTATCACTTATATAATCTATCATTCATATAATCTATCACTTATATCATCTATCATTTATTCATCTATCTATCATTTACATAATCTATTACTTATATACTCTATATCTATCACTTATATAATCTATCTATAGATATCACTTGTATAATCTATCTATATCACTTGTATAATCTATCTATCTATCTATCTATCTATCTATCTATCTATCTATCTATCTATCTATCTATCACTTATATAATTTATAGATATCACTTGTATAATCTATCTATATCTATCACTTGTATAATCTATCTATCTATCTATCTATCTATCTATCTATCTATCTATCTATCTATCTATCTCTTATATAATCTATCTATCTAATTATTTTTGAGGCAGTTTCATGTAGGCTGCTCTTGGGGGGAGAAGAGGCTTTTCGAGGCAAGGTCTTGCTGTATACCCGCGACTGGTTTAGAACTCAATATATGGACCAGTTGTGCTTTGAACCCAGAGCGGCTCCCGCCTACCTTCCTTAATCCTGGGGTCACAGGCATGAGCTGCCACATCTGACTTTCCGGCCTTTATGCAATGCTGAGGATTGAACTCAGGGCTTCATGCATGCTAGACTAGGGCTCTCCAGACTGAGCCGCACTCCCAGCCCCACTCACTCTCCGTTTTAGGGCTTACAACTGTGTCACAGTGGTCTCATCTCTCAAGAACTGACACAATGTTCCAGTCCAAAGCCATCTCTCCTACCAGTGCGACCCACCACCCACACTCACGCGGTGACAGAACTGTTTAGGAAGCCCCACAAATGTGGGCCTCGGCCCGCCTCTGATCATTTTCTTTGCAAGGTGAGGACACTCAGTTTTCTAAGGAGCAGAGCGGCTGAGTAGGCGGTCCATCAAGTAGAACCTGCTTTGTTCACTGAGTGATTGAATAGGTTTCCCCACAATGAAGGTGAACTGTTTCCCTCTCATTTACTCGCCTAGTAGTCTCTGAAAGCTAAGATGAAATATGCTTGATGCTAAAAGGACACGACCATAATGTCCAGGAGCCCAAAGTGTGGGCTCCAGAGCCTTTAAACAGGTGCCCAGTAGCCCTTGGATATAGGAATGGGGGTAGACCGTTCTAGTGGATTGGACTCAAAAGACTTGAATAGGAGGTGAAGAAGTCAAGAAATGAACATCAGAGTTCTAAAGGAAAACAGAAGGTCTTTCTGTCAATCAGGGGGGAAGCCAGATGGATCTGGGAATAACTTACTTGGGTGATGCAAAGATCCTGGTCAGGAAAAGTGGCTGTGCTCACACATGGGCCCTGGTAAGGTTTCTCCCCGGAACCACCTGAGTGAGATAGAAAACTGTCTCTGACTGTTCTAGGAGGGTGACAGGCTGTGGGGTCATGGGACCAGTTCTGCTTTAAGCAGCTCTGATTAGGTTCAGAGAGACAGTGTAGTGGGGTAAAGGTGGTGTTGTGGTTGTCCCTTGATTTCTGCTGGCTAGACTTTCTTCCTCTGATCTTCCCCTCCAACAGATGCTACACTTCCAACCCCCCAAGAGCAGGAGAGCTGAAGGAGGCCCCCAGATCTTAACCAGAAGTGCCTTCCCTTCTGTAAGCTCTTACGTTTTCTCTGTCCAAAGGGAGCATGAGGGCTACTTACAGTAGTCAAGGCTGTTCTCAGCCCTGTGCTTGATTCAGTCATAGGATGGCACTAACCCCACAGTTCTGACCTCACAGCGCAGAGAGGTCACCATGGAGACACTAGATTGCAATTGTGACCTCCTTCCTGTGAGCAGTGGGCCGCAGGTGGCCCTTTGAGCCTGCCCATCCCTCAGCCCCGGGGCCCTGAACTGTAGAATTGGATGTTACAGGGCAAGCCCACTCGAATCATAGAGAGAAAGGAAGCTGCTTGCCCCGGAGGTCAAAACTCACGGAGTGAAGGGCCAGCGGGGCGGGACATAGATACACCACCAACTTCATCTTTGAACCACCCAGGTAGTCTCTCCACCTGTGGATTTCAGCTCTCATTACTCAGTGCCAAGCAAAACCAGACTCACAAAATAAAGACATATAAATTTATGTGACAGCAACAGGAAGTTCCATATTAAATTAGGTTCTGACATTCGGGGTTGGTAATAAAGTTCTTACGGGACCATACGCGCGTCATCTCTGTTCTACATTTTTCTCAATGCCCACTTGGCTGCCCTTACTACGTCGTTACTCTGTAGTAACTCTGAATTAAACAGCATATTGTGGGTTTTAAAGCTGTTTGAGGAGACTTGTGCAGAATCCTTTCTTGTTTTTTCTTGGTAAGGGGAGACTCATGCCCTCTGACAGGGCCTCTTCAGAGAGCTCCTCAACGCCCACACCCCGCTCCTCCTTCTTCCTTTATCTGGAGCTTATCATAATATTTTGGTTCCTAGGCAGGCGTCCCGAGGGCATTTTTCCTCAAGGATCCCACAGGGAGGGAGTTTAAAACCAGGTTTTCTGTTTTCAGAGAGGTGGTCTCACGTAACTAAGGCCGGCCTTGAACTCTGTGTAGCAGAGATGATTTGGGACTTCCAGTCTTTCAGCTCAAACGTGCTGGAACTACAGGCTCATGCGACCTCACCCAGCTCCAAACTAGATGTTTTTTTGAAATGTACGGAGCAAGATTCTCAGAAGTTCCTCCTGCCTCTGTGAAGGTTGCTTGGTTTGGGCCAGTGGAGCTTGGCTGAGCCCTGATCATCCCCAGCCTACACCCATGACTAACTTGAGAGGAGCGTGCACGGGCGCTTGCTTCCTCAGCAGGCACAAGAGTGGGAGGGCTGTGAACAGCCAGTGTCGTGGGTAAAGGCAGCCTAGAATGTCAGGGTTAGAGAAGCCTGTGGAGGGTGCCTTGAACCATGACCTGCTGTGCCCCTCACTCATCACAAGCCCTGAGTATATCTTACATATGCACATATGTGTGTGTACATTTATGTGCGGTGTTGGGTTGTCTTCCCCTATCACTCTCTTCTGGACCATTTGAGACAAGGTCCGTGCAGTGGTTTGAGTAAGACACATCCCCTAATCTCAGGCATTTGAATACTTGGTCCCACTGGATTTCGGTGGCTGTTGACGGGGTGTTTGGGTGGGCTTGGAGGGCGTAGTGGGCTGGCCTGGTGCTGCTTGTATTCTAATGCTAATACTGGTTCCCCAAGAGGTGATCGTCCCAGACAAGCAGACCTTCACATACACAAGCGATGGCAAGAGAACCTTCTCCACATTTTAGCTGGTCAGTAAAAGGCTAGAGCCTATGACTGGGCAGTGGAGGGGAAAGGTGGGACCGGAGACTTAGGTTGGAGAGAGAGAGAGAGAGAGAGAGAGAGAGAGAGAGAGAGAGAGAGAGAGGAGACTGGTGTGGAGCAAGCCACCATAGACCAGAACCTCATGGCCAGGAGAAACAGCAAATAACAAGCGACCTTATAGCCAGGGAATAAGTAAGTATTGTCCTAAATCCGCCCAATCTAGGCTTATGATTTACAATTAAAATATCTGGACTGTGTGTCTTTTACACCGGGCTTATTAGAATTGTAAAACCCAGCACCCCAGGAGGAAGTGTGTCATGGCGGGGAGGAGTGGAGGCCTTTCCCAGTCCACTCTCTCTGCCCCCAGCTTGCTATTCTCTATTCTAGCTGGCTGTGCTCACCTCAGCCTCATCCAAATGGACTCTAACCCTCTATCCGTCCGGACGAGCTGAGCCGGAATAAGCCCTCCCTCCCATAAGCTGCCTTGGTAATGGCGCCCCAGCGATCTGCCCGACTCTGCCCCCACCCCACACTACAGAAGTGTATAGGCGTCCCTGCCTTTGTTCATAGGTAATTAGGATCCAAACTTAAGGACCTATGCTTCTGAGGCAGGCACTCCACTGGCTGAGACATCTTGTCCCGACTAATCGTTTTTTTAGTCTACCGTTTTGAATTAGCATTAGGTTTGGATACAGCCATTCACACTGACTTCACAAGTGTCAGCACTCCCATTCAGGGTCGTAGATAATACACGTGGGTTCTTGTGAATAAACAGAGGGCAACGCCTGTCCTTAATCCTTAGCCTGTGAGGTCATATGGGATCCAAGGTACCAATTACTCAGCTTCGTGGTTAGAATAAGAGTGGAGGAGCCAGGGCTGGAGAGATGGCTCAGCGGGTAAGAGCACTGACTGCTCTTTCTGAAGGTCCTGAGTTCAAATCCCAGCAACCACAGAGTGGCTCACAACCATCCATAATGAGATCTAATGCCCTCTTCTGGGGTGTCTGAAGACAGCTGCAGTGTACTTACATATAATAAATAAATAAATCTAAAAAAAACCATAAATAAATAAGCATCTAAAAAAACAAAACAAAAGAAAAAAAGCCAATTTAAAAAAAAAAAAGAATGGAGGAGCCCGGAGTGGTGGCACACATCTTTTTTGTTTTGTTTTTGTCTTTTTTTGAGACAGGGTTTCTCTGTGTAGCCCTGGCTGTTCTGGAACTCACTCTGTAGACCAGGCTGGCCTTGAACTCAGAAATCCACCTGCCTTTGCCTCCCAGGTGCTGGGATTAAGGGCTTGCACCGCCACTGCCCGGCGGTCGCACACATCTTTAATCCCACCACTCAGGAGGCAAGCAGACAGCTACAGTGTACTCGTATACATTAAATAAATAAATAAATAAATAAATCTTAAAAAAAAAAAGAATGGCTCCTTGGTCCTCAGTAGATGGAACTATTTGAGAAAGATTAGGAGGAGGAGGTGGCCTTCGTGGAGGAGGTATGTCTCTGGGATGGGCTTTGAAGTTTCAGAAGCCCATGCCATGTCCAGTCTCACTCCCTTCGTTTAAAACTTACAGATGACACGTGGTCACTCACCTCCGGCTCCAGCACTGTGCCCATCAGCCACTTAGGTCCCCATCGTGACATTTATGGACCAAGCCTCTGAGACTGTAAGCTGCTAGTTAAATGCTTTCTTTTATAAGTTTCATTGGTCTTGGTGTCTTCTCACATCAACAGGACAGTAACTAAGGCAAGGGCCTTCAGCTGTCCCTGAAGCAGCCTGGATCTTCTCAGACTCATGGACCTCAGCATCGCATCTACCCACGGGCACTCGGGTACCCCAATCTTCTCGGACTCGCGGACCTCGGAGTTACATCTACCCACTGGCGCGTGGGTACCCACTTGCTCCCCTCCTACCATGACTGGTTTTACTTATGGGAATGTTGAGCCTGTGGATTTAAAAAAAAATAACTCAAAAATAGTCCCGACATGTTCACATTTAAATGAAGTAACATAATAGCTCATTACGGAGCTAAAGGGAGGGGCCACGGAGCCGGAGCTCTCTCTCCAACCTGTGCGCTTCCTGAGCCTGCGGCTGTGCAGAGCCCGCCTGGGGCTCTTCTTTGGGAGCTTGGCTTCTTACCACCTGTGGGTTTGGTGAAGCCACTCAGCTAGTGTTGAAGGCAGACCACCACCTTTATGTAATTCACACAGAAGCTGACTCCATTCTTCGTTTACTTAGTTTAGAATTGTATTTTTTTTAAAAAAAACATTTTTAGAAGACTGTCTTCAGACACTCCGGAAGAGAGCATCAGATCTCATTACGGATGGTTGTGAGCCACCATGTGGTTGCTGGGATTTGAACTCAGGACCTTCAGAAGAGTAGTCAGTGCTCTTAACCGCCCAGCCACCTCTGCAGCCCAGATTGTATATCTTCTTGGAGACTCTCATACAAGTACACCAGGCTCTTATTTGCTCTTGAGACACCTTCCCACAGCGTAAGCTGTCCTGAAGGCAGCATTTAATCCTGCCTGAGTTTCCCAAGTGCGGGGATTACAGGCTTGACCCTCCACACTTGGCTGGGATTTATTTACTTATTCCCAGCAGCAGTTCTAAATGCCACAGGACATTAAGCACGCCCACATCCATGCTCTTCCCCTCTTGGCTTGTGACGGTGTCATGGAGAGCAGAGAACCTGCCCAAAGTGACAGTCATCGTTTTTTTTGTTTTTTTTTTTTTGTTTTTGTTTTTTCGAGACACGGTTTCTCTGTATAGCCCTGGCTCACTTTGTAGACCAGGCTGGCCTTGAACTCAGAAATCCTCCTGCCTCTGCCTCCCAAGTGCTGGGATTAAAGGTGTGCGCCACCACCGCCTGGCCATCGTTTTTTGTTTTTTTTTCACAGTCCTTTGATTCAAATATTCATGTCTCTGGGGAACAGGGACCTTTTATAGCATTTTGTCCTTGACTTCCATGTATGACGCTCAGACTTGTAGGGTTGGGGGGTTGGTTTCTCTTGTTAAAGAGCCTGCCCTGCAAGCACGAGGACCCAAGTTCAAGCCCCCCATCTACATGAAAGAAGAAAGAGCTGGGTGTGGTGATGCGTGCTTTCACTCCCAGTGCTTAGGGAGCAAAGGCAGGTAGATCCCCGAGCCTCTCTGAACAGCTTTTTGTGTGAATTCCAGTCCAGTGGGAGTCATTCTGTTTCAAAAAAAAAAGAAGGAGAAGAGCTCCTGAGGACACTTGGAGTTGTCCTCTGTCTTTCACATGCACACAGCTGCCCCACCCGATATATACACTGTACTGGCTGGTTTTGTGTGTCAACTTGACACAGGCTGGAGTTATCACAGAGAAAGGAGCTTCAGTTGGGGAAATGCCTCCATGAGATCCAGCTGTGGGGCATCTTCTCAATTAGTGATCAAGGGGGGAGGGCTCATTGTGGGTGGTGCCATCCCTGGGCTGGCGGTCTTGGGTTCTATAAGAGAGCAAGCCAGGGGAAGCAAGCCAGTAAGTAACATCCCTCCATGGCCTCTGCATCAGCTCCTGCTTTCTGACCTGCTTGAGTTCCTGTCCTGACTTCCTTTGGTGATGAACAGCAGTGTGGAAGTGTAAGCGGAATAAACCCTTTCCTCCCCAGCTTGCTTCTTAGTCATGATGTTTGTGCAGGAATAGAAACTCTAAGACATACACCTACACACACACACACACACACACACACACCACTGAACTTCAGGAGAGAAGCAAAGAAGCCCCTTTAAAGCGCTGATTTGTTGAACCAGTGGGGACCAAGGGCTTCTAGCTCAAACCATTAGCACTCATGTAATTCGTTTAATGAAGGTCCAGATCTGAAGCAACCAGAGATTAATAATTTAATCTGCCACCTAACTTTTCAAAAAAGATTCTTGTGGGCAAAGATCTGAACAGACAGTCCTCTAAAGAACATGTACAGTTAGCGGGTAAGTGAATGGGAGGTGGTGAGCATTAGTCACTGGGGAAATGCAAATCAGAGCCATACTGAGATTCCACCTCACACCCACCAAAATGTCTGGAGTGTGGAAAGTTAGAATCCACTCACAATGTTGGGATGTAAAGAAGTGCTGTGGCAGTATGGAAAATAATACAGGAGTTAGTCTTAAGAAGTTAAACAAAGGGGGCTGGAGAGATGGCTCAGCAGTTAAGAGTACTGACTGCTCTTCCAAAGGTTCTGAGTTCAAATCTCAGCAACCACGTGGTGGCTCACAACCATCTGTAATGGGATCTGATGCCCTCTTCTGGTGTGTCTGAAGATAGCTACAGTGTACTGATATATGTAAAATAAATAAGTCTAAAACAAACAAACAAGAAATAAAATTTTTAAAAAGATGTTAAACAAAGGCCAACAAGATGATTTCTCATATATATCTATGTCTATGTCTATATCTATGAAACCATCTATATATGGTTTCACTCTATAGCCTCAAATTCACTGTGTGGCCCAACCTAGTCTCAAACTTGTAGAAATCATCTTGCCTCTGCTCTCAGAGTGTTGGGATTTTAGATATGAGCCACTATACCCATCTAAAAAGTAACAGTTTCTGATATGTGCTATAATGCCGGATTGACTTTAGAAACAATGTATCAGGGGACAGAAGCAGCCACAGAAGACCTACATGAGTCTATTTATACAAAATAGCCAGAAAAGGCAAGTCTATAGAGAGCAGGTAGATTGCAGATGTTTAGGGTTAGGGGAGGATGGGAGATGAGAACGTAGAACAAGTTTTCTTAAATAGATAAACACGTAGCACGGTTGCTTTTGCGATTCCACAACTATGCACACACTAAGAACCATAGAATTGTGAACTTTAAACTGTATGATATTTGCTTATGTCCCAAAAAAGAAAGAACTTAATAATAGAGTTCTTCTCTTGAATGCCTAAGGTTAGGTTCTGTTTCCAACATCACAAGCACATGGGCGCACACACACAAAGTAGAACAAGAGAGATATAAAAAACTTTCTTGTCTCAAGTCATAATTCTCCCAGCTCTTAAAGGGCACGGTAATTAAGTTAGCCTTTGGTGCAACTGTCCTAGTGCCATTAGCCATTTTTCATAGGATCATGGTCTTGGGCTGTGTGGTGGTTTAAACAAAAAATGGCCCTTGTGTGCCCTTCTTGTTTAAATTTGAATACTTGGTCCCCAGTTGGGGGGACTGTTAGGAAAGGATTAGATGTGGCCTTGTTGGGGGGAAGGTATGTCACTGGGATTCAGCTTTGAGGTTTCAAAAGCTCGCACCATTCCCAGCCTGTGCTCTTTCTTTCTCTGCCTCATGCTCATGGATCAAGATGTAAGTTCTTACCTGTTGCTCTAGCGCCATGCCTGCCTGTGGGCTCTCTGCCGTGATGGTCATAGGTTCACCCACTGAAAACTGTAAGCGCCCTTAAATGCTTCCTTCTATAAGTTGCCCACATAGGTGCTGGGAACCGGGTCCCTCTGCAGCAAGTGCTACTAACTGTTGAGCCAGCCCCAAGGCAGTCAAGGTTTGTACATCAGTGAACACAGCCTCAGGCAGGCACTGCAGTGGTTAAGAATGGGGAGATGCCTCTGAGGTTGGAGAAGTCACATGATTCCTTCAAATAACATGGGCATCACATAACATGCCAACCTTTAAGACATGTCCCCGAGGACTGATTAAATGGTTATTTGTAATGCAAAAAAAAAAGATTATTTTTTTAAGGTCATCCTCAGCTACATAGCCAGCCTTGGCTACATGAGACCATGCCTTTAAAGAAAGGAAGAAAGAAGACAGAAACAAGGACAACAACAACAACAACAAACCCACTAAAAATGTCCACAACCCTGTAATTTAAATTTTTTCCTTCTTGAGTCGGTTCCCCTTGTCTTATCCCTTTCAGACATAATGATGCAGCAGAATGATATTTAAACATGAAAAGTTTTAATGAAGTCATAATTAATGTGAATCAAGCTGGGGACACTGCCAACTCGACAGTATTTAGAATGACCTAGGAGACCCAGCTTTGGGCATATAAGTGAGGATTAACCAGAAAAATTGAACCCGGGGCTGGAGAGTTGGCTCAGCGGTTAAGAGCACCGACCGCTCTTCTGAAAGTCCTGAGTTCAAATCCCGGCAACTACGTGGTAGCTCACAACCATCTGTAACAAGATCTGACTTCCTCTTCTGGAGTGTCTGAAGACAGCTACAGTGTACTTACATATAATAAATAAATAAATCTTTAAAAAAAAAAGATTGAACCCAGGAAGAAGCGCCCCCTCGGAATGCGGAGACACATCCCTTCGGGCTGGGTTTTGGACTTGATAAAAAGAAAAGGGAGCATTCCCCTCTCCACTTGCAGACCAGAGATGTGCCGTGAGCAGCTTGCTTTCCCGCTGTAATGGACTACACCTTCAAGCTGTGAGCAGAAATAAGCTCTTCCTTCCTCAACTTGCTTTGGCTACAGTAACGAGAAAATTAACTAAAAACATCTTTAAGACCAATAAAATGTTTTCCTTTCAAGTTTGGCATTATAGAGACTGGAGAGATGGCTCAGCGGTAAGAGCACTTACTATTCTTGCAGAGGTCCCAGGATCCACTGCAAGGTAGCTCATAATCATCTGCAGAGAGTCGGAAACCCTCCTCTGTCCTCCATGGACAGCAGGCACGCACTGGTGCACATTCATACACATCCAGGCAAACACTCATACAAGTTAAAACAAAAATAAATGTTTAAAAAAAAAAACCCGTTGAACACTTTAGTCGACTCTCCCTTACTTCTGCGTCGATTCCTCTGTTAAACTGTGTTATGGTTCTGCTTGGATCCCAGAAACCGGAGGTCAAGGAAGCGTGTTTAATCTGCACCATACAACACCTCAGTTTCCCTGGCAATGCCACGAACCTGGTGTTTACCCTGTAAGGTCTGAGGCTATTTGTTGCCCTGGTAACAGAAGGAGGCTAAACTGATGAAAGGAAATAGGACCGTGTAAAGGTTGAGGGTCAGACCGAACTCCCTGAGAACAGCAACGCGGCTGCCTCATGGTCTCTTGAGCAACGAGTGATGTCCACGGCATCGGAGACACAAAGAACAGGCTCGCGAGGCTCAGAGAACTGAAGTGTGTGGGTGGGAACCTTGACACCTCTGCCGAGCGAGCGGTGGATAAAAGCGAGCAGTTGCCTGTTCCCCCCGCATGGCCGCCTTGGCGGAGCGTGGCATGGAAATTCTTCATCTGGGACTTTGTCCTGAGTCTGACGTCATTCCTCAAAAGGATCTGCCTTATCACTTACAGCTGATGGTGGTTATGGTTGTTTTGTTTTTAAGATTTATTATTATATGTAAGTACACTGTAGCTGTCTTCAGACACACCAGAAGAGGGTTTCAGATCTCATTACGGATGGTTGTGAGCCACCATGTGGTTGCTGGGATTTGAACTCAGGACCTTTGGAAGAGCAGTCAGTGCTCTTAACCGCTGAGCCATCTCTTCAGCCCTTTTTTTTTCTTTTTTTGGGGGAGTGGTGGAGCACACCTTCAGTCCCAGCACTCAGAGGGCAGAGGCAGGTGGATCTCTGAGTTCGAGGCCAGCCTGGTCTACAGAGTGAGTTCCAGGACAGCCAGGGCTACACAGAGAAACCCTGTCTCAAAACAAACAACAAACAAACAAACAAAACTTCTTTACATTACATTTTATTTTGTTTATTTATTTTTATGTGAGTGTGTGCGTGTGTATGTTCCAGACAGGGTTTCTCTGTGTATCCCTGGCTGCCCTGGAACTTGCACTGTAGACCAGGCTGGCCTTAGACTCAGAGATTCTCCTGCCCCGGCCTCCTGAGTGCTGGGACTAAAGGTGCGTGCCATCACGACCAGCTGAAAATGGAAGATTTGTATTTGTTTATCTTGTTAATTGTTTCTATGCACAGGTATTTCTATATTACTAAAAGTTTTCCTAGAAAAATGGCTATGCGGATGCTTTCTTTTCCTTGTTACACATACAACCTAAAATTAACCACCTTTCTTTCTTGTTGTTGGTTCTTTTTGTTTGTTTGTTTGTTTGTTTGTTTTTTGAGACAGGGTTTCTCTGTGTAGCCCTGGCTGGCCTGGAACTCGCTCTGTAGACCAGGCTGGCCTCGAACTCAGAAATCCGCCTGCCTCTGCCTCCCAAGTGCTAGGATTAAAGGCGTGCGCCACCACCGCCCGGCGTGTTGGTTCTTTTTTAAATATTTCATTAATTCCTTGAGAACTTCATGCATTCCCACAGTGTCTTTTGATCATGTGCACTCTCTTCTGTCCTTCTCCTTCCGTCCTCCCTCCTCCCCCTCCCTCCTCCCTCTTGTTTTTTGTTCTGGTTATGGAACCTAGGGCCTTGCACATGATAGACTCTCTACCCCTGAGCTGTACCCTCCCCCAATTCACCTTTTCTTTAGAGAAAGGGTGTCATGATTGTTTCTTGTATGAAAAAGAAAGGGTCCTTACCAAGGTCCACAGATCAGGCTTTGACCAGGCACTGCCTACCTAGCTCAGGATTTGAACTCATGACCTTCCTGTTTCACCTCCCAAGTGGTTGAAATCCAAGGCCTGCACCACCAGCCTGGCAGAATTTACCATCCTAACTAGTGTTAAGGGTACAGTCCAGTGGCACTGAGTATGCGTGTCATTGTCTAGAGCTAGGATTTCCTGTGGAACCGGAAGGTCCGGTTTTGGCAAGCCTGATGGGTCAGTAAGGTCTCAAGTTCTGCCTGTGCGTGGAGCCTAGTGCTGAGGCCACGGGCATTGAGCCACGCAGCTGTTTATGAGGCCACGGGCATTGAGCCACGCAGCTGTTTATGGGTCCTGGGAGTCTGAGCTCAGGTCCTCAGGCTCCTACAGCAAGTGTCCCTGCGCTCTGAGCCACCTCCCAACCCACCATCAATCTACCTTCTGCCTTTGTGAGTTTGACTCTTAACATTTGACAGGGTTTCTCTGTGTAGCCCTGGCTGTCCTGGAACTCGCTCTATAGATCAGGCTGTCCTTGAACTCAGAGATCCACCTGCCTCTGCCTCCCGAGTGCCGGGATTAAGGGTGCGCACTAACCTTTTTTTTTTAAACATTTTTTTTAAACTATATTTGACTTCTCGTGTGCACTTTGCGAAGTTTCAAGGAAAACAGTTAGCTTCAGTCCAGACACAGGACTGTCCGTCAGAGCCGACTTTGAACTCATCTCAAGAATGATCAGAGTTTGACAATGGAAGGTCAGCTTGCACACTATCAGACATAACGAGCAGGAGAAGGGGTTTTCCCTACTCAAATGACTCTCACCCACTGTCCAGCCTCCCCGCTGACCCCTGACAGCAAGGCTCACGCAGGCCCTGGGCTAGAGGTGACTCCCGACAGACCCTGGGTGTTAGTGCTGGTGACTCTGAGAGGTCATTCTTGAGTTCAAGTATGAAGGACACATTCTTTTGGAGATACTTTACAGAAATCTTAAAGCGTGCTAAGTGGCCAGACTGTTAGCTGTATCAAACAGGCAAGGATGCCCGTTCAGCACGACTCTACGCCATCTCCGATGGCATTTCCCCGACTCTGCTCACTGAGAGAGAGGGAGAATGAAGAGGCCGCGAGCACATCCTGCCTGAGCTTAGTATCCAAGGAGAAGTGGCTCACGGGCAAGGGCTGGTTCCTGTCCTCTTCTAGAAAGACCGGTCGCTCCCTGAAGGACAGGTGCACATATATCCTCTGTTCCCATCCTCCCCCTGGTCCCCCTCCCATCCCCCCAGGCTTGGCCTGCCTTGCGGGACCATTAGGTGCACCGTGGCAGCAGGGCACAGGCTGTCTTCTTTATCGCTGAGGGCTCCTCATTCCCAGGCTGGGAGCAGCTCTTCCTACCCTCTGATAAAGTCTTTTCTCTCTCAAACCTAGATCCGGTTTTTACTCCCACAACAGTCTCACATATGGTCCTTTAATAATTTTACGAATTTCAGGAGGAAACACACACACTAGCGACGATTCTGTGCAGATTGATGTAAAAGGGATGATCTTGTATGAAAACATCTCGCAGCCAGAGCGGGCATGACGGGAGGAATCTGTGTTAGATGGAGACAGATTCATTCATTTTTACACACAGTAAAAACCGTATCTGTTTTTTTGTTATTTTACAAATATAATGAAATATCTGCATTTAAGATACCGCAATATAAGGCTGAAGAAATGGCTTCAGTGGTCAAAAGCTCTGGCTGTTCTTCCAGAGGACTCAGGTTCAATTCCCCAGCTCCCACATGGTAGCTCACAATGATCTATAACTCCAGTTCCAGGGGACCTAATGCTCCTTTAGGACTTTGCAGGCATCAGGCACTCACAGGGTGTACTTGACATACATGCAGGCAAACACTTATACACATAAAGAAAAAAAAAGACGGCGCAATATTAACAGAGCCCCCTGGTCTTCTCGCAAGAAATGCAGGAGTGCACAGCAAACACATCTCTGTGCTTCAGTAAACCAAGTCCGGTGCAGAGCTGCAGGGAGCAGGGGAGCAGCCAAGGGCAGTGCTGACGAGCGGGCGAGCGAGAGCAAATTTCTCACATGTCAGCAGAGCAAAACCAGCCGTTCCTGACTCAGAACAAAGGGAACACAGAGAGCCACTGTGTTCTCTCGGAGCAATTTGCCAGCGAGGAGGAGCTGGGGAGAGAAATGTATTTTATGCATCATCAAATTACAGATCTGAAGTGTGTGTGTGTGTGTGTGTGTGTGTGTGTGTGTGTGTGTGTGTAGGTAAACACTATAGCAAATAATAATTAAAAAAAAACAACTAAAAAAGGGCCAGAGTTTACTAACAGGAGACACAGTTTCTGAGGATTTAACCCTGAACCTGGCCCCCTGGAAATCTCCCACGAGGTCTCTACAGTTACATAGTACGCAAGGAACTGAAGGGCTGGGGATGGTCCTCAGTGGTAGAGCCCTTGCCTGCCTAGCATGTGTGAGACCCTTGATTTAACATCCAGGCCTGGAAAGAATGAGGGGTGGGGGAGGAAAACAAGAAGACATAAAGGTCAACAATAAGCAGCTGTGAAATTACTAATTTAAAGCTTCTTAGATAAAACACACATAAATAATCGTGATTGCATAAAGATAGCAGAATGAGGAATGAGGAACGGTAGACGGAAAAAAAGCTTCATAAGAAAAAAAAAAGAGGTTACTCCTATTTAGCATGGTGGTACCCTAACCCTAATCCTCACCCAGCACTCAGGGGGCTGAGGCAGGAGGATGACTCAAAGTTCAAGTTTCAGGCTAGCCAAGTCTATATAGCAAGAGTCTGCCATAAACCAACAAACGAAGATACCAGAAAGGTAATGGCAAGTTGGCCACGTCGTTGAAAGCTATAAAAGGACTAAACAGAATACTTAGTCAGTAAAGCGCCTGCCTGCCAAGGGAACACGGGGACCTGAGTTCTGGTCCCCAGCACCCGTGTAAAAATCCGTGCAACAGGAATCTCAGCCTCAACACTAGAGAACCTGGGGGTGGGGGTGGGGTGGGGAAAAGATGGAGCTCTGGAGCCTCTAGGACAGTCGGCCCCTCCCTAGGGGATTGACTGTAAATCAAATAAACCCTTTCCTCCCAATGCTGTTTTTGGTCAGTGTTTTATATAGCAACAGAGAAGCCAACTAGGAAAAGCCGTCCCCATTGTCTATATGATTATTGAAAACCATACAATTCCTTTGTATAGATATCAATTATTTTTTTTCCTCTCATGTCGATGGCACTAGAATAATTTCAAGTTTTTTTAGAGTATGGGGGGGCACTGGAGAGATGGCTCAGTGGTTTAGAGCACTGGCTGCTCTTCCAAAGGACCAGGGTTCAATTCCCAGCATCCACATAGTAACTTAAAAGGGTCTATGGTTCTAGCTCAAGGGGATCTGACACCCTCACACAGATGAACATGCAGGCAAAACACAAATACACATAAATAAAAAAGGTTTTAAAAAAGAGAGAAGGGGCTGGCTGGAGAGATGGCTCAGTGGTTAAGAGCACTGACTGCTCTTCCAGAGGACCTGAGTTCAATTTCTAACAACCACATGGTGGCTCACAACCATCTGTAATGGGATCCAGTGCCCTCTTCTGGTGTGTCTGAAGAGAGTGACAGTGTACTTACATACATTAAATAGATAAATAAATGTTTGAGAGAGAGAGAGAGAAAGGATATCTTGTTTTTTTTTTTTTTTTTTTTTTTTTTTTTTTGGTTTTTCGAGACAGGGTTTCTCTGTATAGCCCTGGCTGTCCTGGAACTCGCTCTGTAGACCAGGCTGGCCTCAAACTCAGAAATCCGCCTGCCCCTGCCTCCCAAGTGCTGGGATTAAAGGCGTGCGCCACCACCGCCCGGCTGAGAAAGGATATCTTGATCATCCTTTTTTTTAAAAGATTATATATATATGTATGAATTCATATATATATATGAATGAGTATACTGTAGTACTGTAGCTATCTGTAGTACTGGGCTATATAGTGAGATCCAGAGAAGCCTGGGCAACTTAATGAGACCTTGTCTCAAAATCAAAAGTGAAAAAAGGACTGAGAACATAGGTCGAAGCTGAGGTACTTTCCCTGACATGTGTAAGACCCCAGTTTCAGTCCCCCACACTGCAAGGAAAAATAATGACCACGAGAGAGTGTGTGACTAACATGTACCCAGTGTGAGTCCCAGCGGCCCGGTGTTAGACAGCGTCTTGAATGCTGTCACTCAGGATCAGGTGACCTGGCACGGACTCCTTAACTCCCCTCATAACTGGTTTCACATAGGGAACACGGGGTTTAAAAGTCACACCGACTTCATGAGGTTTTCCCAAGTGGAGCGGAATAATGCATGCACAGTCCTCCCGCATTGCTCAACACACACAGGAGCTAAAAACACCAGTTGTTAAAGTGGCCAGACGCATCATCACACAACTAGGGCCCGGCAAATGCAGCCTTCGCACCCCATTCCCCAGAGCAGAAGCTTCATCCTAACTCGAGAGCGGGATTCAAACTCAGGTCTGCCTTGAACCTGTCAGCTCTGACCCACGAGATGGCTTGTTTTTGTCTTTCATGTTTTCTGGTGTTTTGGATGGCACAAGATGAGGTCGCAGAGAAACTTAACTGTGGTTTTGCTTTTGTATTGTTTAATTTTTAGGGGGAGTCTCCTCACTATGTAACCTCATTCTATATGGTCTGGAACTTGCTATGTAGACCACATTGTCCAGATCCTTTTGTCTGTTCACCCCAAGGTGCTGTGGTTGCCGGCACAGGTTGTGGGGCTTGAGTTCAAATCCATAACACAACCATGTCTGACTTTTGAGGTGGGTGCCAGGGATTCGAACTCAGTCCCTCATGCTTGCCAAGTAAGCCCTTCTACCCACTGAGCCATCTTCCTAACCCCTCACGGAAGACTTTTAATAAAGAAATGCTTTATATGGAGTCTGCTTATCTTTTTTTCTTTTTTTTTAGGGGTGTTGGGGATAAAAGTTAAATAGAGAACTGTTCTACAGCTGCACTCCATCCTCAGCCTGACTTTTTGTGACAAGGTCTTATATATGTAGCCCACACTGGTCTTGAACCGCTCATCTTTCTGCCTCTGCCACTGGGTTGTGGGAATACGGGCGTGCCCACCACCCTAGCAACAAAAGGGCTGTTTATAAACGTGCAGGTAGAGCGAAGAGATACTCAGAAGGCTCAAAGCATTGTGGGAACTGGAAGGAGCAGGAGTGACCCTGCATGTGGAGCAACTGTGTGTGTGTGTGTGTGTGTGTGTGTGTGTGTGTGTGTGTGTGTGTGTGGCCTGTGTGATGCAGAGAAAACCTGTCTGGGAGGATTGCTCAATGGGAATGAGTCTCACCCTTTGGTGGAAAGACTTGAGTCACTTTGATGACCTGGCAGGAAAGGGACAGGGAAACACATTCCCTTGTTGGAGAACCCTGCTATTAAGGTCTCAGTTCACCATGTCCAGATGACTCTCCGAGCCCGGCATAAAATGGAGGACTCCCTTTATCAGCAGGGCTTCCATTTCTCTGCTGGACCTTATTTGGAGAGTGTCCTCTGAGCACAGATGCACAGATGTCCTAACTTGGAGGATGACACTGCGCAAGTGCTGCATGACTCAGCAGATGAGTCTCTCTCTCTCTCTCTCTCTCTCTCTCTCTCTCTCTCTCTCTCTCTCTCCCTCCCTCCTTCCCTCCCCCTCACTCTCTCCTGCCCATAACCCCCAAAGCCCTTATGTACTGTTCCCCTGGGATAGTAAAGTAGAACTGTCTCACAGAAGCAGGCCCCCACAAGTCCTTCCATCATACTCATGGCCGTCCAAACCCTCGTGGACCCCGGTGGTCAACGACCCCTGAGGAAAGGGAGACCCACATTCCTTCACCTCCCTCTGTCAGGCTCTGTCTCTGAGTTGTGAAGGAGCTAGGACTGGGGTAAGGGCCGTAGACCACCATGCCTCTCTGGGTAGCTGGCAATGGGGTGGGACAATATGATGCACCCACTGGACAATATGGTGCACCCACTGGCCCTTGGACTTTTAAACCTGTATCTGGTAGACGTGGAGAGAGACTTGGAGGTTCATCGACTTCCCAAGGCCATAGGTGTGCTTGAGATTTAAAGCTAGGATTAGGTCAGTGTTTTTATGGTGTTGGGGTAGGACTCAGGACCTTATGTAGGCAAGGCAACCATTCCACCACTATCACTAGTCCAGTTTCGTGATTCTTAGTCCCGGTCGATCATAACTTTAAATAATACTGATGTTGGAGTTCCATATTCTGAGATCTGCCTATCTAACCAGATCGTAAAGCACAGTTGTTTGGAAATATGGTTTGTTTGCTCTCTGTGCTGGTTTGAATAAGAATGGCCCCCACAGGCTCATGTTTTTGAATGATTAGTCACCGGGGAGTGACACTGTTTTAAAGGATCAGAAAAGTTAGAGGTGTGGCCTTGTTGGAGTAGACCATGGCCTTGATGGAGAAAGTCTGTCACTGCAGGCTTCGAAGTTTTAAAAGCTTAATGGCAGGCCCAGTCTGTCTGTCTGTCTGTCTGCCTGCCTGCCTGCCTGCCTGTCTGTCTGTCTGCCTTCAGATCAGAATGTAGCTCTCAATTACTGCTCCAGTACCTGCCTGTTTGCTACCAAGCGCCCTGCCATGATGCTAACAGACCAAACCTCTGAAACCGTAAGCAAGTCCCCAATTAAATATTTTCTTTTATGAGAATTGCTTTGGTCACAGTGTCTCTTCACAGCAATACAACAGCGACTAAGGTACTCTCCAATATCCACGCTGAATTTATTATAACGCAAGCTGTCAGGGAGCATATAGCTGGCGACAGAGCAGATCTGAGTGCTACAGGGGAAACCCTGGGGCTCTTCTCTGAGTCCTTAGTCTCGTTAATAAAAGATCTTAAAACAGACTCAGGAGGAAACTCACAGACGGTTTTATCAGAGTACGAGAAGTAAAAACAGTGCAGACAGACCGCAAAGCCTTTTGAGCTAGGCCCGCACCAGTCAGCACGGGAGGTTAGCAGTCGGCCAGCCACACAGTGAAAGGGGGAGGGGAGGCTTCACAGAAAGAAAAAGAAATCTCAACATTCTTGGGCTCTGGCCAGCATCCGAAAAAGATAGCACCATCTCTGAAGCAGACAGAGCCTCTCTTGTGGAGGGAACACCTTGTCCATGAAGTCTCCTCCCTAGCTTAGGAAGTGGAGTCAACTCAGATGTCAGGCAGTGCATTAGAGAAGGCTCACAGGGCTAAGGAATGCCATGTGCTTGCTGTTGTTACTGGGGGGAAAAGCTGAAAACCTAAACAGGTCCTTTGGCTTGGCTCACTGGTTTGGGGCCCACATAGCTGCGTGATGTCCTGGTCAGCACTTCTGACTGAGCACTACATCTCAGAGGCCTGATGGCTGGCCAATGGCCCACAGGTGGCCAGTGGGTGACCGGAGAAGAACGAGGTTTGGGTCCTCCATCTTCAGGTTGTGACCATCTCCTCTGCTATTTTGACCTTTGGGTCAAACTCAACTCAGCTCTGCGTGTAGACACATCAACCATCCGAGAAATGCTTTGTCCAAAGCTATCATCTGGGGTTATCTTGATTTTCAGTGGCCTGGTCTTCCTCTCTTCTCTTCTTTAAGGCTAAATACACTCACCCACCACGGCCCTCACACCGGGCCACGAAGGGAGGTGGACACCCAAGGTTCCGGACGTGACATCTACTTCTGAAGTACCACAGACATTCCTGTCTGTTAGCTCATCTCTCCTATGTCTGCTATTCTTCAACCCCTGGGGAAAGGAGCTGGTCTGTGAGCCCAGCCCCCTCCTCTCCAGTCTTTGGTCACTGAATATAGACTCTTTCTTCCCTAGCGGGCGGTAACCTCTCAACAATGGTTTTCCTATGGGATGAGCTCCTGGTAACAGCCTCAACCGACACTAAGTCTCTTAGCACTTTGACCTTGGACTTCCTATCTCCTGGAACCATATAAAGTGTCTCTGTTGTTTATAAGTTGTTCAGTTTAACATTTTTTTGTTATAGCACACTGAAGGAACTAAGAAAGGTGGTAATGCAGAGTCCTTCCTGGAAGTGGGGAAAACCATGGCCATTTTAATCACTGCAGGAAGCCATTCAGGGTCTGTGTTTCCTCAGAGATGCTCATAGGGATCTAGGGAGGAGTTACCTTTCTAGGTGTGGGCTGCTCAGTGACCTTGCATTTGTCTGACATTTAGATCAGACCCACCCAATGCTAGAGGAAGAGCTACCCAGCAACAGAGGGTCTCAGGAAATAGCTTGTTCCCCCTCTCCATCTCTGTCTCTGCCTCTTTGAATGCCCCTTAACATCATATTCTCCAGCCTCCTCCTCCTGGGTGCTAGGATTACAGGAGTCCCCGGACACACCTGACTTCTGGTTTTCTGGTGCTGAAATTCTCACAGAATGTTGTGGGGGAGCAGAAGACATCTTTTCCCACATCGAGGAATGGGTAGCACTTAGAAAAATGCAGTTTGCCTGTCGGCAGAAGAAAGAATCAAGAACTTTCTCATAGTTGAATATTGACTAGTTTAAAAAGTCTCTTTGTCATAGAAGAAAGCAGGTCACCCTGTTCTCTTCCTCCCTGAATTTTAAAACTGACCTTGGCTGAGACCGGAGGGCCTAAACGGTGGGACTGCCGTGGACCAGTTTCCACTGATGGTTCAAGTCAGCACAACAGCATTCAGGAGCTGGAGGGAGTGTGGCACAAAAGGAGTGTGGGCTCAGACCTGGAAGTAACTGTGCGCTCAGAGGCTGGAGCGAATTGCGAACCTTGAAAAAAAAAAAACCCAAAAAGCTCCTAAGGAGGGAGAACCGGAAGCGATCAATGCTCCCTTCCCCCCCACCCCATCTCCTTCCTCCAGCATCGGGACCCCCAGGACCTCTCTGTGCTGACAGTGTTCAATTTGTTTATTTCTTTCTTCTCTCAGCATCCACCGACGAGACTGATTCAGTCTGGGCCTCCCAGCAGAAGGAAATCAATGACGGAAAAGCTTACATCTATCTATATTTGGACTGAGACTTTCCCTTTCTCGGTTTTTCTTTTCTTTCACATAAATCGATGGGATGAGTTTTAAGGACCATGAATAGATTTCTTCTCAGGAAGTGATGAAAGCGCTATCGACTGCAGCTCCGGGTGGAGCCCTGCCGCTTACTGAGATGGAGTGTAAGCGCAGAGGCCTGCCGAGTCAGGAGGGGCGCCCTGGCCCCGGGAAGGGGTAAACATTTCAATTTTCTCCTCAGGCCCAAAACAGAGATGGGATTTCATCCCTTCGAGGGCCGCGTTTCCTCACATGGTCCAAAATTACAGAAGAATTTGTTGGTTCCACTTAACTGCCGCAGCACAGCAGAAGTAACATAAAAAGCTCCACTTGCAAAAAGGATTTACTTCTAGTTCATGTGTGTGAGTGTTTCGCCACTGTGTGTGTGTGTGTGTGCGCGCGCGCGTGCGTGCGTGGTACCCACAGAGGCCAGAGAGAGCGTCGGAACCCCTGGAACTGGAGTTACTGGATGTGGTTGCTATTAACTGAACCCCAGTCCTCTGGAAGAACAGTCAGTGCTCTTAACTGCTGAGCCACCTTCTCAGCCCCAGGACCGTTTTCTTTTTAATTAAACTAATAATTAATATTGAATATTTTTCTCGTTTGTGTTGTTAGTTTGTCACAAAGTGAGATTAATAAGTCTCATGATACTTAGCCTACATTAATTCCCCTCTATGTTAGCCACTTTGCTGAGTTTTGTAGATAGCCCTTCAATTATTTAAAACGTCTTAATTTAATTAATTGATTAATTTGTTGTCTGCAAGGAACAAGTAGTGTGTGGTATAGTGCACCTTGGGTCTCTTTGTTTGTTTGTTTGTTTGTTTGATTGTTGAGACAGGGCTTCTCTGTGTAGCCCGGGTTGTCATGGAACTTGCTCTGTAGACCAGGCTGGCCTTGAACTCAGAGATCTACCTGCCTCTGCCTTCCGAGTGCTGGGATTAAAGGCTCTCCCTTTTCAATTAAGTCTTTCTGGAAACACCCTCACAGACACACCCAGAGAGGCATCTTCCCACGGCGATTCTAAATCCACTCAAGTTGACAAGATTAGTGTCACCAAGGGATGTTTGGCAGTACCAGGCATTGAACCTTAGGGCCTCGTGCTTGCTAGGCAAGTGCTCTCCTGAGCTACAACCCCCGGCTAAACCTTCATTTCACATGACAGGATGGACAACATCCAGAGAGGACTGTCGGGACACTGAGATGTTGGATTCTCAAATCTCCACGAACATTTTCTCTTCCTGAATTAGGTTTAAAAACTGCCTGGCATGATAAACTGGGTCCTGTGTGTCCTTAAACTATATAACATGTGTTTGTCTCATGATGGTCTGTGTTATCCACCAAGGACTCTCTTAGTGATAAGCATGCCAGGGGAGATATGCTATCATTATGGAGCAAACCACCCCCCAGTGTAGTTGGAATCCGGGGAGGCCCAGCTGGGCCCTCTAGTGGAGGGTTCTCCACAGGCTGGGAGTGAGGAGGCCTTGCTCAGGCATCTATCTCAAAGCTCACCTGGGGAAGGATCTGCTTCCACCATCTCTCATGTGATTGTTGCTAGGTTCAAGTCCTTGGGGTTGTTGGCTGGAAGCATCCATTTCACGCTCAGCTGTGTCCAGAAACTGGCTGCCTCTAGTTCCTTCTCACATGGGGGCCTTCAACACAACTGACCTCAACAAAGTCATCGAACCACACACACACGCACACACACATGCACATACATACACATACACACACACATGCACACAAACATGCACACACATGCACATACACACACGCACACACACACACAGGCACACACATACACACGCACACTCAGACATACACACATGCACACACATGCACATACACACACACACTCAGACACACACACATGCACACACATGCACATACACACTCAGACATACACACATGCACATACACAGATACACACACATACACACACACTCAGACATACACACATGCACACACATGCACACACATGCACATACACACACACACACTCAGACATACACACACATTCAGGCACACTCAGACACACACACATACACACGCACACTCAGACATACACACATGCACATACACATACACACACACACATTCAGGCACACACTCAGACATACACACATACTCAGACACACACACACACACATTCAGGCACACACTCAGACATACACACATGCACACACACACTCAGACACACACACATTCAGGCACACTCAGACACACACACACACTCATACAGACAGACACACTCAGACACACATATACGCACATATACTCAGACACACACACATACACACACTCTCACACAGAAACTCAGACACACACACACATACACACACTCTCACACAGAAACTCAGACACACACACACATACACACACTCTCACACAGAAACTCAGACATATACATGTACACACACTCTCACACAGAAACTCAGACACACACACATACACACACTCTCACACAGAAACTCAGACATATACATGTACACACACTCTCACACAGAAACTCAGACACACACACATACACACACACTCAGACACACATTTACACAAACTCACACACACACATACTCAGATACACACACACTCACACACATACACACACACTCAGACATTCACACACACACACTCAGATACACATACACTCAGACACACACATACACACAAACTCAGACACACACACTCATACAAACACACACATACACACACTTACATACACACACTCAGACACTAACACACACACTCAGATACACATACACTCAGACACACACATACTCAGACACGCTCACACTCACACACACAGACACACATACTCACACAAACTCAAACACACACACCCAGACACACACACACACACACACACACTCAGACACACATACACATACACTCAGACACACATTCACACACACTTAGGCACACACTCATACACACACACTCTGATACACATGCACTCAGACATACACACACACTCATACACACACACTCTGACACACATATATACACATGCACTCAGACACACACACACACTCAGGTGCACACACTCACACACATGCCACTTGTTTACAAATGGCTCTATGTGATCTTCATTTATGGTAACAGACTCATCTCTCCTGCTCTGTAGTCAGTCCCTTCCTCAGTGGGAACAAACCTGTTCACTTAGGCTGACCTAAAACTCACTATGTAGTAGAGCAGGCTGCCTTCAACTTATACTGCTGCTGCCTTAGTCTCCCCAGTGCATACATTAAAGGTGTATGTCACCATACTTGTGTTCTTTACTTT
Organism: Tokudaia tokunoshimensis; assembly: GCA_036184795.1. Classification (NCBI taxonomy): domain Eukaryota; kingdom Metazoa; phylum Chordata; class Mammalia; order Rodentia; family Muridae; genus Tokudaia; species Tokudaia tokunoshimensis. The sequence goes on from BTHU01000011.1 coordinate 3,800,252, forward strand.
TTTAGACTAAGTCTCCTGTAGCCCAGGTTGGTGTTGACAGGGTATGTAACTGAGTATGACCTTGAACTTCTGATATTCCTGCTTCTACCTTCTGAGCAAGTGCTGTATCTTCCCATCATAGGTAACATGCGACAGACGCATGCCACGTTTGTGCTGTATTGTGGACTGACCCCAGGACTTCATACATGCCGCATAAGCTCTCTGTAACTGAGCTACACAATCAGCCTGTGCTCTATATTATTAAACCATAGTGGCATCTTGGGACTCATTAGCTTTACATACTCCAGATTATATCCCATTTTAGCAGACAAATGTTGTGAACTCTTCCTCTTCCCCACCTGCCCACTGGAGTTGCAATCTAGGTTGAGCCAGGATGTGAAATCTACACTTTTAATTATCAGGAGAACATGGGGATCAGATCATTGGGGCTGAATGGTCTTTTCTCTAGGTGTGAGTTGTGTGTTATGTGGAAGGGGGAGCTCTGGTATCCTGGTTGTAGACCAAATGGAAGGGCTGAATCAGAAATGTCCTTTTCTCTTCTCCTAAACTCCCTGAGGGAATGGTAGAGCCAGAGGAGACGCCCAGCATTTTAAACTTTGTTAATATTCTTTTTAAAGTCAGGATTGTCCAAGACAGTTTTTATGTCAACTTGATGAGAAGTAGAGTCATCTGAGAGGAGAGAGCCTAAACTGAGAAAATCCCTCCATAAGATTGGGCTGTAGGCAAGCATGTAGGACATTTTCTTAGTCACTGACATAAGAGGGCTCACTCAGTTCATTGTGGGTGGGGCCATCCCTGGGCAGGTGGTCTTGCATTCTATAAGAAAGCAGGCTGAGCAAGTCGCAAGAACAAGCCAGTAAGCAGCATCCCTCCATGGCCTCTACATGAGCTCTTGCCTCCAGGTTCCTGTGTTTGAGTTCCTGTCCTGGTGTCTCCCAATAGACTATGATTCAGGATATGTAAGCCAAATAAACCCTTTCCTACTAAAGTTGCTTTGGTCGTGGTGTTTTGTCACGCCATGTAACCCTATTTAGTAACCATAAATAAGACACATTCCATGATGATCTGAATGAGAAGTGTTCCTCATATGTATTTGAACATTTGGTCCCCAGTTGTTGGTGCTGTTTGAGAAACTGATAGAACCTTTAGAAGGTGGAGCCTTGCTAGAGGAAGCATCTCTATCTATCTACCTATCCTTCCCCCTCTTTCTGCGCATCTATCTATCTATCTATCTATCTATCTATCTATCTATCTATCTATAGCTGCCCGCGGCTACATTCGAACCAGGTACCTGGAAAGGAAGCTGGGGATAGATGGGGAGGCGGTGAGAAAGAGATGGAGAGACCAGGACAACCCAATTGCTGATAGAGGTCTGTGGTTTATTGGGGGACTGAGAATTTAAGGTTTGGGGGTGAGACCCTTCCCCCTCAGTGGGTGTCAGCTCCACTGCTCAGTGGGTGTTGACTCCACTCGGCGGTGGGATAGCCTGCTTAATTCAGGAAGGTGGAGATCTGGAAGAATAATGGGCTTCACCTTGGTCGGAGCGTTCCATTCTATGTGGGAGAGGCTTGTGGCTCACTGAGGTCTAGAAATTCCCGCTCAGAAAACTGAGTGGGGGGAGAGCACATCTATCTATCTATCTATCTATCTATCTATCTATCTATCTATCTATCTATCTAGTCTATCGATTATCTATCTATCATCTATCTATCTATCTATCTATCTATCTATCTATCTATCTATCTATCATCTATCTATCTATCTATCTATCTATCTATCATCTATCTATCCCTCCCCTCTTTATTTACACGCCCCCCCCCAATTCTACATTTGAGAGAAACCACTCTTGTCTAGTTCGGTTTATTTCACTTAATGTGATAATCTCTAATTCTATCTATTCTCTTGAAAATGACACAATCGCATCCTTCTGTATGACTGAATAACACTCCAGTGTGTACAGATGCCACAGGTCTGTTTTTCCTTGTGCCCCACACCAGGAAATGGAAAGGAAATTTCCTCCCCTGAAAGCAATCTGAAGGAGCAGCAGTTTTCCTCCTACAGGGTCCAAATTTGTTCTTAAAATAGTTAGCTGTGTCAGGGGCTCGGCTGTGTGCCAGGGGGTCCCTCGTATGCTCAGGGCCAGATCAGACTTCCACTGCGAGTTAAGTGTGGCAAGTCGATGCTGATGGACCCAGAGCTTAGGACTCTCAGAGTGAAGCTTGAGGCCAGTTACATTCCACAGTCACCTGCCCTTTGGATTGGAATCTACCATTAATCTGCCATGTCCAGTCTTCTTTAGACTTCTGAAATGGTGTTCACACAGACTAACCGTTGCTGGGCTATTCTCATACCCAACCGAGCTCATTTCAAAGCATTCAGACTATTCCACAATTAGCTGCTGACTCCACACTAAACTAATGTAAAGCCAGGCCAGTAATTACACCCTGGAGGGGACTGTGTGTAGGGAATCTGATTAACTTGTGGGACCGTTCGGTAGGGACCGTACCGTATGGACCGTTCTGTATTCTGAGCTGAGAACATTTGAAGCAGAAGGGTGGAGCTCATCTTAAGAATGAAACTCCAAGTGGAAATCCTGAGCAAAATGTTTAACAACAACTCGCTCCGAAAGTGTTAAAGAAGTATTAGGACTTAGTGGGTCAAGGGAAGAAAGAAAGAAAGAAAGAAAGAAAGAAAGAAAGAAAGAAAGAAAGAAAGAAAGAAAGAAAGAGAGAGGCAGGCAGGAAGGAAGGCAGGCAGGAAGGAAGGAAGAAAGGAAGAGAGAAGAAAAGGTTCATAAGTTGCCAAAGAATGATACCCTGGACACAGATACTATGTAAATGTAAAGAGGGTTTTTTTTTTTCTTGAGACAGGGTTTCTCTGTGTATCCCTGGCTGTCCTGGAACTCACTCTGTAGACCAGGCTGGCCTCAAACTCAGAAATCCACCTGCCTCTGCCTCCAAAGTGCTGGGATTAAAGGTGTGTGCCACCACTGCCCAGCTTTGTAAAGAGTGTTTTATTCTGCAGAGGTCCAGCGTACTGGGGTCCCCCATGACCAAGACGGAGAGACAACCAAGTGAGCTTGCAGGTTTGATTTAAAGCACATTAAGGGATTCTGGGGTAGGTGACCTCCATCTGTTGGGTCCATCTCTATAAACATTCCATTACCGAGGTGTGGGGACTGGAAACTGTTGCTGAGGAAGTCTGGAAACTGCTGCTGACCCAATGTCCTTGCCTTGGACCAGATGGCGGGGCAGCTTCTGAGTTCCTGACTTGCCTGGAATTGCCCAGTTCTTGGAAACAGAGGTTTAGAGTCTCCTTAACTGCTAATCTGAAGCCTGTCTTAAGACCACATCTTTCCCCGAGTCTACCCCGATGAAGGCGATGTTGAGGATCACGTTTGCAGAGATCCACCTCACATGTGCATGGAGGGATTTCCATCCCTTGCTTGCCACCCTGTGATTTTGCGATAGCCCTTGACAGGAATGTTCTGGTTGGGGTGTTCTATGCTCCCACAACCTTGCTTAGAGGGTCCACCGTGTAAATCACCCACACACCACTGCTGATCCTGGATCAGGAAGGTCTCCTGCCAAGCACCCATCTTTGCCTAAAGAAGTTTCGCCCTAGCCCTCAGCCACCTTCCTATTCAACAACATCCATCTCTTCCTTCTGAAGTTGGCGGCTGACCTAAGTCCTCTAGACTTCCTTGTCTAGACGCCCTGCTCTCCAGGTGACTGTGTCGCTGCAGTCAGCTGTCCCCTTTCTAGACCTAGACTGCTATTCAGTATCTCTCGCTCGGTGTCACCGTGAGTGCCTGGGATTTGCATTTTATTCTGATATTTGACAAATAGTCGTCAGCAGATATTTGCTAAATGAGTGACAGGAGAAAATGACCTCCTAATACAGTTCCTCAAGGGGTCAGCCGTGCGGAACAGAAGAGCGATTTCCAGTCTTCTGTTTACAGATCAGTTTCCGGTGGGTATTTGTGGGTAGGGAGAAAGGATTTATTTTGGCTTCAAGTTCATGGGGATACGATTCATAAGGGCGGTGAAGGCACACTAGTAGAAACAGGAGGCAGCTAGTCACATTGTGATCTGACCAGGGCCTGTCCTCTGCGATGCACTCCCTCTGTCGAATATTTATTTATGTAAGATTCGTAACTTTAAGCAAAGCCACCGGCTGGTGGCCAAACTTTAAAAAACTTAAACCTATAGAGGCCATTTCACACCCAAATGTCAACAGTCTGCCTTTTGGGTATTGCTACCGACTGGGAAGAAGAAAAGAGAAGTCATAGGAAGCCCTCTTGCAGGAGAATGATATAAAATCCTCTACTGTCTGAGATTTATCCACCACAACACTCATATCAGAACAACCCTCAATTTTGTGGCCTCATCCTAGTCCCATGGGGCTAAAAATCATGATTAATTTAAGTGATGACCTCATTCAGATTTCCAGGGATGGTTTGTGTCCAAGTTTTAACCAATGGTTTTCCTAAAACCTCTTTGAAGGTTTTGGGAAAGATTTTTGACTCATGACTGAGACATTGCACATATCAGCCTCCTGAAGATTGGAGAAGACCAGGGAGAGGGAGCACGAGTCATGCCAAAGGCCTGCCTGGCCACTGAGCCACGGCTGCTCTACATGTGGGGTGGGGCCATCCGTGGGCTGCATACCATTCTGCAATGACACACACGCAGAAACTGAGAGTAAATAGCTGGACATTGCTGTCACAACTAAGCGTGTGACCAAAGGATTTGTCTTGCCAAATAGACTGTGGGCCAGTTTGGGTGTTTTCCAGGAAGTGTTTGAGTTGTCGGCAGAGCAGCCCATACAAGGGTTGTGCTCTAAGGATGACATAACAATCTGTGCTGGATTGAAGAAAACACGGAAACAACCACAGAGCAATGGTTCTCAGCCGATATTTTCAGCAGCACTATTTAACTACGGGAGTCAATTAATTTAGCCACCACTTAAGACAATCTGGGCTCTGTATTTTACAAGGCAGAATGATATAAAATATTGAAACCAAAAAGCATATTTCTTTTTTTTGTCAGTTGAAGGCTGAAAGTGTTGTAACTGACATAGAGTGGATCCCTTAAAAAGACAAGAGACTCAGTAGATGCTTTTTATAGAATATGCTATTGTTAAGTGTCTGTACGGGCATATTGTGAGCATGGTGTGTGTGTGTGTGTGTGTGTGTGTGTGTGTGTGTGTGTGTAGGAGGAAAGAGGGCTTCCTGTTCCTGGAGCTCGAGTTCCAGGTGACTGTGAGTCACACTGAATGGGCGCTGGGAACTAAGCTTGGGTAGTCTGCAAAAGCCATGTGCACTCTTACTGAGCCACCTCTCCAGCTCTTATATCTCGGTGACCGTAAACCTCTGTGGAATAGATAACATGGTGCTGATGTCTTTGCAGCTGTTGGCACTCTCCCGCCGTAGTTCTTGAATTTGAGCATGGTGTCATCATGAACACAAGAGAAAATTCTAGAAAAACTCTGGGAAGAGCTCGTAAGGAAAGCCATGCTTTTTTTTTTTTTTTTAATTATGTCTTTTCATTTGTATTTCCATTCTTTTCCTGATATTGGGATATTGAGTGTTTGACTTTCATAATTTTTCTGGTCGTAACATTTAAGGAATTATCAAAATTATGAACACATCACTCACAAGTTGCAAAATTAGGCTTTTGCATAATAATGAGATGATTGTTTTGTGCATATGAATACAAAGGATACATTTTTTTTTTAAAAAAAAAAAACTAGATGTAATCTTATTTTGGTGATTTTTTTTTCCTCCTTAGACATGATTCAGACCCTGTGGAACACTTTTAGAGTGCCAGATTATTTCACATGGGGAAGGACTATTTTTGTTTGCCATCTCAAAGACAGTCTTAGAGCTAGCAATCTGGGAGTAATTGCAATATGGAATAAAAAAAAAATCTTGCAGCAGCAAGTGAAATGGACATATCTCTTCAGCCACGTGACGGCTGATTTATCGCGTGCCTCAGACATTAGGAGCCTTGGAAGGCCTCCTGGTGTTGAAGGATAAGGCAGAGGAGTGTTCTAGAGAACTAGAATTTATTTTGGCTTCAGAGATGGTTACTATTCTAAGAGACAGAAAACCGGGCAATAGCAAGCTTAGCAGAGGACGGCTTCAACAAATGAGCTTGATACGTTACTTTAAGAAAACCTTCCGGGGCCACGGCATGGTGGGTCACTGCTCTGCATGAGGTATAAATCGCGTCTTATTTATGAGACCTGCTTTCCTTGAAAATGTCGAGAATCAGCCGCATTGACACATCTCTTTAATTTCAACGTGAGGAGCTCTTCGTTCAGTCTCCCAGTAAAACATTTCACGGTTATCATGCACCTCGCTGGTCCAGCTGCCTTCCTATACAAGTGGCCTCCTGTAACTGGTCCTCTGGTGCCTGCAGACTGAAGGTTTGATTTACTTAACGTGTTCAACAACTGTTCGGCGGACCCCGACAGTTCTCAACATCCCTTGCTGCTGAGCCAGGTATCATCGTGAGCAAAGGATTGTCGTTTGTGGGGTTTGTTTTTTTAATAGTGTCTGGGTGGCATGTGCACGCACTTCCTGAAGAGCCATCTCTCCAGCTCCTGGTTTGTCTCCTTTTTTTCTTCTTTCCTCCGTGTGAAGACATGATTTAAAAAAAAAATCATTTTGGTGGCAGAGAGAACAGCCTTCAACAGCGACCAAGCCTCCTCCAGAACTTTGAGACAGCAAGTTCCTGGTTTTTATAAATGATCCAGTGGTTAGTATTTAGGTGTAGTAGCACAAGCAGACTAAGGAGTAACAGTGAGAGTCAGAGTAACATTGGCTTTTGCTACAAATAAATACCAAATCCCAATGGTGTAGTGGAGTGAAAGTTTCTCTCCTGGTCACAAAATGATTATTGCAAGCTTAATTTCTCTCCAGGGACATACTCCTCCGTGTGCCCACACAAAGGCAGCAGCTGCCTTCACCCTTGCGGCTTCCCCTTGTCAAAATGGTCACGACCAAAAGGAAGTCAGTTATGACAATACTGATTATATTTTCAACTGCTTCACACCAAGACCACCAGAGACGCCAGGAGTTCTCTGCCACGCCTCTCTCAATGAAACTCAAAGATCAGTGAAGATTTGAGACCAAGAAGCATTGCAAAGTTAGCTAGGCAAGCAACCCTCCACCACTGTCTGCCGAGTCCTACTTATACTCCTCCCAAACGTCACCTGTCCTCACACAGGTCTTGCCTCCCACTGGTCTTGTCTTAGCACATGAGTCTGACTTACCAAAACTCCATGGGAGTCTGTATCAGTTGACATAACTCTGCCAATTGGCCGGAGCCCTTGGAAGCGGCAAGAAGCATCCAGACCACGACCAGTTTTTGGTGTGTTTCTCTCTGTGGAGTCACGGCAAACACAGCTCAGCTTTGCAATGTAAGGCGGACCAACACGTGTGTTGTTAGGGAAGAATCCTTCATCACGTGTCCTTTTCACATGCTTGCTTTAGCAAAACATCCTCTCACCCGTGTCCGCTTTAGGAAAACACTCCTTCAACAGTGTGACCCAGCAAAACACCATCTGACACAGCTGAATTTCCAAAGCAACCATAAATGAACTTCACATTTAACTGGGGCTTGCTTATCCATTTCAGTCCATTATCATGGTGGGGAACATGGCGGTGTGCAGGCAGACATGGTGCTGGAGAAGGAGCTGAGAGTTCTATGTTGGGATCTGCAGGCAGCAGGGAGAGAGAGAGAGAGAGAGAGAGAGAGAGAGAGAGAGAGAGAGAGAGAGAGAGAAGAGGGACTGGGCCTGGCTTGGGTTCTTGGGACCTCAAAGCCCATCTCCAACAAAGCCATGCCTACTCCAATAAGGTCCCAGCTCCTAATTCTTTTAAGTAGTGCCACTCCCTGGTGTCTAAGCATCCAAATATAAGAGGCTTGGGGGGGCATTCTTATGTGACTACCACAGAAACCAAGTCAGCTGCAGGCATGCCTGTGATCCCAGCAACAGGGAGGTGGAGGCGGTGTATCTGAGACAAAGTCAAGGCCAGCCTGGTCTGCACGGCAGGTCCCTTCCTGGCCAGCCAGTGAGACCCTGTCTCAAAAGTCTAACCAAACCAAGGTAAATAACTGAGCCGAGCCCCGTGCAATGGTTAGGATAGTCATTCTGTCTGTTCCGTTCCTCTGGAGAACCCTGACTAGCACACCTCGTGGGAAGCTTCACTTATAGAGGCCTTATTTGTGGGAGTTTGGAGCCTCCTCATGAGTCAACCTCATCCACGCCCTGCTTCTTAATCACACAGCCCTAGAGTTTAGGTTTCAAAGGAGTTTGGGAGGAGACACACATAACATTCCCCTGAGAATGAGAGAGTTGGGAGGTACTAAGCGACTAACCACTTCTCATACCAAGAGAAGTCCAGAAGCTGAGAGACCACAGATGGCTGTAAGCTGGGTCCGTGGTGGCGCCCCGAGGGGGTCCGTTGTCTTCAGAGGCAGGACTGTGCTAAGAGCTACAGTACCTCTTCACAGCAGTAAAACCCAAACTAAGACAGAAGGTAACACAGGAAGACCCCAAGTTGTAGCACGTACCCGGGCTGATAGAGTTCTATATACCCCCATTAAAACATTAAAATAAAGAACAAACATCCAAGAATGAGTTTGTATGTTCTGGATAGAGGAGTGTGCAAAGTTGGAATGTGGAGCCATTATTATGAGATTTTTTTTTTTTAAAGAATATTGTTTTGTTCTGAGAAAGGTAGATTCTTTATCCCATGGTGGTGGCAAGTCCTTTAGACTTTGTTTTTGAGTCTCCAGTTCTGGGTTTGATGACTGATTTAACCTTTTCTGGTATTATTATTGGTCGTGATGGCTTTCACCAGCTGTCTTAGGTTTCTGGTTTTTTTTGTTTTGTTTTGTTTTGTTTGAGACAGGGTTTCTCTGTCTAGCCCTGGCTGTCCTGGAACTCACTCTGTAGACCAGGCTGGCCTCAAACTCAGAAATCCTCCTGCCTCTGCCTCCCAAGTGCTAGGATTAAAGGTGTGCGCCACCACAGCCCAACTCTGGCTCTTTAGTCAGGGTTTGTATTCCTGCACAAACATCATGACCAAGAAGCAAGCTGGGGAGGAAAGGGTTTATTCAGCTTACACTTCCACACGGCTGTTCATCACCAAAGGAAGTCAGGACTGGAACTCAAGCAGGTCAGGAAGCAGGAGCTGATGCAGAGGCCACGGAGGGATGTTACTTACTGGCTTGCTTCCCCTGGCTTGTTCAGCTTGCTTTCTTATAGAACCCAAGACTACCAGCCCAGGGATGGCACCACCCACAAGGGGCCTCCCCCCTTGATCACTAATTGAGAAAATGCCCCACAGCTGGATCTCATGGAGGCATTTCCCCAACTGAAGCTCCTTTCTCTGTGATAACCCAGCCTGTGCCAAGTTGACACACAAAACCAGCCAGTACAACAGCTTACTCAGGATGTGCTTTCCCAGTTAAGGCTTGCACAGACACCGCAGTGTTGGTTTTTTGAGAACCAGGCATTCCAGTCTGAGGCCTCTTCCCTTTGTAACGGTGTGCTTTAAATTTGGTCTCTGTTGGTGGAACCATTTTAGAAGACTCTGGAACCCTCAGTAGGCAGAGCTTCACTGGAGGAAGTGAATCACGGTGGGTGGGTCTTGAAACTTAGTAGCCACTCCCTAATTCCTGTCCTCATTCTGGTCCCCAACTGTAGATGCAGTGTGGCCAGATACCTTCCCTGTCAGGATGGACTGTTTCTCCTTGAACAATCAGACAAGACATATTCTTCCTCTCTTCAGTTGTGCCGCATTAGGAACTTGGTTACAGTAATGAGGAAAGTATCCTACAAAGTAATGGAGGTAACTTCTGTTTGCCGGCACCACGCAGTCAGGGAAGACACCAGGCTCAGTCTATGCCCCATCCCCCAGTATGCCTGCCTCCCTGTTGGCTGTCACAGCAGTGGCAGCGTACCTGTCTGCTCTAAAGCAGGTGGCCTCAGTGGGATGTCCCTGCTTAGGGGCAGCTTGCACTGTGTCTGGCTGCACTTGGGACCACCAAGGACCACCAAGCATTTGAATAGCTGACTGCCCGTGTCTTGGGTGAGCTGCCAATCTCGGCATATACAACAGCTGGACGTAACTGGGCCGTATGACAAGCAGAGAGGGTGGCTACTGTTTCCAGTCGAACTGGTTAACTCGGCACAACCTCAAATCACATGAAAAGAAAGTCCTAGTAAAGTACTGTGTAGACCAGGTTGGCCAATGGGGATGCCCATTGGTTACCGTGCTGATTGTTCATTGGTATAGGAGGACCCAGCCCACTGTGGGCGGCACCATTCCCTAGCCTGGGACCAGAGCTGGGTAAACGTGAAGAAAGTCAGGGAAGAAACCCAAAATTATAAGCCGAGAAAACTTTCTCCCCTGTGCTTTTGGTGAAGGTACTTGTCGCAGCGACAGAAACGAAGCTAGGACACACTGAAATCACTTTAGTTTTTGATTTGAAGATTTAAAAATAATCCGAGGAAGAGACGGAAGGGGAAATGATGCAATCATATTATAATCTCCAAAAAAAAAAAAAATTAGAAAAGTAAAAGTTATACATTATCAAAGCCTAAAAGAAGTAAAAGTAATCTGATAGCGTTTAAAATGTTGGCCAAAATAATTTGCGTACCTTCTTAAAATCAACATGCTCCTGGCAGGCTTGCCGCTTCCTGGATTCTAGCGGCTTTTATCAACGGAGATATCTAGACTGGTCTTGCAGAAGCCTGGCCGAACCTGTTCTTCGAGGAGATACTTTCAGATGTGACCATCATGTTAATGGTTTCCTCTCATAGTGGACACCCTTTTTCTTTGAAATGAAAGGGCTATCTCAAATCAATCTTAACATTTTTCTCCTTGGCAAGCAAAGATGGTGGTCTTAAACGCTATGAAGCGGCATTAACTCTTTTTATCCAATAGTTTTCTCTGGCAGTGTCAGGAACTGAATCCAGACCCTTACTCCATCTCGGAAGTACCCTGCCCCTGGCCCACACCCAGCCCTGTGTTCTTGACTGTGAATATGTAGGATGGGGGAGGGGGAGCGATATGATGATGGCTCAGTGGATTAAGGAACTTGCTACCAATCTAAGTTCAACCCCTGTGTATCACATGGCGGGAGGAGAAAACCAGTTTTCGCAAGTTGTCTTTTGACCTCCGCAATAGACACCCCTACACTTACAAAAATACAAAAATAAAATGTAGAAAAATGTTCTAGATAGACAAGACCTTGAAGGACAGCAGTGCTGTCCTCTAGACTCCACACGTGCACACTTAGCACACGTGTGTTCCTACACACACACACACACACACACACACGCACACACCATGAGAAAGAGAACATAAGTTTTACTGTAACCACAGAATCATGAGAACAAAGCCATCCGAACCTTGCAGCATATTCACCGTCAACAGGGGGCAGCACTGAGTACCCACAGGTTGAGGTGCGAGTTTTTAAAACTTCTTTCAACTTGTAGATCAGGAAAACTTCTCCTATATGTTGTGTGCCATTGCGCTGACAGTAAAATAGGCCGGTGTCCCAGAGAGAGGCGCCGTGTCTGTCTGTCATCAGCTGTGTGAGCCCTGCCTGTGGGTCACCCTCATTGTTCCTTTGACACTTCCCCTTCGTCAGGTGTTCTGACTTTTATAACTGTGGTCATTGTCACCAGGAGGTCTACCATTCATCAAACTCTCGGGATCCCACATCAGCCAAGGATTGGTGGATCCATTGGAGCCACAAACAGTCATTCCTGCTCTTAGTGGCTGAGGTTTGTGTCCCTTCCTATACAAATCCAGCCTGGATTCAAGAACGCTAAAGAAAAGCTTTAATTCAGAGATGAAACACATCATCATCGTCATCATAATCATCATCGCCATCATCATCATCATCATCATCATCATCGCCATCGTCATCATCATCATCATCGTCCTCTCTCTCTCTCTGTATATGTGTGTGTGCAGGAGTACATGTGTGCTATGTGTGCACATGTGGAGGCCAAGGGACAATACTGCCCTTCCCCAATTGTTCTCTGCCTTGTTTTTCTTTTCTTTTCTTTCTTTTTTTAAAGATTTATTTATTTATTTAATGTATATGAGTACACTATAGCTGTACAAATGGTTGTGAGCCATCATGTAGTTGCTGGGAATTTGAATTCAGGACCTCTGCTCGCTCCGGTCGACCCCGCTCATATTATTATATATAAGTACACCGTGGCTGTCTTCAGACACACCAGAAGAGGGCATCGGATCCCATTACAGATGGTTGTGAACCACCATGTGGTTGCTGGGAATTGAACTCAGGACCTTTGGAAGAGCAGTCAGTGCTCTTAACCGCTGAGCCATCTCTCCAGCCCTGCCTTGTTTTTCTAAAACGTTTTTTTCTACATTCATTTCTGTGTTTTTGTAATACAAAATCATCTTTACGTTTTTTTTTTTTACAATGTATTTATATTATCCCTCTAAATGCAATCAGTGATTTAGAAGGCGAGTCTGTGTCTAGAGAGGAAGCACATGTGTGTGTCTGTGTATTAGAAGCTTGGTCAAATACATAAAGGATCATTAGCAGCTGTTCCTGGGGAGACGCGGTCTGGACAATTCATCTTGTGTGCAGCGTGACCTCATGAATGGGCTCCATTTCAGAAAAGTAAAAAAAAAAAAAAAACTTGGAAAGAAAGAGAAGGCGACTTGGGATTTGGAAGGCTGTTAGTCTGACTCTCAGCGTTTGGTAACCAATGCAACACACATCCGGACCGGACGGACAGCGGATCTGGACAGAGCCGGGTCCACTGAGGCCCAGAGACGCTGCCTCCGTCTGCCGTTCCCCGATGCGGTGTTTCCCCGTGGGTCGTGAGGGAGATGCGGAGAGGATGCGGTGCGAACTGCCCGAGGTCTAGTGAGCAACGTCTACCCATCAGCCCCTTTGTGCATGAGCCTCTGCGGCCAGAAGATGCCACCCACTCCAGTCTCTCCAGGCCGCACTCCTGAGGCAAAGTCACTCTGCTCCTTTCCCTTTCTGAGGTGGTAGAGTGAATTCCAAGCAGGGTTCTTAGATCCTAGATATTTTGGTCAACTTGAAGGAGTATGTCCACATTACCCGGGACGCCCGAAACAAGCTTATCATTTCCACAAAGTATTTAAGCTGCAAGACTTAACTAAAAATTGACCTCTCTCTCTCTCTCTCTCTCTCTCTCTCTCTCGTGTGTGTATTTGTGTGTATGTTTGTGAGTGTTTGTGTGTGTGTTTGTGTATGTGTGTTTATGTGTGTGTTTGTGTGTGTATGTTTGTGCTGTGTGTTTGTGTTTGTGTGTATATTTGTGTGTGTGTTTATGTGTATGTGTGTTTGTGGTGTATGTTTGTGCATGTGTGTTTGTGTTTGTGTGTGTATGTGTGTATGTTTGTGTGTGTGTTTATGTGTGTGTTTGTGTATGTGTATACATGTGTTTGTGTGTGTGTTTATGTGTATGTGTGTTTGTGTGTATATGTGTGTATTTGTGTGTGTGTTTATGTGTATGTGTCTTTGTGTGTGTATATGTATGTGTGTTTGTGTGTGTGTTTGTGCATGTGTGTTTGTGTATGTGTGTTTATGTGTGTGTGTTTGTGTATGTGTGTTTGTGTGTGTGTGTGTGTGTGTGTGTGCGTGTGCATGTGCATGAGCTTACCATAGCTCATTTGTGGAAATCAGAGGACAGCTTGGAGGGATGGGTTCTCTCCTTGAGCTGTGTCCATCCTAGGAATTAGACTCAGGATGTCGTTAGTCCTGGTGGCAAGTACTTTTACACACTGAGCCATCTTGCCAACTCTTTGTTTTGGCTTTTGAGGGAAGACGGCCCTCTTCCCTCAGCCCCCAGAGTGCTTGGGTTATAGGTGGGCCACCCTACCTCATTGGCTTCCCCATCTGGAGTTTGATGTGTGTCTTTACTGCAGTCTGAATGTTTGTTTCCATGTTGAAACAGTAAACTCCTCAAAGTGATGGTATCAGGAGGTGGAACCTTTGTCCAGGGTATATTCTCAAGAAAGGGCTTGGTGGCCAGGAAACACCCTCACCAGACAGAGAATCTGTCCGTGCCTTGATCCAAAACTGCACACCCTCCAGGAATATGAGGGAGGCCTTTCTTTTGTTTAAAAGACACCTAGATTATGTCATTTCATTATAGCAGTCTGAGTATAATGTCACTCAACATGAACTTCAAGAATGAGGTTCAAGAATCAACTGAAGATATTGGTGACTTAAGTTCCCAGGAAGTCCTCCCTTCCTCCCTCCCCTCCCCTCCCCTCCTCCGTTTTCCTCCTTTTCCCCTCCCTTCCTTCCCCTCCCCATTTTCCTCCTTTGTCCCCTTCCTTCCACCCCCTCCCCCATTTCCTTCCTTTTCCCTTCCCTCCCCCTCCCCCATTTCCTCCTTTGACCCTCCTTCCCTTCCCTCCCCTCCCCCATTTTCTTCCTTTCCCTTCCCTCCCCCTCCCCCATTTCCTCCTTTGACCCTCCCTCCTCTCCCCCATTTCCTCCTTTGCTCCTCCCTTCCCTCCCCCTCCCCCAGTTTCCCTTCCCTCCCCCTCCCCCATTTCCTCCTTTGACCCTCCCTCCCTTCATCCCCCTCCCCAATTTTATTCCCTTTCCCTTCTCTCCCCCTCCCCCATTTCCTTCTTTGACCCTCCCTTCCCTCCCCTCCCCTCCCCGATTTCCTCCTTTTCCCCTCCCTCTCTCCCTCCTTTCTCCCATTTTCCTCCTTTGCCCCTCCCTCCCCTCCCCTCCCCCATTTCTCCCCTTTGCCCCTCCCTTCTCTCCCCTCCCCTCCCCCTTTTCCCTCCTTTGCCTCTCCCTCTCCTTATGTACTGGGGTTCTTATATGCTAAGCTCATACCTTTTGTCCAATCATCAAACTTTTAGGAAGTTCATATTACAGCATAAAGTGTAGATTGTATTATAAAATGCTTAGGGCCAGGAGGTCTTAGATTTCAGATATTTTCATGGGTTTGGAGTACCATCATATGCAATGAGCTATCTCAGAGGTAGTGACTGCTTCAAAAATGGCTTTTGTGTTTCACGTCACATAGGAAATAATTCTGCAAAATGCTTTTTATAATCTCGCCCAAAAGACAAGGGTTTCCCGGTGGTGTATTTTCTACCTGTGACGTCATACTAACACCTGGAAAGTTTCAGATTTGGGGCTGGGGTTTAGTTCTACCCTAGCACACACAAAAGAGTTCAGTGTTTTGTTGTTGTTGGTTTTCATTTAGCATTTTGGGGTTTGGATTGGGGATGCCCTTACAATATATAGTCAAAAGATAGAGGTTAAGTAAAGGCAAATATCTGCAAGAAGAAGATTCTGGTTAAATATAAAAACCACCATGGCCCAGCCCCAAGCACAGGCTTTCTCAGTGTGATACCACACAAGCACTGTCAGTATTCCTGAGAGCATCTAGTGCTGGCAATTGCCACCAGGGCTTCCCTCCTAAGTTGTTATGGTCTAAGGGAGGCAGTTTACAAACTGGACAAGCTCAGGGGGAGAGAGGAAAAGATTGTCCAATGTCATGAAATGAAATGGTTACATAAAAGACTTCATTGTGCCTTGCACGATATAAGTGAGCAACTATTTCTATTTCAGAAATATATTCCCTCTCCGTATGATAGCTAGTTGTGCAAATTAAGAACTTGAGAATGCATGGGCCAGAAAGCCAGGTCAGTTTTCTCCTGATTTTCATTTCCTGGAACAGTTAATGAGACACGTCTGCAGGAAAGACTTGCTGTTGTGTCTGATGATCTGCGTTGTCTTCAGGTCCCTCTAGGTGGGGGGGGGGGGAGAAGCAACTCTTGAGTTGACCTCTAACAACACAGTGTGACCCCCCCTCCCCCAGCACAGTGAACAAGATCCCAAAATCAGTGAGCAGAAGAAACCCATTCTTTCCTCGTTGCTCTGAGAAAGAAAGGGAAACAGAGTGTCTACAACTTCGCAACCTTTTAAAAGCAATCAGTTAAAAGATGTTTGTGGCCTTACTATTTATCTTTAAAATGGTTTTGTAGTATGCCACCAATTTCGTCTGTGTTAATTAGTGTTAATTAGCGAGTCTGTTTTGTTGGTCATTAGATTGGCTCAGTATTTTCCCCTCGGGTTCTTTGTCTACAGAGAGATAGGCTTGTGCATCCCGGGAGTGTTTGCTTTGTTTTTGTTTGTTGGTTGTTGTTTTTGTTTTTGTTTGAGTCAGGGTCTCACTGCAGAGCCAAGGCTGGCCTTGGATTTCTGGCGAGTCTTCCCAATTGCTGAGATCACAGGTGTGTGTCTCTGGTAATCCTTGGAAATGTTTGAATTCCTGAAGCTCTTGCCTACGGGGTGTAATGTTCCAGATCAACGCGGGAGGCTCCTTGTGTTTTTTATTTCCTTCCCAGTGCAACCCAAGCAGAAGCAGAATAGTTCAGGTGAAGGATCCACCGCTTTCCCGGCCCTGGTCCCAGTTCTCACTATCTTGTCTGTGCACGCGCACGCGCACACGCACACGGAGTTCCAGATTGATGTCCCCAGACTGTCCTTGGCTTATCTGTGTCTTCTCAGTGCAAAGCTCAGGCTGGGGCAGGCCAGGGGTGGCCAGAAAGAGCCCAGAGGCCAGGCCTTTTATGAGGGGAGGTTGAAGACACAGGGCAGAATAATTATTTTTGTTGCACTGGCTTTTGGGTAAAGTTCAGAGACCCGAGAGTCCCGTAGCATTTGGATGAGACCTGAGCACACGGAAGGCCAAGTGGAGAGAATGGCGTTCGGTTTGCCTCACGGATCCCAGAAAGCCTGCCTCGTGGGACCCCAGAAAGCCTGCCTCGAGGACCCCAGAAAGCCTGCCTCGTGGGACCCCAGAAAGCCTGCCTCGCGGGACCCCAGAAAGCCTGCCTCGCGGGACCCCAGAAAGCCTGCCTTGAGCGCGGATTGGCAGGGAAACGTGCTCCTTGAGACGTGATGATCACAGCCAACGTTACCTCTGTGATGGGGAGCTAGGGTACAGGCCTTGCCAAGAGCCGCTGGGGTGTTCTCATCCACATGAGGAAAAGAGTCAATGAGATGGCTTCCAGCACACTTTGAAGTTGCAGAGTGTAACGCAAGCGCGTGTTGGGATGGTGAGGATGATCCGTATGCACCATCTGCCACCACATTCTGCTTCCTCAGAAGGCTGGATTCCTAGTGCGGCGTTAACATTTTCTCTCCTCATGTGAATGAAGGAGCTGCTACTCTGGAACTCTGGCGACAGATCTGCCTTGGTGGAATCTAAGCTCCGTTAATGGTCACTGTATGATTGATTCTGAGCAAGTTCTGACCTACGGTGGTCTTCCGGTGTCTGCAGGGATTGCTTCCAGTGTGCCCAAATCTGTGAATGCTCAAGTCTTGTGTTTAAATCAAGTGCAGGGTTCCCATTTGACCTATGCACACCCTCACATGTATTTTAAAGAATTATTTTATTTTTTATTTGTGTGTGTGTGTGTGTGTGTTTGCGCACGCGTGTGTGTGCATGTGATACGTGGGTGCAATGCTAGAGAAGTCGAGGGAAGGGTGTGGATCCCCTGGAACTGGAGTTAAAGGCAGTTGCGAGCTGCTTAATGTGGGTCCTGGGACCTGAGCTCAGGTTCTCTGCAAAGCACTAGTAACCCCTCTTCCCCCCCCCCTCTTGCCCCGCCCACATATTGCAAACAACCACTGAACTATTTACAATGCTGAACCCAATGGAGATGCTCTGTGAACCCTCTCTACACTTCACTGTTAGGAAACCGATGACTGGAAAAACGTTCACTTCAGAACCAGTGATTTTTTGCGAACATTTCTGTGGGTAGATGATTGATTCTGAAGACTCAGGAACCAAGCTTCCAAGAATTCTTTAATCTGTAAAACAGATGCAGAATCCTGAATGTTTGACTCTGTCCAACATTCCATTGTTGTAACCTGATCCCTAAGGCTCCCTAAAGGTTTGAGTCTTCTGAGCTGAGTGTCTTCTGAGAGACTCTCATTACACCACAGCAAGTTCAAGTAGCAAAAGTGAAGCCTTCTTCACAATTTCCTTCCTGGGGAACCAGGTGTCGGCCAAATAGAGGCAAAAAATGGCTGCTGCCAATCTGACATGAAGCACGGTGGTTTTACAGTCACAGTCACAGACATCTGCCCTCTCTTTGCCACTGACTGGGTTCCTCAGGGAGTTACAACCTTCCTGACCACCTAGCACAGTCCTGCCCTCAGTCTCATCCTCTGAAGTCTTGATATTCCCCACTCCCTTCCTGACGCTGAAAGGGTTAACTCTGAGGTTCACAGGGGACTCTGCCAGCTAGAGGTTCTACCACGTGCCTGGAAGGCAAGGCTCTTTGACTACACCCTCACCCAGCCCTGTCGCACTGACCTGAAGCCTCCTCTTTATACTCAAGGTTGTCCTCCGTCAGAGGCCACGCTATCCAGGTCCTGAAGCCTGTGTGTGTGGATTCTTTGAACAAGAGGAGGAGGTGTAAGGGGACCTGGGCTCCAACTCAGCCATTTACCCACCAGGAAGCCGAGGCCCCAGGAGGAAGTTATATCCGTAGTGGCAGTATTACACTGATAGCTCAGGCAGCCTGACAAGGTCCTTGGAGGTTCGGGGACCACACTTCCATCAAACAAGAGGAGGTCATGAGAACAATGGACCTGGAGGACCAAGGTACTGCAATTTGGAGCATGGTCATGTGACTTTCTCGTCTCCTACCTCAAAAACAATTGGTATCACATCTGCCCAGAACATAAGCTAATGTGTTTTCTTTCTCCCTTCAGGTTGGTGCCACACAACTCCAGCCTCTGTTCATAGCAAACGGGCAGATTTTAATTTTTTTTTTTAAAGAGAAAGAAAAGATTTTTTTTTCTCCTGAGAAGGCCACTCCTGTTAAATGTAGTTGTTATTTTATCCCAAGCCAGGTGATGGAACTGTGTTATCCCTGAGAGATGTCTCTCTCTCTCTCTCTCTCCCTCTGTGTGTGTGTGTGTGTCTCTGTGTGTATGTGTGTCTCTGTGTGTGTGTGTCTGTATGTGTGTCTCTGTGTATGACTGTGTGTCTGTGTGTGTGTATGTGTCCGTGTGTGTGTCTGTAAGCCTGTGTGTGTGTGTGTGTATGTGTGTGTGTGTCTGTGTGTCTGTATGTCTGCGTGTGTGTCTCTGTGTATGACTGTGTGTCTCTGTGTTTGTGTGTGTCCGTGTGTGTGTGTCTGTAAGCCTGTGTGTGTGTATGTGTATGTGTGTGTGTGTGTGTCTCTGTGTGTATGTGTGTCTGTGTGTGTGTGTCTGTATGTGTGTCTCTGTGTATGATTGTGTGTCTCTGTGTGTATGTGTGTGTCCGTGTGTGTGTGTGTCTGTAAGCCTGTGTGTGTCTCTGTGTGTATGTGTGTGTCCGTGTGTGTGTGTGTCTGTATGTGTGTCTCTGTGTATGACTGTGTGTCTCTGTGTTTGTGTGTGTCCATGTGTGTGTGTGTGTCTGTAAGCCTGTGTGTGTGTGTGTATGTGTGTATGTGTGTGTGTGTGTGTCTGTGTCTGTGTGTCTGTATGTCTGCGTGTGTGTCTCTGTGTGTCTGTGTCTGTGTGTGTTCCTCGTTCTCCTGGGTGGCCCCTCCTGGTCCGCTCTGATCTAAGCACTCTTAGCTCATGGTCCACAGGGGTTTTCCAGCTGGTCCAGTCGTTCTCCCACTAGCTACCATCTCCAAGGACAGAACTGTGGTCTCCCCACAGTGTCTTTAGGATTTAGAGCCAGTGGCAGTATATAAGCAATCCTTAAATATTTTCTGAGTGAAAAATGACATTTGACAAATTGTGACAGGGGAGGGAAAGTATTCTAGAGGCTTTGTCTCACGGTGATGGCCAGTGCTGGTGTAACCCCTGCTTGTTTGAAATAAAACTGTAGCCTTTTTTTTATGATTTATTTATTTATTATATGTAAGTACACTGTAGCTGTCTTCAGACACCAGAAGAGGGCATCAGATCTCATTAGGGATGGTTGTGAGCCACCATGTGGGTGCTGGGATTTGAACTCAGGACTCAGGTTAAGAGCAGTCAGTGCTCTTAACCTCTGAGCCATCTTTCCAGCCCCTAAAACTGTAGCCTTAAGTGACTGATTGGATAGATTTGATTTAGGATGCCTTTGAATTTGAATATCTAGTTCTCTGAAAATTTATCATTTTCTCTTTCCTCTTTGTTTCTGAAACAGTTTAGAATCAAAGGTGATCTCAAGCTCAGTGTGACTGGGCTGCTTCATGAATCTTCTATCTGCTTTATGCTTGTATTTGAACTAATCAATAGTAATCCAAGATTTAAAAAAGACACTCAAGAAAGCCGGTGAAGGAAGACTGATACCACCCTCCATAGAAACAGTGCATTTGCCACCTTTCGAACCTTTAGAAATGGTTCCTGTGCCAAACTTCACTAACTGGAAACACATATTAAAACGTACCTTGTGCAGTGGTGCACACCTTTAATCTCAGTACTCTGGAGGCAGAGGTAGGCAGATCTCTGTGAGGTCGAGGCCAGCTTGGTTTACAGAGTGAGTTCCAGGACAGTCATGACTACACAGAGAAACACCATTTTTGTTTGTTTGTTTGTTTGCTTGTTTTTTGTTTTAAAAAATAACAGCAAACCCCAAAAGAATACAACAACAACAACAACAACTGTAGGCTGACTCTCCCCTCATTTAGCCCTTTAAGAAATGGATTTTAAATATGAAAAACCAACATTTGTTTCTTTGCTTTCAGTTCAGGACCAGAACTATAAATTGCTACAAGTGTTGCCCAGTCAGGAAGAATCTGTGGAATGAACTTGAATAAGGAAGTTCTATTGAGTCAACTGCTCCCCCCCTCACACACACATACACACACATATACACAGACTCACACAGACAGACAGACAGACACACACACACACACACACACAGACACAGCTCCTTCACTTAAGCATCTGTTCTTTGTTAATTTTCTTCATGAAGGGAAAAGACTTTAGCATAATTAGCTCTTTGTTTTAGGAGAGATTTTTATTTTTACTTATGTGTATGTGTTTGTGTAAGTGTATGCCACATGTGGGAGTGTATGTCACATGTGTGAGAGTGTGGCCACATGTGTGTGAGTGTATGCCACATGTGTGAGTGTATGGCTACATGTGTGTGAGTGTGACCACGTGTGTGAGTATATGCCACGTGTGTGTGTATCTACATGTGTGTGAGTGTATGCCACATGTGTGAGAGTGTGGCCACATGTGTGTGAGTGTGTCCACATGTGTGTGAGTGTAGCTACATGTGTGTGAGTGGGGCCACATGTGTGAGTGTAGCCACATGTGTGAGTGTATGCCATGTGTGTGTATCTACATGTGTGTCAGTGTATGTCACGTGTGTGAGTGTATCCACATGTGTGAGTATATGCTACATGTGTGTGAGTGTATCCACATGTGTGTGACTATACGTCACATGTGTGTGAGTGTAGCCACATGTGTGTGTGTGTAGTCACATAACAGTGGTTCCATATGGCTTAGTTCATCTATCAGTGTGCCTCAGAATCATCATAAACACGGCTTAACACGTGCAGACTACAACGTCATGTTGAAATGTTTACGGAGTGGACTCTCCTGTGGGCAGGTGCACATCAGGCTCCCTAGTCTTGTTTCTCATCCAGGATGAAAAGCTCAGATTCTGGAGGGCAGACTAAGAGGCCAAGGCTGTCAGAGGTACCACCAGACGCCAACCAGTGTGGATTGTTCCCGCGCTGTGGGACATCCGCGACTATGATGTGCTTGATTCTGTGCATTGAGCTCCCAGCCTGTTGTGCTCTGTTGAGGAAGAGGAATCTCACCAGGAGTCCAAGGCTGTGCTCCCAGAACAGGAAGTGGCAGACAGCACTGGGTACAAGCTGGTGTGTAAGTCGGGCACGGACAGAGACACTGGGCTGCCCTGAAGGGAGGGGACAGAAAAGAAAAGGCTAGACACTTCAGTCCCCCGTTACCCAGGAGTTTGGTCAGGCTTGTGAGGATATGCAGGCAGGCCGCAGAGCAGACCCACTTTCCCCGCCAGCTCAGGACCCCAGGGAGGGAAGGTAGGTCAGGGCCGTCTGTACCCACAACGGGGCTGAAACAGTTCTCCTGCAAGCAATGACACAATGACAGAAGCAGAGCAGACACGGCCATTATTTTAGGACTTTCTCAAATTGTTCTCCGATTTGGGAATTGGTTTCTAAAGAAAGTGCTGTGCCTAGTTGTCATGGGACATATATATATAATTCTTGAAATTAAAATATAATTACATTATTTCCTCCCTCTGTTCATCCCCCTCAGCCCTTCAAATGTACACCCCATTCCTGTTCTCTCTGAAACGTATGACCTCTTTATCTTTAATTGATGTTACACGCACATTCCTAAATACATAAATAAATCTGCTCAGTCAGTGCAACCTTACTTGTATGTCTACGATTTCAGGGTTTAGATGTTTGCGTATTGTGTTAGATTTGTCTGACTCTCAGCTCTTTCTGCGACAGCAGGTTGTCAAATTTGTTTCAGACTAGTCAGGGGTAGGTGGGGGGCTAGGCTTTGTAGAAATTCTGAACAATACATTCCTTTTAAAGGGTGGCAATGTTTTTTACGTCATCTTTCTGATTCACATAAAGACACAAGCTGTTTAATCTTCCCGAGTAAGGGGCTGTCGTGCCCTCCCCCACCCTCCCTAAGCCCACACCGTGGAAACCACAGAACTTCACTTTTCCTGGCCCTTGTCAGCTTGGACCTTCCCTCCAGACTGCATGAGCCTCTGGGCGCCAGCATTCTGTTTGGGTAGAAATGGCAGAGTGTGGAGAGGGGAGAACAGGAGGGCAATAATTCCGTTTTTTTTCCTCTCTCCCTATAAGATAAATATCACCACAAGGTGATTATAAGGAAGAGCTCTCTATCTCTTACAGTCAAGGAGCTAGGGTGTTCCAGAGGGAGGGGGTCTCATCTGGTCACGCCTTGATGCTGCATACCCTGAGGAGGTAGAGGACCAGGTGCTTCCTCAGGGTCTGCCCACAGCCTTGCTCACTGTCTCTGTCTCTCTCTATATATAATCTATCTATCCATCCGTCTGTCTGTCTGTCTGTCTATCTATCTATCTATCTATCTATCTATCTATCTATCTATCTATCTATCTATCTATCTCTATTGCCTTGATCTATAGTCCTGATTGGCCTGGTACTCCCTGTGTGACCCAGGCTGGCCTTGAACTTGTGGCAGTTCCTGAGTGCTGAGAGTCTAGGCACACACTATGGTGCCTCCTCATTACACTCTCTTTAGAGCAGTGGTTCTTACCCTTCCTTAAGGGGGCGATCCTTTGATACAGGTCCTCATGTCGTGGTGACCCCCAGCTGTAAAATTATCTTCATTGCTACCCTATAACTGTAACTTCACCAATTTTATGAATAGTGATGTAGGATATGTAGGATGTCTGAAATGAGACCCCTGTGAGAGGGTCATTCAACCCCAAATGGCTCATGACCCAAGGGTTGAGAAGCACTGTTTTAGAGCTTCTGCCCATCCCCTGCTGGGACCTGACCCAATGCCTTCCTAAGCCAAGGGTTTCTGGGCACCTTTCAATTCTCCTCTCCAGGGTCTACCTGTGACTGTGGCCACCTCCACGCAAATAACCTCATTCCCCCTGACTCTGCTTTTCCTTACTGTTCTAGATATTTTCCTCCTTCTCTGCTTTTAACTACAAGCGGTACCCACGTTGACATTCTGACAAACATCAGGTGTTCACCCTGTTGTTGATTTGAATACTGAATATTTATTGTCTCCATGTGTGAGGACCAGCGTGCTACTTTCTCCACAGCATATCTGAGGGTGTGATCCTCGGAGAAGCAGCGCCAAGGCTCACAGCTGGGCTTGAAGTCCATGCTCCTGCCTCCCAAGTATGAGTGCTTCCCTCTGCAGGCCGTGTCAGCCTAGCACTAGCTGAGCGCTCCTCCTTCGGCCTGCTGAACTTGACTTGAACTTAGCAGAAGGTTGGCGTGTTCTAAAAACAGCTAATATGACTTCAGGGGTTTGAACTGTAGTAGAGCGCTTTTTGCTAACTCATTCATCAGAGACACTTGCCCGCCTCTGACTCCGAGGCTCTGTAATTCATTGTGATTCTAAAAATTACCCCTGGCTCCCTAAAGGGCTCAATTTTAGACTCCCAGTGTCTTGACAATACAGGATTCACTTAAAAACTGGAGCAGCAGGATTCTTTTTCTCTAGCACTTTCTTTTTATATCAGAAATTGGAAGTAGCAATCGGCAAAGTTTATTCCCTGCAAAAAGATGTAGATAAACGTTTGTTAAGAGTGGGGCAAGGTGCAGCCTGGGCTTTGGCCTCTGTCATGCAAATACGATCGCCATTTGATCAGATCAGATCAGATCAGCTCCTAAAAGAGCAAAGAGGAGGAGGAGGAGGAGGAGGAGGAGGAGGAGGAGGAAGAGCTGCAGTGTCAGCTTCCATCCTACACATCCAGTTTCAAGCTCTAGCTGGCTGACCTTGGGACTCTCCTTAACTCCTCCCAGCCTTGGTTTCTTCAGCTGTGACGTGTGAGACGTGAGCAAACAAGACGTGAGGTCTCAACAATGCTCCATGATTCAGCCGCTAAGCCTCAGCCTGACACTTCAGCAGAGACTGCAATGTCACTCTGGAGAAAACCTGAATCACTGTTAAGGACAGAGTGGGAGCGGATGGAATGCTGGTGGGAAAGGTCCTGACCAGTGCATCAGGGAGGCTTAGGGACAGGTTAGCCTGGGATCCTGCTTGGCTTGAGATAGACACATCCCTTTCCTAGCTACACACACACCCCTCTCCAAAGAAAGCAGCCAGGTCATGTCGACCTAGCAACTCTGATTCTTTTCTTGTGGTTTCTTGTCAGAACCATCTAGGACTGGTGGTTGAGTGCTGATCCAGCCTGGGCTGGTGGAGTGCACTTTCAGTAGGTCATACTGTGTGCTCTAAGTGAACTTGTAGGGGAAATCCCGTTTACCATCTCCTGTCTGTGCATGATCGGGCACACGTACGATTAAAGTCAGATGCATTAGCGGAAAAGACGCGTGCTGTGGACAACGGCTTACGCGACAGAAGCCAGTCAGTTAAAACTAACGTCCACCTCCCTACCCTTAGCGGCAAGTCCTCCTCCGGGCGCCTGAAATCCTCTGTCTCCCAGTTGCCCTGCTCCCTTGCAAAGTCTGAATTCTGTGCTTGCTACAGTTTACCTTGACTAAAACCCTTCCATGCCTTATGATTTGTGGGCGTGCCTTTGAACAAGTTACCAAGATCCCGGAAACACCATTCCCCAGACAGAGATCATCGACAGCACGCTGGGGCAGAAGGCCAGGGACCATGGGTGGAGGAAGTCATCTTGGCCTTGAGCGAAGAATGAGCCAGGCGACCCTTTGTTAGTGAAGGGCAGCATTGTTTGTCAGGACAGATCCTTCCTGAATGCAGACTTTAGGTCTTAGAAGAAGCTGCTGAGATACACTCGCTGAAAGGGTTCCTATGAAGTTTGAGGCCACCATTTTTGGCTGAGTTTCTGTATGAGAAGGCTGAAGTGAAACCGGGCGGTGGTGGCGCACGCCTTTAATCCTAGCACTTGGGAGGCAGAGGCAGGCGGATTTCTGAGTTCGAGGCCAGCCTGATCTACAGAGTGAGTTCCAGGCAGGGCTACACAGAGAAACCCTGCCTCGAAAAACCAAAAAAAAAAAAAAGATCATTAGGAGAAGGCTGAAGTGAAAGGGGCTGTTTGGAACAACCCCACCCCCACCCTCCAGCGGTCGATAATCCATGGATTCTACACAGAGGGCCACGAATGGCTGGCATTTTCCTAATGGGGAGGGGCTTGGCCTACCAGGGAGGGGCACTGTTAGTAGGTGCGGCCTTGTTGGATGAATTGTGTCACTGTGTTAGATTGTGTCACTGTGTCACCTTGTTAGATTGTGACACTGTGGGGTGAACTCTGAGTCTCCTTTGCTCTGGATCCTCCCAGGATGGAAGAGACTCTCCTTTTGTTGGCCTTATGAAGCGAGTCTCTTGCTGACTGCCTTCCAACAGAGATGTAGAACTCCTTCTCATGGCTCCTTCTCCAGCACCGTGCCTGCCTGGATGCTGCCACGCTCCTGCCTTGATGATAATGGACTGAACCTCTGAACCTATAAGCCGCCCCCAATCAAATGTTGTCCTTTATAAGGGTTGCCTTGGTCATTGTGTCTCTTCACAGCAATGGAAACCCTTTTATAGTTGGCCAGAGTAGTTGGGTTGACAACACTGTTATTGGAAAAACTATGGTAGTCAGTTACTATTTATATAGCAAAAGCATTAAACACAGTGCTTCTCCCATGATACATTACTAAGAAATGGCAGGTATGGATGGAGAGATGCCTCAGTGGTTAAACTCTTATTAGCAAGATGGATCAGGACCAGTAGGGAACCACAGCTTACATCCCAAGAATGGACAGAGATGCCAGGTTGATGTGGTAACCTGCCTGTAATTCCAACACTCAGAGGCAGAGATAGGAACTGTAGAGCAAGCTGGTTAGTTGGCCTAGCTGAATTAGTGAGCTGTGGGCTTAGTGGGACCCAGCCTCAATGAATGACGTCTTTGTTACTTTTGTTGTTGCTGTGACAAGACACCATGACCAAGGCGACTTAGAGAAGAAAAAGTTCGTTGGGGGCTTAACAGTTGTAAGTCATGGCAGGAAACATGGCAACAGGCAGCAGGAAACAGGCAGGCAGGCAGGCAGGCAGCAGGCAGCAGGCAGCAGGCAGGCAGCAGGCAGCAGGCAGGCAGGCAGGCAGCAGGCAGCAGGAAACAGGCAGGCAGGCAGGCAGGCAGGCAGGCAGCAGGCAGCAGGCAGCAGGCAGCAGGCAGGCAGCAGGCAGCAGGCAGCAGGCAGGCAGCAGGCAGCAGGCAGGCAGCAGGCAGCAGGCAGCAGGCAGGCAGCAGGCAGCAGGCAGCAGGCAGGCAGTAGGCAGCAGGCAGGCAGTAGGCAGCAGGCAGGCAGGCAGGCAGCAGGCAGGCAGCAGGTAGGCAGCAGGCAGGCAAGCAGCAGGCAGGCAGGCAGCAGGCAGGCAGGCAGGCAGCAGGCAGCAGGCAGGCAGGCAGGCAGGCAGCAGGAAGCAGGCAGGCAGGCAGGCAGGCAGCAGGCAGGCAGCAGGCAGCAGGCAGCAGGCAGGCAGCAGGCAGGCAGGCAGCAGGCAGCAGGCAGCAGGCAGGCAGGCAGCAGGCAGCAGGCAGGCAGGCAGGCAGGCAGCAGGCAGCAGGTAGGCAGCAGGCAGGCAGGCAGCAGGCAGCAGGCAACAGGCAACAGGCAGCAAGTAGGCAGGCAGGCAGGCAGCAGGCAACAGGCAACAGGCAGCAAGTAGGCAGGCAGGCAGGCAGCAGGCAGGCAGTAGGCAGGCAGGCAGGCAGCAGGCAGTAGGCAGCAGGCAGCAGGCAGGCAGCATGCAGTAGGCAGCAGGCAGCAGGCAGCAGGCAGGCAGCAGGCAGCAGGCAGGCAGCAGGCAGGCAGCAGGCAGCAGGCAGGCAGCAGGCAGCAGGCAGGCAGCAGGCAGCAGGCAGGCAGGCAGCAGGCAGCAGGCAGGCAGCAGGCAGCAGGCAGCAGGCAGCAGGCAGGCAGCAGGCAGGCAGCAGGCAGCAGGCAGGCAGGCAGGCAGCAGGCAGTAGGCAGCAGGCAGTAGGCAGCAGGCAGCAGGCAGCAGGCAGTAGGCAGCAGGCAGCAGGCAGCAGGCAGCAGGCAGTAGGCAGCAGGCAGCAGGCAGCAGGCAGTAGGCAGCAGGCAGCAGGCAGTAGGCAGCAGGCAGCAGGCAGCAGGCAGCAGGCAGGCAGCAGGCAGGCAGGCAGGCAGGCAGCAGGCAGTAGGCAGCAGGCAGCAGGCAGGCAGCAGGCAGTAGGCAGCAGGCAGCAGGCAGCAGGCAGGCAGCAGGCAGTAGGCAGGCAGCAGGCAGGCAGGCAGGCAGGCAGCAGGCAGTAGGCAGCAGGCAGCAGGCAGGCAGCAGGCAGCAGGCAGGCAGGCAGGCAGGCAGTAGGCAGCAGGCAGCAGGCAGGCAGCAGGCAGCAGGCAGCAAGCAGCAGGCAGCAGGTAGGCAGGCAGGCAGGCACTGGAGCAGTGACAGAGAGATTACATTTTGAGACACATCTATGAGGCAGAGAGCTAACTGAGAATGGTGTATGCTTTTGAGATCTTAAAACCCAAATGACAGTGACACACCTCCTTCCAATGAGGCCTGCTGCTCCTGGTCCTTTCCAAACAATACCACCAACCAGGAATCAAACACTCAGACTTGTGGTTCATAGCATACGTGTGGAGGTCAGAAGATAATCTCAGGAGTTGCTTTTCCTTTCTACCCTCCCATGGGTTTCAGGGATCAAACCCAGGTCATCAGGCTTGTGTGGTAAGCACTTTATTCCCCTCCCACCCCCCTCCCCACACTCCCAGCCATCTTGCTGGCTCCAAGACAGGGTAGCCATAGCTGGTCCAGAACTTGGAGTGATTCTCCTGCCTCTGCCGCTTACATACTAGGATCACAGGCACATTCCACTATGACCACCTGATACATAAAACAGATACTGTGATACAGTATGTCTTAGTCAGGATTCCCATGGCTGTGAACAGACACCATGACTAAGGCAACTCTTATAAGGACAACATTTAATTGGGGCTGGCTTACCGGTTCAGAAGCTCAGTCTATCATCATCGAGGCAGAAGCATGGCAGCATCCAGGCAGGTATGGAGCTGGAGAAGGAGCTGAGACTTCTATATTCTGTGTTTTTTATGGAGTGTGTGTGTGTGCATGCATTGCCTGTGCATGTGTATGTGTGTGCCTGTGTATGTGTGCAAGTGTATATGCATACATGTGCATGCGTGTGTGTTGGTGTGTATCTGTGTACTCTTGTGCATGCACATGTGCATGTGTGTTTCAAAGGGAACCAGGAGAAGACTGGCATGCTCTGCAGGCTGCCAGGAGGAGGGTCTCAAAGTCCATCCCCACAGTGACACACTTCCTCCAACAAGGCTATACCTCCTAATAGTGCCAACTTCCTAGGCCAAGCATATTCAAACCACCACACATTACAATTAAAACAGCATTATTGTTATTATTAATTGAAAATAAGGTTTGCTTCATATAATATATTCAGATCAGTTTCCCCAGTTTAACTCCCCATGCTTACAAGTCCACACCTTTTCTCTCTCTAGAAAGCAGACAAAAAAAAATGACAAACAATAAAACAAAATGAACAAAATGAAAAAAAACAAAAGAAATGCATGTTCACATGCACCAACGCACACACAACAATGCATGCACACACATTCACACATGCATGCACACGAGCATACACAGGCACATGCACACGAACACGTGTACACATATGCTCATGCAGTACAAATACACGCACATGCAATGCATGTACACACATTAACACACATTCACGCATAGACACAAGCACACACAGACACACATGAGCGCACAGATGCACATGCAATGCACACACAGGCACATGAACATGCATGCTCCATTAAAAACACAGAATCAGAAACCGTGATATACAAGCAAAAGACCAGTAAGGTTAAAAAAAAATATCCAAACAAAGCATTATGAGACAAGAGTCTTCCAAAATACCTTGGTAACGGTCTTCATGTCCGTCTTAAGCTAGACATGGGACCTGCCCCTTAAAGTGAGACTCCATTAGAGAAACTAATTTTTCCTTCTGAGTACTCAATTGGAGATTCCTTCTTGATTGGCAATGGAAACCTGTGCCTACTGCCCTGTGTCAGCTCTGGGACCCTGTCTGGTTTGGAGCTGTTCAGGCCTGTGCATGTTACCTCAGGCTCTGTGTGTGCATGTGTGCTCAGTCCATTTCTATTCGGAAGGCCTCGTTTCCTTGGTGTGGATCCGTCCGCTGTGGACCTTACAATCTTCCCACCTCCTCTTCCGTACAGTTCTCCTAATCCCTGAGAGAAGGGTTTTAAGGAAGACGCTGCATGGAGGCCTGAGTGTTCCAAGGTCTCTCATTGTCCAGGCCTCTGGACTAGTGGCCATCTCCTGCAGGAGGAGGCCTCTCTGACAAAGGGAGAATGTCATGGGAGTAATTTTATTGCTACCTTCCTTTAACAGAATGATCGTATTTGGTCCATGGTCTACTAGTCTCAGAGCCTTGGCTATCTGAGCAGTGTCAGACATGGGTTCCAGTTCTTATAGTGAGCCTTAAACCAATCAGATAGTGGTTGGTTACTGCCACAATGTTTGCGCCTCTCCAATAAAACATTATCAGATAGAAATGTATTCTAGAAACTCACGCTATTGTCTGTCACTAAGACCAGTAAGCTCTTTTGAAAACCATCCCTAAACTCGTAATTGCAGCTATAGAAGCAGGTTTTCTACTGGGTCCTGCATCTATAAATCCCAAACCAAAGTGTAGATGGATTACCCCGAAACGACCTGTGGTGCTTGGTGCACTCCGTGTCACTCCTTGTTTTAGTCATGGTCTCAGAGGGAAATGGTTTGCACTCACAAGTTACTACAGGGAGATGAAAAAATTTTAAGCCATTTGCAAATTCATAGATAGACAAGGAAACTGGATCGGGGTGGAATGCCGCAGGCTAGTATGGGACTGTTGGTTAACACCTACGGGCCTCGGGGCTAGGTGGGGAAGAGGTTATCAGAAGCCAGAGGGTGACTGCAGATGTGGCTGCCTTGAGGGGGCAGAGGCCACAGGAGAGGGACCCCTTTACTTCCTGGAAGAGAGCAGAGCATTGGGAACACATCCTCTCTCTGTGCCTTTCTAACTTTTTCTTAGGACCCTGAAGAAATGTCTCATCCGGATACCACAAGGCAAAGATGTCATTCTTTCATATGGGCTCCCAGGAGAGAGTGGGCCAGAGAAGTTGAGACAGAAGCCCAAGGAACCAGCAGACACACCCCACACCCTGCGCCCCCCTTTAAGAGCACAAGAATGATGTCCAGCAAGCTTGGATGACTGGCCTAGAGTCTCACGCTAAGTCAAGCCCTCCTGTCCTGGTTTCTACCTCTTTTCCTGGTTTCCTCCTCTAGATAAGGAAATGCTCCCGTCACCTTGCTTTAGACCTGGAGTTGAGGAGACAGGTTGAGCTTCTTCCAGGAATTTCCAGTGTCAGGGTCAGCTGTGGACCCAGGATGAGTCTTCAGGTCTAAAGAGAAAGTGTTCAGGAGACTAGCGGAGGCAAGAAGTCTTTGGCTTTGAGTCATATTCTCAGTTCACTTTCTCGGCAAAGACAGAAAGAGACAGCGTATGAAAGCACCAGGAACAGGGGTACTAATTCCAGCCCATGAATATCCAGGAGGATTCCTGCCTGGAATACACAGCCGCGGAGAGCTGTCTTGGACCTCGGGTAACTTGAGCATTGTATTCATCTTGCTTTCCAAACATGCTCCCTTGACCTGACTCTCCTAGGGTGTTTTGCTTAAGAGGACCTCTCTCTTAAAAAGATTTGTTTATTTTTATTTTGTGTGTATGGGTGTTTTCCATGTATGTATGTATGTATGCATGCATGTATGTATGCATGCATGGCCCTCAGAGGTCAGAAGAGGGCACCAGACCCCCTAGCACTGCAGTTACAGATGATTGTTAGCTGCGATGTGGGAATAAAGCCTGGTCCTCTGCAAGAGCAGCCAGTGCTCTTAACTGCTGAGCCATCTCTCAAGTCCCAAGAAGTTCTCTTAGGAGAACACACCCACCAATGGAGGCATGGATGATATCTAGCCAACTTACTCCGTGTGTGTGTGTGTGTGTGTGTGTGTGTGTGTGTGTGTGTGTGTGTGTTGGGGGGATTAGTGACTAGGATGCCTGCAACCTAGAGTTCAGAGCCGACTCAGTTTGAAGCGAGTTATAAGTGGTTGTGTCAGGGTCTTGGTTTCTTTTGTTTAGCTAGCAATTTCAGGCAAACAAGCTTTGTTGCGAGGTGAAAGGTATTTGTTTAACCACAATTTAAGGCCTAACAGTTATCTCACAGACCACATGAGCCAGAGTCTCTGAAAAGTCTAAGCACTTCGGGCAACGCTTTACCACAGATAATCACTGCCTGGCTATGCTCAGACGCCTTCCCTACCAAGCTGTCCCACCCTGAGCACCAGTGAGTATCAGCGCCTGCCTTTGTGCTCACATCCCTGCCTCTCTGCAGTGTTGATTAACTCTCTGGGTTTGCTGGTGTAACTACAACAGTAACAACCACCACCCCCACAGTGTGTTTACTCAGGGCTATGGCTGATGGCGCCCTGTGGGGGTGACCTCTGCCTTTTCTTCCATGAGCCGTTGGAACACTCCGTGTCCTTGGTATCCCAGGCAACCAGGGTCACCCTGTACTCCTTTGTCTCCCTTCTGTCACAACAGTAGCTCAGGCTCCTAGTCAGAGGTTTTCAAGTGAAACAGCATCAGTTAGTGGTAGGAGTGAGGTCGGCTGTCATTGGGTAGCCCACAAGGTCAAGGCCTCTGTTGATCTGGGGATCTCCGGTTGGACGGTGCCGCCAGAGACCTTGTTTCAACCCAAATCGACCAGAACAACACCTCAGCAAACGATTTCAATTTAAATGTATTTGACTGCTAGGCTATGTAAGCTGGTAGGGCAGACTCCCTGCTGCAATTCAGAAAGCATTAAAAACAAACAAACATACAAAAAGGAACATGTGTCTCACCTGTGGAGTATCCTATAGGATTAATTTCTAAGAACGGTGTCATTCAGTCCCATAATAAACTCACACAGCGGGGCCAGAAGGACCACTCAGTAGGAAAAGGAATTTTTTTTTTGTTGTTGAAAACCTCACAGCTTGAGATTAACCCCTCAAATCCTACAGCGGAAGGGGAGAACTGACCTCCGAAAATTGCCCTCTGACCTCCACATGTCCAACATAGCGCACGTGCGATACCTTTTCTCTCAGAAACAAAACGAAATCAAAAAACAAAATCTCAAAAAAAAAAAAAGACAAAAAACAAACAAACACCCCCCCCCCCCCCCGAAAATCAGAATGGAAAAGCAAAGGACCAGTATTGGGGTAGGGGAAGTCAAAACAAAGCACAATGAAACCGAAAGCCCCCAAAATCCTACTGAGTTCATTTTGTGTTGGCCAACCACTCCTCTACGCCTTCAAAGTAACCCAGCCCCCTTCTCGGGACACTGGCCTGGCTTCCCTCTTTCTTTTTACAGCAGCTTCCGAGTCTCACTGAGATCGGGTTCTCTCACATCCCCTGGCGCTCAGTCACGACCTCGCCCTCGCTATACAACACTCACTGCTCAAACTTTGGGAGCTCACCTCCTGCAGCGTTCACATTCCACTTTAAGACCTTAGGGATGGGACGGAAACGTCAGAGGGCAGTGACGTCAGAGTGGGCGTCCCTGGACCAACAGCATCTGCAAGCGCCAGTCTCTCACCGTCGACTCCACAGCCCCTAAGTCTTGGGAGTGGGCCCGAGCTCTCTGGGATTTTTAACAAGTTCTTAATGTGATTCTGATGCATGATGCATTATCCTTAAAATAAGACGCCTTTCTTCCCCCCCGTCTTTATCCGTCTGTCTGGCTGACATTGCCAACACATTTCGCTCTTCCCACCGTACCCCAGTGCTCGCCACTGTTCACCAAGGGGAGAATCTGACCAAGTTTTCCTAGGCTCTGGAATGGAAAAGCTGCCTGGATATCCGTACAGCCCTTTCTTGTCAAGATAAACCCTTGTCTCCCAGCACTGCCCGGAGCTTGGAGTCCTAGTAAACCCCGGACGGAATAACAGAGTGGGCCCTGGAACTCCAACATCTGCAGCAGAGGTGCTCTGTGCCAATGCGTGTGTCTCCAGTTATCCTATTTTGTCTCTCTTGAGGGAGGAGGCTCCCTGGAAGGATCTGTGCGCAGCAACGGGCTGTGTTTTCATCGTTGGTTTGGAATAAAGGAAAACTGGTTTATAACCTAGGCAGCAGCCTAAAATGTCTGTCTTTCCTGAATCAGCCCCCCCCCCCCCCCCGTCCCACCAGCTTTTGTGAGAATTGAGTTTTTAGCTTGTTTAGAGGTTACAGATTTTGACAGGCAGAGGTGGCTCACATCTTTAATCCTAGCGCTTGGGAGGCAGAGACAGGCAGAGTTTGAGGCCAGCCTGGTCTACAGAGTGAGTGCCAGAACATCCTGGGCCCCAAAGATAACTTAAAAAACAACAACAACGAAAAGACAACAGACCAGCATTGTTACACCATGTTCCTCCACCCTTTCCAGGACCTGTGATTGCTCTGGGTCTCCATGGGTAGCCCAGGGTGTGCCTACTATGTGCTGGTGAGGAGACCAGCAACCTGTTCAGTAGCAACCCAGGCAGTCTTAGTACCCTTTGCCAGAGATGTCCTCACAGGTCACGAAGACTAGGAGGTGGAACTCCTTGGCAGGCCATCCACGTACCTCAGCTTAGAAGCCTTTCCTCTTCCTTAGTGTTTGAACAATAAGGTATTTCGTTTTAATCATTCCAGATCCTGTGTCTCTTGAAACACACATACAGAGTTGAAAATTCGAAATTTAACAAAGAAAACACACAAGCTTTGGTAAGCCTTCAGTTAAGAACATCCTATGCATGGGCTGGAGAGATGGCTCAGCAGTTAAGAGCACTGACTGCTCTTCCAAAGGTCCTGAGTTCAAATCCCAGCAACCGCATGGTGGCTTCCAACCATCTGTAATGTAATGAGATCTGACGCCCTCTTCTGGTGTGTCTGAAGACAGCTGCAGTGTACTTACATATAATAATAAATAAATCTTTGGGTCAGAGCTAGCGGGGCCGGAGCAAGCAGAGGTCTTGAGTTTAATTCCCAGCAACCACAAGATGGCTCACAACCATCTGTACAGCTACAGTGTACTCATGTACATAAAATAAATAAATAAATCTTTAAAAAAAAAGAACATCCTATGCTAACTAAAGACATAGTTGTGGGCCTCCTATGGCCTCTAGAGCAATCCCAACTATTAGCGGGTTAGCGTCCAGTACCCACCCTGGGACTGACATTCTCTCTGTGCTGAGGTAGCTCCCACACTCCCTCTGCACCAATTCATCTTAAGCCGTGGGTTCCCACCCCTTTGGGGTTGAATGACCCTTTCATAGAAATTTATATTATGGTCTGTAACGGTAGCACGATTATGTTTATGAAGCAGAAACAATGATTTTCTGGCTGGGGATCTGTCACATGAGGAACTAGCTGTGTCAACGAGCCGCAGCCTTGGGAAGGATGAGAACCACCTCAGCTGTCAATAAAAAGTCCCCCTTTCCAAATCCCGTGCTCTCCCTGTCTCAGGAAACCCCCAACTGCCACGTTTGCACACATCCTCACTGACAGACAAGCAACTACTAGGTGGCTCTTCCCGAAGCTCCGTGGGCCGCTCACAGAGTGAACCCCGGAAGCGGCACCTGACAGTGCTTTGAATGCGTAACTGACGCAGGCAGTGTGACCTGCAGCTTGTGGGCTTTGTGCCACATCACAAGCTTTACCACTAAGCCACACCCCAGCTCTGTCTAAGTCTATTTTAAACTTCTCATAGATGTGATACTTATTTTTGGTCAGAATATAGGAATTCTTCAGCTACAAGAGCCCTTGGAAATGATATGTCAACTCCTCCCCTCCACCCCATAGGTTTTGTAGAAAGGAGTGAATTTTGGCTCAGAAGATTAGCTGAAGATCTCAGAGAGCGGAGCTGGGGAGTCGCTTGCACAGTTTGTCATGATAGATTTTTATGGCAGAATTGGCTAGACTTTCTCTTATCTCGTCACGGGACAATATGAATGAATCTTTTTAAAGATTTTTATTTTTAAAAGATTTATTTTAATTAATACATATGGGAGCCCACGTGCCTCTGTGTGTTTGGTGTGGTGTGTGTGGTGTGGTGTGTATGGAGGGATGTGTTTGTGTGTAGGGTGTGCATGTATGCGTGTGTGTGAGTGTGAGGGGTGTGTGTATGGAGGTGTGTATGTATATAGAGGGTTGTGTGTGTAGAGGTGTGCATGCATGCATGTATGTGTATGGAGGTGTGTGTGTATGTGTGTATATAGAGGGATGTGTGTGTGAGGGGTGTGCATGTATGTTTGTATGTGTGAGGGGTGTGCATGTATGTTTGTATGTGTGAGGGGTGTTATGCACGTGTGTGGTGTGTATGAAGGTGTGTGTGTGTATGTGTGTATATAGAGGGATGTGTGTGTGAGGGGTGTGCATGTATGTTTGTATGTGTGAGGGGTGTTATGCACGTGTGTGGTGTGTATGAAGGTGTGTGTGTGTATGTGTGTGTATAGAGGGGTGTGTGTGTGTGAGGGGTGTGCATGTATGTGTATGAATGTGTGTATGAGGGGTGTGCATGTATGTGTGTATGTGTATGTGAGGGGTGTATGCTTGTATGTGTGTGGTATGTATGGAGGAGTGTGTGTATGTGTGTATATAGAGGGAAGTGTGTGTGTATGTATGTGTGAGGGGTGTGCATGTATATGTGTGTATGGAGGGGTGTATGTGTATGGAGGGGGTGTGTATATGTGTGTGTATGGAGAGGTGTGTGTCTGTAGGGGTATGCGTGTGTGTGTGTATGTGTGTGTGTGTGTGTGTGTATGGAGGTGCTCATGGAGGCCAGAAGGCATTGGATTCCCTGGACCTGGAGCTGTAGGAGGATGTCAGTCATCTAAAGTGGGTGCTGGAATCTGAACTTGGGTCCTTTACAAGAGCAGCATATGCTCTGCTGAGCCGCCTTTCTAGCCCATTATTTTTATTTTTACTCAAGTGTATATGCAAATGTCTGCATAAGGGTAATTGCGTGTGTGTGCATGTGTGTGTGTGTGTGTGTGTGTGTGATAAAAGTAGAAATGGGACCATGAACGGGAGGAACATGTGCGTGTATGTGCATGTGTGTATGCATTTTCGTGCGCAAAAGTGTTTGCGTGTGTGTTCCCAAGGAGGCCAGAAGATATTTATTTATTTAATGTGTGTGAACACACTGTAGCTGTCTTCAGGCACACCAGGAAGAGGGTGTCAGAGCCCATTACAGATGGTTGTGAGCCACCATGTGGTTGCTGGGATTTGAACTCAGGACCTTCGGAAGAGCAGTCGGTGTTCTAAATGGCTGAGCTGTCTCTCCAGTCCCCAAGAAAGCATTTTTTAAAGCAGGACTATTGCTCTCAAACCTGACAGGTGAGGGTACAGGCCTTGGGGATTGGCAGGTCTTTTACTCATTCTGTGTCTCCGAGGCTCTAAGGTTTTGCTTGGCATCAGAACAGAGACTTAGTGTCTTCCTGGCTGTTCCCAGTTCCCAAAGCTGAATCACAGCCATCATTTCATGTCTTGAAAATTTAAAACTGAGTCAACATCGTATGCTCCCGACTAGGAGAAAGGCCAGTATCTCCTTCTATGGGCTTCCCCTCTCTGAGTGTTTAAGACCCAGAGGGTTATAGTCCTGTGGTTGGGGACAGCAGGTGGCAGGGCAAAAAAGCCAAGGTCCAATCAGTACTGCGGCTCCTTCTGGCTGTCACGTGGCTGTCAGAGCTAACTCTGAGCTCTTCCAAGGTAGAGAGAAAAGCATCTCCCTTGGGCAAGCGTAGCCCTTGGCAGTTGGCGGGGCCAGCGGCCCCTGGGCTGGACTCCAGTAACCACTTGCTTGTTTGAGCTGAGGGCTCCCCACATCAGAAGGTTACCCTGACTAATGAGGGCCTTGAGTTCTCCCCACTTCCATCTGACAGAAGGAGGCTGACTTCAATACCGACTGTCCTCTGAGGATTTTTTAAAAAAACATCCCACAGTCTTTACAAATTCAAACACATTAAAAATTCAACTGTGTCCTCCTGTAAAATAAAATAAGTTAAATATTTCTTTACTTCAACAGAGACGAACCAGGGAACAGTCACAGTGAAATCAAAGCAAAAACCAAACTCCCAAAAGTGTAAATAACTGAGCATTTAATATCTTGAGATCCAGTCAGGGTCTTCTGGGCTCCTCCAAGGGGCGCCGGCCATCCTCTGGCTCTCATTCTGAAACACACACAGCTTGTCTTCCAGGCCTCGCGGACTCCACCACACAGCGCGGCTGTTCTTGGTGGTCAGCCCACAGTACTGCCATTTCTAAAACGCTGCGGCTTTCTACTCTCATCAACAGCTTCTCCTAGGCTCCCTTCATGGTGTCAGACTTCAACTTCTCTGCCTGAACCCTTCAGTCCTGGGCCTTCAACTGCTGCTGAGGCTGCACCTTCCCCAGTGGCCTCTCCCAGTGCCGAGCCTCAGCTGCTCTCCATGATCCCTTCATGCCTTCAAAGCTGGTTCCATCTGGATGACTCCTACACTACCACATTCAGCTGCAGCATGAGGTACAACCTTGGCTGCCTCTGGAACACAGCTTCTGGGTGCTGACTCGCAGGAAACACTTCCCCTAAGATTTAACCCAACAGTGCTCATCTCTTCCTAATCACTGATAATTTCCCACTCTAGCCGGCCAGTATCCAGTATCCCAGTAAAGCAGAGGTTTCTCTTTAGCAGTTCTGGTATCTTGTTAACCACAGCTGATTCTTCAGCCCCGGCTGACCAGACTCACAAAATCTTAAGTCAAAATAGCAAATGGTCCTGATAGTCTTTAAACTTCCCTCTGAAAATCTTCTTTTAAAAAAATATTTATTTTATGTGTATGAGTGCACTATCTTCATGTTCACCGGAAGAGGGAGTCGGATCCCATTATGGATGGTTGTGAGCCACCAGGTGGGTGCTGGGATTTGAACTCAGGACCTCTGGAAGAGCAGTCAGTGCTCTTAACTGCTGAGTCATCTCTCCAGCCTCCTAGGACCCATCTTCTGTTCTGTTTTTAACATTCTTATCTTCCAAGCTCCTACAGAACAGCTCACCAGGTACTGAAAACTCAATGGCTTTTCCAGGCTAAAGTTCCAAAGTCCTTCCACAATCCTCCCCAAAGCAACGTGGTCAGGGCTGTCACGGATAGACCCTACTATCTAGGTACCAACTTGCTTTAGTTAGGGTTTCTGTTGCTGTGAAGAAATATCATGACCATAAGCAAGCTGGGGAAGAAAGGACTTATTTGGCTTAACACTTCCACATCACTGTTCATCACCGGAAGAAGTCAGGACGGGACTTAGGAGAAGGACCTGGAGCAGGAGCTGATGCAGAGGCCATGGAGGGATGCTGCTTACTGGCTTGCTTCCTCTGGTTTGCTCAGTCTACTTTCTTAGAGAACCCATAACCACCAGCCCAGGGATGGTACCACCCAGCAATCACTAATCACCCCACTAATCACTAATGCCTTACAGTGTGGAGGCATTTTCTTAATCTTGAAGTTCCTTCCTCTCAGACGACTATAGCTTGTGTCAAGTTGACATAAAGCTATCCAGAAGAGCGGCCATTCCAGGAGACGAGAAGTTCCTAGGGATAGCTGTGTGGCCTCCTCTTCTTCCAGGAGAACCTCACGCTTCAGGCTCCGATCAGAGGAGCCGGAGTTCTGCTCTTTTGCTAAACACCTTTGTTAACCCTTAGTAGAAGGGAAAATTCCTTCTACTAAGGACTGGAGTATCTGCAGTGAGACCCACCCCTTTTCTTTTTCTTTTTTCTTTTAGATTTATTAATTTATTATATGTGAGTACACTGTAGCTGTCTTCAGACACCCCAGAAGAGGGCATCGGATCTCATTACGGGTGGTTGTGAGCCACCATGTGGTTGCTGGGATTTGAACTCAGGGCCTTCAGAAGAGCAGTCAGTGCTCTTAACCGCTGATCCATCTCTCCAGTCCGCCCTCCCCCCCCCCCCTT
This sequence comes from Tokudaia tokunoshimensis, assembly GCA_036184795.1. Lineage (NCBI taxonomy): Eukaryota > Metazoa > Chordata > Mammalia > Rodentia > Muridae > Tokudaia > Tokudaia tokunoshimensis. Next base: position 3,840,051 of record BTHU01000011.1, read on the forward strand.
TCTTATTTAGATGTCTCACTTGGGACTCTACCCTTCTGAAACAGAGTGATTTCTATCATGGGGCATAAAGGCACAAAACCACACGCAGGTAAAATTTCCCAGAGACCTCTTGACACGCACATAGCACATTGCATTATGGCCTTTCCTGGTCTCCAGGGTGCAAAGGATGCTAGGAGTCAGCTCTCACGTGCAGAAGTAAGCTGGCGGCGGCTTCGAACCTTCCGCAGGAACCGCCAAGCATTCCTATCTTTCTGGAACTCATCCAGGCTCTGTTTTTATTTGCATATGGAATTTCTGGGGGCTGACTCATTCTCTGAGCAGCTCTGCTCTTTAGCTCTCAGCTGGCTTCATTTGTGGCTTGTGCAAACCCACGCTGAGAAGTTGAGGCCAGCCTGGGGTCACGGGCTGGGTCTGCCGCAGCCCTAGGGCAGCTGGGTTGCTTCATATCTCCTGTCTTCCTGCTTTCTTCTCATTGAACTAAACAGCTAGGGGGCAGGTCCTCAGTCAGCATCCACAAAGCCACTGCATATATGGAGGATTCCAACACACTAGGAAGGCTTAGCTTTCCGTTTAGAATTCTAGCGACAAGCTACAAACGTTTCAAAAGCCACCTCCCCCACCCTCAACCCCCGGCTCAGTGAAAGCAAAACCAGGCAAAATCAATAAATCATTAACTTAAAGAACGGCCTTTTGAGGCTCGCTGCCTGGCTAGCTTTGCCAAGTGACGGAAGGGTCACTGACTTCACCATGGAAAGGAAGTTGGTAATGATTTCCCGTAGCAAGCGAGCACTCTTTCTGCGCTTGCGCTGACGGTGTAGGGCTTAAAAGCGAGGCTATATTGCCCTCTCGTGGACGCCGCGCGCATAACCTACGATGCACAAAGCTTTGTGCTACAAATCATAAATACCGACCAATAAGATACAGAACTCGGGGAGTGTCTTGGAATAACCCTGTCTTATTTTTATCTTAAAATGTTATTGAGATAAATTTGCTTGGTAAAGAGAAATGCAGTAACACTATGTACAGAGCTTACACGTGAGAGTAAAATTATTGCCAGTCACAATGAAAGGGACAGGTGCAGATTGGATTGTTGTAATAGTGCACACACACTATTTATGAATAGTAGCACGCCATAGGACTCATTCTAGGAAAGCCTATCTAAGTGACTTTATCAAATATTAGTACTATGAATGCCCCTTTTAATCTAGCGCATTTCCTCAAGGTTTATTACAATGTACTTGACAAACTGCACATTGTGAAATGATAATACCAAGTTAGCTAGCATATTTATCACCTCACATACCTCTTTTTTTTTTCTTTCACAAGAACACGTAGTCTCTTAGCAATTTTTGCATCTGCAGTGGAGTGAAGCTTGTCTGTGAGCAAGACCAGCCTGGAGAAGTTTCCTTCTGAGAGTCAGGGAATGGAGCGGCAGACCTCCCCCTCCTCCATCTTTACAGCTGTTCTGGGAGTCTCAATTACTTCTGTTTTGACCAAGACAATTTAATTGGGTGTCTGTCAATCCCACCCGAGGGAGAACAGCCTGGAATCGATTAGTATTGTAGTAAATCCACCTCAGTGGCTAATTAGTAAACATGCCCTTGAGTTAGCATCGCGGAGAGAAAGCTGCCCTCTCTGAACACCACTAGTAAGCCCCATCCATGCGCTGTCTGCTGGTGATGATCAACACTCTCATCGTTACCTAGAAGAACGGCACACTCTAGAGAGAATATCAGTTGTTCATTTAAAATAATCATAGTTTAATTAAAAAATCTGAGAGATTTCCATACTATGTCCTGATTTGTACTGAAATAATCAGTGTAATAAAACTTCTGGGGATGCCTAAGACTTGGTCCAATTATAAATGCCAATTGGGGACAGTGAGATAGCTCAGTCTGTGTGGGGGGGCAGTGAGATGGCTCAGTGGGGGGGGACAGTGAGATGTCTCAGTGGGTGGGGGACAGTGAGGTCTCAGTGGGGGACAGTGAGAAGTCTCCGTGGGGGACAGTGAGATGTCTCAGTGGGAGACAGTGAGCTTTCACAGTGGGGGGGGACAGTGAGATGTCTCAGTGGGGGACAGTGAGATGTCTCAGTGGGGGACAGTGAGATGTCTCAGTGGGGAACAGTGAGATGTTTCAGTGGGGGACAGTGAGATGTCTCAATGGGGGACAGTGAGATGTCTCAGTGGGGGGACAGTGAGATGTCTCAGTGGGGGACAGTGAGATGTCTCAGTGGGGGACAGTGAGATGTCACAGTGGGGGACAGTGAGATGTCTCAGTGGGGGGACAGTGAGGTCTCAGTGGGGGACAGTGAGGTCTCAGTGGGGGACAGTGAGATGTCTCAGTGGGGGGACAGTGAGGTCTCAGTGGGGGACAGTGAGATGTCTCAGTGGGGGGACAGTGAGGTCTCAGTGGGGGACAGTGAGATGTCTCAGTGGGGGACAGTGAGATGTCTCAGTGGGGGGACAGTGAGGTCTCAGTGGGGGACAGTGAGGTCTCAGTGGGGGACAGTGAGATGTCTCAGTGGGGGGGACAGTGAGGTCTCAGTGGGGGACAGTGAGATGTCTCAGTGGGGGGGACAGTGAGATGTCACAGTGGGGGACAGTGAGATGTCTCAGTGGGGGACAGTGAAATGTCTCAGTAGGGAAAAAGTGTTTGCTGTGCAGGCAGGGCGCTATGGCTCCATTCACAGAATGCATGTAAAGGCGAGAGAACCAGGTCCACAGCGTTGTCCTGTGTGGTCCACACACGTGCAGTAGCGGCCCCTCCCACCCCACCCTATTATTACAGCTCAAGGGAAGGTACGAGAATGAATCATTTCTGCACAAAGTGATTAAAAAAAAAAGGACACTCACAGGCCTCGAACAAACATCAATCTGGTTTCAGAATTTTGTTATTTTAAAACAATTTACAGCAGGCTCTGCATTTGCAACAGCGTGGAATCAGAAACACAAGAAACATGACAGAGGAGCTGCGCACTGTGTTTTGTGAACACATTTGAAATCTGCCTGCTTGATTGAAAGGCAGATTGGACCGCCTGTCAGTGATGGGAGGCAGCGATTTCTCCCAAATTAGATAAAGTCTGGAACTGATCTCTTCAGGCGGCGAGGGGGCCATTGATCCAGGCAGGCTTTTTAAAGATTAGTATTTCGAGTGGACCGTTGCGATTCTGTTTCTGAGTGTTTGCTAATCAGTAGGATTATTGTCATGTTAAAGATGGTGTACGATATAACATAAGCCTGTCTGTGAGACTCAACTTTTGCATAAAATACTCCCAGGTACCAAAGCGTCACTGAACACAGCTCATGAATATCCCTGATTTTACCTCAGCCGTCTGCTGTATTTTGACATACTAGTAATTTAAATTTTTTTAGATTTATTTATTTTATTTTATGTGTATGACTTTTTTTTCTGCATGTGTGTGTGTGCGTGTGCACCATGTGCATGTTTGGTGCCCATGGTGTCCAGAAAAGGGCATTGGACCCCCTGGAACTGGATTACAGATGATTGTGAGTCACTGTTTGGTGCTGGGACTCAAGCCTGGGTGTTCTGGAGGAACAGACAGTGCCCCTGACCCCTGAGCTGTCTCTGAAGCCCTCACTCTCTCATGTTGTTGCCATGGAGAGTTAACCCACAAGACCTTCCAGGAAGTGAATGGTAGAGACACAGTCTTAGTCAGGGTTTCTATTCCTGCACAAACATCATGACCAAGAAGCAAGTTGGGGAGGAAAGGGTTTATTCAGTTTTCATTTCCACATTTCTGTTCATCACCAAAGGAAGTCAGGACTGGAACTCAAGCAGGTCAGGAAGCAGGAGCTGATGCAGAGGTCATGGAGGAATGTTTCTTACTGGCTTGCTTCCCCTGGCTTGCTCAGCTTGCTTTCTTATAGAACCCAAGACTACCAGCCCAGGGATGGCACCACCCACAATGGGCCCTCCCCCTTGATCACCAACTGAGAAAATGCCCCGCTGGATCTCATGGAGGCATTTCCTCAAGGGAGGCTCCTTTCTCTGTGATAACTCCAGCCTGTGTCAAGTTGACACACAAAACCAGCCAGTACAGACACATAGAGCTCACACGCTTAGAGGCCACATTTAAAATGGAGATAGTGACAGCACGAGACTTCTGACGTTGGTTTGTAATGGGCCACCTGTTACGGGGCTGGGAGGACAGGAATGGACCTACATGTTTCGTGTTTGCCCTGGAACATGAGAGCTTGATCCTGAGAGCACACGTAGAAGCTGGTCATGGCAGCACATACGTGTAATCCTAGCACTGGGGACAGAGACAGGCAGGTCCCTAGGGCTCATGGCCAGCCAGTCTACCTATGTGGCACACTCCAGGCTGACTTCAAAATCGGTGGTCAGCACTTAGGGAATGACACCTGAGGTTGATGTGTGGGTTGCATGTGTACACATGCATGCACACACACACGCTTGTACACACACATGCGCACACATGTGCACACACATGTGTACACATATGCATGTACACACACACACACACACACACTCACATACCCTGTAGTAGATAGCCGAAGGTGGCCAGCACTTAGGGAATGATATCCGAGGTTGATGTGTGGGTCATACGTGTTCACAGGTGCACACACGCACACATGCGTGTACACATACACATACACCATAGTAGATAGTTGGACATACACGTGTCTGTTTTGGCTTTAGCTGCCTAGTATTCCTGGTTGTAGGTTTCATTAATTAGTAAAGTGGTAATTAGGAAAGTCTGCAAATTTTACTGAGTCAATAATTATCACTACTGCTTATTTTCTTATCACAGATATTAGCAGCATGCTTATTTGAATATACTTGTTTATTTGAATGGACTTGTTTTTGTGTGTGTGGTTGGGGGCAGAGGTACTTATGGAAGTCAGAGGTCAACGGCAAGCATACTTTACCCACTGAATCATTTCCAAGCCTCCGTGATTTTGTTTTCAATGAACACGCACATGCATATAAAACATACATATAATATCAGAAGAAGTCCACCAGTAGGCACTAAGTCAAATATCAGCAAAGCACTCTTCTGCCATGCAAGATGGCCATTTCTTGTTTTATATTCCATACATTCTCTTTGTGTGTGTGTGTGTTTGTGTGTGTGTATATGTGTGTGTGAACATGTTTATACGTGTATTTATGAGTTTATATCTATCACCTTGTTGACCGGTTTACAGATTTAAAAACTAGGTCAAATGTATATTTTGATACACAGTATTGCATCTCATTAATGTCCTTTACTTTGAGATAAGGTCTCACTGTGTAGCCCTTGAATTCACAGAGATCCAGCTGCCTCTGTCTCCCAAGGGCTGGAATTGAAGGTGTGAACCTCTATACCTGGTCCTCATTCACATTCATGTAAGCGATAGAAATAATTATTAGCACCACTCTGCAGATGAGGAAAACCAAGACACAGACTAGAGAAGTTAGGTGGTCAGGGTCACCCTCATAATCAAATATGGCTGCTGATACTACCATGGTATTGATAATATGATATGAGATCTATAACCAAAGATAGATACTGACAAAGTCAGGATTTGAACCAGAGTGAGATCCAGAGAGCACCCAGACCTCTTATTACCTTCAAAGTAGAAGGCGGAAGAAGAAAGGCAGAGACCAAACAGGAGGGAAGAGGAGGGGGTGGAGGGGCGGAGAAGCAAGTGTGGCGGAGAAGGGAGTGTGAGACCTTGGGCGGAGACCTTGCCACGAGATGCTAACTGTGAGACGCTAACACAGAGAGCTTCCAGATGACATTTCTCTCTGGAGAACAACTTCAAGACTTGGTATTTACACCGACTCCTTTGTGTCTTAGATTCTTCATGATGTGTTTTGATGTCATGAGAACACAGGAACATGGTCTTACCCATGGAGCCCGTGGCTACCGGAGTCTTGACAAAGCTGGGGCATTTGCAGGACTCCAGTTCTGTCCTGGCAGATGGAAGTGTGGGAGTGGGTATAAACATGATAAGGGAGAGAATCTTTCTATTTGTTTAGCCTCTGAAAATTTCTGTTTTATCACCAAAGATTTTCTTTTAAAAGATTTATTTATTATATGTAAGTACACTGTAGTTGTATTCAGACACACCAGAATAGGGCATCAGATCTCCTTACAGATGGTTGTGAGCCACCATGTGGTTGCTGGGATTTGAACTCAGGACCTCCAGAAGAGCAGTCAGTGCTCTTAACTGCTGAGCCATCTCTCTAGGCCAGATTTTTTTCTTTTTTCTTTTAAGGAATGAACAATGTTGGGGTGTTTGGTTAAAAAAAAAAACAGACAGACAAGCAAACAAACAAATCCAAATTTCGTGATGTTTGCCTTTGTCATTATAAATTTCGGATGGTCTCTGAGAAAAATAACAGGCCTGTTGGCGTTACACATGTGTAAGCAGTGTGAACAACAGAATGTTCAGCGGGCTGATTATTTAGCCAGTGAGGTAACAGCAGGGGCTGAGTTGACTCTAGGGATGCACTGCCTTTTGGAATCAGCTGTTTCCCAAGCCAACCAGTTACATCCACGGTGAAGCTAGAACCTCTCCACACTTCGCTTTTGAACCCTCCTCTGACGGTTTTGAACTCAGAGGTGGCTGTCTAAAGTGTTCAGCATTTTTGAATCTGGGAGTCTGGAAAAGCCCCAGTCGGTTTGTTAGAATCTACAATCCCCACATGTTAAAGCAGAGAGAGGAGCCTTTACCCACGGAGCCACTTCACCCCAGACACTTGAATCCAGTCAGGTCAACGAGCACATTCATAGAAACCGTGAAATCACAAAAGCTGCGGCAGAAGAAGCGCGCGGCTGTTCTTCCTGAGGTCCCGAGTTTGATTCCCAGCCACGCTGTCTGAACTTCACTTTTGTCATTGATTTTCTTTTGGTCAGGAGTGTAAAGAAGAAATGATGTATAGTGTAAACAAATTTACCAGCAAGACAGGTGATGGTCAGCTGCAATCTTAATCTCATAGAACAGGTGATGTTCAGACGCATCTTCTCTTACAGAAGAACCCCGAGGAACTATAAGAGAACCATAGAGCAATGTTTTCCACGATTTTGCACAAATGCTCTGAAAGCAAAGGAACAGAATTAGCAGTTCAAATCCAGGGATACATAAAAGGGACGCTGCATCCTGACAAGAGGTTCTTCTTAAGGTTGGGGTGCTGGAGAGATGGCTCAGTGGTTAAGAGCACTGACTGCTCTTCCGAAGGTCCTGAGTTCAAATCCCAGAAACCACATGGTGGAATAAATCCTTAAAAAAAAAAGGAATGCAAGTTTGGCTTAACATTTGAAAATCAGTTAGTCATGCTACCTTGGAGGTCAGAGGCATCGGATACCCCTGGAGCTTGAGTTTCAGGCACTTGTGGATGCTGGTAAATGAACTCAGGTCCTTTCCAGGAGCAATACATGCTCTTCATCGCTAAGCCATCCCCCCGGCTAGTCTCTGTTCCCTAGCAATACACAATCAAAAATGTAAGAAGGACCAGTTTGAAATAGCACAGAAGAAAACTATTTAGCGACAGAGATGACAAAGGCATATGCAAGAATTGTGCACGGTGAGCGACAGAGGCGGAGGCTTGCAGCCAATCATCGGACTGAGCGAGGGGACCCCAATGGAGGAGTCAGGGGAAGGATTGAAGGAGCTGAAGGTGTTTGCAATCCCATGTCAAGAACAACAATATCAACCAACCAGACCCCCCAGAGCTCCCAGGGACTAAACCACCAACCAAAGAGTACACACAGAGGGACCTGTGACTCCAGCTGGGTATGTAGCAGAGGATGGTCTTGTCAGACATAAATGGGAGGGGAGGCCCTTGGTCCTGTGTAGGCTCAATGACCCAGGTTAGGGGAATGCTAGGGAACTGAGTAGGGAGTGGGTAGGTGGGGGAGCACCCTCATAGAAGCAGGGGAGAGGGGGGACGGGATGGGTTTTTGCGGAGGGGAAACCTGGAAGGGGGAATAACATTTAAAATGAGAATGAATAAAATAACCAATACAAATATATATTAAAACAAACAAACAAACAGACAAATGCATGTGACCAATACCAAGGAAACAGGCCACATTTTAGGCATCTGTGTTCAAGGACCAGAGGAATGTCACTGTTCCAAACTGGTCAATGCAAAAGCAACCAAAACCCCTCAGACCTTCTCACAGAAACTGACAAGAGGACTCTAAAGTTCATGTGGGAATAAGAAGGACCTTGGATAGCTTAAACAGGTTTGCAAAGAAAGTTAGAAGAGTTAGGCTGATGGTGGTGTCTTCAGGGTCCTGCCATAGTGGAGAATCCAAGTCAAGTGAGAATAGAGTTTTGATGAAGCCATAAAGGCAATCGGGAGAGAGAATCTAATTTATTATAGGAGGGTGATAGGACATAGGGCAGACAGTGACATTTCATCAACTATGGACAGAATATGGCAGTGGTCTGACAATATGAAGATGAAACTTAGAGCAATCTGCCTCACATATTTATTGTGTTTCCCAGGTGCACCAGGAGGCTACGCCAAGCTGTTCACCTGGGCCAGTGAGCTGTGTTCAAATAGACCCTCAGGATGTTTGCAGAACAAGTCACAGAGTGGTGAATGTCTCAGAGTACATTCCCATAGTCAAGCAGACTGTGGCTTCACGTCCAGAAACCCAAGCTTAACCAAACAAAACCCTCAACTCCTCCGCCACACAGGAACTGTTTAAAATAGCTGAGATCTGACTGTTGGTGATGGGCTGAAACACGACTGTGTGGTGTACTCTTACTTTTGGTTTTGATTTATTTATATACTTAGTTTAGGTTGTGCTTCTTTTTTTTCTCTCAATATTTATTTATTTATTTATTTAATGTATGTGAGTGCACTGTTGCTGTCTTTAGACACACCAGAAGAGGGCATCGGATCCCATTTTTGATGGTTGTGAGCTACCATGTGTTTGCTGGGAATTGAACTCAGGACCTCTGCAAGAGCAGTCAGTGCTCTTAACCACTGAGTCATCTCTCCAACCACCTAGGTTGTGGTTCTTTATTGTCTTAGTTTGGGTTTCATTTCTGTGAAATGACACCATTACCAAAGCAACTCTTATAAAGAAAAAGAAATAATTGGGGCTGGCTTACAGTTTCAGAGGTTCAGTCATTATCATCATGGTGGGAAGTGTGGCAACATCCAGGTAGAGGTGATACTGGAGGAGGAGCTAAGAGTTCTACATTTTGATCAGAAGGCAGCCAGAAGAAGACTGGCATATATAACCTCAAAGCCCACCTACACAGTGACACACTTACTCCAACAAGGCCACACCTACTCCAACAAGGCCAAACACTTCCTATGGGCCAAGCATATTCAAATCACCACACTCCATTCCCTGACCCTCATAGACTTGTTCAAACACATGAGTCTATGAGGGTCATACCTACCCATAGCATAATGCAAAATACATTTAGTCCAACTTCAAAAGTCTCTGATTTATATCAAGTCTCAATGATGCTTAAAAGCTCAAAGTCTCTTCTGAGATTCATGCAATTTCTCAACTGTAATCCCCTATTTAAAAAAAAAACAGATCACATAATTCCAAAATGTCATAGTAAGGAAATATCGGACCAAAGCAAGACCAAAACCCAGTTGGGCAAACTCCAAACTCTGCATCTCCATGTTTGATGACAAAGTGCTCTTCAAATATCCAACTATCCTTTCATATTTGTTGACTGCAACAAACTTCTTTCTTCTGGTTCCACTCCCTGTTAGCAGCTGTTCTTGGCAGGTATCCTATGGCTTTGATATCTCTAACTCTTTGGGGTATCCAAGTCAACTTCAACTTTACTGCTTCTTGTTCCAATGTCTGGGATCTACATGTAATCTTCTGGGCTCTTCTAAAGGGCTTAGGTCACGTCTCCGGCTCTGCCCTCTGTAGCACCCTAAGCTCAGGTCCATGCCACTGCTCCTGCTGTTCTTGGTAATCATCCCATGGTACTGGGATGGTATTGGGTCTTCTGCTGCAACTAGGCTTCACCAATAGCCTTTCAGGCTCTCTTCATGGTATCAAGTCTCAAATCCTTTGCATGACCCTTTCAGTCCTGGGCCATCAATGGCACCTGAGGCTGCACCTTCACCAATGGCCTTCCATGGTCTCTCACAGTGCTGAGCCTCAGCTGCTCTTCATGACCCCTTCATGCCTTCAAAACCAGAACCACCTGGGTGACTCTTACACAGTATCAAGTACAGCTGCAGCATGAGGAACAACTTTGGCTTTCTCTGGGACACAGTGTCTTTGTGCTCTCAGAAAACACTTCCCAGAAGATTTCACCTCAGTGATGCTGGTCTCTTCTTAATCACCTCTAATTTCTTAGCTCTAGTTAACCAACATCAATTGTTCCAGTAGTCCCTTCTATTCTTTTGTTTGTTTTTTAATGTTAAATGTTAAAACATTTTAATATATGTGGTATCTTTAGAGTATTATATTGAATTTTTAAAATTTAACTTTTTTACTTATTCACTTTACATCCCACCCACCGTTCCCCCCCCCCCGGTCACCCCCTCCTGAAATCCTTACTCCATCTCCCCTCCTCTTCTCCTCTGAGTGGGGGAAGGCTTCCCTGAGTATCTACCTACCCTGGCACTTAAGTCTCTGTGACTTCCTTTTCCACTGAGGCCAGACAAGGCAGCCCAGTTAGAATATAGATAGAATATATCTCACATACAGGCAACAGCTTTTGGGATAGCCCCCATTCTAGCTGTTCAGGATCCACATGAAGACCAAGCTGCGTATCTGGTACATATGTGCAAGAAAGCCTATGTCCAGTCCATGTATGTTCTTTAGTTGGTGGTTTAGACTCTGAGAGCCTCAAGGGTGCAGGTTAGTTGACTCTGTTCATCTTCCTGTGGTGTTCTTATCCCCTTAGGGGCTGCGATCCTTCCTCTTATTCTTCCATAAGAGCCCCCAAACTCCATCCACCATTTAGCTGTGGTTGTCTGCATCTGTCTGAGTGAGCTGGTAGGTGGAGCCTCTCAGAGGACAGCCATGCTAGACTCCTGTCTGCAAGCACAGTAGAGTATCATTAACAGTATCAGGGACTGGTGCTTGTCCATGGATGGGTCTCAGGTTAGGCTGGTTATTGGGTTGCCATTTCCTCAGTTTGTGCTCCCTCCCCTGTTTCTGTAGACAGGATACATTTTGGGTTGAAAGTTTTGCTGATGGGCTGGTGTCTCTATTGCCCCACTGGGGTTCCTGTCTGACTATAGAAGGTGGTCCCTTCAGGTTCCATATCCCTAGTGTAATGAGTCACAGCTAAGGTCACCCCCATTGATTCTTGGATACCTCACTTATCCCAGGTCTCTGTCTTGTCCTGGAGATGCCCTCCACCTCTTTACCATCATCAGTTGCTGACCAAGACTGCTCAGTCAGACAACAGGTTCTCCAGCACAGGAGCGAGGATTAAAAAGAGACAATTAGACAAAACTGCAGCATGACCCCAGTCAATTCTGAAACTGAAGGCGGGTTTAATAATTTCCAATCCACCTTTATACCAATTTAATTACATGCAGGTATTAAGATCAATAGTAGTACAATGAGGAACAAGCAAGACAGTAAACACAAAATTGTCAAGGCAATAAGCCAAGTCCTGTGACAGTTGTTTCCAAGGGCTTGTCAGAATAACCAAAATACCTGAGCCTGCTTCCTTGTCCAAGCCCAAAATCTTGCCTGAAGCCTGATTCTCTCGTTCTCCCTAAGATTAAAATTCCTGCCTTAACCTACTTCCTTATTATGCCCTAATGTCAGATTCCTGCTTGAAGCCTTTGTCCTTGGTCAAGGTCAAGTTCTTGCCAGGCAGCACGGTACCCCCAATAAGGCTTTCTATAATTTGCAGGTTTCTATTCATTTTCATGAACATCTACTCATTTCTCCTGCCCTCCCCCACACCTGATCCTGAATTTCCCCCATTCCCCTCCCCATTCTTCCTCCATCCCAGTTCCCTCCCTCCTCTTATGACTAGTTTATTCCCCCTTCTAAGTGATATTCCAGCTTTCTTGCTTGGGTTTTCCTTTTTGTTTAACTTCTTTGGATTTGTGGAGTGTAACACAGTACCTGCATTTTATGGCTAATATTCACTTATAAGTGAGTACATATCATAGATGTCCTTTTGGGACAGGGTTACCTCACTCAGGATGATATTCTCAAGGTTCATCCATTTCCCTGAAAAATTCATGATGTCTTGATTTTTCATAGCTGAATAGTGTTCTATTGTGTAGATGTACCACATCACATGCTTTTTTAATCCATTCTTCAGTTGAGGGACATCTAGGTTGTTTCCAGTTTCTGGCTATTATAAATAAAGCTGCTCTGAACATAGTTGAGCAAGTGTCTTTGTGAAGTGGAGGAATCAGCATCCCTGACCTCAAGGTGTACTACATAGCAATAGTGATAAAAACTGCATGGTATTGGTACAGAGACAGACAGGTCAATCAATGGAATAGAACTGAAGACCCAGAGTTAAACCCACACACCGATGGTCTCCTGATCTTTGACAAAGAAGCCAAAACCATCCAGTGGAAAAAAGAAAGCATCTTCAACAAATGGTGCTGGTCTAATTGGATGTCTACATGTAGAATGAATATAGATCCATATTTATCACCCCATACAAGACCCAAGTCCAAGTGGATCAAGGACCTCAACATAAAATCAGATACTAAATCTCATAGAAGAGAAAGTGGGAAATACCCTTGAATGCATTGGTACAGGAGACAATTTCCTGAACAGAACACCAATGACTCAGGCACTGTGATCAACTATTGTTAAATGGGACCTCATGAAACTGGAAAGCTTCTGTAAGGCAAAGGACACTGTCAATAGGACAAAACCACAACTACAGATTGGGGAAAGATCTTCAACAACCCTACATCTGATAGAGGGCAAATATCCAAAATTTACAAAGAACTCAAGAAGTTAGACATCAACAACCCAAATAACCCAATTAAAAATGGGGTACAGAACTATATAGAGAATTCACCAACAGAGGAATCTCAAATGACCCAAGAAGCACTTAAAGAAATGTCCAAGGTCTAGTCATCAGGGAAATGCAAATCAAACAACTATGAGATTCCAATTTAACACTTATCAGAATGGCCAAGATTAAAAACTCAAGGGACAGCACATGCTGGCAAAGATGTGGAGGAGGGGAACACTCCTCCATTGCTGGTGGGAGGGCAACCTTATACAATTGTGGGACTGTGAAAGGCAGTCTGTGGCCTGGTTGAGTGAGGCTTACTCCAGAGACCCAGTAGAATATTCTACAAGGGACGGAACCAGTGAGCCACGCTCCCAGATACCTAAGCTCCTGACACCAACTCCATACTCCTGACTCCTCAACTCCATAATCCTGTGGCCATCAGTCACGTAGGACCAGGCCCCCAGTGTTCTGGCTGGACTCCACCCCCACAGTCACCTGCCTAAAGCCAGGCTTTTCCCAACCCAGTTACCTGGCAACAGGTAACTTTTTCTCTCTTGCCCTTATGCTCTTGTCCCCCTGTTCCCCCTCTCTCTCCATTCTTCTCCCCTCTTTCCATGTGGTCATAGCCAGCTCCCACCCCTCTATCTTTTCTTTCTCTCTTTACTTCTCTATCTCTTTTTCTTTTCCTACTTCTCTATAATAAAGACTTGAAACCATGGACTATCTGTTCTTATCAAAACCCGCCATGTAGGAGCAACGGAACAGGCCTCAGCGTCTCCAGCTGCCAGAAAGGACCAAAGACTCTTCCACCCAGCCAGACTTCCTCTACAGGTACACGGGGCCCACCCCAGAATGGCCCCACATTCTGGGCAAGGACCTTCACCGCTAGCTGGGCAGCCTCCCTCCATCAGGGGCTCCCACCACCCCTACATGGGTACACGGACTGGGCCCCGCCTGCTCATCTTCCCTATGTACAACTCCTTTGGAAATAGGATAGTTCTACCTCAAGACCCAGCTATAGCACTCCTGGGCATATACCCAAAAATGTCCTTTCTATTCTTTATTCTAAAGCCAGAGGCACATGACTGAAGATGCTGAGTTTCGCTGCTTGCTGGGGCTGGAGCATGACCCCCATTGCTTATTATATCATCACCAGCTTTCTGTTTTCCAACTTCTTCGCTGACTAAGTTTGGCAGTCCTGGAACTTGTTCTGTAGATTGACCTTGAACTCAGAGATCTGCATGCCTCTATCCCTTGTAAAGGTGTGCGCCTGAACATAAACTTTTCTCTACTTGGATCTTACTCTGTACCAGTCTGACCTTGAACTCTGAGACCTGCTTTCCTCTGTCTTCTGGGATTAAAGGCATGTACACCTGCACCAAAGCCTTTCTTTATCTTTTCATGAGATCTTTATAAATTCTGGGTTGTAGTTCATTCCAGATATAGACAAGCTGACAACTGAGAATAGCCATTGTAATCCACCCCTTGTCCATTTGGCACACAATCACATCTCCTTATATCCAAATAAAAACTATAACCAGATCATAATAATACCTAACATGATAAAACCATTCCTTGTCCAACTGCAAATACATAAACAATGAGTTTAGCTGGGTGGGATCTTGCCCCAAATTCACCACTCTATTAATTCCACTTAATATTCTTGAACACAGGATTCAGCTCCATGCCACTTCCTGGTGTGCCTTTAATCTTTGAATCTTATATTTTGTATTTTTCCTTCCTCTGCTTGATCAAAATGTTCCTCATGAGAGTGAACCACTGGACAAAGTCTAAACTAGGCTTTTTAAAGGCTTCCTTTCTCAATGCACTTAATCTAAATCTCTTTACCTTATCCTCAGGCAGACTTTTCAGACAAGGGCGAAAGCAGTCACAGTCTTCACCAAAACACCACAAGACCAATCTCTAGGCAACATAACCAAAATTTGATTCCTTTGAAACCTCTTGAGCCAGGCTCCCACAGTTCAAATTACCCTTCGCACCACTGTCTTCTATGCTTCTACTAGTATGGCCCATTAAGCCTTTCACTTAAAGCATTCCAGTGCTGTCCTAATCCAAAGGTCCAAAATCTATATTCCTCTAAACAAAAGCATGGTCAGGCCTATCACAGCAACATCCCAGTCCCTTTTGTCTTAGGTTTTCATTGCTGTGAAGAGACACTATGACTAAGGCAACTCAATGTAATTTAATTGGGGCTGGCTTACAGTTTCAGAGGTTCAGTCCATTATCATTATGGTAGGAAGTGCGACAGCATCCAGGTAGATGCGGTATTGGAGAAGGGGGTGAGATTTCTACATCTGGATCTGAATGCAGCCAGGAGGAAACTGTCTTCTGCATTGTGTGGAGCGTGAGCACTAGGAAACCACAGAGTCTGCCTACACTGTAACACACTTCCTCCATCAAGGTCACACTTATTCCAACAAGGACACCCTCCTAATAGTGCCACTTCCCATGGGCCAAGCTTATTCAAACCACCACACTCATATAGAAACTCAAAAGTATGGAGACGGCTTAAAACTAATGGGTTCTTGCATGTTGATTAAGCTCAGACTATTGAAATTCTAGAAAAAGACAAGAGAAAATGTTCATGGCCTTGGTAGAGTTCTCTCTCTCTCTCTCTCTCTCTCTCTCTCTCTCTCTCTCTCTCTCTCTCTCTCCTCATCAGTTTCATTTGCAATTTAAAGATTTTCTTTTTTGGAGATAGGATTTCATTCCATAGCGCAAGATGGCCTCAAACTGGAAATGCTTCTGTCTCAGACTCCAGAGGACTGTCTGTGCCCCACCGTGCCCAGTTCTTTGTCACAGTTTTCTTAAATGAGGCACAAAAATCACAGATTTTTGAAAGGAGTTGATAAATCTGACAGACAAAAGTCATTGCTCTTCAAAAGGTTCTATCAGTCAGACAGAAAGACAATTGACAGACTGGGAGGATATAGTTGTAACCCATTTCTGGCAAAGGACTTGCATGCATCTTGGGTATATAAAGAACACTCGGGGCTGGAGAGATGGTGGTTAAGAGCACTGACTGCTCTTCTGAAGGTCCTGAGTTCAAATTCCAGCAACCACACGGTGGCTCACAACCATCCGTAATGAGATCTGACGTCCTCTTCTGGTGTGTCTAAAGATAGCTACAGTGTACTTACATGTAATAATAAGTAAATCTTAATTTCTTAATTTTAATTTAAGAAATTAACATTTTGATTTGACTTAATTTTAATCTTAATTTTTAAAGCTTTGTCATGATTCGACAATATGGAGATTTAAAAGCATCTGATAAAAATGACCGATGATTTTGAACAGGTGCTCCATCAGCAGACTAAGCACATGAGAATATGCCAGTCTTCAGGCATTCGAGTAAGTTAAAAGGACAACGTGACACTAACATTAGAGTGGTCATAGAGAGGTGGTTAGGCTCTGGGCTTCTGGAATGGTCGTACATCACTGGTGGCACTCGAAACCGTACAGCCATTCTTGAAAGTAGGGTCTGTTTCTAGGAATTTACCTAAGGGAAATTAAAATGTCGATGCCTGGGTATTCACATAGTGGCTTTCATTGTGATCATAAAATATGGAAACAGCATAGATGCCGATCAAAAGGTGAGCAAATTATATCTCTCCGATGGAGTTTTACTTACCAACCAAGTGCCACAAAACAATGACAATCACAGCAACGTGAAGCAATTTAAAAAATCATTATGAGGAAAGCCAGATACCCCTCCCCTGAAAACCCAAGCACGTATCACGTGGCTTCATTTTTTTTTTAAATAAAATTTCAGATACGCAGGGTAATCTAATATTTTTGTGTCATTGGTACCGGGGGTCAAACCTAGGACTCTGGACATGTTAGGCAAGCGCTCTAACGGTGCCATATTCCAGTCTGCCTGCTACCCCATACTGATAAGAAGCAGAACAACTTCTGGAAAACACCAAATGGCGGCAGTGCAGGGGGAGGGCCTGGAGGACTGGGGGGCGGGGCCCAGGATTAGGAGGCCGCAGCGGATTCCTGGGATGATTCTAGATTGGCAGCGGTTTTAGGGGCTGTGGATGTGGTCGAGGCTGCGGACCTCATGGAGGTAAAGCTGAAGACAAGGAGTGGATCCCCGTCACCAAGCTGGGCCGCCTGGTTAAGGACATGAAGATCAAGTCCTTGGAGGAGATCTACCTGTTCTCCCTGCACATTAAGGAGTCTGAGATCACTGACTTTTTCTGGAGGCTCTGAAAATCATGCCAGTGTAGAAGCAGACTCGGGCTGGCCAGCGGACCAGGTTCAAGGCTTTTGTTGTTATTGGAGACTACAATGGTCATGTTGGTCTTGGTATTAAATGCTCCAAGGAGGTCGCCACTGCCATCCGAGGGGCCATCATCTTGGCCAAGCTCTCCATCGTCCCTGTGCGGAGAGGCTACTGGGGGAACAAGATTGGCAAGCCCCACACTGTTCCATGCAAGGTGACAGGCTGCTGTGGCTCTGTGCTGGTGCGTCTCATCCCTGCCCCCAGAGGCACTGGTATTGTCTCTGCTCCTGTGCCCAAGAAGTTCCTGATGATGGCTGGTGTAGATAACAGCTGCACATCAGCCAGGGGCTGCAATGCCACCCTGGGCAACTTTGCCAAGGCCACCTTTCATGCCATCTCCAAGACCTATAGTTACCCGATGCCCGACCTCTGGAAAGAGACTGTGTTCATCAATTATCCTTCTTAGGAATTCACTGATCATCTTGTGAAAGCCCACACCAGAATCTCTGTTCAGAGGACCCAGGCTCCAGCTGTGGCTGGTGTGGGATTTTATAAAAGGAAAATAAATTAAGTCTGAAAAAAAAAAGCAGAATAAAAGTTAATTCAGAGATAATGGAGGGAGGTGGGAGGAAGGTCACACAGGGCCTTGATGAAGCCTTCTGGGAGGATGAAATAGATGTTCATTATGTTTCTAAAATGTGTGTGTGTGTGTGTGTGTGTGTGTGTGTGTGTGTGTGTGTGAGAGAGAGAGAGAGAGAGAGAGAGAGAGAGAGAGGCATACCCTTCTACGTATATGTGTGAGTGTTTGCCAGTGTGTGCATGGGGAGGTCAGAGGACAACCTTGGGTCACCCTTCACCTTGTGTGAGAAAGGTTCACCTTTTGTTCACCGGTGGCTGCCAGGCTGGCTAACCACACGCTTCCACACATGTCCACAGAGACATCATGTAGCTCTATGTGGGTCTCGGAGATCCAAAGTCAGGTCTTATGCTTGTGTGGCAAGTGCTTTCCCTATGGAGTCCTCTCTCTCTGTCTCTGTCTCTCTCTCTGTCTCTGTCTCTGTCTCTGTCTCTCTCTGTCTCTTTCTCTCTCTCTCTGTCTCTCTCTGTCTCTATCTCTGTCTCTGTCTCTCTCTCTTACACACACACACCATATACACACACACAAATACACAAACACACACACATATGCGCACACCCACATACCCACAGGCACCCCCACATGCACACCCCCCACATGTACACATACATGCACACACATACACACATGTACACACACATGCACACACACACACACACATTTTAGAACGCGATCGTGGGCATGGTTTCTTGTTTATGCACAAGCCAGCATGTAACAGAATCCCAGTTCATAGTGTTTTGTGTCAGTCTATTCTTCATCAGTAACACCTCAGCAGAGCTCCTGGGAACTCTATGAACATGAACCAGAAGGTGGAGAATATGTTCTGTGACCCTTTCTAAAGCTCCTGAGATTTCACATCAGCTGTCACTTGTGCTGCTAACAGCCAGATTTTGGTGTCAGAAAAACAGCAACTTATAAAGAGGACAGTTGTTCAGGGAGCTTCGAACAGACAATGCACTCGCTTCAAGCGCACCAGCCCGTGCTGTTACCGTG
This sequence comes from Tokudaia tokunoshimensis, assembly GCA_036184795.1. Taxonomy (NCBI): domain Eukaryota; kingdom Metazoa; phylum Chordata; class Mammalia; order Rodentia; family Muridae; genus Tokudaia; species Tokudaia tokunoshimensis. The sequence goes on from BTHU01000011.1 coordinate 3,858,852, forward strand.
CCACACCCAATATCGAAGAGGACGTTGCTGTAACCGTGGGTCCAAATTCCTTGTTCCAAATACTAGGAAACCAACGGACTAATGAGCTCCGATTTTTGAGAACCTATTCCCCCCTCCCCCGCCCCAAATGAAATATATACCCTGTTGATGCTTCAGAACACAGAAAATAAACACAGATGGTAAATCAAATTTAGGGAGCAGGGACGTTCTCCACAGCTCCTAGCTGCCTACTTCAAAACACTAGATGGCTCCCCTCACGTATTTTAGATTGAGTTAAAAATAGGGCTTCTCATCAGAGTTACTGAGAAAGATGACAATCGTTTCTCAAGCGACGGTGCGTTCTTACGAGCTCTTGCTTATGAAGAAAGGAGGCTGCGAGGCTGACCCAGATGGACGGCTCAGGGATGGCACCAAAGGTCCCTCGTCATTATGACGCCTAAGCCACTGTGGGGACTCATCATGTGCTATTTCGGAGAAGGAACAACAAATGGGCAGTTTTTCATTTATCTTGAGAGATTTGCTTTATTTGACATGTGTTTGTGCACATGAGGTGTGCACACCCCCCCACGCGCGCGCACACACACACACACACACACACACACACACACGCACAGGCGCCTCAGCGTATGTCGGTGTGTGACATGCACACAGGAGCTTGTGGAGGCCAGAAGAGGGCATCAGATTCCCTTGCAGATGGGGTTGCAGGCAGTTGTGAGCTATCTATCCACTATGGGTGCTGAGATCTGAATCCAAGCACTCTGCAAGAGTAGCAAGTGCTCTTAACCACTGAACCATCCCTTCAGCCCATAATTAAAAAACAAAAATAAACGAAGTTTGTTTGTTTGCTTCTTACTGTATTTGCCTGTGTGGATATGGAGGTCAAGGGTCACCTTCTACCATGTGGATCCTAGCGGCTAAACTCAGGTTATCAGCCTTGGGTGACGCCTTGCCAGCTAGGTGCCCCCGATACCAGCTAGTGGTCCTTACTTTCATTTTTGAGATTTTATTTATTTTTGTGTGTATGTGAGTTTTGCCTGTTGTATATCTATGCACCGCATGTCTGGTTTCCATGGAGGGCAGAAGAGGGCAGTGGATTCCCTGGAAACTAGAGTTACAGATGGTGGTGAGCCACCATGAAGGTGCTGGGAATCGAACCTGGGTCCTCTGGAAGAACGAGTATTCATAACTGCAGAGCCATCTTTCCAGTCTCCAGCAATTAAAATAAAAAGTTGGCCAGGAAGATGGCTCAGTGGAAAAAAGCTTTCCTTTCTGCTCAGCCATGAGGATTGGAGTTTTGTTTCCAACATTCACGGAAAAGATCAGTTGTAGCAGCGCACGCCTGTAGTCCCCAGCTGGGGATATATGGATGCGGGGATCCTTGAAGCTTGCTAGACAGCCAGTCTAGGCTAATCAATGAGAGACCCTTTCTCAGAAATAATGAGGTGGAAAGTGTCTGCGGGAGATGCTTAGGATCAACTCTGCCCTCCACATGTGTGTGCACACACATACACATACACATACACACAAAGCAAGTCTCTGATAGATGCTGTTGAACTCGGAGCTGGGCCTTCTGCTCCATCCCTGAGGGTGTTTCGTCAGCAGGATAGGGGTCTTAATCCTCTGAGGGGTCAGACAAGCTCAGGTAGACAGGCAGACTCTGTATAACAGAGCAAAGTTCCGGGTTAGAGCTTCCGCATTGATTATGGACTGCTGACTCTGGCACCTTACCGGTTTTAAAATCATGGGTAAAGTGGATATTTGAGAAATATCAGCATGCCAGTGTTGTGATTATAATCTACTCTGAACAGATGCAGTGGGAAACTCTATATTTGCAGGATGCCTTACATTTTGTGAAACACTCATATTTATGAGTGATTCTTTATGATTTTGTTTTGAGACACGATCTTATGCAGCCCAAGATGATCTTGAACGATATTCCTAAAGATGACCCAACCAAGGATGGCCTTGAGTTTTCCAATTTTATTGGCTTGACTTTTCAAGTGCTGGAATCTCACGGGTGGACCATCACATCTGGTTTGATGCAGTTCTGAGAATGGAACCCAAGGTTCATGCATGCAAGGCAACTGAGCTACATCCCTGTCCCGTGCCCTTGCCGACAAGGCAGGCAACCGGCAGCGCAGGACCACACTTCCGAGATCTGCTGGCCTGACAATTTCTAACACTATGCTCCTCGGCAGTCCTGCCGGCTTGGCCATCTCTCCGGCGGAGGTCCCAGCAGTTCATCTTGCTTCCACCCAGCACCTACCCATTCCAGTTACCCGGTAGAACATGACTCTTAATGCTTATTTAGTTAGCCAATTAGATTTATGTATATTATAAACACAATTTCAAGATGCCAATTGACAATGATAGAAGTCTTATCCCAACATCTCTAACCTTTTAAAAACACCAGAAAAACGTCTGAAGCCATCTTGATTCTTTGACCTCCCAAGCGCCTCCTCTTCCAGAGCGCCTCCTAGGTCCGCCCCCTATTTCCCCATCCAATCCCAGACTCTCTTTGTACTTATGAAATTGGACAGGAAAATTCTTGGGACACATCCCCACCTTTCCACAGAATCTCTTGTAGGACAAAGACACCATGTCTTTCAGGTGGAAGCAACCTTCATCTCTGTTCTGACTAGTTTTTATGTCAACTCGACACGAACTAGGGTCATCTGAAGGGAGGGAACCGCAATTAAGAAAATGTTGCCGTAAATCCGGCTGCATTCGTGATCAGTGCTGGAGGACCAGCCCGTTGTAGGCGGTGCCAATCCTGGGCTGGTGGTCCTGTAGGCGGTGCCATCCCTGGGCTCGGTCCTTGCAGGCCGAGCAAGCCAGGAGAAGCCAGGCAGTAAGAAGCGCTCCTCCATGGGCTCTGCATCAGCTCCTACCTCCAGGTTCCTGCCCTGTGCGAGTTCCCGTCCTGACTTCCTTCATACCGGCTGCTATCCATGGGGATCTGTGGGGCTCTGGCCCAGGCGGAGTGGCCAAAGCGTTGCTGCTGTCCGAGGGGGAGTGGGAGCAAGGCGAGCTGCTGGGCCTCTTCCGGGGCTGCCGCTGCCCTGGAAGTCAGTGGCGGGAGGCGGGAGGCATCGGGCAGCACCGGAGCCAAGGTCAGGGCTACTGAGCAAGAATTGGCCGCAGTAGGCTGAAGCAACTTCAAGCAAAGAAAGCTTCAGGAGCGAAAAACCCTTCCCTGGAGGGTTACAGCTTGATAAAGACAGGCACGCTCAGAAGATCTTTGGTGAACTAGCTCAGGCACTTCATTCCTTGTGGATAGGACCTTACCAGCGTTTGGGGTGGGTTGGGATCTAGAGGTAACTGTTTTCTATTGGTTTGGTCTAGACGTTAGGGACGCCTCATCTGCCACATGTGGAAGGACTTCAGGTGTTGTCCCTATGTGACTGATTGTCACAGTCCTCACAATGGGGTGTCATGGTTCCAGGACAGGAACCTGGTCGGGAATAGATTTAAAACGCCTACCATTCTCAATCATGAGAGTTCCCGGGGTTCCTCAATCGGCTTGATCTTACCAGGTTTTCTGTCTTGTGGCACGGTCCGCTGCCCCACAATGGACTATGATGTGGAAGTGTAAGCCAAATAAACCCTTTCCTCCCTGCATTGCTTTGGCCATGGTGTTTCATCTCCGCAGTAGCGACTGTAACTAGGACAATCCAAATAGCCATGGTAGCATGCTTCACCCAGACAATCTTAGTTCCTGATTCAGTTTTGAGCTGCCGAGGGCCGTATGGATTCTGTCAGGCTGTGATCTTCAAAGCCTGTGGGTCGCTACGTTTGTTTGTCTCCTATCTCATTTGCAGACGATTCAGGCATGGTATGTGAGGCTCTGACTGGGCACAGGACCAGCTGTGGGATGGGCGGTACAAACCCTTGTTTTCAAGGCTCTGATTCTCTGGGAAGGGATGCTCCAGACATGTGGGCCTCCTCCTCCTCCTCCTCCTCCTCCCTCCTGTTGGTGAAATTTAGTCAGCAATTTGAGGAAGAAGAGACGAAGCAGAAAGCATTGGGTTCTCAGCCCTAGCCGGCGATTTGGAGCAAGAAAGTTAGCCTGGGGCTTTTGGGTCATATGTCATTTTGGGGTTAGGTAGCTATTTTATTTTATTTTACTTTCTGGGTATGAGTGTTTGGCCTGCATGCATATCTGGGAACCATGAGTATGTCCTGTGCCCTCAGAGGCAAGAAGAGTGTCTTGGATACCCTGGAACTGGAGTTACAGGTAGTTGTGAATTGTCACGTGGGTGTTTGGAGTCAAACCTGGATACTTTAGAAGAGCATCAAGTGTTGTTAATCACTAAGCCATCTCTCCAGCCCCAGTTGGTGGTTTTAAATGTCATTTTTAAAAAATGTGTAATGTTGTGGGGTATCCATTAGAGGAGACTTCTTGGATATGAGTTTAAGTCAATAAAACGTCTTCCCAGTGTAACTCACAGCTTTTCCCAGGGTGAGCTTTTAAGCACTATATATATGTATATATATATATATATATATATACATGTATATATGTATACACACACACACATATATATATATGTTCTGGGTTGAGATTCTTCAGTTGTCAAGAACAGTTACCCAGAAACAGAACTACAGAGGCCAAAGAGCAAGGTCAGCACATTTAGCGACTTTCCCAGAGTTGAGGACTTCGATGGATTAGGCTTTTGTTTTTGTATTGGCTGATGGTACTGTCTACATGCTGGGTTTTAATGGAGTCAGTTGTGCTAAGGTCTGGGGTCCTATTTCAGTATGAATGTTTGCCTGCACCATGTGTGTGCATCATGTGTGTGCACCATGTGTGTGCACCATGTGCATACCAGCCACCAGAAGAGACATTGGGTCCCTTGGAATTGGAGTTAGGGTGGGTTGGGAGTTGCCCTGTGGATGCTGGGAAATGTCCTTTTCACCCTCTGCAAAAGCAGCCATGCCCTTAATCACCGAACCCCTTCTCTAGGGATGTGACGTCAGAATAAAAAGCTGAGAAAGTCAGGGATATGGAAAGAAAAAGAAGCCCTTTCTCCCAGGATCTAGCTTGAGTTTCTCACTGGCAGAGCCGAGAACGCCAACATAACTGACGAAAAATGAAGATTGCCTGCTGCCGTAGCTTGCCTTGTGTCAGCTTGACCCGCTCCGGAAGAAGGAACCTTATTGGAGGAGTTGCTTCAGTTGAATTGGCTCCTGACCATGTCTGTGAGCATTTTCTTGACTGCTAATTGATGCGGGAGGGCCCATTCAACTGTGGGCAGTACCATCACTGGGCAGGAGGGCCTCGGCTGTGTGCAGCGCCACCACTGGGCGGATGACAGGTAAGCCTCCGTTGTGGGCAGCGCCATCGCTGGGCAGGTGGGCTTGGGATGTGGGCAGTGCCATCACTGGCTGGGTAGACCTGGGGTGTGAGCAGCCATCAAGCACCATTCCTCTGTGTTTTCTACTTTAGTTCCTGTCTTAAGCTCCTGTCCTGGCTTCCTGGATGAAGGATGACGATGACCTGTGAGAGGAACTAAACCCTCTCTTCCCCACGGTGCTATGGTCATGGTGTCCATGGTGCTGCGGGTCGTGGTGTGTATCACAGCACAAGAAAGCAAACTTGAGCTCTTACAGAGAGGCTATTCCCTTCTTAAGACGTCTCAGGCAAGGCTGTTACGGACACAACAGGTGATGCTCGCTCAGGGCAGGGACATCTGTGACCTTCTCGTTTAGTCCACTCTGAACCCCACAATCGCAACCTGGACTGTGCGCCCAGTAAAACCAACCCAGTTTCGCCGACGAAAAGAGATTCTTTAGGAGACCACTTCCTGTGTAGAGGCCTCAGGGTTGCCTGTGCGCTGGAATATTGTCACCGACCCTACCTGCCCTTGGGGGTTGGAGGGGAGGTGGCACAGGGTCAACAACATAGATTCTGGGAACAGGTGAGAAACGCCTGGGGAGCTCCGCGGCAAGCTCCTTTGATACCCTTCACGTGCGCCCCCATTGGTCCGAAGAAAGCATCGCTTCTAAACAGCAGTTCTTGATTGGCTGGCATTGTCTGCATCAGCAATCATTGGTCTCTCAGGCAGTCTTCAATCAGGTCCTCCGCAGGAGATGCTTTTTGTGGCTGCACAGCTCCCAGTGTTTACATAGAAGCGGTTCCTCCTTTCCTATTACACCTCAGTTTATCTTTTACCGGCTGAGTCCCACCTGCCCCCTTTTCAGACAGAGTCTCACTCTATAGCTCTGGGTGTCCTGAAACTCACTGTGTAGACCAGTCTGGTCTGGAACTCACAGAGACCTTGCCTCTGTCTCCCAAGCACTGGGTTAAAAGTCACACATCCGTCACCATGCCTGTCATCTTGATTGTTTCCCAGTCTGGATAGTTATAAGCAGTACCGTCATCAGCGAACGCGCGCCAGGTTTTGTGTGGACATATAGTTTTGGTCCCTTTGAGTAAATATTAAGGAGGATGGTTGCGGGAGGATGCGGTGAGATCAGTCTGCTGGCTCTGTGAGGGACCGCAGAACTGCCTTCCAAAGAGCCTGTTGTGTTTTAATTTCCAACAGACTGTTCTCGTTTCTACCACCGTTGTTAACCGCACCCTCCGACTGCCCCGGCTTCAGCTTGCATGGCTTGATGCGGAAAGCTGTGTTCTGCCACTGACAATCGGTGCAGCCCTATTTTTAAGTTCTCTGACTGTCAAGCAGCTGGTCTTCTGGAGAGTGAAACTGGACTAAGGCGAGACCTGCTCGGCTCTGGGCTCTGCCAGAATTCGTTTTCTACACTGACTGAAATAGATAAAGAAAATTACATTTTCTAACAATGTCCTCTCAAAACAAAAGTACATGCTACTTAGGTGTTAATATTCTCTCTCTTTGTGCTTTCTATGCTGTGGGTATTTCAATCCGGCTCAATGTTCAGATCTTTCCCTCCACAGAAATTTGTATTTTTTTTTATTTTTTCAGTCAAGAGAAGGTCTGTGAAGGTCTATGGTTTCGATTGTCAATTTTATTGAATTCAGAAACACCCAATGGGAAAACAAACACACCCACCTAGGGCGTTGGGTGGGGAGCAGGCAGAGAAACTTACAATGGTGCGGAGAGTCTCCCCAGTTTTAAGGAGATGCGTTGCTTCAGGAGAAAGGCGGTGAGCCACAGCTGCCTGGGAGTTAGAGGATCTGGGATTGTAATTTCCGACATCCTGAGCAGTACTGCCGTTTTGGGGCCGTTCTGGACCTGACATTCCAGACTTTTGTTGATATTAGACGTGACGGTTGTCATGGCTGCTTTCAGCTGCATGGGGATATCACTGGAGTCGCCTTAGGAGAACTGGGGGTCAGAGGTGGGGAGTCAGGCCTGATGGTAGGAGAGTTGGGGACATTTCATCAGAAGCATCTGGTTGACTGACCATCGGGTAATTTCACCAATTGTCTCTTGAGAGAATCTGAAGAGACTGTGAAACTCCATTGTTACAAGAAATACAGATTATTAGTGGGCCAAGGAGCTGGATGAGCCAGGGGCCCAAGGAAGACACAAAGGAGGGCCATGCATAGGCCCCCCTGGAAGCTTCAGTTTGTGAGGCAGCTCATGTAAGCCTTTAATCCTCTTTTCCGCTTGGCTGCACTGGTTCACACACTAGCAGCATTTTTCATTCATGAAGAGGCAAGTGCCTCCCTTCTCAACTGTGGTGGCGAGTTCAGGACTTGCTGGTTTTGTCGGGCCACAGAGGCTAGGGAGGGGAACTGGTTTTGGGGTTGTAGGGCCGAGGTTGATTTCTGGATGGTATCTGCCAGCTGAATGAAAATCTGCTAAGGTAGATACAGACGTGGACAGAAGGTAAGGTTAAGATTCTCGGTGGGGATCTTTATCTTCCATGTATATTTGAGACTTCCATTGTGTGGTCCTGGCAGAAAGAACACCCAATAGAAAGGAGAGGAAAAGCCCAACCTCAGAGATCGGAGGGAGAATTTAAGCTTTAGCATCCCAGTGAATGGCGGGAGTACTTATCAGGCTATGGGGGTCTATGTTGGTACTCTGTCTGGATTCTACCCCCACAGTCACCTGGCAACAACAAGGTAGGCCTGGCCCGCTATAAGAGAGGCTGTTTGACCCCTCCTCTCTCTCTTGCCTCTTGTCTCTCTTCTTCTCTTTCACCCTCTTGGGCTCTTCCCTTCCCCTTCCCTTCCCCCCTCTTTCAACGTGATCATGGCCGGCCTCTACTTCTCTACTCTCTTCTTCTCTCTGCCTTTCTCTGTTTCTATTACCCTCTTAACTCCCCTCCCCATGCCCTGAATAAACTCTATTCTATACTATACCATCGTGTGTGTGGTCCCTCATGGGGACGGGACGCCTTGGCATGGGCCCGCTGAGACAACCCTTCCCCCACACCTCCCTCACACTTCTTTCTCTTTTAATGATCACAAGAGTCTAGAGCTTGTTTGGGGCTGTGGCAAGTGGATCCCAGTTTCAACACCCCGAAACGTAGGTGACATTTAAAGACGCTCACAAAAGAGGGAACAGGTCTAATCTATATCTACCCAGGCAGGGATGTGAGAGCAGGAAGGCAGGGTATGTGCGTCCGCTCCAGAACCATCTTACGGGTCTTCAAGCTTTTCTTCCCCTCAGTTTTCTTCCTGTCCTGTTACAGATGAACATTCACACTCATGTTGATAAGCTACAGGTTTTATTTTTGTGACAGCTCAAAACATAAGTCTGTTCGAGCAGCTTGCAGACACTTATTAACCGCTTTGTCTACAACAAAGATTTCAATTCCGATTAAAACAATCAGTGGTTCTGATGATACCTCTAAAACTTGAAGTTTGTTTTGAGTTACTTGCTTCAGGCTTAACTTGACAACATATACAGAAGACATAAACGGGTCTCTCCCTCCAAGCTGGTCTCTGGAAATGAATTATATTTGCATTCAGCATGACTACAAATACAGGTCTGAACACATTAAAGAATTTAATTATTTATAAAATGACTGACCATACACTCGTATGTCTTAACTATCTTTAATAATCTACAACAATTTTTATAACTTTTATAAGATTAGGATTTTATAATTTTTATCTCTGTTGAGTTTGAGCCTTAAAAATGGGTAATTTTTGAACTGAAGACCCTTTAATATCAAAATAAGATTGAAAAGATAAATACAGTTCAGAGAGAGGCCAGGAACCTTAATTTCCTGATTCTTTCATAGTGTGCTCTTACAAAAATACCACAGCTTTTTATATGACTCAGTTTCTCCAAATAACTAAGGCTTGCTGAAGTTAGCAAAGACATAGTAGTTAGACACACATCTTCAGTCAGATTCTGTTAGCCCGAATGGAGCATTTCAACCTCAGGAATCTATAAGCTTCAATCATCACACAGATGCTGTTCCTAAGTCCTATAAGCCTTGTTCATGATTTTGTTCTCATTTGTGTTTTTTTCTTCACTTCCAGTGCTAATCCCACCAAAGGAGAGTAAAGATCATTACTCATAATTATTTTTGTTGAATTAAGCCAAAGTGGGGTTTGAGAAAAATAGCATTGAACAAAGGAGAAGATGGGTTTATATTAGCCCCCAAACTGCAAGACTGGGGGTTACATAGGAACTTGGCAGAATACCTCAAAATTATTTGCCAGAACATCTTATCAGGGTCGAGGTCAGGGTATAGGGTATGAAGCATATCAATTTCTAGAAAACAGATCAAGACACGGTCAAATCTAAGTTTTACAGAAAATAGGAATGAAGTTATTTTGACCTTGTGATAAGATCGCTTTTAATCTTAAGATGGAATCAGGCTGGTCCATCCAAATCCTTGAGAGGTAATGGTTATTTTTATCTCTAGTATGGGACTGGCAGTGCTCTGGTGGGGCACCTTAGTATTTTTTTATTTGGAGAGAGAAACATTGTATCATGGCTAGGGTCTCTCTCTAATTACATCTGATTGGTTAACATAGAAAGAATACATTTTTTTTTCTTAAAGCTATCCTTCTGTTCTGCATAGAACAGATGGAGTACCCGATTACATTGTAAACTATTTCAGCTAATAAATTTACTTATTGATAGATCTTGGTCTGTTTGATTTTTTCACAGGTACCTTTCTGATAATGGGGAAGCCAATAGGTTTTATGGGCAGTCATTTTTGCCTCCTTCCCAGCGAGTTTCCTTCAGATCTAACATTCCAGCCTCTGTAGAGGATAAGGGAGACATAATCTCTTCTGCAACCATTTCTTGGCTGAAATTAGGATGCCATTGTCAGGTTTAGAAAGGCTGGAATGCCAGTCAAAAGCCAGGAAGGGATTCAGGCAATGGGGCATTCATCAGAAGCATCTGCTTCACAAACCCAGTTGAAAAGACAGAGAACAATCACATTAGCAGGGGTTGGGGGTAAAGCAACAGGTGGGAGGGTCTTGCCTGTTTTAAAGATTTACTATAGGTTACTGTAGTCAGGAGCCTGTAAGCTGTAACAGCCTAGGAGTTGGAGTTAGTGGGGCCAAGGAGTGGATAATGGGCCAGAACAGCCTTGGAGCTAGTGTGGGTATTTTATCTGTTGTGGGCTGGTGTGGTGGTTTGAATATGCTTGGCCCATAGGGAGTGGTACTGGAGAAAGTGTGTCACTGTAGGGGTGGGTTATAAATCTCTGCCTGGTGAGGAAGAGCCAATCTTCTCTTTGCCTTTGGAACAAGATGTAGAACTCCTAGCTCTTTCTGTGCCAAGCCTGCCTGGGTGCTGCCGTGTTCCTGCCTTGAGGATAATGGACTGAACCTCAGAAACTATAAACCAGACCCAATTAAATGTTGTCCTTGTAAGAGTTGCCTTGGTCATGGTGCCTCTTTATAGCAATGGAAACCCTAACTAAGACAGCTGGCTTGAGTTAATAGGGAACTAGATGACCCATTGCTGGAGGTAGCTGGCAGTAATGGTGAATAAGGGAAGCAATGGCTTCTCCTGACAAACAGAAACCCTCTTCATCAGGTTCACTGAGGAAGGCCAACTGCTCTGATGACTTTTGTTTCTGCACTGGCAATTCTTGACTGAGTTTTATGAAACTGTCAGCAGCACTGCCTTTGGGTCCCGTTTTAGACCTAATGGAGAGGAGGATGATTTAGTGTCTTTTTGTTGTGATAAACTCTTGGTGGACAGATGGGAACTTTAGCCATGGGCCATACATCCCATAATTAATTAATTTGTGTGTGTGTTTACTGCAATATGCATAGACAGAACTGTTAGAATTCAGATAGAAGTAGGCCAGTGTCTAGTTGTAGTATGTGCTTCACGTCTTCAGTGTTTGAGGTTTGGTGAAGACAGGTCGACCAGATGACTTTATGATAGGCATACTGAACCACATTGCTGTTGGGGACAAGTTGGTTTTCTGCCTCCTTATGGTTTCCTTGCAAGCAATCTGCCTCTGTGTCCTGCACTCAGCTGCGAAAGTTTTCCCTGCAGCTCCATTTTCTGCAGTTTCTTGACAATATTCTTAGTTTTGGCTTTCTTTTAATTTATTTAATGTGGAATTCCTTAGACTCCTGAGATTGCCTACCTCAAGTCGGTTCTAAAACCTTCTCAGGCTTTATTTCTTTAACTGTTTCTTTTTTCCTGGTCCCCAGCTGAGGTCCAGGCTCACTCAAACAAGTATCCAAGTTTTCCTGTCTTGGAAAAATACTTTGAGAGGAAACTGACATATGCTCAGGGGCATGATTGGGTTTTGGGCTTTCCCTTGTCTTTAGCTCTGAGACTCCTTTGATGATGTGGCTAAAATACTTAGACATATTTTACCTGTCTTTTTCAGCTGTTTCTGCACAAGAATATGAGTGTCATTAACAGAAAATAGAAATTTAAAACCATTTGAACAGGGCTGGAGAGATAGCTCAGAGGTTAAGAGCACTGGTTGCTTATCCAAATTACCCTATTCTATCTCAAATTAATTCTGAGGTACAGGGTGAGGATGTATGGACCCAGATTTTCTCTTTTTTTTCCACCATTGTATTCTGAAGGGTTTAACTATTTCTCATTCATTCACTAAAGGTTTCACCTACGATTGTTTTTATGTAACAAAATCCAGTTGTAATTTGAAGATTTCTGAGATTTTAAATCTATTTAATTAAATTAAACCAGAACCATCTTATTTTAATTACTGTAGCTTTGTGCTACATTTATATACCTTCAGAGGTGTAGCTCAAGCCTTGTTAGTCTTTCTGTGAGGGTTGTAAGCAGCTTCTAGCTCTTTGACAAATTCATTCAAGTTACGTGTCATAGATTGGACTTACTTTGCTGAGTGCTGAGAATATAAAGAACTCCAATATCAAGTACCAGCCACGATGAGTTTTATATTATAAGCAGAAAAAAGGAGATTGTCCGGAAAATAACTACATGATTTAAATGGCAAGGGCAAACCGTAAAAGAGAAGTTGGGTCATAAGGCAATGACGACTGAAGTCCTGACAAAGCCCATCACACGCCCTCCTTCATCCCACTTAAGTGTGTGTATCGCACTGCATGGGGATAGCCCAGTGTGTGCATCACACTGCATGGGGATAAGCCCAGTGTGTGCATCGCACTGCATGGGGATAAGCCCAGTGTGTGTATCGCACTGCATGGGGATAGCCCAGTGTGTGTATCGCACTGCATGGGGATAGCCCAGTGTGTGTATCGCACTGCATGGGGATAGCCCAGTGTGTGTATTGCACTGCATGGGAATAGCCCAGTGTGTGTATCACACTGCATGGGGATAAGCCCAGAGTGTGTATCCCACTGCATGGGATAGACCAGTGTGTGTATCGCACTGCATGGGGATAAGCCCAGTGTGTGTATCAGACTGCATGGGGATAAGCCCAGTGTGTGTATCAGACTGCATGGGGATAGTCCAGTGTGTGTATCACACTGCATGGGGATAACCCAGTGTGTGTATTGCACTGCATGGGGATAGCCCAGTGTGTGTATTGCACTGCATGGGGATAAGCCCAGTGTGTGTATCGCACTGCATGGGGATAGCCCAGTATGTGTATCACACTGCATGGGGATAAGCCCAGTGTGTGTATCACACTGCATGGGGATAGCCCAGTATGTGTATTGCACTGCATGGGGATAGTACAGTGTGTGTATTGCACTGTATGGAGATAGCTCAGTGTGTGTATCACACTGCATGGGGATAGTCCAGTGCTTCATCTGTCTCCTGAGGGGTCCTTCTGCTGTAGTACAAGAGGACCATGTGCAGACCAACTGCCCTGCATTGACTTCAGCAGGGGGTGGATAGGGGGGGTTTTGGGAAGTTGGGGGGGTGAGTGGGGGAGAGGGTGGTGGGTCGGCCCTCTGTGTTTGAAGCTTCATTCCAGCCTGGACTTCACTTACTCTCCTTGGTTACTGTGAGTCCAGTGGCCAGTGGGCAGGAATGCTGACTTCTGGTGCTGCTCACCTGACAGATATGCCAAAGTTGTTTTTTTTTTTTTTGGTTTTTTTGAGACAGGGTTTCTCTGTGTAGCCCTGGCTGTCCTGGAACTCACTTTGTAGACCAGGCTGGCCTCGAACTCAGAAATCCTCCTGCCTCTGCCTCCCAAGTGCTGGGATTAAAGGCGTGTGCCACCACCGCCCGGCTGCCAAAGTTGTTTTTTTCAGAGCTGTCACGATTGGCTGCCATTGGGCACAGTATGATGCAGGCAAGAGAGAAGGAAGGGACACACAGACATGCAGAGATTCGAACCATGATCTGAGCAGGGATGAGGAGTCGTTTTCGGACAGTTCGGAGACAGCAACGTAGAATGTAGGACAAGAGGGTTTTGGACCAAATTCACCCTGGAAGACGCTCAAAGTTCAGGAGACAACAACACCAGTAATTTAAATAGACACTAAATAGCATAAAGGACTATCAAGTAGTAAGAAAGTGTTTAACGGTTGTGATGATTTGAATGAGAATGGCCCCTATAGGTTCATATATTTGAATGCTTAGTCACCAGGAATGGAACATTTGGCAGGGTTAGAAGGGTTAGGAGGTATGGCCTTGCTGGAGGAGGAGTGTCACTGGGGGCAGTCTTTTGAGATTTCAAAAGCCCATGCCAGACCCAGTCTCTCTCTGTTTGCTGTCTACAGATGGGGATATAGTTCTCAGCTACTGGTCCAGCACCATGTCTGCCTGCATACTGCCATGCTCCTGCCATGGTGACTAAGCTTCTGAAACTGTAAGCAAGCTCCCAATTAAATGCTTTTTAGAAATAAGAGTTGCCTTGGTCATGGTGTCTCTTAACAGCAATAGAAAGTGACTAAGATAAGTATTAATAGAAATAAACACGACTCCAGGGACTCCAGGAGCAGCAGTTTCCCAGAGTACCTACTCATCTCTGACTGAGAGACTGAGGAGGAAAATAATCTTGAAGCTCAGGGTTGTGGGTATAACCTATGGAGAGGACTTGGGGGGCACAGGATGTGCTTGTTGCTAGGGAAGGGGAGACACACTAGGGTTGGAGATAAACATGCTGAAGATATAGCTGGTCATGTTCTTTGCAGTTAAAAACAATCTTGTAGGCAGGAATATCCTGCTAGGGAATTTCTTGGACTATGGTGTGTCTGTGAAGCCTCTGGGGTGTGTGCTGCAGTGCCCTCTTCAGGAAGTCAGGGGGATAACACTACAAACGGAGGAAAGAGAGGGTTGTGCGTTGTAGCTCACTGGTAGAGTGAGCATACCTAGGATGCATGAAGCCCTGGCTTTGATCTTCATTACCAGAAGGAGGAAGAGCGTTCCTTCTTCCTGCTTTGGCCTTCCAAGTTTCCTCAGGCGTCCCCTTCAGACAAACATCAAGCTAACGAGCGAAGGAGAAATGTCCGTAGGGCCAGTTCTAACATTTCAAGGCTGGGCAAGGAAAAGGGCAGGGGCTGAGGATCAATAAAGGCACAAAAGTCCGACTTCTCAGCACAGCATGTTGTGAGGAAGAACAGTCAGCAGAGATTTCAGGCACTGTGTCTCTGGTCATGTGTTTCCTCTCTACTGAGAAGTGACAATAAGATACAGAGTAAACCAAACCAAACCAAATCAACTTTTCTTTGGGCTGTTTGTATTTTGATACTAATACTCCCCCCCCCTCCATGAGGAGTGAGTGGGTCAAGTACTCACGTGATTCCATGTGAACCAGTTCCCCAATTTAACTGGTCAAATAAAGGCTAGAGCCTATGATTGGGCAGTGGAAGGGAAAGGCAAGGCTGGAAGTTTTAGAGAAGGAGAGAGAAGAAGATGAAGGAAGAGGAGGTGGAAGACCAAGCCGACCCACATGGCCTGGAGGAGCCGCAAGTCGCCAGGGATCTCACAGTTTGGGAATAGAGTAGTGTAGTGGTATATCTGCTCAGCCTAGGCATGTAGCCTATAAATATTATAACTGAGTTGTGCGTTTTTGCACGGGCATATTGGGGTTGGAGATTTACCGATACAAATCTGGCTGGTATAAATATAAAACTCTCTATTTCGCTTTCAGGGGGTTAAAGGGAACTGAGTGAAACCAGGGAGGTAGATGGCTGTTTACAGACTAACCACAAGGAATGTGAGGGGTAGCTCCAGGCGTTTTCAGGAAAAATGGGTTGGGTGGGCTTAGCAGGTCAACGGTGGGAAGGGAACCAGGGCCAGACGGCCGTTTGTGCCACGGGGCAAACAGTGAGCAGAGACCGGGAGAGCTAGTATGGGGGCTGAGTGAGACCAGGGCGGCTGCCGGTCCCAGAGCCTAGCTGGACCAATCATGGGCATTTTAAAATTACAGGCAACATAACACCCCTTTGTGGACAGTGAGGAGGAAGAAAATGTCAGCCGACTTGCTAAGGAAGGGCTGGTTCCTGAAGAGGTCAAGATGTCCAGAGGGAAGCTGGATCAACTCACTCTGGAATGCCTTTCTCACTAGTTCCTGTTAATGCCACACTGCTTGGATAGCAGGAGGACAGAAACGTGAGTTAGAAGTCCGGAATGTTCTTCCAGGGCTTTTGGGAAGTCCTCTTGACTCTCTCTCTTCCCATTGAAGGTCTCTGTCCTGCCAAGTCACCTGTTTGATAAACTATCTCAACATTTATTAGTATTAACCACCCACGAAGAGCACATAGGTCCCGTGTCTGTTGTTTATGCATGGCCTGCTTGACTTAAGCAAAATTGTGCACATTTGAGCCAGGTGTGATAGTGCAGGCCCATTGGGCTGAGGCAGGAGGATTGCAGGATAGAAGCCAGCCTGGGCTATGTCTGAGTTCTTGATATGTCCAGACTACCCAATGAGACCCTGCCTCAAACAGCAGCAGCAGCAGCAGCAGCAGCAGCAACAACAACAACAACAAGATTCTACTTTTAAAAATACTTCGGGATGGGTTGGGCCAGAGAGATGACTCAATGGTTAAGAGTACTTGTTGCTTTTTCAGATGACCTGGGCTCAATTTCCAGCACTCACATAGTGACTCATAACTACATATAACCAATTAGAAACATAAAGAAAAATACAAAGAATCACCAAAACCAAGAGCTGGTTCTTTGAGAAAATCAACAAGACAAATAAACCCTTATCCAAACTAACTAAAAGGCACAGAGACAGTATTCAAATTAACAAAATCAGAAACAAAAAGGGAGCTATAACAACAGAAACTGAGGAAATTTAAAAAAAAATTCATAAAGCCTATTCTCAACGAAACTGGAAACTCTAGATGAAATGGGTGACTTTCTAGACAGACACCACATACCAAAGTTAAATCAAGATCAAGTAAACTATCTAAACAGTTCCACAACCCCTAAAGAAATAGAAGCAGCCATTGAAAATCTCCCAACCAAAAAAAAAGCCCAGCGTCCTTAGTCATCAGGGAAACACAAATCAAAACAACACAGATTCCACCTCACACCAGGCAGAATGGCTAAGATGAAAAACACAGGGGACAGCAGATGATGGGGATGTGGGGAAAGAGGAACACTTCTCCATTGTTGGTGGGATTGCAAGCTGGTAAAACCACTCTGGAGATCAGTTTGGAGGTTCCTCAGAACACCAGACATAGAACTACCTGAGGACCCAGGTATTCCACTCCTGGGCATATACCCAGAAGATGCTCCAACATGTAATAAGGACACATGCTCCACTATGTTCATAGCAGCCTTATTTATAATAGCCAGAAGCTGGAAAGAACCCAGATGTCCCTCAACAGAGGAATGGATACAGAAAATATGGTACATTTATACAATGGAATACTACTCAGCTATTAAAAACAATGAATTCATGAAATTCTTAGGCAAATGGATGGAACTAGAATGTGTCATCCTGAGCGAGGTAACCCAGTCACAAAAGAACACACATGGTATGCACTCACTGATAAGTGGATGTTAGCCCAAAAGCTCAAAATAAACAAGTTACAATTCACAGACCACAGGAAACTCAAGAAGAAGGAGGACTGAAATGGGGGTGCTTTGGTTCCTTTGAGAAAGGGAACAAAATACTCACAGGAACAATAAAGGAGACAAAGTGTGGAACAGAGACTGCCCTATCTGGGGATTCATCCTATAAACAGTCACCAAACCCGGACACTATTATAGACGACAAGAAGCACATACCAAAAGGAGCTTGTCATGGTTGTCTCTGGAGGGGCCCTGTCAGAGCCTTACACATACAGAGGCAGATGCTAGCAGTCAACCATTGGACTGGGAGTGGGGTCCCCAAAGGAGGAGTTGGAGGGCGGTCTGGAGGAGCTAAAGGGATTTACAGCTCCATGGGAAGAACAACGATGTAGGCCACCCAGACACCCCAGGATTCCCAGGGACTAAACCATCAACCAAGGGGTACACATGGTTCCAGCCAAAAATGGAATGCCTTGTTGGGCATCAGTGGGAGGAGTGATCCTTGGTCCAGTGAAGGCTCAATAGATGCCCCAACAAAGGGAAATCGAGGTGGGGGGGTGGGAGTGGGTTGGGTGGAGGGGCATATTCTTGGAGGCAGGGGGTGGGAGGAGGGGTTGGGAGTTTTCAGGAAGGAGGGAAACCAAGAAAGGTTTCAGCATTTGAAATGTAAATGAAGATTATATTCAATAAAAAAAAAAGAAAATCTTCCAACAACAACAACAGCAACAACAAAAAGCCCAGATAATTCTATCAGAGGTTCAAAGAAGACCTAATACCAATACTTCTCAAACTATTCCACAAAATAGGAATAGAAGGAATACTACCTAATTGATTCTAAGAAGTCACAATTGTGCTGATACCTAAACCACACAAAGACGCAACAAAGAAAGAGAACTTCAGACCAGTTTTGCTTATGAATATCAATGTAAATATACTCAATAAAATTCTCATAAGCCAAATCCAAGAACACATCAAAGTAATCATTCACCGTGACTTACCCCGGGATGCAGGGATGGTTCAATATATGGAAATCCATCAATGTAATCCACTATATAAACAAACTCAAAGAAATAAATATCACATAACCATCTCATTAGATGCTTTGATAGAGCATCATCAAATTAGATTAGCCTTTGATAAAATACAATGCCCCTTCATGTTAAGTCTTGGAAAGATCAAGAATTCATGGTGCATATATAAACATAATAAAAGCAATATACAGCAAACCAACAGCCTATATCAAATTAAATGGAGAGAAACTAGAAGCAATCCCACTAAAATCAGGGACAAGGCTGCCCACTCTCTCCTTATCTATTCAATATAGTACTTGAAATTCTAGCTAGAGCAATTAGACAACAAAAGGAGTTCAAGGGGATAAAAACTGGAAAGGGAGAAGTTGAGGTATCATTATTTGCAGATGATACGATACTATACGTAAGTGACCCCAAAAATTCTACCAGACAACACCTACAGCTGATAAACAACTTCAGCAAAGTGGCTGGATATAAAATTAACTCAAATTCCTGTAAAAAGACTCGAAAGAAATTAGGGAATCAACACTTTCCACAATAGCCACAGATAATATAAAATATATTGGGTGTAGCTGTAACCAAGCAAATGAATGATCTGTATGACAAGTCCTTGAAGAAAGAAATTGAAGAAGGATTAACATAGTAAAAGTGGCCATCTTATCAAAAGCAATCTACAGATTCAATGCAATCCCCTTCAAAATTCCTAAATGACTCTTCACAAACATGGAAAGAGCAATTCCAACTTGATAAGGAAAAACAAAAAACCCGGGATAGCAAAAACAATTCTCAAGAATAAAGGAACTTCTGGGGGAATCACCATCCCTGACCTCAAGCTGTACTATGGAGCAATACTGATAAAAACCACATGGTATTGATACAGAGATCAGTGGAATAGAATTGAAGATCCAGAAGTAAGCCTACACACTTATGGACACTTGATTTTTGACAAAGAAATCAAAACCATACAGTGGAAAAAAGACAGCATCTTCAACAAATGGTGCTGGTCTAACTGGCAGTCTGAATGTAGAAGAATGCAAAATGATGCACATTTATCACCTTGTACAAAGCTCAAGTCCAAGTGGATCAAGGACCTCAACATAAAACCAGATACACTGAATCTAATAAATGAGAAAATGGAAAATAACCTTGAATGCACTGGCACAGGGGAAAATTTCCTGAACAGAACACCAATGGCTCGGACTCTAAGATCAACAATTGACAAATAGGACCTCATGAAACTGAAAAGCTTCTGTAAGGCAAAGCACATGGTTAACAGAACAAATTGGTAACCTACAGATTGGGAAAACATCTTCACTAACTCTGTATGTGATAGAGGGCTAATATCCAAAATATTCAAAGAACTCAAGAAGTTAGACTCCAAAAACCCCCAAATAACCCAATTTAAAAAATGGGTAGAGAGCTAAACAGAGAATTCTCAACTAAGGAATCTTGAATGGCTGAGAATCACATTAAAAATGTTTATCATCCTTACTCATCAGGGAACACAAGTCAAAATGACCCTGAGATTCTACCTCACACCAATCAGAATGGCTAAGATAAAAAACTCAAGTGACAGGACATGCTGGTGAGGATGTGGAGAAAGAGGAACACTCTTCCATTGCTAGTGGGATTGCAAACTGGTACAACCATTCTAGAAATCAATCTAGGGGTTCCTCAGAAGATTGGAATTAGCTCTACTGAAGACCCAGCTATACCACTCCTGGGTATATACCCAAAAGATGTCCTACCATATTACAAGGGCATGGGCTCCACTATGTTCATAGCAGCCTTATTTGCAATAGCCAGAAGCTGGAAACAACCCAGATATCCCACGACAGAAGAATGGATACAGAAAATGTGGTTCATTTACACAATGGAATACTATTCAGCTATTAAAAATGAAGATGTCATGAATTTTGCAGGCAAATGGATGGAACTAGAAAATGTCATCCTGAACGAGGTAACCCACTTCCAAAAGGACATGCATAGTATGTACTCACTGATAAGTGGATATTAGCCAAAAGTACAGAATACCCATGATACAACCCACAGACCATAGGAAGTGTGGACATTTCAATTTTACTTAGATGGGGGAACAAAGTAATCATGGGAGGGAGGGAGGGAGGGAGGAAGGGAGGGAGGGAGGGAGAGACTTGAGTGGGAGAGTGGAGGGGGAGGGTAAAAGAGGGAGACAGGATCAGGTATAGGGGGAGACAGGAGAGAAGCCAATAGGACCTGGAGAATGAATAGAAATATGCAGCAGTGGGGGCTGTTGGGTGGGTGGGAGGAACCTCTAGAAAGTTCGAGAGATCTGGGATGTGAGTGGTTCCCAGGTGGAATATGAGTGGTTCCCAGGACTCAGTGGGGATGACCTTAGCTGAAATGCCCAACAGTGGGGAGATGGAACCTAAAGAGACCATCTCCAGTAGATAGACATGGCCCTCAGTTGAGGCTTGGAGACACCCAGCCATCTTCAAAGGTTTATGATACAGAATAGTTCCTGTCTTAAGAAAATACAGGGACAAAAATGAAGCAGACTTAAGGAAAGTCCATCTAGTGACCTGCCCAACTGGGGATCCATCCTATGGACGGGTACCAAACCCTGACACCATTACTGATGCTATGTTGTGCTTGCAGGCAGGAGCCTAGCATGGCTGTCCTCTGAGAGGCTATCAGCAGCTGACTGAGATAGATGCAGATACTTACAGCTAGCTGACCATTGCATTGAGGTTGCGGGACTCCTATGGAAGACTTAAAGGAAGGATTGAAGGAGCTGAAGGGGATTTCAATCCCATGGGAAGAACAACAGCATCAACTAACCCTGACCCCTCAGCAACCAGCGACTAAGTCACCAACCAAAGAGCATACATGGGCTGGTTTGTGGCCCTTGGCACTTATACAGTAGAGGACTGCCTTGTGTGGCCTCAGTGGCAGAGGATGTGCCTTATCTTGTAGAGACTTGATGCCCCAGGGAAGGGGCATATTGGCGGGAGTGCGGTGGAGGTGGGAGGGCACCCTCTAGGAAGCAAAGGGGACTGGGGATGTGTGGAGAGCCAAAGTACTACCATGAGAGCAGTGTGTGTAGCCAAGGTCAGAGAGCAGAGTGTGCAGCCAAGAGGAACTCCTGTAGCTTTGTTTGCCGAAGTGCTCACAAGCTGGCCCTGCAGAAATTAACGTTGAGGCTTTGGCTTCATGCTTCTTTCGCACCTCACCCTTTTCATTTCCAGCCCTCCATTCAGGTAAACCCTGGTCATCCTCTAGTCGCTGGACAGCTACAGGGATGAGGTGAAGAACTTGGGGAGAGGGGGCCAGGAAGGGGGGGGGCAACATTAGGAATGTAAATCAATAAAATAACTTAATAAAAATGGTTTCTACCAGAACATATTTTCCTGCAAATGTTATGATTTTATTTTTTTCCCCCTGGCTGCACAAAATTCCATTGTGCCCAGTAACACAGATGATCTGATTATCAGGAGAAAATACATCCACTTGATCTGGGAGCCAATGATATTTTCCCTATCTTTTTATCATCCATTCATCTGTGGATGGACATCTAAGCTGGCTCCATTTCTTGGCTGATTTGAATACAGCAGCAACAAGTCTGGGTGTCCAAGAATCTCTGTGGTATTAACTTAGAGTCCTTTGGGTATATATGGAAGAGGGACACCGCAGGGTCACATGGTAGGAAGCCATGCTGATTTAAATAGTGGTTGCCCAAGGTTACAGCCTCCGAGGTAAGTAACAATTCCCACCTTCCATTCCCCACATCCTGGCCAGTATTTGTTGTCCTTAGTTTTCTTGGTGATTGCCATTCCGATCTGAGTGATATGGAATCTTGAGGCAGTTTTAATTTACATTTCCCTGATGGCTAAGAATATTGAACACCTTTTAAAGTATTTATTAGACACTTGGATTTCTGCTTCTAACAACTGTCTCCCAATTACTAATTGCAAGATGTAGGTTTTTGGTGTTTTTTTGTTTTTGTTTTGTTTTTTTGGGCAATTTTCCATAGCCTCCTGCCCCACCTAATGTGTACCTGACAAAGACCTTTCTCCCATGCTGCAGGCTTGCCTTACTCTGGAGATCATTCCCTTTGTTGTGAAGCAGCCTTTTAATTTCACAGAGTCCCATCTGTCAATTTTGGATTATTTCTTGAGCTATCGACAGAGTTGGTTCCCACCCCCAACTGGGTATCCATACTGGAGATTGAGCCCAGGTCCTTGTTCATGTTGGACAAGTGCTGGGCCACTTAGCTACAGCCCCTATTCCACCATCTACAGCAACTCGACAGCTGCTATGCACCTGGTTACCAATATTGCTTTCACCACGGCTACCAACAAGCTGGTTGGCTATCACATCAAGTCCACACGTTCTGTCTTAAAAATCAGGTCACTCTTTGTCAAATTAGGCATGTGCAATGCCTTTAGGCATTATCTTTCTTTTATTCCTTACCTGTCTATTTCCTCTTAGTGACTGTGGTAGTTTGAATAAGAATGTCTCCCATGGGCTCATATATTTGAATGCTTAGTCAATAGAGAGTGGAACTGTTTCAGAAAGATTAGAAGGTGTGGCCTTGTTGGAGGAGGTGTGACACTGGGAATGGGTGTGTCCTCAAAGGTGGGTTGGAAGTGGATGTGGCCTTGTTGAAGGAGGTGTGCCACTGGGCTTTGAGATTTCAAAAGCCCACACCAAGTCTCCGTCTCTGTGTCTGTGTCTCTGTAGCTCTTTCACTGCTGCCTATGGACCAGGATATAAATCCCTCAGCTACTGATCTAGTATCATGCCTGTCAGCTTCCGGCCATGATGATCATGGACTAGCTGCCTGTCTGCTTCCGGCCATGATGATCATGGACTAGCTCTCTAAAACGGTAGAGCCTGCCCTCAACTAAATGCTTTCATTTATAGGAATTGCCCTGGTCATGGTGTCTCTTCATAGCAATAGAGCAGTATCTAAGACAGTGTTTACAGAATTTCCTCTCTCTCTCTCTCTCTCTCTCTCTCTCTCTCTCTCTTTCTATTGTTAAACATATATGTTGAAATCATCTCTGGGCCTGCCATTTTCACTAGATTATAAATGATTCCAACCTAGATATTTCTCTCTCATGTTCCCTGTTCTCAGCAAGTCTTTCCCCCGATTTTGTTTTTCCCTCAGAATGTCCAGTTGAATCGACTCTTGTTACAATGATAGACATTTCATTAGTTCTGATTAGATTACCTTTGCCATTAGTAAGCACAACGTCTTAAATAAGGAGTTCATTATCCCTCATAACAAACCCAGAGCCAGTCTCTGAGTTCTTACCATGAAGCCAGTCTTTCTCCTTTGTCTGACTCATGGTCCATTTGCCTTTCATCTTTGTGACTGAAAGATGACTGCCCTAAGTGCCTGCAGGCATTGTGTCTTTATACCTGGATGGCAGAAGAGGAAGGTGTCCAGAAGGGGCCGAACTCTTCTCTAAAGTGCTAGCTTTTCATTCTGGAAGTTTGACTTAGGGATTTCCATCTGCACCTCATTGGCTGAACTGGGCAGATGGCCCCTCATTGGCTGAGCTGAACTAGGCAGCTGGCTTCCCATTGGCTGAGCTGAACTAGGCAGATGGTCTCCTATTGGCTGAGCTGGGCAGATGGCCCCTCATTGACTGAGCTGAACTAGGCAGCTGGCTCCCCATTGGCTGAACTGAACTGGGAGGGCCACACTGAATAATGCCGCTGTTGGGAATGAGGTTGGGAATAGGTGCTGGGAAGGTTGCTGGCGACTTCCTCTTTTCACTATTTCTTACTAGTGATGCCAAGTACCTGTGTGGCCCACGTTACATTATGATATACAAGTTTCATATCTCTTCTACATGTCGTATTTCCATTTCAGACCCATTACTTCAGCAGCAGGAGAAGCTGACAGCCAGGAAGCCCGAACATGTCTTTTCAGAGATCTCTGATGGGGAATCTGGGATCTTGACTTGTGCCACAGAAAAGAATTTCAGGACAAGGTGGCATGAGGCAAAGTTAGGGTTTATTAAGTAAAGGAAGAACTCATTACAGAAAGGACCCAGTGGTGTAGATGGACTTCTCAAGAAAATATCACACTACTGGGACATGCGTAGTTTAACGTATAAGTAAACTTTGATAGGGAAGGGGTTTTTGATGACAAGAAGTCAGAGGAGTGGGGGACAAGGGCAGCCCTAACAGGTCATGGTATCAGGTGCTTGTGAGCAGGCAATGGTGCAAGTCCTATGATATAGACGCCACAAAATGAAGCGAGGTTGGTTAGCAACCCTCTGGGTCTGCTACACTGGTCCTGGTTGGTTTGGAGCAGTCACGTGGTACCACTCCGCGTTCTGTCTGGCCTATCCTGTATCACTAAGAGTACAGTTAGGGCTGATGACTGAAGTATGCTGCTGCAAATGTTGGCACTTGGCTAACCTCAACTTTAGTGAGTTGATTCTCGTACGTTTAAAAATCTGGAGTTAATTTTCCCATCCCGTCCCTGGGTTATCAGGAGCTCCGTGCAACTCAGACTCGCTTTACTTCTCACAGAGCAGTGTTTTCTCTTTCTCAGCAACACTTTGTCCTAACCATCTGCCACCTGTCTGCTTTTGCACTTCAACAGACTACCTTGTGTCCAGTTTTGAGAACACGAAGGCTGTTAGCGCTCTATATCTGAAACTTGACTAGTGTATCTTACGTATACCGATAACGTCTGTCTAAAGTTCAGTACACGCTTTTAATAAAATTTGATTATGTCAGTAACTTAACTAACATGCCTACTTTGGTAACATATTCTTTATAAGGTACAGTTTTGTTGTTGTAATTAAATTTATTTTGGGAGTTGGGGGGGCTGCCTTGGCGCGCATGTAGAGATCAGAGGAAAACTTGTCTGATGCTACTCTTTCCTTCCACTATGTGGACCCCAGATACTGAACTCAGGTTGTCAGGCTTGGTAGTAAGGTCTTTATGCACTGAGCCATCTGGTCAACCACCGCCCCCAGCCTTTAGAGATAAGGTCTCTTGTACATCAGGCTGGCCTTAAGCACACAAAATGGCTGAGGATGGCCTTGAACTCTTGAGCCTTCTGCCTCTACCCCCCAGGTGCTAGAATTACATCATGTGCCACACCACCACACCTGCTGGTGCCACATACACATTTTAAAATGTTGTTTTCTATGTATCAAACATAGTGGTATTATTCACTCTTTAGATGAATGAATGCTATTTGTTTCCCGGAGGGAGAAAGGGGGCTCTGGGTAGAAGCTGCCAGAAAAATTCAGCAATTCAAGCAGGAGGAACTAACTCCCGTGACCCAGTCTTAAGAGATAGAGATTTATGGTTACAATCTGAAAAGTACTAATAGTATGCTGTATAATGATGCCATGGTGAAAACAGGATTTTGCTTACCGAATAAACCACAAATCCACCAGATGGGGCTCTAACATTCTTTTGACTCAGTGGCTGAAAAATTAAGAATTTCCTGGTATCTTTAGAGGAAAAAATATTAACCTCCAAGAGAATCTTTCTGAAATAGGATTAGGGCCTCCAACAAGTATCGCCATTGTTTTTAATGTCTTCTGAGTCCCAGGGGGAGACTTATAAAGTGGCCAATTTACTGGAAAAAAAAATGAGGCATCCAGACATCACAGTTCAGTTACTTCTGAGCTGAGTCCTTTGTGGCCCACTTTAAGGAAATCGAGGCTTATTTAGGCAGAAATGGCTGCCTTATTGCTCATGTCTTCTTCCTTCTTTGGACTTATTGACACTATTTAAAATGTGAATTGCTTCAGATGAGGTGATCTTTGTCAAACCTGTCACAGCTGCGGAAACTCTCTGTCCAGTATGGTTATTTGGATGAGCTATGTTTTGAGTATTTAAAAAAAAAAATCAAGTTTTTTTTTTTTTTTTTTTTTTTTTACTTTTCAGGGTAGGGATGTGGGTTCTCCATGGGATACATTTTGCTTCTGTTTTCCTAGGAGTTAGATTTCTGAAGCAGGGCCTTCTTCTTGGACTCCGTCCTTATGACTCACGACTGCTCTTCAACCTCGAATGGATGACGGCTGGGGATTATAGAGCTGAGTTTTCACGTAGAGTGGGCGTGTTGGTCAGGTTTTTGTCAACTTGACACAAGCTAGAGTCATCTGGGAAGGGGGCCCTCGATTGAGAACATGTCCTCATCAGACTGGCCCGTAGGCAAGGCTATTGATTACTGATAGATATGGGAGTATTTAGCCCGCTATGAGTGGTGCTGTTCGGGGCAGGTGGTTGGTTCTGGGTTCTATAAGAAAGCAAGCAGAGTAAGCCACGGGGAGTAGGCCAGTAAGCAGCGTCGTTCCACAGCCTCTGCTTCCGGTCCTATCTCCAGGTTCCTGCCTTAGCTTCTCCTGATGATGGACCAGCAACCTTTCCTCCCCAGGTTGCTTGTTATGGAGTTTCATCACAGAACCAGAAAGCAACTGAGACAACAGGTTGGGGAATGAGTCAGGTTTCCTAATATGACATTGTCTAATGGAGCCCAGAGCTAGATTAAGCCGTGTAGCTCGGCGTCCCAGGATGGCAGTCATGACACATCACCACCAAGGGCCACAGGAGTAGCTCTTTCTCTCTCCCAGAACGTTTTGAAATATTGGCTCACCAACCAAAGAGCATACATACTCGGCTGGTCCGAGGCCTCGACACATATGTAGCAGAGGGCTGCCACGTCTGGTCTCAATCGGAGAGGATGCACCTAATCCTGCAGAGATTTGATGTATCCGGATGTAGGCATACAGGATGGGGGCTGTCCTCTCAGAGGAGAAGGGAAGGGAGATGGGGAAGGAACTCTGGGAGGGAGGACTGGGTGGGAAGGCAACATTTGAGATGTAATTAATAAAAAAGAGAGATACTGGCTCGTTTTGTCTTGGAGCTGACTTTGCTTCAACCACACATATTGCTGGAACACATCATGCTACCTCCAGTCTGAGTAGTTCTCGTACGTAGGAGTCTATACCCAGGCCACTCTGATTGCTTTTTTTAGGCATTTGCTGAAATTTCACTTCCTCATTGAGGCGTTCCTTTGACACGTGGTTGAAAGCGGTCATGTGACCAGCAATGGAATTGGGCGTGGTCTTCTTTCTCACTGGTGACCCGCAAGCCCCAGTCGTTCTGTCTTCACTCCCCACAGCGCTGGGGCTACAATGTATGCAGCCACCTCCAGCTTTTTACACGGATGATGGGATACAAACCTGACTGTGTGGCAACTGCTCTTACCCACTGAGCCATCTCTCCAGCCTCGTCGCTTCTGATCCCCAAACAAAAGTTTCTTAACTAGCTCAGACCTATCAGTGTCATAGTTTCGATGTATTTATTCATGCAGCAGCCATCAGCTGAAAGACTAGAAGCCAAGGCATTGTGCTTTCTAATGGAAACAGTACACTTATTTATTATCTCAACTGCAAATGCTTTTATGCACATTTAACAAAGTTGCTTTGTTGAGTCCATGGCAAATGATAATGACACGAGACTAAGATTTTGCAGAAAAGACCTGAGACATTTTAAAGGCATCGAGCTGGTTGGCTAAGTTGATTTTGTTTTATTTCACTAAAATGCTACGTGTTTCTGGACCTCACTGAGTCACAATTGAACGAATGGTGAGGGACACCAGTGGGAAGGCAAACCCTTTGGCTCATCCAGCCTCCCCTGTTGCTGCAAGGGTACCCACCTGGGCTTGGTCAGCTGACCATCACAGGACATGCCTGCCCAGTCCCTGAGCGTGTCCCATTGCACTTGTCTTTTTTCTAAAATATTGATCTGTTTGAATCCGTTTTTACCATTTGAGCTCCAGGAAGAGAAAGTGTGTGTGTGTGTTTTGTGTTTTTGTGTGTGTGTGTGTACATGTATGCATGCATGTTTGTGTGTGTGTTTTGTGTTTGTGTGTGCATGCATGAGTTCATGTATGTGTGCGTGTACATGTATGCATGCATGTATGTGCGTGTTCTGTGTTTGTGTGTGTGCATGCATGTGTTCATATGTGTGTGCATGTATGTGTTCATGTGTGTATGTGTGTTTTGTGTTTGTGTGTGCATGTATGTGTTCATGTATGTGTGTGTTGTGTTTGTATGTGTATGCATGTGTGTGTGTGTGTGTGTGTGTGTGTATGTGTGTGTGCACTTGGGGAGGTCAGAGGACAACTTGTGGGAGTTGTTTCTTCCCCATCACCATGAGTTTTGGGGGTCAAATCAAGATGTCAGGCATGTGTTTTTATTTGCTGAGACATCTTGCCAGGCCCTAGAACTATTTTTTTTAATATTTTGAGAAATTATCTCACTGTTTTCCTCAGAGGTCAGACCATTTTCCGTTCCTGCTCTCAGTGTAAAAGGGATCCAGTTTCTCCACATCCTCTCTAATATTTGTTTTACTTATTTTGGACAGTAGTTTTAAATTTGTTTTGCTTTTAGAGATCCTATGGATGGGAGTTGTTACTGAGCTATGCATTGGGTAAATTGGGTAAAAATACACAAGCTAATTTCAATCTAAAGCAATTGTAAAATATATAGTTTTGTAAATATGAATATGTGAATAAATATTAAGGTAGGACCAAGGGAAACTTGGTAAGGGAGATCTTAGCAAGTGTATTTTCAACTAGTGCATATTGTATTCTTGGTGTATATAAGAGATGGTTTTAAATTTAAGAGTTATGGAAACATGATATATTTATGCTAAAAAACCAAGCCATTTGAAAATTACAAAGAAGTAAAATTGAAAACATTTTAGTATGCTTATAACTTATTTTTGCCTCCTATACTCTTTCCAATTAACTCCCCACTCCCTTACAGTAGCTGTTAAAAATGCTTTTCTGACCATTGAGAGATTTCCTACGTATGTTTCTATATCCATATTGCATTGACAGATTTTGTGAAATGTATTTTTCCATGAAGAATGGCAGATATGGATACCTGACGCAGTGGCAATGCTCTTTGAGTAAGAAGGGGTTGTTTGTAATCAGTCCAACTGTACACTGGTGTTGGAGATGCTCTGATTATTGACGCTCATGCATGGGTTGGACGACGGGCAGCCCCTGCACAAGAGCCACGCCTGCATGCGAGCAACATTGGGAAGAATCCTTTGCCCTTGTTAGTCTAGAAAATCCACTCAGGGTGATCTCTCCAGAGCTAAAGCCAGGCGTCTCTTTATGATGTGAGCAGTGGCATCCAGTTCCATCTGACCGTATGTTTACCTCTTACATTGGTGAGTGTAATGGAAAAAAACTTGGGTTTTAATACCAAACAATTATTTGGGTTCAAGTCTTAGCTCTTCATAACCTCTCTTGTATCATCTACTGCTTGCTAATTCATTCATTCACTCATTCATTCATTCATTCACTCATTCATTCATTCACTCATTCATTCACTCACTCACTCATTCATTCACTCACTCACTCATTCATTCACTCACTCATTCACTCATTCATTCACTCACTCACTCATTCATTCACTCACTCATTCACTCATTCATTCATTCATTCATTTATTCATTCACTCATCCATTCATTCACTCACTCATCCATCTATCCATGCCTGTGGTATTTCACTAATTATGTGTTGCTCCCAAGACAGTGAGCAAAGTGGAAGAGGCTCTTTTCCCATCCAGTTACATCCTGCGCTGGAAGGAACTTTCAAATCACAAGGCACTGTTAGATTGTTGAATTTTGCACTTACTATATGGCTTTGATGATGGCTGCTGTCTTCCTAGTAGAGAATAGAGAAAGTGCCCCTCGTACATCCCCGATTTGCTCTTGGATTAGCAATGCTTCATTACACAGTAACTAAACTGGAATTTGCTCTAGTTAATTGTGGTGGAAATAATTCCGTTACCATTCAGTTTTCTGTCCATAGGATTGGAAATTGATCATAAGGTGTTAGACTCCTGATAGGGTATAGATATCTACAGGGCTGTGACAGAAAACTGGATTTAAAATCTGCAGAAGATAGTGTTAAATAAAAATACAGATTATTTTGTGTGTGTGTGTGTGTGAAAAGTTGATCAACTTTCCCAGATTGCTTATTTAAATTGAATCCCTTTAAACCAAGTCTACTGCTAAAACCCCCATAAATTTTTGAAAAATTTAAAACATAGTATACAAATCCAAACTGTTGCTAATTAAGAATTGTTAGGTGGGGACAGAGAGATAGCTCATCAGTTAAGAATGTTAACTGCTCTTATCGAGGCCCTGGGTTTGGCTCCTGGCACATACATTAAGAGTCCCACAACTGCTTTTAATTACATTTCAGGGGATACAGCATCTTCTTCTGGCCTCTGCTGGTGCCTGCATACACATGGTGCACACACATTACACATATGCATAAAATAAAATCAGCAAATCTTAAAAGAAATTGTTAGATAGAATCAACCTTCTGCAAGTTGTCCTCTGAGTATTACACATATGCCTTTGTATGTCATGTATGTCATGGTATGGTGGTTTGAATAGGAATGGCCCCCATAGGCTCACTGAATGGTCACCAGGAAATGGCACTATTAGGAGGTGTGGCCTTGTTGGAAGAGGTGTGCCATTGGGGGTGGGTTCTGAGGTTTTAGAAGCTCATGCCAGGCCCTCTTTCTCTTCCTGCTGTCCCCTGATCCAGATATGCGACTCTCAGCTACCTTTCCAACATCATGTTTGTCTCCATGCTGCCATGCTCCCTGCCATGATGACAACGGACTGAATCTCTGAATGGTAAGCCAGTCTCAATTAAACACTTTTACTCATAAGAGTTGCCTTGGCCATCGTTTCTCTTCCCAGTAATAGAATACTAAGACCCAGGGTATGCCCCTCAGCAAATAAATATAAAGTATTTTAAGACTATATTGTGTATTGCTGCTGGCTGACAATAGCCTGATGGGTAATTTACTCCTTTCCAGCTAGGGAAGCTGATTAGAAAGTCCAGCCTGTCCTCCGTTGGCACGGACACCAGGTCAAATCAGCTTAGATTAACCTGACCCCAGATCCTTCCCAGCTTAAACAAAACAGTGGTCTTGTTTCCTTGCCTTCTTAAGCTGTTCTAAGATCTGTTTGGGAGATAACCAGTTCTCCCCAGAGAGCATTAGCACCCGAGTAATACACCTTCCCACACTCTCTTGGCATACCTATGGCATCATCAGCTTTGACACTCAACCCAATATTGGGTGGACATTCTGTCCCCAATGTTGAGTGAGCATCCTGTCTCCAGTGTTGAGTGGATATCCTGTTCCTAGTGTTGAGTGGACATCCTGTTCCTAGTGTTGAGTGGGCATCCTGTCCAGTGTTGAGTAGGCATCCTGTCCAGTGTTGAGTGGGCATCCTGTTCCTAGTGTTGAGTGGACATCCTGTCCAGTGTTGAGTAGGCATTCTGTCCAGTGTTGAGTGGACATCCTGTCCAGTGTTGAGTGGCATCCTGTCCAGTGTTGAGTGGACATCCTGTTCCTAGTGTTGAGTGGACATCCTGTCCAGTGTTGAGTGGCATTCTGCCCCCAGTGTTGAGTGGCATCCTGTCCAGTGTTGAGTGGACATCCTGTCCAGTGTTGAGTGGCATTCTGTCCAGTGTTGAGTGGCATCCTGTCCAGTGTTGAGTGGACATCCTGTTCCTAGTGTTGAGTGGACATCCTGTCCAGTGTTGAGTGGCATTCTGCCCCCAGTGTTGAGTGGCATCCTGTCCAGTGTTGAGTGGACATCCTGTCCAGTGTTGAGTGGCATTCTGCCCCCAGTGTTGAGTGGACATCCTGTTCCTAGTGTTGAGTGGACATCCTGTTCCTAGTGTTGAGTGGACATCCTGTTCCTAGTGTTGAGTGGACATCCTGTTCCTAGTGTTGAGTGGACATCCTGTTCCTAATGTTGAGTGGACATCCTGTTCCTAGTGTTGAGTGGACATCCTGTCCAGTGTTGAGTGGCATTCTGCCCCCAGTGTTGAGTGGATATCCTGTTCCTAGTGTTGAGTGGACATCCTGTTCCTAGTGTTGAGTGGACATCCTGTTCCTAGTGTTGAGTGGCATCCTGTCCAGTGTTGAGTGGCATCCTATCCAGTGTTGAGTGGGCATCCTGTTCCTAGTGTTGAGTGGACATCCTGTCCAGTGTTGAGTAGGCATTCTGTCCAGTGTTGAGTGGCATCCTGTCCAGTGTTGAGTGGACATCCTGTTCCTAGTGTTGAGTGGACATCCTGTCCAGTGTTGAGTGGCATTCTGCCCCCAGTGTTGAGTGGCATCCTGTCCAGTGTTGAGTAGGCATTCTGTCCAGTGTTGAGTGGCATCCTATCCAGTGTTGAGTGGACATCCTGTTCCTA
Organism: Tokudaia tokunoshimensis; assembly: GCA_036184795.1. NCBI lineage: Eukaryota > Metazoa > Chordata > Mammalia > Rodentia > Muridae > Tokudaia > Tokudaia tokunoshimensis. Next base: position 3,891,456 of record BTHU01000011.1, read on the forward strand.
GTGTTGAGTGGACATCCTGTCCAGTGTTGAGTGGCATTCTACCCCCAGTGTTGAGTGGCATCCTGTCCAGTGTTGAGTGGACATCCTGTCCAGTGTTGAGTGGCATTCTGCCCCCAGTGTTGAGTGGACATCCTGTTCCTAGTGTTGAGTGGACATCCTGTTCCTAGTGTTGAGTGGACATCCTGTCCAGTGTTGAGTGGCATCCTGTCCCCAATGTTAAGTGGACATTCTGTTTCCAGCATTGAGTGGCATCCTATCCCTGTGTTGAGTAGACATCCTGTTCCTAGCGCTGAGTGGACATCCATGCTCTCTCAGTGGCTAAAATGAAGTGTGGCTTTCCAGAAACCTTCAGAGGAAACTCTCTCCCATATTTGGAACAATACTGGTGGGACGATTGTCATCAGTGACATTTAGATTGTCTAACAACCCCCCCCCCAAGCCTAACCCAGTTAGGGAGTCCGTCATGAATTGCCAAGACCATGAATTAGCACTGACTCAGTACCCGATGTGCTCCACTGGGCACACATCTGCTTAGGTATCCTTTTCGATTTGTTGGGAAGATGATCCAATCCAATGTCTTGATTTCACTTTTGAGCCAGGAGTTTTGATCCGAAGTTTACTGACATTTTCCCTGGCTGTGCTCCATCTTCTGCATCCGTTACTTGGATGGTCTATGGGTGGACTGATTGCCCAAGGCCAACCAGCTGTTGTGTGCCTGGTTATCGTAGGCAAACCTCCCTGGACATTGATGTTCATCCTTTCCCGGCAGGGTCACAATACTCCAGGCCTTTTGGTGACGGTGTACAGGGACCATGTCTACAGATTTGGATGTTCCTCCAGCCCCATCTTTCTCAATGCTCTCCACTGTATTTATCCTTTGCTTACCTCCCAACACACATGTACACTCTGTCACCCCAAAACAGTCTTAGGAAACAACCACATTTCTATTCTATTGTATCACTGTGTGTCCCATAATGACATCTGCCAAGCTATTTCACACATGCATTAAATGTTGGGTTTTCCTACTGACCGTTTCATGCATTTATGTCTGTTTATGCAACTGGTTGGAGAGTTACCGAGATATACCTCCTGGTTACATTTGCCTCCATGAATGTTCACTGTAATTTGAAACTTCTAGACTTTCTTTCTCGGGGTTACTAGTGAGACTTACTGATAATATCAAGGATACTCAAAGGCTCTGAATCTCCCCTAACTTGCCCAAATAACACCAGGATTTTCTCTCTTGTATTTATATGCAGACTGTGATCTAACTAATCACCCCATGACTTTTACACCAAACAATGCATTATATCACATCATTTCTGGTGTTCACGTTTCCAGGTCCCTCATGATGATGAAACATCACCCCTAGGGTCTCTCATGGTGTCCGTCAAGACAGCAGTCACAGCTGCCATCATCTTAAGGCTCAACTGTGGAGAGAGAATCCTTTTCCTAGAAGACCCTCTGGTTACAGCTGCCATCATCTTAAGGCTCAACTGTGGAGAGAGAATCCTTTTCCTAGAAGACCCTCTCATACGTGTATGGCTGTTGGCAGAGACCTAGGTTCCCCCAGCATGGACCTCTCTGTAGGCTACCTGCCTATCTTCATAGCATGGCAGGCGGCATCTGCCTGTGGAGGGGTTGTTCCAAGAGGAAGCATGACTGAAGCAGCTGTCTCTTAGAACTATCCGTAGAAGTCATGCGTTGCATATCCTGTAAAAGCTGTCAGTAATGCAGGCCAGTCACATTTACTATGTGAGGGGATGCCACCAGGATGTGCGTTCGGGGAAGTGGAATCCTGGGGGATACGTGGAGTGAGCCACCACACCACTCCAGGTACTGAGTGGATACAAGGCTCTGCTCCATGTAGCTCTCTTTTCTATCTAGACCACTCGTAGGCTGCTGAGCAGTCATTTGCCCTTGTCTCTGTGAGAGTGGCCACTCATAGGCTCAGAAGCCTTGACTCGGTGAAGGTGGAGTCTTGTGGTATAAACCTCATTGTTATAGTGACGGTACGTAGACTGGGCTGTGTTAGAACAGCGTAGAGATGGGGCTACTTGTAAGAGATGAACTCAATGCTTATTTGACTCTGAGAGGGAGAAAGTAAGGAGAGCATGGAGTGAGGTGCTAAGCAGCTGTTCCGCCCTTTCTTAGCCAGATAGGTGGGGCTTCTTTCCCTTCACAGTCATAGACTTCATGAGGGCAACTCTGCCTGTGGCCAGCAAGGGGCAGGCTTCCGAGGGTCAGAGACTGCAGATTGATTCAGAATAAGGGAACATTGTGGAACCAACTGCCTTCACCAAGAACATGCTTCATAGCAGATGAGACTGAGGCCCAGGAAAGGAAAGGAGAGAGCCCCACCCCCCTCAGGTTTTCTTAATCTGCAGGTGGAGTAGTTAGTGTTTGAATGCCTGGGTCTATCACTTTCACTTTACAGACACACCCTCCTCTTCTTCCTTGGTTAGCACACTTTGACAGGCAGGTCTGGGCTTATTGACATAGCTCATCCCAGCTCAGACAAATGGAAAGATATTAGACTTCGTTATTTGTCAGATTTGAACAAAAGGACAATGCACAATTTGTCATATTTTCATTTAAGACATTTTAGAAACTTTTATCATTTGACCTAAGTGTGCGCAGATATAAAACCCGAGATAACATTCTTATGTTTATACCTATTACAAAACAGTTCATTACGATAAGATTCATAGAGCTAACACAAAGAGCGATTTAAACAATGAGTGCTTGGCACCAGTTGGATGTGGACGACAACATTATTTTGCTGGAACTAAGCTGCGATTCACCACGTGAGTTTAATAACGTGGTTTCTGTGCCTTTATACCCACAGGGCTGCGTGGCTAATCCATTTTTCTCACCACGTTCTGCTGCGTAAACCGTGACAAACCTGCGTTTTGTACAGTGAGTCAGTTCAACACCACGTTGTTTTCATTTAGCGCTAGTTGCCTCACTTGTGGGCGAGTGAGAGCTGATAGTCCTTGCCTCCAGCATAACTACAGACAGAAATGCAAATTGAGCAAAATCAGGAGAGAAGGTTGCTTATGAGGAGCTCACCCCGAGGGCGTATTTACATTAATGCAAATGATGTCATGAACACACCCTAAAAATTCAGAGCTTTTGCAGCTCTCTGAAGACAGGCTCATAAACCCTCGGGTGTCCTCAGGGCACCGTGACCGGACCTTACATAATGCTCTGGTAGGTTGTTCTGGACGGTGCTGTGCATTATCTGAGCAAGCATTACCTTGATTTCAACATACAGAAAAAGAAGGGCCCTTAACATTTGTTCAATCGGGGAGGACGATGTTACAAATAAAGAGCCAATTTATAAATGTAAGCAGACATGAGCTTATTTGTCTTTTTTTTTCAGTCATTTAGATTAAAGATGCATCCTGTAGATGGAGAAAGTAGCAGACTGGGCCCCCTGGGCAGCCCAATGACAGCTGCTTTGAGCTTCTGCTGGGAAAATGAACACAAGCAAGACATAGTTAAAACCTGATGCCGAGGGCAAGTATTCGTGGGCACAACAAGTCTCAGGTCATAATGGGTGTCTTTTGGATTAATCCAGGTGTGAATGTGTCCTGCCCCACCAGTCTTATTTGGCTTTATCGTGTGAAAATATCCCATGCAGGGACTGATGGTGGAGTCTGCCATCTTTCCCACAGGGAGGCAAATGTGGGGTCCATCATCAAAGCTTTGCTGCTCTTGATCGTTGGTCATTGTTGCCGAATAGATGGAAATCAAAACACCAAGTGAGAGGCCTTAAGAATATCAACAGAAAGCAGTTGTTTAGAAGTGGAGTTTGTGACATAGCCTGCCAGGATCACCTCTCTGCTCAAGGGCACTATGCACACCTTCACCAACTAACTATTGGGAGATGTGGGATCTCACTGTTCCCGCCCCACTGTGACTTCTACAGTAACCAAAGAGGCAGATGGGGGGTTGGAACTGAGTCATGTCCAACATTTTAGTGGAAAATTGAATGGTGCAAATGAATATTTGAGAAGTTTGGAGGAACATTGTAGACTCATGACCCATCTTCTTGTTGACATTTTTTTCTCCTTAATTCTCTCTCTCTTTCTCTCTCTGTGCATGCGTGTGCTTGTGTATGTGTGTGTGCATCTGTGTATGTATGTGCACACATGTGTATGTGTGTGTGCATGTGTTTGTGTATGTGTGTGCATGTATGTATACATGTGCATGTCTGTGCGTGTACGTTCATGCATGTGTGTGTTTGTGTGTGTGCATACATGTGTATGTGTGTGCATGTGTTTATGTATGTGTGTGCATGTGTGTGCACATGCATGCATATATACATGTGCGTGTGCGTGCATGTGCGTTCATGCATGTGTGTGTGTGTAGACAGAGGTTGACATTGGATATCTTTCTCTGTCATTTTCTGCCTTACTGTTTTGAGACAGGTTCTCTCACTCCATTGAACCTAGAGCTCAGTAACTGACTAGACTGGCCAGCTCATGGGTCCCCAGAACCTTCTGTCCCTGTCTCCCAGTGCTGAGATCATGGCTGGCACTTTCTGTGGGTGCCCGGGAGCCACACTCGGATCCTTGAACGTCAAGTGCCTCACCCACTGAGACACCTCCTCAGCTCTTTCTTCTTCTAGGCTCTGTCCTTTCCAAAGCTACTTTCCTCTGGTGCTTTCTGAAATCTCCTCAGGTAAGTAAGTGTTCAGCTGCTGCTCAACCCCTTGACCCTTGGTGGGACCTTGGTTAAGTCATTACTTTGCCTTGTGGCTCAATGATCAGGTTTCATGCCAACCCACCTAAAGATTATGCAATTACCCCTTTCGTTCATGGTTTCCTTTCCTACAGCTTAAGGTCTCAAATTTGGTCCAAGAATACTAAATGGAAGTTTTCAGAACTTTCAAAACTTATGATTTTTATATTTAACATCTTTTCATTTTGAAATTAATATGTGCATAACATGTTTTGCTATAGTATAATGATGTAATTCTTCTATTTTGTCATTTACAAATTAAATTTTATTATAGGTATAGATCATACATTGGGGGCTCAGTACCCTCTATGACTTTTCACATCCCTTGGGGTATCTTGGAGGCTCATCCTTTTTGGATGAGGGGGCTTCTCTGATTTTATCACAATTAAGAGTCTTTGTGGATGTTATTGAACTTGATGGGAATCAACCCAGGTTCATGTATCGTGATGGATTTATTCTTCCAGGGGTAGTTTTCTCAGTCATGACACAGAGCAAATGCATGCCAGGTGGTGTTGGGTCTGACTGTACAGGGTTGAATGGAATTTTAGCTTTGGCCTCCTCCTCGACACTCAAGTACACAGCTGCCTCCCAGAGTGCCACGGTTTGCTTAGATTCATGCAGCAGTGCTCTGTAAGGGGGATGTGCCTGCTCAAGGGGACATCAGGCCTTGATCTGCCCCAGACTGCCCCTTTGACAGAACAGCAGGGGTTTCCCTTCTGGCTGGTAAGGCCTACTCTCTGCTTGACTTTTTTGTGTTGGATCTTCTCTTGGCAAAGGTTTCCCTGTGGAAGCAGGGACCAGTGGTGGCTCACAGCATAGAAAGAAGTCTGGCTGCAGAAGAACGAGAGTCCCACTGTGCAGTCACTTAGAGGCTGAGGACACATGCGATGGTCACTCTGGATAAGTCACGATGTTCTCAATGACAGGTTTCTCTGATTTCTCTGCTCCCCTCCACGCCACCCCCGCTTCCTCATTTCTGACCTGACAGGCTTGTGAATAGAGCTAATCAAAGCTCCTGATTGCAGGTGAAGGCTGTGATTAAGATTTAATAGCCAGTCATGGCTGGAAACTTGCCAGCAGACAGCAGGCAGGCCGAGGGCAGCTCCAAGTTTCTCGAGATGTGCTATTAGTCTTTCAAGTGTGTGACAAGGGACACACACTCACCTCTCAGGCTTATGGGAAGTGCACACTGGGTAAGTGAATTTCTTCAGTAGGTTTGGAGAAGCGGAGGAGGAAGAGGGAGAAGTCTCTAATGCCAAGCTTACCAGTCATACATAGAGCTGGCTCAGATTATAGAGGTCAGAGTTCAGCTTCTCCCTTGACTGGGTGATTCATTCAACTCATATTTATTGTGTGTCACAGATTAGATCATAGGAATTCAGCTGTGAACGACCATATGAAACACTCAGCTTTCATGGAGGTTGTATTCTGTTAGAGGACCGTGGACAGATAGCACGAGTCCAGGTAGACTGTGATTGGCTGAAGTGGAATGGGCGTGGAAATGGTGAAGTAGGAGAAGGCGGATGTTGGGGTTGCCAGTTGAAACAGGCTGGTCTTCACGGACGAGGGGCTGCCTATTTGTGAAAGACACAGTGCCCACCCTGCCTTGTGGGGGAGCCTCTTTTACCCCAGGTTTGGTACTTTCTTAGAAGTCTTTGTCTCATAATGGATTGAACTGGGTTTCTGCAAGAGGCACAATTTGGTTCCAGGAGAGAAAAAAAAAAAAGCCTTCTGTAGATGACGTAGCAGCAGCGGTATGGTGTTGAAGACTCTGGAACCTGACTGCCTGTTGGTGTGAGCAGTCTGTACCTTCTCTATGGATCAGTATCCTCACAGTGACACGGGGAACAATAGACAATGTTGATGATGACGACCCTCGCTATCTCACAGCATTTGGCGGGAGGATGGACTGAGCTTTGAGGTCGATGTCTGGGACACTGTGTGCCTGTGGAACAGTTATCACCACTCAGAGGATGTTGTGAAAATGAATGGTATAAACACGAAGCCCCAGGACAGAGCCCGTGTTGGAAAGCATTCCATATATCCTGTGCCTGCATCCCCCACTCTCCTGCCTTCTTACTTCCTGTCCCCTTCTTTCTAACGTTTGTCTTCCCAAAGCTCAGTTCATCCCTGGCCTCCATTAGACATTCACTCAGCAGTAAAGGAAAGCCAAAGCCCCTGTCCTCCTCGGTGCACAACCCTTCACGTGGTCATGAGTTTTGGCTGATGTTGTTTCCCACCCCCCTCAAAATTGATGAATTAAGGTATTTTCATATCTGCATCAGATTCTTCCAATTGTCTCGGGATCAGCTGAGATCTGGATCTGTTCCTTCTATTAGGTAATTATTATATTTATTATTTACTTCAATTTATTAGAGAGTGCCAGAAATAAACTTGGTCCAGAATGACATTACTAAAAAGACACGACTAACATTATTATCAAAGCAGAACAAGTTAGAATCAAAGTTAAAATGGGGTGTGCTTCATGTTCATAGTGAGGTACGTGCTCCAAGCTCACAGTGAGATGTGCTCCATGCTCACAGTGGGATTTGTGCTCCATGTTCACAGTGAGATGTGCTCCATGTTCACAGTGAGATGTGCTCCATGTTCACAGTGAGATGTGCTCCATGCTCACAGTGAGATGTGCTCCATGCTCACAGTGAGATGTGCTCCAAGTTCACAGTGAGATGTGCTCCATGTTCATAGTGAGATGTGCTCCATCTTACAGTGAGGTATGTGCCCATGCTCACAGTGAGATATGTGTTCCATGCTCACAGTGAGATGTGCTCCATGCTCACATTGAGGTATGTGCTCCGTGCTCACAGTGAGATACGTGCTCCATGCTCGTGGTGAGAAAATGTCAACACTCGGTGAGACAGCAAAGATTTCCAACCCTACTTCCGCTCCTGAAGGGACTATCCTTTCCACACTTTTGATGTTTAAAGTCTGTTTTAGTGCATTTGATCCATAAGTGTGGGGAGGACAGAGAACACCTTGTGTGAATCAATGTTCTTTCTCCACCTCTTGGATTACTGGGCTCGAACTCAGATCCTCAGCCTTGACAGCAAGCTTCTTTTCCTGTTGAACCATCTCAGTGGCCCACTTTCATTTTAAGAGTATTTTGTGTGTGTGTGTGTGTCTAACCAGAAAAAAAGGCACACATCAGTATAATATGCACACATCAATATAACATGCACACATCAGTAGAACATGCACAAATACATTCAAACCTTTTGCACAATTATTTCTTACTGTCACAAAAGTTGTTTTGTAATCTACTGTTAGGCAAGATATCCAATCTATAAACATGGAATGACCTCATTCTTCATTGTCTGCCTATTTAATCATGTTTGTATTTCTGTTTCTAACTTATCTAGTCCACTACTGATTGATTTTCCAATTCCTCTCTTAAAGTAACAATGAGGTGGCTATACTTCGATAAAGAGTTGATTAAATTTTAAATTCATAAATCAAAGAAGTGAGAAAATGTGAAGAAGCACAATGAAGAAAAAAAATTAATTGAAATGAATCCAGAGCTGGCACAGGTGTCGAAGTTATCTGTTAAGCACATTAAAGTAGTTGGAATTGTACCCCGTATGCTCAAGGAGCTGAAGGGAAGGCTGATTATATTAAAGAGAGACACACAAAACAGAAAAAGGCCCAAATTGAGCTTCTGGAAATAGAATTATAATCCCTGAGGTAAAACACGGACTTGACAAATCTAACATCAGATGCTCTATTACAGAAACGCATCTTGAAGACATAGAACTTAGTCTTGAAAGATACGGAGGTAAAACCTCTGAGGAACAAGAAGAGAGCATTAATGAGCTGCAGGACAGCTTGGGATGGATGGGCACACACCGTGCTGGTGAACGCGGTCAGCTTGGTACAAGCGATCCTGGAAGAGGGAACCTCATTGAAAAATTCCTCCATTACATTGGTCTGTGGTCAAACCTGTGGGTACATTCTCTTGATTAAGATTAATATAGGAGTGTACAGCCATGAAGTGGGCAGGGCCATTCTTGGGTAGGTGGTCTGGGGATAGAAGAAAGAGAATTGAGCAAGCCAGTAAGTAGAAGTCTTCCAAGGTCTCCACTTCAGTTTTTGCCTCACATAGCTGCCCTGACTTTCCTTAGTGATGGATTGTAACTGAGAGTTGTAAACTGAAATAAACACTTTCATCCCCAAGTTGCTTTTAATCAGTGTTTTATAATGGAATGGAAGTCTGTTGTGGTAGTTTTCCAACCCAATTACCCAGTAAAAGAAATCACAACGCAATCAGTATTTAGACAAGCTATACACCTAGATTGGGTGAATCTCCCACTACACTACTCTATTCCCATCTATGTTATCCCATATTACTTGTGGTTTTATCCAGGCCACATCTTATCTCTCTCCTCTTCCACCTCCTCTGTTGATCCTTTCACCTCCCTTCCATTCTTTTTCTTCCCCCCCACCCCCACCCAAAACCTCTCAGCTCCTCCTTCCCTCTTCCTGCCCAATCATTGGCTCTAGACTTTATTTGAAAAGTTAAGGTGGGGAGAAGGCTCACAAGACTCCTTTATATGTGATTAACTCCTGTCTGCAGCCCCTCCCTGGAGTGGAATTAGCATCAAAATACAAGCCCAGGGCTAGCCACAACAGAAGCTCTGAGCTAGACAACATCAACTGGAATCCCTGTTGGAAGAAGGGGGTATGCAAAACATTTGATGTATGCATGAATGAAACATTTTTGAATTAGATACAAATTATAAAAGCATATGTCCAAGATGCCCAACAAACTCCAACCATAAGAAACAGGAAGAAAATGATTAGCACATCAAGTCCTAGGGAGAAAGATGGGAACCATGGTAACAAATTAGCTAAATATACAATAATTTAGAAGTATTTTAAGTATAGTTGCTTATTCAAAATATTAATAGTGGACTATGATGTCTTACCTATCTTGAAAAATGTTTGACCTAGCATATGAATATTTGTGGCAGGCTAATAAAATAGTTCTTAGTGGAAAATTTTAATACTCAGGAAAAAGAGAAGTTTCAAATTGACATCTCAGTTTCCACATTAAGGAACCAGGAAAACATAAATTGAAATCAAAGGGAGCAGAAAAATGGAAATGAGGAAATTAATGGAACAAACAACTAAGAAGAAATCACTGGAAGTAAAAGTCGGTTCTCTGTGGACATCTATAACATTGAAAGTCCTGGAGAAAGACTGCCCAGGTAAGAAAGGCAACAGGAAAAATTATTAACATCATGGAGGAAAGAGGAGGCATCACTACGGACACTACAGACATGGAGAGGTTAATAACAGGTCACAAACAGCTTCCCAACAATGTGACAACCTGGATAAAGAGACAAATTTATTTAAAGACATAATTACCTAAACAAACACAGGATGAAATATACACCCTGAGTTACTTTATGTCAGTTATATAAAATATATTTGTAAAGAAAAGCCTTAAAAGAAAATCTGATGCCAGAATTCACTGGGGATTTCTTCTCACATGGTTTCTCTGTATTCCCTGGCTGTCCTGGAACTCACTCTGTAGACCAGGCTGGCCTTGAACTCTGAAATCTGGCTGCCTCTGCCTTTCAAGTGCTGGGATTAAAGGATACGCTGCCACTGACTGGTGACTTCTTAAAGGTGGAATATTAACAGTATTATAAACATTCTTCTTGGAAAGTTAAAAGGCTATAACAATTTATATCCTTAAGACCTGGAAAAAAATAAACATTTATATAAATAAATTGTATTTGGCCTTAGACTAGAGGCCTAGAGAATGCAATAAGATGAGTGGAATGGGAAGGGAAAAATCCTGACTGAAAAGAGGAAACATTTGAAAATGGCATAATTGCTTTTGTAGAAAAATCTGATGGAATCTACAACAAGCCACTAGAAATAAGTTTAAGTATTGTCTTAGTCAGGGTTTCTATTTCCGCACAAACATCATGACCAAGAAGCAAGTTGGGGAGGAAAGCTTACACTTCCACACTGCTGTTCATCACCAAAGGAAATCAGGACTGGAACTCAAGTAGGTCAGGAAGCAGGAGCTGATGCAGAGGCCATGGAGGGATGTTTCTTACTGGCTTGCTTCCCTTGACTTGCTCAGCTTGCTTTCTTATAGAACTAAAGACTACCAGCCCAGGGATGGCACCACCCACAATGGACTCTTCCCCTTTTAATCACTAATTGAGAAAATGCCCCACAGCTGGATCTCATGGAGGCACTTCCTCAACTGAAGCTCCGTTCTCTGTGAGGACTCCAGCCTGTGTCAAGTTGACACACAAAGGATATTACACAGTATAGGGTCAACACATAAAAATTAGCTATGATGCCTAGTGTGGTAGCTCACACCTTTAGTCCCAGCACTGGGGAGGCAGAGGTAGGAGTATTTCTGAGAGTTCAAGTTCATCCTGGTCTACACAGAGCCCCAGGACATCCAGGACTATGTAGAGAAACCCTGTTTATGAAAAAAAGAAGAAAAAATTAGTTATATTTTCATAACTAATGAGCATTCCAAAAATATAAATATAAGTGAAATATAAAATATCTTGACATCAACATGCTAAATATCTGGCAAAGGATGTGAGAACTCTATATTCCTGAGAAATATTGGAGACCTAAATACATGGTGTTGCTAGGTAAGAAGACTCACTATTGCCAAGATGTCATTTCTTCCCATGTTGATCTGTAGATTCAACACAATCTCACAGAAAACACAGCATTAATTTTTGTAGAAATGTATAGGCTGATTCTAAGGTTGTTGGGGATGTTCAAAGGGTCCACACAGCAATTGACAAGGAACAGAAATGAGAGACAATATTATTTGATTTATTCTATCCTTACCATAATGAAATTCCTGAGCCAGGCTAACATAAATAAAGGAGATTTTACTTGGTTCAAGGCTTGAGAGAGTCAGAGTCCAAGACTGTGAGTACCTTAGTCTTTGGTGATGACTTTGTTTCTGATAAAGACCCAAGGTCACAAAGGATACCACATAAGAGCCAGGAAGTGTGTATGTGTCTAAATGTTGGCTTCTATCTCTTTTCTTATAAAGCCATCAGATTCAACCACAGGGGCTCCATGCAATTTTGAAAACCTCTTCAGGCATCCACAGAGAGAGTTGTAACATTACCTCAATCAAAACTGTATGGGTGTTGGTGATAGAAAAATCAAAGGAAGAGTACACACACACACACACACACACACACACACACACACACACACCACACAGTTGTTTGTAATCAAAGTATGAAGATGGTTTAGAGGAAGACAGTTTACCTTTCAAAACAATGACAGAACCATTAGCTACACATGAAATCTTAATTTCTATCCATACTCACCTGACACTTGCTCCAGTAAGAGCTAACTGAGCACCTGTACTGTCTGCGTTCATTGGGTCCAGATAGTACTAGGGCTGTTTTACCTCCCACAAAGTCAGTCTCATGTCCAACCAGGAAATGGTTGGTTATTCCCAGGACAGTTGTACCACTATTGTACCAGGGAGCATATGTCTTGTCTGGCAGGTCTGCATTGTAGCACAGAGGTCCACAGCTGGGTAATATTATTGTTTTTGCCTGCAATAACCTGCATAACACCTTCTGAAACTATGAGCACTAGTCAGCAGGGAGGAGGCTCCCAGTTCTGTTCCAATCTTATTTCTTTGTGTTGATTTCTGTGTATATTGTCTTACAGTGTCTTACTGTGTAGTTCTGGTGGAGATCCAAGAGCAGTGGTGATAGCCTATATTGATTTGGGATCTCTGGAGGCTCCCTGGCTAACAGCTCATAGAAAGCTACCCCATACCTGGTATTAGGATTTTGACTTAACCTGAGAGAGTTGGGAGTAATGTTTCTACCTATACCATATCTCTGTCTAAGGTCCTTAAATAAGCCATTTTTTTTTAGTTTGCTTTTAAAATAGTAGACTCCTATATGGCTTTTCCTACATTCTTAGTTTTGGTTGATACCTCTGCCCCCAGTCTTTACCTCTTAACACTGCTTTCAATTTCAGGATACAAATTGGAGGGATATACACAGTCAAACCACAACAAGGCAGCTCACAGAGCATAGGGGATACGGGAGAAGGCTGGTTAGTCCGAAACGGCCTCACTTGCATGGATTGTGGCTGATTGTCATAATGTGGACAGTTGGGGTATGTTTGTTCATCTTTGAGTTGGCTTTCCCTGGCTGTCTGGGAGTGACAAGTCCCCAAATAATCAAACACTTCCTAAATTTCTATTTGTGGACAGTGGACTGAAGCTAGTGACATGACTATGGGCAGACTTGAGGAAGAGAAGAATATAGGTGTCATCTCTTTAGGGGAAGAGATACACAGGATTTGTAGCCAGTGTTTATGATTTTATGCAAGGCTGTTGAACAGAACTCAGTGTTGGAGAGCCCAGCCTAGACCTGTGAAAGTCTAGAGGACTCATGACTCAGGGTCACACCAGGAGTGTGGCTGCAGCATTGGTTACTCATCTGGGGTTGCTTGGGGGAAGTTTTGGGGTCACCTTCCCCAGGGTACACTTGTTCTGTGTTCCTTCTGATATCCTAGAAGCATGTGGTACACGAATCTTTGTCATTTACAAACCACCTCTGTCTCATTCCTATGGCATCTCTGGGAAACTGTTTCCCATGGTCCCCACAAGTCAGGCCCCTCTCTTACTGTTATTTGTGCCTGTAGCTCTGAGTGCCAGTGGACATCTTTGAGATGGACACAATCTACTAATAACTACAAACACACCCTCCTTTGTCCAGGGCTTTCCACCTTACCCAATAACCTACCCTGCCACATTATTTTTTACCCATCAGATGTTACGACTTTTATCTTCCTTTTAAATTATGCTCAAGCTTTATAAGTGCATCTTGTCTCATAAAATTTATCAGCACGAAATGACCTGTCTTTGCTTCTTCAGAAATATCAAGTTCTTGACATAGTTGATGGAACTCCACAACAGAACAGCTTTCTCTGTGAGGAGTGGAGAACAGTCGTGGGATTAAACAGGAACATTCGCTAGAGGAGCGGGATAACTAGTCACTCACAATTACATTCTTCAATATGGGAAACTTCTATTTTGTATTTTAAAGAAAAATACAAAGGGATGTGTAGTTCTGCCGTCTCCTACCCCATTGCCCTCATTAACTATCAGTGCATGTGTGTACCCTCTTCAGAAGCCACTCTGAACCCCGATTCTTCTCATGGGTTGCTGGCGTGTGAAGCGTTTATATCAAGCAGGGTCACCAGGAACAGTTCTGTGGATCCCTTGTTTCTCGAGGGATTGCCTGCACAGAGGGGTGGCAGCCCTTTCTAACGCTCCAGTATTGCCTCAGTAGTGAGAGGTGAGGAATTGGACAGAAAAAAAAAAAGAATGTCGTGGTGTGTACAAAGTTTTGTTTTGGTGTTCAATAGAGCCATGTGTTCGCTTAGGGTGCTATCAATGTACGTTTTTCTTCTCTTTGGAGAGTGGACCTTGAGAGAGTTGGACAGTGTCCCAGTGAGCACAGTACCAGAGGGAGCTCTGTTCATAAGCTGCCATTCAGAACACTACACTGGGCCTGTGTGGGAAGTGGGTGGCTTGTGAATAGAGCAGCTGTCCCCAGCTGGCCAACGACAATCTATTGATTGATGTCAGAGCCATAGCTGGCTACGCGTCACCCTCATCTGCAGTGTCACCGTCAGCCTCCTTCCAGACTGTCTTCCACTTCCTTCATCCTTTCTCTGCTCTCCTTACCCCTCCTGACCTCCCCCCATTTTTCTTCCTTCTCCCGTGTAAAGATCCTCTCAGAGAAAGGTCCTCATGGGGTGTTTTGAAACTCTATGGCTGTCATCTTCCTCATAACCCAGAATCTGATTGTTTCCCACCAAAGGCACACACACACATACACACACACACACACACACACACACACACAGTCAATGGAAACACAATATATGGTGTCCAAGGATAGCTCAAAGTTTGAGACAGACAAGTAAAAAAAGACCTCTTATTGCTTTAACATGCTGGGCCTTCCTTTTCTTTTTCAAAAATTAAGGGCTGGCAAAGGGGCTCATGGGGTAAAGGCATTTACCACCACACCTGACATCTGAGGTGCCTGTCTCAAAGGCAGCACGTGTTCTGTAAGGGTGGCCTCATGAACACATTCTCTAAGGGCTGCCTCATGCGTATGTTCTATAAGGGCTGCCTTATGGTTCCAGCACTGTCCCCTCAAGACTCAGCTTGGGTTTGTATTGAATGTTCCTCCTCTGGCTGATGTTTCGAAGGAGTGCAGTGAAGAAGTGTGATGCTCTGGAGGAGGTGGCTGGAGACACCCACAGTCTAGTCTACCTCACTGAAAGGACTTGGTTTTGAGTTCAGTCCACCTTGCACAGTCTTCAAAACTCCCGGTGCTTGTGGAGAGAGGTCAGGCCACTCACTCAGAACATCTTTAAATTGAAGAATAACCATCGCCTCTTTCCTCTAGGCGTATTTAATGTTAAATTTTCCAAAACGGGGTAAAACTAAAATAGGAAGACTGTTGCCTTCACAGACTTCATTTAAAAATCATATTTAAATGGTGCATCAGCTATTCTGGTTGCGAGGGCTACACACTTCTTTTTTTTTTTTAATTTTATTTTCTAAGTTTTTTTTTATTTACATTCAAAATCATTTCCCCTTTCCCGTTTCCTCCCTCCCCGAAAGTCCCATAAGCCCCCTTCCCTCCCTCTTTTCCCCATTCAACCCCCTCTCGTTTCTCTGTCCTGGTGTTCCCCTACATCCAGTCTTTCCAAGACCAGGGGTCTCTCCTTCCATCTTCTTAGAAATCTATTGATATGTGAATTGTGTCTAGGGTATTCCGAGCTTCTGGGTTAATATCCCCTTATCAGTGACTGCATACCATGTGTGTTCTTTTGTGATTGGGTTACCTCACTAAGGATGATATTTTCAAGTTCTGATCATTTGCCTAGGAATTTCGTGAATTCATTGTTTTTAATTGCAGAGTAGTATTCCATTGTGTAAATATACCACATCTTCTGAATCCATTCCTCCGTTGAGGGACATTTGGGTTCTTTCCAGCTTCTGGCTATTATAAATAAGGCTGCTATGAACATAGTGGAGCATGTGTCCTTATTGCATGCAGGTAAAGCCTCTGGGTATATGCCCAGGAGTGGTATAGCCGGATCCTCTGGGAGTGTCATGCCCAGTTTTCTGGCGCCAGCTCTGCTGTAGGCCATCCCCTCTGCAGGGTGACCTGCGCCACCAAGAGAGTGCAGAGTGCACTCCGCCATCTTTGCTCCAGTGGCCAGGTAGTTGGGACTGCCAGGCTCGGAGACAGACAGGCATAATATCGCTTGGGTCTCGGGCGGCTTGTGTGTACCCTACTCCCAAGAGCTGGGCAGATCTGCAGTAACCAGCATGCCAGCTCTGCTGTGGGACTTCTGCCTTACAGAGGGACCCCTGCACTGGGCTGGAGCCTACCAGCTTCCCTTTGGCAACCTCTGTTCCGGTAGACTGCACTGAAGAGACAGGTACCCAGGTTCTCCCCAATATAACATCACTTGGGACACGGCCTGTTGGGGCTTCTGCCTGCGCCCAAGAATGGGACAGCGCTGTGGTCGTCTGGGTGCCAGATCTGCAGGCCATCCCCTCTGCAGGGTGACCTGCGCCACCGAGAGAGTGCAGAGTGCACTCCGCCATCTTTGCTCCAGTGGCCAGGTAGTTGGGACTGCCAGGCTCGGAGACAGACAGGCATAATATCGCTTGGGTCTCGGTGTGTACCCTGCTCCCAAGAGCTGGGCAGATCTGCATTAACCAGCGCGCCAGCTCTGCTGTGGGACTTCTGCCTGGCAGAGGGACGCCTCCTTCCCGCCCCCTCTGGGAGAGATCACACACCCCTGCACAGGGCAGGAGCCTACCAGCCTCCCTTTGGCGACCTCTGCTCCGGGAATCCACTACGCTGAGCCTTTGGATGTGCAGGGACTCCCCAATATAACATCACTTGGGGCAAGGCACATCAGGGCTCCAAAGTCACTCAGGAGCAGGGCAGGCCCCAGAAATCAGTGCCTGGGGAATCCTGATAATCCAGGGGGAGCAGAAATAGCTTTGCAGGCTCACAGGAGGTCCAACCAACAGCCAGTGACAGCAGGACCAACTAACATCAGAGGTAACCAGATGGCAAAAGGCAAACGTAGGAACGTTACTAACAGAAATCAAAGTAATATGGCACCATCCGAACCCAACTCTCCAACAGCAGCAAGTCCTGGATACCCCACCACACCCAAAAGACAAGATCTGGATTTAAAATCACTTCTCATGATGCTATTAGAGGATCACAAGAAGGACACAAATAAATCTAATAAAGAATTACAGGAGACCATGAATCAACGGTTAGAAGCCCTTACAAAGGAAATACAAAAAGCGCTTAGAGAAATGCAGGAGAACATGGATCAAAGACGGAGGCCCACAAGGAGACAACACAAAAATCGCTTAAAGAAATGAATCAACGGGTAGATGCACTTTCAAAGGAATCACAAAAATTGCATAAAGAAATGCAGAAGAATATGGGTCAACAGATGGATGCCCATAGGGAGGCAACACAAAAATTGCCTAAAGAAATGAATCAACGGATAGATGCCCTTACAAAGGAAACACGAGAACTGCTTAAAGAAATGCAGGAGACGATGGATCAACAGATGGAAGGAATCCCATGAGAAGGAAACACAAAAATCGCTCAGAGAAATGCAGGAGAACTTGGGTCAACAGGCAGAAATCCTGAAAGAGGTAATGCAAAAATACCTTAAAGAAATACAGGAAAATACAAACAAACAAGTGAAGGATCTCAGCAAATCCATCCAGGATCTAAAAAAGGAAGTAGAAACAACTAAGAAATCACAAAGGGAGACAACTTTGGAGATAGAAAACCTTGGGAAGAAATCAGGAGTCATAGATGCATACATCAACAGTAGAATACAAGAGATGGAAGAAAGAATCTCAGGTGCTGAAGATACCATAGAAAGCATTGACTCAACAGTCAAAGAAAATGCAAAATGCAAAAAACGTGTAACCCAAAACATCCAGGAAATCCAGGACACAATGAGAAGACCAAACCTAAGGATTATAGGTATAGATGAGAGTGAAGATTTGCAACTTAAAGGGCCAGTAAACATCTTCAACAAAATTATGGAGGAAAACTTCCCTAACCTAAAAAGAGAGATGCCGATGAACGTACAAGAAGCCTACAGAACTCCAAACAGACTGGACCAGAACAGAAATACCTCCTGTCACATAATAATCAAAACACACTTCTTTTAGAAAGGTACGTTCCAGGGATGAGGAGATGGCTGTTGGTAGGAGGAGACCCTGAGGCTAGCTCTCCAGCGTGTATGCAGAAGCAACTGGGCCTGGCTGAATGGTATCAGCAAACCCAGCACGGAAGGGGCAGAGAAAGGAGTGCCCAGTAGTAGCTGATTGTATTCTTATGTTAATTTGGGTCTCCCCAAATTGTTCACACAAGTGTCTGCACTTAAGACACTCAGGGACTCTGTACCCAATTGGTTTTGCTTGGTAAATAAAGATACTGACAGCGATGGCTGGGCAGGGCTGGGCAAGGCAGGACAGACAGAGGCGGGACTTTTAGGATTCCAGGGCAATGGACAGAGAGAAAAGGAGAGAAGGAGACCTGCCCTGCTGGGAGAAGGAGAGGAGAGACACTTCGCCTGAGAAAGTGTGGGATAGAGAGTATAGCCGCCTTGTAGGAGCAGGGGAAGAGCGGCCCCAAGAAAGCTGCCTGACTGGGTCTGGGGCAGCTAAGATGGAATGTAGAGTTTAGTAATAAGTTGGGAAGATCAGAGGGGGGTGGTGGGGGATTGGTCACATGGAGTTCAGAAAGTGGCCCAGCCATTGAGCTGTTTTAGGCATATTAAACTATAAAGGCCGTGTGTGTGTGTGTGTGTGTGTGTGTGTGTGTGTGTGTTTCATTCGGGAACCTAGAACATTGGGGCAGACAGCAAGAAATGCAGCTGCTGAGATCAACTGGAGTCTTTAATTGGGTACTGCTACAGAGCCCCAGGGACTTGTTGGGTCCAGGTTGAGTAGAGCTCTTATCTCAAGGCAGACAGCCATAGACAAGGACACCTGACCTTGTCCTCTGGCTTCTGTGTGCATATGAGTATAGACTCCTCCACGTGCACATTACCCCTCTCCCAAGGAACCTGTGCTATTATACAGAGATGACGAACACACCTATCCTTAAGACCTGAAACACAATTTAGAGGAATCAAATGGACCCCAGGACACAATTGAAAATCTTTACCGTTTTCCTTTGTGACCAACAGTCTGACATCCAGGTCGTATTTATTTACTTATTTATTTATTGTCTGTTCATTATTCCCTCATTTTCTTTTTCTTTCTTTTTTTTATTTTCTATATTTTTTTAATTTACATTCTGAATGATTTCCCCTTTCCCGGTTCCTCCCTCCCTGAAAGTCCCATAAGCCCCCTTCCCTCCCTCTGTTCCCCATTCAACCCCCTCTCCGCTTCTCTGTCCTGGCATTCCCCTACATCCAGTCTTTCCAGGACCAGGGGTCTCTCCTTCTATCTTCCTGGAAATCTATTGATATGTGAATTGTGTCTTGGGTATTCCGAGCTTCTGGGTTAATATCCCCTTATCAGTGACTGCATACCTGTGTTCTTTTGTGATTGGGTTACCTCACTAAGGATGGTATTTTCCAGTTCTGATCATTTGCCTAAGAATTTCATGAATTCATTGTTTTTAATTGCAGAGTAGTATTTCATTGTGTAAATATACCACATTTGCTGAATCCATTCCTCCGTTGAGGGACATCAGGTCGTCTGTAGGAGACCTGTAGGGGTGGAACTCAGCCACTCAGACCAAAGGGATCCGAGAGTGCCCCCTGCAGGCTCTTGTTGGAAGAGGATCCCCACTGTGGTGGTAGCCAGAGGGGAACCTTCATGAAGTGGTGAAGTCAGGAGAGTGTCACTGTCATGAGTGGGTCAGTAACTACAGCAGAGCCAGAGGGCTCCTCCTCACCTCTTTCTGTCCCTCTGTTCTCTTCCTCATGAGGAAGCCGCAGGGAAAGATGGCCATGGTGCGGCGGGCCTTCGCCTACCACCAAATCTGCCACCATCTTGAGCTTGTACTTCTTAGCTTCTGAAACTATGAGGTATAAATTTGTGTTCTTTATAGCGTACCCAGCCTCAGATCTTTTTGTTGTAGCAACATTCATGGGTTAAAGTGGTCGGTCACTGTCCATTAAGACCCACAGCTTTACTGGTGGAGGCGGAGAGAAGAGATAAATTTCTCTAGCTCTGTGTGCAGTCAAGGATCAACCCTAGCTTGCAACATGGTATTGTAGTACTGTCATGCAGTGGCCATTGGTTACAGTGGGACCCCTACAAAATTCATGTTGAACTTCAGTGGCCACTGCAGTGGTACTATATTGAAGCCCTAACTGCCAAGGACTATCTTTGAACATAAGATCATTAGGAGTGCATCACAATGGGGCACTGGTCTGCCTGAATTTGTGCTTTCTTTTTTAAACTCTATTTTTAGATAGACAGTTTCAACGTGAGCCTGTGTGAATCTTCCAGTTTGGAGACTGGAGGTGCAGTATAGCATGGGACCCGGTGTGGAACTGTTTCATAACAAAAGTTAAAGGGAGATAGTTATTAGAATATTTTTCTTGGAACATCAAAGTAATGTGTTAATTTAAGGGAAAAAAATGACTCACGGTGACCTTGTATAATATTTAGCTTTTGAAATGCCACACAGAACATTTATCTGTTTTTTAACCTTATTGGGAATTGGTTGTATCCAGTGAAGAGAAAAGACTTCCAGCTGGGATAACTATCCTATAATTAGTGACGCGTCTTTAAAAAGGAAAACCAGAAATTACTGGAGACAGTGATGTAAAAATCTCCACATTTCTACGATATGTGTGTTGCTAACACGACAGGCTAAGCCCTACATATAGCAGTGAACACGTGCATGCATACACACATACACACACACACACACACAGCCTAGCTTCTCTTGATGTGGTATTAGAACAAGCCACTCTTCTCCCTTCTGATCTCAGTAGAACTCACTGCAAAGCACATCTTCCTTTTGTGAATTCCTGTCTGAAGCACATGAAGGCTTTCTCATGGTGCTAGGACCTGATGGAAGGGAACAGTAAGCATTCTCTTCTGCTAATCTCAGAGGCTGACTCACCCTTCCCTTCACCGAGGCAGCTCGGTCCTTCTTCCTCAGTTCTCCTAAGACATCCAGCTTCAATCCCTGTCTCATTTCCTATGTTGTAATCAAAGGATGGTTTCCCACACTGTTCTCCCCCTGAGATTGCCAGCCCACGTATTGATGGTTTTCACACCGGACCCAACACAATTAGTTAGGGAGACTGAAAAAGAAAATGGCTGACAAACTGGTCTCTGTATGGATCTGATCTTTTGAGAACCAAATGCTTACATGGGACTGGCCGATTAGGCAACTAACTGGGGGACGAGTCTGTGAAAGACAGGAGGAAGAGCAGGATGGCAGGAGGGCCTTCAGCTCACTGCCAGGTTTGTCCCTGGGAATGAAAGCAGAGGGGAAGAGAAGGAGGGGCTGGTAGGGTGCTCGTGCATGGATCAGAAGCTGTAGGGCAAGAGTGGGGTTGGGGATGGGGTCTTGCATCCAATAAGGAACCAGCACTGGCTTCCCCTGGTGCTCAGCATATCCAGGAGTTGTGCGTGTGAGTACCATCGAGTGATGGCGACATCCGAGCGCACAAAGAAGAGTTGGTCATCCTATTTCAGCCTCTGAACAAACACAAACACCGGGTAGAATTTAAAGCAGTGGTAACTGGGGCTCTCAGACCCCTGTAGTAATTCCCCATGTCCTTTATAAAGCACATTGTATATCTTTATAGTACCCGATGCTCTAATTTTCATGCGAGTGTATATTGTACATTGAGCATATTCCAACCCAACACTTACCACCTTTCTCTTTCATATCTCCCTTTTTCTTCGGTCTCACTGTGTAGTACAGGCTAGCCCGAAATTCACAATCCTACTGCCCTTGTCTCTGGCCTCCTGGGATCACACACATGTGTTAGCATGTCTGGCCCTGGTAGGTTTTTCTGAGGGAGAGCTCAGTGACTCCCTTCATAGTTGCCACCGTCCTGTTGGGTCTCTCTTGACATTGTCCAGTTCCAGCTGGATAGCTGCCGGATCAGCTCAGTTCTCAGTCACCTCTCTCTTTATCTTCAAGTCCAACAAGTTTGGGGGCATAGCTCCTCAAATCTGCTCATGCTTCTTACTCCAGATGGGGATGTTATGTTTATGTCGGTGAAGAAGAACAGAGATGAAGAGGAGAGAGATGGAGGGAGCAGAAAGGGCCAGTCTGGAGGACCGGGCGGGTTTTCTGGGTTAAGTGTGTGGAGCCTGATGTTGGAGCAAGACTGTGAACCCACTGCTAGCTTCCTGGAGGCCCAGGTCAGAAGGTCTTAAACTGCCTGTGGTCACAGAGCAATGGCCACCAGTGACCAAGAGACAGAAACAAGGAGCCTAAATCTTTATTCCATATAAGTCTTTGGTGCAGGTCAGGGCCGATGCTGTCAGGGTGTCTCAGCTTTATAACTATGTAATGATCATGAAAGATTGTAGAGTGCGTTGTATATGGATCAGTTAATCTCATCACCGTGAGGAAATACCCTGCAAAAGCAACGTAAAGGAGAAAGGCTCTACAGCGGCTCACAGTGTGAGGGGAGACAATCCATTATGACAGGAGGTACAGTGTCTGGTGGTTTCACAGTGACAGGGGCATATGGTGGTTTGCTTGCATCTTGGTACACCAGAAGGCAGACTGAGACTAGGGCTGAGAGTGATAGTGGACTATAACCCTCTAGGCCTGCCTCCCAGTGACACGTTCCTCCTTGTACATCCTACCTCCTCAAGGTTCTACAACCTTCCAAAATAGTACCCCAGTTGGGGACCAAATGTGTAAACATAAAAGCCCATTGGGAGCATTTTACACCTAAGCCAGAACAGACGTCCACCCTCCTATCTTGCTGGAGCTCCTATATGAACGTCTGCCTCTCAGAGGTTCCCAAGTTGTTAGAAGTCAAACAGAAAGGAAAACGAAGAAAATTTAGCACAGAGGTGGTCCCGGTCTATTCAGATATATGCAGGAATTTCTTTACCAGCTGGCTAGAGCTGCTTTCTTCAGAGGACTGTGAGGCAAGGTCCTATTCCAGATCTCTCTGACATGTCCAGGGTTATGGCTCCCTCTCCCTGGGTTGTACATGGGCATCTCCCCCTTGAGTCTTTGCATTATCTTTCTTGTGTGTAGGATGGTTCCTTGCTGTTGAATGCAGAAACACCTGGTACCAGTTCTTGCATTAGGGAAATTAATTAATTAATTAATTAATCTGATTTACTGGATTAGAGCCTACACTCATGGCCTCATTTTAGTCAACTTCAGTTAAAATGGTTTATATTTCCAAACAAGCTGCATTTCAGGGGTAAGGATTTTAACATATGAACTTGGGGTGCAGGAATATGATTCTCTTCAAAGAAAACTCTTAAAGGTGCAAACCAGATGATAGCAACAACCTGGCTGAAATAACCCACATGATAGACCCTTGGGTTACTGGACACTGACTGGCCTTTTGGCCATGGAATTAACTCCTAGCCATGGAAGTAATGCCGTCTTAGCTTATTTGTGAGTTTGTAGGCAAGCACCATGAAGATAGTAACTGGTGCAGGCTGCTCTCATGTAGAATCAGTGGGGCCTAGCTGAACTCCATGGTTGATAATCACAGTGACAGTGCTTTCAAGCTGGGGGCAATCTGAGACTTTCACAGGGAGACCTGTCTAAAAAAAGGAGAACAAATGTATACTCCTCTCTTCTTGGGCCTCATTAGTGGGAACATCAGCAGGGTAACTCAAGTCTTTTCTCTTTGTGTAATAGATATTTGCTTTAAACACGTAGCATGGATTAAAGTACTTCTGGGCCAGCAGATGGGTCAGGCACACACAGTGGCTCCAGGGTTGTCTCCCGTTCTTTTTGGTACTGCAGATTCTTCCGAGGGCTGCTTTCTGGCCACAGCTGACCCTGCCCTCGGGTCTGAAGCAGTTTATAGAGAGTCTTCCCATGGTGACGGATGTAGAACTAAGGTCATGATGATGCTGCCGCACCATTAAGGTTGTCATTTTTGTGCCTTTCTTCTAGAAAGAGTAGCTGGTGGCAGCACTCCCATCTCATCCAGTTTTTCCCAGGGGGGAACAAATATCTGTGATATAATCAAAGGGATCCAAGAATAGCAAAGGGCCCGATAACAACATCTGGGAATCACACAAGGAATGTGACACGGTGACCTTGAAATGGGTTCACCCAGTTTAGAGGCATCCTTAGTGGAGAGTTACTGTAATAGTCATTACTGCTGCTCACAAATCATTTTGCAGTGTATGAGACACTTGCAAATATGCAGGTCCATTTCTTCTCTCAGCACTGCCATGAGGAGGCCAAAAAAGAGGGGCCTCACTATTGGCTGCTGGGGAACCAGAATTTCATGAGAAAAAGTAAAGTGTCTGACATCATATTTGCAGGAGTGGGTGGAGACAGGTCTTGTGCCTTGGGCTAGGCAGGGCATGTATCAGGACATTTATGGGGACCAGGTATTGGATCTTTGGCAGAGAAAGGCTCAGAGCCATTAGCTGACCCAAGTCTTCCACTTCTGGACGCGTGGAGGTTACTCTCCACCCATGAAGAGGATGCCAAAACTGTTTTCCTCCAGGGAGAATAAGTATTCCTGCCAGTCCAAGACTGTAGCGAGATTCCATGGTTACCAGTGTGGAAAACTCAAGAACATCATGTTCAGTGAATTAGAGTCAGGAAGATATATACCACATGTTCTCTGTTATAGGTGGAAGCTAAAATAACATGAATTTTAATGTAGAAGAGGGTTGACTAGAGGCTGTGTGGGTTGGGGGAATACATCATGGCCACAGAAATACAGTTACATAGGAGAGAGATGTCCTCATGATCTTCAGCGACGTGGGATGACTCTGTCTTACAATAGCCTATTGTATATTTTATGAATGACCCAAAGAAAGGAGCTCGAAGGCTCCAACCCACAGGAATAATGCGCAGATGGAAAAAGTAAATCATCCTGATTTGCATACATATATTCATGAATAGTTGACACATGGTACTCCACGGGTGTTACCGTTACAGAGCTTGGATTCTAAGACGGCTTTTCTGGAACTGAAATCTGACCTCGTATTCATGGCTGGTCTGACCTCCCTGGGTTTCCTCAACTGTAAAAATAAAAGCACACCAAGATTTTGTGAGTTCCTAAGAGAATATATCAGTATTTCTACAAGGACCAGGGACATTGTTTCACATATGCAACATGCTGCATAGATGTATCTGTGTGTGAGTGTGTGTGTGAGTGTGTGTGTGAGTGTGTGTGTGTGTGTGTGTGTGTGCCTGTGCTGGGCTCATGTGGTACCTCTGCCTTAAGACAAACAGCAAAGGTATCTTGCTGGTGAGTACTTGACCAAGTCTCACCCCTGGGTTGCAGGGCCCCGATTTGGGCTTCTCTGTGACTAGTACTTAACTGCTGCCAGGGTTCCACAGAATTACCCATCAGGGGTTGCCCTCACCTCCACATTTCTCTCCTTCTGGGTTCAACCTCATGTTAATAGAACACATTATCTAGGAACCTCCTGGGAAGGGTGCATGGGGTGAGTGGGTGAGATTTGGAGACATCGTATTTATGAAAATCCTCTTTGATTCTCGCATTAACTGACACTGAGCTGATGAAGCCGTCTAAGTTAGAAAGCACGTCCATACTTTCCTTCACCGTTTGAGGGAAGGTATGGCGTCCTTGTCTTCCTGACTCGAACCTTGCTGTGGCGGCATCAAAAGCCGCCGGATCCCTGATCACGTGATGTCCGCATGCGTGCTGTATCTGTTCTTCGCATGTGCTGAGGGTTCTCACTGAGGTGACCTTTGGCATCTCTAGTTTAGTCGATTGTTATGAGGACCGGTGAGTCCTTGCAATTTGAACCCTCTCCATCTTTAGCTCCGATTTTTTAAAAGAGGTTGGGCAGACGTTTGTCAGTCTTATCTCCTAACGCTTAATCTGTGGATCATGTTTGTAAATTTCTAAGAATCATTTTCTTTTCATTTTTTAATCTTCCTCTTCCTCTTTCTCTCTTCTTCCTCTTCTTCTTTTTCCTCTTCTTCCACTTCCTTTTCTTTCTCTTCCTCCTCCTCCTCCACCTGTTCTTTTTTCAAATAGCACCCTGTCATTGTTTTTAGATACAAAACTTTCTTATCTCTCCAAGGAGATGAAAGCTATTACGTGTTCCTTTCTCTATGAACGGTATATGGAAACATCACAGCTAATAATTTTTAGAACCTGGCTTCAAACTCTGGCAGTTGGACATCAGAGCCAGCTCTTTTGACTCTTCCACTAAAATGCCCCTTGTTTAAACAAACACTGGATGCTGGCCGGCCCCAGTAGCTGATTGGACACCAACATTGTGTTTTCTTTTCCATTCTGAAACCTTACCAAAATTAAATGAGAGGATTAAAAACAAAACAAAGACAAATTCACAAGAGAGAATAAGATGGGTGATAAAAGCAAAAATATAGGAAACTGGTCTTTTATAAGAAATCATTTAGAAAATGCACGCAGAAAGCTTAGCACAGTACATGCAGATATAATAAATACTCTGCATCATTTTACTATTTCTCAGTTTATTTTCATATTCTTCGGGCTTAATTTATGTAAAAAATATAAGTAGATATACTTTGCAATGAGAAAACTGAGGATTAAAAAGGCTTTACCACACCCCTTTTAAAATAACGAAATAAACTATAATTACATGAAATAAAAACCAGAACATCAGAATTGGTCAAAACAAACAAATAACAGGAAATGAGCTCAAGAGAAGACATAAGCAAAAGAGCCCCACCCTTTCCCACACTCAGGAATCCCATAAACATCCTAATGTGGGAGCCATAATGTATATACACAGGACCTGGTGCAGGTCCTCAGGCACTGGGAGATCATCTGAGCTTTGCTCATGTTGATTTGTAGGTCTCGTTTTCTTGGTGTCCTCCATCCCCTCCGACTCTAACACTCATTCTGCCTCCTCTTCCTCAGGGTTCCCTGAGCTCTGAAGGGAGGGATTTATCGGAGACACCTTACTTAAGGTTGATTTTCCAAGGTCTCTAACTCTCTGTGTAATGTCTGGCTGTGGGTGTCTGCATCTTTTTCCATCTGCCGCAGGAGGAAGATTCTCTGATGATGGCTGAGCAAGGCACTGATCTGAGTATAATAGAATGCTATCAGGAGTCATTTTATTGCTATATTTAATTTTTTTTTTATAGAACAGTAGAATTTTGTCTTACCTTGGGTCCCTGGACTATTTAGTCTCAGGTTCTTGGTCACCCAAGCAGTGTCAGGAATGGGTTCCATCTCATGGAGTGGCCTTAAGTCAAATAAGATACAGGTTAGTTACTCCCACAAGCTTTATGCCACGGTTACACTAGCTTATCTCGTGGGAAGGACACCACTGTAGATCAGAGGGTTCATGCTTTGCTTGGTGTTTAAATCTCTCTTTTGGTAGTGTGAAAATTATCTTTCTGTACCAAGATGCTAGAACACAGGGGTGAAGGCTCTATGTAGGCACCAGCTCATCTGCTCTGTGTTCAATGAAGTGTTATCTTCAGCAATGGGATCTTTCTGTAAATTGGTTAAGGGCAACCTATAGTCTTGGCAACAGCTTACATTGGGAATTCCCATGGGATTCCTTTGGCCAACAACTCAACTAGATATACCCAAGTTCCAGTACTGGGGAGCTTTATTTGGTGACAAAAAATGTCTAGTAAGGGCTTATCTTAGTTGGGGTTTCTATTGCTGTGAAGAAACACCATGACCATAGCAGCTCTCATAAAGGAAAACATTTAATTGGGGATGGCTTACTATTTCAAGGGTTTAGTCCATTTTCATCATAGTGGGAATCATGGCAGTGTATAGGCATCTGGAGAAGTAGCTGAGAGTTCTATATCTAAACTGACAGGCAGCAGGAAGTGACACATCGCCATCAAAGCCACACCTCCTTCAATAAGGCCATACTTCTTAATAATGCCACTCCCTAAGGACCAAGTTATCAAACACATGAGTCTATGGGACTGTTCCTATTCAAACCACCATGGGGCTCCATCTCCCCCACTATTTGGCGATTTTATTTAGATAGTCTTCATATATGTATGTATGTATGTATACATGTATGTACATATACATACATATACATTAAAATATATTTTTAGGAAGCTTCTACTATATTAGGTTTCCATACTATACCTCAAATGACCTTTAATTATGTAGCAGTCCCTATCCATAATCCTTCCCTCTCTTCCCCTTTCCCTCCTGATCCCCCAAGTCCAGCCCCTCTTCTGTTATATTTATCTATTCTGCTCCCTTCCATTAGAGTTCTGTCTGTCTTCCCTAGTCCCTTATTTTATACATAACCTCTGTGGTTCTAGATTGGTTATCACTGACTTAACAGCTACACATAATACCTACACATATACAGTATCTTAATATCTACACATAAACAAATACATACCATATTTTCCTTTCTGGGTTACCTTACATAGGTTGATTTTTTTTCTAGCTGCCTTTACCTGAAAATTTCATGATTTTAATTTTTTAACAACTGAGTAATACTCCATTGTGTATATGTATCATATTTTCTCCATTCTTCTGTTGAGGGACATCTAGGGTGTTCCCAGTTTCTGGCTATTATGAACAAAGCAGCAATGAACACGGCTGAACAAGCGTCTCTGTGGTAGGACGAAGCACGCTTTGGGTGTATGTCCATGAGTGGTAGAGCTGGATCTTGAGGTAGATGGATTTCCATCTTCCTGAGGAACCGCCACACTGATTTCCACAGTGGCTGTACACATTCGCACTCCTACCAGCAATGGATGAGTGTTCTCTTTGCTCCACATCCTTGCCAGCGTGAGATATTCATGTGTTCTATTGATCTTGAATATTCTGGCAGGAGAAAAATGAAAGCTCAGAGTAGTTTTAATTTACATTCTCTGCTGATGGTTTGACCAGCACCATTTGTTGAAGATTCTATCCTTTTTTTTAACAGTATATATTTTTGGTTTCTTTATTAAAAATCAGATGTGGATTTATATCTGGGTCTTCAGTTTGATTCCACGGCTTCTATTGCTGTATCTCTGTGGTACAATTTGAAATTGGGGAATGGTGATATCTCTAGCAGTTCTTTTAGTACTTAGGATTGTTTTAGCCATCATGTTGTGTGTGTGTGTGTGTGTGTGTGTGTGTGTGTGTTCGCGCATGGGCTCATACACGTGTGTGCGTGCATGCATGCATGCATGTTTTATGCAAAGCTCAAAATTGCCCTTTCAAGATCTATGAAGAATTATGTTGGAGTTTTGATGGGGGATTGCGCTGAATCTTTAGATCGAATCTTTAAGATGGTCATTTTTTTTGACGTTAATCCCACCAATCCACGAAGATACAATTGAAATACCTTTCCTCCAACGCATTCTGTGCACGTTTCAAGAGTGACCTCATACCTTTTGCTTTCAAGTTCAAATGTTAAAGATGAGAAAATTGTAGTGTCATAATTTTTAGACTCAATAAATTTCTATTCTTATAGATAAACTATAGAAAATAGGAATAAATGATTAAAAATCTGTCCATTGCCTAACTCAATGGTAGATGCTGTTAGAAAATCATAGCTTAGGTCAGTTGGAAAAGTCCCATAGAAAGTTCTATATGAAGAAAGCATATAATGAAATTAAATAATGTCAAAAAATGTTTATTAAATGTTGATCAAATGAAGCACTCCTGGGGGAGGGGCAGGTGTCATCATCCTGTCACTGTGATAAAATACCTTGGCAAAAGCAAATTTAAGGGAGAAATGATCTCCTTATTTTACAATTCCAGGTTTAAGTCCATCACTGGATGGAGGTCAAGGCATCGGGAACTTGATTCAGCAAATCATACCCACAGTCAAGAGCATGCTTTGCATACATTCTTGCCAGGTCAGCTCTCTTTCTCCTTTTATGGCCCAGGACCCAAACCCAGAAACCAGTACCACCCAGCACAACCTTCCCATATCAAATAATGGAATCATCACAGACATGCCTGTAGACCAGCCTGATCTAGATAGTCCCTTCCTGAGACTGCCTTCCTAGGTGACGCTAAGTGTGTCAAGCTGCTGATGAAATCAACCGTCCCAGGGATCCTGAGGAACCGTTGATGCAGGCTTTCAAGATGCATTGTGGGTGATGGGGTTTAGTAGCTAGTTACAAGCAAAGCGCAATTAACCAGCAGTATTAGCAGAGTAACAAGAGAAGGACTGCAAACGCGGCAAAAGGAATGACTGAAGCCAAACAAGGCAGTGGACTGAGATGTCACAGACAGAGCATGTTTGGACTTGGTCTTGAGATTGGGCTCGAGGTGGCTGCTCTCTTTAAAGAACTGTAAAGAGAAGCCCTGAAGGAAGAACTTATGGGCCTCTGCAAGTCTCATCTGCCATCAGTACTGTGCGTTTGCTCTATCTATGTCAGGGCTGAACAGTTTAAATGTCCTTAAGTTAATTCATGGGTTGGTATCATTTCACAAGTAAACAGTAATATTATTAAGGATAGGGATCATATCCTTCTACTATTATTTTTATACCACACTGCATTACATCATATCAATACATTTGTATTCCCCCTAAATCAATCTGTCTATGTTAAACTGGCCGTGTGGGACTAATTGTTCGGTGCAGGAATGTTTTGCTGCTCAGATTTTCACACACTTTAATGTGGGAAAAACTCAAGGGTAAGAGGAAAGCCATAGTCAGGAAAACACTAGAACTGTTTAAAAAACTGTAAAATATTTGAAAAATATTTGAAAAATATTCTTGAACTTAGGTAGGAGTTGTCATTTACTTTTTTTTTTTTAAGTGGGTGAGTCTAGAAACTAAACAGAAAGCAAACCTCTTGTATCATCACCAGGAATTTGTATTTAATATCAATTTCGAAACTGAGCCACTCAAAAAGTGGTTAGCTTCTGCCACAAGTACTTCCACGAAGATGTCTGAACTTGGAAGCTGTAAGAGAGAATACTGATGGAGTTTCTATCATATGTGTCTGAATTGGCTCCAGGACTCCCCAGACCTCAGGGCTCATTGCTTTCTGCCCTTCAAGTAACAATAATACCTTAATGGGCTCTGTTATAGGGAGGGCAGACGTGTTGAATCATCAAGCTGCCCACTTGACTGCTGAAGAGATTCCTTCCTCAGAATTGGGATCCAAATAGAGAAAATAGCACATTTGTCTCTTATCCACCTTCTGACTAAAAGCTCAGATTTTATAATAACTCTTTTATAACATGTAAGAACAATTTGTCACAACCTTTATTGGCTTCACCATCTTCCTGTGTAGTACAGGGAGTCCGTGCGTGAGCATGTTCCAAAAAATTGGAAGGGGATTGTTTTTGTTGTTTTTAGTTGATTTTTAGCAGGGATGAGATTCTGGAGGGTGCTCTTCTCTGTCTGGAGAAATGCTGAACAAATCTTTATGCTTCTGAGGTCTCCTGAGAAGAACAGAGTCCAGGGCAATAATATGAAACCTCATAAAGTATATGTCTTGGCAGAACAATTTAATTTCTCAGGGACATTATGGCAAAGCTGATCAATAGAGAGGAAGCCAAGTTTATAATCTGCCCAAAACTCTGCAAAGATGTGTTTTTGCAAACTGTGCTTATAAAAACCATTCATCAGGAGATGGAAAACAGGTGGCTTCAGGGCACCCAAGTGGGGATAAGATGGAGCACAATTCTTCACCGAGTTCTGGCTTTGCTTTTGTGTAGAATGTGATATAATTTCCAGGACACTGTGGGAGGGTTGGGGTGTGAAACAGGTTTCTGTAAAGCCAACGGTGTCTTCATTACCAAAGAGGAAGAGCATTGATGTCTACTGCTTGTCACAACTCCTTACACTTGAGATGCACATGTCATGGGTTTTTACATTGAGGTCCTGATGTCAACCCCTTCTTCCAAACCTCCTAATTTCATGGTTATTAGTTTGATTAGGTCTTGGCATTAGGGCTCGGCCATTTTGCATCTGACAACTTTCATAGTACCAAAAGCCCAGCACTGCCTCTAAAGTCACCTCTGCCCCTTCTCCTGGCTTCACTATCTCCCGTAATATTTCTATAAGGACAGCGTTGAGTGAAATGGATGCCCGTCTTACCTTCTTCAGTGCCGGCTGTATTTCCTCAAGAATCACAGTATTTCTTTTCAAATATTCCTCATGATTCTGAGCAGCACATAGGAGGTGATCAGGAACCTGAGGTTGAAATACTTTCTGGATCCCTGATGGAGGGATCATCCTACGTCCTCGTTCAAGCCAGGACAAGTGGTGTCCATGAGGCACTGTGTCTGGGACAGTGCTTGCTAGCATTCACTGGTCCACTGTCAGGGAAATTGCTGGTTTCTTAGAGATGGAGGAAAAATAGCAACAAATGAGGTTCAAGGAAGCTGGAGACCTTGATCATGGAGTCAAGGATACAGTTGGGTAAGGCTACACAGGTGCACATCTCAGAGGATGAAGTGAAGTTGATGGGGGGGGAGGGGGAAGAGGGAAGGAGGAAGGGGGAATGAATGGTGTGTGTAAGGAAAGAGGCTCTGAAACTCAGGGTGTTGGTGGTAGTAGCCAGGGCAGTTCCAGTATGTGTCTCTGTGCTTACTGTTGGTTTTGCTGCTGGTTGACATTGGTGTGATGCATGACCTTAAAAAGCTACCATTGAACTGAGCACAGGGTCTCCAATGGAGGAGCCAGAGAAAGGACCCAAGGAGCTGAAGAGGTTTGCAGCCCCATAGGAGGAACAATAATATGTACCAACCAGTACCCCCAGAGCTCCCAGGAACTAAACCACCAACCAAAGAGTACACATGGAGGGATCCATGGCTCCAGTTACGTAGGTAGCAGAGGATGGCCTGGTTGGACATCAATGAGAGTAGAGGCCATTGATCCTGTGAAGGCTTGATGCCCCAGTGTAGGGGAATGCCAGGACAGAGAAGGGGGAGGGGGACAGTTGGTAAGCAGGGGGAGGGGCGATGGGATAAGGGGTTTTCGGAGAGGTAACAAGGAAAGAGGATAACATTCGAAACATAAATAAAGCAAATATCTAATAAAGAAAAAGCTACCATTGGAACAAAGCATTCATTCCTCAGGAAGAGAGGGGAACAGAGAGGATTTCCTCTTAGCTTAAGCTCCTTTGCTTTCAGGGAAACAATGAACTCACACTGGGTGGGTCTCAGCTAAGCCCCTCCTGACCTTGGAAGAGAACAAAGTTTCCCGACTTTGCAAAATTTCCAAATCTATTCTAACATCAATGAAAGAGCCCCTTCACTTGTTTGGACAGAGAAACAATTGTGCTTCAGAACAGACAGTGTCACCTGGGCATTCAGTGTGGTTACTTGGGAACTCAGAGTGCTTGGTGCTTTCCTCCTCGGTATTTCCAGGAAAAGTCTGCTTGCTGTCTATTGATGTCACAACTAAATATATGCCTGTTGCTAAGGTCTCTGTGACTTTTGTCCATGAAGATGTTGAGAATGGTCTTGATGGTAAAGAAAGAGCCTCACGCAGATGTTGCTTAGCAACCAGAACTCATTTTTTTCCTAATTCGTTGCTTAAAAAATTTTTCTACGTTGTGTTAAATTAATCTGGATCTGAGGCACAGGGCTCCTGTCTGTGTTTCTTGAGGTCTTTCTTAGGGTCCAGATTTTGGACCCCAGTACCTGGATATAGCTTCTTTATCAGCCCAACCCCATTTGTCTGTTTTAGTTTTCATCTGAGTGCTGTTTGCTTAAGATTTGGTTTGGTGGTACCTATCCTGGCTCTTCTGTGTGTGACAACTTATGGCCCTGGCGTGTTAGACAGCTTAGGTTATAGTCCTAGCTTTACTATGAACCTGCGAGTTACAAGAAAAAATGCTT
Organism: Tokudaia tokunoshimensis; assembly: GCA_036184795.1. NCBI lineage: Eukaryota > Metazoa > Chordata > Mammalia > Rodentia > Muridae > Tokudaia > Tokudaia tokunoshimensis. The sequence continues at coordinate 3,925,236 of BTHU01000011.1, forward strand.
AGGCTATTAGTAAGGATAAGCTAAGCTATGCTGAAAGAGTAAAGAAGGAATAAAGAGGTATCTGCATCTTCACACGGCAGAGTTAGTGTCTTGGTTTTGCAAAACCTGACTGTGCAGCCTTCATAGAGTGTTAGCATCTCAATATGGTGGGGGAGGAAGAGGGAGAGAGAGAGGGAGGAAGAGAGAGAGGGGAAGGGATGAAGGAAGAGAGAGGAGAGAGAGAGGGAGGGAAGGAGGGAGGTAGAGAGAGACTAGGGAGAGAAGGAGAGAGATGAGAGAGGGAGGAAGAGAGGGAGGGAAGGAGAGAGGGTTGGAGGGAGGGAGGGAGGAAGAGAGAGAAAAGGGAGGGAGGGATGGGGTAGGGAGGGAGGGAGAAAGAGAGAGAAGGAGAGAGGGAAGGAGAGAGGGTTGGAGGGAGGGAGGGAGAAAGAGAGAGAAGAAGGAGAGAGGGAAGGAAAGAGGGTTGGAGGGAGGGAGGGAGGGACGGAGGAAGAGAGAGAAAAGGGAGGGATGGATGGGGTAGGGAGGGAGGGAGAAAGAGAGAAGAAGGAGAGAGGGAGGGAAAGAGAAGAGGGAGGAAGGGAAAGAGGGAGGGAGAGAGGTAGAGAGTGATTCAACTTCATTTTATCTGGGAATGAACATTTTGCTGGTATCATAATGTGAGGGCCAGAAGGGGGTAGTCATGTGACTGCAAGCTACCTACAAGAGCAGGGGACTGGAAAATAAAGGAGACCCGAGACTTCTGGGGTAGCCGGTGAGCTGCAGCTCACATCGTTTGCCACTTGTGGCATTTTTGACCCTCCATCATGTGTCCAGTGACCCAGATAGACTGGGTAATTGCAAGGGCAGCTTTAAACTTGTACAGCTCTAGGAGGCTGTGTGTCTTCACATTTCCACGACTCCAGATTAAGCGTTCAAACTTCTCCTCTAGTGTAGTTTTGTTTCTAAAGGTAGCTGAGCATCGTACACACCCACTGTCCCAACGGAGACTTATTTCTGTCACTATAAAAACTATTCCTTGGGCTGGGGATGGCAGGTGTCACTATGACACAGAGGTGGAAAGGTAGAAAAACAGAGAGGCGCATGGGCTATGGAGAGGCAGATCAAGAGCTACAATAGCGGTGACAGGTGAGAGAGAGAGCTGAGGTCTTTGCCCTGTTGGGTCCACAGGATGATGTACAACAGCTTGAGCTTATGAAGACACAGACCCAGCCTGCAAAACCTGTGTTTGGCCACAGGATCCCCAGCCTCTGGGCTACAACAGAAGCCCACGATGAGGAAAGGTTCACTTTCTGGATTAGACCTCCTCAATGGACCATCGTGATCTGCAGTGCTACTCGAGGCTGTGTTGATGTCTGTGGTGCCCCAGACCACAGTGAAGCCTGAAATCCATGTGGATGTATATAATCTGTGCAGTTGCTTGATGTCTTGGTGATGCCCTTTGTGGGGCTATCCTGAGATGAGTGGCATGTAACTACCCGAGGCTATGTTGAAGCCGGTGGCCTGTGAAGATGCTGAGGGCCATGAGTGGACTGGTGATCCTGTCATGGCCGTGTTGATGTCTGAGGCTTTTGTTACCACTGAAGCCCTGCTGGATGTCTGTGGTCTGGGCTGCTGCCTGAAGCCGTGTGACTGTCCATGAGCACAGAAGAGCGGGCCCCGCCCCTTCAGGGAAAACTGGCCTTCAAGGAAGAGCTGGCCCTGTCCCTAACTAGCAGCCTCAAGGTGACACTGGAACTGGCCCCACCCCTGGGGAGATCTGGCTCTGCCCCTGCGGAGAGCTGGCCTTCAAAGAAGAGCTGGCCCTGTCCCTAACTAGCAGCCTCAAGGTGACACCAGTAGGGCATGGGCCAGGGAGAACTGGCCCCGCCCCTGGAGAGAGCTGGTCCCGCCCCTGGGGAGAGCTGGCCCTACCCCTGGAGAGAGCTGGTCCCGCCCCTGGGGAGAGCTGGCCCTACCCCTGGAGAGAGCTGGTCCCGCCCCTGGGGAGAGCTGGCCCTACCCCTGGAGAGAGCTGGCCCCGCCCCTGGGGAGAGCTGGTCCCGCCCCTGGGGAGAGCTGACCCCGCCCCTCCCATCCTCTCTTGGGAGGCTGGCCACTAGGAATTTAACCATGCTCCAGTGAGTATATGGTCAACACAAAATGGACTTTTTTTTTTCTTCTCTTTTTTCCCCTTCTTTTTTTCTGAGGTTGGGGGAGGCCATGGCAGAGTGAGGACAGACGTGGGAGGACTGGGAGGTGAGCACAATTGGGGGTGCATGATGTGAGATTCCCAAATAATCAATAAAAAAATAAATTTAAAATTATTTCTTATTTTTTTTTGAAAAATCACACGAAATAGAAAAAAAAAGTATTTCTATAAGGTAAAACACCTTTCAAAACAAACTCCTCATTTGGAAATACAAGAAAATTCTGATCATTTATTGCCCCAGCTACTTCTTAAACAAATGATGAAAAAAAAAGCTAGTGTGTCATACAGCTTATTTCCTACCAGGAAAAACATTTATTTGATCTCAAATATTAAATCACTATAAAGTTGTACTTAAATTGGTACTTCATTTCACAGATAGGTAAGCAACTTTAAATGAAGAAAAAAATTTAACAAGGGAGGGGAAAATTTTAAGTTCATCCATCCTTTCCTTCCATATATATGTTTAAAAGTATGTTCCTGAAAATCTACAAATAGACAGTTTCAACTCCATTGTTCTTTAACATGTAGGATTTACGGCAGCATGGCGGGAGACCACGGGCATCCATCCTTTCCTAACACCTCGACAGCCTGCCCTGACAGGGGGTGAGCCCACATGCTACACGTTCAATCCCATGTGACATTTACAGCCTTTATTGTTTTATGAGCAGATGGAAAATCTCTTCACCTCCTCTTTCAGAAGGTGACCAATGTGTATACTTAAACCAAATGATTTTCAGACATAGTCTTTTTGCCTTTGAGTTTTAGGTTTAGTGTATTAACTCCATTAAAGAAAAGTCTATGCAGTGAAACTTGACCCTTTTTGCACACCACAAGCTTTTTTCCCCAGTTCTTTGTCATGCTGTGAACCAAAGAGACATTTCACTGAAGTTGAAAACACTTGGCCACTAATCTTGGACTTTCTGCCTCTACCACTGTGCTTTTTTTTTTTCCTGAATAAATCTTTAAAAGAAGTCTATAGTTTATGGGTTGTTTTTATTTTGGGATAGGCCATTTCTCATGGTTGTTTTCTTGTGTGTGTGTGTTTGAATGTAGAGAAGATCTTGTTATGTAGTCGATGTTTGTCTTGAGTTTACTATGTATCCTACTCTGGATTTGAACTCATGGTAATCCTCCTGCCTCAGCTTCCTCTGTGCACAGATTGTGGTTGTGCACCATCACGTCTGGCTGTACGGTGGTTTCAAAATGTTGAACATTATTCAACTCCCTTCCTGTCTAGAGGTGGGTTCTGTGCACTGCAATCAATTTTGGATCTGAACAGTCTTATGCTCCATCAGTAAGGTATGGGAAATGGTGTGTAACTTCCAAGTTCAGGCTATAAAGGCCATGCTTCTTTGTCTTGGTCTTTGGAACACTTTTTCTTAGAACTCTAGGTTTCTAAGTAAGAAATACACTTACTCTGAGGCCACTGTGTTATGAGGAGTCATACTGTGTACCAAGGTCACACACTGGGGCTCTGGTAAACGTCCCAAGCTTATTTTAGTCTGAGTTATTTCAGTCAAGGCACTAGACACAAGAATATAGGATCTCTAAAAGATTCTGTTCTCTGGACGTTCCAGTCTTCCCAGGAAAAGGAATGGTGTGGGCAGAGTAGACACAGGCATTTCTACCTCTCCCTTTCTGAACTCTTAACCTATAGACTCTGTGAGCCTAATAAAGGTGGGAGCAAGGACAATGATAATCCCTGGTGCCTTGGAACTGGGGAGTAATATACTTGCAAGAAGATTCTAAAAGGAACTTCAGTATATATTATCATACTTTTTTTTTAATATTTACCAGTGAAAAATTTAAATATATCTAAAGGCAAAATCTATATATTTTAGGGATTTTCGTCAATGAGCTACATTCAAAAATGATATAACGTTGTCTAATTATTTCTGCATGAAACTGTCTCCATGGGATAAAGACTTTTGTGCCTATATGCCATTGTTCCACCTTTAGGAGTCATTTAAAACATGCAGATTTCAACAAATGGTGATGGCTCAACTGGAGGTCAACATGCAGAAGAATGCAAATTGACCCATTCTTATCTCCTTGCACTAAGCTCAATTCCAAGTGGATCAAGGACCTCCACATAAAACCAGATACACTGAAACTAATAGAAAGGAAACTAGGGAAGAACCTTGAACATATGGGCACAGGGGAGAATTTCTTGAACAGAACTCCAATAGCTTATGCTCTAAGATCAAGAATTGACAAATGGGACCTCATTAAATTACAAAGTTTTTGCAAGGCAAAAGACACTGTCAAAAAGACAAAGCGGCAACCAACTAACCGGGAAATGATCTTTACCAACCCTACATCCGACAGAGGGCTAATATCCAATATATACAAAGAACTCAAGAAGTTAAACTCCAGAGAGGCAAGTAACCCTATTAAAAAATGGGGTACAGAACTAAACAAAGAGTTCTCACCTGAAGAATATCTAATGGCTGAGAAGCACCTAAAGAGATGTTCATCATCCTTAGTCATTAGGGAAATGCAAATCAAAACAAGCCTGAGATTCCATCTCACACCAGTCAGAATGACTAAGATCAAAAACACAGGAGACAGCAGTTGTTGGTGAGGATGTGGAGAAAGAGGAACACTCCTCCACTGCTGGTGGGATTGCAAGCTAGTACAACCACTCTGGAAAGCAGTCTGGCGGTTCCTCAGAAAACTGGGCATGACACTCCCAGAGGATCCGGCTATACCACTCCTGGTCATATACCCAGAGGCTTTACCTGCATGCAATAAGGACACATGCTCCACTATGTTCATAGCAGCCTTATTTATAATAGCCAGAAGCTGGAAAGAACCCAGATGTCCCTCAACAGAGGAATGGATTTAGAAGATGTGGTATATTTACACAATGGAATACTACTCTGCAATTAAAAACAATGAATTCACGAAATTCCTAGGCAAATGGTCAGAACTTGAAAATATCATCCTTAGTGAGGTAACCCAATCACAAAAGAACACACATGGTATGCAGTCACTGATAAGGGGATATTGACCCAGAATCTCGGAATACCCTAGACACAATTTGCACATCAATAGATTTCCAAGAAGATGGGAGGAGAGACCCCTGGTCCTGGAAAGACTGGATATAGGGGAATGCCAGGACAGAGAAGCGAGAGAGGGTTGAATGGGGAAAAGAGGGAGGGAAGGGGGCTTATGGGACTTTTGGGGAGGGAGGAAACGGGAAAGGGGAAATGATTTTGAATGTAAATAAAAAAACTTAGAAAATAAAATTTAAAAAAATAAAACATGCAGATTGAATGATTAAAGGCAGATGTCGATACCAGCATTGACAGACGCTCCAACTTGTTAAATAATTACTGCCGCCCAGGCCAAGTGGGTCTTCTTAAGTATGGACTTGATGGTCCTTTAGACTCCCAGAACCTACTTGGTACTTCCTTGATGCTGGAGCCTGCACAGGGTTTATTCCTTCTATTTTTTAATGTTTCAAACATATTCTTTAACAGCGATGTGGTCAGCAGGAGAGAGTGTTCCTCACTCTTTCTCCAGAGAGGAAAATCAAGCAACTGTAAAAAGACAAATCGTTCCAGTCATAGGAAAGACACCTGATTTGTTGCAACTTCACAGATGATTAAATGAATAAATGACATGTGTCTTCATGGCGCCATCAAACACAGCTACTCACCAACACCCGTAGTGCAGACCTTCTCTGTTCCTCTGTATCTGCATGAATATGCACACAAATGCACATAGCCTTACACATAACTCACACTTATGCATGTCTTCACAGAGTCTGAGCTGATTCAACTCCACGGTTATGCCCACGCAGTTTGGATGTGTTGAATATTTACCAGGCTATTCAAGTCATTATGTAAAGGATGCGTAGATACAACTTCATATTCAACGAGCTCACAGTTTTCCTTCATAGTTATTCTTTGGGTGCAGGTGGGTGAACACTCCTAACGGAGAGACCTTCTTATTTTTATTTTTTAATGTTGTTGGTGTTGGATTTGTGCAGAATCTTCCTGTTTAATGCCTCTGAATGATGTCCAAATGGAAGGAGCTGCTTTATGCCCAGCATGAGTCATGTCTGGGCACTGTGAATCCCAGAGGAGGTGCAGTTAGAATAAATTTACAGGAGTAGAAAGTCACGATTAGAAGGGAGCTTGCCTCCAGAATAAGCTGAGTGACAACGGGCACACAGCAACCTCCGTGTACTGCACACAGTGACCTCTGTGCACGGCAGCGCTCTCTGCTTCTGTAGTCCATGCGGGTGTGGAGGACCAGTTCTAATGTTTGTCTTTAAGGCTTTGATTTGTAGGGATTTGTATATTTGCCGTTTGGGGCCAATTGCTTGTCCAGTTTTAACCACATATCATTGGCATCAAATACTTGGGTTGACACATACTCACTGAATGTTTTGTTCATTCTACATTGTGGAAGTTGGTGTGGCCCAGGAGCTAGTGGAAGAGGTACACCAGCAAGGTACACCTCCAGGCAGCGGAAGGAGCAACGAATGGATGTGGAGCCTATGGACAACTTTTTGCAAAAAAATAGAGTAAGACTGGCATCTGAACTGGGTCTGGTGGCATCAGCATGCCTGTCATCCCAGTAACCAGTCACCCTCAGCGGCTGAGGCAGGGGCACTGTATTATCAAGGTTGTCTGAGATACAGAGTAAGCTCAAGGCCAGCCCGAGTAGCTCATGAGATGCTATTTCAAAATAAAAGAAGGAAAGGTTGAATGGGGCTGAAAGGATAAATGGCAGAGACACCCTGGGGTCCAGCTCAGCTGAACAGTGACAACGTTTGGCTTTTAAAAGTTTTTAAAAGACATTTTATGGTCCACAAGGATGGTTCCAATATAATTAGTGAAACTTTGGATTAAAACCAAATCTTGCCAAATAGGATGGAAACTAGAAATTAAGGTTCGTCTCTTATGGGGACTGTGGACGTGGCCAGACAGGGCTGAGCAGAGGCTGGGAGTGAAGGTGGAGAGACTGGATTTGTGACTCTCCTCGCTGTTGAAAAAGAATTACTGAGAAGCAATTTAAGAAAGGTTTGTTCTGGCTTACAGTTTGAGGGACTCTGCCCCATCATAGTGGGGAAGACATGGAGACAAGAGTGATTCCGGCTGGTCACACTGCATCAACACCCAGGAGACCGTGAGTACGCCGGAAGTACCTATGAGGTATAAAACCTTATGACCCGCCCCGATGACCCACCCTCCAGCAAGGCTCCACCCCCTAAAGGCTCTTTTCCAAGTATTGTCACCTGCTGGGGCTTGAGCCTTCAAACACACAAACCCACGGGGCGGGATATTTCATGCTCAAACCACTACAGGAAATGAGGCGCTGTGGAGGGCAGAGGAGGAAGAATGGAACCTGGAGGAGTGTTGGGGAAGCATGATGGTAGGGATGAGAAGGTGTGGGGAGCCAATTAGAGACCAGACTGTGGGCTTTGCATCGCCCGAGTGGCCAGTGGATAAGAATCCCCAGTAGCCGAGTGGTCTATCGACACAAGGCATGGTTGCACAGTGTTGCAACCCAAGTTTCCTGTGCACCACAGTGTTATGGTGGCTCTGCCTAAGCTTCATGAAGACCTAGCCTAAGCCTATAAATACTCTGTTGGGAAGGCAAATGTTTTGTTATCAGCTGAGAGCCACATCTAAGGCTGGATCTTTGTACTGACAAAGACAGCATGAGAAAAAGGTCCAGAATTTTTCCAACAAAACTCACCTGTTGGTCTGTGAGGGGTTCTCAGGATAGGCCTAAACGTTGTAATAGGAGTTTTCAGGTAAGAGTGAGTCTCCAAAGCCTTTTATTCAGGTGTTGCGGGGGTGGGTGGGGGATTTGCTACAGACACAAGCGGGTTTCAACTAGAAATGTCTATTTGCTCCCAATTCTACCTTTCCTATGCTGGGGTCTTGTGTAATAACAATTCCTTGATGTTACAGAATAGAATCAAAACCCTGGCGCGAACACTAGGTTTTCCGAAGCTGAGATACCAACTTACTTTGGAACCGTGACTTTTTGGGGAGGGTTACATTTTGCTTCATTTTATTCATACACATTTTGGGATGGTTGCCCATAAACAAACAGATGAAGAAACAAATGAGCACATTTACAAATCAGCTCCCCCTGAGACACTGACTTCGGCCAGGCTGGCTAATTGTATGGGTTATGATGAAAATTCCTCTAATTCTTGGCCTCAAAGCACATTTTGTCACACATGATTTATTGGAGTGTTTGGAATCTTTAACAACCCCTGCATTGCAAATTGCTGTGTTTGGCAATGCACTGCTTAAGTTTAAATTAGGAATTTGTTTCTATCAGCTTGATCAAGGGTTGGAGGAAGTCCTATAATTTGTCTTCTGAAAAATAACACAAACTATGTTTCTCTGGAGATGAATCTTTCAACACAGTGTCTGTGGGGGGGGTCTACTACGTGCAAGGAATTCTTCCAGTACTGAGGGAGGACTGGAGATGTTGGCTTCATTTTTTTTAAGGGAGTCGCTCAAGATCATTCCCAGCAAATGATAACCAGCCCATGAGGTGGCTAATGTGAGAAGTTAGATGAGTCAGAGACGTAGGAGGTATTAATGGGCCTTAGGAGAGATGACAGAAAAAATGCTGACAGAAGTGGAGGGAGGGAGGGAGAGAGAGAGAGAGAGAGAGACAGAGACAGAGAGAGAGAGAGAGAGTCATTAGACACTGTTGAGTTAGAAAGCGCTTATTAAAGCCTCCTTTTCATTTTAGCAACTTTATTGAGTTAGAACTGGCACCAGTTAGAAATATATATTGAAAATGTAGAAATACAGAATGTTTTGGCCCAAGTACATACCCATCAATTTATCAGCGAGATCAGAGGAATAAGCAGGCTGAGCACCCCAACATTTCCTCATTCCTGTTTGTAATGGTCTCATCATACTTCTGCCTGCAGTGAGTCACCCTTTCGCCTGGGTTCCTTTGCACTTGCTGGATGCTTTTCTCTGCCGTCTTTTACATGGGACAATTATTTTGAAATTCCTCCAAGTTATTACCTGTACCAATAGCTCATTCTTTTAAAGTTGTTGAATAGTAAGTATTTATCTTGATGTCTCACACTGTCTAATCAGACTGATGGTTAGTTGGTTGTTTTCAGTTTGGGGCCGTTATAGATTAAAGAAGCAATATTTATTCACGAACGGTTGGTTTAGGCTGATGAACAGTAGCTTGAACAGTGGCTTGAATAGGAATGGCCCTCGTAGATTCACGTGTTTGAATGCTTGGCCATAGGGAGTGGCACTGTGAGGAGATGTGGCCTTTTTGGAGGAATATATCACTGTGGGGGTGAGCTTTGAGCTCTCCTACGCTCAAGCTACACCCAGTGCGGTACAAAGTCTCCTGATGCCTGTGGATCAAGATGTAGAATTCTCAACTCCTTCTCAAGCAGCATGTTTGGACATTTCCGTGCTTCCTGCCATGATGATAATGGACTAAACCTCCAAAACTGTAAGTCAGCTACATTTAAATGTTTTCTTTTATATGAGTTGCCTTAGTGATGGTGTCTCTTCACAGGAATAAAACTCTAACTAAGACAGAAGTTGGTTTCAGGATGGAGGTATTAATGTGATGACCTGACCAAGCTTTTGTTTGGAGGGATGTAGGTTTTTGGGAACTTTGGGTTAGAGAAGTATTGGGATGCTTCGAGGAGGGATTCATGGACCATCCTAGTAGGAATATGGAAGACAGTGGTGCTGAGGGTGATTTGAACTATGGGGGCCTGACTCAAGAGGTTTCAGGGGAGAAGAATTTTAGTATGTTGCCTAGAGAATGTTCTTGTGATATTCTGGTGAAGACGGTGGCTGCTTTTTGCCCTTGTCCAAAGAGTCTACCTGAGGATAAGGTAAGGAGATTTAGATTAATTGCATTAAGGAATGAAATTTCAAGACAGCTCAGTATAGACCCTGCCATTTGGTTCAGTCTGATGAAGAGGATTTTGGTGAAAAGAAGCAAGCTGAGTAAGGAAAAATATGAAATATACAAACTGAGGAGAAAAGGGGCACCAGGAAGTGGAATGGAGCTAAGTCCTATGTTCAAGGAAATAAGACTTAGGAAATGGACTTAGGAAATAAGAGAGGACCCCACTCAGATAAGCTTTCATCTTGTGAAAGGAATTAAAGAACAGTTTAGGTGTGGTGGTACATGCCCTTAATCCCAGATTTCAAGAGACAGAGGCAATAAGGTCTCTGAGTTCAAAGGTCAGCCTGGTCTACAGAGCAAGTTCCAGGACATCCAGGCTTAGGCAATGAAGGAAACTGTTGGAAGCAGAAAGCAGCTGAAGATGTAATTGAAAGAGGGGACCATGTTCCAGTCACAGCAGTCAGCAAAACTCAGCAGCTTCAGCCACGTGGTTCTGGATTCAGAGTCAAGGATGGAAGAAAGGGGTTTTGGACTCTCCATTCGTGACTAAGTAAAACCATTGAGGCCAGACATGTGGCAAGAGTATCCCTGTATGGAGGCCCAGAGAGGTCAATGTGTGTAGCTGTGAAGGAGAAGCCTGGACTGCCTTGGAGGGTAGAGGTGCTAGAGCCCTGGAATACCTGCTAAGGAAAGCTGCTAACAGGGAGTCGAACCAGCCCAGAAAGAAGTGTGTGACAGTCAACAAAGGTGAAAGGAGTTGGAGATCTGAAGAGCCTTTGACATCAAACATGGAGATGCAGAGTTTGGAGTTTGTCCAGCTGGTTTTAATCTTAGTTTAGTCCTGTATTTCTTCCCTCAATGCTGTTTTTTCAGTTTGTGCTTTTGGTCCAACATTAATCTGACACCAAGTTGAACTCGTAGCTCCACTTCCTTCTTTGACCTTTAAATCTTCATCCTTTGAGCCTTTCAATTTTCAGACTTTGGGAGTTACTTTGTTTTAATGCGTTTGAGTTGAGTTTTGCTTTGGATTCCAATGTCAAACGTTTTTCTTTTAATAAAAGGTAAATTGTCCCATTTACATTTTTTGGTATGATAGACATATTTAGTTTAGGTACTTGTAGTTCAGGCCTGGTTCACAAACTTTGAATATATTGTTGCTCAAATTTTCAACGTAATTAAATAAATTAACAAATCACTTAAACACCTGTGTTACTAGTGATGAAGTTGGGTTCACGAACCCACACACCTGGGCCTCATATGCCTGCTAGGCAAGGGTTCACTAACTGAACTGGAGTATCCCCAGCCCAGGGTTTGACTTTTGCCCAATCAAATTTTCTCTTTCTCTTTCTCTTATACGTATGAGTTTTCTCTGTGAACTATTTATGTCTGTGTTGACGTCCACACACTCGCAGACTTTCCGGGTATTAATTAGATGATATAAGGTCTTTAGAATCAATCTCTTCCAACACTGTGTTTGCTTTCAAATCTCGGAACCTGTGCCATCCCTTTGCCTTCTTTCTTCTTTCCTGTTTTTCAACTTCGGTGTTGTCAGAAGATCAGCATTCGGCATTTATTCGGCCTTTGTTCTCTCCCTGCGCAAGGTTCTCTCTGTTCTCACAGGCTTTGCTGCTTTGTCAACCTTCTTGTGCTTTGTTAACCTCCACCCCCACTGCTACCCCGCACTTTAGTACCCCCCGCTGCCACAAATGCAGCACCCTGAGAAGGCTGGTTTGGGTTGCTACTTTCCCAGAATTCACTGCGCCATAGGCTTTGGACTATTGTCTTTCTGTTTTTTTTTTTTGTCAATCTGTAAGATTATTTGTGCTCATTCCTTTTTCTAAACGTGTTGTGAAGTTCTTGTGCTTCTCAGGATCGATTGTTGCTATGGAGATCTCCGAATTAGTTGAATATTTCTCCGTTGGAAATGATTTATTTACCTGGCTTTCAAAGCTTTATTTTCTCATTTTTGAAATTCAGTAAATTTGGGGGTATGCAATAATATTGAACACAGTAGGTCAGTTTTTCCTGGGATATGATGTCCATTTATTATGTAAATTCAGCATGTCTTTTTTTGGAAATTATTAGCTTTATTTTTTTCCTTTGCATCTTTTTAATATGTTTCAGATGCCCACACAATTTTCTTTTGTTTTGGTTTGTTTTTTTGAGACAGAGTTCCTTTGTGCAGCCTGGCTGTCCTGAAACTTGCTTTGTAGACTAGGTTAGCCTGTAATTCACCTGATCTGCCTGCCTCTGCCTCCAGGTGCTGGGACTAAAGGCATGCGCCATCACGGCCAGGCAATGTCTTGAATTTCTGTGTCCAGTTTCCCCCTTAGCCATCACCGTCTTTGGTGGCCTAGCCAGCGTCTCTCTGACCTTATGCACCTTCCATACTTACTGGAGCATTTGTGGTGTCCTACATCCTTCTGAGATGAGCTGGCTGACCTTTATTCTTTCCCTGTGGTTTTATACCTAATGGTTTGGGAGGAACAAATTGGCTCATTAGAACTTTCAAAAATTGCCCGTACGTGTTTGCTCACTGTTTTAATCTGCTTTTGGGTGGTGAGTGTCCATTGGGGGCTGTTTTCCTCCTTCCCTCTTCCTACCATGGGATACTGTGAATACTTCCTGAGAAGGTTCCTTTTGATCCCCTGATTAGTTATATTTGAGGGAAGTATACTTTTTCTGGGATCAGCAGTCTTTGGAAGTTTTTGTTGGGAAGAGACCGGGACTGGACCTTTTCTGATGACCCCTGATTCTGACTGGCCGGTCTTTCAATCTCTGCCCCTTCCCAGCCCATGGAGATGGTCCATGGGGAACTCAGAGTAGAAATTTTGTTTGTTGGTTGCTACAGTAACAAGCTGTAAAGTCCTGGTCTGTGTGGTTTCTCATGCTCAGCATTAACTTTAGCATGACTTTGTGCCCCCTGCTACACTGTTGCAAACAAGTTCTTTCCTCTCCCTCTGCTCACCAGGGTGTTTTTTATCACCAAGAAATGTGCTTTGGCCTTTATCCCAAGACCCAAAACCACAGCATAATCTGCCCCCCTTTCTCCTACAGGTAACCTCACTTGCTCTTGGCTTTTGTCGGACCGCCCTCTGGTTAGTAGTGTGGGGCATTCTCCTGACTGATTTAATAAAAAAAAAAAGAAGTTTTCATTAAAAAAGAAAATTATCCTTCCCTTTCTGGCCTTCAAATGATGCTCTAGGAAGATATTCTGATTTTAAAACCATCACCCCTTTTGAAAAACTTTTAAAATTGATTGTTTTGAGAATTGTATACAATATATAATTCATGACCTAGTATCAAAATGCCTTCTAAATTTGTATCTCTAAGAGTGATCATATTCACCCTCCCCTAACTTCTCTCATATCTACTCCACCTTTCTGCCCTCTCAACCCCATGTTACTCCCCTCCCATTTTATCCCATTGTCTCTCATGTCCTCGTGGGTGTGGGACCGTCTGTTAAAGTGTGGTTAACCTACCAGAGAACACATCCTTGAAGAAAACCAACTCTACCTCGTCCCAAGGCCATCAACTCTCCATATCTCCTCAGTCAGTAGGGAAACTCATGAGCCTCTACCACCTCCACACCAGAATGTTGACTGTCTTGATCTCATACAGGTAACTGGAGCTACTTCGAATTCACGAGTGTGTTCGGTGCTCCTGTTATAACCAGAAGACACTGTTTGGTTCTGGTTCCCTCTGGCTCCTGCAATACTTCTACCCCTCTTATGAGAGTCATGAGTCTTGGTTGGGCTTGGGCACTGACATAAGCGCCTCATTTGTGGCTGAGCACGCTTGCATTCTAATCCCTATATTTAGACCAGCTGTGAGTTTCTGGGTTAACCACTGACCACTGCACAAAGAAACTTCCCCCATGAAGTCTGAGAGCTACACTAACCTGTGGGTATAGAGATACAAATTCTGCGGGTAGAAAGATACAAATTCAGAGGGTATCTTGATTCTATGTTGTTTAGCAGAATAACAGTAGCAGGTTCTGCCATGGTTAGCGAAGGTTAGCTCTCCCATCATGGGTCACCATAACATTCATGACACGAATGCACCTTTGGGTGTTCATGGCTGGACCATTCATTGTTGTAGTTCACAGGGTTCACAGCTGTAGCAAACTGTTGAGGCTCCCTCACCTCTCAGAAGCCTGCATAGCGCTTTTCAGGACCACAAGAGCCAGTTAGCATGGAGGAAATTTCCTTAAAACCATCATCCTAGAAGTTCAACATAGGAATTTAAAGCAGGTGGGTTATCTGTAGTACTGTATTGTGAAGTATTCATCACCAGTTTTTGATGACAAAGCCTCTGTGTGTGTGTGTGTGTGTGTGTGTGTGTTTGTGTGTGTGTGTATTATTTTTATTTTTATTTATTTTTTATACTCCATATTTTATTTCCTGCCCATCCACCCTCCGACTGTTCCACATCCCATACCTCTTCCCCTTCCCCTGTCTCCACGTGGATGTCCCCAGCTCCCACCCTACCTGACCCCTTAACTCCCTGGGGTCTCTAGTCCCTTGAGGATTAGGTGCATCATCTCTGAATGAACACAGACCCGGCAGTCCTCTACTGTCTGTGAGTTGGAGGCCTTATATCAGCTGGTGTGTGCTGCCTGTTTGGTGGTCCAGTGTTTGAGAGATCTTGGGAGTCCAGATTAATTGAGACTGCTGGTCCTTCTACAGGGTCACCATTCTCATGCATGGGATATACTCACTAATAAGTGGATATTAGCCAAAAAAAAAAAAAAAGTACTGAACACCCAAGATACAGTCCACAGAACTCAAAAAGGTCAACAAGCTGAAGTGCCCAAGTGAGGATGCCTTAGTAGTACTTGGGAGGGAGAAGAAAGCAACCACAAGTGGGGAGGGAGGGAGGGACCTGGGAGGAAAAATGGACAGGGTTGGGGTAGGGGGTGGTACTGAGGGAAAAGGACTGAGCCCTGAGGGCCAGCAGAAAGAATGGAAGCAGATAACCTCAGAAGATAGGTTTGGGGGACCCTCCAGAATGCACCAGAGACCTGGGAGGTGAGAGGCTCTCAGGACTCAAAGGGAGGGACTTTAGATGAAATGCCCAACAGTAGGGAGAGGGAACTTATAGAGCCCACCTCCAGCAGGAAGACAGGGCATCAAATGAGGAAGAGGGGGGCATCCCACAGTCACAACTCTGACCCATAAGTGTTCCTGTCTGAAAGAATTACAGGGATGGAAATGGAGAGGAGCCTGAGGAAAAGAAGGTCCAGTGACAGACCCAAAGTGGGAACCAACTCAGGGGGAGGTCCCAAGCCTGACACTATTACTGAGTCTATGGAGCACTCACAAAAAGGGAACCAACATGACTGCACGCCAAAGTTCAACAAGCGGCTGAAAGAGTCAGATGCAGATATTTGCCCCCAACCAATGGACAGAAGTGGCCGACCCCTGTTGTTGAGTTAGGTAAGGCTGAGACAAAGCCACTTTCACAGGCAACATAATGACCAATATCTCAGTCTTACTTAGAGTAAAAAAGGACATCAAAATAACTATTGTAGATGAATTTTTAAACAAAATAAGAACTTCCAGACTATATCAAAGTGTGCATGAAATGTCTCTTAAGAATTTTTTTTAAATGTCCTTAATCATATTACAGAAAGAGTATTTGACTCCAGATGGGAGAGAAGGTGGGGAGGAACTGGGAGGAGTAGGGGGAAAGGAAACTGCAATCAGAATATATGAAAAAACTATTTTTAATAAAAGTAAAACCTAAATATTTGCTTATCACTTGGATTTAAAAATGATTGAAATATGTTATATAGCTGGAAGCTAATAACATATGGAAGGACTTCTACAAAATTTAACTAAACTGAAGGCATTTTGATGTGAGTGGGTTCTGATTTACTTTACTAAATCAACCTCCACAGACCTCCTATTTTAAATTGTGAATGTTGATTTATAGCAAGAAAGCTAGCTGATTAACTGAGACATTTGTGGTAACTTTTAATGAAAGGATAGATTCTCACGAAGAATTACCTATTTGATTAAACCATTGTTAGGGAGAAAATAAGATTGGTCCTGAGTCATCTGAAATGTAGAATGTAACTCCGTGGAGGCAGTAGTTTCTTTGGCTAAGGATATCTTATTAAAGTTTGCTTTTTGTACTTTAAAAAGAGAAAACTATTGTAGGAATTTTTATCCTGAATTACTCTGGCTCTTGCAGATGTTTTAAGAGTTTCTAGTTTCTTCACCCACCAAAGAAGAAAGAGACAATTTGCTAAAAACATCCAAGTATGGCATATTTGCATGTCATTAAAATACCTCTCTGAAGTTGATATGTGTGCTTATCTCACTGGGAGATGCCCTTGCTTACCATAAGAGTACATGTAAAACAAGCGGACAAAGCAGTCTCCATGACTGTCCTCCTGTGTTTGCTCATGGATGTGTTCGTATGTTCTCTCATTCTCTTCCCTCCAGCATTGTGCCAGTTGAACTTAGTGACTTGATAAAGAAGATTCAGTATAGTCTCAGGGCTTGAGACAATAGGAATGAAAAACTTCTAGAGTCTGGTGGATACGGTTCATTAGTGATTACTCTACAAAGCATAAGGAGTAGAGGCCAGGAATTGTACCTGGCATGTGCGTGTGCATGTGTGTGCATGTGTGTGAATGCATGAGTAAGAGTGTGTGTTTCTATAGATGTGTGTGCATGTGTGTGTATCTGTAGGTGTGCTTGTGTGCACATATGTATGCATGTGCGTTCATGTGTATGTTTGTATTGTGAGAGTGTTTCTGTAGATGTGTGTGCATGTGTGTATCTATAGGTGTTCATGTGTACATGTGTGTGAGCATATGTGTGTGCACATGTGTGTGCATGTGTGTGCCTGTATGTGTGTGTTAGTGTATATATCTATAGGTGTGCATGTGTCTGTGCACGTGTGTGCATGTGTGTCTGTATGTATGTGAGAGTGTATGTTTCTGTAGATGTGTGTTTATCTGTAGGTGTGCATGTGTGTGAATATGTGTGTGTGCACATTTGTGCATATGTGTGTGCATGTGCATCTGTATTGTGTAAGAGTAAGTATGTGTGTGTATCTGTAGTTGTGTATATGCATGTGAGTGTGTGTGAGTGAGTGTGTTTGTGTGTGAGAATATGAGTGTATGAGTATGCATGTGTGTGTTCATTTGTGTATTTGTGAGTGTGTGCTTGTATCTGTATGTGTGCATGTGTGTATCTCTCTCTCTCTGTAAGCTAGAGTTGCCATTGGATGTCACTTCTTTTTCTTCACCCGTTTCATGAGACAGAGCTTCTCATTCAGACTTGGAACTCGATAAATAGGCTAGAGAGGATGGCCAGTAACCCCAAGGATCTACTTGTATCTTCATCCTCCTTTTTCTCCAAGTCCTTCATTATTAGAATTCTTCCATTTTGAATTTTACATCAGTAAACAGTCATGAGACTGGAGTTGTTTTTCAGATCATTCAGTGTAGAAGATAGGTGGGAGTTGGCTTATTTTATTGAATGAACAGAATGTCTCAATTAAAAACAGCTGATTTTGGCCATCTTTGCTCCTGTGACTGAGCAGATGGATGCAGCCAGGTACGCAGGGAACAACTGAGTGTAAGATCACTTGGGACTCAGTCTGCCAGGGACCAACCTGCACCCAGGAGCTGGGCACTGCCACAGCACACTGTGCCAGGGGAGAGCCGGTCACCCAGGGGTGCTGAGACAGACTTTCAGGCGCACAGGAGGGACAAGCACCAGCCAGAGACAGCAGGACCAACTAACACCAGAGATAACCAGATGGCAAAAGGCAAATGTAGGAATGTTACTATCAGAAATCAAGGCAACATGGCACCATCCGAACCCAATTTTCCCACAACAGAAAGTCCTGGATACCCCAACACACCAGAAAAGCAAGATTTGGATTTAAAATCAGAGCTCATGATGCTGATAGAGGGCTTCAAGAAGGACATAAATAACTCCCTTAAAGAAATACAGGAGAACACAAGTAAACAGGGAGAAGTCCTTAAAGAACTACAGGAAAACACAACAAAACAGGTGAAGGAACTGAACAAAACCATCCAGCATCTAAAAATGGAAGTAGAAACAATAAAGAAATCACAAAGGGAAACAACTCTGGACATAGAAAATCTAGGAAAGAAGTCAGCAGTCATGGATGCAAGCATCAACAACAGAATACAAAAGATAGAAGAGAGAATCTCAGATGCAGAAAATACCATAGAAAGCATTGACACAACAGTTAAAGAAAATGCAAAATGCAAAAAGCTCCTGACCCAAAACATCCAGGAAATCTAGGATACAATGGGAAGACCAAACCTAAGGATTATAGGTATAGAAGAGAGTGAAGACTTCCAACTTAAAGGGCCAGTAAATATCTTCAACAAAATTATAGAAGAAAACTTCCCTAACCTAAAGAAAGAGATGCCCATGAACATACAAGAAGCCTACAGAACTCCAAATAGATTGGACCAGAAAAGAAATTCCTCCTGTCACATAATAATTAAAATGCCAAATGCACTAAACAAAGATAGAATATTAAAAGCAGTAAGGGAAAAAGGTCAAGTAACATATAAAGGTAGACTTATCAGAATTACACCAGACTTCTCACCAGAGACTATGAAAGCCAGAAGAGCCTGGGTAGATGTCATACAGACCCTAAGGGAACACAAATGCCAACCCAGGCTATTGTACCCAGCAAAACTCTCAATTACCATAGATGGAGAAACCAAGGTATTCCATGACAAAAACAAATTTACACAACATCTTTCCACAAATCCAACCCTTCAAAGGATAAAGAATGGAAAACACCAACAAAAGGATGGAAACTACACACTAGAAAAAGCAAGAAATTAATCTTCTTCCAACAAACCCAAAAGAAGATAAGCACACAAACATAAAAATTATATCAAAAATAACAGGAAGCAACAATCACTATTCCTTAATATCTCTTAACATCAATGGACTCGATTCCCCAATAAAAAGACATAGACTAACAGACTGGATGCATAAACAGGACCCAGCCTTTTGCTGCATACAGGAAACACATTTCAGTGTCAAAGACAAACACTACCTCAGAGTAAAATGCTGGAAAACAATTTTCCAAACAAATGATCCCAGGAAACAAGCTGTAGTAGTCATTCTAATATCCAATAAAATTGACTTTCAACCAAAAGTCATCAAAAAAAGACATGGAAGGACACTTTATACCCATCAAAGAAAAAATCTACCAAGAAGAACTCTCAATTCTGAACATCTATGCTCCAAATATAAGTGCACCCTCCTTCGTAAAAGAAACTTTACTAAAGCTTAAAGCCCACATTGCACCTCACACAATAATTGTGGGTGACTTAAATTGTGGGTCCACTCTCCTCAATGGACAGATCAGGGAAACATTAACTAAACAGAGACACAGTGAAACTAACAGAAGTTTTAGACCAAATGGTTTAAGAGATGTCTATAGACCATTTCATCCTAAATCAAAAGAATATATCTTCTTCTTAGCACCTCATGGTACCTTCTCCAAAACTGACCATATAATTGATCACAAAACAGACCTAAACAGATATAAGAAGATTGAACTAATCCCATGCCTCCTATCAGATCACTATGGAGTAAGGGTGGTCTTCAATAGCAACAAAAACAACAGAAAGCCCATATACACATGGAAGCTGAACAATGCTCTTTTCAATGATACCTTGGTCAAGGAAGAAATAAGGAAAGAAATCAGAGACTTTTTAGAATTTAATGAAAATGAAGGCACAACATGCTAAGAGGAAAACTCATAGCTCTGAGTGCCTCCAAAAAAAAAGCTGGAGAGAGCATACACTAGCAGCTTAACAGCACACCTGAAAGCTTTAGAATAGAAAGAAGCTAATACACCCAAGAGGAGTAGAATGCAGGAAATCATCAAACTCAGTGCTGAAATCAACCAAGTAGAAACAAATAAACAAACAAAAAATAAAAAAAACCCAAAACCAAAAAACTATACAAAGAATCAACAAAATCAGGAGCTGGTACTTTGAGAAAATCAACAAGATAAATAAACCCTTAGCCAGACTAACCAGAGAGCAGTATCCAAATTAACAAAATCAGAAATGAAAAGGGAGAAATAACAACAGAAACTGAGGAAATTCAAAAAATCATCAGATCCTACTACAAAAGCCTATACTCAACACAACTGGAAAATCTGGATGAAACGGACAAATTCCTAGACAGATACCAAATACCAAAGTTAAATCAGGATCAGATAGACCGTCTAAACATAACCCCTAAAGAAATAGAAATCATTAAAAGTCTCCCAACCAAAAACAGTCTCTGGTTTAGTCCAGAGTTCTATCAGACCTTCAAAGAAGACCTAACACCAATACTCTTCAAACTATTCCACAAAATAGAAACAGAAGGATCACTACCCAACTCGTTCTATGAAGTCACAATTTCGCTGATACCAAAACCACACAAAGACCAAAGAAAGAGAACTTTAGACCAATTTCTCTTATGAATATTGATGCAAAAATACTCAATAAAATTCTTGCCAGCTGAATATAAGAACACATCAAAACGATCATTCACCATGATCAAGTAGGCTTCATCCCAGGGATGCAGGGATGGTTCGATATACAGGAATCCATCAACGTAATCCACTACATAAACAAACTCAAAGGAAAAAAAACACATGGTCATTTTATTAGATGCTGAAAAGGCATTTGACAAAATTCAGCATCTTTTCATGCTAAAAGTCTTGGAAAGATCAGGAATTCAAAGCCCATATCTAAACATAGTAAAAGCAATATACAGCAAACCAGTAGCCAACGTCAAACTAAATGGAGAGAAACTTGAAGCAATCCCACTAAAATCAGGGACTAGACAAGGCTGCCCTCTCTCTCCATATCTATTCAATATAGTACTTGAAGTTCTAGTTAGAGCAATTAGACAACAAAAGGAGGTCAAAGGGATACAAATTAGAAAGGAAGAAGTCAAACTATCACTATTTGCATATGATATGATAGTATACATAAGCGACCCAAAGAACTCCACCAGAGAACTCCTACAGCTGATAAACGACTTCAGCAAAGTGGCCGGATATAAAATCAACTCAAGCAAATCAGTAGCCTTCCTATACTCAAAGGATAAGCAGGCTGAGAAAGAAATAAGAGAAATGATACCCTTCACGATAGCCACAAACCATATTAAGTATCTTGGCGTGACTCTAACCAAACAAGTGAAAGATCTGTATGACAAGAACTTCAAGTCTCTGAAGAAAGAAATTGAAGAAGACCTCAGAAGATGGAAAAATCTGCCATGCTCATGGATTGGCAGGATTAATATAGTAAAAATGGCCATCTTGCCAAAAGCAAACTACAGATTCAATGCAATCCCTATCAAAATTCCAACTCAATTCTTCATAGAGTTAGAAAGAGCAATTCTCAAATTCATCTGGAATAACAAAAAACCCAGGATAGCTAAAACTATTCTCAACAATAAAAGAACTTCTGGGGGAATCAGCATTCCGGACCTCAAGCAGTACTACAGAGCAATAGTGTTAAAAACTGCATGGTATTGGTACAGTGACAGGCAGGTAAATTGAAGACCCACAGATGAACCCACATACCTATGATCACTTGATCTTTGATAAAGGAGCTAAAACCATCCAGTGGAAAAAAGATAGCCTTTTCAACAAATGGTGCTGGTTCAATTGGAGGTCAGCATGCAGAAGAATGCAAATCAATAATTCTTATCTCTTTGTACTAAGCTCAATTCCAAGTGGATCAAGAACTTCCACATAAAACCAGACGCACTGAAACTAATAGAAAAGAAATTGGGGAAGAACCTTGAACACATGGGCACAGGGGAAAATTTCCTGAACAGAATACCAATAGCTTATGCTCTAAGATCAAGAATTGACAAATGGGACCTCATAAAATTACAAAGTTTATGTAAGGCAAAGGACACCGTCAATAGGACAAACTGGCAACCTACAAATTGGGAAAAGATCGTTACCAGCCCTACATCCAACAGAGGGCTAATATCCAATATATACAAAGAACTCAAGAAGTTAGACTCCAGAGAGCCAAATAACCCTATTAAAAAATAGGGTACAGAGCTAAACAAAGAATTTTCACCTGAAGAATATCGAATGGCTGAGAAGCACCTAAAGAAATGTTCAACATCCTTAGTTATCAGAGAAATGCAAATCAAAACAACCCTGAGATTCCACCTCACACCAGTCAGAATGGCTAAGGTAAAAAACTCAGGAGACAGCAGGTGTTGGCGAGGATGTGGAGAAAAAGGAACACTCCTCCACTGCTGGTGGGATGGCAAGCTGGTACAACCACTCTGGAAAGTAGTCTGGCGGTTCCTCAGAAAATCGGACATAGAACTACCTGAGGCCCCAGCAATACCACTCCTGGGCATATACCCAGAAGATGCTCCAACATGTAATAAGGACACATGCTCCACTATGTTCATAGCAACCCTATTTATAATAGCCAGAAGCTGAAAAGAACCCAGATGTCCCTCAATGGAGGAATGGATTCAGAAGTTGTGGTATATTTACACAATGGAATCCTACTCAGCTATTAAAAACAATGAATTCATGAAATTCTTAGGCAAGTGGGTGGAACTGGAAAATATCATCCTTAGTGAGGTAACCCAATCACAAAAGAACACACATGGTATCCATTCAATGCTAAGTGGATATTAGTCTAGCTCAGAATACCCAAGACACAATTCACATATCAAATGATGCCCAAGAAGAAGGAAGAACAATGTATGGATACTCTGCTCCCTCCTAGAAGGGGGAGCAAAATACCCGTAGAAGGAGATACAGAGACAAAGTGTGGCGCAGAGTCTGAGGGAAAGACCATCCAGAAACTGCCCTTACCAGGGATCCATCCCATATATAGTTACAAAACCCAGACACTATTATTGATGCCCACAAGTACTTACTGACTGGAGCCAGATATAGCTGTCACCTGAGAGTCTCTGCTAGTGCATGACAAATATAGAGGGGGACACTCTCAGTCAGCCATTGAACTGAGCACAGGGTCCCCAATGGGGCAGCTAGAGAAAGGACCCAAGGAGCTGAAGGGGTTTGCAGCACCATAGGAAGAACAACGATATGGGCTACCCAGTATTCCCAGAGCTCCCAGGGACAAAAACATCAACCAGATAGTACACATGGTGTTACACATGGCTCCAGACACATAGGCAGCAGAAGATGGTCTTGTTAGACATCAAAGGGAGGAGAGGCCCCTAGACCTGGAAAGGCTCAGTGTCGCAGTGTAGGGGAATACCAGGACAGAGAAGCAGGAGGGGGTTGATAGGGGAGTAGGGGGAGGGGAGATGGCTTATGGGACTTTCGGGGGGGACCAAGAAAGGGGAAATCATTTGAAATGTAAGTAAAGAATATATCTAATAAAAAAAGGAACAGCTGATTTTTTCAGAGAACGTATTTTAGTCCACCACACCATAAAACAGTTATAAGGATAAATTAGTATATATGGTTTGTTCCTGGAACACTGTCCATAGTGGGAGTGATTTGTGAAAAGACTTTATTTCTTCCTTCCTGCTTGTGTATTTCAACAATGATGTATTCAAGCTCCCTCCTCTGTCCTTCAGCCATGCTTTAATCTGGCCCCACTGTTTTTCTGGTCACTTTTAGGCTTTGCTTACATGTATTAAGGCCTCCAGAATGTTTTACTTATCAAAATTGTTGATCTTGGCTGGATATGGAGGTGTTTATGCCTTTAATGCCAACACTCAGGAGTCAGAAGCAGGAGGATCTCTGTGAGTTCCAGGATATCCAGGGTTACATAGAGGGATTCTGTCTTGAAAGAAATGTTGAGTTTAATCAGTTTACATATTCAAACCCAATTTTCCCTTACCCAATGCAAGAAATTCTGATTCTTCACTTTAGCTTGGTTTTAACATATGCTAGAAACTTATTATAGGGAAAAGGAAGTAAGGGCATATTTGGTTCATTTATTTCTTGCTATGGTTTAAATGCTGAGTCTCCCTCAAATGTGTGTGTTGAAATTTTCACCACCAGCCACAACACCTGGAGCTGATCCTGTTTCACAGTGCTCTATACCAAACTACTGTCAGGAGAAATCTAGTCTCGCAGGAGTGCTGACACACCTGTGAGCACAGGTAGGACCACCACTTCTGCTCCAATTCCTGGCCCAAGAGGGACCTGTCCAGAGCCATCAGGACATGGGAAGCAAGGAACAGCTGGGATAGGATCCTCTGGTTTCAGTCTGCACCCTGAAGCTGACTCTGTACCACAGTTCTCCATACACAAATTCCTCCCTGAAAGAACTGGTCTCCCAGGAGTTCTGACAAACACAGGATTGCAGGAGGGACAAGCCACAGTTAGAGACAGTAAGACCAGTTAACACCAAAAATCACCAGATGGCAAGAGGCAAGGGCAAGAACATAAGCAACAAAAACCAAGGCTACTTGGCGTCATCAGAACCCAGTTCTCCCACCACAGAGAGCCATGGATACCCCAACACACCAGAAAAGCCAGACTCTGATTTAAAATCACATCTCATGATGATGGTAGAGGACTTTAAAAAGGACATAAATTACTCCCTTAAAGAAATACAGGAGAACACAGGTAAACAGGTGGAAGCCCTTAAACTGGAAACACAAAAATCCCTTAAAGAATTACAGGAAACACAATCAAACAGGTGAAGAAATTGAACAAAACCATCCAGGATCTAAAAATGGAAAGTGAAGCAATCAAGAAATCACAAAGGGAGACAACCCTGGAGATAGAAAACCTAGGCAAGAGATCAGGAGTCATAGATGAAAACATCACCAACAGAATACAAGAGATAGAAGAGAGAATCTCAGGTGCAGAAGATACCATAGAAAACATTGACACAACAGTCAAAGAAAATGCAAAATGCAAAAAGCTCTTAACCCAAAACATCCAGGAAATCTAGGACACAATGAGAAGACCAAACCTAAGGATAATAGGTATAGAAGAGAGTGAAGACTTCCAACTTAAAGGGCAGTAAATATCTTCAATAAAATTATAGAAGAATGCAGGTAAAGCCTCTGGGTGCCAGGACAGAGAAGCGAGAGGGGATTGAATGGGGAACAGAGGGAGGGAAAGGGGAATTGATTTGGAATGTAAATAAAAAAACTTAGACAATAAAAAAATAAAAAAAAATTATAGAAGAAAACTTCTCTAACCTAAAGAAAGAGATGCCCATGAACATATAAGAAGCCTACAGAACTCCAAATAGATTTGACCAGAAAAGAAATTCCTCCCATCACATAATAGTCAAAACATCAAATGCACAAAACAAAGAAAATATTAAAATCAGTAAGGGAAAAAGATCAAGTAACATATAAAGGCAGACCTATCAGAATTACACCAAGACTTCTCACCAGAGATTATGAAAGCTAGAAGATCCAGGGCAGATGTTATACAGATGCTCAGAGAACACAAATGCCAGCCCAGACTACTATACTAAGCAAAACTCTCAATTCCCATAAATGGAGAAACCAAGATATTCCATCACAAAACCAAATTTACACAATATTTTCCCACAAATCCAGCCCTATGAAGGATAATAGATGGAAAATGCCAACACAAGGAGGGAAACTACACCTTAAAAAAAAACAAGAAAGTAATCTTCTTTCAACAAACCCAAAAGAAGATAGCCATACAACTCAAAATAACAACAAAAATAGCAGGAAGCAACAATCACTATTCTTTAATTTCTCTTAACATCAATGAATTCAATTCCCCAATAAAAAGACTAGGCTAACAGACTGGATACGTAAACAAGACCCAACATTTTATTGTATACAGGAAATGTACCTCAGTGTCAAAGACAGATACTACCTCAGAGTAAAGGGCTGGAAAACAATTTTCCAAGCAAATAGTTCCAAGAAACAGGCTGTAATAGCCATTCTAATATTGAATAAAAACTTCAAATTTCAACCAAAAATTATGAAAATGGATAAGTAAGGACACTTCATACTCATCAAAGGAAAAATCTACAAAGAACTCTCAATTCTGAACATCTATGCTCCAAATACAAGGGCACCCACTTCCTGTTATTACAAAAATAACTTCCTGTTATTTTTGATGTTATTTTGATTTGTATGGCTATCTTCTTTTGGGTTTGTTGAAAGAAGATTACTTTCTTGTTTTTTTTAAGGTGTAGTTTCCCTCCTTGTGTTGGCATTTTCCATCTATTATCCTTCATAAAAGAAACTTTACTAAAACTCAAAGCACACATTGCACCTTACACAATAATAGTAGGAGACTTCAACACCTTACTCTCATCAATGGGCAGATCATGGAAACACAAACTAAACAGAGACACAGTGAAACTAACAGAAGTTATGGACCAAATGGATTTAACAGGTATCTATAGAACATTTCATCTTAAAACAAAAGAATATACCTTCTTTGAAGTACCTCATAGAACCTTCTCCAAAATTGACCATGTAAACGGTCACAAAACAGGCCTCAACAGATACAAGAAGACTGAAATAATCCAGTGCATCCTATCAGATCACCACAGACTAAGGCTTGTTTTCAATAACAACAAAAACAACAGAAAGCCCATATACACATGGAAACTGAACAATGCCCTACTCAATGATACCTTGGTCAAGGAAGAAAGAAAGAAAGAAATTAAAGACTTTTTAGAATTTAATGAAAATGAAGGCACAACATACCCAGAACTTACGGGACACAATGAAAGCAGTGCTAAGAGGAAAAGTCAGCTCTGAGTGCCTCCAAAAAGAAACTGGAGACAGCATACACTAGCAGCTTAACAGCACACCTGAAAGCTCTAGAACAAAAAGAAGCAAATACACCCGAGAGGAGTAGATGGCAGGAAATAATCAAACTCAGGGTTGAAATAAATGAAGTAGAAACAAAAAGAACTATACAAAGAATCAACCAAACCAGAAGCTGGTTCTTTGACAAAATCAACAAGATAGATAAACCCTTAGCCAGACTAACCAGAGAGCAGTATCCAAATTAACAAAATCAGAAATGAAAAGGGAGATATAACAACGGAAACTGAGGAAATTCAAAAAATCATCAGATCCTACTACAAAAGCCTATATTCAACAAAACTTGAAAATCTGGATGAAATGGACAATTTTCTAGACAGATACCAAATATCAAAGTTAAATCAGGATCAGATAAACCATCTAAACAGTCCTACAATCCCTAAAGAAATAGAAGTCATTAAAAGTCTCCCAACCCAAACAAGTCCAGGACCAGATGGTTTCAGTGCAGAATTCTACCAGACCTTCAAAGAAGACCTAATACCAGTACCCAGCCAGCCAGCCAGCCAGCCAGCCGCGAGAAGAGGGGGCTGTAATTGGAATGTGAAGTGAATAAATAAATTAATGGAAAAAAATGTCAGAGTTGTGCCTGTCACTAGAATGCCAGTGTCTTTGGCTGGTTGTTCCTAGGTGACCTGGTGAGGATGAGGGTCAACCCACAGTAGGTATTTTGGGGTTCTCATTGCAAGCCATCCAACTCTACAGGTTTTGGTTGAATTACAGTACAGACTTTTTTTTCTTAGGAAGACCAAGACTGTAGAGAGAGAAGTGAACTAAAAAAATGATGACTTAAATCTGAAACCTTTTTCTCCATGGCACATAACACCAAAGTCACATTCAGACTTTTGTGGTCCTTATCCTTGTCCACCTCCCCTGCCTTTTACTCTGCTTTGCCTGTGCCCTGTTGTCTGACTATCCAGTTGAACCCAATGTGCCACACTTCATCTGTAGCAAGTCCTTGGCTTCCTGACTCTCATTAGTCACCCCGAACATTCCTTTACAGAGTTTTCCAGGGTGCCTCATTTAAAAAAAATTATTGTTTAAGAATCTCATACAAGAATATAATGTGCATTTAAAAAGTCAAGCCTAGTCTCTCCCAACTAGTTCCCTCTGTCCCCTATGACTTTCTGCATATTCCTGCAAAACGTTCCTCACTCAACTTCATGTCTCCCTTCTCACACCTGCTGAGTCCACTTAATGCATTCTGCCTGCTAATGGGTGTAGAGCCATCACGGGTTGGGGGGTTGGACTTCATGGATCCTTTTTCCATACTGGTATTTTGACTGTCTTGATGCTGTGAGTGTCTTGTGCATGCAGTTGCAGTTACTATGAATCCATGTGTGCACTGTCTCTGTAAGGACAGGAAAACACGGAGCCTCTGGCTCTTACGGTCTCTTCTGCAGTGATCCATGATTCTTTGTGGGAGAGGTATACTATAAATGTCCCATTTAGGACCCAAAACTCCAAAGTCTTTTATTCTCTGCACTTTGTCCAGATAGGACTCTGTATTAATCACCATCTACTGTACTAAAGCTCCTCTGAAGAAGGATGGGAGCTCATTAATCCATGGGTGTAATCTATCCATATTCAGGGTACAGTTTAATTTTATATCCCTTTAGTTGAGTGATAGTAGTAAGTTTCCCCCTAGGCTGTATATCTGGCACAACACAGATTCTTTGCCAAGTTAACAGTGCTGGGCATGAGTTCTTTCTTGTGGAGTGGGCTTTAAATAAACCTGAAAGGTTCTCCTGTAGCATACATGCCATGGCTGTACCAATAGGCATAGCTTGCCAGGCAAATTGATCATAATTCAAAGCATTCACAGCTGGCTCAGGCTGTTGATGAGTTTCTCTCCCAGTAATGTGCGTAGCACCTTCTGGTGCCGTGAAAGCTAGACAGAAGGGATGAAGCTTCCATCTCAGTGACAGCTCGATTGCTGCATGTCTTAGAACTCTAGCACAGAGTCTTATGACTCTAGCATACAGTATCTTCTGCCATTGGCTCTTACCATCAGTTTCTGGAAGATGACAATGGAGTGGTTGGGCATTATTATGCAAATACATGCTAAGAGACTGGATATTCTCTTGGACCTGCACAGCTGAGTTAATAATACACCATGAGGTCACTGACAACTTAAGACAGTCATCCTGCTGAGTGCTCATGGTTTAGCCTTTGCAAGAACAAAGTCACAACCAACATTGCTTTCTCATGTAATAAACTCTTTAACACCCTAAGCTAATATATAGTTGTAATCTTAAGTTGTGTGCTCCTCCACACCCCTGACTCAGAGAACAATGTATGTTGAATGTGACAAATGGGTTAGAAAGAAACCTTACAAAATAAATGCCTGCTGTAAACACTGGAATCAGTATATGGATATTGCTTGACCGTATTTATTGGTTTGTTTGGGTCAGTTGGAGTTAGTAACGCTTCACTCCTTGTAAAACTCTGTTAAACGATTTCTGTAAAGCATCCTTCCCTCTGTCCCCATGTTCTGTTCTATTCGGTAAATTACAGAGCAAAAGCCCTTTGCTACAGAGGCATACAGGAGCAGACAGATTTACATGACAACATTCAGGCAGGCACAAGTTCAGACTCATAAAGCAGACAGACAGGCAGGCAGGCAGACAGGCAGGCAGACAGACAGACAGACAGACAGACCGGAGATGGTGGAAGACTTGGAGAAAGAAGTAGAGAATTCAAATCCTGGAATGCTCTTGGTAAGATTACTCCAAGGGAAAGTATCTTAATGTGGCATTGATGCACTTTGGGTACTCTGAAGTTGTCACTAATGGGTTTAAACTGATACACAATGACAGGATCCTGCATTGTTTATGGAAGTCTACAGAACCATGCTGACTGACAACCTGACGGAGGAGCCTACACCCGGGGCTGGGCTCTTTGTGTCCTTAACGATCAGGAAAATGCAAACGAACACTGCTTTTGAGATGACATATTACTCCAGTCAGAATAGCTCAGATCAAGAACACAAAGGACAGGCAATGCTGGCATGAGATGGGAAAATGGGACCCTTACTGTAGGTCAGAGAGCACACTGGAGCAGCCACTGTGGAAATCAGTTTCCATTGATCTCGCAAAATGTTCCCATAGATTGTCAGCTGATTTTGAGGACACCCCCCCCAAAGCTAAAAATACATCTGTTGTAGGATGCTGCTATACAACTCCTGGGCATATACCCAAAGGACTGCAGGTCTTACTATAGAATATTTGCTCATCAATGATCATTGCTGTTCTACTCACAATAGCTGACAAAGAAACAGTCTAAATATCCACAAACTAGTGAAGGGATAATGACAATATGATATACATACACAACATAATTTTCCTCCACTGTGAAGAAAACTGAAATGATACGCTTTCAGACATATGGATGGAGCTGGAGAGCTAATCAGACAGACTATGATAATCCGGACCCAGAAAGATAAACGAGACGTTGTCTGTCACATGTGGACCCTAGCTTCAAATCTTAGATATGTGTGTTCAAGCTAGAATACCTGTATGAGTCAGGAAAGTGGAGAGAGGGCATGAGCTGAGGACTTCAAGGCAGGGGCTGTATCAGCCAGGTTGTATGAAAGGGAAAGGGAATGTTTGGGTAGAGATGGTTAGGTAGGGTGGGAGACTGGAGGGCAGGGTAGAGAGGGAACAGGGATGGGTAGCTATTCCTAAAAGCTTTTGAAAGAACCATATAGAAATCTACTACTGTAGAAGCTTCCTAAAATGTCACACACACACACACACACACACACACACACACACACACGCACACGCACACGCACACGCACACGCACACGCACACACACACACACACACATCTATAAAAAATTGTAAGTATAGTTACCCTATACAGATCAATAATGTCTCCCTAAATATCATAATACCATAGGTTAGGGTTAGGGTTAGGGTTAGGGTTAGGGGGTTTTACTGCTGTGAACAGACACCATGACCAAGGCAACTCTTATAAGGACAAAATTTAATTGGGGCTGGCTTACAGGTTCAGAGGTTCAGTCTATTATCATCAAGGCAGGAACATGGCAGCATCCAGGCAGGCATGTCGCAGGAGGAGCTGAGAATTCTACATCTTCATCTGAAGGCTGCTAACAGAATATTTACATCCAGGCAGCTAGGATAAAGGGTCTTAAAGCCCAAACCCACAGTGACACACCTACTCCAACAAGGCCACACCTTCTAATAATGCCACTCCCAGGGCCAAGCATGTACAAATCATCACAAAAGGCATTTATTTATTTATTTATTTTTGAATGTGACAACACAGAAGGGAATATTTTCTCAGGGCCAAGATCAGGACTCTGTTCAAAATGGGATTGACTTCCTCTGCAGCTGTCATTATAGAGGATTATAGCAGTTGTCCATTTCTTTTCAAACTGCCATTCATATTGGAAGAGTGATCTTCTGAACCACTGTTCTAGACCAGTCTCAGAACTGTGCAGAAGAGTACAGGCTTTAGATTTGTAACCCCTGTAAATCTGTATGCATGAGGGAGGCTAGTCCCTGTCTACCTATAGGAAGAAGTTAGCATCTTCAGAAAGGTCACTCCCCTGAAGAAGCTCTCTAAATATGAGGCTTTAGGATGCATCATCTCTCAAGAGGGTCTGTGTTGGGCTGAGTCAAGGACCTTTTCTCGGTGACATCAAACGGTTTACAGTTCTTAAGGTTCTCACTGTCTTAGTAGCTTTGGCTTTTCTTTCTTTCTTTCTTTTTTTTTTTTTTAGCTTTGCTGATTTTTTTTAATTATTTATTTTATTTTTTTTAAATTTACATTCCAAATCATTTCCCCTTTCCCATTTCCTCCCTCCCCGAAAGTCCCATAAGCCCCCTTCCCTCCCTCTTTTCTCCATTCAACCCCCTCTCGTTACTCTGTCCTGGCGTTCCCCTACATCCAGTCTTTCCAGGACCAGGGGTCTCTCCTACCATCTTTTTAGAAATCTATTGATATGCGAATTGTGTCTAGGGTATTCCGAGATTCTGGGTCAATATCCCCTTATCAGTGACTGCATACCATGTGTGTTCTTTTGTGATTGGGTTACCTCACTAAGGATGATATTTTCAAGATCTGACCATTTGCCTAAGAATTTCGTGAATTCATTGTTTTTAATTGCAGAGTAGTATTCCATTGTGTAGATATACCACATCTTCTGAATCCATTCCTCCATTGAGGGACATCTGGGTTCTTTCCAGCTTCTGGCTATTATAAATAAGGCTGCTATGAACATAGTGGAGCATGTGTCCTTATTGCATGCAGGTAAAGCCTCTGGGTATATGCCCAGGAGTGGTATAGCTGGATCCTCCGGGAGTGTCATGCCCAGTTTTCTAATGAACCGCCAGAATGCTTTCCAGAGTGGTTGTACCAGCTTGCAATTCCACCAGCAGTGGAGGAGTGTTCCTCTTTCTCCACATCCTCGCCAACAACTGCTGTCTCCTGTGTTTTTGATCTTAGCCATCCTGACTGGTGTGAGATGGAATCTCAGGGTTGTTTTGATTTGCATTTCCCTAATGACTAAGGATGATGAACATGTCTTTAGGTGCTTCTCAGCCATTAGATATTCTTCAGGTGAGAACACTTTGTTTAGCTCTGTACCCCATTTTTTAATAGGGTTACTTGCCTCTCTGGAGTTTATCATCTGGAGTTGATTCATCTCGTTAAGCGATTTTTGTGTTGTCTCCTTGTGCACCTCCATCTTTTGATCCATGTTCTCCCGCATTTCTCTAAGCGATTTTTGTGTTTCCTTTGTAAGGGCTTCTAACCGTTGATTCATGGTCTCCTGTAACTCTTTATGAGATTTATTTGTGTCCTTCTTGTGATCCTCTAATAGCATCATGAGAAGTGATTTTAAATCCAGATCTTGTCTTTCGGGTGTGGTGGGGTATCCAGGACTTGCTGCTGTTGGAGAGTTGGGTTCGGATGGTCCCATATTACTTTGATTTCTGTTAGTAACATTCCTACGTTTGCCTTTTGCCATCTGGATACCTCTGGTGTTAGTTGGTCCTGCTGCCACTGGCTGTTGGTTGGACCTCCTGTGAGCCTGCAAAGCTATTTCTGCTCCCCCTGGATTACCAGGATTCCCCTGGCACCGATTTCTGGGGCCTGCCTGCTCCTGAGTGACTTTGGAGCCCTAATGTGCTTTGCCCCAAGTGATCTTATATTGGGGAGGCCTTGCACATCCAAAGGCTCAGCGTAGTGGATTCCTGGAGCAGAGGTCGCCAAAGGGAGGTTGGTAGGCTCCTGCCCTGTGCAGGGGTGTGTGATCTCTCCTAGAGTGGGGGGAAGGGGGCGTCCCTCTGTCAGGCAGAAGTCCTACAGCAGAGCTGGCGCGCTGGTTACTGCAGATCTGCCCAGCTCTTGGGAGCCATGTGCACACAATCCACCCAAGACCCAAGTGATATTATGCCTGTCTGTCTCAGAACCTGGCAGTCCCAACTTCCCAGCCACTGGAGCAAAGATGGCGGAGTGCACTCTGCACACTCTCCGTGGCGCCGCTCACCCTGCAGACGCGATGGCCTGCAGATCTGGCACCCAGACGACCACAGCGCTGACCCGTTCTTGGGCGCAGACGGAAGCCCCAACAGGCCGTGTCCCAAGTGATGTTATATTGGGGAGAGAGCCTGGGTACCTGTTTCTTCAGTGCAGTCTGCGGGAACCGTTGTTGTTGTTTTTTAAAGTGATAAAGAAAAAAGAATATAAACTTGGGTGGGTAGGGAGATGGAGAAGATCTTGGAGGAACTGGGGGACAGAAAAACACCAATATATTGTTTGAAAGAAGACTTCAATCAATAAGAAAAAAGCAGAGTGAGGGAGGAAAGTCAGACTCCAGGTGAGGAGCAGACCACCAGGAGCTGCCACGCTCTGCCAGGCCGTTCTTACCACACAGACATCAAACGCACCCTTTGAGAGTGGTGATGTCACACAGGACTAGATGTGCATCATAATAAGCCCAAGCGTACCCCTTCACACTTGCATTTAGGTTGATTCCCTTGTGCTTAAGAACAGACCACCAGAAAGCAGCAAGCCATATCCACTCTCCATGGGAACAGCCTTTATAGACAGTAAGTGTGACGTTCATTTACTGTGGTTCCTAGCATGCAGGGGCTGCTGGGATTATAAGAATCTTTTAGATGCGATTATAATTGTTAAATGATTGGTAAGTCATTTAACTTGGGAGTCCTTAAACAGCTTCAGGACAAGCACTTGTCAGTAGAAAGACCAAGCCTTGATTTGAAGTGTAAAACTTTCGACTCTTGTCCTAAACCCTGTGTTTTGATCTTAGCCATCCTGACTGGTGTGAGATGGAATCTCAGGGTTGTTTTGATTTGCATTTCCCTAATGACTAAGGATGATCTCAGGGTTGTTTTGATTTGCATTTCCCTAATGACTAAGGATGATCTCTTTAGGTGCTTCTCAGCCATTAGATATTCTTCAGGTGAGAACTCTTTGTTTAGCTTTGTACCCCATTTTTTAATAGGGTTACTTGCCTCTCTGGAGTTTAACTTCTTGAGTTCTTTGTATATATTGGATATTAGCCCTCTGTCGGATGTAAGGTTGGTAAAGATCATTTCCCAGTTAGTTGGTTGCTGCTTTGTCTTTTTGACAGTGTCTTTTGCCTTGCAAAAACTTGGTAATTTAATGAGGTCCCATTTGTCTATTCTTGATCTTAGAGCATAAGCTATTGGAGTTCTGTTCAGGAAATTCTCCCCTGTGCCCATATGTTCAAGGTTCTTCCCTAGTTTCCCTTCTATTAGTTTCAGTGTGTCTGGTTTTATGTGGAGATCCTTGATCCACTTGGAATTGAGCTTAGTGCAAGGAGATAAGAATGGGTCAATTTGCATTCTTCTGCATGTTGACCTCCAGTTGAGCCAGCACCATTTGTTGAAAAGGCTATCTTTTTTCCACTGGATGGTTTTAGCTCCTTTGTCAAAGATTAAGTGACCATAGGAGTGTGGATTCATTTCTGGGTCTTCAATTCTGTTCCATTGATCTACATGCCTGTCACTGTACCAATACCACGCGGTTTTTAACACTATTGCTCTGTAGTACAGCTTGAGGTCTGGGATACTGATTCCCCCAGAGGTTCTTTTACTCTTGAGAATAGTTTTAGCTATTCTGGGTTTTCTGTTATTCCAGATGAATTTTTGAATTGCTCTTTCTAACTCTATGAAGAACTGAGTTGGGATTTTGATGGGGGTTGCATTGAATCTGTATATTACTTTTGGTAAGATGCTCAATTTTACTATATTAATCCTGCCAATCCATGAGCATGGCAGATTTTTCCATCTTCTGAGGTCTTCTTCAGTTTCTTTCTTCAGAGACTTGAAGTTCTTGTCATACAGATCTTTCACTTGTTTGGTTAGAGTCACGCCAAGATACTTTATATGGTTTGTGGCTATCGTGAAGGGTATCATTTCTCTTACTTCTTTCTCAGCCTGCTTATCCTTTGAGCATAGGAAGGCTACTGACTTGCTTGAGTTGATTTTATATCCGGCCACTTTGCTGAAGTCGTTTATCAGCTGTAGGAGTTCTCTGGTGGAGTTCTTTAGGTCGCTTAAGTATACTATCATATCATCTGCAAATAGTGATAGTTTGACTTCTTCCTTTCCAATTTGTATCCCTTTAACCTCTTTTTGTTGTCTAATTGCTCTAGCTAGAACTTCAAGTACTATATTGAAAAGATATGGAGAGAGAGGGCAGCCTTGTCTAGTCCCTGATTTTAGTGGGATTGCTTCAATTTTCTCTCCATTTAGATTGATGCTCGCTACCGGTTTGCTGTAAATTGCTTTTATTATGTTTAGATATGGGCCTTGAATTCCTGATCTTTCCAAGACCTTTAGCATGAAAGGATGCTGAATTTTGTCAAATGCTTTCTCAGCATCTAATGAGATGACCATGTGGTTTTTTTCTTTGAGATTGTTTATGTAGTGGATTACATTGATGGATTTCCTTATATTGAACCATCCCTGCATCCCTGGGATGAAGCCTACTTGATCGTAGTGAATGATCGTTTTGATGTGTTCTTGGATTCGGTTGGCAAGAATTTTATTGAGTATTTTTGCATCGATATTCATAAGAGAGATTGGCCTGAGATTCTCTTTCTTTGTCGGATCTTTGTGTGCTTTTGGTATTAGTGTAATTGTGGCTTCATAGAATGAGTTGGGTAGTGTTCCTTCTGTTTCTATTTTGTGGAACAGTTTGAAGAGTATTGGTGTTAGGTCTTCTTTGAAGGTCTGATAGAATTCTGCAGTAAAACCATCTGGACCTGTGCTTTTTTTGGTTGGAAGACTTCCAATGACAACTTCTATTTCTTCAGGGGTTATAGGACAGTTTAGATGGTCTATTTGATCCTGATTTAATTTTGGTATTTGGTATCTGTCAAGGAAATTGTCCATTTCCTCAAGATTTTCTAGTTGTGTTGAATACAGGTTTTTGTAGTAGGATCTGATGATTTTTTGAATTTCCTCAGTTTCTGTTGTTATCTCTCCCTTTTCGTTTCTGATCTTATTAATTTGGATACTATCTCTGTGCCCTCTGGTTAGTCTGGCTAAGGGCTTATCTTATCTATCTTGTTGATTTTCTCAAAGAACCAATTCCTTGTTTTGTTGATTCTTTGTATGGTTTTATTTGTTTCTACTTGATTGATTTCAGCCCTGAGTTTGATGATTTCCTGCCTTCTACTCCTCTTTGGTGTATTTGCTTCTTTATGTTCCAGGGCTTTCAGGTGTGCCATTAAGCTGTTAGTGTATGCTGTCTCCCGTTTCTTTTTGGCGGCACTCAGGGCTATGAATTTTCCTCTTAGCACTGCTCTCATTGTGTCCCATAAATTAGGGTATGTTGTGCCTTCATTTTCATTAACTTTCAAAAAGTCTTTGATTTCTTTCTTTATTTCCACCTTGACCAAGTTATCATTGAGTAGAGCATTGTTCAGCCTCCATGTGTACGTGGGTTTTCTTTTGTTTTTGTTGCCATTGAAGACCACCCTTATTCCATAGTGATCTGATAGGGGGCATGGGATTATTTCTATCTTCTTGTATCTGTTGAGGTCTGATTTGTGACCAATTATATGGTCAATTTTGGAGAAGGTACCATGAGGAGCTGAGAAGAAGGTGTATTCTTTAGCTCTAGGATGAAATGTTCTATATATATCAGTTAGTTCCATTTGGTCCAAGGCTTCAATTAGATTCACTGTGTCCCTGTTTAGTTTCTGCTTTCCTGAACGATCCATTTCAGAGAGCGGGGTGTTGAAGTCACCCACTATTATTGTGTGCGGTGCGATGTGTGCTTTGAGCTTTAGTAAAGTTTCTTTTACGAATGAGGGTGCCCTTGCATTTGGAGCATAGATATTCAGAATTGAGAGTTCTTGATGGTGGATTTTTCCCTTGATCAGTATGTAGTGTCCTTCTGTGTCTTTTTTGATGACTTTAGGTTGAAAATGAATTTTATCTGATATTAGGATGGCTACTCCACCTCGTTTCTTGGGGCCATTTGCTTGTAAAATTGTTTTCCAGCCTTTTACTCTGAGGTAGTGTTTGTCTTTGACACTGAGGTGCGTTTCCTGCATGCAGCAAAATGCTGAGTCCTGTTTACGTATCCAGTCTGCTAGTCTATGTCTTTTAATTGGGGAATTGAGACCATTGATATTAAGAGAGATTAAGGCATAGTGATTATTGCCATCTGCCATTCTTGACGCTATCTTTATGTTTGAGTGGTTATCTACTTTTGGGTTTGATTCAAGAAGGTTATTATCTCATTTTTTCCAGGGTGTTGTTTCTCTCCCTGTATTGGAGGTTTCCACCTATTATCCGTTGCAGGGCTGGATTTGTGGAAAGATATTGTGAAAATTTGGTTTTATCATGGAATATCTTGGTCTCTCCATCTATGGTGATTGAGAGTTTTGCTGGGTATAGTAGTCTAGGCTGGCATTTGTGCTCTCTTAGTGTCTGCATGAGATCTGCCCAGGATCTTCTGGCTTTCATAGTCTCTGGTGAGAAGTCTGATGTGATTCGGATAGGTCTTCCTTTGTATGTTACTTGGCCCTTTTCTCTTACTGCTTTTAGTATTCTTTCTTTGTTTAGAACATTTGGTGTTTTGATTATTATGTGACGGGAGGTATTTCTGTTCTGGTCCAGTCTGTTTGGAGTTCTGTAGGCTTCTTGTACGTTCATCGGCATCTCTCTCTTTAGGTTAGGGAAGTTTTCCTCCATAATTTTGTTGAAGATGTTTACTGGCCCTTTAAGTTGCAAATCTTCACTCTCATCTATACCTATAATCCTTAGGTTTGGTCTTCTCATTGTGTCCTGGATTTCCTGGATGCTTTGGGTTACACGTTTTTTGCATTTTGCATTTTCTTTGACTGTTGAGTTGATGCTTTCTATGGAATCTTCAGCACCTGAGATTCTTTCTTCCATCTCTTGTATTCTATTGTTGATGTTTGCATCTATGACTCCTGATTTCTTCCCAAGGTTTTCTATCTCCAAAGTTGTCTCCCTTTGTGATTTCTTAGTTGTTTCTACTTCCTTTTTTAGTTCCTGGATGGATTTGCTGAGATCCTTCACTTGTTTGTTTGTATTTTCCTGTATTTCTTTAAGGTATTTTTGCATTACCTCTTTCAGGATTTCTGCCTGTTGACCCAAGTTCTCCTGCATTTCTCTGAGCGATTTTTGTGTTTCCTCCTCATGGGAATCCATCTGTTGATCCATCGTCTCCTGCATTTCTTTAAGCAGTTCTCGTGTTTCCTTTGTAAGGGCATCTAACCGTTGATTCATTTCTTTAAGCAATTTTTGTGTTGCCTCCTTATGGGCATCCGTCTGTTGACCCATATTCTTCTGCATTTCTTTATGCAAATTTTGTGATTCCTTTGTGAGTGCATCTACCCGTTGATTCATCTCGTTAAGCGATTTTTGTGTTGTCTCCTTGTGCGCCTCCATCTTTTGATCCATGTTCTCCTGCATTTCTCTAAGCGATTTTTGTGTTTCCTTTGTAAGGGCTTCTAACCGTTGATTCATGGTCTCCTGTAATTCTTTACTAGATTTATTTGTGTCCTTCTTGTGATCCTCTAATAGCATCATGAGAAGTGATTTTAAATCCAGATCTTGTCTTTCGGGTGTGGTGGGGTATCCAGGACTTGCTGCTGTTGGAGAGTTGGGTTCGGATGGTCCCATATTACTTTGATTTCTGTTAGTAACATTCCTACGTTTGCCTTTTGCCATCTGGATACCTCTGATGTTAGTTGGTCCTGCTGTCACTGGCTGTTGGTTGGACCTCCTGTGAGCCTGCAAAGCTATTTCTGCCCCCCCTGGTTTACCAGGATTCCCCTGGCACAGATTTCTGGGGCCTGCCCTGCTCCTGAGTGACTTTGGAGCCCTGATGTGCCTTGCCCCAAGTGATCTTATATTGGGGAGGCCTTGCACATCCAAAGGCTCAGCGTAGTGGATTCCTGGAGCAGAGGTCACCAAAGGGAGGCTGGTAGGCTCCTGCCTTGTGCAGGAGTGTGTGATCTCTCCTAGAGTGGGGGTGGGAGGGGGCGTCCCTCTGCCAGGCAAAAGTCCCACAGCAGAGCTAGCACGCTGGTTACTGCAGATCTGCCCAGCTCTTGGGAGCCACGTACACACAAGCTGCCCGAGACCCAAGCGATATTATGCCCGCCTGTCTCTGAGCCTGGCAGTCTCAACTTCCCGGCCACTGGAGCAAAGATGGCGGAGTGCACTCTGCACTCTCTCCGTGGCACTGGTCACTCTGCTGAGGCGATGGCCTGCAGATCTGGCACCCAGACGACCACAGCACTGTCCCGTTCTTGGGCGCAGGCCGAAGCCCCAACAGGCCATGTCCCAAGTGATGTTATATTGGGGAGAACCTGGGTACCTGTCTCTTCAGTGCAGTCTACCGGAACAGAGGTCGCGGAAGGAAAGCTGGTAGGCTCCCGCCCAGTGAGGGGTCCCTCTGCCAGGCAGAAGTCCCACAGCAGAGCTGGCGCGCTGGTTACTGCAGATCTGCCCAGCACTTGGGAGCCGCGTACACACAAGCTGCCTGAGACCCAAGCGATATTATGCCTGTCTGTCTCAGAACCTGGCTGTCCCAACTTCCCAGCCACTCTGGCTTTTCTTTCTTTCTTTCTTTCTTTCTTTCTTTCTTTCTTTCTTTCTTTCTTTCTTTCTTTCTTTCTTTCTTTCCTTCTTTCTTTCTTTCTTTCTTCCTTGGTATTTTGTTTTTCGAGACAGGGTTTTTCTGTATAGCCCTGGGTGTCCTGTAACTCACTCTCTAGATCAGGCTGGTTGACTTTTCAACCTAGGGCCTTGAGTCTTTTATTCATCCATGTGAGGCAATGGGGAGACCAACAGGGGCTGACTGGTGGTGGCTGTCTGTCCATCAATATAGTCTTGGGCAAATGTTTTGGCATTTCTGAGCATCACTGAAAGTAGTTTGTGGGGTGGGACAGAGAGCTGGACAAGATAGCTCTTCAATACCTAAGACCTCCAGGATATGCAGCTTACTTGCATTAGTATTTTGGTAGAGATTGCAGTCTTGGAAGCCACTGGAAAGACTAATCAAAGACTTCAATTTATCATTTACTTTCTTTAAGCCCCAAGAAAGGTCATCTCCACAGTCCTCCTCCCCTCCCCCTGTGTGGATCCAAGGCCTTGGCCAGCAGCTCTT
This sequence comes from Tokudaia tokunoshimensis, assembly GCA_036184795.1. NCBI lineage: Eukaryota > Metazoa > Chordata > Mammalia > Rodentia > Muridae > Tokudaia > Tokudaia tokunoshimensis. Next base: position 3,965,808 of record BTHU01000011.1, read on the forward strand.
CTCAGACAGTCAGGTTTTTCTCTTCACCTCTCCCATCCCTCCGTGCTAAATTTAGCAATCCTTTCTCCTTTACAGAAAAGGAACTGTAAAAATCGCTCTTATCCTCAGACCCAAATTTATGCTTTGAACCAGAAAGTGTTCATATCACGCAAACACAATGTTTCCCAAGGGTTTAAATGCAAAGCAGGGTGACTCCAAGGCTACTTCATCATATTTTAATTCCAGTTCATTTAGTGCTAATTTAAAACAGACACCCACAGGGCAGAGTAGAGGGGATGGTTAGGGAGCCAGAGGCACAAGCCTGGAAAAGAGATAGCACGTCTGTGTCCCATCCATCAGCTGAAGTTCTTTCTCACTGCTCGACACCCAGAGTCTTAGCATTTGATGGGTCCTTTCAAGGAGTGGGCTAAACACATCATCTCTTACCATGCCGTCTGTCACGAGGATATCGCTTACTCCTTTATGATAGACTCAGTGCCCTCTGTATGCCCCACAGATTCAATTAAGCACACCCGTAGGACACCGGGCTTTGAGTAGGTGAGGGGCTAGTGGACTCTGTCAGACCCAGTGACATCATCAGCCACGCTGTCTTCACTGGCTCCTTGGTTGTTGATGCTTCTTATTATCTGTTTCTCCCGATGCCTATCGGCTCCAACACTGGAGCCGCTGAGAAACTTCAGGAGTAACCAAGGATGTTTTGACGTGAATGAGAAACAGGACGATGTAGGCTCAGCTGTGTTGCTGAACCTGCTTCCTACTGCACTCCAGGGGTAGGTGTGGAAGGACTTGATGTAAACAGATGCTTTCCCTCAAGGGTGGAGGATGAGGGGCGAGGGGGTCACCTTCAGCGGGGCATAGGGTTGAATCAGTCAAAAGGAATTCCAAAGCTCCTTGTAGGTACCTTGAATTGCCAAGGATAGCATGAGGCGCCAACACCTTTCACTTCAACTCCTGTGGTATTTTCAGGATGGGAGCCAGACATGGTCAGTTTGCTACAAATTGGGTCATTCTGTGTCCTTGTTTCTAATATCCTCATGGCTCACACGGTCTGATTAGCCGCTAGAGATTGCTGGCCTTTGAACTGGATGCAATTCTAAATTTCAATTAGGTAGAGAAGTTCCAGAGGTTCCCTTTATTTCCTCTTGGGGTCATGTGCAGCATTGGGTTAAGATACAATTTGGAGTCTACTTCTACCATCCCTGCTTAAAATTCTTTTTTCTAAAGAATTATATTTTCTTTACGTTTATTTACTTGTTTGCACATTTATGTCATGGCATATGTCTGAAGGTCAGAGTGTAGCTGCTGGCATTGTTTCTCTCCTTCCACCTTACCTGACATGGGATCACAGCCAGGTCATCGGGTTTGGCCGCAGGCGGCGTTACCTGCTGGGCCATGTGGATGGGCTTTCCACTAGCTGTTTGAGATGGGCATATCTACCAGAAACATGAGAGACCTTCTTTAGGAACACTCTGTGGAGGGGCGACGGAACATGGTGTGACAGGAACTCAGGAGAGCAGGGGATCTCAACAGCCTTGTCACAAACAGGCCCTGGTCCGCTGCTGTGGTTTGGATGTGAAATGTTTTTGGCAGGCTAATGTGCTTCACACTTGGTCCCAAACTGGAAGTGTTATTGGGAGGGTTGTAGAACCTTTAGGAGGCAGGGTCCTGATAAGGGAAGTAGTTCATGGAGGTTGGGACTTGAAGCCTTATATCAGGCTCCACTTCCGGTCCCCTCTCCAGTGCAAACAGCTGGAGTGACTTCTCCACCACCACGGTATATTTTCTCATATCACAAGTCAAAATTAATCCCTGATAAGCTGCTTATCGGAGATTTGGCCACAGCAGTGAGAAAAGAAGTCAGTACTCTCCTCTTTGACCTCGGATCCACCCATAACATGTCAAATTTGAAATGCCATTTTTTGAAGGGATCATTTTAGAGCATCTATTAAGATTGTTTTCAACCTGTGTGAGGAGGAGCAGAAAGACAAGATGACAAATGCAAGCTAAGGCGGCACTCATTTTGGCACGACAGCTTGCAAAGAAACACATTTTGTACTTGACTGCTTTGAGCAGAGTCTTCACCTGCAGCTATATAAGATAAATGATCTTTCAGAATTGTGGCAAACAGGAAACACGGAAGCCATGAATCTGCACTCCAGGGCGAGTTTGGGGGATGACACCCTTAAGCAACCATGCTCCTGACAAAGTGTCGGCTCCCCAAACCCCCAGGAGCTGGCCCCCACTATGTGCACAGGGGCTTGGGGCAGCCACACTCTGCAAATGCAGACCAAGCCCGCTCAGCTCTAGGCTTATCGTCAGGGAGATGAAGAAGCAGATGAGTGGTTTTAAGTGCTGTTCAACAGCACGGAGAATGATTCACTGCTGGTGACAAGGAGTGAAAAGCTTGAGAGAGAAATAGAACGTCACCTGTTAGGTACGGTGACGCCCTGTTACCCAGAGCAGGCTGTGCAGGCTCTCTGATACTCCTGCATATATTTCGTTCTGTTAGCCTGAACATGTACTAATCGCCTGTCCCAACTGTGGAACCTGTAAAGGGAAAGACGGTCCTGAGTCCTTATGTGTCATAAGTATGTTTAACCTCACAATCCATGTTGATCATATGAATATGAATGATGATCATGCATGTATGTATGTATGATGATCATATGAGTATGTATGATGATTATATAAGTATGTATGATGATCATGAGTATATATGTTGATCATATGAGAATGTATGATGATCATATGAATATGTATGATGATCATATGAGTACATATGATGATCATATACATATGTATAATGATTATATAAGTATGTGTGATGATCATGAGTATATATGTTGATCATATGAGTATGTATGATGATCATATGAATATGTATGATGATCATATGAGTACGTATGATGATCATATACATATGTGTGATGATTATATAAGTATGTATGATGATCATGAGTATGTATGATGATCATGAGTTTGTATGATGATCATATGAGTATGATGATCATATAAGTATGTATGATGATCATGAGTATGTATGATGATCATATATGTATGATGATCATGAGTATGTATGTTGATCATGAGTAAGTATTATGCTTATGAGTATGTATGATGATCATACATGTATGTATGATGATCATGAGTATATATGATGGTCATATGAGAATGTATGATATACTCTGCTAGGGACCATGGAAAAGTGAAAGAAAAGAAACTCTTATCCACTATTGGCCTTCCTTAGACAATCTATTCAACCTCTGTGTCTCGGTTTGCTCCACTGACCTTTTAGAATTGTTACATAGAGCATTTAGCAGAATTCATGGCACCATATCCCAAGTGTTAACTGTTGTTCTCATTATCTATAGAACATGTTAGTAAGCTTCCTGGGAACTTAATCAGAGATATTGCAATTTATGCATTTCCAATTACACTGGATTTTCACAACCTGTCATTTCCTCCAAGACCTATTTAAGCCATATTCTCAAAGAAGGGCAATGTGTATATTATTCCTGTTTTCTGTTGTTATTACAAAATGCCTGAGGCTTGGTGATTTATGACGAATAAAGTCATAGTTTTTAAGGAAGTTCAAGATCAGAGACTAAATGCAACAAGGACTCCATGCTATGTTGTAAAATGGAAGAAAAGCAGGAGAGAGAGACAAAGACACACACACACACAGAGAGAGAGAGAGAGAGAGAGAGAGAGAGAGAGAGAGAGAGAGAGAGAGAGAGACAGGTGGGATGGGGAGGAAAACATCTTTTTGTTACTCTCAGTTCTCTTTGGTACCAAATCCAGGCCAAGAGAGTAAGAAGAGCATGCTTGTTCCATGAGAGTGGCATCAGCCTCTCCATGGTAGTAGAGTCCTCATGACCCAGGCCCCCTAGATGCCCCCTCTACCTCTCTATGCTGTTGTCTCAGGAGCTGTATTTGAACATGGGTTTTGGAGGGAACAAAATGTACTCAGGTTATAGCATCAGATAACTTTAAATCGATATCTTTTCATCTTATGAAGCTTCATCTGATAAAGGCAAGAAAATATAGCATGTGCTCACATGAGCCCTCCTATCTACTGGGAAAATCAAGAGGTAAATGAAAGAAAGCAACATGAGTTAGGTTAAGTGGCTTGTCTGAGGCAGAATGATGACCAAGAAACCACTATAGAAATGCATTGTGGATTTGGACCACCAGTTAGGGCTGTGTGGCTACTGAATGTCCTAAGCCACCTGCATGCTGCTCCTATACAGCCACAGAGCAGAGCTGTGTTTGAGTCTTAGACTCTGTACTGCCTGGCTTTGTGGTTTGACCACAAGCTGGAGTTATCACAGAGAAAGGAGACTCCCTTCAGGAAACGCCTCCATGAGATTCAGCTGTAAGGCATTTAGTGATCAAGGGTAGGAGGGACTGTACTGGCTGGTTTTTGTGTGTCATCTTGACACAGGCTGGAGTTATCACAGAGAAAGGAGCTTCAGTTGGGGAAATGCTTCCATGAGATCCAGCTGTGGGGCATTTTCTCAATTAGTGATCAAGGGGGAAGGGCCCCTTGTGGGTTGTACCATCCCTGGACTGGTAGTCTTGGGTTCTATAAGAAAGCAGGCTGAGCAAGCCAGTAAGAAACATCCCTTCATGACATCTGCACCAGCTCCTGCTTCCTGACCTGCTTGAGTTCCAGTCCTGACTTCCTTTAGTGATGAAGAGCAGTGTGGAAGTGTAAGTTCAATAAACCCTTTCCTCCCCAACTAGCTTCTTGGTCATGAGGTTTGTACAGGAATAGAAACCCTGACTAAGACAGGGCCCATTGTGGGTGGTGCCATCCCTGGGCTGGTAGTCTTGGGTTCTATCAGAAAGCAAGCTGAGCAAGCCAGGGGAAGCAAACCAGTAAGTAACATCCCTCCATGGCCTCTGCATCAGCTCCTGCTTCCTGACCTGCTTGAGTTCCTGTCCTGACTTCTTTAGTGATGAACAGCAATGTTGAAGTGTAAGCTGAATAAACAAACCCTTTCCTCCCCAACCTGCTTCTTGGTCATGTTTGTGCAGGAATAGGAATCCTGAAGTAGACAGACTCCATAGTCTATGTGCTCTCCCTCTGTCTACCTACCTCAGGAATCCTAGTGTCTTTGAGATCTTTCAGCCTAAATGTTAACATCGGAATGTGATCACGGCAAAGAAATACTTGCTAAATTTCTATCAAAACGCACTCTTTCCCCTACTGTGTTCTCTTCATAATTCCAACTTTGGCGTGTATCTGTGCAAGAAACAAAGCTTGAAACCAGAGGATTGATACACATTTAAGCACAGATACTTTAGGATACTGAGGGAAAATTTTATTGTAGTAATTTAAAGATGCTGTGGTGGCTTGAATGAAACTGGATCTCATAGGTTTACAGGGAGTGGCACTATTAGGAGGTGTGGCTTGTTGGAGGACGTGTCTTTGGGGTGGACTTTGGGGTTTCAGATGCTTCTTAGGCCAGGCCCAGTCTCTCTGTCTGTCTTTCTCTCTCTGTCTCTCTGTCTGTCTCTGTCTCTGTCTCTGTCTCTCTCTCTGTCTGTCTTTCTCTCTTTCTGTCTCTCTCTCTCTGTCTCTCTCTCTGTCTCTCTGTGTGTGTCTCTCTCTCTGTCTGTCTCTGTCTCTCTCTGTCTCTGTTTCTCTCTCTGTCTCTGTCTCTCTCTCTCTGTCTCTCTCTTTCCTGCCTGCATATCCAGATGTAGAACTCTCAGCTCCTCCAGCACCATCTATGCATGCGTGCCACCATGATGATGATGGACTGAACCTCTAAACTATAATTTAGACCTAACTAAATGTTTTCCTTTATAAGAGTTTCTGTGTTTGAGGTGTCTCTTCACAGCAATAGAAACCCTAACTAAGATAGATGGCATACATTTACCCATTTACCTCCCCCCCCACCCCCCTGTCTGCCCTCTGACTGTTCCACATCCTGTACCTCCTTCCCATCCCCCACCCCACCTGACCTCTAAACTCCCCGGGGCCTCCAGTCTCTTGAGGGTTAGGTGCATCATCTCTGAATGAACACAGACCTGGCAGTCCTCTACTATATATGTGTTGGGGGTCTCATATCAGCTGGTATATGCTGCCTGTTTGGTGGTCCAGTGTTTGAGAGATCTCAGGGGTCCAGATTAAATGAGACTGCTGGTCCTCCTACAGGATTGCCCTTCTCCTCAGCTTCTTTCAGCCTTCCTTAATTCAACAACAGGGGTCAGCAGCTTCTGTCCATTGGTTGGGTACAAATGTCTGCATTTTGACTCTTTCAGCTGCTTGTTGGGTCTTCTGGAGTGCAGTCATGCTATGTCCCTTTTTGTGAGCACTGCATAGCCTCAGTAGTAGTGTCAGGACTTGGAACCTCCTCTTGAACTAGATCTCACTTTGGGTCTGTCACTGGACCTTCTTTTCCTCAGGATCCTCTCCATTTCCATACCTGTAATTCTTTCAGAGAGGCACAATTATGGGTCAGAGTTTTGACTGTGAGATGCCCTGCCTCTCTCATTTGATGCCCTGTCTTCCTGTTGGAGGTGGTCTCTATAAGTTCCCTCTCCCTACTCTTGAGGACATCCTGAGTGTTGCAGGCAAATGGATGGAACTAAAAAATATCATCCTGAGTGAGGTAACTCAGACACGAAAGGACAAGCATGGTATGTTCTCACCAATACGTGAATGTTAAAAAGTACAGAGTACACAAGATACAGTCCACAGAACTTAAAAAGGTCAACAAGCTGAAGTACCCAAGTGGAGATTCCTTAGTCCCACTTGGGAGGGAGAACAAAGCAATCACAAATGGGGAGGGATGGAAGGACCTGGGAGAGAAAGTGGATGGGGGGGGAGTAGGGGGAGAGGGGAACATGATCTGGTATTGGGTGAGGGAAAAGGACTGAAGCCCTGAGGGTCAGCAGAAAGAATGGAAACAGGCAACCTTGGGAGATAGGAGGTTGGGGGAAACCTCTAGAATACACCAGAGACCTGGGAGGTGAGAGACTCTCAGGACTCAAAGGGAAGGACCTTAGATAAAGTCCCACTCTATATAGGTTATAAAATAGTCAAGGAACAAGCTTAATTATTAAAAATTCATAGGACAAGGACAAAGATGATAAAATTCATGAAACCTATTGTCCATATACTGTGGAACAATGTACTGTTTATTAGTTCTTGCCACAATATCATCCTACAGCATACAAATATCCATTTTTCTCTAATGTAGTAGAGGAGTCAGGAATTGATTAAATAATACTGACCTGTTTGTTTCCTCTGAATCTCCAGCAAATGGCCCTAACACAGATATTGCAGCACACCAGTGGTTGGAAGCTTTAGACACTTCAGGAGACCTTCACTGGGCAGGTACCACTCTTTGTCCCCTTGTGTGGACTTTGTTTCTGTCTGGCATCATCTTCCTTTCACGTTTCTTGTTCTGTGGCTTCTGGTTAGACAGTCAACCAACATTTGTCTGGGTGCAGACCATAGGTATGAAGCTATCCAATGGAACTTAGTGACTGAGCAGTAGGCATCCAACTGCAGCGTTTGTGTTCAACATTCATGTCTGAAAGATATTGAATTATAGGTTGGCAAATTTTTTTTGCATTGAAGATATTCAGTTGTTACCTTACATCCATAGTTTCTGATGAGAAATCCTCTGTCAGAACTTTCTCCCTTTGTTTAATCTAGGTCCTCAGCTCAGCCTGCCCTATCAGAAAGCTTTAAGATTTTCTGTTTGTCACTTTGGTCAATTTAATAATGATAACCTTGGGCTTGATTTTTTTTTTGAACTCCTTGGATCTGTGGATTTATCAAGTTTGGAAAATTATTGGCTTTGTATTTTTAAATATTTTCCTTTGTTCTTCCTCTCCCTTCCACCCTCCCATTTTCTCTTTCTTTGGTAATTCTAATTAAACATATATTAGATAGGCTGCTTGAGTTATTTCACAGCTCACTGATATGGTGCTCAGTTTTATGCCCATAGGTGGTTACATTGCTCAACCCTCATCAGGGAAGCTTCTTGTAGTAGTCGGTAATTACCACAGAGATCCACGACTGGACAATATACAGAGATTGAGAGATGCTGAATCACTCAGTCCTAAGTGGGACTCCCTCTGAGGCCCAGGGATCTTTGTGGAAGAGAAGCAGAAAGACTTTAAAAACCAGAGGTGTTAGATGATACAGTATCTTGCAGCTACAGCAAGAGCAGTGCACATACAAACTCTCAGACTCTGCATTAGACCTGTACATGTTCCAGCCAGACAGGGTCCCAACAATGATGAGAAATGATTCTCATCTCACCCTGCTGGCAAAGGAAGGTGTATTTTCTTAGTCACTGTCACCAGGTATGTCAGCACACTCCAGGGCAGGCCCCATGCTCAAGACTAGTTGACCAACACAAAATAAACTTTTTTGTTTGTTTGTTTTGTTTTCATTTTGGTGTAGTTTTTGTACCTCTTTTGTCTTCCTGGTTTTCTGTTAAGTTTTGCTTTTAGGTTGAGAGAGAGGGAGAGAGAGAGAGAGAGAGAGAGAGAGAGAGAGAGAGAGAGAGAGAGAGAGAGAGAATATGAAGATATTAGATGGATGGAGAGAGGTGGGAAGGATGTGAGAAGACTTAGCTGAGAGAAAAAAATCAAAATATACTGTATGAAAAATTTTAAATAAAATTGTAATAAAAATTGTCTTTTCTTTATATTTCACTTTCCATAGCTCCTGTTGTTACCTACTCAAATGTATTAATCATTCTGTAAACTCTGGTTTTCTTTCAGTCCCATCTAGTATCTATTTCATCTAAAGTCTTAGCATTTCTGTTGCTGTGATAAAACACCATGATCAAAAGCAACTTGGGGAGGAAACACTATTTCACTTATATTCCACATCTCAGTATATCATTAAAGGCAGCGAAGGCAGGAACTCAAACTAGGCAGGAACCTGGATGCAGGAGCTGATGCAGAGACCATGGAGGGGTGCTGCTTACTGGCTTGCTCCCCATGGCTTGCTCAGCCTGCTTTCTTATAGAGCCCAGGACCATCTGCCCAGAGGTGGCACCAATCAGAATGGGTGAGCCCTCCTCCATCAATCACTACTTAAAAAAATGTCCTATAGGCTTGCCTGCCACCTCATCTTACAGAGAGGCTTTCTTAATTGAGGTTCTTTGCTCTCAGATGGCCCTACATAAAACCAGTCAGAACGTTTATCATATTTTCTCTCTAAAAGTTCAACTTTTAAGAAAATACTACCTCTGTCTCTACTTAAGTCTTTGACTATAAGGAACATAGTTATAATAATGACTTAATGTCCTTGACTGGTAAATCATTGGCTCAATTCTAGATTTGGTAGAGATAGAATGGTTTTTCTTTTTATTGTTTGTTATATTTTTCTATTTCTGCATATCTAGCAGGTTTTTTTTTATTGGATTCCAGACATTGTGACTCTTCCTTTTTATAATTCTTATAAATGTTCTTGAACTGAATTCTGGAAAAAGTTACTTGGAAACTTTTGAACTTTTTGGGTCTTGCTTTGATGTGGAACCCGAGTGCACTCTGCACAGGTACAACGACATAGGCACAGCTCGTGCATGATTGCCTAGCCCTCCTGACTTCTCCCTAGCAGCTCTGGCTAGCATCCTACGTGAGTGTCGACAGTAAAAGTCCAGCCATTGCCAAATGTCCTTTGGGGTACAATGACCCCTAGCTAGGAGCGCTAGGCACAGGGTTATTTTTATTTCATCACTGAGACACCCCCAACTCCCACCAGTAGCCAGTATCCGATGAGATTCTGGAGACTGCCTGGCACAAACAGTCCTTATTATTTGTCCTGTTGGGAGAGTCTTCCCTCAGCATTCAAAAGTACATTCCTCCTTGGAATGTACTGTATGCATCAGGAGACCCTCCAGAAACACCCTTACTCTGAAAATCTATCTGCCTTTTCTTTCTAGATTTGCAACTCACTCTTCTACCTTTAGGGAGTCTGCTGGGTTTCCTCCGAGTTGCATTTCTCTGTTATAAAAAACAGGAAACTCCCAAAGTGGTAGCTTAGAAAACGGTGCTGTTCACTCTTAGCTCCCTGCCTGGTAAACCATGGCCTCCCTACTGGGTGATACCTACTAGTTAAACAGTTATTTCTTTCTATTATTTTAGAGTTTTGACACTTGAGATGGGAGAGTTAAGGTAGTCACCATTACTTCATTTTTTAAAGCAGGAAGTAGAGCTTCCCAACAACAACAAAAAAAGTACCACAAATTATATAAACCCAGAACATTAAAAAAGTGATAGACTTCTACAAAATCATCATAATAATTGTTGACATTTTAATATATAGTATTTATTTCTCCTTTTATTGATTGAGTTTCATTATATCCTGACCAATGCTGAATAGGCATCATTTTTGGAATGGGTTGATAAAAATGGTGGCTGTATTTTCTTTTAAACTTTCATTTCTTTTTTTGAATCCAAGTTAGATTCTGTTAAGAAGATGCTCACCCAGCTACAGGGGATATGACACCCTCTGCTGACGAGGCAGGCCTCCATCCTCCCCTAGAGCTTTCTGATTTCTTCATGCATTTTATAGACTACTCTTTGCTCACTGACTTAAATATATATGTGCTATAACTCCTGCTTGTATTTGGTGGAGAATCTGGGTCTAGAATCTGACATTCTGTTTCCCAGGTCCAAACTGAGCACCCGTTCTCAGATGAAGGTCTTTTTCTTTTTTCTCTCTCACTCATTTCTGAGTATTGAACACATTCTGCAAATGTCCAGCTAATCTCTCGTCAGTAGCCGAAGATCTCCAGCTGGGAATGAGGCGTGGACACACACAGGTGCCATAAGAATTGCTGTCTGGCTCAGACAGCTCACTGTCGGTCATTTTCCTGCAGAATTACTGTAACAACTTGGCTCATCTGACAGCTTTCACACAAGGTTGCGCATTCACACGGGCGCACGCGCACACGTGTCGTGGGTGCTATGTCGTTAGCTTATCACCCTCTCTGCCTGCCATTCTTTGCCAGTTAGAAAGCCAAGCAGGGGAAGGTGAGAAGGAAGATTTCTGGTGCACATGCAACTGTCAAAAGCTAAATATAGGTCACACCAGTAAGAATCATCGAGATCCATCCCTCCTCAGCGTGTTCGCATGTCTGCCTCTCAGATCTGTTCCTCGCCTCTTGATTAACAGCCCTTTCCATCTCCCACCTTTCTCCTGATCTCTTCCGGTGAGACTAGGTTGACTTTTTCAGAGGACTATGATGATGATCGGCGTGTGCGCGAACATCCCGACTTTTATTCCTTCTCTCCTATGATGGACTTGCACTCAAGACTATCTAGTGACAGGCAGTGGAATGTGAGCAGAAGGGTAAAGAATTACTGTGTTATTTGGCAGAGGGCTGTCACATTCTAGAAGATTGGCTACCACGTCAGCTTTTGGTCCCTGTGGGAGTAGAGCCCTCAGATAATGATGATGACGTGTCGTGAAAGTGAGAAACGAATCTTTGTTGGTCTGAAGCTACCAAAACGTAGGGAGCACTTGTTCTACAGCACAGCTAAGCTGACTGATATGTATCGTAGAAAAGACATTATTTTCATGACAGAAGACTGAGGCGTGCAGCTTGTCAAACACGAATATATTATGTATACTTGATGCAGTGTCATTGTCACCCAAACAATCAAGTGGAGTGGTCAAGGACACTGGAAGCTGACTGCCTCCTTTCCCAACCAGTCAGTGGAGCTCAACAATGCTGGTAACAGGCATTATTTTTTTAAAAGGCCAAAACTGTTGAAACACCACAGCAAGCTCAACGCATCTGCAAGCTCCTTTAATACCCTTCAACCATATCCCATTGGTCCCAAGAAAGCGTCTTCTAAACAGTGGTTCCTGATTGGCTGGCATTGTCAGTGCCAGCAATCCTTGGTCTCTCAGACAGTCCTTAATTAGGTTATCCTGTAGAAGATGCTTTTGCAGCGCACCCCCCCCCCACCGCGTTTACATAGAGGTCCCCCTCAACCCCCCCAACCCCCACCCTCCCTCGCCAATCCTGCTATAATCTTCCTTCCATCCACCAGTTAGTCTTGGTGACTGACAATTGGGGTTAGCATACCAGGATGTAGGGATTAGTTCACAGTCCGGATTCTTCACACTCTGGTTTCATGTGGTTGTGCAGTTTGCTTGCTTTCCCAGCAGGTGATCTGTGGCTGCAGAGAGAAATAAAATCCAAGCAGGTGCTTTCTAGGTCATGAGCACCAGGTCCCTGCGTCTTCACTAGAGCAAGAATCATCACATTTAATTTTGTCTTCAGTTAAGCTTTATAATATTGGGGATTTCCCCATTTCTTTCCTTGTCTGCAGCGTCATGCCCAGAGGCCTTATGAGGTAGTTTCTGCAGTGCAGATGGTCAAATGAGGGGCAGGAAGAGATAATTCATTGCTTTACTTATGTTAATTGGTTATCTCCAGGGTTTTCATAATTTGGAATCCAAATACTTCCTTGTGTTCCATTGATACTACAGATTGTATTGTTTTTCCTTTTATTGAAAATAGAATTTTTTTCTCATATTCTGATTCTGTTTTCCCTTCCTATGTCCCTCCCAGTTCCTTCCCTCCCTCCCTTCCAACTGGATCCCACTTTTCCTGTCTCTCATTAGAAAACAAGAGGCTTCAAAGGCATGATAATAAGATATAACAACCTAGAGTAAAATAAGATAAAAAAACAAAAGAACACAGCGGAATTGGACAAAACAAACAAACAGAAGGAAAAGAGCTAAAGAGAAGGCACAAGAAACAGAGGCCCCCTCTGTTTGCACGCTTGAAAGATCATGAAAACACTAGACTGGGAGCCATAATCTCTATTTAAAGAACTTATAGGATAAAATCAGAGACTATATCTATATCTATATCATCTATATCTATGTCATCTATATCTATATCATCTATATCATCTATATCTATATCATCTATATCTAATCATCTATATCTATATATCTATATCTATGTCTATATATCTATATCACCTGTATCTATATCACCTATATCTATATCATCTATATCTATATCTAATCATCTATATCTATATATTTATCTATATCTATATATCTATTAACTATATCTATATCTATCTAATCATCTATATCTATATATCTATATCTAATCTATCTATCTATCTATCTATCTATCTATCTATCTATCTATCTATCTATCTATCTATCTATCTATCTATGCATATATGTAATATGCTTTTTTTCAAAAAGAAAAGCCCTGACACGATCCTGTGAGACAGGAGCCTCCAGCCTCCACAGGTGCCTTTGGCTGGGCATGCAGTCTACCCTTAAGAAAAATTTGTTTTCCCATTGAGATTCCCTTGGAGAAAATCAAATTTTCATTTGTAGGCCCTTATCAACTGGAAGTTGTTTCTGGGTTAGGGATGGGGGCATGCAGTCATGTCTCCTCAAGACACCGTCTGGTGCAGACCTGTGCAGGCCCTGTGAATGCTGCCTCAGACTCTGAGCTCAGATGAGCTTTGATCATGTTGACTTAGAGGGTCTTGTTTTCTCCGTGTCCTCCTCATTTCTGGCTCTCACATTCCTTCTGCCACCTCTTCCATGGGGTTCCCTGAACCCCGAGAGGAGGGATTTGATGGAGATATCCCATTTAGGACAGGGTGTTCCAGGGTCTCACACTCTCTGCATAATGTCTGGCTGTGTTTCTCTATATCTGTTCCCATCTGCTGCAGGATGGAGTTTCTCTGATGATAGCAGAACAAGGGACTGATCTAAGAGTATAGCAGAATGTCATTAAGGGTCATTTTATTCTGAAAATTTCTCAAAAAGAACAGTAGTATTTGGTCTTACCGAAGGTTCCTTGGCTGTCTAGACTCAGGTTTTTGATCACCAAAGCGGTATCAGTTATGGGTTCCATTTAGCAGAGTAAAACTTGATATTGTTTGGTTACTCCTGTAAGCTTTGGCCCCTCTTGTCCAATCCTATCTTGCAGGTAGGACACCATCGCAGATCAAAGGTTTTGTGGCTGGGTTGGTGTTTACAATTCTCCTTTAGTAGTATGCAGAGGCCCTTTCTGTAACTGATGAAATGATTGTGTGTGTGTGTGTGTGTGTGTGTGTGTGTGTGTGTGTGTTTCTTTTAAGTTGTTTATATGGTGGATTGCATTTATCAATTCACATTTGTTGAACCATTCCTTCGTCTCTGGGATGAAGCCTAGTTGATCATGGTGTATGATTTTGACATGCTCTTGGATTCTGTTTGCAAGTATTTTATTGAGAATTTTTGTGTCTATGTTCAAAAAGCAAATTTGTTTTTCTTTGTTGGAACATTTTGTGGTTTGAGTATGAAAGTAACTGTGGCCTCATAAAGTGAATTTATCAGTGTTTCTTCTGTTTCTCTTTTGTGGAATAATTTGAGGAGTATTGGTATTAACTCTTCTTTTAAAGTTTGGTGGAATTCTGCACTAAAACTATCTGGCCTTAGGGCTTTTTTTTGTTGTTGTTATTTATTTTTTGATAAGGAGATTTTTTAAATGACTACTTGTATTTCACTAGGATTTATGGACCTCTTTAAATTACTTATCTGATCTTGATTTAACTTGGATGGATGGTATCTAATGAGAAAAATCATCCATTTCTCTTAGGTTTTTGAATTTGTTAGAGTACAGGTTTTTGAAGTATGTTCTTCTGATTCTCTGGATTTCCTTGGTGTCTGTTGTTTTGACCCCCTTTTCATTTTTAATTTTGTTAATTTGGATATTCTCTATTCCTGGCTTTTAGTTATTTTTGGATAAGGGTTTGTTACTCTTCATGATTTTCTCAAAGAACTGTCTCTTTGTTTCATCAATTCTTTGCAATTTTTGTTTCCATTTTATTGATTTCAGCCAAGATTTGATAATTTATAGCTGTTTACTTTTTTGGGTGTGGTTTCTTCTTTTTTTCTTTTTTTGAGGTGTGCTGTAAATTACTAGTATAAGATCTCTCCGATTCTTCCTTTTTTATTTCTGTAGTATAAGATCCCTCTAATTCTTTTTTTTTTTTTAAATGTGGGCATTTAGTACTATGAACTTGCTTCTTTTTTGTAAGTTTGAATATGTTGTGTATTCATTTCATTCAATTCTGGAAAGTCTTTAATTTCTTTCTTGACCCAATTTTCATTCAGAAGTGAGTTATTCAGTTTCTATGAGTTTGTAAGATTTCTGTTTTTTGTTTTTCGTTTTGTTTGTTTGTTGATCCTCTGATTTAATATGTGGTGGTTAGATACATTTCAGGGTGTTATTTCAGTTTTCTTGTTTCTGTTGAGAGTTACTTGTGTCTGACTATGTGGCCACTTTTGGAGAAAGTCACGAGCTACTGAGAGTAAGTTCTCTGAGGTCCTGAGAAGATATATTCCTTTGTGTTTGGGTGAAATGTTCTGCAAATATTGGTTAGGTCCATTGATTTATAATATTGGTTAGCTCCAGCTTTTCTGTTTAGTGTTTGCCTGGATGACCTGTCTATTGGTTTACAGTGTGGTACTCAAGTCTCCCACTATCAGGGTGTGAGCATCAGTATATAATTAAGGGTGTTCTCTTGGTAGATTTTTTTCCTTTGATGAGTATATAGTGTCCTTACCTACTTCTTTTGATTAGTTTTAGTTGGAAGTCTATTTTGTTAGATATTAAAATGGCTACACCAGTTTGACTTTTAGGTCTATTTGCTTGGATTATCTTTTCCAACCCCTTACTCTGAAGTTACGTCTGCCCTTGATGTTGTGATGAGTTTCTTGGATGCAGCAGAAGGATGGATCCAGTTTTCATATCCATTTTGTTAGTCTATTTTTTTAACTGAGAAATTGAGACCATTGATATTGAGAGCTATCAGTGGCCATTGATTGTTGATTCCTATTAGGTGGTTGTTGTTGTTGTTGTTGCTGTGTGTGTGTGTGTGTGTGTGTGTGTATATATTTCCCTTCTTTTGATTTTGTTGGTCCAATATTATTTATTCTTTGTATTTTTGTGGGTATAGTTAACCTCCTGAGGTTTGAGTTGTCCTTCTAGCACTTTCAGTAGGACTGGATTTGTATATAGATATTGTTTAAATGTGACTTTAACATGGAATACCTTATTTTTTCCATCGAAGGTAATAGAAAGTTTTGCTGGGTATTGTAGTCTGGGCTGACATCTGTGGTCTTTTAGAGATTACAGCACATCTGCCCAGGCCCTTATAGATTTTAGAGTCTCCATTGAGATATATCATGCATAATTCTAATAGGCCTGCTTTTCTATACTACTTGGTGTCATGGTTTGAATAGATTTGTCCCCCATAGTTTCATGTGTTTGAATGTTTGGCCCACAGGAAGTGACACTGTTAGGAGATGTGTCCTCATTGGTATAGGTGTGGCCTTGTTAGAGGAAATGTGTGTCACTTTGAAGGTCAACTTTGAAATCCTATGATCAAGCTCCACCAGTATGAAAGAGACCCTGATGCTGCCTGCCTGCTAGAGCTGGTCTCTTCCTGGTTGCCTTTGGATTAAGATGCAGAACTCTTGACTCCTCTAGCACCATGTCTGCCAATATACTGCAATGCTTCCTGTCATGATAACAGACTGAACCTCTGGACTATATAAGCCAGCGCCAATTAAATGTTTGCCTTTATAAGAGTTGCCTTGGTCATGGTGTTTCTTCACAGCAATAAAACCTGAACTAAGACACTTGCCCATTTTTTCTTGCAGCTTTTAATATGCTTTCTTTGTTCTGTAGTTAGGTGATCATTATGCATCAGAAATCAGAATTTCTTTTCTGGTCCATTCTATTTGGTGTTCTATATGCCTTCTTATACTTTGATATACATGTACTTCTTTAGGTTAGGAAATTTTTCTTCTATGATTTGTTGAAAGTATTTTCTGTGCCTTTGACCTGGGTTTCTTCTCCTACTCCTATCATTTTTAGATTTGGTCTTTTCACAGTGTCCCAGATTTCCTGGATGTTTTGTGCCAGGATCATTTTTAGATTTAACATTTTCTTTGACAATGGTATCCATGTCTTCTATCGCATCTTCAATGCGGAGATTCTCTGTCCAATTTCTTATATTCTGTTGGTGAAGCTTGCCTCTAAGCTTCCTGTCCAAGTTCCTAAAATTTTCATTTCTAGAGTTCCCTCAGCTTGGACTTTCTATAATGATTCTATTCCCACTTTTAGGCTGTGAACTGTTTTATTAGTTTCCTTACATGGTTTGTTGGTGTTTTCATAGAGTTCTTTAAGGGATTTATCTGTTTACTCTTTAAAGACCTCTGTTATATATTCCTAAAGAGTAAATACTTTAAGGTCTTGTGCTTCAACTGTGTTGCAAGACTCAGGGCCTGCTGTGGTAGGGATGCTAAGCTTTAGGGAAGACACATTGTCCTGGGTGTTATGGATTGTGTTTTTACACTGGTGTCTAGGCTTCTGGATTTGGCACTGCTATAGGTCTAGGTGCTGATATCTGGTCTGGTCTCTGTTGGGTTTGTGCTTTGTATTCTTGGTTTCCATTGCCCTTTCTGGTTCCTGGGGAAGGGTGTTGTCTTGTAGGATATTCTGGAATCCTGGTAGGTGTGGCCCCAGAGGGTGCTGTTACAGGTAAAATGTGTTTCTAGGTATCGGGAACTGACACTTAGGAATGGTCACCTTCTAAAAGGGAGGTGACTGAGGGGTTCTACAAGGAGAGGAGAAAGCAGGCTGTTCCTTTAGGTCTGCTTAGTCACAGTGAGGAGAAGCCAGAGCAGAAGGTCTGCCACAGAACTGGGCGTGAAACTGGGGAGTTGCTCTTGAAGAAAAGGAAGGAGAGATGGAGATATGTAGTTAGCCTATCTGCTTCCCTGGCTGGAGTGGCCTGCAGGTTCCCAGGGAATGTCTCCTGGAACTGGGGACTGAGATAAAGCAGTGAGCGAGGGGGTGGGTTAGGAAAGGAGGATCTTAGTGATCCACTGGAAATGGAAGGAGAGGCTGCAGTAGGTGGTCTGGCACAGAGCATAAGACTGGAGGGTTGGATTTGGAGGAGTGGAGGGCGAGGTGAAGATCTGCAGTCAGTTTCCCTGCTTCCCTGGCTGAAGTCAGATCATAGCTCATGTTTCTGGCCTCTTATCTTTCTTGTTTATGTATTTTGCCTTCAACCTGTCATAGGTATTGTTAAGCATCATTGATGGGCACTAATTGGGTAAAAGGTCGGGGTAAGTCAGTCAGCAGACTGAATTAGTCTGTTTCTAACAAACCACATTTTACATACAAGTGGCAAGCCAAACTCAATTTTTATCAAGTTCTTATAGAAGTTTTCCAAGTAGAAATTGCAATGAGCTTCTGCCCCGAAGAGATTATTAAACTCATAACTAATAGCTCTATTTGCATATAAACAATTAACCGACTGCAGTCTGTACAGATGATTTGCTCTCTTGAAGGGTTTGTTTTGGCGGGGGCTCCTGCAGTCACATGCTGTCCAATCATTTGCTTAGCAGAACCTGTGCATGCCACCCTGAATCCCAGTCTAACCTATGCTGAAATGGTACAAAGACTGATCAGTGTGTTCCGAAGAAATAGGGGTGTTACTGAATGTAGCTGGGTGATTTTGAAATAGTAATCAAGCTTTAAAAAAAAATCCAAATGGCTCATTTCCTCCTAGAGAACAGTAGGAGAGTAGAAATCTCAAATCGATTAGAAAGTTTTGTCATTCATAGAATTTGTTGAAAACAGAAAAGAAACTGAAAAAAAATCTAGAAAACAATATTTCTCATGCACCTAGCACATGGGCTGGGATCTACTTTTCCAATCATGTCTTTCTATCTTTATTTGGAATATTCTTCATGTTGAATAATGTGTGTGGGGTGTCCTGTTAGGATTCAGCAACTACAGCCATCAAGTGGCTGGAATTGAATTTTCTACTCGCCCATGGCTATCTTCACAATGACACCCTTAGACTTTCCTTTCCATCTGTAAGATGACACATTCTTCATCTCAGGCCAGATGCCGCTCTTCCTGTTCACACCATGTGGTCATTGTTTCGGGAAAAGCATGGCCACTCAGATTCTATAATCTGATGTATAGAAGGAATATCTCTAAAAGAGTGGGCAAGGTGCATGGAAATAACAAGGATATTGGAGCATGTATCATCCAGATATCCAAGACAAGGGGGCGGTTGGTTCCTGAGATCTGGGGCTAGTAGTTGTGATGAATGGGGAACCACAAAATAGGAACTGAGATCTTCGTGGCCAGCACACCGTGACTCATGAGGAAGCTGAGATCTTCCTGGCCAGCTCAGTGATCTGTGAGATCTCCATGGCCAGCTCACAGTGATGCATGAGGAAGCCACTGAGACAGTAATATCCTTGCCTTAGTCCGCATTGTAACCCTCCTAACCTCCTCTCTCTCCGCGAGTTCCCCTATCAACCAGACCCAATTGGAAGTCTGAGCTGGGCAAGGGAGCCAGCTGCTGCAGTTCAAAAGGCCAATGTGTTAGATCTCTATTGCTAGGTAACAAATTATGCAAACGTATGAGTTTACAATGACTAACATCATATACCACATTCTCTACGGAACAGAAATTCAGATGTCTGAATTTTGGCTTAGGTCAGTTATAGGTTGTATTTGAAGAAGTCATCTGAGGCTGTAGTCTCCTAAAAGGATGAAATTTAGTGAGATCCTTTCCTCACATGGATTCCAGCCGGAGAGACTTCAGTCTTACTCTGTTTTCTATTGTTGGAATAAGTAGAATGGCCAAAAGCTACTTAGGGAGAAAAGGGATCACTTTTTCCTATAGCTTCAGACCATAATGAAGAGATGTTAGTACAGGAAATCAAAGCGGGAACCTGGAGGCAGGAACTGAAGCAGAGGCCATGGAGGAGTGCTGTTTACTGGCTTATTCAGCCTGCTCTTACAATACGTTCTAGGGCCATCTGCCCGGGGGTGGCACTATTTATAGTGGGCTGGGCCCTTCCACATCAATCATTAATTTACTATCGTCTTCAAATGTTCACTAAGATGTTGAGTAATGTTCTGTAACTTCACTTCCATGTGTCTACTCTGTGGTGCCCATGAGACTGCGGGCTCCCAGACCACAGTTCTCTGTGCTCTCTGCATCAGCTACTGTGGAGCGATGACCTAGAGACACTGATAGGGTTGTGGAAATACAGGCAGGCCGGCTTCCAAACACTGAAATTCATTGACTACATGGAGCATAATCTGTCAATTTGGCTATTAAAGAAATTAAATGCACTGGTGAGCAAAAGCAGGTTCCTCTCAGAAGTGGAATGTGAATGTTAGTTTGGAGTTGGTAGTCAGCATAATATTGTGTCCATTCTGTAGAAAACAGCTACAAAACTAAAGGTTTCGATGTTAGAAACTTATGACATGAACATACTTAAAGTTATAACACTTGACAGATTTGGGGTTCCTCTAAGAGTTATCTTATAGACCAAAAAATAAGCATAACTTTCACAGTGATTATATATGCTTATGGAAGGACACAAAACCCAGCACACACATCTAGCGGAATTTTTCCCTAATTGATTGATTGGGTAATAAAGATGATAAGAAGTCAGTCACTAGGCGAGGAGGAGGCGGGTCTTTTGGGTCCAAGAGAGGAAGAGGGAAGGACGAGAAAGGACGAAATGGCTAGAGCAAAGAAGACAAGATGTAGGCCGGGGACCGTTAGATGTGGTGGCAGAATCCACCAGGATCCGCCACCGGAAGATTTCTAACAGAATAGTTGATGAATTTAGCATGCTAGATTCTGCGTCCAGCGATTCTGTTATCTGTTGATTCTAAACTAAGATTGTCTGGTGTTTTCCATTTCAAGGCGATTCAGGTGGGCCAGAGGGAAAGAACTTAGCCAAGGCAGAATTTGGTCAGGCTTTGAGATGGGAAGATTGGGAAAGAACTGAGCTCCAAGGGAAAGGTAGCAAGTGGAGAGCGGGCTGGCGAGAGCGCACACCCACAGCTGCCCGAGGGGACCAAGAGAGCTGTCTTGGAGCTCTGGAGAGGCAGAGCCAGCATTGGTGAGAGGCTTTGGCTAGGGGAAACATGCGGTCTCAGGCTATGAGCCGGGCTGGGAACAGACCGAGACCGCCGGCCCGTGTCTAGCCTGCGATTGCGAGGATTTGTGTTTTTAATTATTACATGCAACACACACATCTATTTGTTTCTCCTCAAAATGTTTCTGTTGGAATAAGGGAAGTGTGTTTGAGAAGTAATTAGGTCATGGAGGGGCAGGGGGAAGGAATCCATCCTGGTTGGGGTTAATTGTAAGCAGAGACCAGCAACCATTTTCTGAGGATACAGCAGGTCAGACGTCTATAACTGGACAAGAAACTGCACGTGCTTGACCATGCGTACACCCTGATCCTGGACTTGAGCCCCAAGAACTAAGAAAGGAATGTCCCATAATTATAAATCACCTAGTCTGTGAGACTGTTATAGCAGCTTGAACCAAGACAACTCAACTTTGTAAAATCATGCTGAAAGGATTTTTTTTTAAATATTAATCCGTCCTTTGACAATCCCCCATGCGTGTACTGTATTTCTTCTGGTTATTCTCTTTCCCCATTCTCCCCTGTTTCCATTCTACCCTTACTTCTACCTGCTCTGTGCATAAGCTTATAACTTTTGATTTCCTTATGTGACCCATTTAGATTAGTCAGGGCCATCTGTGTAACCATTGGATTAGGAGTATCCATTAACACCTGGTGAGGTCACCTTACATACACAACTAAAGGCAACGATTCCCCGTTTCTGAGCAGTGAAGGGCAGGACACTCCAGGACCTTCTTGCATCCAGACCTGGCTACTGATGGACCCATTTGTGCGCATATCCAGGGGATGCAGCTGTACTCCTTGAGTGTTTTTTGATTACAAGAGTTGTGTGTTGTGTAGAAGATGATGGTATTTAAGAGGCCGTTCTCTCTATCCTTTACAGCTGTAACTTTTCCCTTCCCCCTCATCCACGGCTTTCTCTGCAACAGGCCATAGAAAGGTTGATATAAAGGCTTTGTTTAAGGCTGAACACTCAACCACCATTGTTCTTAGTATCACGGTCATTTGCGAATCTCTGCATTTGCCACAGTTCAATTGTAAAGAGACTTCTTTGATTCAAGGATCCAGTAGCATTTGTCTATGCTTCTAAATTTACATATTTAGAAGGCAGTTTAACAAAATGTCAATTTAGCTAAACAATAGCATTAAGTTCCTTCCTAGGGCCTATAACTCCCCCCACCATGGAGTTCTGATTAGGTTTATAGTACCAAGTATGGATTTCCTCCTATGAAACGGTTACCCCCATAGCAGTCATTCATGTCTCATTTTTCCTGGTAGGTTGGTACTGTAGTTTGTAGGGTTCATATATGGGTAGCACAGTTGATGCTTTTCTCCCCCAGCAGCCTGCATAGCACCTTCCCACACTATAAAAACTAGTTGGCAGAGAGGAAGCTTCTAGCATTGCTCCAGTTTGATTTCTCTGTATCATGCCACCAAGATGTGTGATGTCTTTAGCGATAGGATTATCTGGCTCCAGTAGGTAAGCAAGAACATACAGAGTCTTAGAGGTCTCTAGGGTCTCCTTGTTTTTACAAAGAAAATAACATGACCCAGTTCTGGTGTTCCAAATAACGGTAATCACCACTGAGTGCTGTTGCTAAGGCATTGTCGAATGGAGCTGAGCAACACAGGTGTGAACTTTGTGGAGAAGCATGTTTCCTTTGGTTACTTGACGTTGCACATCAAGAGAGATGTCTTTGTGTTTGCAATGCTGTCCATGACAAGAATAGTAAAGGGGTGGGCACTGTGCGGATAGGTTATGGGAATCTACCTGAGACAGACATTTCCATCCCAACCAGTCTGTTCATGTTTAAGTTTGACATTGACTGTCGGTCTTAAGGGTTTAGCTGGCACAGGGAAGGCAACCGTGAGTCTGTGGACATAAACTGTGTGTACAACTTCCTTTCAGAAGGCTCGTTCTGCACACGCGAATGCTTTTCTTTTCATTTATTTTTGCGGTGCTTGGGATCAAAGGTGCGTATTTCTCTCGACAGCATTTAGGGTGGCTACATTCTGTGGTGACGGCTGCTATTATCTCTGCTTCCCCCCTTCTGTTCACAAATAGTATGCTCAACAGGGCTAGAGTTTGTAGAGGAATGTGCTGGCAACCTCCAGGGGCACACAGTTGTGCCAGAGTCCTTTACATTGTTGGTGGCTGCTCAGTTTTCTCCCCAAGTTAATTTCAACATCCCCAAGTACATCTTGTTTATAGAAAGAGGTGAACATGATATGGCTCGGCTGTTCCATATTCTTAAATATTGCAATGATAAAGATATCTAAGCGATGGCACATGAGCCCACCTTCCTGGCTACAGAAACAGTCCTGCTCTGCTGAAGGTTCCTTCCCCCAACTTGCTGGTGGGAATGTGGACTTATTGAGAAGCCAAATGCATTGGCTAAGAGCTGTGGCCAAAAGTCTGGCACTGTTAACTACCTAGCCTCTTAAGACTCGGGGGCCTATAGTGAGTTTTGTTTCCTCTTCCTAGAGGATTCACAAGAAGTTGAGTGTCAAGTAGCCCTGCCTGCTGAGTCCAGTCGCTTGTCCAGGCTACCCAGAGAGCCTTGGGTCTTGTCTACTGTAGTTCTCCAGTTGATCACTTCCAACTCTCCCTCACAATGCTCCCCTATGCCTTGTATACTGGGTCGTGAGAACAACTCCTCACACCAGACTCATGGCAGGGCTTCTGTGGGTGGCCTGGCTCTATGGAATGAGTGTAGATAGACTCTTTGAGGTCCTTGAGACCTCCCTGCTCTGCTCATTCAAGAATTCATCTTAGATGTTAAAGATGCGTACAGGTTCTGTTCGGTTTTTTGTTTTTTGTTTTGTTTAGTTTTGCTCGCCATGGGGTAACTTAAAGGGCCAGCCTTCAGAGAAACTGCTAATGAACTCAGTAGCATGGCACGACCGAAGAGGTATGAGAAACCTTTGTTGAGTTTCAGTTCTCCATTAGACCAAGTGAGCTTTTCAATGCTAAGGCTGCATTTATTTCCATATTCCCATTACCCACCAGAGAAGCTCCCCAGGTATATTTGAAAACAAGACAAAAAAAATCCTGAGTTGAGGCCCAATTAGAATGTTTTTTTCTCCTTTTCCCACCATGTTTCTGTTACCCTCCTGGACAATTTCAAGGGTGCTTATCAAGGATGCCTGCCCTTTACCTCTGTTCTGTCTTCAGGTCTTTATGTCGCCTTAATTCAGCACAGAGGGATCAGGACAGCTTTTAAACAGTGCTGCTGCCCCTGGGCCTCTGCCCCTGGGAACATCGACTTCTTGCAAGATATGCTGGCTTCGTAGAAGGGCCTGGCCTCGGTTTCCCTAATCCCCATCTCTACAGCTGTAGACTTCGACCTGTTGTAGTTGTCAACCTCTCTGCTTCTCACACTGTCACAGCTGCTGCAGGGGAAGCCAATCATCTTCTGGGGATGGTCCTCTCTTTTCTTCTTAGAAAGTTCTTATTCTTTGAGATTCAGCATAATGTCCCTTTGCTGTGACATCTCAACTTTACCCAAGCAGAGTTAGTCACTCTCTGCTTTAGAGATGAAATGAATGTAGAAGTAGAAGAACTTGGCTCTAGGTTTTGATTTGTCACAGGAGATTGCTATGATTTATTTGTGTGTTTCTCTTAACAGCTGGACAGGATGGTCCTGCATTGTCTGCTTTAGTAACTGTATTGTTTCATAAGGTGCCTGGGGTGTGGACCCAGCACCGAACAAATGAGCACAAACCCACGCCAGGTCATTAAAATGATAACTCTGTTGAGCATCAGAGTCTATGTGCTGTCAGTTTATAAGATGACATTGGGCATGAAGGTTTTTGTTATGTGACAATCTATGTAGCATATTCTGAGACCATACTACCCCTGCTTTATATATGGACAT
The DNA here is from genome assembly GCA_036184795.1 of Tokudaia tokunoshimensis. Lineage (NCBI taxonomy): Eukaryota > Metazoa > Chordata > Mammalia > Rodentia > Muridae > Tokudaia > Tokudaia tokunoshimensis. The sequence goes on from BTHU01000011.1 coordinate 3,990,693, forward strand.
ATAGGCATGTAGACAAATTCTCAGATGGTTCCTGAATCATTTTTCTTGCATGAATATGGAACTCAGGACTGACTTGTGGTTTCGTTCTTTCTTTCCTTCTTTCTCTTCCTTCCTTCTTCCCTTCCTTCCCCTTTCCTGTTCTTCTCATGTGTATGTATATATGATATACGTGCACATGTAGCTGCGTATTCACATGTATGTGTGGGTGCTGTGAAAGTCAGAGGTTGATGGTGGGAATCTTTTCAAGCACTCTTCCACTTTATTCATTGAGGCAGGATTCTCAGTCAAACCCAGAGCTCAATGATATGGCCAGCCTGACTAGCCAGCTTGTTCCAGGACTCCCCATTTTCCACTCTCAAAAGTTAGAATTTTAGTTGAGTCAGAATGCCAGCCTGGATCCCTATAGCGATGTTACCTCCAGTTCTCTTGCTTGCCTGGATGATACTTGCACCACTGTACCATCTCCTCAGTTGCTTTTCTTTTTCTTTTCGAGATAGAGTCTTACTCTTAGTCAAGGCTAGCCTAGAACTCACTGTATAGCCTAGGCTCAAATTCACATCAATCCTCCTGCCTCAGCTTCCCAAGTTCAGGGCTTAGTGGTGTGCCCCATTGTCCTCTCTTTACATAGTTACGCCTGATGATTCAAACAGCATTGAGCGTAAAAGATTCTTTGGGGGTAGAAAGTATTTCAATGGAAGTATTTGATCACTCTTTGAGGACTTCATTTGCAATCCTAAGGAATTTAACCCTTTCAGAAAGAAATACTTGCTTGCAAGAGTCAGTCATTAACAAATTTAAAGGCAAGCAGTGTTTCCATAGAAGTTTATTAAGCTCATGGTGGCACCTCTGGGACATGCACCCAGTTGTCTGGGGATGTCTGTCTTGAGGGAGGTGCATGCTCAAATATTTGTTTTTCTTCTAGTAAGACAGAGGTAAAGAGTTGTAAGGGCCACAGCTACCCACTTCTACTTATGCTTGGAGTGAAACTCGAGTTGTGGAGATGGAGTCCAGGGGTCCCATAGGCAGTCAAAGTTCTGTTTCCTGCTTGTGTAGCCTGCTGGTCTGTCATATCCCATGGCCCCAGCCCCTACTATAAAGCCTCAATTTAAAAAAGAGCAGAATGTCTTAACCAGCAGAGGGCCCTGAACAGCCTTAAAAACAGCGAGGAACTAGGTAACTAAGAAGGCTGCAGTAGTCATTTAGTACCTGCTGTCTTCTGTTGGCTAGAAACCTCCCTCTATGGTTAAACTGAGGCTGTAGACACACTGTTCCTTATTGTATCAAGAACCAAGGGGCCAAGACCTTTTGCTACATGAGTACCAATGAAGGGTTTGCATCCTCAAAAGGACTTTATTGCATTTATATCATTTATGTTGCAGTTCGAGCTGGGGGGGGGCGAGGAAATATCCTAAAAGGGAGAGATCCAGCTACCATGAATTGGGAGAGAATCTCTTTACTCCTACCTTATAAACATTCATAAAACTTCAAGATCCGCACTGCAGAACCCACTGAGTCACCACCCTACCTTTGGGCCAGCCTACTCAAATCTTTTGCCTAAGCCATCTATGCCTTCTTGTTGACTCCTCTCCTTCCAGAAGACAGAAACCAACTGAGAGACTTTCCTCATCCACCCATTAAGGATCCAGTCTCCCTCACAGCTCCACAAAAAAGAAAAGGTAGGGGTTTTTGCTAATCCCACAGACAGGAAAATGAAAACTCGGGGAGCCGGGCGGTGGTGGCGCACGCCTTTAATCCCAGCACTTGGGAGGTAGAGGCAGGTGAATTTCTGAGTTCGAGGCCAGCCTGGTCTACAGAGTGAGTTCCAGGACAGCCAGGGCTACACAGAGAAACCCTGTCTTGAAAAACCAAAAAAAAAAAAAAAAAAAAAAAAAAGAAAAGAAAAGAAAACTCGGGATGCCACATGAAGCTGTACGGTCCCCCCCTTCCCCCTGCCCCTTTCTGGCATCTACCTTCCCACCCATTTGTGCACCTCCCTCTGTTCTGTTTCGGCATCCACCTTTCTGCCCATCTGTAGGAGAGCATTTCTTTCAAGGATTCCCAGAATTTTGGGAGTCAGGCATAAGAGGAGTGAGTCCTTCTGGCCGGGAAGGAAACACAGTTATTTTTGGCCTTCTCTGCTGCGCTGTGTCTTCTTTCCTGGTTTTGTTTCTTTGTCTGCCTTAGGCTTTTAATATTCTGGGCTGTGGATGGACTCAGGTTGACGCAGGGTAAGGACATGTTGGTGTTGACACTTCCTGTTTCAGTTTCCTCTCTGTCTCCCTTTTGATTAATGGTCAGCCCTCTTCCCCGGTGTTTCTGCCTTCTAGCTAGAGAGGTGGGATTCAACAGGGGCTGTCTTCCTGCCATTCTACACTAAAAATAAGAATGAGAGGAGCCTTCAGCTGAGCTCCAGGCCCTTCCCCCTCACTGCTCTGCTCTGGACTGTGCTCACAAGTCGGGTGGAAGCAAGTGGCAGAGCCTTCTGAGAACCTCTTCAGAAACCCGTGAGCGCCAAGCTGGGGATCTGTGTATCCAGGGATTGGCACAGGTGGCAGTTGTGACCTTGGGGCTGCTTTACTTTTGTAAAATCTCTCTGAAGCTGGACTTAGGGGTACACACACCTACAATACCAGCATTTGGTATGCCAAGGCAGGAGGATCACAAATTCAAGGCTAGCCTGGGCTATGTAGTAAGACCCCACCTCAAAACAAAACATAACAAAAACTCAAACCAAACCAAAACATTCCCACCAAATTTCCATTTCTTGAGGTGTGCTATGTGCAGAGCATGTTACACACACCCTTTCATTTCATTCTTTACAAGTCAGCCCAACAAAGTAGCTCAGGCTGTCTTCATTAAAGACTCAGAAATGAAACAGCAAGGTTAACTATGTCGGCAGACGTAGCACAGCAGTCAGCAACAGTGTTTAAATCCATGGTAAACTTGGCGATCTTTGAGAACCACTGATTTGGGTTTTAATTTTGTTAGTAGCAAAATTACAAGCACTCATGTAACAAGGAACCCTTTGCTGTACAATGGGAAAGGCATCCGGTCTGGGAGCTGGTGGGGATGTAAGTCAGATGGACTTATTGGCTCCCAGAGGTTGTTCGTTAAGTAGAACAAGCTGACTGTCTCACATCTCATGTTGAAGATGCGAAGAGCTGTTGAGAAAGATGCCATATGCATCCCATTCAATCTCGGCAACACAAACTTCCTCTTCTATATGGGCCGTATCAGCAGATATTTTTAGGCTATTTCTCCTCCACTGTAAACATAAAATTCACTTTCCCATCGATTACTTCATATCCCCTGTTTTTTCCAAAGCCACACAGAGAGGTGCAAGGGACCATCTGTTACCAGCAATACCCTTCTTTTACCTAAGCATTCAGGATGAGGCTCAGCCACGCCCTGCAGTGTCAGTAGGTGGCAGTCTGGCTTTGCACTCACTGTGCCCAGGATGCAGTGTGATTCAAGAATCCATGTGCCATAGAAATTCCCACCACTCTCCTTTTTCAGATCTTTTGGAACCTAAAAGCAACACATTCTCCAAACCCCAAAACACAAATGCTGTGGCTAGCCTTTTGAAGAAACCCTGGGTTTCTCTTAGGTAAACTTTTGGCAGACTCTCCAGAGCCTTGGATCTATACCAATTGTTCTCTACAGCTAATTGTGTCTTGGCTATGATAATTTTGCCTGGGTCTGCTGGATACCTGCTCTAACCCACATCTGGACCAGGTCTCCAAAATGGGCCTCTTTCTCTTACCTTCCTGGCAGTTCCTGTCTCCTGCTCAGAGAGCGGATACAGCTATGCCCCCATGTTCTAGCAGGTCTTAATATCCCAAGATTATTCCAGTGAGATGAAGTCATTGTATTTCTCCAACATGATTTCATCAATTAAGACATTAATGGCATGACACCTGTGGTCAATAATGGCTCACAAGTGAACCAATGAATTACCCATGAAAAATTCACTTACCAAGAACATAGGCCCTAGGGAGGAAGCCATGGGAGTGTTACTGGATGATAGAAAACTGGACCTCATATATACAGGCATGGGTTGAATGAACTGTACTCTTGTCTCGATCAGATGGAATCATGACACACTCCATTCCCTGAATCAGATTCTTGAGAGATTATCTGTTAGTGAGATTTTGGGAGTCACCCTGCTTGCTTGAAAGAGTGTGCCGGTCTTTAGACAATCATGTTGGAGAGCTATAGTAGTATAATCTTAGGAAATTAAGACCTGCTAGAACATAGGGCATAGTTGTATCCATTCTCTGAGCAGGAAACAGGAGCTGATAGGGAGGTAAGAGAAAGAGATTCATTTTGGAGATCTAGTCCAGGTGTGCGTTTGAGTATGTAACCATATAGAATTTTAACCTGTAGCACCCCAATTTCTTTAAATTAATAGGTTAATTAAATTAGCTGGACTCCATCAGAAATCCAGCTGATTTGATTAGGTTGATGAAGTGAAATTTTTTTCTTTTAGTTTGGAGTTTTGTCTAGAAGCAAGGAATTGATCAAATGATCTAATGGCTTGGCTTAATTTCCTGTTTTCCTTTCAGGAAGCCACTGATTGGTGAGTGTCAATAAGACTCTTCAGGAAGCATCCAAAACTCCTTACACACTCTCAGAGAAGCCATTTTGCATTTCTCTCCAGTCAGTGCTGAGCAACTATATTCTGGAATTAACCTTGAACTAGAAAGTGCCTGTTTTATCATCTGGTATCAGGAAAGAGTTTCAGTTTTCTCCGATACTGGGCATTCGGCCTTTGGACTGGGTCCTGAGCAACTTTAAAGATAGTCTTTAAAATTTTCCTTGTGCTTGCTTGGATGAGCAAATGCTTCTGTCAATCACATGTTAGAACCCTGGGATAGCTGTCATTCAAATCAGGTGAGCCACCAGCTACTCCATCAAGAAAGAGTTGTGTAGGCATGCCCAGAAGGGAGGAGGATATGAGGATTTGGGGAATCAATATGAACACTGATAGAGAAGGAAGCAGCTCGGTGCTGAAGGTCAGCCTGTGTAACGTGCCTTGTTCCCTAGGGGTCACTGGGCCCTGCCTGTCTTCTGTACTCTTTATCAAGTTTTCCTTGCTGTTTTTCTTCCCGTGTTCCCTTAGCTAACTCAGCTTGTAGCTGATCCCTGGGTGTGCTAACAATCACAATTCTGCCTCTTGTCTCTGGAGCAGATTTCTTTGCCCCTAACTGAATTCCACTGCACATGGGGTTAAAGAGGTGATTTGTATGCTCCCACTGAACACTCAAATATTCATCTAATTTTCAGCCTACCCCCTATCCTGAGATGTCCATAGCTCTCTCCATCTTCTTGGCTCTCCTGACTTGTCCAAACCTCCCTTGTGAGAGATTTTTGGTAAAGTCTGTGTTGAAATCCTTACTATGATAGTGCTTAACGTGACTTGGGGATCTTTGTGGTGAATAATTAATTGCTTTATCTTGCATCTGTATCTGCCATTTGATGGGCACTACTGTGCAACAAACTGTTAACAACACAGGAATCTAATGTAACATACATTTATGAAATCATGCCATGTAGGTCACAAGTTTGGGTGGCCTTATTTGGATTCTCTGCCTAGGATTTCACAAGAAAAAGCTCAAACCAAAATGTGGTGGGCTGGCCTTTTATCTAGAGGCTTTGGAGAAAATTTTGTTTCCAAACTCACTTGGGATAAGACAGGTGTAGTGGTCTGAAAGTTATGTCCTCACCCAAAGTCCTGTGTTGAAATCCTGCCCTCTGAGGCGACGTGTATTGGGGCTTCTTTCAATGCTTTGATAAAATACTGAAAAGAGGCAACTGTTATGTAGAACTTTCCTCTGAATTAAAACATTCTGTCTGGAAGGGAGGCTTTTAAGACTCAGAAAATAAACAAAATAGGCAAAGTTAAGGATAGGCACAACTCACTAGTCTCAGGAAGGTCTTGAAACTTAAAAACTTCATAAGGGCCTTTTCTCAAGGTTTTATAGCTCCCTTCTTGTCAAGCTGCCTGAGAGTTGTACAAGTCAATCTGGGAACGCAGATTTCATAACTTGTCACCCATACTGAGGTGGGGCTTTTATTGTGTTGTAACTGCTTTGGTCTATTGTTAGCTCCTTGTCTGAGGTTAATAGACCACTGTTCACTTCTTAGAAAAAGACACACAACAGCAATGTGAGTGAGTGAGGGTTAATTTTGCTTCATAGTTTATGGGGGACAAAGTTCATTTCAGAAGAGTAGGCTTGGCAGTGAGAACTTATACTGGACAGATCAGGAGGCCAGCAAAGAACAGAATATGCAGAAAGGCTAGGAACCTTTTTTTTTTTTTTTTTTAATTTTATTTTATTTTATTTTTTTAATTTACATTCCAAATCACTTCCCCTTTCCCGTTTCCTCCCTCCCCGAAAGTCCCATAAGCCCCCTTCCCTCCCTCTTTTCTCCGTTCAACCCCCTCTCATTACTCTGTCCTGGCGTTCCCCTACATCCAGTCTTTCCAGGACCAGGGGTCTCTCCTTCCATCTTTTTAGAAATCTATTGATATGCTGATTGTGTCTAGGGTATTCTGAGATTCTGGGTCAATATCCCCTTATCAGTGACTTCATACCATGTGTGATCTTTTGTGATTGGGTTACCTCACTAAGGATGATATTTTCAAGTTCTGACCATTTGCCTAGGAATTTCGTGAATTCATTGTTTTTAATTGCAGAGTAGTATTCCATTGTGTAAATATACCACATCTTCTGAATCCATTCCTCCGTTGAGGGACATCTGGGTTCTTTCCAGCTTCTGGCTATTATAAATAAGGCTGCTATGAATATAGTGGAGCATGTGTCCTTATTGCATGCAGGTAAAGTCTCTGGGTATATGCCCAGGAGTGGTATAGCCGGATCCTCCGGAAGTGTCATGCCCAGTTTTCTGAGGAGCCGCCAGACTGCTTTCCAGAGTGGTTGTACCAGCCTGCAATTCCACCAGCAGTGGAGGAGTGTTCCTCTTTCTCCACATCCTCGCCAACAACTGCTGTCTCCTGTGTTTTTGATCTTAGCCATCCTGACTGGTGTGAGATGGAATCTCAGGGTTGTTTTGATTTGCATTTCCCTAATGACTAAGGATGATGAACATCTCTTTAGGTGCTTCTCAGCCATTAGATATTCTTCAGGTGAGAACTCTTTGTTTAGCTCTGTACCCCATTTTTTAATAGGGTTACTTGCCTCTCTGGAGTTTAACTTCTTGAGTTCTTTGTATATCTTGGATATTAGCCCTCTGTCGGATGTAAGGTTGGTAAAGATCATTTCCCAGTTAGTTGGTTGCCGCTTTGTCTTTTTGACAGTGTCTTTTGCCTTGCAAAAACTTTGTAATTTAATGAGGTCCCATTTGTCTATTCTTGATCTTAGAGTATAAGCTATTGGAGTTCTGTTCAGGAAATTCTCCCCTGTGCCCATATGTTCAAGGTTCTTCCCTAGTTTCCCTTCTATTAGTTTCAGTGTGTCTGGTTTTATGTGGAGATCTTTGATCCACTTAGAATTGAGCTTAGTGCAAGGAGATAAGGATGGGTCAATTTGCATTCTTCTGCATGTTGACCTCCAGCTGAGCCAGCACCATTTGTTGAAAAGGCTATCTTTTTTCCACTGGATGGTTTTAGCTCCTTTGTCAAAGATCAAGTGACCATAGGAGTGTGGATTCATTGGAAAGGAAGAAGTCAAACTATCACTATTTGCAGACGATATGATAGTATACATAAGCGACCCAAAGAACTCCACCAGAGAACTCCTACAGCTGATAAACGACTTCAGCAAAGTGGCCGGATATAAAATCAACTCAAGCAAGTCAGAAGCCTTCCTATACTCAAAGGATAAGCAGGCTGAGAAAGAAGTAAGAGAAATAATACCCTTTACGATAGCCACAAACCATATTAAGTATCTTGGCGTGACGCTAACCAAACAAGTGAAAGATCTGTATGACAAGAACTTCAAGTCTCTGAAGAAAGAAATTGAAGAAGACCTCGGAAGATGGAAAAATCTGCCATGCTCATGGATTGGCAGGATTAATATAGTAAAAATGAGCATCTTACCAAAAGTAATACACAGATTCAATGCAATCCCCATCAAAATCCCAACTCAATTCTTCATAGAGTTAGAAAGAGCAATTCAAAAATTCATCTGGAATAACAGAAAACCCAGAATAGCTAAAACTATTCTCAAGAGTAAAAGAACCTCTGGGGGAATCAGTATCCCGGACCTCAAGCTGTACTACAGAGCAATAGTGTTAAAAACTGCATGGTATTGGTACAGTAACAGACATGTAGATCAATGGAACAGAATTGAAGGCTAGGAACCTTAAAGCTTCCTCCCAACAATACAGTTCTTCCATTAGGTGCCACTTCCTGACATTTCATAAATAGCGTCACTACTCAACATGGACCAAGTATTCAAAGTCATGAGCCGTGGGGTGGGGTTGGTAGAACATTTCATATCCAAACCATAATATACAGTATTAGGAATTAAGGCCTTTCAAGTGGTAACTAGGCCATAAGGGTGGGGCTCTCATGAATGGGCTTAGTGTCCTCTTCAGAAAGGCTTGAAGGTGTGCCTTTGCCCTGTCAGGTAAGGACACAGTAATTTTCCACTTAGGAGGAAGATCCGTGAGACTCCAATTGTGACATTTTGCTATAGATGCCTGAGAAGCCAAGTGGCTTTGGTGACAGACTCCCTTCTGTGGTGGTGGTGGGATGGAGGTCCTGGCTTCCTTGCTGACGCTTGTTAAGCAGTCACCTGTAGATATCAGATGTCACTTGCCCTCTTTGACATGTGAATCCTTCAGGTGATACCCCATCCCCACCCCCATGCTTCAGATACCCTGATGTCTTATTTTGCCACAAGCCCGGGAAAACTCTATTTTTAAAGGGTTATATAATTAGATCAAATTTAATGAAATAATCTCCCGTTTGGTTAATTCAAAATCAACTGGGAAACTTCTTTTCCTATATGGCCGCAATCTGGTATTCATGGTGGGGCTGTATCTCAGGTCCCACCACCAGAAGGGAAGGCTTTATACAATGTAAAAGTCACTGGGGTCACCCTTTGTATCTACCTACCACATCTGGCAGTTACTCACCTGCTTTCTCTGAGTGGGTCTTGAGGCTTTAGAGCCTGGCTCTACTTCCTGTTCTTTTTCTGCTTCCTGTGTGAAGATGCAGTGTAACCAGCCAGACTCCTGTTCCTGCTGCCGTGCCTTCCCTGTCTGTACCATGTCTTCAACATCATGATAGATAGTATCTCTGTGGAACTATAAACCAAAATAAACTCTTCCTCCCATAGGGAATTTTATCACAGCAATGAGAAGGTAAATAAGATGTCCATTCTAGCTGCTGGTGCATTAGTGGGAGCGCAGGTATAACTGCTACCAACGCCTTGCCTTTAGCATCCTTGGCAACACTGACTATTGTTTTACTAACAAGCTTCTTACTACTCCAATTGCATAGCGCCCGGCACACGGGAAGTGTCTGGTTTCATCAGGATCTGGCTTCCCAGGTATCTCCAAATGCAAGCATTGATAGGCCAGAGTCTGGTACCCACTGCTGCAAGAGAAACAACACCTTAACAGTGCTGAGGAACTGCTGAAAACAGGAAGACCAGGTTGGAATTTAGTGGAAATTCAAAGTTTGGCTAGGTGTGTTTTCTTCCATGTGTGTGTCAAGGGGTGGAGGGGGAGCACTAGATTATGACTGAGCAAGTGCCATGATACAATAGCTGTGTATTATTGTTGGCCACATTGCAGTTTTGACATTTCAAACAAAGAAGTAATCAATAGTTCTTCATTGGAGAGGTGATGAATCATTCAGCAAACTTCTATGTGAGTCATTAGGACACTTCCTGGGTAAAGCTGTTCTAGAATGAGAATGCCATGAATGTCATGTTAGCCTATAGTGCATGTGTATGTGCATGTGTGTCTGTGTATATGTGTGTGTGTCTGTGTATGTGGGTGTGTGTGAATGGTGTGTGTCTGTGTGTGCACGCATGTATGAGTGTGTGTGTGTGCGCGCGCGTGTGTGCTTATGTGTGTTTATGTGTGTCTGTGTGTCTGTGTATGTGTGCCTATGCATGTACATGTGCATGTATGTGAATGACCTTTGACTTTCTTTTTGGAAATTATAAAAATTATGTAATTCTAAAATATGCAAGTTTTTTTATATCTGTATGTTTATGGTGTATATGCATGTATAAATGCATGTTCACATATATTTGGATGCAGTGTATATATGATATACATGCACATATATGCATATGCATGCAGCAGTTAGATGTTAGAGACACATCAGGTGTCTTTCCCAATTTTGCTCCACTTTATATGAGGGAGTCTCACTGATCCTGGAGTTGGCTGATTGGGCTAGTCTAGTTTGCTAGCTCTCGCTGGGGGGTCTCTACACCTCAAGGACTGGGATTACAAAAGGGCTGTCGCAACCACAAAAATGCTATATCCATTTTGCTTCTATGTGTGTGCCCTGTGGATCCAAACTCAGTCCTAACAATTACAAACACTTTAGTCACTGAACTATCTCCTTAACCTTGTAAAACATATACTATTTTTTAAGAAATGAAAAAGAAAATACATTTTATTTCAGTTTATATTTTGAGTATTTTTATTCATTTTTGCATTTTCAACATATAGTATGACTAATTTCTTATGCCATTAAATGATCCTAAAAAATACCAGCTTTTCTTAGAAAACAGATCAGGAGGAACTGGAGTCAATATGACCACACTGGGACAAAGAGATCTAGTGACCTCACTGGTTACATCTAGGATCCTGAAGTGTGATGAAAGTTTAAATAAAGAACCAGGGATAGGCAGGTCTGAACAGTCAGTCAAGGTGTGGCCCCGCCCACCTCTGACCCTACCTAGGCCTCAGTCTCATCTTGCAGGGTGGTCCGGCCAATTGTTAGAATCATGTGAAATCTCTTTTCTAGGGGACAGGTTGCTCCTCTCTTTGGCATCAAGCTTCAGCTTTTCTTGGAGCCCGTTATTTTACTGATCTGACAGCTCCAGCAACTCTGTAGAAAACGTTCATTTCTGCCATGCTGGTTGATATTCTCCAGGTTTTGTTTTCCACTTCTGCCTTGAGGTGAAATATGTCTATATCATGTTTCCAATAGGAAGATTGTCTAGTGATGAACTTTTCCAGGTGTTTTTAAGTCTAAGTTCCTAGAGTGTGGTCATCTGTCTGTCCTCTAAGAACTTACATTTCTCTCTCTGATTACCAAATGGTGCCATACACTTGGGGGGAGTCCAATCTCGGGTGCCACATGTTACCAGGGAAATTAGGGCCCTTATAGCAGTTTGTAGTCTTGTTAATACAATCATTTAAGAACAGATAGAGAAGAAAGCTTGAGGACAATTTTATTAGAGTTAAAAAAAAAAGCTAGAACTTCAAGTACTATATTGAAAAGATATGGAGAGAGAGGGCAGCCTTGTCTAGTCCCTGATTTTAGTGGGATTGCTTCAAGTTTCTCTCCGTTTAGATTGATGCTGGCTACTGGTTTGCTGTAAATTGCTTTTACTATGTTTAGATATGGGCCTTGAATTCCTGATCTTTCCAAGACCTTTAGCATGAAAGGATGCTGAATTTTGTCAAATGCTTTCTCAGCATCTAATGAGATGACCATGTGGTTTTTTTCTTTGAGATTGTTTATGTAGTGGATTACATTGATGGATTTCCTTATATTGAACCATGCCTGCATCCCCGGGATGAAGCCTACTTGATCGTGGTGAATGATCGTTTTGATGTGTTCTTGGATTCGGTTGGCAAGAATTTTATTGAGTATTTTTGCATCGATATTCATAAGAGAGATTGGCCTGAGATTCTCTTTCTTTGTCGGATCTTTGTGTGCTTTTGGTATTAGTGTAATTGTGGCTTCATAGAACGAGTTGGGTAGTGTTCCTTCTGTTTCTATTTTGTGGAACAGTTTGAAGAGTATTGGTGTTAGGTCTTCTTTGAAGGTCTGATAGAATTCTGCACTAAAACCATCTGGACCTGTGCTTTTTTTGGTTGGAAGACTTCCAATGACAACTTCTATTTCTTCAGGGGTTATAGGACGGTTTAGATGGTCTATTTGATGGTACAGTAACAAACATGTAGATCAATGGAACAGAATTGAAGACCCAGAAATGAATCCACACTCCTATGGTCACTTGATCTTTGACAAAGGAGCTAAAACCTTCCAGTGGAAAAAAGATAGCCTTTTCAACAAATGGTGCTGGCTCAGCTGGAGGTCAACATGCAGAAGAATGCAAATTGACCCATCCTTATCTCCTTGCACTAAGCTCAATTCTAAGTGGATCAAAGATCTCCACATAAAACCAGACACACTGAAACTAATAGAAGGGAAACTAGGGAAGAACCTTGAACATATGGGCACAGGGGAGAATTTCCTGAACAGAACTCCAATAGCTTATGCTCTAAGATCAAGAATAGACAAATGGGACCTCATTAAATTACAAAGTTTTTGCAAGGCAAAAGACACCATCAAAAAGACAAAGCGGCAACCAACTAACTGGGAAATGATCTTTACCAACCTTACATCCGACAGAGGGCTAATATCCAAGATATACAAAGAACTCAAGAAGTTAAACTCCAGAGAGGCAAGTAACCCTATTAAAAAATGGGGTACAGAGCTACACAAAGAGTTCTCACCTGAAGAATATCTAATGGCTGAGAAGCACCTAAAGAGATGTTCATCATCCTTAGTCATTAGGGAAATGCAAATCAAAACAACCCTGAGATTCCATCTCACACCAGTCAGGATGGCTAAGATCAAAAACACAGGAGACAGCAGTTGTTGGCGAGGATGTGGAGAAAGAGGAACACTCCTCCACTGCTGGTGGAATTGCAGGCTGGTACAACCACTCTGGAAAGCAATCTGGCGGTTCCTCAGAAAACTGGGCATGACACTCCCGGAGGATCCGGCTATAACACTCCTGGGCATATACCCAGAGACTTTACCTGCATGCAATAAGGACACATGCTCCACTATATTCATAGCAGCCTTATTTATAATAGCCAGAAGCTGGAAAGAACCCAGATGTCCCTCAACGGAAGAATGGATTCAGAAGATGTGGTATATTTACACAATGGAATACTACTCTGCAATTAAAAACAATGAATTCACGAAATTCCTAGGCAAATGGTCAGAACTTGAAAATATCATCCTTAGTGAGGTAACCCAATCACAAAAGATCACACATGGTATGCAGTCACTGATAAGGGGATATTGACCCAGAATCTCGGAATACCCTAGACACAATCCGCATATCAATAGATTTCTAAGAAGATGGAAGGAGAGACCCCTGGTCCTGGAAAGACTGGATGTAGGGGAATGCCAAGACAGAGTAATGAGAGGGGGTTGAATGGAGAAAAGAGGGAGGGAAGGGGGCTTATGGGACTTTCGGGGAGGGAGGAAACGGGAAAGGGGAAGTGATTTGGAATGTAAATTAAAAAAATAAAATAAAATAAAAAAAAAAAAAAAGGAAAACCCAGGTTAAGTGAGGAACACTGAGAGTGGAAGCAGCAGTCTCCCTGGGAAAGGAGCACACAGAGGGTTGTCCAGGTCTATGGTCAGTCTGAAAACATACACATATGTAACACTACACACACTGATACAAGAAACACTACACACAGATACAGGTAACATTACAGACTGATACAAGTAACACTACACACACTGATACAAGAAACACTACACACTGATACAAGAAACACTACACACAGATACAGGTAACATTACAGACTGATACAAGTAACACTACACACACTGATACAAGTAACACTACACACACTGATACAAGTAACACTACACAGACTGAGCAGGTTGCATTTAGGGATGTGCATGTAAGTATATACATAGATGCATGTAACAACAAATAATGAAAAAGTCAAGAATTTGAAAGAGAGCAAGGAGGTATACAGGAAGGTTTGGAGGGAGGAAAGAGAAAAAGGAAGTGATGTCATTATATTATAATTTCAAAAATAAAATAAAACAAGCCCACAGATACAAGGATTTGCATGTTAGAAATCTCCACAGCTGTAGCTGCCCAGAGGAGGAAAGCAGGGGAGAATCCATGCCGTTTCAGATACGTCAGCCTGTTGAAGAGCAGGAGTCAGCCACATGGCAGGCACGTATCTGGGTAACAGAAGCAGGGAACTTCAGAGGAAGAGTGAGAACGTCCAAAGAACCAAGAACAGCATATGTCAGCTCTGTCCAACAGCAGAGAGAGAGAGAGAAGAGAAGGAAGAGCGGGGATTATGCTTTTCTGAACTAGAACTCAGAAAGGTGAGCAGACTTAACAGGACTTCAGGAAGCTCTCCAGTGGCCACGGTCCTGATCAGATTTTATTGTCCTCTTGACACAACCCAGAATCACCTGGGAAGAGAGAACCAGGACAGAAGAATGGCCTCGGTTGTATTGGCCAGTGGCTATGCCCGATAGAGGCTCTTGGATAATGACTGATGTGAGAGGACTCAGCCCTCTATGGCGGTTCCACCTCTAGGCAGAAAGAACTTGGCTAACTGAGCATGAGTTGGTGGTTAAGATGGCAAGCAGTGTCCCCCAAGGCTTCTACCTCATGTCCTACTTGGGGTTCTTCCCTCAATGAAAGATTGTAATGTGTGTAAGCTTACATAAACGCTTTCCTCGAGTAATTGCCTTTGTCATGGTGTTTTTTCCAGCAAAAGATAGCAAACTGCAGCAAATGCCCTCAATATAAATTGAATATATATATGACATTCAGTTCTATGGATGATATTTTCTACCATTCCTCCTTAATGAATACTTAAGTAAATTTTGGGGGGGATTTTTAAAAAGCAAATTATTGTTTTAGTTCTTTTCTTTTTTTTTTCAAAAAAAATTTTTTTGAATATTTTCTTTATTTACATTATCAGCATCTAATGAAATAATCATGTGTTTTTTTCCTTTGAGTTTGTTTATGTAGTGGATTACATTGATGGATTTCTGTATATTGAACCATCCCTGAATCCCTAAGATGAAGCCTATTTGATCATGGTGGATGATCATTTTGATGTGTTCTTGGATTCAGTTTGCAAGAATTTTATTGAGTATTCTTGCATCAATGTTCATAAGGGAAATTGGTCTGAAGTTCTCTTTATTTGGTCTTTGTGTGGTTTAGGTATAAACATAATTGTGGCTTCATAGAATGAATTGGGTAGTGTTCCTTCTGTTTTTATTTTGTGGAATATTTTGAAGAGTATTGATGTTAGGTCTTCTTTGAAGGTCTGATAGAATTTTCCACTAAACCCATCTGCTCCTGGACTTTTTTTTTGGTTGGGAGACTATTAACAACTGTTTCTCTTTCTTTAGGGGTTATGGAACTCTTTAGATGGTTTATCTGATCCTGATTTAACTTTGGCACCTGATATCTATCTAGAAAATTGTCCATTTCATCCAGATTTTTCTATTTTGTTGAGTATAGGCTTTTGTGGTAGGATCTGATGATTTTTTGAATTTCCTCAGTTTCCATTGTTATATCTCCCTTTTCATTTCTGATTTTGCTGATTTGGATACTGTCTCTGTGCCCTCTGGTTAGTCTGGCTAAGGGTTTATCCATCTTGTTGATTTTGTCAAAGAAGTAGCTCCTGGTTTTGTTGGTTCTTTGTATAGTTCTTTTTGTTTCTATTTGGTTGATTTCAGCCTGCAGTGTCAACCTTTGTACTGTCCACGGTAGAGCTTTATATCTGAAATTTTTTTGTGTTCAGAATATAAAAAATTTAAGACTTTTCCATATATGATCAAATTCACCTGTAGACAAGTAATATTACTAAGATAGACAAGCTTACCTTCCTGAAGGCTTTCCTACCATTAACTACCTAAAGTTCATTAATCTATTTAGCAGTACATTGAACCATCTGAATATTTTGTTCCATAAACCACTGTTCTTATGAAGTTGAACCTCACATCATGAGAACAAAGGGTATAATGTCAGCATGTGTTTAGTGAATACTTGCTTTCTTGTGCATGGCTGAGGGGCTGTATGTTCCTAGGAGGTGGTGGCCAATAAGCTGTTCTCTCCCTGGTTCATCTCCTCAGGATGATAGTTCCGAATAGTCTTCAGGTGTGGTCAGGCCTTTAGCTCTGACTCTCATATGTCTTCAAACATATCTAGATATATTAGCTGGAAGGCATTTCATTTTAGAAGAATTCTATCAAGATAGGAGAGGTTAATCATTTGGTGTCATCAATGAAAAAATATTGAGGTAACCTGGTATTTACTATTATTAATAAAAGGGAAAAGGAAATCAGTTGGAAACTGTTGCTTTAAGTCTCTCAATCACGTCTTCATTCATTAGGGCTTTGCTGCAGTGTGACTTTAGAGAGCTAAGGGTTACCGCCACAGGAGACTTTGCCTCATGGTGGTCTCCAGGAATGTGCCTGGAAACCAGCAAACAAATGCACACTTGATGTCTCTGTCTGTTCCTCTTGCTCCAAGATGAGTTTCTCTTGCTGTAATGCTCGCGTCCAGCTTATACTGGCTCTTGATATCCTTGAGCACTCTTGGCTTACATTTTAAACGGAAAATACAATTTTGCAATTTCAAAATCATTTTCTGCTGCCAGGGTGGTGCTTAGTAACAGCTTCCAGCCACTCAAGGTTTGTCTCTACTTCAGGAGAGTGGAGCTCTCCGATGGCTGGGCACGGGCATTCCTTTTAACCCGAGCACGCTTGCAGCTTGCAGCTAATCATAAAGATGAGACTCCCTTGGATATGTGGCACTCAGAGGAGCGAATGGTTGAGCCAGGAGCAAACTCAGTGTCCTGTGCATCTAGGCTGCAGCTTCAAGGACATGTTAAAGTCACTGTCACTTCTCATGGCTCTATCCTGGTCACAGATGACTTCTGCTGACCCCATGCACTGTGGACTATTTTAGGATTCAATGCTTCTGTCAGGAATGTCTCCTACGTCAAACAGTCACCTTCCTCTGTTCTTCCTCTTCAGTCATTCTGTAGTATGTATTGCAGCTCTGCCCTGGCAACTGGGGGCTCTTTAGTCCTGTTTTTGTTATGCAACTAAACACATACACACTCATACACATACACAGACTCATACATACTCTCACACACACTCACATACACACTCTTTCACACTCATATACTCACACCACACTCACACACATATACACTCACACAGACTCACACATAACACTCTCATACATACTTTCACAACACACTCACACATTGTCTCTCACACACACTCATACATAAACACTCTCACACATATATTCACACACTTTCACACACATACACTCATACACACTCTCACACACATTCTTGCACACACACTTGTACATACTCACAGACACATCCATACACTCATACACAGTCTCACATACACACATACATTCACATACTGTACTGGCTAATTTTGTGTGTCAACTTGACTACAGGTGAAGTTTTCACAGAGAAAGCAGCTTCAGTTGGGGAAACGCCTCCATGAGATCCAGCTGTGCGGCATTTTCTCAATTAGTGATGGGTGGGGCCCATTGTGGGTGGTGCGATTCCTGGGCTGGTAGTCTTGGGTTCTATAAGAGAGCAGGCTAGGCAAGCCAGAGTAAGAAACATCCCTCCATGGCCTCTGCATCAGCTCCTACTTCCTGACCTGCTTGAGTTCCAGTCCTGACTTCCTTTGGTGATGAACAGCGATGTGGAAGTGTAAACACAATAAACCCTTTCCTCCCCAACTTGCTTCTTAGTCATGATGTTTGTGCAGGAATACAAACCTGACTAAGACACATACTTTCATGCACATACACACATATACATTCACACACTTTCACACACGTATACAGTTACACAGTCACACAGTCTCACACATATTCACAATCACATACATACTCATACAATATACTCATACACACTCTCACACACATACCCAGTTACACAGTCACACACACTCTCATATACACTCTCACACACTCATACAATACACTCATATACACTTTCACACATACATACATATACAGTTACACACTGTCACATACACTCTCACACATATTCACACTCACACACACACTCATACAATACACTCACACACAAACACTCATACACACTCTCATAACACTCACACACACATTCACACTCATATACACTCTCACACATACACACCCACACACACATACAGTTACACACTGTCACACAAACTCTCACATATATACACACTCACACACAAATTCATACAATATAATCATACACACTCTCACACTTACTCACACACCCTCACATATATACACTCATACACACTCTCACACATACATACTCACACACTCTTATACACACTCACACACATATACTCACTTTCACAACACTTATACACAGTCATGCATACTCTCACACTCACTCACACAAGCACATGTACACACTCAGTTTTTTTGAAAAAATTTACAAAACTAGAAAGTTTCTTCATGGCTTTTCCTGCCCTCCTCCATGTTAGTTCTCCTTCCCCAGTTCTCTCCTTTCCTCTATCCCCTGTCTTCGCTACCTTGCTATTGCTGTGCAGACACATGGCCAAGGAAACTTATAGAAGGAAGAATCTATTTGTGGATTATGGTTTCAGAGGGTGAGTTAGAGTTCAGGACCATTACATCAGGGAGCTCAGAGATGGAACAGTAGCTGAGAGCTTTGTCTTGAGACAACAGCCACGAACAGAGAGAGTGTTTACTGGGAACCTCCTCCAACCAGGCCACAGCTCCTAATTCTTCTCAAACAGTTTCACCAATCAGGAACCAAGCATGTAAACACAAAAGCCCATTGGTACCATTCTCGTTCAAACCACCACGTCTTCCATTCTGATCCCCACTCAAACCTTCCCTCATGTGATCTGGTTAGCTATCATCAATAGTGTTCCAATAAACACAAATGCACAGGTATCTTTGTTATATATTGATTCGGAACCTTTGGGGTAAAAGAGTGAGGAGGGTTTAGCTGAGTCAAGCCGAGTCTCTTTTTATAAAGCTAAAAGATGGTGGGCTAGGGAGATAGATCATACTGTTTGTTGTGCAAGCGTGAGGACCCAGTAAAAACAGAGACATGGTTGGGTGCATTTGTGATCATAGCTCGGGGAGGTCACCAGGCTTGGTGACCAGCTATCCTGGCCTAATCAGAAAGTCTCAGATCACAGTGAAATGCTGTCTCAAAAACATGGCTGATAGTACATGAGATTATCCCCTGCCTCCACATGCATGCACGTACATGTTCACTCATGGCCACCTATACATACACACATACACACACAGACCTAGACATACAGGCACACACACATGCATATAGACACAGGCACATATACAGATAGACATAGGCACAGACACACAGACACAGACATACAGGCACGTACATATACACAGACACAGACACACATACATGCATAGACACAAAGGCACACATATAGACATACAGACAGACATACACATACACACACACAGACACACACAAATCCAAACAGATATACAGACATAAACATATAGACACACACAGAGAAACATAGACATAGACACATACACACAGATACACACAGACATACATACACACATATAAACAGACATATACAGGCACACACACATATAGACACAGACACATACATACACAGACACACATACATAGACACATAGGCATGTACATATACACAGAGACACACACACAGAGACACACATACATGCATAGACACAAAGGAACACATATAGACATACACACACACAGACATGGAAACACAGATACACACACAAACACACACAGGTATACACACATAAACATATAGACACACCCAGAGAAACATAGACACAGACACATACACACAGACACACACAGACATATAGACACACATACACACACATACACACAGACATAGGCATACAGGCACACAACATACATATAGACACATATATACACATGCACATACACACACACACACACTCACATACACACATAAAGGTGGTGACCCAGATTGTGATACAAGACTGGACTACCTTCACAGGAAGTCCTCATTCTTTTCTACCCATAAGCTCAGTGAGGCAGAGTCAGAAGATGCTGACACTCAGCCTGGGGGTCACAACCTCTTCAGGGGCGTCGAATGACCCTTTCACAAGGGTCACCTACAACCATAGGAAAACATAGATACTTACATTATGACTCATAACAGTAGTAAAGTTACAGTTATGAAGTAACAATGAAAACAATTTATAGTTGAGGGTCCCCACATGAGGAACTGTGTTAGGGTCTTAACATTTGAAAGACGAGGACCACTGTGCTCTAGTGGGAGTCAGAATGGGGAAAGGTTATGTGTCTGCACTTGTAGTCTGGTAATGGTTTGGTGACCTTGAAAATTTACCTAAGCTCTGTAAGCTTTGAGGTCTTTGTATGAGTCGTGGTGAGCTATGGCGGATTATGACTCTTAAAATGAATCCAGAGATATGTTTCCTACTTTTCTGTAACTCAGCTGAGGCATGTGGAAGTGCTCAGCGTGTCTCTAGCTCTAGGTGGGTGTATCTATGCCTGGCATAGTCCAGAGTCAAGGCTCCACAGGTCCTCTACAGCTCTGTCCAGAGCTGTCAACCACGCATTGAATCTTCTGCTATTGATCACGTGCAGATACATTGTCCCTCTCAAGAGTCCTGCATCCTTCTCAGGACTCTGTGTAGATGCAGAGATCAGTCCCTTCTACCAAGTCCTGCATCCTTCTTGGGACTTTGTGTAGATACAGAGACAGGTCCCTTCTACCCAGTCCTGGATTCTTCTTGGGACTCTATGTAGATTCAGGGACAGGTCCCTTATACCCAGTCCTGCATCCTTCTTGGGACTCTATGTAGATTCAGGGACAGGTCCCTTATACCCAGTCCTGCATCCTTCTTGGGACTCTATGTAGATTCAGGGACAGGTCCCTTCTATCCAGTCATGCATCCTTCTTGGGACTCTGTGTAGATGCAGGGACAGGTCCCTTCAACCAAGTCCTGCATTCTTCTTGGGACTCTGTGTAGATGTAGGGATAGGTCCCTTTTACCCAGTCCTGGATCCTTCTTGGGACTCTAAGTAGATTCAGGGACAGGTCCCTTATACCCAGTCCTGCATCCTCTTGGAACTCTGTGTAGATGCAGGGATAGGTCCCTTCTACCCAGTCCTGCATCCTTCTTGGGACTCTCTAGATACAGGGACAGGTTCCTTCTATCCAGTCCTGCATCCTTCTTGGGACTCTATGTAGATGCAGAGACAGGTCCCTTCTACTCAGTCATGCATCCTTCTTGGGACTCTGTGTAGACTCGGACAAGTCCCTTGTACCAAGTGCCTCCAGTCCTTTGGGGAGTTTCATGGCTTCTGTGGGACCAGAACTCAGAAGCACGGCCTGTGACTCCTCTGAGAGCTGACTTCTCAGTCCTCTCTCCTCTCCTCACTTGCTCGCCACAGGCACCATCTGTTTCCGGCCTTTATCTTCCATGAGTCCTGGGACTTCTCTCCCTGCCTGTTCTTTTACTCCTGGCTGCCATGTTAACCAGCTTTGCTCTTTCTCCAAGGCCGTCTATCCCACCCTCGAAACTCGGAAAACAACAGATTCTTTTTTATCTCTCTTATCCACGGAGCCACACCTTTTCCTGGAGGCAGTGAATGCAACATGACTTAATTGGATGCGGGTAAGAGAAAACAGACATGCGGGGAAAGCACAGGCTAATATTTGAGCAGTACCGTTCCATTATCACTCTCCTTGGCTTCATCCTCCCCGTGACTCGGCTAAGACCTGGCTCTTGTCTCTCATTATTTGGCATGGATGCCTCTGTGGATGTTCTGACCCTCTGTGTGACTAAAGCCCTCTGGTCACTTCTTCCTGTTGGCTTTGCCTTTCAGGTGAGATGATGAACTCATTAGTTATTTCCTGCAGTTTGTACTCTGAGGCAGGGAATGCATCAGACAGCGAGTGACCCGCTCACAGAGGTGCTGCCCTCTACACTCCCCTCTGTAATTTTTTTCATTTGTCCTCATTAATAAAGGGCTACTTACAAATCTTTCTAAGTTTTGTATTATCACACAAAGCTAGGTATCTATAATAAGCATATTATACTACTTCAGTGGCACCTGACAAAAACCCATGTAGGAAATTAAGGTCTATTAAAATGAGCATTGGGGCTGGGGTGTAGCTCAGTTGGTCAAGTGCTTTCCTGCCATGCACGAATCTCTGGGTTCTGTCTACATCACACCGTTAACTCTGCTCGATGGCAATGACTGTAATTCTAGCACTCAGGAGGATCACAAGTTCAAGGTCATCTTGGGATACACAGTTCAAAGGCAGCCTGGATTATCTGAGACCATGTCTCAAATGTGCTTATTGTTTCATTTGGGCAACTTGTATAAAATATTCAGAAAGCTTCTGTAGAAATACTCCAACCATGACATCATTTTTCTGAGTCTCAT
The DNA here is from genome assembly GCA_036184795.1 of Tokudaia tokunoshimensis. NCBI lineage: Eukaryota > Metazoa > Chordata > Mammalia > Rodentia > Muridae > Tokudaia > Tokudaia tokunoshimensis. The sequence goes on from BTHU01000011.1 coordinate 4,013,136, forward strand.
GAAGTTCATCTTCTCGGAGTCCTTAAGGGAAGAAGACCAGACACTGTGGGACTTCTATAAAGAGGAGTCAGCTAGGCCTGAGCAGAGAATAGTTTCTCTTACTGGATAGGGTTGGGCGAGGGTAGACTTCTGTTTTCTCATGCATCATGAATGGAGCTTGGAACAGCGAGTAAAAGGCCATATATACTGAAAATCAACAACACTTCTTGGCTCTACAGGAGAAATAAGACCACAGAGCAAATGGCTGTTCCCCAAACTGAAGGGACAAAGATAGATTGAATCACAACCTGTCATGTCAGAGATCTTTGCATGGACCAAGATGATGTTCGGGAACCTAAGACTCTAAGAAACGAATTTCTGAATGTTCCTTGTAGACGTCTGAGGATTAAAGACTCCAGAAGATCCAGTGAGGGAGTCCTATGCTTCCTTAAAAGGTTCTCACAGTAAAGATCCAAGGAAAACATCTGGTGCTTCCGGCAGCAGAAGGGAAAACATAGACATTATGAATCACACCCAGAAGATCTTACTTTTGCAAGGGAAGCATTTTATGGTCCGAGGACCAACAGGTCTGATTTTATGAGAAGTTGTTTTCACCTGAAGGTAGACCTTTGGGGTTTTCTGACAAGCAAAAGAAAATGCCTAATACCAGTGGTTTCTTGCTTTTCTGTTTCATCTGGGAGTGAGGGGAGGCGCTAAACCAGAGAGCTCCAAGCTGCAAGCGTGTGTGGAGATCATACCCTAAGGGCACAAGCTTACCTAACGATAGACACAGTCAAGGACCAAGAGCGCCCACTCTTACATCTCACCACCACACCCATTGGACTCCCGCAGTGCCCCAGATGATTGTAACTACACTAACAATGAACCATGAACTTTTATAGAAGACCTTGGAGAAGCTGGTACAGGGCCAGAGGTAAACAGACAAGGCAGGCGGCTGCTGGGACACAAGCGATGGAGAGAGTGAGAAGATGGGCAGACCATCAGGACTGTGCCAAGTTCTGGAGTGAGCAAACGCTCAGATGTCTGCCGTGTAGGGGGCAATCCAAGAATCACAACTATGTAAAGGTACAAGAGACTCAAAGGACAGCTGATTAATGCTGAGACGCTATCGTTGAGGGGTTAGGTGTAGGCATGGAGTCCCGGATTTTCCTACAGGAAAGAAGCTTGAATAAACCCTAAGGTGAATGGAGCTTACCTCAGTGAAGACACTGTCCAGGTGGACTTCAGTGGAAGGGTGGAGGGAACTGTTCTTACTACACACACACACACACACAAAGTAGTGTTGATGTGCAGGTATTTCCTGTAAAGGTGACACTATTATAAAAATTTAGGTAACACATACAAATGACATCTAGTCTAGAAACAGCTTGAGGATGACGCAGGGTAAGGCACAGGCTTGGCTAGGCATGCTGTTTGCCATCATTTATACAGGTTAGCAGGGATTTAGTTACTTTTCTTGTTGCTATGATAAAATGCATGGCAGAAACTGTTTAAGGAACAGGGAGGAAGGAAGGAGGGCTGGGAGGAGGAGGGAGGATGGGGGAAGGAAGGGGAGGGAGGACAGGGAGGAGGGAGGATGGGGAAAGGGAGGGGGAGTATTGGAGAAGGAAGGGGAGGAAGGGTTGGGGGAAGGGAGGAGGGAAGGTTGGGAAAGGAAGGGAAGTGAGGACTGGGGGAGGAGGAAGGGAGGATGGGGAAGGGAGGATTGAGGGAGGACTGGGGGAAGATGGTGAGGGAAGACTGGGGGAAGGTGGGAGGGAGGGTTGGGGGAAGGAGGATCTTTTTGGCTCAGTTTGAGGGTACCATTTGTCATAGAATGGAAGGCATGATGGTAGGAGTGTGAGCATCTATCTGGTCACTTTGCACCTGTTGTCAGGATGGGCAGAGAGATAAATGCGGGTGTTCAGCTCATTTCTTCCTTCTTACTCAGTCTGGGCCCTGGATCATGGCATGGTGCTGCCCACATTTAGGATGGATGTCATTGGCTTTGTTAAACCTTTCTGAAAACATTCTCACAGACACGCTCAGAAGTGTGTTTCCATGGTGACCTGGGGACCACAAATCCCATTAAGCTGACAATGAAGATTAACCCTCACAAGTAACAAGACAAAACTGGACTGTGAAAACGTGGCACAAAGGTTTGTGAAAGTTAAGAAGGAACCTTAGCCCAAGAGAAAAAGATCTGCCTACAGGTTAGCAGATCTGTCTGCGACCACGGACTGTGATGGCCCATTTACCTGTCTGTAGGTCAACTTTCTCATAACTAAAGTGGAAACATTTCCTGACCTTGATGGACCTGGGGTGTGGGTAAGATGGGAGAAGCCTTTGTGTTAGTGGGACCTGACTCACACATATGGTACAGGGGTGTGCCTGCTGGGTTCTGAAGCACAGTGGTTAACAACATGCATAGACCCTGTCTCAGAGAGCTTGCTTGCCTCCTCCTGTGTGGTCAGTGTCTTCTAGAGATACAAACAACTCTTCAGATAGGTGTTCACGAATGAAACAAAAAAAAGATTGTGGTAAGAGGAGCTTGGAAAATGTCCCTAACCAGGAGGCAAGGTGTGGGATGCCTTTCTTCTTGACAGCCATTCACATTAACAAAGTCTTTCCTCCTCAGTCAAATCTTTCTCGAAACACATAAACCTCTCTGGAAATGCCTACATAAACACCTACATGAACACAACCAAGTTGTGCCTCATTGATGCCCTGGGGGTTTCTAAATCGATCAGGTTGATAATAGGAACTGCCCATCAGATGTGTTATCTGCACAGTTTGAAAGCTGGGCACATCATATGCTTCATGTCAAGAGAAGCTCCAGACATCTGGAAATCTCCTCTAAAGGGCTCTTAGAGGCTTCTGCGACCCCAAGTGAGTTTGCATTCATATACTGCAGCACTTACCTGCTGGGATGGTATTTAAGAGTCACAGTCTTTTTGGGAACAATTAAGGCTAAATGAGATATGAAGATTGGCCCTGATCCAGCAGGATTTGTGTCCTAGTGAAGCAACAGGGGAGACTTCTCACCCCCTCTTTCCCACATGAGGGCTCACTGAGAAGATGTCCTCACCCCAAGCCCAGAGGAAAGTCCTTCCCAGACCCACCATGGCCCTTGGTCCCTCTCAGACATTCTCCATAACTTCTAGAAAATTATTTTCTGATGTGTCAAAAACACACATTTTATATCTGGAAATAACCAAACGTTGTTTTGAGGCTGTCCTAGTCAGGATTTGTATTCCTGCGCAAACCATCATAACCAAGAAGAAAGTTGGGGAGGAAAGGGTTTATTCAGCTTACACTTCCACATTGCTGTTCATCACTAAAGGAAGTCAGAACAGGAACTCACACAGGGCTTGGAACTTGGAGTCAGGAGCTGATGCAGGGGACATGGAGGGGTGCTGCTTACTAGCTTGCTTCCCCTGGTTTGCTCAGCTTTGTTTCTTATAGAATCCAGGACTACCAGCCCAGGGATGGTACCCCCACAATGGGCTGGGCCCTTCCACCCTTAATGACTAAGTGAGAAAATGCTGTATAGGTGGATCTCATGGAGGCATTTCCTCAAGGGAGGCTCCTTTCTCTGTGATAACTCCAGCTTGTGTCAAATTGACGTACAGAAGCCAAGGCTACTAAGCAAAGGGGAACAGAATAAGGAATTTTCCTAAATTAAAAAAAAATGTAGTTCTAAAGTAAAAGCATTGCTTTGATCTGGGCTTGGAGTTGCTGTAAAGGGGACAAGGAAATACCATTGTTGAGCAGTTTCTCAGAGACTCACTCAGAAGGACAGCATTCATCTACAAGTTTAACTTTTCCCTTTATTGTAAAAGAACAAAACTATGTTCTTTTTTAAAAAAATTAATTAATAAAAATATTTCATTAAATTTATTTACTTATTCACTTTACATCCCAATATTAGCCCCCTCTCCTCTCAGTACTCCCTCATGCAGATCCTTACCCTATTCCTCCCCCTTTTTCCTCTGATAAGGGGACCCCCCCCCCAGGTATCACTCCCCTCAACCCACACACATACACATCACATCACTGCAGGACTGGACACATCCTCTCCCATTGAGGCCAAACAAGACAGATGAGTTAGGGGAACAGGACCCCCAGCTGCTGATCCGTCTGTTGAGGGACCTGCATGAAGACCAAGCTACACATCTGCTACAGATGTGCAGGGGGCCTAGGTCCAGTCCAAGCTTGCTCTTTGGTTGGTGGTTCAGTCTCTGGGAACCCCCATGTGTCCAGATTAGTTGACTCCATTAGTCTTCCTGTGGAGTCCCTGTCCTCTTAGGGTCCCTTAATTCTTACCCCAACTCTTCCAGAAAACTCCCTGAGCTCCTTCTAAGGCAAGACCATGTTTTTATTCTCTATAAAATTTCCCCTGACTTAGAAAGTCATACAGATTCAAACAGTTGAGGTTTGTAATCACACCATTCCAGGATTGTAGAATTTTTTTTTGGATTTTATTCTGGATTCCGTAAACTCCAGTGTCTACTTACATACCCCAAATATCTGCAAATGCACACATGCAAACTTGTATATTTATGATCCAACTAAATATGTTGTTGCATATCTTGTATTGATTCTACATAACATGCTATACATTTTAACGATAATTCAGTGGCATTGAAAATCATAGATATGCTTGTCTAAGACTCCATTCTATGATATACTGAACTTTTAAAAAAACTGAACCAAAAGTGGTTTTTTTAAACTTTTCCTTAAAAAAATATTAATGGGTTAAATAAGGCACACATGTATGTAGTAATGTCCTTTGAGCTTATTCCCCTGTGCTAGTCTGATTCTCTGTTGCTGTGATATAGCACTGATCAGAAATAAGTTAAGGAGGAAAGGGTTTATTTGGCTTACATGTCATAGCTCAATATGGAGGGAAACCAAAGAGGAAACTCAAGGCAGGAGCCAGGGGTGAGAGAGCTAAAGCGAACAGTGTCGACACTGCTCAGTGGCTCATTCCCTCCGACGTGCTCAGCGTGCTCAGGGTCGCCTGCCCAGGGATGCCACACATAGTGGGCTGGATCCTCCTACATTAATTTTCAGTTAAGAAAACGTCTTGAACATGCTGAGAAACCAGTCTAACAGAGGCAATTCTTTGGCAGAGAGTTTCTCTTCCCAGGTGTGTACGTTAACTAAAGCTACTATGTTATCCCATGCTGATACACTGTATCTTCCATCTTCTCTTTCTGGCCTCTAGTCTGTGCCCTTTGGTCCCCAGATAGCTTTGCCTTCACAACATCTATACAAACATGATTCTATGTATCTGAAAAGTCTAGAACCCACAAATGAGAGAACATATGTCTGTCTTCTTCAGACTACCTTGATTTACTTAATATGCTTTACAATTCTGTTTGCTTGTTTTAGTTATTTATTTTTTCCAAGACAAGGTTTCTATGTGTAGCCTTGGCTGTCCTGGACTCACTCTGTAGACCAGGATGGCCTGGAACTCAGAGATCTGCTTGCTGCTGTTTTCTGAGTGCTGGGATTAAAGGCATAAGTCCCCACTGTCCAGCTGCTTCTCTAATTCTTTTAAAATTTTTCTAATTATATGACATTAAAAGTATTCAGATGGGCCATCTTCTCCACTGCAACTGAGCAGGCAGGTACAGCCAGGAGCACAGCAGGGAACCCAGGAGTGGCAGAGCAGCTGGGACAGGGGCCTTCCAGGCTCCACCTGCACCCAGGAGCTGGGCAGCGCCACAGCACTCTGTGCCAGGGGAGAGCTGGTCACCCAGGGGATGCTGAAACAGGCTTGAAGACACACAGGAGGGACGGCCACCAGTAAGAGACAGCAGGACCAACTAACACCAGAGATAACCAGATGGCAAAAGGCAAACATAGGAACATGACTAACAGAATCAAGGCAACATGGCACCATCTGAACCCAATTCTCCCACAATAGCAAGTTCTGAATACCCCAACACACTGGAAAAGCAAGATTTGGATTTAAAATCAGAGCTCAGGATGTTGATAGAGGGCTTCAAGAAGGACATAAATAACTCCCTTAAAGAAATACAGGAGAGCACAGGTAAACAGGTAGAAGCCCTTAAAGAATTACAGGAAAGCACAACCAAAGCAGGTGAAAGAATTGAACAAAACCATCCAGGATCTAAAAATGAAGGTAGAAACAATAAAATCACAAAGGGAAACAACTCTGGATATAGAAGACTTAGGAAAGAAGTCAGGAGTCAGGGATACAAGCATCAACAACAGAATACAAAAGATAGAAGAGAGAATCTCAGATGCAGAAGATACCATAGAAAGCATTGACAACAACAGTCAAAGAAAATGCAAAATGCAAAAAGCCCCTAACCCAAAACATACAGGAAATCCAGGACAAAATGAGAAGACCAAACCTAAGGATTATAGGTATAGAGGAGAGTGAAGATTTCCAACTTAAAGGGACAATAAATGTCTTCAACAAAATTATAGAAAATTTCTCTAACCTAAAGAAAAGTTGCCCATGAACATACAAGAAGCCTACAGAACTCCAAATAGACTGGACCAGAAAAGAAATTCCTCTTGTCCCATAATAATGAAAACACCAAATGTACTAAATGAAGAAAGAATATTAAAAGCAGTAAGGGAAAAAGGTCAAGTAACATATAAAGGCAGAGCTATCAGAATTACACCAGACTTCTCACCTGAGACTAGGAAAGCCAGAAGATCTTGGGCAGATGTCATACAGACCCTAAGAGAACACAAATGCCAACCCAGGCTACTATACCAAGCAAAACTCTCAGTTACCATAGATGGAGCAACCAAGGTATTCCATGACAAAAAAAATTTATACAATATCTTTCCACAAATTCAGCCCTTCAAAGGATAATGAATGGAAAACATCAAAAAAAAAAAAAGGAGGGAAACTACACACTAGTAAAAGCAAGAAGTTAATCTTTTTAACAAACCAAAAAGAAGAGAGCCACACAAACATAATTCCACCTCTAATAACAAAAATAACAGGAAGCAACAATCACTTCTCCTTAATATCTCTTAATATCAATGGACTCAATTCTCCAATAAAAAGGCATAGACCAACAGACTGGATACATAAGCAGGGCCCAACATTTTTCTGCATACAGGAAACCCACCTCAGGAACAAAGACACTCCCTCAGTGTAAAAAGCTGGAAAACAATTTTCCAAGAAAATGGTCCCAAGAAACAAGGTGGTGTAGCCATTCTAATATCGAATAGAATTGACTTTCCATCTAAAGTAATCAAAAAAGATAAGGAAGGACACTTCATACTCATCAAAGGAAAAATCTACCAAGATGAACTCTTAATTCTGAACATATATGCTCCAAATACAAGAGCACCCACATTCATAAAAGAAACTTTACTAAAGCTCAAAGCACACATGGCACCCCACACAATAATAGTGAGAGATTTCAACACCCCACTCTCATCAATGGACAGATCAGGGAAACACAAACTAAACAGGGAAACAGTGAAACTAACAGAAGTTATGAACTGAATGGATTTGACAGATATCTATAGAACATTTTGTCCTAAAACAAAATAATATACCTTCTTCTCAGCACATCACGGTACCTTCTACAAAACTGACAATATACTCAGTCACAATACAGACATCAGCAGATACAAGAAGATTGAAATAATGCCATGCACCATATCAGATCACCATGGACTAGGGCTGGTCTTCAATAGCAACAAAAACAAAGAAAGCCTACATACACGTGGAAACTGGACAACATTCTACTCCATGATAACTTGGTCAAGGAAGAAATAAAGAAAGAAATTAAACACTTTTTAGAATTTAATGAAAACAAAGGTACAACATATCCAAACTTATGGGACACAATGAAAGCAGTGCTAAGAGGAAAACTCATATCTCTGAGTGCCTCCAAAAAGAAACTGGAAAGAGCATACAATAACAGCTTAACAGCACAACTGAAGGCTCTAGAACAAAAAGAAGCAAATGCAACCAGGAGGAGTAGATGGCAGGAAATAATAAAACTCAGGACTGAAATCAACCAAGTAGAAACAAAAAGAACTATACAAAGAATCAACCAATCCAGGAGCTGGTTCTTTGAAAAAAGCAACAAGATAGATAAACCCTTAGCCAGACTAATCAGAGGGCACAGAGATAGAATCCAAATCAGCAAAATCAGAAATGAAAAGGGAGATATAACAACAGAAACTGAAGGAATCCAAAAATTATCAGATCCTACTACAAAAGCCTATACTCAAGAAAACTGGAAAATCTAGATGAAATGGACAATTTTCTAGACATATACCATGCACCAAAGTTAAATAAGGATCAGATAAATGATCTAAACAATCCCATAACCCCTAAAGAAATAGAAGCAGTCATTAATAGTTTCCCAACCAAAAAAAACCCAGGACCAGATGGGTGCAGAGTTCTATCAGATCTTCAAAGAAGACCTAATACCAATACTCTTCAAACTATCCCACAAAATAGAAACAGATGGAACACTACCCAATTCATTTTATGAAGCCACAATTACTCTGATACCTAAACCACACAAAGACCCCAAAAAGAAAGAGAACTTTAGACCAATTTCCCTTATGAATATTGATGCAATAAATAAAGAATAAAATTCTTGCCAATTGAATCCAAAAACTCATCAAAATGTTCATCCATCATGATCAAGTAGGCTTCAATCCAGAGATGCAGGGATGGTTCAATATATGGAAATCCATCAATGTAATCCACTACATAAACAATCTCAAAGAAAAAATCCACATGGTCATTTCATTAGATGCTGAGAAAGCATTTGCCAAAATCTAACACTTCTTCATGCTAAAAGTCTTGGAAAGATCAGGAATTCAAGGACCATACTAAATATAGTAAAAGCAATATACAGTAAACCAGTAGCCAGCATCAAACTAAATGGAGAGAAACTTGAAGCAATCCCACTGAAATCAGGGACTAGACAAGACTGTCCACTCTCTCCCTACCTGTTCAATATAGTACTCAAAGTCCTACCCAGAGCAATTAGACAGCAAAAGGAGGGCAAAGGGATACAAATTGGAAAGGAAGAAGTCAAAGTATCACTATTTTCAGATGATATGATAGTATACTTAAGTGACCCCAAAAATTCCACCAGAGAACTCCTAAACCTGATAAACAACTTCAGCAAATTGGCTGGATATAAAATTAACTCAAACAAATCAGTAGCCTTCCTATACTCAAAGGATAAACAGGCTGAGAAAGAAATTAGGGAAATGACACCCTTTACAATAGTCACAAATAATATAAAATACCTTGGTGTGACTTTAACAAGCAAGTGAAAGATATCTATGAAAAGAACTTCAAGTCTCTGAAGAAAGAAATTGAAGAAGATCTCAGAAGATGGATAGATCTCCCATGCTCATGGATTGGCAGGGTTAATATAGTAAAAATGGCTATCTTGCCTAAAGCAATCTACAGATTCAATGCAATCTCCATCAAAATTGCAACTCAATTCTTCATAGTTAGAAAGAGCAATTTCCAAATTCATCTGGAATAACAAAGTTCCAGGATAGTGAAAACTATTCTCAAAAATAAAAGAACTTCTGGTGGAATCACCATCCCTGACCTCAAGCTATGCTACAGAGCAACAGTGTTAAAAACTGCATGGTATTGGTACAGAGATAGGCAGATAGATCAATGGAATAGAATTGAAGACCCAGAAACAAACTCTTACACCTATGGTCACTTCATCTTTGACAAAGGAGCTAAAATCATCCAGTGGAAAAAAGAGCCTTTTCAACAAATGGTGCTGGGTCAACTGGCAGTCACCATGTAGAAGGAGGCAAATTAATCCATTCTTATCTCCCTGTACAAAGCTCAAGTCCAAGTAGATCAAGGACTCCACATAAAACCAGACACACTGAAACTAATAGAAGAGAAAGTGGGGAAGAACCTGGAGCACAAGGGCACAGGGGAAAATTTCCTGAATAGAACACCAATAGCTTATACTCTAAGATCAAGAATGGACAAATTGGACCTCATAAAATTGCAAAGCTTCTGTAAGGCAAAGGACACTGTCAATAGGACAAAATAGCAACCAACAGATTGTGAAAAGATCTTTACTAATTCTACATCTGATAGAGAGCTAATATCCAATATATACAAAGAACTCAAGAAGTTAAACTCCAGAGAGGCAAGTAATCCTATTAAAAAATGGGGTACAGAGCTAAACAAAGAATTCTCAACCAAGAAATACTGGATGGCTGAGAAACACCTAAAGAAATGTTCAACATCCTTAATCATCAGGGAAATGCAAATCAAAACAGCCCTGAGATTCCACCTCACACCAGTCAGAATGGCTAAGATCAAAAACTCAGTGGACAGCAAATGCTGGAGAGGATGTGGAGAAAGAGGAACACTCCTCCACTGCTGGTGGGATTGCAAGCTGGTACAACCACTCTGGAAATCAGTTTGGAGGTTCCTCAGACAATCGGACATAGAACTACCTGAGGACCCAGCTAAACCACTCCTGGGCATATATCCAGAAGATGCTCCAACATGTAATAAGGACACATGCTCCACTATGCTCATAGCAGCCTTATTTATAATAGCCAGAGCAGGAAAGAATCAAAATGTCCCTCAACAGAGGAATGGATACAGAAAATGTGGTATATTTACACAATGGAGTACTACTCAGTTATTAAAAACAATGAATTCATGAAATTCTTAGGCAAAAATGGATGGAGCTAGAAAATATCATCCTGAGTGAGGTAACCCAATCACAAAAGAACACACATGGAATGCACTCACTGATAAGTGGATATTAACTCAAAAGCTCGGAATACCCAAGATTCAACTCACAGACCACATGAAGCACAAGAAGAAGGAAGACCAAAGTGTGGATACTTTGATTCTTATTGGAAAGTGGATCAAAATACCCATGGCTCACAACCAACCAATAGACTGAGCTTAGGGTCCCCAATGGAGCAGCTAGAAAAAGGACTTAAGGAGCTGAATTGGTTTGCAGCCCTGCAGGAGGATCAATAATATGTACCTACTGGTACCCCCAGAGCTCACAGGGACTAAACCGCCAACCAAAGAGTACACATGGAGGGACCCATGGCTCCAGCTACATATGTAGCAGAAGATGACCATTTCAGACATCAATGAGAGGAGAGGCCATTGGTCCTGTGAAGGCTTGATTCCCCAGAATAGGGAATGCAAGTCAGGAAATGGGGGAGGGGGTGAGCAGGGGGAGTGGGAATAGGGGGTTTTCAGAGGGGGTTTGCAAAGGGGATACCATTTGAAATGTAAATAAAGCAAATATCTAATGAAAAAACCTATTCAGATGGTTAAATCTTGCAAGAAACAGATTTAAATGGTATGGTGTTCCATGGACCTGTCCAAGCGGAGTCAATAATTAAACAGCTTCTAGAAACTCAGCCCAGTTCCAGAAAACTAGTTATGCCCATTTCTCTCGGTTAGCAAGATTTTTAAAGAAATGAGAATATAGTAAGGACCAGGTCAACTCTTAAAGTAATCACCAGGCTGGCCATATTTGCAGTGGGGCTGCATCATAGCAAGGACCTTTAGTCCAAATTGGCCTCCATTCCATGCACCGGCCATTAATTTAATCAGAATGACCTAATGTCTCGAATCAATGTTTCCAAAAGTTTGTAGTAAACCTCGTAATACAAAAACCCAAAGGTTCTGCAAAACCTCGTTACGCAATGCTCTCTTTTCAGTGGACTAATCATAAAACCTTTTATACCCAGAGAAAAGAAGACAAATGGCAGACACTCCAGGATTATCTTTTGACACAGTGGACGCTTAATTACTATTGAAGGGAGGACCATAAATGCGGGCTGCAGTTCACAGGCATAGACGGCAAGGGAAGGAAAACAGAGGAACCAACTTGGAAGCTTTCAAATAAAATCATGTAGAACCTTGCTTGAGAAGCTCCTTTCTCTAGGTGTCTCTCTGTCTGCCTCTGCCTCTGTCTCTCTCTGTCTCTGTCTCTCTCTGTCTCTGTCCCTCTCTGTCTCTTTCTCTGTCTCTCTGTCTCTCTCTCTGTCTCTTTCTCATCCAAAAGAGACAGGATGTCTGTCCATGGAATTGCAGTGTGTCCCTCTTCCTGGCATGTAAATACGCTTGTCAGTTTGGTAGTTCTCTGAACCCCATTGTTTTGGGGTTTTCATGGAGGTTTCATTAAATAGACAAAATCAACAAATCATTTGGCTGACCGAGTTGAGTCTCCGGCACCTCTGTCTCAGGGTTTAGGGACAAGAGTTGAAAGTTTTACACTTCAAATCAAGGCTTGGTCTTTCTACTGACAAGTGCTTGTCCTGAAGCTGTTTAAGGACTCCCAGTTACCAGTCATTTAACAATTATAATCGCATCTAAAAGATTCTTATAATCCCAGCAGCCCCTGCATGCCAGGAACCACAGTAAATGAACGTCACACTTACTGTCTATAAAGGCTGTTCCCATGGAGAGTGGATATGGCTTGCTGCTTTCTGGTGGTCTGTTCTTAAGCACAAGGGAATCAACCTAAATGCAAGTGTGAAGGGGTATGCTTGGGCTTATTATGATGCACATCTAGTCCTGTGTGACATCACCACTCTCAAAGGGTGCGTTTGATGTCTGTGTGGTAAGAACGGCCTGGCAGAGCGTGGCAGCTCCTGGTGGTCTGCTCCTCACCTGGAGTCTGACTTTCCTCCCTCACTCTGCTTTTTTCTTATTGATTGAAGTCTTCTTTCAAACAATATATTGGTGTTTTTCTGTCCCCCAGTTCCTCCAAGATCTTCTCCATCTCCCTACCCACCCAAGTTTATATTCTTTTTTCTTTATCACTTTAAAAAACAACAACAACAAAAAAAATCACAAGAACCAGAAACACACGCACTCACATAACCCTTTCACAAAAACACAAAAATGGCCAGGTGGAGGTGGTGCACGCCCTTAATCCCAGCTCTCAGAAGTCAGAGGCAGGCAGATCTCTGAGGTCCAGGCTGGCTTGTTCAACGTGTGAGTTCCAGGATAGCCACAGCTACACAAAACCCAACTAACTGGGTTAACCCCCTTAACCCCCCCTTAACTCCCCCTCCCACAAAATGAAAATCAAAATAAACACAAACAAGCAAAAGTCTGATAAGATGAAACCAAATAAAACAAAAATCTCACAAAAATACCATTGCCTGTTCTTTGGTTGGCCAACCACTCCTGAGCATGGAGCCTGCCCTGAAGTATGGATGGTAGATAGTGAGACTCCATTGGAGAAAACTGATTGTCCCTTTGCCAGCCAGTATCAGTTGCAGATAGCTCCTTCTCTAGGGGTGGGACCCTGTACCCACTTTCCCCTTTCAGTCTGGAAGTCTATCTGGCTTAAACTTCTGCAGGTCTTGTGCATGCTGCCAAAATATATATGTACATACATACATATACATATACACATGTATATGTACACATACTCATATATACATGTATATGTATATATACACCTGCATGTATATATGTATATACATATATATGTAATATACCTCTATACATATACATCATACATATACATACACACATATATACACATACACATATGCATACGCATATATATACACATTAGTTCTATTGTGTCTGGAGGATACTGTCTCCATAGAGTTACCCATCACTTCTGGTTCTTAAAATTTTTCTTCTTCCTTTTCCACAAAGGTCCCTGAACCTTGTGAGATTGGGTGTGTGTGTGATGAAGACATTCTATTCAGGATTTAGTTATGCACAGTCTCATTCATTCTCTGCACATTGTCCTGTTGTGGGTCTCTGTGTTAATTCCTATCTACTGCAAGAAGGTGCTTCTCTGATGTGCGTTGAGTGAGGCCCTGATCTATGGGTACAACAATATGTCAATAGGAGTCATTTTGGCCAGGCGGTGGTGGCGCACGCCTTTAATCCCAGCACTTGGGAGGCAGAGGCAGGAGGATTTCTGAGTTCGAGGCCAGCCTGTTCTACAAAGTGAGTTCCAGGACAGCCAGGGCTACACAGAGAAACCCTGTCTCGAAAAACCAAAAAAAAAAAAAAAAAAAAAGGAGTCATTTTATTGCTATCTTCCTCTAGCAGAATAATAGTATTTGGTTTTCCCAGGGCCTATGCTGAATCTAGTCCCAGATCCTTGACTTGTTAGCACTGTCAGGTATGGGTCCAATCAGAAGTGGTTGGTGACTACTCTACGTTTGTGCCATGTCAGAGGCATTAGGTCACAGGGTTTGTAGCTGGGTGATAGTGATGATTACTTTTCTTCTATGGTATCCAGCAGATACCTTCCATGAATACCAGTCAGCTTGGGTGAGGCTTCTAGGTAGTCATCAGCTCAACTTCTCTGTGTTGTTTTCAGCAATAGGGCTTTCTATCAGGTTGCGGAGAGCAACCAATAGCCTGTTGATAGCCTGTGATGTTTGGGGGTTCTCATGGGACTCTTTTGATCAATGATGCAACACTCCTGGCACTGGACTTTTACTTGGTGGCGTAAGGTGTCTACTTGGCGCTTTGTCTCCCCTATTATTTAGTGACTCCATTCATATTCCCTTTATGCACACACTCACATGCATGCACATACACACTCACACACACATATACACATACACAATCACACACATACACACACATGCGTGCACACACACTCACACATACACACTCATACACATGCACACACACATGCAGGTACACACACACTCAGACATACACACTCATACACATGCACACACACATGCAGCTACACACACACTCAGACACATTCATATGCACACACACAGACACACACACACACACACACACACACACACACACACACAGATTTGGAAGCTTCTACACTAGTACGTTCCCATCTGGTTTCTTCTTAATGACCTTTAGTGTTAGTTGCCTCTCCCCACATTCCCTCCTTTACCTGGCTTTCCCATCCCCCTCCCTCTTTAATCTTAGTTTCTCCATTGTTACTCCATAACACTATATTCTATTTCCCCATCCTGGGGAGATCCACTCCTTCCCCCTAGTCCCCTGCTAGGCACCTAATTTCTATTATAGCACACATTTTGAAAGCCAAAACACTAACATCTGTGATAAGAGAGAACATACAATGTTTGTCTTTTGGGTCTGTGCTATTGGGGACAATCTTTAAAGCTCTGTTTATATTTAGTGTATAGAAACTGATAGGTTTCCTGGTGATGTTTTCATGCTTATATTGAGGTCATTACACTTTGTTCTTAACCACTTACCTGCCTGCCCAGTCCCCACCTCTTGCTGATTATATTTGTGTTATATTTTTGCTATATTTGTGATATTGCACTCATCCTATGACATGCATGCCTCCATGCACTGGCAGATCTAGTAGAATGGAAAAGAGAAAAGGGGAATAGGTGATCTCTAGAACTGCTTCATCCTCGTGGACCAGCTCCTGAGCATCTCTGTGGGTATAACAGTGGTGCGGAGATCCCTGCTTGACAGGAACCTTTAGTTGCACAGAGTTTGCTTGGCTTATCAGCTCAGGAAGCTGGTACTTCAATTGCCACTGATGTACTTAGGAACTATTTGCTGCCATCAGTGGCCATATCCTATATATATATTTTTTGTTCTTATCTTTGTCATGAGCCTGTTAGCAAGGCATCTCTATGGTCTCCTCTTAGTCCTGAGCTGGGCACACAGTAGATGATCACTTGACTTTTACCAAATGGTTAGGATGAGAGTCCAACCCTGCTCATTACCTTCCCAGCATGGCACTCAGACAAGAGGGTGGGCATCAGAATGTCCTAACTTGGCCTTGAAGATCAGCCAAATTTCCAGTCCACTGCCATGTCAGGTGATCTCTGTGAGGCTGGCCACAGGAAGATATTACAGATGCCTGCAGCTGACATCTTCTTTCCCAGAACGCCCCTCTCAGCAACTTCCTATGTGCTGGATTCAGCATAAGAGCCACAGGGCAGAGAGCTAGGGAGGCAGATTTTGAGCTGGTGTCTCTCGCCTGACAGATGTCTGATGTACAGTTTCTAGCACTGGGGCATTGATTCTGCACCATATCCTGGGAAGGACTTCTCACCATGTTTGGAAGCAGAGCCCCGAGACAGATCTGACTGTTGGGGTGGTAAGTCACATTCCATCCAAACAATGCAGTTTCATCTTTTCCAAAGTTGTCTGTGCAGCAGTATCAGCCCTTTATAAATCTCTTAAATAGCTCCTGCTTAAAAATCTGATATAATTCCAAAATGTCCATAAAGATGATTAGAACACAGTATAAGACCTTGTCACAGAGAGACCTACTTAAATCAGTCTAAAGATGGTTTTGAATAATTTCAGAAAGGGAGAAAAGTATGTAAAGTAGGAGAAAGTGTGGTGTGAGGAGAGAAAATTGTGTGAGAGGCAAGTGCTCCATAAGGAGCTGCAATCAGATGCCCTGGTTTTGACGGAAGGATGATACAGTCACTTCAGTTTCCCTAAGAATGTCACTGAGCTGTGAGCATTAAAGGCTGGGTGCCAAGCAGATGGTAAGTACTATGGGACCAACATTTTAGAGATCATTAATATTAGGAACTGCTAAGTAAATTATACTCCCTCCATAGTATAACTGTCATTAATGTAATATTAAGTGACTTTAATGTTGAGAAGTACTTATGAAATAATATTAAGCCAAGGAAAATAATGGCTTTTTCAAAACTGTGAGTGGAATTCTCAAACATATATGCCACCTAGGAGAGAGTGGATGCTCTCTTGTCAACGATAGCTGTTTTCTTTTTTAGCAAGGACCCCTTCTGCTCCTGACATCTATCAATTTAGCACAAAACTGAACGAAAATATTTGCATATTATTTGTCCCCAGTGAAACATCCCTTGAGATGTGTTTAGAACTAGAGAGTTGCCAGCAATATGGTTGCTCTGGCAAGGGG
Source organism: Tokudaia tokunoshimensis (assembly GCA_036184795.1). Taxonomy (NCBI): domain Eukaryota; kingdom Metazoa; phylum Chordata; class Mammalia; order Rodentia; family Muridae; genus Tokudaia; species Tokudaia tokunoshimensis. The sequence continues at coordinate 4,030,007 of BTHU01000011.1, forward strand.
TCCTGTCCAGTGACATTCTAGGTCTAATGATCTGGCTGGAAGACAGATACACCCTTAGTATACACCTTTAACCCTTAACAATGAAGGTAAGTTTAGGTTATAGAAGGAAGCATCAATGTTTGAAAGTGATGTCTAAAACTGAGGGGCAGACAAAGTGATGAATCAGAGAAAGATTTGCCAGAATGAGTCAGGGATAGGATACACCAAACTCACATGAGAACAGCAAAGGAAAAGAGGTTACTTAACAGCAGAGCAGGGAGGAAGGCGGTATATATATATATATATCAATATATATCAATATATGTATACACATCAATTTTATTAGGACAGTTTTACAGAGACAGGTTGCAGGGAGAATAAGTTAAGCATAGGTGAAGACAGAACAAGCCAGAGAATGAGAAGGAGCCAGAAGATTGGGACATATTGCCAAAGTTAGTATGAGGCCAGGCAGAGCAATTCAGGCAGAAGCCAAGAGAAGCCAGATTCAGTCAGCCAGCCCGGAAGGTTAGATTGTACAGAGGGCAGAAGCTTCCAGGCCTAGGCCTAGGGATAGTTAGAACAGAGAAAGACATCCTCTGGGCTCAGCCCAAGCTGTGTATTCCTTCACGTATCTTGGTTATAGCTCTCATCTCATCCCTTCATCTGAGGAAATAAAAGTCACATTGACACCCTGACATCATGATCGTGGAATGACCCTCTGACATTGCAAGCAAGCTCCACTAAGTGCTTTATTTGTAAGCCTCCTTGGCCATGGGGTCCCCTCACATCAATTGAAAGGACACGTTAGCATGGTACTGAGGATCATGGTCTCATGGGAGAATATATACACACGGTTGCAAATACCATTAGTCCTTAAAAACTGTACAGCACTATGGGAGATTGCCTCAGCACATAATTTATTGTTACAAGCTATGTTTCAGCCCTGTTATATGCAATGAATGGTTTAGAAATTGGTAGGTATTTGGTGTAATATTCAAGGTATGGTCTGAGGAAAGGGATTTGATGGAGACATCCAGCTTAGAGCCGTGTGTTCCAAGGTCTCTTACTCTCTGCATAATGTCCGCCTGTGGCTCTCTCCATCTGTTCTCCATCTGCTTCAGGAGGAAGATTCTTTGATGATGGCTGAGCAAGGTGCTGATCTATAAGTGTAGCATAATGTTATCAGGAATAATTTTATTGCTACCTTTTTTTTTTGGACAAAAGTAATCGGTTTTACTGTAGGTCCCTGGGCTATCTAGTCTGAGGTTGCTGGACACCCAAGCAGCAGGGTCAGCTGCTGGGCATTCAGGACTCATCCATGGGATTTATTTTATGTGCATATACGGGCAGAAAGATGGTTTCTTGCTATATCGTTGCTAATCTGGGGCTCAAAGGGCTCAAAGTATAGCCCTATAAGTGATGGACATTAAAGAATAGGAGAGAATTAGACAAAGAAGAGAGAGACGGGGAGAGATGAGAGAAGAGAGATGAGGAGGGAAGATGGAGGCGGGAAGCAGAAGCTTCTAGAGCAGAAACCTTCCAGCCCTTTAAGCCTTTCTGTGTCCACGATACTTTTAGTCCACTTTCCATCTTGAGAATAATACCCAGGAAAGCAATGGTATCTCGTCATCACCAGGGCTTTATGAGTTTTTATGTAGGAGTATAATACCACAAAAATACATAGTGTTTCATAAGCCTGTAGGAAATGAGGCTGGCTGAAGGGAGCAGAAGGCCTCAGGCAAGTGATTTCGAACCAATTTAAAGCCACACGTGTGACACAAAAGCAGTCAGCCCCTGCCTCAATGCCAGCGCACAGAAGGAAGCCGCTGCACACCAACAGGCAGGCCTGGAGTCAGACTGGCTGCAGCCTCCAGTCCCAGTTTCCCCCAGGTGTCAAGACCAGCGTTCCTGCAGATCAGAGACCAGCCGCCATTTCCCTCCCTGATGGACAGCTGTGTCTGAGAAGAAAAAGCAGGAAAAAAAAATTGCTGGGTTTTGTTGTCAGCTAAAGTGACTGGAGAGCCACTCTTCCGGAGCTGCTGAGCGTTACCCAGCTGACGCACCAGTTGCCATGGTGCCAGAGTGCACTTTGCCATTGCTGAAGAAATCTCTGCACCTGTACCTGCAAATGTCACTGACGGGAAGCTTATTGTGGTGATTAAAATAGTTAGTCATGAGTAAGCAGCGCTGGGAACGTTGTGCCGGCCAGGAATGTGGTGTCTCCATAGGTCAGACAGAAACATGATGGGCACACTTCAGAGTAGTTCAAAGTCATCGAGAAGCCTTTAGTGAGAGGCACTATGTGAAATCTCAGAGAATGTATGGTGTGTGTGTGTGTGTGTGTGTGTGTGTCTGTCTGTCTGTCTATCTAGGTATGTGTGTGTTTCTTTCTATCTCTGTGTATGTATGTGTGTATGTCTCTGTGTGAATATGTGTGTGTCTTTCTATCTGTGTGTGTCTCTGTGTCTGTCTGTCTATGTATGTGTGTGTTTTTATTTATCTCTGTGTATGTCTGTCAGTGTATGTCTCTGTATGTCTGTCTGTGTAAATATGTGCTTTTGTCTCTGTCTGTCTCTGTGTGTATTTGTGTGAATGAGCTTTGTGTGTGTGTCTGTCTATCTGTATGCATGTCTGTGTGTCTGTGTGTGTGTATGTATGTATGTTATGTGCCAAGTGCTTCTAAGTGCTTTGCTTATTGAACTTTAACTATCCTCTGAAGGGTTTATAAACACTGTACTTTGAGATAAGGATGCTGACTGCCTTAGTTAGGGTTTTATTTCTGTGAAGAGACACCAGGACCAAGGCAACTCTTTTTTTTTTTTATTTTATTTTTTTAATTTACATTCCAAATCACTTCCCCTTTCCCGTTTCCTCCCTCCCCGAAAGTCCCATAAGCCCCCTTCCCTCCCTCTTTTCTCCATTCAACCCCCTCTCATTACTCTGTCCTGGCGTTCCCCTACATCCAGTCTTTCCAGGACCAGGGGTCTCTTTTCTCCATTCAACCCCCTCTCATTACTCTGTCCTGGCGTTCCCCTACATCCAGTCTTTCCAGGACCAGGGGTCTCTCCTTCCATCTTTTTAGAAATCTATTGATATGCTGATTGTGTCTAGGGTATTCCGAGATTCTGGGTCAATATCCCCTTATCAGTGACTGCATACCATGTGTGATCTTTTGTGATTGGGTTACCTCACTAAGGATGATATTTTCAAGTTCTGACCATTTGCCTAGGAATTTCGTGAATTCATTGTTTTTAATTGCAGAGTAGTATTCCATTGTGTAAATATACCACATCTTCTGAATCCATTCCTCCGTTGAGGGACATCTGGGTTCTTTCCAGCTTCTGGCTATTATAAATAAGGCTGCTATGAATATAGTGGAGCATGTGTCCTTATTGCATGCAGGTAAAGTCTCTGGGTATATGCCCAATAAAGGACAATATTTAATTGGGGCTGGCTTACAGGTTCTGAAGTTCAGTCCATTATTATCATGGTGGGGAAAATGTCATCCCGGCAGACATGGGGTTGGACGAGCTGAGAGTGCTACATCTTTATCCAAAGGCAGAGAGGAGAAGACAAGCCTTCTGGCAGCTAGGAGAAAGGTCTTCAAGCCCACCCCCATAGTGACACACTCTCTCCAAGAAGGTCACACCTATTCTAACAAGGCTACACATCCTAATAGTACCACTCCCTGGGCCAAGTATATTCAAGCCACCACATTCCATTCCCTGGTCCTCATAGATTTGTTTAAACACATGAGTCTATAGGGGTCATACCTAGCCATGGCATAATGAAAAATACATTTAGTCCAACTTCAAAAGTTCCAAAGTCTATAACAGTCTCAACAATGTTAAAAGTCCAAAATTCAAAGTCTTTTCTGAGATTCATCCAACCATTTAACTGTATTCTCCTATAAAATCAAAATCAAAAAGCAGATCACATACCTTATACGTCCATCACAGGATATACAAAATGTCATAGTGAGGAACATACTGGATCAAACAAAACCAAAAACCAGCTGGGCAAACTGCAAACTCTGCATCTTCATGTCTGATATCAAAGTGCTCTTCAGATCCCCAACTTCTTTCATCTTTGTTGACTTAAGCACAATGCCCTTTGACTGGTTCCACTCCCCGTTAGCAGCTTTTCTTGGCAGATATCCCACAGCTCTGGCATCTCAAACATCTTGGGATCTCCAAGGCAACTTCAGCTTCATAGCTTCTTATTCCAATGTCTGGGATCCACACACAATCTTCTGGGCTTCTCAGACGGGCTTGGGCATGGGTCACTTCTCCTTCTCTGCCCTCTGTAGCACTTTAGGCTCTGGGTGACTCCACTGCTGCTGCTTTTCTTGGTGGCCATCTTATGGTCCTGGCATCTCTAATACTATAGGGTCTTCCACTGCAACTAGCCTTCAGCAATAGCCTCTCATTGGCTGTCTCCATGGTGCCAAGACACAACTTCTTTGCATGACCCCTTCAGTCCTGGACCATTAACTGCAACAAGGCTGCACCTTCACCAATGGCTTTCCCTAGCCTCTCACAGTGCTAAACCTCAGTTGATCTCCATGACCCCTTCATGCCTTCAAACTCAGTACCATGTGGGTGACTCTTACACATTACCAAGTCCAGCTTCAGCATGAGGCACAACCTTGGCTATCTCTGGAACGCAGCTTCTTTGTCAGAAAACTTCCCAGATTTCACCTCAGTGATGCTGGACTCTTCTTAACCACTGCTAATTCCTTAGCTCCAGCTAATCAACATCAATTGTCCCAGAAGTCCCTTCTATTCTGAACTCTAAAGCCAGAGCCACATGGCCGAAGCTGCTGAGTTCTGCTGCTTGCTGGGGCCAGAACGTGGCCCCGTTGTTCTATTGCATTATCACCAACTTTCTGTTTTCCAACTCCTCCACTGCCTAAGACTGGTGGCCTAAAGCTTGCTCTGTCGACTGACCTTGAACTCAGAGATCTGCATGGCTCTGTCTCCTGAATGCTGGGATTGAAGACATGTACCACCACACCTGGACTTAAAGCTTCTCTTCACCTAGAACTTGCTCTGTCATAGACTGACCTTGAACTCAGAGATCTGCATGACTCTGTCTCCTGAATGCTGGGATTGAAGACATGTACCACCACACCTGGACTTAAAGCTTTTCTTCACCTAGAACTTGCTCTGTCATAGACTGACCTTGAACTCAGAGATCTGCTTGCCTTTGTCTCCTGGGATTAAAGGTATGTACACCATGCCCGGGTCCTTTCCTACTAGGAGATAGCTTTCCATGGCCTCTATTCCTCAAGATTGGGATCAAAAGCTTGTGTCTTCCAGCCTCAAGATCTGGATCACAATCACTTCTGGATTGTACTTCATCTCAGATTAAAAATACAAACTATTTCTTGCCCAAGTACAAACACAAATAATCTTAGCTGGATGGATCTTGCCGCAAGGTCACCACTCCCTTAATCTCTTTGCCTCCCTGAACATAGAATTCAGCCCCATCTCATGTACTAGTGCTCCCTTATTACTCGAGCCATGTATTTTGAATTTTTTCTTTTTAAGATTGCTATGCTTGATCAGAATGCTCTCAGTGAGAGTAAAACCATCAGAGAAAGTGTTTGCTGGGCTTTTTTGAGATATCTTTTGTCAACGCAATTAATATAAGTCTCTTTGCCTTAGCCTCAGGCAGACTCTTCAAACAAGAGCAAAAAGAAGCCACCATTTTTCACCAAAATTCCACAAAACAGTCTCTATGTCACATACTGAAATCCTTCTCCTCTGGAACATCTTGGGTCAGGTCTACACAGTTCAAATCATAATCTGTAACAAAGTCTTCCATATTCCTACTAGGATGACCCATTAAGCCCTACTTAAAGCATTCCACTGCTTTCTAAAGTTTCAAAATCAATACTCCTCCAAACAAAAGCATGGTCAGGCCTGATATAACAATACCCCAGTCCCTGGTACCAATTTCTGTCTTAGGGTTTTACCACTGTGAACAAGGCAGCTCTTATAAAGGACAAAATTTAATTGGGGCTGGCTTACAGGTTCTGAGATTCAGTCCATTATCATCATGGTGTGTTACATGGCAGGAGGAGCTGAGAGTTCTGTATCTTGTTCTGAAGGCAAACAGGAGAAAACTGGCTTCCAGGGAGCTAGGAGGAGGGTCTCTAAGTCCACCCTCACAATGACACATTTCCTCTAACAAGGCCACACCTCCTAATAGTGCCATTCCCTATGAGTCTGAGGGGGCCATTTTCATTCAAACCACCACACTGACACAGAATAGTGAAGCCACATCTTTCAGGTTACACAGCCCACAATGGACGAACCTGGGCCTTAACTCCAAGCATGTGCTATAAAGCACTGTGTTGGTAAGGTCATTTACTGATTTAAAGGGCAGAATGTTAACTCATACCAATTTTAGAAGACAAAGTTGGCTATTCCTTAGGTAAATCTCACATACTCTCTGATTTGAATATATCATCCTTGTCTAAGGAGCATTAGATAAACAGGCTTACTTTTAGCCCCCTTCAGAGGAAGGGTTTCCCAAACCAAATAGGACTTAATATAAAACCTTCAACTTGAAGAATTTCTACACACTATCATAAGGTACTTCCTGGATTTTTCCAGCCTTTTCCCAACCCTTACAATATAGGATCACATGGTGTGGTTAACACGAAATCAGGTGAAGATAAGTTTTCTTACGTATTTGAAGGAGCGTACTTTTAAATTTGCCTATCCATTTTCTCATGGTACACAATGTGAACGCTTCCTGGTGACTGGTCTGATCACAGGTCGAAACTTGTTCTATAACTGTAGGCTGTTAGGTCGACATTCGTCCAGTTGTGACAGCAAGCACTTTCAGGCTGAAATCTGATGAGGGTGCCAAGAAGAAAGGACCTTGGCAAAGTTCTTGGTGATATCTGTGGAGTGTCACGGCACATCCTGATTCGGCAATGCCAGGCTCTGGGCAGAGTGGGAAGCTGGACAGTTTCTCCCTATAGGATAGGATGAGCAGTGAGCTCCACCCACACGGATGTGCGCAGACTCAGCTCTTACAGCTCCGGTCCTGGTTTCACAGACATCTGGGATGCTTGGAGAAGATATAGGAAAGAGAGACGCAAACTTAACACAGCTTCGAAATATAGCAGATGAAGGCCAATCACAAGGACTATGATGATTCATAAATGAAGAAAAGGGTTGCAGATGCTTCAACATCTGTGAAAAGTACCTACCAAGAAAGATGGGAGCCAGCTGTGATGGCGCGTGCCTGTAATCACTGGGCCAGGGGTGATGGCGTGCGAGGCAGGACTTCACACGTACCCTGTCCCTTGTGTAATTGCTGGGCCAGCCAGAACTTCACATGCACCCCGTCTCTCATGGAATCACTGGGCCAGGTGTGATGGTGTGAGGCAGGACTTCTCACGTACCCCGTCTCCAGTCACTGTCTGTCTTCCTCACAGTTCCTTTTCACGGGTGGGACTCTTATCTTTAAAATCAAAAGACTGTCTCAGGAAAGCAGTTTGGGAAGAGCAAACAGCAATTCATAGCTTCAGCACATAACGGGCTCCCAAGTGCTCCTGACAATCTCACTCACCCTGTGTAACCATCGGAAGAAAATATTCTCTCCATAGTGGCTGTACTGCGTTTACAGAGAAGGGACCACATACTCAAAGTGATCTTATTCAACATCGGAAGTTTGTAAATATCGCTTCAGTTCTGAAGGGCTCTTCTTCCTACATGCCTGCAGGGACATTGACCCCAAACACCAGTACAGGTACACACCACACTGTTCTTGGCAGAACACTCCTACTACACTTGTGCAAGGACGTTTTCTGGTGGCAGGTGACTTGATTGCCATTTTACTTTGGCAATTACAGATTGGCCACCAAAACATTACTGTCACTACAGCGAGGCCAAGAAAAACCAGAAGGGAGTTAGAGAAGGGGAAATGCTAAGGAAATGAATCAAAATGGGGTGTGTGTGTGAAATTAGGAATGATGGTGCCAAGCCATGTCATCCCTCTTATCGTTGTGATGGTTAAATCTGATTGGCCCACAAGGCTCAGTTGGAAGTGTCTTGATACCCTGGGGTGTACACATGGCAATTCCCCCTTCTTAGTTTAACTCTTAATAATCACTTTGGCCCAAAGGTTTGATTATACTGGATAATATCCTGGGATGATGTTGTAGCCAGACTCCATAGTCTTTTCTCCACCTGAGAAAGCCATAAACTCCAGGATGTGCTATCTGTTGTTATCCCTACAGACTGTAGGATTTGAGGTGAAGTGTTGTATAATTCCAAGATGTCTGACTTTGGCTATATTTCTCTCCTTCTGTGCACTAAGAGCTGTCCTGTTTTTTTTCTTTTTTTTTCCTCTTTTCTTTCATGTTGTCATATCTGCCACCAACAAGTCAGTTTTCAGGCCTGTTTATCCCTCAGTGAATCCCAAGGATGAGAAAGCTATGGCATCTCTCTCTTCTTGGTGACTCTCAAGAGCAACATGCGGGGTTGAGGGACTGGGGACTATGCTGGAAAGTAGCTTGGTTAGATAGGTGGATGGGTAGGTTACACTGTGTTGGTTCAAGAAACGTCTTTTAATTATTTCAAGATTTCTGATGCAGAGAAAGAAGGGCCCAAGAGAGTGATCTCTATTCAACTGCAGGTGGTGGTGCTTGCTTTCTTGGTTGGTCACTGAGATTTCCCCAGTTAGGGCAAGGAGTCATATACTAGCCAGGCACATTTAAGAAGACCAGTAAGATGGTAGATTCCCAGGTGTCTCCCCAACTACCAGCTTTACTCAAGGGAAACTTAAATATTCCTGCCATGCTGAAGGCAGGAAATCCAGCTCAGTGGATTGTTCTCTCCTTATTTCCATATCTAGCTTCCCTTGAATCCACCTGTCCCTTGACCAGGTGTCAGGCCATTACATCTACTGGCTGCATAGGTACTTACACTACCTAGGGTCTATCCGGAGAACCAGATCCAACTGTAATGAGAGAGAGAGAGAGAGAGAGAGAGAGAGAGAGAGAGAGAGAGAGAGAGAGAGAGAGAACACCTCTATGTAACACCTGTTTTCCATTTATCTATCTATCTGTCTGTCTGTCTGTCTATATATCTATCTACCTACCTACTATCTATCTATCTATGTATCTATCTATCTATCTATCATCTATCTATCTATCTACCTACCTACCTACCTACTTATCTACTTACCTACCTATCATCTATCTATATTATTTATCATCTATCTATCTATCTATCTATCTATCTATCTATCTATCTATCTATCTATCTATCTATCTACCTACCTATCTATTATCTGTCATCTACCCATTGACTTATTGTACATTACCTACTTACACACAGAGACATTCATTTTAAGGAATTAACAATTAGCTTACATGATTAGAGAGCCGAGATTGAGAAATTTATCTCTCATCTAAAGTCAGTCTGCAGGCAGACTTGCCTTCATTTTGGAAGACCTCATATTTTTCCTTAAATCCTCTAACAAGCTATATACTCTTTACCCCATTGTGAAACGTCTCTTCTTTGCACTATTCAGTCTATGACATTCTGTCATGATGACCTGAGATGGCAAAGGTGATGATCCTGTTGACAACCTCGCTGAAGTGGAAATGATTTCACAAGTATAGACAGGTGTGTATGAGTGTAAACACATGAGTACACACAAACACAATGAGATGGGAGGGTGTACATACATGCATGCACACATGCACTCATGATTACACACACACACACACACACAAACACACATACATACACACGTACACACACATACACACACATACACCCTCATGATTTTATTTTCTAGCACACACAGAGCCCTTTCAGCATAGCCATGCATTTGTTCCTTTCTGGGCATCTTCTACTGCCTCTAATTTGACTCCAGAACTCTAGCTGGCAGCTGTCAATATATTCTTATTAAAGACAAGTGCTTGGATCAATCCATACATCCACAACAACACAAAGTTGTAATTGCTTGGAGTGAGCTACGTGATTTTTCTGTTTGCCCATTTTCTTCTATGGGATGAAAGGGTATTCGTTAGGCTCTGAGCACAAGGGAAGATGTGAGGCCCACGTGTAATATCTGTTGGGTACAATTTATATCTTAAATATCATAATTGCAGCCTTTCCACATCATTATTTTTTAATGTAGTGAAGTGCAATTCATTAGCGCGGTGCCAAAAATAGCGGTGGCATTTGCATCAGGGCAGAGCGGTGTAATCAGCAGGCTCTGAGCCCACATGGTTCAGTTTAGCGTGGCCACGGTACAGTCATGAGTTCTGCCACATGTACAGGCAGGGAGAGAGGTGCTCCACCTGTGAGGAGCTGTGTTCCCTGTGAATAGGACAGCACGCTCACTTGTCTAGCCCACTCACCCCACACACTGCGGCCACCAGTCTGCTGTCTGACCTCTGAGATGGCCAGAGCGGGCTTTGTTTGTATTTATCTTATTCATAAGATTCTTATTGTATGCAAGTCATGATTTTATTTATTTATTTATTTATTTATTTATTATGTTTTTTATTGAATATATTCTTTATTTACATGTCAAATGTTATACCCCTTCCCGGTTTCCTCCCCTCCCTGAAAACCCCCAATGCATCCTCCCACCCCTTACCTCCAAGAATATGCTCCTCCACCCAACCCACTCCCATGCGCCCCCCCTTGATTTCCCCACTCTGGGACCTCTATTGAGCCTTCACAAGACCAAGGAACTCTCCTCCCACTGATGCCTGACAAGGCATTCCTTTGCCACTACTTTGGCTAGAACCATGTGTACCCCTTCGTTGATGGCTTAGTCCCTGAGAGCCTTGGGGTGTCTGGTTGGCCCACATCATCATTCTTCCCATGGGTCTGCAACCCACCCCATCCCCCCCAGCTCCTCCAGTCTGGCCTCCAACTTCTCCATTGGGAACCCCGCGCTCAGTCCAATGATGGCTGCTATTATCTGCCTCTGTATCTGTAAGGCTCTGGCAGGGCCCCTCTAAAAGACAACCATAACAGGCTCCTTTCGGTATGCACTTCTTGTCATCCATGGTAGTTTCGGGGTTTGGTGATTGTTTATAGAATGAATCCCCAGAGCTAAACAGGGAATTTTCAACTGAGGAAACTCAAATGGCTGAGAAGCACCTAAAGAAATGTTCAGCATCCTTAGTTATCAGGGAAATGAAAATCAAAACAACACTGGGATTCCACCTCACACCAGTCAGAATGGCTAAGATCAAAAATTCAGGTGACAGCAGGTGCTGGTGAGGATTTGGAGAAAGAAGAATACTTCCCCATTGTTGGTGGGATTTCAAGTTGGTACAACCACTTTGGAAAACAGTTTGGTGGTTCCTCAGAAAATTCGACATACTACCTGAGGACCCAGCTTTACCACTCCTAGGAGTATACCCAAAAGATGCTCCAATCTATAACAAGGACACATGCTCCACTATGTTCATAGCAGTCTTATTTATAGTAGCCAGAAGCTGGAAAGAACCTAGATGTCCTTCAACAGAGGAATGGATACAGAAATTGTGGTATATATACACAATGGAGTACTATTCTGCTATTAAAAACAATGAATTCATGAAATTCTTAGGCAAATGGTTGGAACTACAAAGTGTCATCCGGAGTGAGGTACCCCAATCACATGGAATGCACTCACTGATAAGTGGATGTTAGCCCAAAAGCTCAAAATAAACAAGTTACAATTCACAGATCACAGAAAGCTCAAGAAGAAGGAAGACCAAAGTGGGGGTACATTGCTTCCTCTGAGAAAGGGAACAAAATACTCACAGGAACACCTATGGAGACAAAGTGTGGAGCAGAAACTGAAGGAAAGGCCACCCAGAGACTGTCCTACCTGGGATTCATCCTATAAGCAAGTCATGATTTTAAAGAAAAAAGTGTTAGACCTTTGTTATTTCTGCTGGCCTTGGTGGATAGATGTAGGTCACTGGTCTGGAGAGATAACATGTGGGCTCAGGACACAGCCATGGTGGCACCTCCTCTGGCATTCTTCATCACTTTCCTCTGTCCCCAGTTTTGCTCACCCTCCCAACTCCCAAGTTGCTGTTTCTAGTCTTCCACCCTCATCTGTCCCCTTCTGTCTCTTCCTCTGACCCTCCCTCTCCTTTCTTGTTGCTGCTGATTCATCTACATCGGTCTTCCTCAGACTGAAATCCGGCACAGGGCCTCTGCTCTAGTTGTGCAAGGACATGAAACTGTGGAACCTAGACACAGCTGTGACATAGCCCTCTGTGGAGTCGTGATGACTTATATATGCTTGATCCAGAGAGTGGCACTACTAGGAAGTGTAGCCTTGTTGGACTAGGTGTGTTACTGTGGGCATGGGCTTTAATACCCCTGTCCTAGCTGCCAGGAAGCCAGTATTCTGCTAGCAACTTCTAGATGAAGATGTAGAACTCTTATCTCCTCATGCACCATGCCTGACTAGATGCTGCCCTGTTCTCACCTTGATGATAATTGACTGAACCTCTGAACCTGTAAGCTAGCCCCAATTAAGTGTTGTCCTTGTAAGAGTTGCTTTGGTCACAGTGTCTGTTCACAGCAGTAAGACCCTAACTAAGGTGTCCTGGGCTGCACATGGGACAGAGCCTGGGATCCACTAGTGTTTTCCCATGTTGGGGCTCACAGAAGGGCTCACCATAGAGCTGGGGTCCCTCATTTCCAGCCAGTGCTCTGCCATCACACACATCATGCTTTCTTAGTTTCCCTGGGTTCTCACAGCTCCTCCTTGGCAACCACATGAGGCCGTGTCTCAGGAAAGCCCTTCTGTTCCTAGTAGCATGAGCAGAGCTCTCTCCTAGACTTTTCTCTCCACTTGTCTTTATTTTCCTAAAGAATATGCAGTAGTTTTTAGAATTCTAAGTTTGTATGCTCAGGGTTATGATTCTGAGGGAAGCTTTAGAAGACAGGAAGATGGTCCTTCTCTCTCAGCCTTTGGTTACTCTTCTTCTAAGTCACCAGTTACATATGTGTTATCTCAAAGGGGTCAACATAGCATCAAATGCTTAGGAATATGGCAAGCATCTTACTATTTTAATCTTTGAGACTCATTTTGATGCCCTTATGTAACTATCATCATCATGATGATCATCGTTATCATCTGGGACCAGGAGACGTGCAATTACTAAGTAAGGCGATAGAAGAACACACTAAAGGTCTTGTCTGAACTTCTGGGGTCACAGGGCGGACTCTGGCAACAGTCAGCTGCCCATAATGATGCTGCAACTGAGAAGAATCAGGGTAACAGAACACAGAACTATTTCAGCTAGAACAAGAGAGGAAGAGCAGAAAACACCAATGCTGGGACAGCTTGAAAGCACCAGAGGAGGGACCAGCATATGACTCTAGCTCTGACTTGGGCAGGGGAAGCTGAAGTCACACCTGCAAGGTTAGCCAGGCAGCGCTCGTGAAAATAGACCAGTATCCTAGCCCACCATTCTTACAAGCTTCGGTTCCAGTGTGATAGTGAATTGTGTCAGCTTTGGAGAAGAAATGGGTTTTCTTCAAGTTCTACAACTAGATGCCATCTTGAGAGGTGCATGATTGTCTGGGAGCCACAGTGTGGGATAACCACAAGTTAGGCTATTTGGAGCCTTCCTGCCACAGTGGCTGGGTGGGAGATGTCGGAGTGAGGGGGAGCCATCCTGCCACAGTGGCTGGGTGGGAGTTGTCGGAGTGAGGGGTATGGGAGACATGGACACCCTTAGAAACCTACATAACTGCAAAAAGCTGAAGTTAGAGCAAACGCAGACTCTTCAACAAATCAGACCCATGTGTTTTACCCCTGACCAAAATCTGCTTTCAAAATGTACCAAAGACCTTCACGAAATATCCAAAAATTTGAAAGTGCTAGAGAAAGAAATATTTCAAGATACAGGCATAGGCAAAGCTTTCTGAATACTATTCCCATAGCCCAGGACACGAAAACAAAAACTGACAAATGAGATTGCATAAAATGAAAAGCCGGTCTACACAGCAAAACAAAACAGAAAACAAAGAAACAAACAAAAAACCCCACACAGAAACACAAACCAAACCAAACCAAACCAAAATGAGTAGGTAATGGGACAAAGTGCTACAGGATATGAGATCTTTGTAAGATCTTAGAGATTAATGCCAACAATCTGTAAAGAACTCAAAGGAAAAAATACTACCACGACAACAAACTATCCAGCAAGCAGATGTGAAGTTCAGGAGATGGCTCAGATGGTAAAGTACCTACCTTGCAAACGTGAGGACCCAAATTTGTTCCCAGCTTCCATGTAAAATGGTAGCATGTGATGGCATCCTTGTAATCCCTTCACTGCAGAGACAGAGACAGGGGATCCCTGGGGCCCTCTGGTCAGCCTTCTTATCTGATGGGTGAGCTTCAAACCAATGAGAGATCCTGGCTCAAAGAAGGTAGACTGTGCTCCCGAGAATCATGTTTGAATGTGTCCTCTGACCCCCACATGAACATCCATAGACACGTGCACACACAGTGTACATCAATAGATGTGTTCATACACAGTGTACATCCATACACAAGTGCACATACAGTGTACATCCATAGATGCATGCACACACAGTGTACATCCAGACACACATGCACACACAGTGTACATCCATAGATGTGTTCATACACAGTGTACATCTAGACACACATGCACACACAGTGTACATTCATAGATGCATGCACACACATATGCATAGAAACCGGCAAATAAATGGAACAGATCATTCTCAGAAGTACCAATACTGTCCAGTGAATACAAGTATTTCCTCATCTTTAGGGCAGTGCAGATCAGAAGGATATTAGAATTGGAGCTTGCTCTTCTCAGCCTAGATTCCATCAAGAAAACAAATAACAAATGCTTAGTGTGGGGATCAGGCTAGGAAGCAAACCTTATACACTGCTGGTGGCAATGTAACCTAGTGGAGCCATTATGAAAACCAGTGTGGAGGACCCTAGAAAAAATAATCACAACAAAGACCTAAAATATAGTTACCATATGACCAGATCTATCCACTCTGGATTTATATTCTAAGGGACAGAAGTCAGCACACAGAGCTGCCTACACTCACGTTCACGCTCCACAATAGCCAAGCTAGGAGTCTATCACAGGTGAGTGAGGGCATGTGTCACAGTTTTATTCAATCTTAAACAAGAATGAAATTCTGCTGGTTGTACAGTCTGCCGAAATGTATGGTATTCATAAGCAACACAAGCTAGACTCAGAAACACAGATAATGCTTGTTTTCTATCACATGTAGAATCTAGTGTAAAAATTATGTATACATGACATATAAGTAGCAGAACTGTGTGTGTGAAGAAGGTATATAATGGGAGTGGGATGAGAAGTATGTAAAGCACACCATGGGAATGTGTGAAGACGTCAGGCAGAGCACACTATTTTGCACTAACAAGTACAATAAAAAATGAAAAAGACAAAAACAACCCCCAAATGAACATGGTGCCACACCTTTAATCCCAGCACTGGGGAGGCAGAGGCAGGTGGGTCTACAAGAGCCAGCTTGGTCTGCGGAGCAAGTTCCATGACACAGAGAAGCAAAACCAAAACACCTGCTCCAAACCAAGCAAGCAAGCAAGCAAGCAAGCAACCAACCAACCAACCAACCAACCAACCAACCAACCTAACAAACAAGCAAAAAAAAAAAAAAAGAAAGAAAGAAAAATTTAAAACCCTGTTCTGTTCTTCTCTTTGCCTTAATTTTTAAGGTAGCAATTCATTGTTATGTGTGTCTGTCTCTTTCCATTTTATAACAGTAGGTAAATGATGTAGAAGTCGACTTTAAGACATAAAGCGAGTGTGGACACTGGTGTGCTCAACAGAGCCAGTCTTCAGTACCTAAATACCAGCCCTTAAAATTGTTGCTTAAGAGTTAAGTCATTATCTTAACACTTCTGCAGCAACATTTGTCTAGTTCCCCCACTGGCCTACACTTATGCACCTATAGTTATTAAAAGAAATCATGATGTTTTGTTTTTCAGTAAGTCTTTTCTCTAAAAGGCTCATGATTTAAAATAACTTGACCTAGTCACAATATTCCTAAAACGATCAAGGAACACTGCCCAAGAGGGGGAAGAAGGACTGTAACTGTGTCATCTCCAAAGATTAAAAGGTATACACACAAAGTCTCACCAACATAACTACCCAAGCATGAGCTAAACCAGGACAACTACAGTAGACATGTTAACATGGAAGGGGAAAGCTCATGAGTCCTCAGCCTTACACAAAGGCATGCTGAGAGCCAGATCAATAGTCCTCTCAGGGAAGAGCCAACCAAGAGGTTGTCCCATGCCAAATGGTCATCCCTGAAACCATGTGTGTATACACATATGTGTAACATTATGCAGACTGAGCAGGCTGTGGTTATATATGTAGGAATATATATTTATGTTATGACATATTCATGTAACAATAATAAATACAAAAGGGCATAAATTGGAAGGAGAGGGGAGGGTCTAGGGGAGGACTTGGAGGGAGAGGAGGGGAGGGGAAATGATGTAATCATATACTCTCACAAACTAAGACAAATGATTAAAAAGCAATCACATGCACATCTGTAATAGCAAAATCATAGTAGCCATGATAATAATAACTTGCTTCTCTGAGTCTGACTCCTCTTTTCCCTGCCTTAGTTTTAGATACAACAGTGTCATCATTTCTTCTCCTTCTTTGGAGTATGATCTCTCTGGATTTTTGAAGGAATGTTTCAGAAACTGCGAGTAGAAAGAGTTTTAACTTTAATTAGAATTGGTGCAGGGAATCGGTGTTACTCACATGTACTTGGTTTGGGAAGTGTTCTGATATCAGCTGAAGTGGGACACAGCTAATAGAAGAGCCTGTTCCCTTCTGAAAAGGCTCTGACTCAGTCAATAAATGAGCTATGAAGTGGTAAAACTTATCTCAGGGCTGAATCCCAGTACACCCAGCTCAGGAAGGAACAGCTCACTTAGTACTAACTATTCATGTGTCTTTTATGCACAAGGAGCCCCACACTCCTCATGTGCTGACAGGAGACTCAGAGGTCACTCATAGCCTGGGGACCAGACACAGGCTGGACATTCTATGTCCCCTCTATTTTCTCTTTCCAAATGACACATACAAATGATGACTATGAAATTCTTCCCTTATGTATTTTCCCCAGATCCCTCAATCCAATACTAATCCTAACTCTTCTTGTCCAAATTGAAGGATTTTGTTTCTCACAGACATCCAACCCAGAGGTCAGCTGCCCCAGCTCTGGCCTTTCTGTGACACCACACACTCAGCAAGTTCTCCCTGGGACCTTTCAGTAAGGGCTCTGTTCTCTCCCCCATGCCTTCCTTCCTTCCTTCCTTTCTTCCTTCCTTCCTCCCTCCCTCCCTCCCTCCCTTCTCTCTCTCTCTCTCTCTCTCTCTCTCTCTCTCTCTCTCTCTCTCTCTCTCCCTTTCTTCCTTTCTTTCTTGATAAGGGGACAAGAGCTCTGTTTGTCCTAGATTAAGCAATTTCTTGGGATGTAGGACTTATAGTGTTAATGTAGCACCAATGTAGGCAAACCAAAGCAGTTATTCACTCTACCTGTTACTGCCTTTCATGTCTGAGGTGGAGATGACTGGGCCATGCAGCAAAGGAAGCTGGTAGCATATGCATTATTAGCTGTTTCTTCAGTATTTTCTGGGCTGTTTTTTTTTTAATCATCAATGCTTCAGATGCCAGACAAGGAAAAACTGTAGTCTTTCCCAGGAGAGGTAGAGAAATCTGACATAGTATACTGTAGAGTACACTACAGCTACAGAAATAGGAGAGAATTCCATAAATATGTGGTGATATGTCCTACGTTGCTTTCTATTTCTTTTTGACACGACTCCAGCAACAGAACTTCACAGATTCAATGAGCAAATGGAAGCACAGTGTTCTGCTTTCTCCCTTCCATGCTGCTGGAATGTGAAATAGGAATTGGAGCAAGTACCTATCCCTGACATTGAGGTAATTGACTAAGGGTGTCAGATTAACAAGAAAAGGAACACTGATCCCCAGTATCCACATCCAGCCAAATCACCCCTGGGTTGTTTATGTTTGTACTGCTTGGTGTGAGGGAAATAAGCTTCTCTCTTTAAAATCACATAGCATCACAGCAAAACCTGTAATATAATAATGTGATAAAGGAAAGAGGTTAGAAGTAAAATAGCCCTTTCCTGTGTAGAGTTGGAACAGAGTCTGATGGGAAGTCCGGTGTGTACAAGAACAGACACACGGTGAGAGACCCTCCGCTCAGCACAGTGGAGGGCGGATGGGAAGTCCGGTGTGTACAAGAACAGACACACAGTGAGAGACCCTTCGCTCAGCACAGCGGAGGGGGCTCTGCAGTTCAGACTCTTCAGTAGTCGAGTGTCTCCGTATAACGGTTTCAAAGCATTCTTGGAGGTGTTGTCACAGGAGACAGACTAGAGAAGGAATACAAGCCATGCGAGAACTTGAGAGTCACCTTTCCCCTTCTTTGACACCTCCATAGAGGTGGCTTCTGAATGATCCAAGTGATCATTATGATGCCAGAAAAAATCAGTGGCTGAGAGCCCTGATCACGGACCTGTCAGAAGCAACACTAAGTAAGATGAGGTATCTGACTTCACTCAGATGCTCTCAAATAATGGCATCTACCAACAGAAGGCAAATGTGAATGTGTAGCTGAAGTCATAGGTAGAGAAACTGGTAGGCTAATGTATTTAAGTGGAGTATTAAAATCCACTTTAAAAAATCGATGCAATGATGGAAGGGTTACTCAGAAAAGGGAGGAGCAATGAGGGTTAGTGGCAAAATGCAAGCTTTGGTGACAGTTGGAATAAATCACTCACTGCTCATTATCTGCCTAGCTGAGAGAAAGACATGACCTATCTGAGCTCTCCTCTCCACTTAGAATTGCCAGTGATGCCCACCTCCTGCAGTTAGCGGGAAGCCATGGGTTTTCTTACTGAAAGGAGTCCTATTGTTGGCTTCATATGTGTGTCCCATGATATGAATTTGGTGTATAGGGAGATGAAGACATGTAATTAAAAATTTCCCAGGTGTACATCAGCTTTTAAAACAAAAGTCCTTCCCTTTGTCACATATAAAAGTTCCTTGATGACTGGCTGTTTCTGGGCTTTTTATATCCTTTGCTTCGTTGGTCTGTCCCTGCCATTGCTGTAGCTTTATAGCTGATGGTTTTTTTTTTTTTTTTTACATCAGCTGTGGTTGTTCTTATACCTCATCTTTCCTTATAATTAATTGTCTTGCTTACTTATATTCTTGCCTAAATTTTATAATCACAGATTCATAAGAAACAATAGACTAGAATTGCATTAACTGTCAGTGAGCTGGAGAATTATTGAATGCTTTAAGTTACTAAAAAATGTAGGCTGGAGTGACGGCTCAGTTAGTAGAGTTCTTGCTGTGCAAGTGTGAGGATTTGAGTTTGGTTCCCCAAAGCCATGTTTAAAATAGAAAGGGTGAGCAAAAGAATGCTTGTGATCTGGGAAGAATCCTAGGGCCCACCAGTCAGACAGCATAGCCTATTAAGTGAGTTACAGGTCAGTGAGAGACTCTGCCTCAACAAATGAAGTGGACATTTGAGGTTGACCTCTGGCCTCCACACACATGTGCACACACATCACACCAGTTTACACAATGCTCCTGAATACATATGAACACATGCACATATGTGCATACACACACACACACACACACACACACACACAAATACAAGGCACAAAAGGATAGGCAATATTTAATAGGAAGAGTGAAATGGTTGGGAAGTGGATTGTAACAAAAAGAACACTACCTGACAAGAAAGTACAAAGTATGGTTGGTCCATACAATGACCTAGCTTTTCTGGTCCATGATGTCAGAAGAGAGGCATATAACAGGCCTGGAAGGCTCCCAACTGTCAGGTATCAATCAGAATTCACATAGAGAAACCTATACCAACCTTAGGGCTTACAAGTTTCCTGTGACAGGCACATAATGAAAGTTGATTTCTCATCAAGCCTTGTGAAATCAAAATGGAGATTCATGTGAGAAAGGATGAAGAGATGGAGGTTCAGCAGAGGTTAATCAGTCCTTACAATGGGAAAATGTTGCTCTCCAATGGAGATCTTTGTGAAATGTGACATTGTGTTACCCGTGGTTGTTAAGTCCACTGGTATGTGCTCTGCAGGGGTAATAGCTAAGACACGTACATTCTCCAACAATTTCCCCACATGTGCACTTTGTTTGATTAAAACATACTCAGCTAGAGACACATTGTCTTCCAAAAATGGGGCCTATTTTTGCTGACCGAAGCTGTTGGGGTAGACCAGTTGGCTGTTTGTACATTGCACATTCAGTCTCCAGTTGCTTTTCCACTGTGATTGTCAAAGCTTGGAACACTGTAGGGTGCTGCAATTGTTGTGCATAAGCCCTGCTCGCTGAGTCCGCTCAGGAGCTATTTTAAAGGCTAGCAGTGTTTGAGGATCTACAAACCAGTACAGAATTACTGTGCCTGAGGTAAGTGGGCATCAGGCCTGCCTCACTGACTAGCTGAGCCTGGAGAGGAAGAAGGTCCAGAGAGGCTGTCACCGGCTCATTTCCTGATCATTTAGGACACACCAGACACTAGAGTTCACAGTGATTGACATTTGCTGACCTACTCTTGCTATTGTTTTTTTTTTTGAGTGGTTTAGGACTTATTTGTATGGAGGGAATCAGCAGTGGGGTCTGCAGCAATGTTAGCAGTGTCCTGAGAAGGTGACCTTTCCTCGAGCAGAGGAGACAAAAGAACTTTGATTACTTCCATCAGAGCCACCCCTCTGTCATGAGCTAATGGGAATCTTGTCTCTTTGACTGCATTGGTTCAGGCCCATTTCCTCAGCTTCAGTCTTCATCCTTCCCTTATGGTGTTCAAGTGACCTTAACACACTTTCATGCTAGTTTTTTGTCCTCTAAGTGGTAATTTCAGGAACCCCAGTAGAGAAGGGAAGTGAGACCAAGAAGAGAAGATGGCTATTAAAGAATATGTTATCAAATTGGTGAGCATGGACAACTGGAACCATATCAGGCTGGGGGGCTCTGCTCAGGGAACATGGACCTTACAGTAATCCATTCTATCCATCAATGTCTACTGGCCTAGCCCAGAGCTAGTGACTTTTTGTCACTGGCACCTACTCAAGGCAGGAAGAAATGGGCTGTATGCTAATATATTAGACTTGGGACAGCTAGGCAGGTGGCTACCATCATATTGACCAAGACTTTCCATTTAGGTAGGTTTGCCATATTGTTTTTAGAGTTCACTGTGGATAGAAATGTGTTTTAGACATTTCCCCCTAACCCTTCATCTTTCTAGACTTCTTGAGTCTATCTCAGAGCTTCAACTTGAGGGTTGACTGCATGTGTGCATGTGTATGCACACATGCACATGTGTCTTTTAGGAAAACATTACAAACATACAGTTTCATTTGAACCTAACTTTTGTCATACATGCACATGTGTCTTTTAGTAAAACACTATCAACGTACCTTTTCATTTGAACCTAACTTTTGACAATGTCAGTGCCTTTAAGGGGATTTGCATCATAAGCAGAAATTCTCCAAACTGGAGCCCCTTCAAGTCATTCTACTGAGCAGCCTGAACTGCAAGACTGATGCAGGTAAAGCAAATACAGTAGCTATAAATAGCAGGATACCATTTCATCTTTCATCCTTTGAGCATCTGTCTGGCAAGTCATGGAATCTGCAGCAATCGACAGCTTGATTTAGCAGCAGCGTCTGATTGGCAGAGGTAAGCATTTTCTGACTCGATCTCAGTGAACTTGAGGGAGGATAAAGTGGCTGGGTTGTTGATAGCAGAGTAGTCTCTGGTAATGGCTACTGTTCTTTTAATGCCTCCCTGCATTTTTTATTATTTGAGAATTTTTTACACACATCTAATGTGGTTTGATCAAATCTGTCCATCCTGTCTACTTCCCTCTAATTCACCACCTCTCAATTTCATGTTCGTTTTCTCTCTCTCTCTCTCTCTCTCTCTCTCTCTCTCTCTCTCTCTCTCTCTTTCTCTCTCTCTCTCATATCCACTGAGCCGATTTAGTGCTTTCTATATGTTCATAGATGTAGGACCATCTACTGGACCATGAATAGTCCCTCAGGGTCCACAGCCCTGAAGAAAACTGACCCAAAAAAGTCTTCAGTTGCCAATAGCTTCTCTAACTAGACAGTGGTGGGATTTTATGAGAGCTCTCCTATCTATGCTGAAACTTTGACTGATTTGCTCTTACACAAATCTTGCCCATGCCATTCCAGCAACCATGAGTTCGAGTGTGTAACTGCTGTTATATTGGGGAAATACTATTTCACAGCAGATGTTCACTGCCACTATCTCTTAAGATGGAAACAGCAGAAGCTTCCTATATTATATGAATTTACATCCTCAAATGGAGTTACCTTATCCCAGGGGTTGGGGTAGATTGAGAAATAACTCTCCCAGACTCTATAAGGTATCAGATAACAGGCTCAGTGCTGGGTATGGGTTTCCTCCTTTTGAGCTGCTATTCAGTGGGGTTACATAGATCCTCTTCTTCTACATAAACTACAGGTCACTGCCACTGCTCATGGTTTCTCCAGAATCTCACTATAAACCCTATGGTAAACAAGTACTATTAGTAAGAATCCAAGCTGTGCTGGTTGTGTTACGCCAACTTGACATGAGTTACAGCCATCAAAGAGGAGGGAGTCTCTACTGAGAAGATGCCTCCATAAGGTCAGGCTGCAGGCAAGACTAGAGAGCATTTTCCTAATTAGTGATTGATGGAGGAGGGCCCAGCCCATTGTGGGTGTGGCCATCCCCGGCTGGTGGTCCTGGATTTAATAAGAAAGTAGGCTGAGCAAGCCATGATGAAGGAGCAAGCCAGTAAACAGCACCCATCCAGGGCCTCTGCATCAGCCTCTAGGTATCTGTCCTGATTTCCTTCTATGGGGAATAGTGATACAGAAGTATAAGCCAAATAGACTCCTTTCTTCCCAAGTTGCTTTGGTCATGGTGTTTCATCACAACCATAAGTAGCCATAACTAAGACATTAGCTGTGTGGCTCTCTCTTGATCTATGAACTTTTGGGCAGAGAAACAAGGCTATTGATCTCTCCTTCAGCCACAGGAAATACAATGGGAAGGAAATCTCCTCAGACTGACTGAACCCTGGGTGCCTTATCCTGGAATTCCCACTCCTCGAGGGTGAATTTCTGTCACTTTTATCTAAGACTCCATGTCTATAATGTTTTTATGACAGCAGATCCAAAAAAACCATATCAGAGACCTTGCAGAAAAGTCTCTCTGATTTCTGTCTTCAGCCTTAACCAAATAATCACACAAATAAAGGGGAAATTAGAGCCAGGGTAAGCTCTCTCCAAGAGTGGTCATGTTACCTGTGTTACCCCACCTTCTAACCCACTGAATTCTATACTGCTACTATAAAGTCTGCTTTACCAATAGGAGACAGAGAGAGGGAGAGGAGAGAGAGAACAGAGGAAGAGGAGGAGGAAGAAGTATGGGAAGGAGGGAGGAAGGGAGAGAGAAGGGAGGGAAGGAAGGAGGGAGGGAGAAATGGAGGGAAGGAGAGAGGGAGGCAGGGAGGGAGGGTGGTAGAAAAAGAGAGAGACAGAGCCAGAGAGAGAGAGAGAGAGAGAGAGAGAGAGAGAGAGAGAGAGAGAGAGAGCTGTCCATGGGTACATAACAAGCAAATGAGGTAGTTAAAAACAATGCCTTTAGCAACACTATGTAAGCAGTAAATTCAGGTATATTCATCTCATGGGTTTCCTTCATCTAGAGAACTCAGATGAATACAGATGCCAAATTTGTAGACCTGAAGAGACTTGGGGATAGTGACTTCTACGTTTCTGAAATCCCAATGGGTAGTACTTTGTGTATTACACTAACTGTTTTGAAAATTAATGAGTGATTCAATTAATTTTATTTCTTCCTTAGTTACACTTAGATTACATTAAAGGTAATCACCTTTGTTTGGTGTTTAGCTTTCTTGCGTTTTCATTTTTTTATATTTTTGGGTAGTGTCCAGGCTCAGCAAGCACAATGGTCAGCATTATATAAATGTAGCCCCACCCCACAACAGGAATGGCTGGTTCTGAGCTCCAACCTTGTGTACTACAAATAAACATAACAGGGCCTTCATGCCTCCTGATATGCCTTTTACAATGTAGCTTCAGGAAGCTGGACCAGACTAATCAGCTCCCCAGGCTCTATCTGAACAGAAAGTGAAGACTGGGCAGGTGATTGAAGCTGAAAGCAATGGCGCCCTTGGCTCCTTTAATCTGTTGCTATTTTCTTCCTCTCTGGGAATGTGGCTAGTCATCAATTTAACACATAGAGGCTCAGTTATTCAAAGACAAATAAGGAAATTGAAGCCCTCGCTCATTTTTTATGGGTACTGAGCATAAAGGCCTTTCTTTATCCTGTTTCAAAGGGCATGTAACTCAGGAAACTGAGGCAGTGTAATGAAGTGAACAATCTTCTTTGAGTCAGGTCTATGGATCAAGGAAGGGTTCCATATCCTTGGAGCTTGATCTTCACTCTTCTAAGGGATACCAGGTGTTAGTTAATCAGTGAACCTTTTCTGGAAGAAGTGGACCTGACTGGCTTGTCCTGTTTGATATGGGGAGGTGTCCATATCAGGGCTGTTAGTGTGTCTAGGGATGGTTCAGTGTGTTCAGGCACACATTCCATCCCATGAACCCCATAGAAGTTGCAAAGATTGGAAAGGCGAGGCTATACTCTAACATGCCTTCGAACTTCAGTCATCAGTGTGGGAAATGTGGAATGAAGTAAGTGTCGGGTCCCCACTGTCCCCCTAAAAAAAGCAAAGCAAAGGATTGTGACAATTTTAGATAATGGATTCTGCAAATGGACCCCCAGAGCAATTTGTCTGATGCTTACAAGCTGCCCACTGGGTTTTTAATGCGAAAGGCAGCTTTGCCTTAAATAATTGGCTCAAATGAACAAGACAAGAAACAACAAGAAAAAAACCCACCCTGAAATCGCTCCTATGCCCACAGCAACTGGGAGTTGCTCCAAGACCGTTCCCCTGTTGTGTGTTTTGTCAAATTAGCTCAGACACCTCTCGAGCTATTTCAAAGGACATGCTATCTTTTTCCCCTGAAGGGATAAGATCGGGGACATTTACCAGGTGTTCGGACCAGTTCTATGTCAACTTGACATAAGCTAGAGTCATCTGAAAAGAGGGAACCTCAATTGAGAAAATGCCTCCATATGATCCAGTTGTATAGCATTTTCTTAATTTGTGATTGATAGAGAAGGGCCCAGCCTGTGCTGAGTGGTGCCATCCCTGGGCTGGTGGTCCTGGGTTCTATAAGAAAGCAAGCCAGGCAAACCATGGGGAGTAAGCCTGTAAGCAGCGCCCCTCCATGGCCTCTGCACGGCTCCTGCCTCTAGGTTCCTACCTTGTTTGAGTTCCTGTCCCAACCTCCCTCAGTGATGAACTGTGTTGTGGAAGCATAAACCAAATGAACCCTTCCCTCCTCAAGTTGCTTGGATATGGTGTTTCATCACTGCAACAGTAGCCCTAACTATAACAGTGGGTTCAGTATGAACTGCCTCCTCCCCTTGCTTTCCCTTCTTAATTAAAAAATATTTTCAGAAAAAATTTCTAGCTTGGTGTTGTGAGACCAAACAGGACAAATAAACCTTGCAGATTAAGGTTGTGTTTGCAGCTAATAAGTTCCTGTCTGTGATATATTTGTTTGACCCATTTGTACCAGATGTGCTTGATCACATGTGGGCGTAAGGTACGTGGGCAAGAACTATGTCAGGATGCGTGCTTGCCTTGATTGGACCTCATGGGAAATGGGGTGAGTTATGGGTTTTGACATTGTAAGCCCTCACAAAACGTGACTCAGCACCATTTTCTGGAAACCCAGGGATGGACCTGGTCAGGGAGTCTATCAACCTGGCCAGTATTTCATTAAAGCTTGCTTCAAATTTGACTTTAAACTGTGGTAGTAGCCTTATTCTCGAGGGGTGGGATTAATAATAGTATGTGAGCACGAGTGTGTGACCTCTGATGTGTGGTGCATGAGACTGGTGTGTGAGCTCTGATGTGTGAACACTGGTGTGTATTGTGCGGGCACTGGTGTATGAGCTCTGATGTGTGGTGTGTGAGACTGGTGTGTGAGTTCTGGTGTGTGGGTACTTACTGGTGTGTAGTATGTGAGTGATCGAATGTATTGTGTGGACACTGGTGTTTGGCCCTGGTGTGTGAGCACTCTACCCCTGGCCTTGTGTTTCCACTGAGGAGATCTGTCCAGCTTGGTCATGGCATCCATTTACCCTTTAATAAGTTCTCCCATCATGGAGTTATTAACGCTTGTCTTCTAAGGAAAACAGCCAACCGCCAGCAGTACACCCGGCTGCATCTCCTGTATCTGTGGATGCAGGAACTTCCAGAGTGCTGCGTCGATACCAAATGCTCTATAAGGGGTAGCATGTCCAAACAGCTGGAGCTTACATAGAGAGAGCTCTGACGGAGGCCTGCAGTAGCCTGCTGAGGGCCATAAGCCTCTCTCTACAGCAATACGTGCAACTTGTGTGTATCACAACCGCACACACTAACTGTTGCATCTTGGGACAATCCAGCCTGCATCGGCTGGTCCAAGATGGCCAAGTGTGTGTGTGTGTGTGGGGGGGGTAGTTAATAATCCATGGTTTTGAATTTGGATTTACTAAAGCACTTGCCACAGCAGCCCGGAAGTGAAAACAGTCAGATGTCCACGAAATGGAAGATAGATAGAGAAAGGAGAATACTGTTCAGCCGTAGAAAGGCTGCGTGCTATCGTCTGCAACAACCCGGATGGAAATGGAAATCATTGTATTGAGTGAAATACTCAAGGCACAGAAAGGCGAAGCGTGATGTCACTTATATAGGGAATGTAAGGGTTGATCTCAAGGAAGTTGACAGTTGAGGGGTAGTTACCAGAGGCTGGGGTGTTTGTCAGAGTGGGGAGGGAAGGAGAAGGAAGGCTCATCACAGCAGTTTCCCTAATCTTTTCTTCTGTTCCTGTTTCCAGTTTAAGTTCTTCTAGAGAAAGCCAAGTGAGTCGGGCTGTGGCCTGTGGAATCAGAGGCGGAGCTAACTGGGAGGGGCCGGGCAGGAGGGAACATCTATTTGGCTTTTTATGAAACCCCTCTCATGTAGTTAAGCTGGCCTTGATCTTGCAGTGTAGATGACACTGACTGTGAATTCCTGATCCGTCTACCTCTGCCTCCTGACTGCTGGGACTGTAGGCGTGAACTGCTTCACCGATTTAATGTGCTGCTTGGAGTGGAACTGAGTTCTCGCTCCATGCTAGGCTTTTGCTGCATCTCCCTCCCCTGGATCTAATTCCCATGTTTATGTTCTTGATGTCCTTCTCTAGACATTCTCCTCCCCACTGCCTCATGCTGGCCTATGTGCTGGGGATGCTGTTGTGAAGAGAGTCACTGAACGGAACGTTACTGGCCTATGTGAGCCGGTTCTAGCAGGAGCCATGCATCCACATGTCAGGTGACCATGGCAGAGAAACAGACAAGAAAGAGAATAGAGAGACTGGAGACAGACTGGAGATGCCATTCTCAGAAGCACAGCTGGACCAGAACAGGGCTATATGGTTATTTTACCTTTGTTGTGGATTAATCTCATTTTGGAGTGAAAGGCACAGACTCTACCCCAAGGCCCTTCTATCAGTTTCTGTGTGAACATCCTTGTTTCTAAGGGGATGCTTTGTTTTAACATGAGGCTCAGTGTCGGCATCACCTGAAGCAGGCTTCTGTCTTACATAGCAGATCCAACTAAAATAGGATCTTTGCCCAAGGCTACGGAATTAACGGGAAGGTCTGTTATTAATGTGTAATTTACCCTCAGGAGTCACAGTCAGGAAAACTGTGGTGTCTTGGGAGATGATTCTTATGTCATTCGAATATAACGAAGTGCTGAACAGAACCAATCACAGGAAGTAAAAGACACAGGCAGAAGCCAGTGGCAGCTGTGTATGTAGATTAGGAGGTGTCCTGAGCAATGCTGATGAATAAGTTATTTCAGCCTTAGCCTTGGGTAGAGACAAGGCCTCAATGTCACTGAGCTGAGCAAGTTACCTGTGGTAAGGAAACTGCATTGTGAGGGGCGTTATCCCAGTGGGCAGAGTGGGAGCTGGGGAAGGCATTCAACATCCTTTTGTCTCTTTTTAAATTGTATCTGTCTCTATTAAGGACATTTTCAAAAACAATCATAGCATTACAGCCAGGACACAGGCAACCAATCACTAGCAGTAAACAAGAGCTCCCAAACACCCTTCTTGGGTAGACCAACAGGAACAGAAAGCCACAGAAAAGCCCAGGGAAGTCTGCATCTGATGCTTTGAGACAGGAACGTTTAGAGGACTGACATTTCATTAAAGATTTTGTTTCTAACAACTTTTCACAAGCTAACTTGACTTTCAGGAAATGAAATAAAAACAGAATAATTCTCAATCTGAAGATCCATAGTCTTTCAGAAAAGGAGCGACTGTTGTTTTGAGGAACACTCAAAAAGATATATCTGCAATGCTCAGATTGCCTGGTAGACCAGCACACCCACTTCTCAGGGGTCAGGTCCCGACAGGTGTCTAGTCTTAAGGGAGCCGAGTCTGTGTTGATGGTAGATGGGGAGGAGGGGGTAAGGATGAATTTATAGTTTCCCCCCACCCAGAGGCATTTTGTGCCATTGGGGGTCATGCATGTCAATGTGAGGAATTCCCTCTAGAGTACCAAGAGGAGTCATTCAAAATTATCAGGCAAGGTGTTTTCCTCACACTAATTCAGCTTGAGAGACATTTTGTTATTGACACGTGTTCCTTTCCCCCCAAACAATGAAGTGTCTGCATGCTATATTTTTTTAAGTAAAACAAAATTCTGCATTTTTATAAAACTTGATAAAGACTAGCATTTCAGACTGTACAGTCCCCAGTTTTCAGAAATGCACACATACCCCTGGCATCGCCAATGCTTGGCTCTCTGTGCTTGGTCCGTTCTGACATCCCCACTGTCTGAAAGATGGTGCGCAAACTTCATCAGCTCTTCCGTTTCCCCACCGGGTACCTTCCCTCCTTGGCTTCATCTCCTTTCGCATCCTTTTGAGCATCAGCAGGAGAATGAAGATGCTGAAAACAGAGATGCATCCAGACCTGGCTTTGGCCAGTCCTGGGGCATTTTCTTAGCATCCGTACTTCTGGGCACTCAGAGCAAGGCATGGACTACCCAAGCTCTTGTCTGATGTTTTCTGTGTGAGCGATTGGTCAACAATTGTCCCCCTTTCCTCCCTTCATCTCATCATCTGTAAAACCAGGGTGATATTCAAGATCAGATACATCATAGAACTATAACATCACTGTTAGGACCCAACAAAATAGTGTGTATTTCTAAATGATCCTGTAAGTTAGAATCTAACACACAACTATAGATTCCATTACACACAGATTGAGAAGAACTCCACTCTTATTTATGACTTATTTAGATATGATTTGACTTAAGAGATCACAACAAGTATTGGGATTCTTCTGGAATGTTTACCAGGTTAGAAGAAGATGTCGCACTGATGGTTTTAGTCACTGGGGTGGCTATTATTCTAATGTCAACCAGAAGGAGTCTTAAGAGGGAATGACTGACTTTAACTAAGTGGTACTAATTAACAAAAGGTGAATTTCCACATATAGTGAAGTGGGGGTTTTTAATTACTTGGTGTTTTTAATTTTCAAAAGCATATTTTAGTACATCCTCTGATTCTGGGAAAGCAAAGCTCCTAGGAATGGGTCAGAATCACACTTTTTATCTCACACCAAAAGCTGTGCCCTGTAGACCTTGTTCTTGTCAACTACACAGGATGAAACTGTACTATGTGTGGTTAAGATAATAGTATTGACACAAGCCGTATTGAATTTCTTTCTTTCTGGTTTTTAATTCCGATACAGGGTTTCATATTATATGATGTAGAAAAGCGAGTTTAGACTGTCAAAAAGTAGCTTGCTCCTTAAATACCAGGAAAAATTGATTTCAGTTACACACTTTCTAATTCCTGTGTGTGTGAGTGTGTATGTGTGTGTGTGTGTGTATGTGTGTGTGTGTGTGTGTATGTGTGTGTGTGTGTGTGTATGTGTGTGTGTGTACAGGGGGTTGAAGCTCTGCTTCCAGAGACCAGAAAAGGGCACCAGATCCTTTTGAGCTGGATTTGTGGTAGCATCTGGCATATTAGGTGGGTGCTGCGATCAAACTCTGGTCCTCATTCTTACACAGCAGGGACGTTTAACTGCTGAGCTGTCTGTCTAACTCTGCTACATACTTACACTGAGATGGCATTGCTATCTTTCTAAACCCTGAACTAGAATCCATGTCTCTGTAAAGATGACTTAATTCACTATCAACTGAAGTTCCTCAGAAAGTCTCTGGAACATCATTAGGAAAGTGACACAACAGACCAAACTCTGGTTTGCCTGGGCATGAGGCTGATTGTTAGGAAGGAAGGAAGAAGTGATGAGAGCCACAGATATACTTGCAAAACCTTAAGACAAAACTTCAGGCAAGGCTTGACCCAGTGTCTCAAGGATGAGCAACAGGCTCCCTTCCTTCTTCCTGGATGCTTCATCCTGACCAAGTCCCCTTCATGTTTATTGGCTTCATGGAAGACAAGCAGGCCTGGCAAGACTGGAGCTTGTGAATGATTGGGGAGATTCAGTCAGAAGGAGAAGCAGGTCACACAGGTCGCACATGACCTTGCACTCTTGGCTAAGAGTTGGAGGTTTGTGCTCAGAGCAACAGGAGGAGGACTGGTGACTATAGCATGGATTGTTGAAGAGTCAGAGAGAGAAGTGTGGGAAGTAGGGATGTAAGTAATGAGGTGGCTGCCACAGATCCTCTGCTGGGTGAAGCTTCAGTGTGTGGGGAGATAAAGGGAATCCATGGCCGTTCATTGAATCCAAAATTTAGCGTGCTATTCCTGATGTTATTTTTGCCAGAAACCCCTGAGATATACCTAAACTTTTTATGTTAAATTGTTTGGGTTTGGATAGATGAAAACTCTCAAGATACTGGAGAAAAAAAGAGGGTGACTCATATAATAAACAATATGGAGTTAGACCCCTCAAATAATTCAGATGTCAGAATTAGCAGCAAAACATGAATTATGTATGTGTAAGACAAAGGCAGCACTGGAGAGGAATTGAGTCACAAGAAAAGGACAAGGGAACGTCAGAAAATCGAGTCCGGACCTGTGAGAACCAAGAAAAGCTCTTTCATAAATTATTTTATTAACATATATTGATTATATCCAATAATGCGTTTCATTGTGTCATTTCCTGTGTGTAATGTGTTTGTAGTCCTCTCTTGTCCCCCTAGCTTGCTAATGAGGAAACATATGTGGTCAACACAATGTGAAAAGGCAATCATCCTCCTGCTAGGCATGGACAACCAAAGACTGGTTTCAGTTTTTTCCCCTTCGATCAGCCAACATCTAGAGGATTCACAGCATGCTATGTTGGTGAGGGTGTAGGAAATACACACATCATTCAGTGCCAAGGGAGGTTAAGTATATTACAGCTTTTCAGGAAGGTAATTGAGTGGCATCTATTAAATGTAATGTGTGCATACCATTTGACCCTGCAATTTCATTTGGAGGAACATAATATATATAAAAATCAAACCACCAGTATGTAAGGATATTACAAGGATGCTGTCCCAATATTTTTTTGTGATATAAGAAAAAAAAGAAAGATTGTCTGAAGAAAACCAAATGGTTAATTGAATTGCAGTTCCTTCTTACTATCTACAGCTATGCAACTTTTTTTAAAAATTTTTTTTATTAGGTATATTCTTTATTTACATTTCAAATGATTTCCGTCTTACTGGTTCTCCCCTCCCCAAAAGTCCCATATGCCCTCTTCCCTCCCCCTGCTCTCCAACCAACCCACTCTCACCTCCCCTTCCTGGTATTCCCCTATACTGCCACATTGAGCCCTTCTAGGACCTTTCCTTCCTTCTTCTTGGTATCCTTTGATATGTGAATTTTTCCTTGGGTATTCCAAGCTTCTGGGCTAATATCCGCTTATCAGTGAGTGCATATCATGTGTGATTTTTTGTGAACAGGTCATCTCACTCAGGATGACATTCTCCAATTCCACCCACTTGCTTAAGAATTTCATGAATTCATTGTTTGTAATAGCTGAGTAGTACTCCATAGTGTAAATATACCACAAACTTTTAAAAAGAGTGTATTGCTCCGGCATCTATGGCTCAGGGAACATAGGGGTAGAGGGGGTGGGAAGACTGTAAGAGCAAGAATACTGGGAAGTCTTCCGTGAAAATCTCTCCTAGAAACAGCTGCACATACAAGACTGAAAATAGCAATATCAATAGACATACTAATGTGGAAGGGGGGAATTTGTGATCTCCCACTTGTGGACAAAAAACTAGCAAGTAAGGACTGTCAAGAGAGGGAGAATTAGCTTTTCCTGGGGATGAGACCCTTATTGGTTATCCAAAACCAAGCTGGTCATCCCTGAAACCATATATACACCATCAACAAAAGTGGACTCAACAGCTTGCATTTATATATTTACACACACACACACACACACACACATTAAAAAAACAATAATAATTAACAAGAGCCTATCAACTTGAGGGTAAGGGTAAGGCATGGGAGGGATTCGAGGGAGGAAAAAGAAGGGTAAAACTGATGTAATTTTATTTTAATAAAAGTGTGTTTAAAAGACTATTCAACCCAGTGGGAGGGATTACAAAACAAAACAAAATACCTATAAGTCTCCAAATGGTGGGAATCCCATAATATCTTTGCTATATGTATTAAAATAAGCTGTTAAATAATGGTAATATTGGTTTAGCAACCCATGACCTTGCCCATGACCTATACCATTATTGTTGATATCCCATATAGCTTGGCCTATAATGTTGCTAAATATGGTTACACACACACACACACAAACATATATCACATAAACACAAGGAGATGTAGGGAGATAACTTATAAAATTGTTAATAGTACTTATGTCAGGATGGTGGGTTAGGATGGCATTAGAGATTATATCACGACATATAACTATATATCTGCTGAAGTTGTACATAAAGAACTTTGTAAGATACATGGAAGAACAACAACTTGCTACCATCTTAAATTTTTAAAGCTCAGCCATCTTTGCTCCAGTGACCAGGTAGTTGGGACCGCCAGGCTCAGAGACAGACAGGCATAATATCGCTTCGGTTTCAGGCAGCTTGTGTGTAACCTGCTCCCAGGTGCTGGGCTGATCTGCAGTGACCAGCGCGCCAGATCTGCTGTGGGACTTCTGCCTGGTGGAGGGACCCCGCGCAGGGAGGGAGCCTGCCAGCTTCCCTTCCGCGACCTCTGTTCCCGCGGACTGCGCTGGAGAGACCGGTACCCAGGCTCTCCCCCCAATATAACATCACTTGGGACACGGCCTGTTGGGGCTTCCGTCTGTGCCCGAGGGCGGGTTGGCGCTGTGGTCGTCTGGGTGCCAGATCGGTGGGCCATCGTGACCACAGGGTGAGCGGCGCCACGGAGAGTGCCCTCCGCCATCTTTGCTCCAGTGACCAGGTAGTTGGGACCGCCAGGCTCAGAGACAGACAGGCATAATATCGCTTCGGTTTCAGGCAGCTTGTGTGTAACCTGCTCCCAGGTGCTGGGCTGATCTGCAGTGACCAGCGCGCCAGATCTGCTGTGGGACTTCTGCCTGGCAGAGGGACGCCCCCTCCCCCCCCCAGGAGAGATCACACACCCCTGCACAGGGCAGGAGCCTGCCAGCCTCCCTTTGGCGACCTCTGCTCCAGGAATCCACTAGGCTGAGCCTTTAGATGTGCAAGGCCTCCCCAATATAAGATCACTTGGGGCAAAGCACATTAGGGCTCCAAAGTCACTCAGGAGCAGGCAGGCCCCAGAAATCGGTGCCAGGGGAATCCTGGTAATCCAGGGGGGGCAGAAATAGCTTTGCAGGCTCACAGGAGGTCCAACCAACAGCCAGTGGCAGCAGGACCAACTAACACCAGAGGTATCCAGATGGCAAAAGGCAAACGTAGGAATGTTACTAACAGTAATCAAAGTAATGTGAGACCATCCGAACCCAACTCTCCAACAGCAGCAAGTCCTGGATACCCCACCACACCCGAAAGACAAGATCTGGATTTAAAATCACTTCTCATGATGCTATTAGAGGATCACAAGAAGGACACAAATAAATCTCATAAAGAGTTACAGGAGACCATGAATCAACGGTTAGAAGCCCTTACAAAGGAAACACAAAAATCGCTTAGAGAAATGCGGGAGAACATGGATCAAAAGATGGAGGCGCACAAGGAGACAACACAAAAATCGCTTAACGAGATGAATCAACGGGTAGATGCACTCACAAAGGAATCACGAAATTTGCATAAAGAAATGCAGAAGAATATGGGTCAACAGACGGATGCCCATAAGGAGGCAACACAAAAATTGCTTAAAGAAATGAATCAACGGTTAGATGCCCTTACAAAGGAAACACGAGAACTGCTTAAAGAAATGCAGGAGACGATGGATCAACAGATGGAATCCCATGAGGAGGAAACACAAAAATCGCTCAGAGAAATGCAGGAGAACGTGGGTCATCAGGAAGAAATCCTGAAAGAGGTAATGCAAAAATACCTTAAAGAAATACAGGAAAATACAAACAAACAAGTGAAGGATCTCAGCAAATCCATCCAGGAACTAAAAAAGGAAGTAGAAACAACTAAGAAATCACAAAGGGAGACAACTTTGGAGATAGAAAACCTTGGGAAGAAATCAGGAGTCATAGATGCAAACATCAACAATAGAATACAAGAGATGGAAGAAAGAATCTCAGGTGCTGAAGATTCCATAGAAAGCATCGACTCAACAGTCAAAGAAAATGCAAAATGCAAAAAACGCGTAACCCAAAACATCCAGGAAATCCAGGACACAATGAGAAGACCAAACCTAAGGATTATAGGTATAGATGAGAGTGAAGATTTGCAACTTAAAGGGCCAGTAAACATCTTCAACAAAATTATGGAGGAAAACTTCCCTAACTTAAAGAGAGAGATGCCGATGAACGTACAAGAAGCCTACAGAACTCCAAACAGACTGGACCAGAACAGAAATACCTCCCGTCACATAATAATCAAAACACCGAATGTTCTAAACAAAGAAAGAATACTAAATGCAGTAAGAGAAAAGGGCCAAGTAACATACAAAGGAAGACCTATCCGAATCACATCAGACTTCTCACCAGAGACTATGAAAGCCAGAAGATCCTGGGCAGATCTCATGCAGACACTAAGAGAGCACAAATGCCAGCCTAGACTACTCTACCCAGCAAAACTCTCAATCACCATAGATGGAGAGACCAAGATATTCCATGATAAAACCAAATTTTCACAATATCTTTCCACAAATCCAGCCCTGCAACGGATAATAGGTGGAAACCTCCAATACAGGGAGAGAAACAACACCCTGGAAAAAATGAGATAATAACCTTCTTGAATCAAACCCAAAAGTAGATAACCACTCAAACATAAAGATAGCGTCAAGAATGGCAGATGGCAATAATCACTATGCCTTAATCTCTCTTAATATCAATGGTCTCAATTCCCCAATTAAAAGACATAGACTAGCAGACTGGATACGTAAACAGGACCCAGCATTTTGCTGCATGCAGGAAACGCACCTCAGTGTCAAAGACAAACACTACCTCAGAGTAAAAGGCTGGAAAACAATTTTACAAGCAAATGGCCCCAAGAAACGAGGTGGAGTAGCCATCCTAATATCGGATAAAATTGATTTTCAACCTAAAGTCATCAAAAAAGACACAGAAGGACACTACATACTGATCAAGGGAAAAATCCACCATCAAGAACTCTCAATCCTGAATATCTATGCTCCAAATGCAAGGGCACCCTCATTCGTAAAAGAAACTTTACTAAAACTCAAAGCACACATCGCACCGCACACAATAATAGTGGGTGACTTCAACACCCCGCTCTCTGAAATGGATCGTTCAGGAAAGCAGAAACTAAACAGGGACACAGTGAATCTAATTGAAGCCTTGGACCAAATGGAACTAACTGATATATATAGAACATTTCATCCTAGAGCTAAAGAATACACCTTCTTCTCAGCTCCTCATGGTACCTTCTCCAAAATTGACCATATAATTGGTCACAAATCAGACCTCAACAGATACAAGAAGATAGAAATAATCCCATGCCTCCTATCAGATCACTAGGGAATAAGGGTGGTCTTCAATGGCAACAAAAACAAAAGAAAACCCACGTACACATGGAGGCTGAACAATGCTCTACTCAATGATAACTTGGTCAAGGTGGAAATAAAGAAAGAAATCAAAGACTTTTTGAAAGTTAATGAAAATGAAGGCACAACATACCCTAACTTATGGGACACAATGAAAGCAGTGCTAAGAGGAAAATTCATAGCCCTGAGTGCCGCCAAAAAGAAACGGGAGACAGCATATACTAACAGCTTAATGGCACACCTGAAAGCCCTGGAACATAAAGAAGCAAATACACCAAAGAGGAGTAGAAGGCAGGAAATCATCAAACTCAGGGCTGAAATCAATCAAGTAGAAACAAATAAAACCATACAAAGAATCAACAAAACGAGGAGTTGGTTCTTTGAGAAAATCAACAAGATAGATAAGCCCTTAGCCAGACTAACCAGAGGGCACAGAGATAGTATCCAAATTAATAAAATCAGAAACGAAAAGGGAGAGATAACAACAGAAACTGAGGAAATTCAAAAAATCATCGGATCCTACTACAAAAACCTGTATTCAACACAACTAGAAAATCTTGAGGAAATGGACAATTTCCTTGACAGATACCAAGTACCAAAATTAAATCAGGATCAAATAGACCATCTAAACCGTCCTATAACCCCTGAAGAAATAGAAGTTGTCATTGGAAGTCTTCCAACCAAAAAAAGCACAGGTCCAGATGGTTTTAGTGCAGAATTCTATCAGACCTTCAAAGAAGACCTAACACCAATACTCTTCAAACTGTTCCACAAAATAGAAACAGAAGGAACACTACCCAACTCGTTCTATGAAGCCACAATTACACTAATACCAAAAGCACACAAAGATCCGACAAAGAAAGAGAATCTCAGGCCAATCTCTCTTATGAATATAGATGCAAAAATACTCAATAAAATTCTTGCCAACCGAATCCAAGAACACATCAAAACGATCATTCACCACGATCAAGTAGGCTTCATCCCAGGGATGCAGGGATGGTTCAATATAAGGAAATCCATCAATGTAATCCACTACATAAACAATCTCAAAGAAAAAAACCACATGGTCATCTCATTAGATGCTGAGAAAGCA
Organism: Tokudaia tokunoshimensis; assembly: GCA_036184795.1. Classification (NCBI taxonomy): domain Eukaryota; kingdom Metazoa; phylum Chordata; class Mammalia; order Rodentia; family Muridae; genus Tokudaia; species Tokudaia tokunoshimensis. The sequence continues at coordinate 4,067,471 of BTHU01000011.1, forward strand.
TTTGACAAAATTCAGCATCCTTTCATGCTAAAGGTCTTGGAAAGATCAGGAATTCAAGGCCCATATCTAAACATAGTAAAAGCAATTTACAGCAAACCGGTAGCCAGCATCAATCTAAATGGAGAGAAACTTGAAGCAATCCCACTAAAATCAGGGACTAGACAAGGCTGCCCTCTCTCTCCATATCTTTTCAATATAGTACTTGAAGTTCTAGCTAGAGCAATTAGACAACAAAAAGAGGTCAAAGGGATACAAATTGGAAAGGAAGAAGTCAAACTATCACTATTTGCAGACGATATGATAGTATACATAAGCGACCCAAAGAACTCCACCAGAGAACTCCTACAGCTGATAAACGACTTCAGCAAAGTGGCCGGATATAAAATCAACTCAAGCAAGTCAGAAGCCTTCCTATACTCAAAGGATAAGCAGGCTGAGAAAGAAGTAAGAGAAATAATACCCTTTACAATAGCCACAAACCATATTAAGTATCTTGGCGTGACGCTAACCAAACAAGTGAAAGATCTGTATGACAAGAACTTCAAGTCTCTGAAGAAAGAAATTGAAGAAGACCTCAGAAGATGGAAAAATCTGCCATGCTCATGGATTGGCAGGATTAATATAGTAAAAATGAGCATCTTACCAAAAGTAATACAGAGATTCAATGCAATCCCCATCAAAATCCCAACTCAATTCTTCATAGAGTTAGAAAGAGCAATTCAAAAATTCATCTGGAATAACAGAAAACCCAGAATAGCTAAAACTATTCTCAAGAGTAAAAGAACCTCTGGGGGAATCAGTATCCCGGACCTCAAGCTGTACTACAGAGCAATAGTGTTAAAAACTGCATGGTATTGGTACAGTAACAGACATGTAGATCAATGGAACAGAATTGAAGACCCAGAAATGAATCCACACTCCTATGGTCACTTGATCTTTGACAAAGGAGCTAAAACCATCCAGTGGAAAAAAGATAGCCTTTTCAACAAATGGTGCTGGCTCAGCTGGAGGTCAACATGCAGAAGAATGCAAATTGACCCATCCTTATCTCCTTGCACTAAGCTCAATTCTAAGTGGATCAAAGATCTCCACATAAAACCAGACACACTGAAACTAATAGAAGGGAAACTAGGGAAGAACCTTGAACATATGGGCACAGGGGAGAATTTCCTGAACAGAACTCCAATAGCTTATGCTCTAAGATCAAGAATTGACAAATGGGACCTCATTAAATTACAAAGTTTTTGCAAGGCAAAAGACACCGTCAAAAAGACAAAGCGGCAACCAACTAACTGGGAAATGATCTTTACCAACCTTACATCCGACAGAGGGCTAATATCCAAGATATACAAAGAACTCAAGAAGTTAAACTCCAGAGAGGCAAGTAACCCTATTAAAAAATGGGGTACAGAGCTACACAAAGAGTTCTCACCTGAAGAATATCTAATGGCTGAGAAGCACCTAAAGAGATGTTCATCATCCTTAGTCATTAGGGAAATGCAAATCAAAACAACCCTGAGATTCCATCTCACACCAGTCAGGATGGCTAAGATCAAAAACACAGGAGACAGCAGTTGTTGGCGAGGATGTGGAGAAAGAGGAACACTCCTCCACTGCTGGTGGAATTGCAGGCTGGTACAACCACTCTGGAAAGCAGTCTGGCGGTTCCTCAGAAAACTGGGCATGACACTTCCGGAGGATCCGGCTATACCACTCCTGGGCATATACCCAGAGACTTTACCTGCATGCAATAAGGACACATGCTCCACTATGTTCATAGCAGCCTTATTTATAATAGCCAGAAGCTGGAAAGAACCCAGATGTCCCTCAACGGAGGAATGGATTCAGAAGATGTGGTATATTTACACAATGGAATACTACTCTGCAATTAAAAACAATGAATTCACGAAATTCCTAGGCAAATGGTCAGAACTTGAAAATATCATCCTTAGTGAGGTAACCCAATCACAAAAGATCACACATGGTATGCAGTCACTGATAAGGGGATATTGACCCAGAATCTCAGAATACCCTAGACACAATCAGCATATCAATAGATTTCTAAAAAGATGGAAGGAGAGACCCCTGGTCCTGGAAAGACGGGATGTAGGGGAACGCCAGGACAGAGTAATGAGAGGGGGTTGAACGGAGAAAAGAGGGAGGGAAGGGGGCTTATGGGACTTTCGGGGAGGGAGGAAACGGGAAAGGGGAAGTGATTTGGAATGTAAATTAAAAAAATAAAATAAAATAAAAAAAATTTTTAAAGCTCTATTCCCTTGCACTTCCAATCTGTTTCTCCTCTTTCACTGTGTTCTTTGTTACCATTCTTCATGACATGATTGTTGATTACAGTTGTTTCCAAAACAGAAGTCCTTTGAGTTGGACAGACACCAACCTGTATAGCAGCCAGCAGGCTATACTATATGTTTACAGATGACAATATGTACAACTATGGTATATCTTGTATGTTAAAGCTGATGATCACCTTTAGGGAATAGCTTGGTAATTTGAGGACATTAAGCCTCAAATAATCCTTGGAACCAATGTCATTGTTTTTTTTTTATGCAGTAATTTATCCAATTCCAGATAAATCCATACTGCAGTTCTTAGTTTATGATGTGACTTAGTAGTCCTTCTTTGCCAAAGGAACATAGATCATGTGTAACAAATATGGACACATTCAACCCTCCAATAGAATATTTGGTTGAGAAATAGAGTGAGAAATTGCTTTGTCTCAGATTATTTTGTGTAGACTCTTGTGTAGGAATGGGTAAGTTGAAAAATTTGAGAAATTCCTCATAAGAATTGCTGTGAGATGCTGGTAGAGATTCAATGGACTTTTTCTTCCTCTCCTCCCTCAGAAGTCAATGGACTTGCTTAGAGTTCCTAAAGTCAGTAAAGAGTTACCCAGGTGGTGGTGGTTTGAATAAGAACGGTCCTCATTGGTTCCCAGACTGAGATGGTTTGAATAAGAATGGTCCCCATTGGTTCCCAGGCTGAGGTGTTTTGAATAAGAATGGCCCCCATTGATTTCCAGCTGAGGTGGTCTGAATAAGAATGGTCCTCATTGGCTCATGATGCTTGGTCTTTAGGGAGTGGCACTACTTGAGAGGAATTAGGAGGTGTGGCCTTGTTGTTGGAGGAAGTGTGTCACTGGGGGAGGGCTTTAGGGTTTCAGGTGCTCAAGCCAGGTCCAGTGCCTCCCTGTCTTCCTTCTGCTTGTTGATCCAGATGTAGAACTCTCAGCTCCTCTAGCACCTGCCTGCATACCACCATGCTTTCTGTCATGATGATAATGGACTAAACCTCTGAACTGTAAGCTAGCCCCAATTAAATGCTTTTCTTTATAAGAGTTGCCTTGGTTATGGTGTCTCTTCACAGCCCTAGAACATGTCAAAGACACGGGTCAAATAAGAGCCCCCCCCCCCCTGCATTGAATATAACCAAAGCTATTCTTGGGATGTGTCAATTTTAATTATTTTTCAGTTGTGTTTGGAGCATTCCTGTGAGACATTGGAGAAAAACAAAATCTCACAGAATACTCTTCCATCCATTCTAAAATTTTTAAAAAATGATAGGATTCCTGTATCATAAAATTTATGATGGCTGCCATTTAAAGTGCTCTGTTCAGAATATGTTCACATGGTTGTGGAACAAACAGCCCCAAACTTCTTCACCTTCGAAAACTAAAATTCTCCATCCATTAAACACTCACTCTCTGTTTACTTCACAGGCCACTGGCACCCACCATTCCACTTTCCCTGCCCATTCATTCAGCCTCTCTGCAGAACTCGTAGAGCTGGCGTCATATACATGTTTTTTTGTGACTAGCTTTTTGACTTAGGACCACATCCTTAAAGTTCATCCATGTCATTCATTGAATGTTTAGGCTTCCTTTCCTTCTCAAAGTTGAATATTGTTCCATTACTAATATATACATATATATATTCAAAAGGTTTAGTTATAAAGTAAAAGGCTCATTTATAAAATAAAACGACTTATATTCATCAACCTATTCACTGATCAATATTATATGACTACATGACTAGGTGCTAAAAAACAGTAATGAAAAAGACACAGACCTGCCCTGGAAATGCTCAAGCAGTGGATTGGCTACCATCCAGTGCCAGATGGCTTACTTGAGCTGTTGCTAGAGCAACAGAGGAAGACTTTGATCATACTTCTGGACTTCTTATTTCCAGACATCCCTTAGAACTCTCTTGCAAAGCCCTTCCTCTTGTTCATAGAAGATCAAAATGGGTGAACAACTTGGCTAATCTTGATTTGATGTTTTGAGCCTGTAAATCACACTTCTTTCACAAAGACGCCCTATCTCCACGGACTGTAGACAACAGATATGTGTTGGGTGGTGATGTGATGTGTTCTTCCACAGGCAGCCTCAGAGCCTGTCTTCAGCTATGAACTTCCTCCAGGAGACTCTACTCCCTGAAGTTCCACGACCTTCCCAAACAGCACCACCAACTCAGGATCACGTGTTCACACTGGTGAACCTGTGAGGGTCAAACCACAACAGCCATTGCTGCCAGTGTCAGTGTGGATTTCCTAAGAGATGATGACTCACAGGAGGTATTACCTTACAGGCTCGCTGCTCAGAATCTGCTCTGCCGCTGACCAGAGTCTTTATGCAACATGTGTTGTTTGCATTTTGGTCATTGGAGACACAAAGTGAAAGTCTCTGGGCCCTACATTGTTCTATTGAGACAGTCAGACATTTGCATATGTGAATATTTGATCTACATGATCAAAGGACCCACATGTCCAGGTCGGAATGGGTCAGATCTGTGTCTGTGACATGGGCACTCACCATCGGAGGCTGCTTTAGGAATTCTCGGCCTTGTCCTCTGACGTGTTTCTCAACTGGGATCCCCAGGCTTTGCCTCTGAGCTGATAAACATGCAAATGTGACCTCTATGTAGGTAATAGGACAGGAAGGTGGGATCAGCTCCTGTCACACTGTGTACTTCATTTTCTATCAATAGCTTGTTAATGCGCACAGGCTCTTGAGTTTCCTGAGGATTGGAGTCGTCTGTAAACAAAACACTGTCATTTTGAGCCATTAGAATGCATTATATGAGGCATAATGGCCGAAAGAGAGCTGGCGGGGAGTCAGATGAGGCGGAGTGAGATCTATGCTGGTCCGGGTCCCTTGGGATTTACCCACCGTGATGAACTCAGCCTTGCTATCATCCTAAGCAAAACTAATATAAGCATTCTTTCTCTGAGCAGGGAAAAGAAATTTGTGTTAAATTCCTTGAGATTGAGCAATTTGCAATCTTCTTTGTGAATGTGGTAGGATCTGGTTATTTTAGAATTTTCTGTCAGCTGGTATGTAAAATGAAGCCTGCCCCCATTGTTTCTGCTGTAAGGATGGGGTGAGTAGTTTTAGCCAGAGAAGAACCTCCTTGAGTTCCTATGTAGGAACAGCATTTAATACAGAGACTCATAACTGGTCAAAATGCAGAGCCAAGCCATCAACGGGCCTTCGGTATCACACTTCTTCCCTCCAAAGCTTGTTACAGAAGAAGAAAGACTTTAGGAGCCAGGGTTTGGTGAGGGCCAGGGCAAAGCGATGTGTTCTAGAAACGACAGAAGCATTGTACTTGTGAACTCATAGTAGCTGTGACTGCTTACAGAAGATCAAGTCAGTCAATACTCCAGTATGGGTGGGGGAGGGGAACATGAGCCTCACCCCAAATGAGAAGCTAATCACGGTTGATGAATGTTAGGAAGGGTGGGGTGACTGGATTCCAATGGATGGCCCTATGCCTAGGTGTGTACAGGCATCACAAATTAGACTCAGGGGCTTGAATGAAAACAGAAAAGAGGACTTGAGGTTGCAATGGAGGTATGGGATAGCGGAGTCTGGGATGAGCTGGAGTGGGGATAATGAGCAAATATGATATACATTCTCACCATGCTCTGTATGAAATTCTCAAAGATGCTCTATTTAAAAAGTAAAGGAAGGGCTCGAGAGATTGCTTAGTAGCTAAGAGCATATATTGCATTTACGGAAGTTCCCAGCATCCAGATTAGGTTGTTCACAACTGCCAGTAACTCCCGCTCCAAGGGATATATGCTCTCTTCTAGGTCCCGTGTGAGCATGGCACTCAGGTATGCGCACACACACACACACACACACACACACACACACACACACACAGAGAGAGAGAGAGAGAGAGAGAGACAGAGAGAGACAGAGACAGAGAGAGAAGAGAGAGACAGAGACAGAGAGACAGAGAGAAACATATATACATTTAAAAAAATTTTAAGTAAATATTACAAAATACAAAGAGATGGAAGACCACTTCTAATACTCTATACTTGGGTCTGTAGGCTAACTGTACTTACACATCTAATATCAAGAAATCCTGTATTTCTTGTTTTGTCTGTGGGAGAACGAGAGTTGAGATGGGATATTGTATCAGTCAGGGTTCTCTAGAGTCACAGAACCTAATGGAATGTCTCTCTATATTGAGGGAATTTATTGTGATGACTTACAGCCTGCAGCTCAACTAACCCAATAATGGTCAGCTACAAATGGAAAATCCAAGAATCTAGTAGTTGCTCAGTCCCACAAGGCTAGTTGTTTCAGCTGGTCTTCTGTAGAAGTAGGTTCCAACAGATGTGCTGGCAAGTATTGCAAGCAGGTGAAGAAGAGTGAGCCTTCTTCCAATGTCTTGATGTAGGTCTCCAGCAGAAGGTGTGGCCCAGATTAAAGATGTGTACCACTAAGCCTGCTTTGTCCCAGGCTGACCTTGAACTCAGAGATTTCCTTGCCTCAGTTTCCTGGAATTAAAGGCCTGTACTACCTTGCCTGGGCCTAAGCTTTTCATGGCCACTATGCCTCAAGATCTCCATGCCAAGATCCACGTCAGAAACTTGTGTCTTCCAGCCTCAAGAACTGCATCACAGGTGAGGTCTCCAATTCCGGATTGTAGTTAATTCCAGATATAGTCAAGTTGACAAACAGGAATAGCCATACAGATATCAAGTGTAACATTGAATTCCATGTGTTAGTCCAGGTCCTATGGGAGACAAGTGACCAGGTTTGAATATGTTTGGCCCGGGGAGTGGCACTGTTTGGAGGAACAGCCTTGGAGGAGGTGTGTCACTGTCAATATGGACTCTAAGACCCTCGTCCTAGCTGCCTGGAAGCTAGTCTTTTTCTGTTTGCCTTTGGATGAAGATGTAGAATTCTCAGTTCCTGTTACACCATGCCTGACTGGACACTGCCATGGTCCTGCCTTGATGATAATGGACTGAACCTCTGTGCCTGTAAGCCGGTCTCAATTAAATGATTTATTTATTTATTTATTTATTTATTTATTTTTATGAGTCACCTTGGTCATTGTCTTAGGATTTTACTGCTATGAACAGACACTATGATCAAGGCAAGTCTTATAAATGACAACATTTAATTGCAGCTGGCTTACAGGTTCAGAGGTTCAGTCCATTGTCATCAAGGCAGAAGCATGGCAGCATCCAGGCAGGCATAGTACAGGAGGAGCTGAGGGTTCTACATCTTTATCCAAGGGAAGCCAGGAACAGACTGGGCATGCTCTAGGACATCTAGGAGAAAGATCTCCAAGCCCATTCCCACAGTGACACACTTCCTCCAACAAGGCCACACCTTCTAATAGTGCCTCCCTCTGGGACGAGCATATACAAACCATCACACTCATCATGTCTCTTCACAGCAGTAAAACCCTAAGACACCAGACAAGACAAAAAACGTGAAAGTTTCATCAGAAAATGGACAGAACACCAGAGAAGGCCGAGAGAGTCTCTGCTCACTCCAGCTGATTCAGAGAAGAATCAGTATGGCGGTTGATGGCCATCAGGGACGGCCAAGTGGTCTAAGAAGGGTTTGCAAAGGCCATTTGGGAGTCTTTGGTCCAAAGCCAATGAACGGTCAGAGGAGTCCTACATCTCCTAGGAACCTGGTACCCAATTGCTTCCGTACCTCTGACAGCCCCTTCTTGGGAAAATGGCCCAGCCTTGTTTAGTTACATGCTTGTCAGGGGAGGTCTATGTTCACTGTCATGTTTCCATGATCTTCACCTGTCATTTCATGGGGAACTAAGTGCTACCTGGTTCTAACATCCCCAGTGCTGGGTGCTGTGTTTTGTACCTAGTTGGTTTCCCCTGAGGTACTATGTTGTATCATTCGTTGAACCAGTGGCCATTTCAGATCATCTCACTGCCTGGGTGGTCGTAACACATGACCGTAAGTACCGTAAACGCCACTAAGTATAAAAATGACATTAATTCCCATGAAGCAGAACTGTTGTGAGTTAGAATAATTTGTACAACAGGAGTTGACACAGAGTAGGTCCTCAGTGAGAAGGCTAGATTCAGCTATATTTGATGAGTAGTTTACTCTGTGCTCCCTGCATAGGATGCATTCACTGTCCTGGTCAGGGGCACATGATAAAAACCTAACCACGTGGTTTTGCACATTTGATCTCTGCATATAGCTTTCTGCTTTTACCCTGTGTAAAGACCATAGGGTATGGCTGTGTCTGATTGTGCTCAGATCAGGTAGGTCATCAGATTCCAGAAAGTTGCCATGAACCAACCCCTGCTTCTGAGATCTATCAGTTCACCAGATCTGAGGTCTGGTTAAAAATGCAAGGTCATGAGATTAAAAATGCAAGGTCATGAGATGCTAACGTCTTTTCCAAGTTACTCTTGCCTCGGGGGACACAGAGGAATGCATCACCACAGGATCTGAACTTCTCTGGTCTTCACAAGGTCACATATATATATATATATAAACCGGACGAGGTCATTTTGCTTGGACTTTGCTGAATCTTACCCCAAGTATTCATTCAACTCCCCTGGGGCTGTTCAAGCTTCCACCAACCCTTCCTGCATTTCCTGTCCTTTGCTTCTGAGTCATGGCTTTGACTTTCTCCTTCAGTCTTGCAGGCTTACTCTTTCTACACATCTCCCTTTAAAAAATATTCTTAAAATCACATTTACAATGTGTTCTTTGAAACTTTCTTCCCTGTACACAATGTATCGATCTTATCCTTTCTCTACCACCTCCCTCCATTTCCTCAACCCCTGAGACTCACCAACCCATCTCCCTCCTGACTTGAAGCTCTCTTTTCAATAGTTTCATTATCTATGAACATGATTATTAATAGTCCTTCTTAAACTAGTTTTAGTTGAGCATATGCACATTGGTATAGGATCTTTCTCTCATTGCATGGGCAACCTACCACAGGCCATTCCTTCAAGAAAAAGTGTCCCCCACTTTTTTCAGCATCATCTGCTCCACAGCTATGACTAGAGCCTAGGTGTCCTGTCCTCCATTCATGCTGGAATTTTGATTGACTTGATCTTACATGTGTCTTGTACAGATAAGCATAGCTGCTGTGCATTGGTATCAGCAATGACATCTTTTTAAATATCATTATTATTGCTGTTATTATATTATTATTATATGTGCGTACATGTATGTGCATCTTTGTGCATACATGTATACACACCTGATGTGTGTGTATCAGAGGACAATGTTTCAGGGGCTGTTTTTTTCTTTTCACTAGGGGCTCTGGGGATCAAGGTTATCATCAGACTTGCTTGGCAAACACTTTACCTGTTGAGCCAAGTTGCTGGCCCCTTTCTAGACATCTTGAATTTAGGTGTCAGAGGCCCTGACACCTTAATTAAACACCAGAGCACAGCAATGACACTTTGTCAAATCCTCAGAGACTAAGGAAGACTGTCATTCTCAGAACAATGGCTTAAGTGGCAGTCAGTGACATTTTCTCCAGGTAACTAAATGCAATCCTTTGCAGAGGTCTGCTGGTGTGGCCTTTTTCTCTATCCTCAAGTAGCTCCCATGTCATCTACTATTCACTAAGCCCATTACAGTCCTGCAGGAACCAAAGATTGCTACTCTCTCCATGATGTTTACATAGGAACAGACCCAAGGGATGATGGGAGGACCCGAGTATATAGTTGTATCTTTCATCTGAGATGCTGAGATGAGATTGGCAGAGGAAGGGATGCAAAAGGCCCTTTTCTTCTCCCTGCAACTTCTCCATTGGGAGAGACCAGCAAATACTCATTAGTAAGAGAGAGAGAAAAGAACCTCCAGACTGGATGTATGACCAGGGATTAAATTTTTTTTAAAGTGCTAAACCAGGTCTTCAAATAATAGCAATAATAGTTATTATCATTACTTTTAAAATATGGAATCTCATTGTGTATTCCAGGTTAGCCTAAAACTTGATGTGTGGTCCAGGCTGGCTTCAAACTTCTGCCTTGTCTCCCCAAGTCCTGGGTTTGCAGGTCTGAATTAGTGTTCCCAGCTTCCTCTGTGTGTGTGTGTGTGTGTGTGTGTGTGTGTGTGTGTGTGTGTGTGTAGTGTATACCTATCTCAATCTCTCTCCCTCTGCTAGCAGGCTGTCACATGTTGGTAAGTGTGACCCTTGGATGAGAGGGTAGAGAAGGTTGAGGTCTGTAACTGGAGGCAGCCAGAGAAGACAGGAAAGCAGCATGTGGGTTGTGTGTCCATCCCCTTCCCAGCCTGTCATTTATTTCTCTTGCTGTTCGTCTAGTTTTACAGCGAGCAGAAGGCAAATGGCGTGTACAGACTTGGATAATGCTGGTAATTACAGCCATCCCACGGGCAAGCAGGGAGCATCGAGGCTTTGTTCAGGAAATCAGCAGCCACCAAGTAGCATTTTGTTTTGAGAAATGACAGCATGTCTACACACTCAGTGCAGGGTGTGCTGCATCTGAAGGTAACCAGGCTCGTATGTTTCTGTTACTTGTTGGACCTTTTCTCTCTGGTGAAAGTCAGTACCTTTTCAGGAGTGTAAGCCCAGGAATATAGTTAAGAATGTGTACAGGGCATTCTGGGAAGGAAGAAGGAATCTTTTGGATATCCTGCTGCCTAGTACAGAGGGAAGGGTTGGGGGCTTAGACCTTTCCTCAAAGGAGGTCACATGCCTATATCTTTGATAAGTTGGGGGCTACTGCCTTGACTTTAGGTTCTAGGTCATTTTCAATGCAGAAAATCCCTTTCATTTTGCATTCTGCCCCTCTTTTTCTCAGTGATATAACTGGCCTCTCTGGACAGCTAGAATTTGGGACTTATACACAGGCTATATGTGACTTGCAGAGCTGTCAGTTAAGCACCAAGCAAAACCCCATTTTTAAAATGAACAGGGACAGCCATTCTGAAGGGCCAGACATCAGCCCTTTGGCTGTTCTCATCTTGGTGAGTCTCCTGAGACAGAAACACTTTCCAGTAAACCATGCTTCCCAGAATGGATCTTTGCTGGAGTGAGATCACTGAGAGAGCACGGTGTCATGGTCTCATAGTGTTTCAGAATGGTTAGGAGTTCACTCATGACCCTGTGGTTTGCGCTCACTGGGAATTCAACCATCGTTAGAGAACACATGGATTTTAAATGTGTCTACCGGTGTTTGAGTATGTATATGCATCTATGTCTATGTACTATGTGCATGACGGGTGCTCACAGGGATCAGAAGAGGACATTGGATCCCCCTAGAACTGGACTTACAGATGATTGTGAGCTGCCATGTGGGTGCTGGGAATGGAACCTGGGTCCTCTGGAAAAGTAGCAACTGCTCCTCACTGCTGAGCCATCTCTTCAGTCCCAACAATACCTTTGAATTCTATTGGGAAAACATCTCACTATTCTAATAGTATAATGCAATACTTAACACATAACATACTCCACAATATGTGAAAGGACAGTTCACCCCAGAGAATAGAATGGAAGGGAATTTTACAGCAATAGTCTGTCAGGTACATACCTATTTAGTATGATTTTTCTTGTGATGTGTGTTTGTGCGAAAATGTGGAGTATCGTTGATACAAGCTGATAAATGCCTGTCCTTTTCCTTTCATAGTGAGAAGAGAGAGGGGAGGTCTCAAGAAGCTCATGAAGAGACACACTGGTCTGTCTTTTTGATCATGTTTCCTGTCAGTTTTCCTGCAACAGTATTATGTAGATAGCTATTGCTAATTTTGATACTTTTATTCTTTAAACTTGTTTCTGTAGTAGTGATAAATGAACCCAAGACCTTGTACAAGCTAGGCAAGCACTCTGCCATTTAACTCTATCCCTAGTCCTTGATTTATATATTGACCAAACAAATTTATCCCCCTTTCAGGAAGTCCCTTAAGGTTAGAGGCTCACGTAAGGATATGAGTTGCTTGCAGGATTTTGGAAAGCCTTGAGGAATAGGTTCATGGCTTTCAGAAGAATGTAGAAGTGGTCATTGAGGAAGTTTGTATTTGTCTGTCTGCTTCTGGAACCTCCAAGCGCAAGCACATAGCCCCATAGCCACAGTCCAAAGGTCAGGAAGTTAGAGCTGTAAGTTTCCTTCTGTCTCTCTCTGAGCCCACAGACCTGGTGGCTGGCTAGTGGGATGTGGAGTACCACAGCAGCCATCATTGGGGTGTCTCAAGAACCAGGAAGTGATGCAGATGTCCACTGTCCCTGGGCCTCCTTTCTCCATCCTTGTTGGCTCCCAGGAAAGCTGGCAAGATGGCGGGGAGGCAGCTGGCTGCACATCACAGTGGCCTCTGGATTTGAGTGAGGTTCTCATTAATAGAGCCTCAGATGCAGATCCCTCTGTATGGACATTTTTAGGATGGAGTTTTAGGCGTTTTGGTCTCTGAACCATAATAACACATCCAGAGAACCCTGCTTCTGTTTTTTTTTTCTTTTGCTCAAAGTACAAAGAGCCCTGTCAGGGCTCAAGTCCCTGCCTTGCAGTTGAACCCTTGTTTGGCCTTAATAAGCAAGAGCCAGGAATGTGGGTTAACATTCAGGCCTACGACCTGTTTTATAACTCTGATAATAAGGCTACACTTCCCTGGGCTCTTTTGGTAAATTTTTTCAATCCCATGAGAACTATCACACTATCCTCTCTCCTCACTTGGTCAGCCAGGTTGATTAAACAGGACAGCGGATAATCCGGGAGATAAACATATCTTAAATGTTATTTTTATCAGTTATTCTTGTGTCACTGTAACCATAGCATCTGACAGAAACAAGGGAGGGAGAGTTTATTTTGTTTGTGGTAATCTACTTTGAATAAGAACTATCCCCCATAGGTTCAGGCATTTGACCACATCATCTCCGTTCGGTGGCGCTGTTTGGAGATGTTAGGGAATCTTACGGAGGTTCGTTGCTGGAGGAAGCATGTCACCCGAAGCAGGCTTTGAAAGTTTATAGCCTTCCTCTACTTCCGGTTTACTCTTTCTGCTTCCTGTGTGTGCCTGAGGTGCAATCTCTCAGCTCCCTGCTCTGTACATCAGCTGCCATGATCTACTTTCCACAAAGGACTCTAACCCTCTGACTGTAAACCCAGATGCACTCTTTCTTTCTTAGATTGCATTTTCTGGTCACATTGTTTTGTCACAGCAACAGAGAAGTAAATAACCCACAGCTCTGGGTTGATTGTGACAATATGGTTCAAACGTTGCAGGTAGGAATATGTTGTGGAGACTTCTATTACAGCAGATCATGAAAATGGACAGCAAGGGAAGAGCAGAGGGCTAGGAAACACCTCCAGAGGCTGTGTCTAATGATCCACTTCCTCCAGCTAGACCCCACTTCCTAAAGGCTTTACAAACTACTAAAATAGTACCACAGAGAGACAACATGTGCCTGAAACAGGAAACATTGGGAGATTTCAAATTCAAAATATAGTATCTTGATGCTTCAAATACATCCTGATATTACAATTGATTAAAATTACAGCAAGTTGATTCTACTAGGCTTTTTATCAACTTCTATCAAGTTTTTGTTGCACTAAAGTGAGTTTTCAGATTGAATTGTATCTCCTTTAAGAAGATATTCAAATCCTAAGCTCTAATACCTTTAAGACCTCAGATAAGTTATCATCTTGATGGATGGGATTAAGATATCACACTAAACCTAGTAATGTTGAGAGGTATGTGCATGTGTACACACGTATGTTTGTGTACATGATCATGTGTGTGCTCATGCATGTATGGGGGTCAAAGGATATCATCAGTTACTGTTTCTCAGACAACTTTTATTGTTTTGAGACAAGTCTCCCCCTGACTAGGAGCTCAGCAATCAGGCTACACTGGCAAGTCAGTAAGCCACAGGGATATATCTGCTCATCTCTGTACCCCTGGTGTTGGGATTACATGTCCATACCATCACACCCAGTGTTTTCCTTCAAAACCTGGATTCTGGAGATTGAACCCAGGCCCTCACGCTTGCGATGCTAGCACCTTACTGCTGGAATCGTCTCCCAGCCTCAGTGGCTTGAGTGTTTATATGAGAAAGCAGGTGGAGGTCCGGAGAAATGTCCAATGGGAGGACAGCCACACAAAGATGGAAGATGGAAGCAGAAACTGGAGGCGATGCAGTTGCAAGACAAGGGATGTCATAGTGATTCCACCATCCAAACCAGGAAGCATCAGGAAGCATTCTGTCCTACCGCTCATGTTCTAACCTTCATGATGAAGACAGGATAAATGTCTGCTGTCTTAAGCCACCTGCTCTGTGACGATCATTTATGATAGCTGATTGTCTATTATGCCCACGCACCTCATCACCGGACAAATATATTTTACTAAGGTTTCGAACATGGCATTTCTCATTTCTTTGGGATACTTTCAGAAGTATACGTCTTTACTTCAGTACGGAATTTATTCATAGTGGCTCAGGGAACCCTCCTTCCCTGATTCTGTCATGTTACTTTGTCAAGTACTCAGCCGTCACTATTAACTAGCCATTAGATCATTAACTATTACCAGCCAAGATCGCTTTCAGTATTCCTGCAGCATACCCTTTGTGATGGTTTGTATATGCTCGGTTCAGGGAGTGGCACTATTAGAAGGTGTAGCCTTGTTGGAGTAGGTGTGTCACTGCGGGTGTGGGCTTTAAGACCCTCATCCTAGCTGCCTGGAAGCCAGTATTCTGCTAGCAGCCTTCACACAAAGATGTAGAACTCTCAGTTCTATGCCTGCCTGAATGTTGCCATGTTCCCACCTTGATAATGGACTGAACCTCCAAACCTGTAAGCCAGCCCCAATTAAATGTTGTCCTTTATAAGAGTTGTCTTGGTCATGATGTCTGTTCACAGCAGTAAAACCCTAAGGCAATGACCAAAAGCAACTTAAAGTTGAGTTTATTTTGACTTATGGTCCCAGAGGGATGCAGCCCATCGTGGTGGGAAAGACGTGGCTGACCGCAGCAGGAAGGGGAGCTAGCTGATCGCAGCTTTCATCCATACACAGGAGGTCGGGTAGGGGATGGAGTGAGGCTACAGGTCCTCACAGCCTGCCCTGGAGACCTTCCTCCTGCAAGACTCCACCCCCTGAAGGGTTGAGCTCCTCTGGTATTTCCAACAGGGCTGCTCCTCTTCCCTCATTTCCTTCCTCCCTTTCACCAAGCTGATTCCATGACTTTCCTGTTAGACTCCACCTTCTCATCTAGGGTATTTTTTCTGTCTCCCATCATGTCCTGGCTTGAAGTCTGATGTTTAACTATGGAAGCAAGTATAGAGTTTGTCAAACGTGCCTATGGAATTGCCTGAGGCTTGAGATTATCCATTGTGACCTAGCTTAAAAAAAGGGGAAATAATAAGAAATATCAGAGAAGGCACTAGAAACAAACGTTCTGTCCATATCCCGTGACTCACGATGTCTGTACATTAAAACACTCTGGGGTAATCTTGAAAGCTGGGAGAATGTGTGAGTGAGACGTGTGTTAGTTTATATACCATGTGATAATTTATAACGTAGTGACATTTTAGTTGCTAAGAACATCTTTCCTAGAAAGCCCCCGAAGCTGCATGTGACAGCGTTATAACCATTCTCATGCCGACAGTCAATCAATACTGTGTTTTCACACTTACCAGGCACTCAAGTTGCATAGACTCTCCCACACTGAAACTCTGTAACCATGATAATTATTCTCTGTACAAAGGGACCAAGACAGAACCGAGTGGTGTTTTTTTTTCTTTTGCGCTACATTCTTTGCATAGACACAGCACACATAGGACATCATTTTGATCCTTGGATATGAGTATAGAAAAATATGCTTTCCGGACAAACAATCTATTACATGGGCTGCCTGTGTCCATTCTGATTAACAGGAACTCTGCCTGCGAGGTTATTGATTTCCAGCGTTGCCAACCTTCGCTGATATAAACTTTGAGACTATTGACTGTGTATCTGCTCTGGAGTGGAATGTGAATATTTAAGATGCTCAAGACTAAAAAAATGGGGCTGGAGAGATGGCTCAATGGTTAAGAGCACTGACTGCTCTTCCAAAGGTCCTGAGTTCAAATCCCAGCAACCACATGGTGGCTCACAACCATCCTTAATGAGATCTGATGCCCTCTTCTGGGGTGTCTGAAGACAGCTACACTGTATATGTAAATATAATAAATAAATAAATCTTTTTTAAAAAATACTAAAAACATGACAGAAAATTCTATTAGAACTTCTGTTTTACAGGAGCCAAAACACCATTGTTACCATGGCTTAACTGGTACAGCGAGTCTCTGGTTATTGGTCATTGCCAATTAGCAGTGACATTGTGTATCATTTGCCTTCAATTCTCTGTCTCAGCTGAGCTCCCTGCGAAAGTTGCATAAGCATCTGGTAACTGAAAAATATCATCCTTAAAATCACCGGTTGTGCAGGGCTGGCTCATTGGCCAAATGCTCTGGTTCCCCTGGTACTCACAGCTGTTCCTCTCTGCCATTGGATCCACATGGTGTCCTCTCTCTGTCTTTACAGACAGGTACTGTAGAAACCCAAGAGGATTGTGCTTCCGCTAGGCAGGCCTGCCCCTACAGGAAGGCACACACTGGTATGATACAGGACCGTAAGTTTTCTTTCAAGTTTTTAAGGTTGAAAGATTTATAAATGTCTTCCATTTTAAAGGATAGAAGTCTTTTTATTTGCCTTAGCAGGCATCTTAATGAACGCCAACATGGCAATCCACAGTACAAATTATGTACAAAATACCCAAGACCAATTTCATAATTTTGAAGAGACATGGGATTTTTTTTGTTGTCTGAAGCTACCTGTTTATAAGTTATTTCAAGACATCTCTGGTTCCTTTTCTAAACCCGCAAATCCAGAATAAATGAATTTAAGGGAGAAATAAGTTCCTCATCCAGCATCTCTTAAAGACCAAATGTTGGTATTCAGTTCTTCCAAATTATGAGGTCAGTAGTGTCTCAAATATCCAATGGCAAGGACTGAAACTGTTCCTACTCTTTCCTCCTGACCATACACGGCTTCCTGGGGACCTTGTTGCCTTGACAATGGTAAAGGACAAAGTCATTTCATTCACAGAAGAATATAAAAATACCTCAGTGTCGTCCAGAGTAGCTTGGTCTTGGTAAACTGAGAGGCCATGTCAGTCAGTGGAAGGGGTGCTCTTGTATGTGGTAATCTAGGGCAGTTAAGAGCACAGACACATTGGTAATTACTCAGGCAACATGGAAGCTTAGAGAGAGAAACTTACTTTAGGAGTAGCTAAGAATGAGTTGAAGGCAATCAAATGCCAGGTTCAAGGTCAGAGCTTCCCATTTGGCTTTGTGAACAGAAGTTCCCCTCTCCTCTGACAGGACAGTAGACGAAAATAAAATCCGAGCCCAGAACTTCAGTGTAGTGGCCCGCTCTGTTATGCCAGTGTAGGAAAATCTGATACCCAGACACATGAAAGACTCAGGAGGTTGTTCTTGAGGAGATTAACAAGGAAGACTCAGTCAAGCTTCTGAATCTGTGGAGAAAATCAGGGAGAAGGCCACTGATGGAGCAGGTGTGTCCAGTTGGAGAAGAGAGGTGATTGCCGCCAGTCTACAGCACAGCACGATAACTTTGGTTGACAACAACTACGCATTTCTTTTTTTCTTTTTCTTTTTCTTTTTTTTTAGTATAGAATAGAGTTTGTTCAGGGCATGGGGGGTTGAGAGGGTATGGGCATGTGGAGAGTGGGGGAGGGGAAAGGAGAGAGAGGGAGGGGAGCAGGAGAAGAGGACAGAACATAAGCAACACATTTCAAGCCGGGCAGTGGTGGCGCACGCCTTTAATCCCAGCACTTGGGAGGCAGAGGCAGGTGGATTTCTGAGTTCAAGGCCAGTCTGGTCTACAGAGTGAGTTCCAGGACAGTCAGGGCTACACAGAGAAACCCTGTCTCGAAAAACCAAAAAAAAAAAAAAAGGACAGAGTCATTTCATTCACAGAGGAATATAAAAGCACCCCAGTGTCGCCCCGAGTATCTTTGCCCTGTAAGGAGTACTCATGCCATACTCTGTAGACACCAAGAAACCTGGATTTCTATGATATGAAGCAAATCCCATACTGCAGGTCTGACCAATGCTGGCAGGATGCTCTTAAAACACTGCTATGTAAGAGCTCTGAACTTCCTTGTTGGAGTTGGAAGGAGGCTTGCTTGTCTAAGGTTAGAATTTAAAACTGGAAACCCCGCTCTCTCTCAGAGCTGGCAACGCACCAATGCTCATCTGCCTTGAAATCTTGAGAAGAGAAGTAAATAACAGTTAAACTAACTTGGCTCTCACACTAGGCTGTACGTACAGCCTACCGTAGGCTTGAAGACAAGCGGGCAGAGCATCCGCTCCCCATGCGGGGCTGTGCACTCGTTTGTTTGCCATCAACACATCAAGTTTTGCTCCTTAGCTCTTCGAACGATGTTTCCTATTGTTCCCTATATAGGGCCTTTCACACTCTCTCCATACCAGATGGCCGTGCCTCAAATCGTTTTCAAACTGAATATTTTAGACCTTAAAAAAAAAAAATCAAACATGAAATCACATGTATGGGAAACCAGACCCATTCTACTTCTTCCGCTATTTTGTGAAACTTATTTTTAGGGTATATCATCAATCTGGACACTTTCACAGATATTTTTATTAGTTCAGCCTGTTCTGAATCACTTACCAGTCTGGTTGCTGTGCCATGGTGATTTTTTTTTTTAAATCTTTCTTTCTAAACAACAAAGAAAATAACTGCTCAGTAGCAACACGCTAAGATTTGAGAATGTGCGTGCACACCCTTGGGGGTACACCAGCTACGTTTTAGCTTCTAACTGTCTTTAATCTTCAGTGTCATTACAACAGGATTTGGGTCCCTGAAGACAGAGTTTGTAGCTGAAACCCAACCCCCGTAGCACTAATGGAAACATTTGTGTGAGACAGCAACTGGAAGGTTATTTAAAAGAAGATCAGAGCAAAATGCTAGTTTGATACATGAAAGTCAGAAAGCCCCCCCCCCGCTCAGAGACAGGTAGCTAGAATGAGATAAAGTAATAAAAATAATCATTTAGAAGGGATGTACTCATTCATACCGTGTACCAGATCAGGCGTACTTCTAAGTCCTTGGGATCTGCATAACCTCATGTTGTGATATTATAATGTTCATTTTTCACATGGGAAAGCATGGTGATTAGGGAGAAGTTGAGTGGCTTGGCTATGGTTACAGCCATTGCAGATTCTGATGCAGATTTGGGGCTCCAGTGGCTGGGTATCAGTGTTGAAACAAAGCCATTTACTCCTTGTGAGAATGCATGGGCTGGGTTGGTGGGTTCCTAACTCCGTTCTATCTTTTCTTTGGTAAAGGTTTAGGATTGGTTTTATTCTGTCTCTTCTTAAGCATCCACTTCACTTTCCCACTGGTTTGCCACCTGGTCACTGTCCTAATGTAAATGTTACACCACTTCCTTCAGCTGGAGTCTAATGTGCTGAGGGCAGGACTGCCAAGAGGTCTTAAACATCAGATGTGGCGCTGAGCTTACACTGGGCATTAATATATGCACATTGAGGGGATAGTCCCAGCCAGTTGACAAACACATTGAAGACTTCCCTTAGCCCTCTTCTTCCAGCCCCCCAACATCTCCACCGTGTTAGAGTGTGAGCCATGCATGGCCCAGAAGGAAAGCCCAGAACACACGTGATTCAGAGCTGTCAGTCTTCCTGAATCTCTTTGTCCCTGCTGGCACCACTGAAGGTGAGGCGCATGAAGGGTGGGAATGAGGCAGACCACATGAAAGGCCTCCATTTGCATGTGTTCTAACGTGTGGGGGAATAAAAGGAGAGGGAGGTGCGCGGAGGCGGCGTGGGCCCCGCATAGGAGAAACACTGGCAGGCAAAGCCCCCAAGGGGGGATAGGGGGACACTGGCAGGACCGCGCACCACACTGCGATAGGGAGTGTCTGTGGAGCATGAGACTGCCTGGCTAGCGGGGAGGGAGGTCCTTGCTCAGAAGCTTGGCTGTGAGGAGGCTCGATCCTTCCCTGGTGGCTGGAAACACTGAGGCCTGCTCCATGCTTCTAAGTGGCAGATTTTGACAAAAGAGACAGTTGATAGTCTTAATGCTTTATTATTAGGAGAGTAGAAAGAGAAAAGGAGATGGAGAAGTAAAGAGAGAAAGAGAAGATAGAGAGATGAGGGAAGGCCATGACCATGTGAAAAGGGGAGAAAGAATGGAGAGAGAGAGAGACAGAGAGACAGTGAGAGACAGACAGAGAGAGAGAGAGAGAGAGAGAGAGAGAGAGAGAGAGAGAAGAGATCGAGGAGGGGCAAGAAGCCTCCTTTAAGAGTTGGCTGGGTTACCTGGCAACCAAGTAACCGAGGGGCGGGGAAAGCCTGGCTGTGGTCAGGTGACTGCAGGGGTGGAGTCCAGCCAGAACACTAGGGGCCTGGGGCGTGGCCACACGCGACTGATGGCCACAGGATTATGGAGTTGATGAGTCAGCATTCTGGGAGCATAGCTCACCGGTTCTGTCCCTTGTAGAAGTGTTAGATCCGGAGTGGTCTTGCTCAACCAAGCTACAGACTGTCTCACACCACGGTCCCACACTAAAGCACCTGGATGAGAACTCCTGCTAGTCGGTGACTTTCAGACTTCCTTCCTCTTCCTGTTCACACTCCACTCATATAGAGAGAGCCCAGGCTATGGCAACGTCTATGCTCTCAGAGAATACTACTGAGGATGGAATCATTGGCGCATCCTCAGGGGGAAAGAAGCCATTGGAGACCAGAGCAGGGTCTGTTGTCCGTAAAACTGAAGAAACGGAACTCAAACCTACCCTGCTTTGCTTTAGTTTATGTCGATAGCTTAGGCGCAGACCATCAAGCCACCATGTGCCACCTACGTTTCTGAGCCCCAGTGGTCAAATGAAGATGTCACTTTCCCTGTTCCACAGGGCACAGAGCTGCCAACCCCAGTGCAAGGCAAGCCCTCACTCCCCAGCCATGTTTGCCATGGTGGTGGAAATGCTGTTTATTTAGCATCCCACCCCCAACTACACCTAATGCAGAACAGACTCCTTCTGCTTTACTCTCTGATCCATTTTTCCAGCGATTTTGGGATCAAATCATTTTTATTTTCTCACATAAAGAAAGACGAAGGGGGAAGAAAGCCAATTAAGTTGCAAGCTGCTCCAGTATTTAACTAAGAGGCACACAGATGGGGCACTCAGAAACTTGTGGATTGTTTTCAGTTTCTTCATTGCCTCCCTGATGCCCTTGAGTTTAACTGCAGTCAGGTCACAAGTATGTTTATGACCAAACCTTCCAGAGTCCTCTGCCTGTGACCTTGTACTCTTGAGAAGGAGTGTGACTCTGAAATCCAATAAATAAATAATTCTGAATTCACAGTGTTTGGAGTACAAGGTACAAGACTCCCGGCTTCTCTTGGAAAGAAAAATAAAAGGCTTCGTAGGAGTGGGATACGGGTCTCTAGATTTTGAGAAGGGCCACCTTTTCCCAAGCAAATTATCCTATAGTTCTTCCACTCAATAGCTTATATATGAGTTAAATGAATACAAAGGGATGTGCGCTTCATTCTATCACAAAACTGAAGTCATAACAAGAAGCTAAATACAAAGAGGTCTATACCTATAGAAATGTAGATACACATACATATGTAATGTTTCGTTATTTTTCTAAATATGACTGCTATTGATGTGTTTATAAAAAAGATAAAGAGAGAGGGGATATGTTTGGTGGATGTGTAGTCAGGTATGGGGAAAGGGAGTGCCTCTGCCAGCCAGTCCATGCTGAGGTGTCCCTTCCCCCTGAGGGACCAGCCACACAATGGTTTAGTATAGAATAGAGTTTATTCAGGGAACGGGGAGGGGAGTCAAGAGAGTAGTAGAAGCAGAGAGAGAGAGAGAGAGAGAGAGAGAGAGAGAGAGAGAGAGAGAGAGAGAGAGAGAGAGGTAGAGGCCGGCCATGAGCATGTGGAGAGAGAGGGGGAAGGGATAAAAGGACAGAGCAGGAGCAGGAAGGCAAGGGCAAGAGAGGAGAGGACGAGCAGCCCCTTTTATAGTGAGTCAGGCACACCTGACTGTTGCCAGGTAACTGTGGGGCGGAGCTTAGGCAGAATGCTAACACTTATGGCATATCTTTAAGTGTTGCCTGAGAGTCGATCATTCTTTAGACCACATAGGCAAAGTTCTAGATCTTATTCCTGACCCTCACGTGGCTTTAGCGTTTGCACTGCTCAGACTTCCTTGTGGCGTGCAATAAAAAGTTGTGATGTTTGGCTTTTATTAACAGAGGAATACATGTAGTTCCTGGGAGGTACTCGCGCACAGTCCTGCGGCGGCCTTAGTCATGGGGGCCCTCTTTTGCTTCATCCTTAGGGTGCATGGGCTGAGGGTACCCCATGACTGCACAGGTAGTCTTTAGGTTTTGCCCTGGAACACAAGCGGAACATGCTGTCGCCCGAAGGGGCAAGGGAGAGGCACGTGGATGGTAAGATCAAAGCCATCTTCCTAATGTCCTGATTCTGAGGCTGTGTCTCCATGTTTACTTACGTGCTGAGGCGCATGCCTTGTGGTAACTGCTCTGAAACTAGAACCAGGTCTTTCTAAGCCCTAAACAGCTGCTTTTCCCACCTCCCTCTGTCAGCGGCTCCCTGTTCTGCTGAACACAACAGAGCACAGGTGACAACCGCTTGCTAAAGGGTCCCCAGGCTTCTGTTTACAAACCTCTTGGTTTCCAAAGCTGTGAGTCAGCTCCCCGGTGCCTAACCTCCCTTTGTTCCTCTCTGCTTTGTCCCTTTGCTCTGTCTCAGTCTCTCTTCTTCGCTCCTCCATTGCAGGTGACCTTCCGGGGCAAACGGCCAGATTGGGGTCAGGGCTCCTGGGATGCAGAGTCCAGTGGTCAGCAAACAGAATCCCGGGTCTGCCTTGTGCTCACATACGAGCGGGGATGGTCTGTATCTCTCCCCGCCTCTTTTCCTTCCTGCCCCCCCTCCTCTTCCCTTCAGCCCCCCTCTTCTCTCCCCTGGTCCCTCATCTCTGCTCTGGATATTGTTCTTTCTTTGATAATAATAGTCCCAGAAGATGTAGCTTTAGGCAGTGTCACCAACCAGAAACACCCAAGGCTAGCTAAGCAGACAGCAAAGTGTAATTTTAAACTTAAAATTAGCCATCTGGACCCGTTTCAGGGGTTCAGAGCTGTGGGGTGGTGACCCAATGCTCACCCTGTAGCAAGAGTCAGTGGCTTAGTGAGTTAAAAAAAAAATATGTTCCTGGACTCATGACTCAAGAGAAAAATGCCATTGTTTCTAAAATAGGCACATTCTACATGTATTCCATGCGATGCAAACGATTTTCGGATAACACAAAGTAATTTCAATATGATTTAATTTTATTTTAAAATTACTCAAAGAACTTCTCTGAGTTTAGTGGCTAGGAGGTCAGAAAGAGTGGATTCTGGGGGAGGACTAGGGGACCTGTGACAGAGGTCGGTCGCTGTGTGAAGCTAGACAAGCATCAGTTAGTCATTGTTTGTAGGCTTTACTGCTTCTGTCATGTAACATTCTCTTCCAGGGGACGGTCACTGGCCTTCCTCCTTCCCCAGCTCCACCAGTGGCCACCTCAGTGTATGTATCGTGGATGTCACTTGGAGCGTCACCCCAGAGTTCATCAGGACAAATGAGGCTCGAGTCCCCCTTAATCAGAATCAGAGCTGGAAGCAGACTCCAGCTCGAGATATGCTGGTCTGCTAGAGCTGATCCTGGCTCCTGGTCACAGTGATCTTGTCTGTAGCTCCCTTCGATGACTACCACTTCCTGGGGGTTCAAGTGGAAAGTGGCAAACACACCAAACTAGCTTGTGTCGCTGGGCTTCCTGTGCTATTTATTCCCTCCGCCCGGGGTCTGGCTCTGCTTTCCACGGACTGCCTGCTCTTTCCCTAAAGCAGGCATGCGTGTACTTGCCCACATCCTTTTTTCTCCACTCCATGTATGTTTGTATGTGTGCATGTATGTATGTATGTGTATGTATATATGTGTATATGTGTATGCATATATATGTGTACATGTATGTGTGTATGTATATAAGCATATATGTGTATGTGTGTGTATGCATGCATATGTAAGTATATATGTGTATGTATGTATACATGTGTATTATATATATGTATATATGCGTGTGTATATATGTATATGTATGTATACATGTGTATTATGTATATGTATGTATGTGTGTGTATGTATATATGTGTATATGTGTATGCATATATATGTGTACATGTATGTGTGTATGTATATAAGCATATATGTGTATGTGTGTGTATGCATGCGTATGTATGTAAGTATATATGTGTATGTATGTATACATGTGTATTATATATGTATATATGTGTGTGTATATGTATATGTATGTATACATGTATATTATGTATATGTATGTATGTGTGTGTATGTATATATGTGTATATGTGTATGCATATATATGTATACATGTATGTGTGTATGTATATAAGCATATATGTGTATGTGTGTGTATGCATGTGTACGTATGTAAGTATATATGTGTATGTATGTATACATGTGTATTATATATGTATATATGTGTGTATATATGTATATGTATGTATACATGTGTATTATGTATATGTATGTATGTGTGTATATGTATGTGTGTGTATGTATGTATGTGTGTATGTGTATTTGATAGTATCTAAAATATGCTAAACATTATGGTCTTCTCTAAAATCTCATCTGCTCATTCAGACAGATGAACACAGCTGCTTTCTTTTGTCCAGACATAGCTGTGTCATTGATTTTTAAGTCTCTGTTGACAATGCTATTGATACTGACCATAAGAGGCAGGGAGTCCCCTGGAGTGGCTCTGAACCCCCCCACTGCCCTTGTGCAGACTTCCAGGTCTCCAGGAAATCTTCAGGAAGTATGTTGTGGAATGGAACGGTTGCACTCAGTGGAATGAGTGGTCAGGCCAGCACCATAACTGGTAATCTCTGAAGTCACTCATGGCCCAATAGGAAGAGTGTCTTTTCACATTGATTCCTGCACCCAAAAACTCCCATCCACCACGTGCAGGGGCGGGGTGCTCTCTTTAATTCACTCTAGAATCTTCCATTGACCACTGGTAGTAATGACGTAAACCCCCTATTAGACATGCAATAAACGCACTTAGAGGCCCATGTGTCACCGATGAAAACCGACCCAGCACAGAGTTCTGAGAAGATGCTCATGGTGTGGTACACGGAATGTTATCTCTTTGCCAAACCTCTTCCAGCTACAGCTGTGCTGGCTCTCATCTGAGCTGTGTGTCATGTTGTGAGTTTCTGACTAAAGCTGGATTTCCTCTGGGTGCCCTGCTCCGCGACGAGGGGGTACTGTGGATAGCTCCAAAGGCAATGACGGGTTAATCAATGCCACCATTGGTGAGGGCAGGAGGTTGTCACAAGGTGGTGGTGAAGGCAAAGACTTGGCAGGGACAATGAAGGGATGGTGCACACACAACTAGGAATAAACTGAGCAATAGAAATAAAATGAAAGAAACTGAGTCACAGGAGGTGGAGGGACCACTAAAACACGGGCCATCAAGCCAGTCTGCCTGAGTGCGCCCAGCCTCGATCATTAGGAGTTATGCAATCAGTTTCCATGCAGTGGTGTCCATTTGCAAAGCAGGAATCATAGTAATACCTACTTTATAACGTTTAAATAACCTAGTCTTCAAATCCATAGACTAATGCCTGACACATTAAAAACACCACAATCCTTTGCATATAGAGACGTCATAGTTGTCCAAAAATGAAACTGAATCCCTTCGCTCATGCCAGGAGTCTTGGTGGTCATACCCCGGTATGTTACCGTACTTCGCCCGGAATCACAATAGGAGTGTGTACATCTTTAAGCCTTGGAGAAAATGCTTTAAAAATGGAGCCAAGGAGAAACAGCTGTTTTGCTTTTGAAAAGATTTGCCGAGCTCACATAGTTAAATTTAATGGTTGGGTGTTCTTGGGCCTGGAGAACAATGTAATTTGTGTCATTACTGCTATGAAGGGTGACTCTTCAGTGAGTGTTTTGCTTTGGTTGCCTAAAACTCCAACTAGAACAAAGGAAGTGAAGACAAACACAGAGACAGGGATGGAGAAGCTCTAACAAGGGGGTGGGGAGACCAGTCGTTACCACGCCTTCACAACACAGTCAAGACAACATTCTCTGTGGGTGATTGTTTATGACTCTGCAAAGTGGCCAAGAGGTCGGGGGATGGGATGGGAACCTCATCCAGATCTCTGTGTGTTTCCTTTTAAATGTCTCTTGCTCATCCTCACACTGTGAAAGAGATATCTTCCCATTTTATAAGAGAACACTGATGTTTAAAGAGGTACGCAGTAATATGACCAAGTTCATCCAATCAGCATTATTAGAGAGCTAGAATTTGCCTCTATGTCTGCATGAACCTAAAACCTATACCAAACTCCTGGATGTCCTCTTCCCATGAATCTGGATTATTTTTATTGAGATATAGTCATATAATTTACTCCTTTAAGTGTAAATTTTGATGATTTTCATATATTCACTTTGTGGAACCACTACCAAAATCATTTTAAAAGATTTTCATAAGTGTCCTCATTAAGATCTCTTACATCTATCAGCTGTCACGTCACTTTTTATGAATATTTACAGATTCACAGATTAATTGAAAATTTATTTGGGTATATATATATATATATATTGTATTTTGCTTGCTCTCTCCTTCTCCTTTTCTCTCTTCTATAGGGAACAGACATCCATCCCTGTAAGGGCCAGTTCCTGTTTAGACAATATGGCACTAATATGGGTATCCAACATGGGCTAATATGGCTAATGCTAGGGGAGTTCTGATTCAGTACAAACTGGCTGACACCTGATATCCTGGAAACCCAAAAGTAAACAGTTGATGTAATCTGTTATACACCTCCTCCTGGATGAGTGTCAAGTTCATGAGGGTTTTGTATAACTGGCCTTGAGGTCAGAGGACAGTACTTGAACCTCAACTTTCATCAGCCTGCCTTTGTGCTTGTGAGTGTGTGTGTGTGTGTGTGTGTGTGTGTGTGTGTGTGTGTTTACATAGCTACTCACATGCAGCTGTGTGCTGGTTGGAGTGTGTGCCTATGACTGTCTGTGAGGCTCATGTGTGCCTGGGTGCTTGCTGATGTCTGCCTGGTGGTCAACATGGTATAAGATATGTCCCTGTGGTGGTTTGAATAGGAGTGGCCTCCTAATCATAGGCTCATATATTTGAAAGCTTGATCATTAGAGTGTTGATAGGGATTAGGAGGTGTGGCCTTGTTGGATGTCACTGGGAGTGGGCTTTGAGGGTTCAAATACTCATGCCAGGCTCAGTGTCTCTTTCTTTCTGTTTCCTGGTGATCCTGAAGTAGAACTCTCAGCTACCTCTCTAGCACAATGTCTACCTGCAAGCTACCATGCTTCTGGCCACTCTGATAATGGACTAAACCTCTGAACTGTGAGCAAGTCCCAGTTAAATGCCTTACATTATAGGAGTTGCTTTGGTCATGGTGTCTCTTCTCAAGACCAGAACACTGACTGTGACAGTCTCATGTGCCTATGGCTTTCCTCACACCTTTAATTTCCCAGGCTTTTGCAGCCCTTTCTTCCCAGTCCCACAGCTCAGACCCATCTTCCTCTCATCCCTGGCAGCCTTCACCACTATTGCTACCCACCCTTTCCAAGAGTCATGACGTTTGGCTTTGATTTGTGACCTACTTAATTTAACCAGGACCACTTGTGTGACAATTGCATTGGAACTGTCTGTTGGTGCCTGGTGGGGTCACCAATGACTAGACAAGCAATCACTTTGGTTTCATTCTGAGCAGCTTCCCACCCCTAGCCATAGGCACTGCTAATTTACTTTCCCTCTCTATAGATGTTCCTGTTGTAAACACTTCATATAATTGGATCATGCAATTCACTTTTTAATGGCTGGCTTCTTCACTTAGCATATGTTTTCGAAGATCATCCACATTACTACATGCAATAAGACTTCATCTTTTTTTTTTTAATCAGACAGTATTGCATTGTATAAACATCACATTCTAATTATTTGTGGATCAATTGATAGACATTTGGGTTGTTTCCACTGTTTGTCTGTCATGGATATTGCTGTTCTGTGTAGTCATGTGGAAATTGCATATGGACATGTGTTTACATTTCTCTTAGATATCTTTGTATGGAATTTCTGTGTCATGTGTTAACTCTATGTCAACACTTGACAAAACAAGCTGGTTCCTAGGCAGCTGTACCCTTTGGAACCACACCACTGAAACTTGTAACATGAAAATATTAAATGTTTATGATACTCAGGTTCATTAAATGTCTTGTTTTCTTCATATAAGAGAAAGGTGTTTTCCATGCAGTCCTAGCACTTTGGTTTCAAACATGAGAGAAGAACTTGAGAATGGGGCTGCCAGCCAGAATGACAATGATGATATCACTGGCAGTGAGGACTGAGGAAGAGACAGACCATCTACTGATGACCTCATCTTAGATTAGAAACTGTGACTTTCCCAATTGTGTAAGGAATCAGGAATCCCATGTCTTCAAGTCAACTGCAGAGACACTTCCTTTTAGTTATTATTGGATGGTGTGTGTGTGTGTGTGTGTGTGTGTGTGTGTGTGTGTGTGTGTTCAAGAGCACTGTAAAGGAATGATCCTTGACCCTCACTTCAGAGTAATGAGTCTTCCGTAAATTGCACTTGGGAAGTTGAAATGAAGTAAGCTGAGTTTGTTTCAATTGTCATGTTTCGGAGGTGAAAAATGAGAAAGATTCATTTGCCAGATCATAGCTTCCAACCCCACTCTCCCCCTTCAAAGTTAACCCTCTGACCCTGGGCAGAGGAGAGGCACACCCTGCATCCATCCACCTGATTCTTTGCTGAAATACCTTGTCCTGGACTCTAAAAGTATAATTAAATTTTAAAAATATATAATTAAATATATAATCAAAATATAAATTTGTTTTAAATTTTTAATTAAAAAGTAAAATGAAATATATAAATTAAAATTTAAAAATAATTAAAACATATTATATAATTAATATATATATAATAAAATATCATTGAATGGTGTAGCTATATCAAATAATGCAGTCTGCAAACCCATTCTAAAACCAGGTATATAGATACATCTATACATTACAGACAGAAATACAAATTCTTTTCTATATGTACAAAAGACAGTTGCCAAAGTAAATCATTACTTGTCTGTCTATCCAAAATCACCAATAAATCCCAAAGATGCATATTCATGGGTCATATTCTCTGATTATAGAACAATACCCTCAAGATCATCTACATAGTACAAAATTATCAATTACTTGTAAATTAAAAAGCAGACATCTAACTTCATTACACTGGGAATAGCTCCCAGACATTCGGCAAAAGTAAACGCAATGCAAGTCCGCTCTCAAGAGGTGAAGCGTAAGGTGAGGCCTTGTGGGAATTCCCCACGCACAATTTCAACAAAATTGAGTTGACAACTAAAGTTCTTAAAATGTGTGGAGTTCTGCATCTGATGATGTTGACTCAGACTTGGGGCCTAGGCTAGTGTCTAGCCTGATACTACAATAAAACATGTGAGTCTTTGGACCCAGCTTTGTTCAAGACTTCTCCACTGCCTTGCAATATTTGAACAGAACTCTTAAGGGACACCAGGCTTTCTAAAAATAGCAAATTAAAAGGAAAAGAAAGAGAGAGAGAGAGATTCCATTCCCCACAGCAGAAATCAATAGCCCGTTTATGCCTTCTGAAAGGCACGCCATATTTGGAAATAATTCAAAATGGCCTTCTGCTTTGATTTTATGAGAGCACACAGATCCTTTCTCTTGGCAACTAATTTTAGAATATTACATGGTAAGAATCCTTCCTTGTTGTTGATTTGTTTTCCTAATATGATCTCTTGAGGCTCTGAGTTGAAGGTAGGTACCATCTGCCAGGTGTCTTCCCTGACAGGCAGGCAAAACCTCTCTCTCTCTCTCTCTCTCTCTCTCTCTCTCTCTCTCTCTCTCTCTCTCTCGCTCGCTCTCTCTCTCTCTCTCTCCTCCCTCCTCTTCCTATTCTGTGAGGTGAGCGGCAGCTCTCCTCCACAAGCTCCCTATGGTGGCTATAGAGATACTTTGCCTCATCAAAACCCAAAGCAATGGGGGCAAGTGTCCACGAACAGAAGCCAGGATCTGAAATAAGTCTTCCCTCCCTTTCAGTTGTTTCTCTCGGGTGTTTTGTCACAGCAACGGTCAGCTGACTAATACAGTCAGGATTCTTTAAACAGATAGCATCTGATTAGATGACTGTGGACTGTCTCATTTGACAGTCTCAATCATGGGCATGATAATAACCTTCATATCACAGAAGAGAAAACCGATTCCAGAAGAAGGGAAATGGTTTTTTGAGGGGGTCTTACAGCTTGGCTCACAACCCAACCCAAGGACAAGTCTGAAGCCTCTGTTGTACTTTCTGCAGGGTTTAGAAGTACCAAGCAGAAAGAATGCAAAGTTGCTTGCTGTGGCCGCTCTCATTATTTGCCATGATTTGAGCCTGTACCAGGCAAACCGATGATGACCGAGAGCCAAGTATGACTTTTTAATTTGTAAGCAACATATTGGCCTTATCACAAATACTTAGTAATCCTGCGTTGGCAATATACATGGAGCAACAAGCAGGTGGCTCTGCTATGACACACTGTTGGGAAAACTGTAGAACAGGTCCACCAACTCCATGGCTCAAGCAGAAAGCCAGGCAGAGGGAAATGTATTCTGAGATCAAACAAACAACTATGCTTGATTGACATCTGAGTGAAACAGAGTAAGGAGCTCCAAGAGTAGAGTCCAAGCCACAGTGGAAGAATGAAGTCATGTGACATCATACAGTAAAGAGGGAAGCTGTCAGGTGAAGCATGCGTAAAAATGTAAAACTTTAATTGAAGTCACAGTCGGTATTTAAAATACCATGGAAACACTGGAAGCTCATCAAAAGTTAATTGTGTTTTCACCTGGAAACCCATTGAAACCTAATGAGTGAGTTGGGCCATGAGTGAATGCCAGGTTCCCACACAATAAGGATTTAATTTAGGGGGCTATCCATGGAACTCAAGTGAAATGTCAAAAACCAGCAAAATAGGAGTGGATAACGCCCTTAAAATAAATCGGCCCATGTTTTCAAGGAAAGTGGGGTAAGGAGATTAGGGAGAGACACACAGGACCAAGTGGTTACAGATTTAAGTGTCGTGTTCAGGAGCGAGGACAAACTTTGTCCCCCACAAAAGACTTACCTAGCATAAATGCTGTATTAGTCAGGGTTCTCTAGAGTCACAGAGCTTATGGGCAGTCTCTAGATAGTAAAGGAATTTGTTGATGACTTACAGTCTGTAGTCCAACTCCCAACAATGGTCAGCAGCAGTTGGTAATGGAAGTCCAAGGATCTAGCAGTTGCTCAGTCCCACAAGGCAAGCAGGTGAAGAGAGAGAGAGTGGATCCTCCTTCTTCCAATGTCCTTATGTAGGTCTCCAACAGAAGGTGTGGCCCAGATTAGAGGTGTGTGCCACCATGCCTGGATCTGGGACTTGCTTTGTCCCAGATGACCTTGAACTCAGAGATCTCCCTGTTTTAATCTTCTGGGATTCATAGTCACTATGCCTCAAGATCTTCAAGCCAAGATTCAGGTCAGAAACTTGTATCTCCCACCCTCCAGATTAGGATCACAGGTGAGCCTACCAAGTCTGAATTGTAGTTCATTGCAGATGTAATCAAGTTGACAATCAGGAACAGCCGCTACAAATGCTAAGTAAAAAAATCTTTTAAAGGCAGTCAAGTGTATAAATTCATTTCTGAGATGCTAGAATTTACTCCTAAGATTGTTAGGATTTCTGCCTAAGATGGTTAGCGAATGATGAAAAAGACATACTGGGGAGATGTCTCATGATAAAGGGCCTGGCCTGCAAGCATGGAGGCCGGAGTCTAATTTCCAGCTGCAGGCATGTCTGTATTCTCAGCACTGGGGAGTTAGGGGGCGGGGCAGAAGGATCCCTGGAACTCAAGGGCCATCTGGTCTACCCTGTCAGTAAGCCTGTTCAGTGAGAGACCCTGCCTCAAAGATTAAGGTGGTAAGCTACTGAGATAGACACCCAACATCAACCTCTGACTTTTATATACAAATGCACACATACACAAACACACATGAGTCAATAAATGAATAAATAACTTAAGAATTAGGAGTTTAAATGTGAAGTGTGTGGTCTAGGGGAAGCTTTCTGCTGACAATTCACAGGAGGAAAGAGAAAGCTCACACAGCCAATGACATTTGAAACGATACCTACACAGTAAGTCTGTCTGTGGTGATGTTGACATAATTCCATGATTAATTCCATTTGATTCCATTTGATTAATATTTGTCTTGTTTATCATTTTTCATCCATCCAACATTAATCATCAGTCTCTGTCAAAAGCACATGATTATCCCTTAGAAACACGCACCGTTACAGAGCTGTCCTGTAACTGAAGAACTAAGCCCGTGGTCATTTCTTGATTTATGAATTAGATTCATGTGGGTTTTTTCCTGTTTTTTTTGTTGTTGTTGTTTTTGTTTTTGCCGTTTGTTTTGTTTTCCATGCTGTATACATCATTTCTTCCAGGTTCACAGCTTCTTATGACATGATAAGAACTCTCCCCTTCTGCCTTCTTTTGCTTTTATTTTGGAAGTTAGATATATATACTCTGCCTTCCCAAGTAGGTTATTACTCAATATTATGCCCCCTACCGACATTCAGAGTGCCTCTCTCCTTTCACATTCCATTGCCAAGTATTTTAGTCCATTTTGTTATGTCTTTATAGCTCCATGGAGTATTTTAATTAGGCTTCATTCCTTCAGCATTTGCCTGAATTTGCTCGAATTTTCCAGATGTCTCCTCTTTGAGTCTATTGTTTACTTCAGACTTTCTGTCTTGGATCATTTTGTTTTGCCTGAAGAATATCCTTTAGAATTTTTCTTACTAAATATCTAAATGGAACAAACTGACTGTTTGGGCTGTTTGAAAAGATCTTCTTTCTCTGTTTCCCCTATTCCTGAAAGATGCTATAGCTGGGTTTTTGTCAATTTTCTTCTCTCTTAGAGAATATCTGTTGTTTTCAGGCATCCACGGTGTCTGCTAGGACATGAGCAAAGTGCCTGTAGCTCTTGAGAAGCTATGACCTTTCTCTGTGGGGATCTCTAGTATATTTTCATGGAAACACACATGCTGCTGGTTTTTATCTTGCTGTATACAATAAGATATTTCTCCTGCATTGTCTCAGCTCTTTTTACAAATGGTATTTTTGAACCTTTGGGGGGGTCAAACATCACTTTCAAGGGGTTGTCTAAGACCATTGGAAAACAAATATTTACATTATAATTCATAACTATAGCAAAATTACAGTTATGAAGTAACAATAAAAATAATTTTATAGATGGAGTCACCCCAACATGAGGAACTGTACTAGAAGACCACACCATTAGGAAGGTTCTGAACTACTGGTGTAGACTATATATAAGTTCTGAGCTGCTCTCTTTAAATGCTCTGCCAGTTCCTTCTGTCTCTTGTGCCTCTGTTTACCTTTCTCATTGCTTTTCTGGTTCTTAAATCCTGTTACTGTCTCTTCAGGTTTTCCCTTTAGTGTTTTAATTAAAGAAAGAAAGAACACAAAGTCATGGGTTTCATGATGACATGTCTAAGGACACTTTGTTTCTGTTGACCTTCCTCTCCCCCACCTCAGCTCCCTGCTCACCTCCTGCTAGTTGGCCCTGGTTTCTCAAATAGCCCTAGATGGCCTTCATGCCAAATGTATTCTCTTACTCTCCTCACTTCATACATTAAGACCTCTTTGAACCATTTCGTGATCCCCTCCCTAGCTTTATACATACAAACATACATACATACATACATATACACACACACATACATACACACACCTAATATTCATATCTGAAAGAAAACATACCATCTTTGTCTTTCTGAATCTTGTTTACTTCACTTAATACGATAATTTGCAATTCTCTCTATTTTTGTCTGCAAATGTGACTCTCTTCTCTCCCTGGAATCAATTTTTTCCTCTCACTTTCAGTTTCATTCTTTCTCTTTGGATGTTTTACCTGCTTTATGCTGGAGGAATATTTAGTTTTCTATGTAGCTGGTACTACTATCAATCTGGAATCACTCTTTTGAGGGACATGTAAAAATACATTTCTTTTTATTTATATGTATTGTCTTGTATGTCTGTGTCACATGTATGTGTGTGCCCTTAAGGGCAGCAGAAAGCATCAGAAACCCCGGAGCTGGAGTTAGGTAAGCCTCATGAGGTGGGTACTGGGAATTGAACTTGGGTCCTTCAGAAGAGCAGCAAGTACTCTTAACCATTGAACCCTAATTTGACCTGTTTGATGGCATAGATTATATAAATTGGGATTGTAGATTCACAAAGGGCAGTATGTGGCCACCAATTCTCAGACTTTTCTTCTTAAACTTAGTGGTTCCAGACAGTCCTTACCTTTACTGTCCCCTGGAAGGGATGGAGAGCATGGATATTTCCCTGTGGATATAAGCGTTAGGATCAAGAGCTCATGGAAGAGCTTCCTATGAAATCCCATCGTACCTGGGCCCTGGCTCTTCCTGGTCTCTTCTAAACCTACAAAGACATTGAACGTCAGGCTCAAGTTCAGAGCAACACATCTTCACCTTTGATTCCGAGTGCCTGTCTTGGCTTCAGTTGTAGACTAAGGATTTGGATTTCTTACTTTCTTCTCAGCTTGCCGTGCCTTGAAGATGATAGTTATTGGTTTTTGTTTTTATTTTATCCATCTTTTAAATTGTTTTAGTTAGAAAGTAGTCAGGCCATATATAAAAACATTCTTAATATCAAACAGATGATGGTTACCAGAGAAAGAGCCTGGGGGCGAATATGGATGAATCAGTCAACAGGTAATAGAAACACACCACCTGTGCAATTGGATAGCAATTTATAAGACCTGCAGTATCTGCCTCTAAATGACAGTGTGGCCTGTATTTTATTCTGAAATCCTTTAATATATGCTCATATTGCCTCAACCTTTGGGCCCTAGTAAAGGTTTAGTGAAGTCTCTGAATTTGCAGAAGTACAAGGAAACCAAGTATCTGTTTACTGCTTCGTTTATTGATCACCCACACTATGCACTCCAAGGATTCTTTTTTATACAATAAAATTTGACAGAATTCAAAATCATGCCTCGGTCCCACTTGGGAGGGAGAAGAAATCAATCACAAGTGGGGAGGGAGGGAGGGACCTGGGAGGGAAAGTGGAAGGGGTAGAGGACTGGGGAGGGGGGAGTAGGGAACCTGATTTGATATTGGGTGAAGGAAAAGGACTGAAGCCCTGAGGGCCAGCAGAAAGAAGGGAAACAGGCAACCTCAAGAGATGGGAGGTTGGGGGGACCCCCTCCAGAATGAACCAGAGACCTAGGAGGTGTGAGATTCTCAGGACTCGAAGAGAGGGACCTTAGATGAAATGCCCTACAGTGGGGAGAGGGAACTTATAGAGCCCACCTCCAGCAGGAAGACACAACTCTGACCCATAATTGTTCCTATCTGAAAGAATTACAGGGATGGAAATGGAGAGGAGCCTGAGGAAAAGAAGGTCCAGTGACAGGCCCAAAGTGGGATCCAGCTCAAGGGAAGGTCCCAAGCCTGACACTATTACTGAGGCTATGGAACACTCACAAAAAGGGACCTAGCATGACTGCCCTCTGGAAGATCCAATAAGCACCTGAAAGAGTCAGATGCAGATATTTGCACCCAACCAATGGACAGAAGCAGCTGATGAATTAGGGAAGGCTGAAAGAAGCTTAGGAGAAAAGCAACCTGGCAGAAGGACCAGCAGTCTCAATTAATCTGGACCCATGAGATCCCTCAAACACTGGACCACCAAACATGAAGCATACACCAGCTAACATGAGGCCCACAACACACATACAGTAGAGGACTGCTGGGTCTGTGTTCATTTAGAGATGATGCACCTAACCCTCAAGAGATTGGAGGCTGCAGGGAGTTTAGAGGTCGGGGTGGGGTGGGGTGGTGAGTAAGGACATCCACGTGGAGACAGGGGCGTGGGGAGGAGGTATGGGATGTGGAACGGTTGGAAGGTAGACGGGGAGGGGATAAAATATGGAGTATAAAAAAATAAATAAAAATAATAAAGAAAATATCTAATAAAAACACTGTACTAAACAAAAAAATCATTTCTCAATACATTAGGGACTAGATTCATTATAAATTTCATTCAAGCTTTGATTTTTCAAGATTGACACAGAAGACTTTTATTATCTCAGTACCTAAGGAACTTCTTTCTCCACTTTAGACCCAAGCCATATTATGAATTCTCAAAACAAAGTTGAGTGTTACTATGGAGCTTTTAGTACTGTTAATAGAACATGTTCGACCAGACTCAGTGTTTGATCATGTCTTAGTATATTGTCCTGTGCCGTGATAAACTACTGTGACAAAAGTAACGATAAAGAAAGCGTTTATTTGGTTCCCAATTCCAGGTTATAGTTGATCCCAATAGCTCAAGTATAAGACAGCAGAACAGCAACTACAGCAAAGAAGCAGAGAAGGAAGGTGAATGCCAGTGCCCAGATCACCTTCTCCACTCCACTCCAGGATCCCCTGCACAGGGAATGGTGTCACCCACAACCGGCAATTCTTCCCACCTCAATTAACGCAATCAAGATCATTCTCTCCAGTCTATACAATAACTTATTGAGAATCATTTCTCAGGTGATTCTAGATTGTGTCAAGTTGACAACTGAAAGTAGCCATTACACCATCGAGGTAGGATTCCTGGTTTTGGTGGTGAGTTCCGGCAACCTGTAGAGATGAAGATTGTATTCGATCATGGTGGTTTCCAAGTTATAGCTGGTTCACAGGAACTGTAATCTTTTTTGTTTAGATGTCTCCGTATTGCATTTCTTCATGCCACCTTTCTTGGGATTTTCAAAAGCAATAACACATCTCAGTTTCTAAGGAGTCCTTTGTGGTTTCCTCAAATGCTAACAGCTTTTAAATTTATGGATTAAGCTTGGTATGGTGGCACACACTTTTAATTTCAGCGCTAGGGAGGCAGAGATAGAACGTGGTCAGTTTGAGACTAGCCTGGCCTACATAGTGAGTTCCAGGACAGTCAGGACTACATAGTGAAACCCTGTCTCAAACAAACAAATGGGGGGATGAATATTTGTTTTCTTATTTTATCTCATTCGCGTTCTTTCCCCATCTGAACTTTTTCTCCTTCCTACTTGATTCTGTCTCTCACCCAACTTCCTTTTGTTTTTATTTTATGTTTACATTGAGAAATTAACTTTGCTTTTGATTACACTTGAAGCTTTTCATGGTTGTTTTTGTACTGAAATTTTTATCTTATACTGTCATGTTATTAAATTGAATATTTTGTGCTTAAAAACAATTACTTCTATTTAATCTTTGTTAATCCGGCATGAGTATAGCCTTTGAGTTTATAAGATCAATAATTTTGGCTGATCTGAATAATGACTATAATCTTTTCAAAATTATTCACATAGCTCAAATATTATTCATGTGAGTACTTTGTATTTAATAAGTATAATCATAGAAATGTTAGAGATATAGTTATATGAACGAATGGTTTGAACTGAACCATTTGCTTTCTGTGAATTCTTTCTGGGTTTAATTGAATAGATTTTATGACTTATTTCAAATTCCTTATTTGGCTTTTCTTCTTTTTTGGCAAATCTTTCCATTTTCATGTTGTTAGGACCCTAGCTGTTTCTTGACTAGTGTATGTTTAGGAGATTACATTTGAAGCTCAGCTCTCAGGTCCCACTAGCTGTATTTAGATACTCAGTAGCTAGCCATGGTCATGACTTCCCTACTAAGGGTGGAGACTATCAACACTGAAAGTCTTATTGGGATCATCTCTACCCTCCTTCATCTTTCTTGCACCACAGAGGGACGAGTTGTAGTGCCAGTAGACACTGAAACCTTACTGTGTGTCTTTCTATGTTAATTTGTTTTGAATTATTATAGTAAAATAGCCAAGGCTTGGTGATGTGATAAAAATAAACAGACTTATTTCACTCCATTTTGGAGGAGCAGGGGCCATGTATGATACTGGCCTTCCTGCTGGTAAAATCATGAGGTAGATAGGATAAGACATTATATAGAAGCTGGAGCATGCATATGTGTCTTTTCTGGTCTCTCCTTCCTCTTATACAACTGTCAGATTTTTACTACAAATTGGGCCAAAATCTAATGGATAGAGAGGTCATGAGCCCTGGGTAGGGGATGATTCTATTATAGTTTTGCTAAATGGATATGGTGTCAGGTTAGCATCTAAACAAGTGTTTACTTGTGTTTATGCCTGTAGATTCATGTGCTCTCACAGTGATCAGAGAAGCTTCTTCGGCAGTGGATTACAGTTAATTCTGAGAGTCATGCCAGGTCAAAGTATGGAGGACAGGTGACTTTGAAGTGTTCTACTCTAAGTGAACATCTGTATCACATTCTCCAAGACTTAGGAGCATGGCAGAAGGGTAGGAAGATAGGGAAGGTGGGTGGTTTGAATAGGTTTGAGCACCATTGTCTCATGTGTTGGGATGCTTGACCCACAGGAAGTGACACTATTAGGAGGTGAGTCCTTGTTGGGATAGGTGTGTCCTTGTTGGAATAGCTGTGTCCTTGTTGGAGGAAGTATGCCATTGTGGGGATGAGCTTTGGGGTCCTATGCTCAGCGTGGAAGAGACCCTCCCGTTGCTGGCAGCCTGCAGAAGCCAGTCTCCTGCTGCTGCCTGTGGATCAAGACATAGAACTCTCGACTCTCCCAGAACCATGCCTGACTGGATACTGCAATGCTTCCTGCAATGAGGATAATGGATGGAACCTCTGAAACTGTAAGTCAGCACCAATTTAATGTTTGCATTGGTCATGGTGTCTCTTCACAGCAATAAAACCCTAACTAAGACAGGGAAAGAGTATGAAATGCTGGGTACACCATGGCATTTACACTCAGGACTTACAGTAACTGTGGTTATGTGCACAAGACTGAGCTGTCAACATTCCATCATGGATGGAGGAGGGGTACATGACACTTACTCCCAGCCTAGGAACTATGGGGAGTTAGTGGCTGCTACAGGAGGGGGAGTCATTGGCCATTGTTCTTCAATGGTTCAGCCACTGGTAACTTACCCATACTCCAGTAAATAATGCCACACTCACACAATCAGCTCCAACTAAACTCTGTGGGTCACCCCCCCACACACACACACAGACACACAAGTCCAGCAACCTCCAAACAACAACAGAAAGTCAGGAAAGGAGGCAGAGACATGAGAAGAAAGATTCAGCAGGAGAGGAGGAGGATAAAAGGGTAATGGGGTGAAAATGACCAAAATACAATAAGTACATGTGTGACATTGCCAAAGAATAAAAGAAAAGCTAGTTTTCAACTATAGAGGCCCACACAGTAACTTTCAGGGCTCTCAATAAGCTTTCAAAGGCTTCACCTCTAAAGAGATTTTAACCCTCCTTACATCTTACAATGGAGATTAAATTTCAACACACAAGCCCTCAGGGGAAAGGAGCCTTCTCACACCATATCAAAACCAGAGCACCTCTAGCTTCTTCTCAGATCTGCAGCAAATGCCCTGTCCTGTTTTGACTTTTGTTGAGATGGATGACTTTATCCATGGAAGCCCCTTTGAGGACCTGACAGATAATAAAGGCACAATAATAAAGATAAAACACAGAGATCACATTGCACACCATAGTTTAATGTGTGAAGAGCAAGACATGAGAATATTAAGCAGAAGTCCTGAAGAAGAACTCCAGTGTCCAAATCTGGTCCCTGAAGAAACAGCAGGGGACTGGTTTATGCTAGAGTTCAGAACCTCTTTCCTCTGGTGGGGAGCATTTCAGAAGGTGCTGCCCAGAGAGCTTGTTTCGTGCAGCCTAGAGGTAGGTTCACTTGCTTCTGTTCTGTATGATCCTCATGGAGGAATTTCACAGTGGTGGGGCTGTTGTAATTTCTTAGTTACATTCATGGTTAGTGAGTAGTTAAAACTACAAATCTATGTCTGACATTTCTACAGGGAAAACTATGAAAGCAAAGTCAGGCTTCCTCTGAGGGCTCTAGAGGTAGACCCCTTCCTCATAGCTCCTGGCATCTGGTAGCTGCCGACATCCCAGGACTTGCCTGCAACTGTGTAACTCTGATCACCTCATGTTCCCGTGCCATCTCCTCTGTGAGTCTCCCTCACTCTTTACTAAGCACTAACCACTAGATGTGGGGATCACTCTCATCCAGTGTAGCCTCATATGAACTAGACCCTCTTCCAAATGGGGACACGTGGGATTTTTGAGGACATATTTTTTGGAGTGATACAATTTAACCCAACTCAGAGATAAGAAGATTAAAAATTCAGATTAGCTTCTCTCTGTTAGAAAAAATTCTTAACCTGAGACATATTTGAGATAAGAAGACACATGCAAACCACATAAGGTGTGCCATCAAACCAAATAAACTAAAATTTTATAAATGTAGGACCCTGGAATGGAAAAAAAAACAATTTTCCCTTTAACACACTCTGGATACTAAAATCCTGCATATAATAAGCATGTAATAATAATATACATATGCAAGTGAATATTTCAAGATTGAAAAGAAAACTCCAGCACTTGTGAAAATATCAAAATAGTTATTTAAGAAAGATCGGAATAAAATTTACTTCCCAGGAAGGATCTGGGAGGTATTGGGGAAGAGAAAACCATGATCAGAATATTGTGTATGAAAAAAAATCTATTTTCAAAAATTAAAAATTTTAAAAATAATTACTTCCCACTTTTTAGACATGCAATTGAGGTACACAAACACATGCACATACACATACGATAGATAGATAGATAGATAGATAGATAGATAGATAGATAGATAGATAGATAGATAGACTATAAATACTCCTATATACATAAAAACATACATCTTTAAATGTTGTATGCAGTTGGATTCTCATGACCTTTCTGTGGTGACAAAGAATCTAGGGAGACCCTTTAATCTGCATGAATAAGAAAAAGGTCCTTTTTCAGTCAGCTTCCACCAGTTCTCTGCTTGCCATTCTACACTAGGAACAGAGGTATTTTTTAACTGAAATTATTTATTTTTTTCATAAATACCAAATTAGGTACTCTTAGACTTTTATTAGTACAGTAGACTTTGCAAGCATATGGCCTCTTTGCTTTATTCTGATTATGGTGTCCCTCTCCAACTCCTTCCAGATCCTCCCCACCTGCTCTCCCATGCAAATTTCTCTTTCTCTCTCTCTCTCTCTCTCTCTCTCTCTCTCTCTCTCTCTCTCTCTCTCTCTCTCACACACACACACACATTAGAAAACAAACATCCATCTAAAAAGTAATAATAAAATAGATACAACAAAATAAACAAATCGGAATAGAACAAAAAAACAACAAGCAAACAGAAGAAAAAGAGCCGTAGAAAAGCACAAGAAACACATGCAGATGCAGATATACACATACTCACACAGAGAGATTTCACAAAAACGCAGAACCGGAAACCACAATATATATAAGCAAAAGATCCGTGAGGTTAAATATGTGCCCTGACAAAGCTATGAGATGAAGGACCTCCAAAACTGCTATTGGGTTCACTTCATGAGGAATGGACTTTTAAAACATTGTTGCTAGAAGTTCAATATGTTGGGGCCACCCTTTCTAAATCCCACATAGCAATGGGATCATGTCCAGTTCTTTCTGTGCTGTCTTCCCCGGGTTCATCTGGGCTGTCTCAGGTGTCGGAAATGTCAACTACGGCCCATTGCTTCTTAAGCTGAGTAGCGTTCTTTTGGGTATGTGCAGCACATGTCCTTATCGGATCCCAAGGAAATGAACCAGTATATTGGAAAGACAACTACACCCCTTTGCTCATGGCAGCAGTATCTTCGATAGCCAAGATGAGGGGTGAACATCTACATTTAGTAGTACAGTTGATAGATCACATGGTATTCTAGTTTTAGTCCTTTGGAGAACCACCATACTGTTTTATATGAATGGCTAATTTACATCCCCACCAACCATGTGCAAGTACTATTGTGCACACACACTTGCCAATACTGCTTGTCTTTTGTTTTTCTGGTGACAACCATTCTAACTGGTAAGGTTCATAAGCTTTTTTGTTTTCCTGATGATGTATGATAGAGTAGAATGATGAAGAAATCAAAGATAGTTGGGGGAAGGGAAAGACGGGGGAGGGGGAGGATTGGCTAGAGGATGCATGCCCTCTCACGTAAATTTCCAGAGATTGATTGTACAGCAAGGAAGCTATGGTTAGTGAAGAAGTACCGTGAGAAGTATAAGAGAGTAGATACTAAATACTTTACCACAAACATGTTAACTGTGGATACAGGAGAGGTAGCTCAGTGGTTAAGAGCTGCTCTTGTAGTCCACCTGGATAGTTTCCAGAGCCCACACGGTTGCCCTTGTCATCTGTAACTTCAATTCTAGGTGAGCCAATAACTTCTGGCCTCAGTGAGCTCCTGCAGATGCATGGTTCACCTACACTCATTCCAAAACACATATAGACACAGAAAAATAAACTTAACCGTGATAATCATTTACAGTTATGAATTTGTTAGGATTGCAGGCATTTACCACCATGCCCTAGCTTCTCTCAATTTTTCAGGAGTTGAAAATGAAAAAGAATGTGTCTGGTTTTATGTGGAGGTCCTTGATCCACTTGGAATTGAGCTTAGTGCAAGGAGATAAGAATGGGTCAATTTGCATTCTTCTGCATGTTGACCTCCAGTTGAGCCAGCACCATTTGTTGAAAAGGCTATCTTTTTTCCACTGGATGGTTTTAGCTCCTTTGTCAAAGATCAAGTGACCATAGGAGTGTGGATTCATTTCTGGGTCTTCAATTCTGTTCCATTGATCTACATGCCTGTCTCTGTACCAATACCATGCAGTTTTTAACACTATTGCTCTGTAGTACAGCTTGAGGTCCGGGATACTGATTCCCCCAGAGGTTCTTTTACTCTTGAGAATAGTTTTAGCTATCCTGGGTTTTCTGTTATTCCAGATGAATTTTTGAATTGCTCTTTCTAACTCTATGAAGAATTGAGTTGGGATTTTGATGGGGATTGCATTGATTTTGTATATTGCTTTTGGCAAGATGGTCATTTTTACTATATTAATCCTGCCAATCCATGAGCATGGCAGATTTTTCCATCTTCTGAGGTCTTCTTCAATTTCTTTCTTCAGAGACTTGAAGTTCTTGTCATACAGATCTTTCACTTGTTTGGTTAGAGTCACACCAAGATACTTTATATGGTTTGTGGCTATCGTGAAGGGTATCATTTCTCTTACTTCTTTCTCAGCCTGCTTATCCTTTGAGTATAGGAAGGCTACTGACTTGCTTGAGTTGATTTTATATCCGGCCACTTTGCTGAAGTTGTTTATCAGCTGTAGGAGTTCTCTGGGCCGCTTAAGTATACTATCATATCGTCTGCAAATAGTGATAGTTTGACTTCTT
The DNA here is from genome assembly GCA_036184795.1 of Tokudaia tokunoshimensis. NCBI lineage: Eukaryota > Metazoa > Chordata > Mammalia > Rodentia > Muridae > Tokudaia > Tokudaia tokunoshimensis. Next base: position 4,111,399 of record BTHU01000011.1, read on the forward strand.
CCTTTCCAGTTTGTATCCCTTTGACCTCCTTTTGTTGTCTAATTGCTTTAGCTAGAACTTCAAGTACTATATTGAAAATATATGGAGAGAGAGGGCAGCCTTGTCTAGTCCCTGATTTTAGTGGGAAGGAAACTAGGGAAGAACCTTGAACATATGGGCACAGGGGAGAATTTCCTGAATAGAACTCCAATAGCTTATGCTCTAAGATCAAGAATTGACAAATGGGACCTCATTAAATTACAAAGTTTTTGCAAGGCAAAAGACACTGTCAAAAAGACAAAGCGGCAACCAACTAACTGGGAAATGATCTTTACCAACCCTACATCTGACAGAGGGCTAATACCCAAGATATACAAAGAACTCAAGAAGTTAAACTCCAGAGAGGCAAGTAACCCTATTAAAACATGGGGTACAGAGCTAAACAAAGAGTTCTCACCTGAAGAATATCTAATGGCTGAGAAGCACCTAAAGAGATGTTCATCATCCTTAGTCATTAGGGAAATGCAAATCAAAACAACCCTGAGATTCCATCTCACACCAGTCAGGATGGCTAAGATCAAAAACACAGGAGACAGCAGTTACTGGCGAGGATGTGGAGAAAGAGGAACACTCCTCCACTGCTGGTGGGATTGCAAGCTGGTACAACCACTCTGGAAAGCAGTCTGGCGGTTCCTCAGAAAACTGGGCATGACACTCCCGGAGGATCCGGCTATACCACTCCTGGGCATATACCCAGAGGCTTCCCCTGTATGTAATAAGGACACATGCTCCACTATGTTCATAGCAGCCTTATTTATAATAGCCAGAAGCTGGAAAGAACCCAGATGTCCCTCAATGGAGGAATGGATTCAGAAGATGTGGTATATTTACACAATGGAATACTACTCTGCAATTAAAAACAATGAATTCACGAAATTTCTAGGCAAATGGTCAGAACTTGAAAATATCATCCTTAGTGAGGTAACCCAATCACAAAAGAACACACATGGTATGCAGTCACTGATAAGGGGATATTAACCCAGAATCTCGGAATACCCTAGACACAATTTGCATATCAATAGATTTCCAAGAAGATGGAAGGAGAGACCCCTGGTCCTGGAAAGACTGGATGTAGGGGAATGCCAAGACAGAGAAGCGAGAGGGGGTTGAATGGGGAAAAGAGGGAGAGAAGGGGGCTTATGGGACTTTCGGGGAGGGAGGAAAGAGGAAAGGGGAAATGATTTTGAATGTAGATTAAAAAAACTTAGAAAATTAAAAAAAAAAACATTGAAAAAAAAAGAAAATGAAACAGAAGCCTCAACATGGTGACTGTCCTCAGATCATCCAGTCAAGCCAAGGACTGTGTTGTAGAAGGCACACTCCTCTTCACTCTGCAATGTTGTTTCTTTGCATGAGAGTCAAAAGGACATAGTTCGTTTCTTTCCTCAGTTTTGCAGGTTTCATTGAGTGAGTGAGGTCTTGCCTCTGTTCTTTCTGCCAGCTGCACTATCTTAGATCAGCATCCTGCTCTGACCTCATAGGAGAGGGATGTGGAAGTCCTTTGGTGATAAGAGCTACTTCCTGCTTAGAATCTGGGTTAGTGTATGTATGTGTATATTGGTATATATACACATACATCATATAGACACGCATACATATACATCTTACTCTGGGCAACCTTTGTTGTTTCTTCAATAGTGTAGGACTGACACTATTAAATGCTCTTACATAAAGGATGACCTTCTGATAGACAGGAGGTAGCCTGGTGTTTTCCCTTAGCCATTATCATGACCAGATTCTTGCCATTCTAAGTCCTTCATTCAAAGCATGTGGCTCAACTTTTCTGTAGAGGAAAGCCAATAGGCATGCATTCCTGTGAAGAACATCTTGGCTAGTCAGCAAGTCAGTAAGTCCTCTTCAATATCAGTAGATTAGAAATAAAGTACATGAGACAAATACAAAAGAGGGTAAAATCACTCCCGGGCACTTCTTTTTAGTATCTGAGGATCTACATGCACAGACCAGAATAAACTTGTTTACAAGAGATGACCTGTATTCCTTCCCACACTCCACTCGATTAATAGCATTCGGAAGGAAGTGACACACAGGCTGATACAACTTCCCCCTGAGCAAGAAAAAGAAATGCCATAAGCTATTGTCCCTCTGGAAGTCACAGCAGCGTCAAAAGTTAAGATGATTCAGACATGACCCATATGCAGGGGAATGTATAACTTCCATCTTTCCCATTAGGAAGACTTTGCTTTGAATCTTCCGTGGTCTGGCCTGGCAGTGATATGTTCTAATTAAGTGTGAAGCGAGTGTAGATGGACTGACGGTCAATCCACAGTCAACAATAATTTGTAAAATGACAATTCATTCAGGTTATGCCTCTTCCCTCATGTATACCAAGTACAGTTAAAATGAGAATACTGCATGCAGTTGGAAAGTATAGATGAACCTAAGACTTTTGGAGAATGACTGGTCAGTTAGTATCTTAGTTCATGGACAGACATGGAAATGAAAAATCAGAAATAAAATATAAGGTCTTATTATCTGCTGCACTGTCTAATTAGTTTAATAGGCCCTTTAGCTTAATATAACCAAATACTCTCAAAGAAACATGAGACAAAAGCATACAGTATTTAAAAATACTGGAGTAAGTTTCCTAGCACCCGTGAAGGGCAACTCACAGCCACCTGTCACCCCAGAGCCAGGCAATCTACACCCTCTTCTTGTGTTTTGGGGTAGCTACCCGTATGTGTGTTTACAAAGACACACACACACACACACACACACACACACACACACACACACACATTAATAAAATAAAAGTAAAAAATGGAGAAGACTAAGAATTGTAAGGTAGACTAGTAAGCCAGAAAATGGAAGGGTGTTGAGGTTTGGAATGCAGACATCCCCCAGTGACTCGGGTTTTAAATCTTTGTTCACCAGTTGGTGAGAGGCTGTAGGACAATTAGAATGGGGGACCTGGGGGTCATTCTTTGAGGTTACACCCAGACTCTGCTTCCTGGTTTACCACAACCTCTAAAACATGCTCCCACCACCATAGTTGAGCTCTCCCAGGCTCTCCTTGCTATGATGAGCTAAAACCATGAGTCCAATATCCACTTCCAACCCAGGAGGGAAGGTGTTAGAAAGGGAGTTAGAGGAAGAGGGGAAAGCATGAAGACCGGGTCAAAGGGCCAGTTTTCTCCTGCTACAAAAGCACTATGCTGGCAAATGGCCGCTTCTTTCTTAGTACAACGAAGTCACGTTATAACTTCTACATTTTGTGAGCTTTTCTTGAGCATCATTTTGTTTCCAAAAAAAAAAAAAAAGAAAAAAGAGTAAAAATCTGCCTACCTCCAATCTCTAATACTAATTCCTAATGCAGTGACTGTGTTTGGCCTTCAAGAGGCCACTGTGTAGTATGACAAACACTTTTTAAAGGGAACATATCTGACCTTGAATGAACTAGAGATTTCCAATACACAGTGGAAGATGGTTCTGTTTGTTTACTTGCTTAAACAAAGGATCCGTTCTAAAAGAAAATCAAGCGGAGAAGAAACGATTAATATTGTGAAAGTCCCTAATCTTTCCAACACACCCAATCCCATTTCCTAGAAAAACAGATGGGCCCCCTTTCAAATGTTTTCCATGTCTATGCGATCAAGCTTCTATTGTACACAATTCACACATATTTTGGTACATGGATGAGATTATTTACATCCTCTTTTGTAACACAGCTTTGGATATTATTTTATTGCCACAAATGCAGGGCATTATTAGCAGATGATATTGAAATTAATATCCCTTTGTTTTAATGGTTGACACAGTTCTGAATTATTTTTTTCTTTCATTGACTCTTCCACTGAAAACAAACCAAGAGTTGTAGACAATCAAACTTCAAGCCAAGGAAAATGAGGAAAACCATTCCCTCCGGAGTGGATCAGAAACCGGGACTCGGATGAATTGTCATTCCTCAGATGGCGGAGGAGGAGAGAAGGAGAGGACATTCTAAGAAAAGGACCAATAAGAATAAAGGCCCGAGAGCACATCCTTGTGCCTTATAACTTGGAGATGAAATGGCGAGGGTTCTACAGTGACAAGATTCTAAAGGGGCTGCAGAGAGGTCACCTTGGGTTGTCACCAACTTCCATAATATGACCCAATAAGAAACTCATGTAATAGGAATTTCTCTTAAAGATGTGCCCAGTGTAGGTGAGTTCTCTACTCACTTTAATCTCTAGTCCATGGATGGAGAAGGAAATACGACTAGAAAGAGAACTGAAAGTCGTGGTCATGACACCTGACCTCATCCAGTCTCACAGGTAGGCTGGGCCAGGTTTGGTTAATATTTGCATGGTAGAAAATGGACAAGGTGTGTGTGTGGGGGAAGATTACATGAGAGACTCGGTTCATCTCTGTTGAAACTCTAAGATGAAAAACTTTGTAAAACAAGAGAGGAGGCTGTAGATGGAAGGAAGTCACAGTGTCTGTTTTTGGTTCACGCAGAGATGCTCTTTCAGGGCCCAAGCACTTGTTTTCGGAATTCTGCCTTAGGCTCAGTGCTATACACTCACGAAGGCTCTGCCTTAGTGAGATCCTCTAGTTGGTCAACTCTTAGGGATTCCCCTGTCCTCTTGTTGAAACACACTCATCTCAGCCCTTTCTAGTTGTCTTGTGTTCCTAGGCAACTTATTTATGTGCGTGTGTGCATGTATGCGTGTGCGCGTGTGCGTGTGTGTCCGTGCGCATGGGTGTGGTATGGGGTAATATGTGCATGGAGGCAGTATGTGTATTGTGTATGTGTGGGTGTGTGAGTTCATGTACACTACAGACTCCACTGACAGACAGGAGACGCCATGGGAAGGAGAGGAGGCTCACTACAGACTCCACTGACAGACAGGAGACACCATGGGAAGGAGAGGAGGCTCACTACAGACTCCACTGACAGACAGGAGACACCATGGGAAGGAGAGGAGGCTCACTACAGACTCCACTGAGAGACAGGAGACGCCATGGGAAGGAGAGGAGGCTCACTACAGACTCCACTGACAGACAGGAGAAGCCATGGGAAGGAGAGGAGGCTCACTACAGACTCCACTGAGAGACAGGAGACGCCATGGGAAGGAGAGGAGGCTCACTACAGACTCCACTGAGAGACAGGAGACGCCATGGGAAGGAGAGGAGGCTCACTACAGACTCCACTGACAGACAGGAGACGCCATGGGAAGGAGAGGAGGCTCACTACAGACTCCACTGACAGACAGGAGACGCCATGGGAAGGAGAGGAGGCTCACTACAGACTCCACTGAGAGACAGGAGAAGCCATGGGAAGGAGAGGAGGCTCACTACAGACTCCACTGACAGACAGGAGACGCCATGGGAAGGAGAGGAGGCTCACTACAGACTCCACTGAGAGACAGGAGACGCCATGGGAAGGAGAGGAGGCTCACTACAGACTCCACTGACAGACAGAAGACGCCATGGGAAGGAGAGGAGGCTCACTACAGACTCCACTGACAGACAGGAGACGCCATGGGAAGGAGAGGAGGCTCACTACAGACTCCACTGACAGACAGGAGACGCCATGGGAAGGAGAGGAGGCTCACTACAGACTCCACTGACAGACAGGAGACGCCATGGGAAGGAGAGGAGGCTCACTACAGACTCCACTGAGAGACAGGAGACGCCATGGGAAGGAGAGGAGGCTCACTACAGACTCCACTGAGAGACAGGAGACGCCATGGGAAGGAGAGAAGGCTCACTACAGACTCCACTGACAGACAGGAGAAGCCATGGGAAGGAGGGGAGGCTCACTACAGACTCCACTGAGAGACAGGAGAAGCCATGGGAAGGAGAGGAGGCTCACTACAGACTCCACTGAGAGACAGGAGACGCCATGGGAAGGAAAGGAGGCTCACTACAGACTCCACCGACAGACAGGAGATGCCATGGGAAGGACGGGAGGCTCACTACAGACTCCACCGACAGACAGGAGACACCATGGGAAGGAGGGGAGGCTCACTACAGACTCCACCGAGAGACAGGAGACGCCATGGGAAGGACGGGAGGCTCACTACAGACTCCACTGACAGACAGGAGACGCCATGGGAAGGAGAGGAGGCTCACTACAGACTCCACTGAGAGACAGGAGAAGCCATGGGAAGGAGAGGAGGCTCACTACAGACTCCACTGACAGACAGGAGACGCCATGGGAAGGAGAGGAGGCTCACTACAGACTCCACTGAGAGACAGGAGACGCCATGGGAAGGAGAGGAGGCTCACTACAGACTCCACTGACAGACAGAAGACGCCATGGGAAGGAGAGGAGGCTCACTACAGACTCCACTGACAGACAGAAGACGCCATGGGAAGGAGAGGAGGCTCACTACAGACTCCACTGACAGACAGGAGACGCCATGGGAAGGAGAGGAGGCTCACTACAGACTCCACTGACAGATAGGAGACGCCATGGGAAGGAGAGGAGGCTCACTACAGACTCCACTGACAGACAGAAGACGCCATGGGAAGGAGAGGAGGCTCACTACAGACTCCACTGACAGACAGAAGACGCCATGGGAAGGAGAGGAGGCTCACTACAGACTCCACTGACAGACAGGAGACGCCATGGGAAGGAGAGGAGGCTCACTACAGACTCCACTGACAGACAGGAGACGCCATGGGAAGGAGAGGAGGCTCACTACAGACTCCACTGACAGACAGGAGACGCCATGGGAAGGAGAGGAGGCTCACTACAGACTCCACTGAGAGACAGGAGACGCCATGGGAAGGAGAGGAGGCTCACTACAGACTCCACTGAGAGACAGGAGACGCCATGGGAAGGAGAGGAGGCTCACTACAGACTCCACTGACAGACAGGAGACGCCATGGGAAGGAGAGGAGGCTCACTACAGACTCCACTGACAGACAGGAGACGCCATGGGAAGGAGAGGAGGCTCACTACAGACTCCACTGAGAGACAGGAGAAGCCATGGGAAGGAGAGGAGGCTCACTACAGACTCCACTGACAGACAGGAGACGCCATGGGAAGGAGAGGAGGCTCACTACAGACTCCACTGAGAGACAGGAGACGCCATGGGAAGGAGAGGAGGCTCACTACAGACTCCACTGACAGACAGAAGACGCCATGGGAAGGAGAGGAGGCTCACTACAGACTCCACTGACAGACAGGAGACGCCATGGGAAGGAGAGGAGGCTCACTACAGACTCCACTGACAGACAGGAGACGCCATGGGAAGGAGAGGAGGCTCACTACAGACTCCACTGACAGACAGGAGACGCCATGGGAAGGAGAGGAGGCTCACTACAGACTCCACTGAGAGACAGGAGACGCCATGGGAAGGAGAGGAGGCTCACTACAGACTCCACTGAGAGACAGGAGACGCCATGGGAAGGAGAGGAGGCTCACTACAGACTCCACTGACAGACAGGAGACGCCATGGGAAGGAGAGGAGGCTCACTACAGACTCCACTGACAGACAGGAGACGCCATGGGAAGGAGAGGAGGCTCACTACAGACTCCACTGACAGACAGGAGACGCCATGGGAAGGAGAGGAGGCTCACTACAGACTCCACCGAGAGACAGGAGACGCCATGGGAAGGAAAGGAGGCTCACTACAGACTCCACCGAGAGACAGGAGAAGCCATGGGAAGGAGGGGAGGCTCACTACAGACTCCACCGAGAGACAGGAGAAGCCATGGGAAGGAGAGGAGGCTCACTACAGACTCCACCGAGAGACAGGAGAAGCCATGGGAAGGAGAGAAGGCTCACTACAGACTCCACTGACAGACAGGAGAAGCCATGGGAAGGAGGGGAGGCTCACTACAGACTCCACTGAGAGACAGGAGAAGCCATGGGAAGGAGAGGAGGCTCACTACAGACTCCACTGAGAGACAGGAGACGCCATGGGAAGGAAAGGAGGCTCACTACAGACTCCACCGACAGACAGGAGATGCCATGGGAAGGACGGGAGGCTCACTACAGACTCCACCGACAGACAGGAGACACCATGGGAAGGAGGGGAGGCTCACTACAGACTCCACCGAGAGACAGGAGACGCCATGGGAAGGACGGGAGGCTCACTACAGACTCCACTGACAGACAGGAGACGCCATGGGAAGGAGAGGAGGCTCACTACAGACTCCACTGAGAGACAGGAGAAGCCATGGGAAGGAGAGGAGGCTCACTACAGACTCCACTGACAGACAGGAGACGCCATGGGAAGGAGAGGAGGCTCACTACAGACTCCACTGAGAGACAGGAGACGCCATGGGAAGGAGAGGAGGCTCACTACAGACTCCACTGACAGACAGGAGACGCCATGGGAAGGAGAGGAGGCTCACTACAGACTCCACTGACAGACAGGAGACGCCATGGGAAGGAGAGGAGGCTCACTACAGACTCCACTGAGAGACAGGAGACGCCATGGGAAGGAGAGGAGGCTCACTACAGACTCCACTGACAGACAGGAGACGCCATGGGAAGGAGAGGAGGCTCACTACAGACTCCACCGAGAGACAGGAGACGCCATGGGAAGGAAAGGAGGCTCACTACAGACTCCACCGAGAGACAGGAGAAGCCATGGGAAGGACAGGAGGCTCACTACAGACTCCACCGAGAGACAGGAGACACCATGGGAAGGAGAGGAGGCTCACTACAGACTCCACCAAGAGACAGGAGAAGCCATGGGAAGGAGAGGAGGCTCACTACAGACTCCACTGACAGACAGAAGACGCCATGGGAAGGAGAGGAGGCTCACTACAGACTCCACTGACAGACAGGAGACGCCATGGGAAGGAGAGGAGGCTCACTACAGACTCCACTGACAGACAGGAGACGCCATGGGAAGGAGAGGAGGCTCACTACAGACTCCACTGACAGACAGGAGACGCCATGGGAAGGAGAGGAGGCTCACTACAGACTCCACTGAGAGACAGGAGACGCCATGGGAAGGAGAGGAGGCTCACTACAGACTCCACCGAGAGACAGGAGACGCCATGGGAAGGAGAGGAGGCTCACTACAGACTCCACTGACAGACAGGAGACGCCATGGGAAGGAGAGGAGGCTCACTACAGACTCCACTGACAGATAGGAGACGCCATGGGAAGGAGAGGAGGCTCACTACAGACTCCACTGACAGACAGGAGACGCCATGGGAAGGAGAGGAGGCTCACTACAGACTCCACCGAGAGACAGGAGACGCCATGGGAAGGAAAGGAGGCTCACTACAGACTCCACCGAGAGACAGGAGAAGCCATGGGAAGGACAGGAGGCTCACTACAGACTCCACCGAGAGACAGGAGACACCATGGGAAGGAGAGGAGGCTCACTACAGACTCCACCGAGAGACAGGAGACACCATGGGAAGGAGGGGAGGCTCACTACAGACTCCACCAAGAGACAGGAGAAGCCATGGGAAGGAGGGGAGGCTCACTACAGACTCCACCGAGAGACAGGAGAAGCCATGGGAAGGAGGGGAGGCTCACTACAGACTCCACCGAGAGACAGGAGAAGCCATGGGAAGGAGAGGAGGCTCACTACAGACTCCACCGAGAGACAGGAGAAGCCATGGGAAGGAGAGAAGGCTCACTACAGACTCCACTGACAGACAGGAGAAGCCATGGGAAGGAGGGGAGGCTCACTACAGACTCCACTGAGAGACAGGAGAAGCCATGGGAAGGAGAGGAGGCTCACTACAGACTCCACTGAGAGACAGGAGACGCCATGGGAAGGAAAGGAGGCTCACTACAGACTCCACCGACAGACAGGAGATGCCATGGGAAGGACGGGAGGCTCACTACAGACTCCACCGACAGACAGGAGACACCATGGGAAGGAGGGGAGGCTCACTACAGACTCCACCGAGAGACAGGAGACGCCATGGGAAGGACGGGAGGCTCACTACAGACTCCACCGAGAGACAGGAGACGCCATGGGAAGGAGGGGAGGCTCACTACAGACTCCACTGAGAGAAAGGAGAAGCCATGGTAAGGAGGGGAGGCTCACTACAGACTCCACTGAGAGACAGGAGAAGCCATGGGAAGGAGAGGAGGCTCACTACAGACTCCACTGAGAGACAGGAGACGCCATGGGAAGGAGAGGAGGCTCACTACAGACTCCACTGACAGACAGGAGAAGCCATGGGAAGGAGGGGAGGCTCACTACAGACTCCACTGAGAGACAGGAGAAGCCATGGGAAAGAGGGGAGGCTCACTACAGACTCCACTGACAGAGAGGAGACACCATGGGAAGGAGAGGAGGCTCACTACAGACTCCACTGAGAGACAGGAGAAGCCATGGGAAGGAGAGGAGGCTCACTACAGACTCCACTGAGAGACAGGAGAAGCCATGGGAAGGAGAGGAGGCTCACTACAGACTCCACTGACAGACAGGAGAAGCCATGGGAAGGAGGGGAGGCTCACTACAGACTCCACTGAGAGACAGGAGAAGCCATGGGAAAGAGGGGAGGCTCACTACAGACTCCACTGAGAGACAGGAGAAGCCATGGGAAGGAGAGGAGGCTCACTACAGACTCCACTTACAGACAGGAGAAGCCATGGGAAGGAGAGGAGGCTCACTACAGACTCCACTGAGAGACAGGAGAAGCCATGGGAAGGAGAGGAGGCTCACTACAGACTCCACTGAGAGACAGGAGAAGCCATGGGAAGGAGAGGAGGCTCACTACAGACTCCACCGACAGACAGGAAATGCCATGGGAAGGAGAGGAGGCTCACTACAGACTCCACTGAGAGACAGGAAACGCCATGGGAAGGAGAGGAGGCTCACTACAGACTCCACTGACAGGAGAAGCCATGGGAAGGAGGGGAGGCTCACTACAGACTCCACCGAGAACCTAACTTCCAACACATAACCACTTAAGGCCCTTCTCCCTTCCAACAGTCTTCTAGCCATGTCACCTGAAACCCCATTTGTAGTAAAAGGGTTCATCCTAACACGTATGTGACGTTCTAGCAGTTCCTGATTTTACTTTATCGGGTTGTAGTTCCATCTGAAGAACTTCTGTAGTCTTTTTTCAACTCGGGTACCATAAAGAGGAAGAGAGGTAGACATACTATGGGGCAGGGGATCCTTTTGAAACTTGTAGGACAATAAAATACCAGAAAGTGCCCAGTATCCCATATGCAGTCACTGTTAGGACGTGTAAGTGTAAGTCCTCTTTGAGAAGTCCACACCAATGTTCTCGGGGTGTCTTAGGTTCTTCCCAAGGGCTCTCTTTCTCTTAATCTTGGTGCTTCAAAGTCTATGCTAAATATCTTCCCAGACAAAGCACGTCTGTCCTTCTGTAGGCTGCCTCTTCCCAACTGTTTGTCTCCTTTACTGTACAGAAGCCTTTTAGTTTCATAAGGTCACATTGGTCAACCATTAGCTGTATTTCCTGAATGATAAGAGTTGTCACTGTATGCTGTGTGCTGTGTGTGTGCTGTGCTGTGGTGTGTGTGTGTGTGTGTGTGTGTGTGTGTGTGTGTGTGTGTGCGCGTGTGTGTGTGTGCTGTGTATGCTGTGCTGTGGTGTGTGTGTATGCTGTGTGTGTGTGTCTGTGTCTGTGGACTGTGTGTGTGTGTGCTATGTGCTGTGTTTGCTGTGCTGTGTGCTATGCTGTGTGCTCTGGTGTGCATGTGTGTGTGCTATGTGTGTGTGTGTGCTGTGTGTGCTGTGCTGTGTGTGTGTGTGCTGTGTGTGCTGTGCTGTGTGTGTGTGTGCTGTGTGTGCTGTGCTGTGTGTGTGTGTGCTGTGTGTGCTGTGCTGTGTGTGTGTGTCTGTGTCTGTGGAGTGTGTGTGTGTGTTGTGTGTGTATGTGTGCTGTGTGTGTGCTGTGCTGTGGGGTGTGTGTGTGCTCTGTGTGTGTGTGTCTGTGGAGTATGTGTGTGTGCTATGTGCTGTGTTTGCTGTGCTGTGTGCTATGCTGTGTTTGCTGTGCTGTGTGCTATGCTGTGTGCTCTGGTGTGCATGTGTGTGTGCTGTGTGTGTGTGTTTGTGTGTGCTGTGTGTACTGTGCTGTGGTGTGTGTGTGTGCTGTGTGTATGTGTCTGTGGAGTGTGTATGTGTGTGTTGTGTGTGTATGTGTGCTGTGTGTGTGCTGTGCTGTGGTGTGTGTGTGTGTGTGCTGTGTGTGTGTGTCTGTGGAGTGTGTGTGTGTGTGTGTGCTGTGTGCTGTGTTTGCTGTGCTGTGTGCTATGCTCTGTGCTCTGGTGTGCATGTGTGTGTGTGTGCTGTGTGTGTGCGTGTATATGTGTGCTTTGTGTGTGTGCTCTGCTGTGGTGTGTGTGTGCTGTGTGTGTTGTGTGCTATGTTTGCTGTGCTGTGTGTGCTATGCTGTGTGCTCTGGTGTGTGTGTGTGTGTGTGTGTGTGTGTGTGTGTGCGCACACTATGTGCTGTGTTTTGTGCTGTGCTCTCTGTGTGAGTTCATGTGTGCTGTGGTGTGTGCTGTGCTCTGTGTGTGTGCTATGTGCTGTGGTGTGTGTGTGCTGTGTGCTGTTGTGTGTTCTGTGGTGTGTGTGGTGTGTGTGTGCTGTGTATGTATGTGTGTGCTTTGTGCTGTGTGTGCTATGTATATGTGTGCTGTTTATGTACTGTGTGTGCGTATATGTACTGTGTGTGTGCTGTGTATTGTGTGCATGTGTGCTTTGTACTGTGTGTGCTATGTGTTGTGTTGTGTGCTTTGTACTGCTTGTGTGCTGTGTGTGCATGTGTGTGTGCGTGTGTGTGTGCTGTGTGCTTTGTGCTTTGTGCTGTGTGCTGTGTGTTGTGTGCTGTATGCTGTGTGCTGTAATGATTCCTACCCTCTCTTCTAGGAATTTCTCAGTTTCAGGTAGTATGTCGAAGTCACCGATTCATTTGGAGTTGTATTTTGTGTTGAGTAAGAGATAAGGTTCACTCTTCTACATGTGAATGTTCCATTTTCCCAGTAACATTTTGTTGAAGATTCTGTCTTTCCCAGATTGTGTATTTTTTGGAGACTTTGTCAAAACTCTGGTGGCTGTCATTGCATAGATTTGAGTCTGGGTCTTCTATCTTGTCCCATTTATCTGTGTGTCTGACTGTGCCAACATCACTGAATTAGTATTACTATAATCCTATAATATTTGTGCTTATATCCATAGCAAAAATGCTACTGTCCACCTTAATCAGAAGAGCCCTTCTGTCTGGTGGCTGGTGGTGAATGTAGACTGTAGGCACAAGGCCTGAGAGCAGGTGGAGGATGAGTGCCCAGCCTGTGTTAAATATTTATAGCATGGTCTCTAAGGCTCAGGGAACCTGACAAAAGAGGCAGAAGAAAGAGTGTAAATGCCAGAGGTGCGGAGAGGTCACCTGGGAAAGACAAACCATTGCGGGGGGGGGGGGGGGGGGGCACAACTCTCGGCAGCTTTAACACCGGTGCTGAGTCTGCATACGAATGGGTCTCTCTTATTTTTTTGGTTGTGAGCTTAGCATTTAATGGCTGAGCCATCTCTCCAGCCCGAAGAAGGATGATGTGAAGGAGATACAGAGGCAAAGTGTGGAGCAGAGTCTGAGGAAAAGACCATCTGGAGACTACCCCACCCAGGGATCCATCCCATATACAGTTACCAAACCCAGACACTATTGTGGATACCAACAAGTGCTAGCTGACTGAAGCTGGATATAGCTGTCACCTGGGAGACTCTGCTAGTGCATGACAAATAAAGAGGGGGACACTCTCAGTCATCCATTGAACTGAGCACAGGGTCCCCAATGGGGGAACTAGAGAAAGGACCCAAGGAGCTAAAGAGGTTTGTAGCAAAATAGGAGGAACAACAGTATGAGTCACCCAGTACTCCCAGAGCTCTCAGGGACAAAACCATCAACCAGAGAGTGCACATGGAGTTACCCATGGCTCTAGACGCATAGGCAGCAGAGGATGGCCTTGTTGGACATCAAAGGGAGGAGAGGACCTTGGTCCTGGAAAGGCTTGATGCAGCAGAGTAGGGGAATACCAGGACAGGGAAGGGAGAGGGGGTTGATTGGGGAACAGGGGAGGGGAGACACTTATGGGATTTTCAGGGTGGGGGGGAGGGAACCAGGAAAGGGGACAACATTTGAAATGTAAATAAAGAATATATAATGATGATGATGATGATGATGATGATGATGATAATAATAATAATAATAATAATAATAATAATAATAATAATAATAAAGAATGGGTCTCTCAACAGCCAGGCATGGATGGAGAGCTGGGGGAGGGGAGGGAAACTGGGAAGAGCTAGGGGAACTCCCCCCCCCCCAATGCAGAGACATTTGTTATTGATAGATTTGGGAAGAGGACAAGTCATTGCCCTCAGCTCTGTACTCCCTGATGACAGTTCCACCAAGGGTCATGTTGAGGACCCTGGTGAGACAATCACAAAGCTAAATCAAACCTCTTGATTTAGGGAGAGACTGAGAGAGATGGGGTGGGGGAGGGAGACTGACAGCATTGAGAATGAGAAAAGAGGATGTGAGGGAGAAAACGCGTGCATGACATTGCTAAGTAAGATAAATCAATTAAGAATTAGAATGTCAACTCTGCTTTGAAATTCTTTTCCCTTGTAAAGTTAAGGATCTGGCATTATCTCAGGCAGAGGACCAGGTCAGGCTGTGGGTAACAACACAATGCTGCACCTCCATCTCTGACATGGCTGACGTCAGCACCTGCTTCTCGCAAACTTCCTCACTTTTCACTTCAGATCCAACTGAAATGAATCTTCCCAACTCTCAGGACATCTCCCATATCACCGTTAGTATTCCTGCCACGGAAATACTGGCTATGGGAGCGTGAAACCGGCAGAGAGTGGAGGGTTCAGTTATTCATGCCACTGAGATTGAAGCTAATGCTCTTGGGGGGGAGGGAGTGTGTCCCTAACACAGAACTGCCCATGCTTCCATAAGCTGGATAACAGTATTGAAATCTCTGTCTACATGACCATATGAGGATGGCTTTTGAGCTCCATGGCCATCTAGGGGTCATTTCCATTACACATCTACAGGAACAAATGTTGTAGGTAGCTGTTAAAAACGGTTTTTCTTTTGGCAAGATGGTCATTTTGACTATATTAATCCTGCCAATCCATGAGCATGTAAGATTTTTCCATCTTCTGAGGTCTTCTTCAATTTCTTTCTTCAGAGACTCGAAGTTCTTGTCATACAGATCTTTCACTTGTTTGGTTAGAGTCACACCAAGATACTTTAATGCAATCCCCATCAAAATCCCAACTCAATTCTTCATAGAGTTAGAAAGAGCAATTCAAAAATTCATCTGGAATAACAGAAAACCCAGGATAGCTAAAACTATTCTCAACAGTAAAAGAACTTCTGGGGGAATCAGTATCCAGGACCTCAAGCTGTACTACAGAGCAATAGTGTTAAAAACTGCATGGTATTGGTACAGTGACAGGCATGTAGATCAATGGAACAGAATTGAAGACCCAGAAATGAATCCACACTCCTATGGTCACTTGATCTTTGATAAAGGAGCTAAAACCATCCAGTGGAAAAAAAAAATAGCCTTTTCAACAAATGGTGCTGGCTCAACTGGAGGTCAACATGCAGAAGAATGCAAATTGACCCATTCTTATCTCCTTGCACTAAGCTCAATTTCAAGTGGATCAAAGATCTCCACATAAAACCAGACACACTGAAACTAATAGAAAGGAAACTAGGGAAGAACCTTGAACATATGAGCACAGGGGAAAATTTCTTGAACAGAACACCAATAGCTTATGCTCTAAGATCAAGAATTGACAAATGGGACCTCATAAAATTACAAAGTTTCTGTAAGGCAAAGGACACTGTCAAAAGGACAAAGTGGCAACCAACAAAATAGGAAAAGATCTTTACCAACCTTACATCCGACAAAGGGCTAGTATCCAATATATATACAAAGAACTCAAGAAGTTAGACTCCAGAGAGCCAAATAACCCTATTAAAAAATGGGGTACAGAACTAAGCAAAGAGTTCTCACCTGAAGAATATCTAATGGCTTAGAAGCACCTAAAGAAATGTTCAACATCCTTAGTCATTAGGGAAATGCAAATCAAAACAACCCTGAGATTCCACCTCACACCAGTCAGGATGGCTAAGATCAAAAACACAGGAGACAGCAGTTGTTGGAGAGGATGTGGAGAAAGAGGAACACTCCTCCACTGCTGGTGGAATTGCAAGCTGATACAACCACTCTGGAAAACAGTCTGGCGGTTCCTCAGAAAACTGTGCATGACACTCCCGGAGGATCCGGCTATACCACTCCTGGGCATATACCCAGAGGCCTCCCCTGCATGCAATAAGGACACATGCTCCACTATGTTCATAGCAGCCTTATTTATAATAGCCAGAAGCTGGAAAGAACCCAGATGTCCCTCAACGGAGGAATGGATACAGAAGATGTGGTATATTTGCACAATGGAATACTACTCTGCAATTAAAAACAATGAATTTGCCGGGCGGTGGTGGCGCACACCTTTAATCCCAGCACTTGGGAGGCAGAGGCAGGAGAATTTCTGAGTTCGAGGCCAGCCTGGTCTACAAAGTGAGTTCCAGGACAGCCAGGGCTACACAGAGAAATCCTGTCTCAAAAAACCAAAAAAAAACAAAAAAAAAACAAAAAAAAAAAAAACCAACAAAACAAAACAAACAATGAATTCATGAAATTCCTATGCAAATGG
Organism: Tokudaia tokunoshimensis; assembly: GCA_036184795.1. NCBI lineage: Eukaryota > Metazoa > Chordata > Mammalia > Rodentia > Muridae > Tokudaia > Tokudaia tokunoshimensis. The sequence goes on from BTHU01000011.1 coordinate 4,128,088, forward strand.
TCAGAACTTGAAAATATCATCCTTAGTGAGGTAACCCAATCACAAAAGAACACACATGGTATGCAGTCACTGATAAGGGGATATTAACCCAGAAACTTGGAATACCGAAGACACAATTCACATATCAATAGATTTCCAAGAAGATGGAAGGAGAGACCCCTGGTCCTGGAAAGACTGGATGTAGGGGAACACCAGGACAGAGAAGCGAGATGGGGTTGAATGGGGAACAGGGGGAGGGAAGAGAGCTTATGGGACTTCCGGGGAGGGAGGAACCAGAAAAGGGGAAATCATTGGGAATGTAAATAAAAAAAATATAGAAACAAACAAACAAACAAAGGTTTTTCTTCTAAGCAAGCAGGATCTGTGGTTTGAGCAGACAGCTGTGGTGATCAACTCTAAAGGCAGTTTCTTGAAAGTGTCTGTCTTCCCAAGATAAGAGGAAGGTGCTCCCAAGTCTTGCAGAGTTCAGCACACTTAACTATCCCATGAGTAAATCGTTAACTCAGACTCTCTCTCTAATTACTCCTACAGTTTCCAGGCAAGGGTTGTTATGATAACTATATTTTAATTTTTAGTATAATTTTATCATAATACAGGTAGTAATTTGATTTTGCTATGTGTGTATACATCTTTTTTTCATTCAGATTTGACTTGTCAGAGAAGTTCTGCCTCCCTTTGTGTGTGCATTTGTGTGTGTGTGTGTGTGTGTGTGTGTGTCTGTGTGTCTGTGTGTCTGTGTGTGTGTGTGTGTTTTCTCTGTGTAACAGAGCTCTGACTGTCCTGGAACTTACTTTGTAGATGAGGCTGGCCTCAAGCTTATAGAAATCCACCTTCCTCCACTGGGACTAAAGGTGTGCGTCACCACGCCCAGCTGTCTCCCTTATTCTTGATGTAGACTATTTAATGTATCTTTCCATATGGCTTCACGTTTCCTGAAATATGTGCCAAATTTCCTAGGTACATGGTCAGATCCAAACACAGCAGTCTTGATGACCTACAAGCAGGCATCAAGGGCTCCTCCGGTCATGGTCCACTTTTTCCATCAGAGGTTCTTCAGTTTGGTTTTGGTTACTGACTTCCATTTTACTACTGAACTTGCTCCACCTGATACCACAGCTGCCTCTCCAGCAGTGTTCTCCTCCCTGCTGCACAACAAACGCAGCCTTCCCCAGACTTCAAAAAGCCTGGGGCACCTGGTATTGTTTTCAGTCATACATACTTGGACCGACCAGTTCTGGGGTGGCCATTTTTTAGACACTAAACCAACCACTCACCCACTCTACTGGCTGGTTTTATGTGTGAACTTGACATAAGCTGGAGTTATCACAGAGAAAGGAGCTTTGGGTGAAGAAATGCCTCCATGAGATCCAGGTCTAAGGCATTTTCTCAATTAGTGATCAAGGGGGGAGGGCCCATTGTGGGTGGTGCCATCCCTGGGCTGGTAGTTTTGGGTTCTATAAGAAAGCAAGCTGAGCAAGCCAGGGGAAGCAAGCCAGTAAGGAACATCCCTCCATGGCCTCTGCATCAGCTCCTGCTTCCTGACCTGCTTGAGTTCTAGTCCTGACCTCCTTTGGTGATGAACAGCAATGTGGAAGTGTAAGCTGAATAAACCCTTTCTTCCCCAACTTGCTTCTTGGTCACGGTGTTTGTGCAGGAATAGAAACCTTGACTGAGAAACCCACCATCAGAGTGCCATGGAAAGAAATGGTCACATTTAGCACAGCAGCAGAAGGTTCTACATAAGTGTTCACACCACTCACAGAAAACTCAGTTTAGATTTGATTGTGCAACATGCTTTGAAGTTTGAATCCCTTTCCATGTTTGAGTTTCATGCTGATCTCAAGGCAGCGTTTGTCATGGGGAGCAGACACTGCCTGTAACATTGCTATGTAGTTCAGGAAGCCCTGGATCCAGGCTGAAGACAAGAATAGCCATGGGTCTTTGGCTCCTCAAAGAAAGGGGTTCTGAACGAGACTCTGCCCTGGTTATCTGTTTTGCAGAAATGCTATCTCCTCTGAAGCTCACAGTCACTGCCCACTACAAGAACTGAAAGTTGAGGACTTCAGCAGACATGTTTTGCTGCCTGATTCTGATGTGGTAGGGTAAATATTAGTTGCCTGGTTATAGTTCCTGAGTGGTCCAGTCATCACCCCCAAGTAAATGCTGTAGAATGATCCCTTAGGGGTTCAACCTGAAGCACTTCCCTAGGCATTTCATGACTTCTCATTTATACTCTCAAGCCCCTGCTTCCTCTTGTGAAGTTCCATGCATAACTTACAAGTGATGTTGGCTTGGCCTTATCAGTGGGGCTTACCCTACACAGCCAGCCCTTCAGGAGCCCTCAGAACTGTTGTCCAGAAGATTACTGACTTTGAACCTAAGGAAGAAATTTTAAATCATGGGTCCAACAGGCTTTTGGAGATGCTTCTTAAGTGTGAAGAAGAATCGTGAGGAAGACAATGGTTCAGACTGACTGAGCACATGAGAAAACTAGCTGTCCCTGAGCAGACCACACAAATGTGAGAGGAAGTGTTCTGCGTCACAGTGAGGAGTCAGCAAGATAGACACCAACGAGGGAAACGCTGGGGGGATAAGCAACAAGGATGGATTTAGGAATGGCATTTAACTGTAAAGTTTCCTGTGGGAAAAACTAAGCAAGTATTTAAAACAGTAGAAAGAAACCACCATGGGAAATGTTAGTCCTTCTTTAATGCAGATCTTGGCATAAGTACAAGAGGCTGCGCTAATAACTATTTCCCAAATCCTAAATCCCTCGAACCATCTACTCAGGCAGAGAGGCGTATCCAATCTGTCAGTGGGGAGATGGATAAAGTGATTCAGTTAACAAATAATTTTCAAAACCTGTGGAACAGTTTAGGGTCATTTGTATGCAAATTTAAAATGAGTCTGTCTGAAAGGGGAAGGAAGTACCAATAAATGTAAAGATTTATTGATTGACTGGCTTCTGCTGCTGTCAGTGTGGAAAAGGGCATCAGGTCCACAGGAAACCATCAGGGACCACACACATACATTGGGACACTCTGAAGGCTGTTTGGTGGGATGGCAGAGCTAGAAGACCCCTGAGTGGGAACAGGACAGGAAGTTCTGAACTTACCATTGTTGATTTTGGGACTCTCCAAGGTCTGGGAAAGCCTTTCCCCCATTCTCCCCACTAGAGACTTGTTGGCTCCCAGACAAACCTGATAGTGACTAGAAGAGGCCAGTCCACTCTGAGGGAGAGGCGCCAGGGACCACACTTACCAGCTGCTGTTGGTGCTGTTGAAGCATGCTGACTAGAGGCACACACCACCACAATCAGTTTTACTGTGTGTGTATGCACACATGTACCTGTACTCTTGTGTGTGCATGTATTCATGTGTGTACACATGTGTATGCAGGAGTCCATATATGTGTGCACATGGGTGTGGAAGCCAAAGATTGATGTTGGACATCTTCTTCAGTTTTTCCCACCTTGATTTTTGAGACAGGGTCTCTCTCTGAACCCAGAGCTAACCAAGTCAGCTGACTGGTTGGCCAGAGAGCTCCACGATTTGAGTATCTCCCCTGCCCTGGAATTACACACACATGCCATGGCACTGGTCTTTTTACATGGATGTTGGGGAATCTGAGCTCAGGTCTTCATGCTTGCATGGAAAGGAAGTGATTGACTGAGCTATCTCTTCGATCCTGATTTACTCCTTTCAAACAAAAAATTGTCTCTCTGTCTTTTCTGTCTGTCTCTGAATGCCTCTCTGTCTCTCCCTCTCTCCATCTCTCTATCTCTGTCTATCTGTCTCTTAGTCTCTGTTTCTGTCTCTGTCTGTCTCTCCCTCTCTCTGTCTCTCTGTGTCTGTCTGTTTGTCTGGCTGGCTGACTGGCTGGCTGGCTCTGGCTCTCTCCCTCTCTCTGTCTTTCTCCCTCCCTCTCTCTGACTCTGTCTCTCTTTCTCTCCCCCTCTCTGTCACCTCCCCACTTATGCATGCATTCATGCACAAGCTAATGAGAGCATTATCTTTGTCTCTTTCAAATGTTTGATACAGCATAGGCTCTTAATAAATATCTGCTGAATTAATACACAAGGGAATGCCCTTTCAGATGCTGTGTTCTCTGCAATGAGAGTCTGACCTTCTCTCACATCTCACTCTGCTGCCTTGCTCTGTGTAACTGTCAGATGTGTGAGGTTGTCCCATGACCCACTAGAAATGGCTTTGTTCCATGTCCAGATGTTTCCTACACACAACTCAGGGAAACAGCCAGAGACTAAGGCAGCTCACTGACCCCTGGCCGCAGGCTGTTTCATTATTCCCAATCTGCATTTACTATGGATAAAGAAGAGGCCATCTTCCCATGGTATTTATCCTGATGTCCCATCGGGCCACGAAGCTTTCTTACCTTCCGAGCTGGCGCAAGCCCTCCCTCGGCTTCGTGCTATTTATAGTCCAACCCACTGGCTGCCAGATACTTTGTTTCTCCTTCCAAATTCCGACTCCCCCATATCCCTTCTGTTTTCTGTCCAGGAAGGCTGATTTGCATGGACACTATCAAAGGATTCCTGGTCTCCCTTGCTTCCTTTGGGGTCCAGCCAATGAGAGTTCCTGGCAGAAGAACTGAGGAAGGGAGGGAATGGGCAATTCCTATAAGTCTGCTGTGGCCTGGGGTACCCCTCCCCAACAGCTGCTGCCCCTCACCCAGCACCCAGCTTGCCCCAGCCTCTAGATGCTGTAATACTCAATACCGGGTCTCCTAGTATCGGTGTGGGAACAGTTTCCCTGCCATCATCTGAGGTTCCCCGATGTTTCTCCTACACAGTCTACACCTTTGTAAATTAGCTACTTTCTAAATAAGTCCTTGGTAGATTCTCTTAATTCGCTTGTGCCTTCTGTTCCCCTGGGGCCCTGACCTACGCAACAGTTTCAACTCTCAGTTGTGCTGTTACTGTGGCCTCCAATAGAGGGCAGGAAAGTGATAGAGAAATTTCTAGAAACTTCCAAAATCTCTGTCCAATATAGCATCTCTAATTGCCAAACCACCTGTGATAGTTTCTTTTCTGTTGCTGTGACAAAATACCCCTGAAGAAGCAGCCCTCAGTGAGAAAGGGTCTATCTTAGCTCACAGTTCAGCGCGTGATGGTGGGGAAGGCTTGGCAGCAAGAGCGTAAGGCTGGCCTGGAGGTCAGGTGTAGGGAGAACGAGCGGGAGGGGCCCGAGTACCCTTATAGGGATGGCGGGCTCCCCAGTACCTGCGGAGGGGAGGCTGCCTGGCTAGCGGGGAGGTCCTTGCTCAGAAGGCTGTGCACCCGTAGAAGTCTGGCTGGGCAGAAGCGTCTTTAGCCCTTTCTGGTGGCTAGAGACACTGAGGTCTGTTCCATTGCTCTTACACGGCGGGTTTTGAAAAGAACAGATAGTCCATGGTTTCAAGCTTTAATATAGAGAAGTAGGAAAAGAAAAAGAGATAGAGAAGTAAAGAGAGAAAGAAAAGATAGAGGGGTGAGAGCTGGCCATGACCACGTGGAAAGAGGGGAGAAGAATGGGGAGAGAGGGGGAACAGGGTGACAAGAACATAAGGGAAAGTGAGAAAAAGCAAGAGAGCTAGGAGGGGCCCTGAGCCCCTTTTATAGTGGGCTGGGTTACCTGACTGTTGCCAGGTAACTGTGCAGAGGGGAAAACCTGGCTGTAGCCAGGTGACTGTGGAGGTGGAGTCCAGCCAGAATACTAGGGGCCTGGCCCTATGTGACTGATGGCTACAGGATTATGGAGTTGAGTCAGGAGTATGGAGTTGGTGTCAGGAGCCTGAGTATCTGGGAGTGTGGCTCACTGGTTCCGTCTCTTGTAGAATATTCTACTGGGTCTCCAGGTAAGCCCCGCTCAACCAGGCCACAGATTGCCTTTCACGGTCTCACAGTCAGGAAGCAAGGTAAGAGGAGAAAGGGCCAGGAGAAAGCCCACCCCTCGTGACAGACATACTTCCTTCAGCTAGGCTCTACCTCCCAATGTTCCATAACCTTTCAAGACACTAGGAGGTCCCCAGCTGGGGACCGAGTGTCCAAACATGAGCGAGTGAGGACTTTTCACCACACACCAGCATTCATCGCTCTCTATGGACTGGCTTCATTTATTTTTTTTTATTTTTTTAAACATTTCTATTGTTGTAAAGAGACACCATTGCCAAGGCAACTTATAAATGGAAGCATTTAACTGGAGGCTTCCTTGACGTTTCAGAGAGTGAGTCCATGATCACCGTAGCAGGTGAGCCTGGTGGCAGGTAGCACGGTGCTGGTATGCTGAGAACTCGCATCTATCCACAGGCCACAAGCTGAGGAGACTGGGCCTAGCGTGAGCTTGAAGATGTCAAGCCTCCTCCACCCCATTAACACATCACTTTCTGCAAGGTCAAAACTGATCCTTCCCAATCAGTTCTACCAGCTGAGGAGCAAACATTCAAATATATGAGCCTGTGGGAGACATTCTCACTCAGAACCCCCACCCTGGCTATGGATGGAACGTGAGCAGGAGCTCTCAGATGCTCCTCATCAGGCTGTCATGGCAACCTGAGGAAGGTTGGTGCTAGGACCTGAGACAATGAGAGAAGTGACTGATACACACCCTTCCTCTCCCTCCTCCCCTTCTCCTCTTCTCCCTCCTCCTCTCCCTCCTCCTCCCCCTCCTCTTCTCCCTCCTCCTCTCCCTCCTCCTCCCCCGTCCCTTCTCCTTGTCTCCTTTCTCCTCCTCCCCCTCTCCCTCCTCTCCCTCCTCCCCCTCCTCTTTCCCCTTCTTCTCCTTCCCCTCCTCCTCCTCCTGTTCTTCTAGCATTTTTGTGTTTGTTTTTTCTTTTCTTTTCTTTCTAATAAAAAGACCTTCTAAGGAACAGTGCCTGGGTATCCCCTGCAAAGATTTTCGTGTAGGGCCATACTTTTCAAAGCAGGGTTTATTTCAGTTTTCAGGCCAGAAGCGTGGAGCAAATCCCTGCATCATGTGACCGGCATGCAGCAGTGAACAAGAAAGCCACAGTCTTAGCTCTGTGCAAGTGCCACCTGGAGACCCAGCTCAGGACGGTCATCAGGTATCTTCTCCAGCATGTTTAACTGAAAGCCACTTGAGAGAGCTCAGCTGCAAGCATGGCCTGTGGCAATTCCCTGAACTCAGAACAAGACTTGCTGTCCAGCTGCGACAGGCTCAGACTTTCCCACTCAAGACCTTCCACTCATCCTTTCTGTAGACTCCCTTGGCAGGAGAGTAAACATTATATCCCGAGTCCTTGGTGCCTGTGTTCGAGAACCTTCTGGCAGTTTGGCGGTGTAGATGACTCTGGGTGATTGCTGCTTGGGGCTGGTAACCTGGGTTCCATTCCTGTGAAAGGAGGGAGGAGGCTCCATGGAGGAAGTTGTCCTCTGACTCCCCCAAGTGTACCTTTCCACATGGCATACATCTACCATGGTGTGGATATGTTGCTGTGTGGAGTATCCACCAGAGATCACTCAGACGTGGGTTTGAGTGGATAGAAAGTCTTTAATAGCCAGCTTCCAACTACACTGGATGTTTAAAGACTTGAGTGTAGTCACAAGCCCTTCTTAGGGTGGGCTTTAAACATAAAAACACATCCTGGGTTCACACATCTCAGGAAGAACAGTCAGTCAGAAACAGAACTACAGAGGCAAAGGCAAGGTCAGCACATTTAGGGACTTTCCCAGGACTATGGACTTTGATGGATTAGGTCTTTGTTTTTTGTTTTGTTTTTTGTTTTTTGGCAAGTATTGCTGTCCATATGCTGGGTTCCAAAGCTCAAATAGTACTTCCATCATGGCCTGAGTTGTGCTAAGGTCTGGGCGCCTGTTACATTTCTCATTGGTTGTACTGGCTGGTTTTGTGTATCAACTTGACACAAGCTGGAGTTATCACAGAGAGTGTCCCTTGAGGAAATGCCTCCAAGAGATCTAACTGTAAGGCATTTTTCTCAATTAGTGATCAAGGGGGAGGGCGTGACCCATTGTGGGTGGTGCCATCCCTGGGCTGGTGGTCTTGGGTTCTATAAGAGAGCAAGATGAACAAGCCAGGGAAAGCAATCTAGTAAGCAATATCCCTCCATGGCCTCTGCATCAGCTCCTGCTTCCTGACCTGCTTGATTTCCTTTGCTGATGAACAGCAGTGTGGAAGTGTAAGCTGAATAAACCCTTACTTCCCCAACTTGCTTCTTGGTCATGATGTTTGTGCAGGAATAGAAACCCTGACTAAGACACTGGTACTACCAGCATGAGTCAAATCATGGACTCATCTGTGAGGGGACCAGGGGGTTATATTGTCTCCTTAGCACTATAGTTTAGCAGAATTTATTCTTTGTGTTATGTAGCTTAGTAGGCATTTGAGAAAGCAGGAACCTATAGTGGGAGCCAGGAGCAAAAGGACTAGTGGCCCTGCCATGGGCTTGAGTAGTTAACAAGGGAGACCAGAAGAACAAGGATTTGTTCCTTTGTTAGATACTTGATGTCTCGTTTCTCTTTTCTGAAGGTTATTTTTGACCATGGCTAAACTTTCTTTAATTATCTCTGACTGATTGGCATAGAAGCAACAGATTTCTCCCAGCGTCATACAGAAACCTCCTTGTCTCATAAGAAGGAGGTCTAACCTTTGATTCTGCATCACAAAATACAGGACAAAGGAAGGTCCATGTTGACCTCACACTGTCTAGATCAATCATTCCTCTGCACCTTTGCCTTCCAGTGGGAGACAGAATTCCTCCTCCTGGTACCCAACAAACCAATGCTACGTCACACACAACTTCCTGGGATCTCGGGAGCCACTCTTCTCAGTCTTGCTCAAGTTTCTTCAGTTCCCTACATATTGTAGCAAAGCAGTTTCCTGACCATCAGCCATCCTCAAGCAGAATTGCTGTAGTGACCTCAGAACAGCCTGTCCCACAGTCCTGGCAATGAGATAGGCAAAGCAATCAACACTAGCGAGGCCTGTGGGGACGGTGATGAAGCTCTTAACATCAAAAGGGATTCCTAATGGAGATTCTAGTCACCAGTCTCTCTTGTCCCTACAGCCAGCTGCATGTAGTGGCAGAGGAGGGTTGGGGAAGGTCTGGAGCACATGCGAGGTAGGAGATTGACATGGGGTGGGGAGCACTCTATGGTGGGGAAGCTTTAGCCCATCAGTCCTGCTGAGGTAGGACTTTTCAATGATGTAGCTGAGACTTCTCGCACATGCTCCATAAGCCACCCCACTGAGCTCATCGGCTCACTGATTCCTTTTATTGGTCTGCAGGCATTGTCTGCAGAGTGGGTCGGTATTTCTTTACATATCTCAAAGAAATATAACTCAACACTACATCAGTTGGAATCGATGTGATCCTGGAGGCAAAAATCAGGTAAAAATGCCAGAAGTTTGAAGTGAACCATATAGGGGTTTCCTTTTCTGGCATGAGTCCTGAAGAAAATGCTACCAGCATGTCAGAGCTGCCTGATGAATCCAGGGGCGTCCGTGTCTGCCTTATCTTTCGATCTCTTCATTCATTACTGTTCCCAAAACAGTGTTCTTCATGTTCCGTCTGTCGTCTCAGGGTGGAGACGTGGCTGCCGTAGCTCTACAGCATTCATCTGGGTCAGGGGCAACAAGCTGGAGGACAGAGGAGCTTTAGGCCAGTGTGTCCTGCTTCACAGGGGGACATCATCCTCGGGCATAGGACTTGTAGCAATAGGAACAGCTGCTTGGCCATAGTTCTCCAACACGGTCACCTCTAGGCACAGAGGATGGTGGGAAACAGGGCCTTGCTGGTCACTGTTGGATCATCATCGTGTTTTATCACAGGACTCCGCGTGGTTTTCTGTGGATGTGTTCTAATCAGCACACCTTACTATTTTGAGTCTACAAATTAAATTGAGCTAAGGGAACATTGTGAACCTTCAACTGTTTCTCAGATTTGTGTCCTGCATGTCTCATGCAGTCCTGGGTGCTCTGACTCATCGCCCTGGATTCACACCCATGTCCCTGGCCCCTGAGGTGCAGAGACACGCATCTCCTTCATTCTTGAGATGCTCCATGATCTTCCTCATCCTTGATTCTCTGCACATGCTCTTCTCTCCACCTGGAATTCCCCACTCCCATTTTGTCCCCCCATTGCGGCTTATCCAAAGGTCTCACTCCAAGTTCACTTTGATGTTAGGACATCCTGTGCTTCTTTCCTTTGATTTTAGGACATCCTGTGCTTCTTTTGTTGTGTTCTTATCAGTTTGGGATGTGTTGCTCTTAGTTCCTTGTGTCTTGTCCATATGTCAAAAGTTCTGACAGCGAGGATGCTACAGAATCTAACCCCACATCTGATGGCAGTTGTAGCAACACAAAGCTAAGGTATTGGCAGAACTGGGTAATCCTGGACAAAGAGAGAACGCCAACCTAAGTTCCTATTTTGTAACATCCTTGCTCATTTTAGAACATATGCGCTGTCTGTAGCCTCTTCAGCTATTAGCTGTGTGTGGATGTACAGGCTCAGGAACATATGTGTGTGTACAGTTTTGTATTTAATACATATGAAGTTCTTGGACATCAGAAGGATGGTAAGTTTTAATGGCAGAGACATCAGCTGAGAGAGAGAGAGAGAGAAAGAGAGAAATGCGGCCCTGTACTGCTGCCAGAAGTCTGAGGAGTTTTCCCTTAGGGACCTTCACTCAAGTAAAGGCAAGTCCTGGACTATGTCACAGAAAGGCATTATAGGATGAATCAAGATGAGACAAAGCTCTGAGAGTAGTAGGCAGAGATATGGAATAACACAAAAGTTAGGTGGAATAATCCAAGGTTCAGACTTCAGTGTGGGCGTTAGAGAGGGACTTATGAAAAGGAGGGAGCATATTCCCAAGATGCAGTATGGGTCTGTCTGGAGAAAGTCACACTTAGATGCTTTTACTGTAGTGGCAGATCAGGTTTTGTGTCTTTCTTTGCCTTTTCTTTAAGACTGACTCTGACTTTGTAGTTCAAGCTGACCTGAACTCACTATGTAGGCCAGGCTGGCTACAAACTCAGGGCAATTCTTCCTACTCAGTCCCCCAAGTGCTGGATTTATAGGAAATATATATGTGTGTGTGTGTGTGTGTGTGTGTGTGTGTGTGTGTGTGTGTGTGTGTGATTTATGAGCTACCATGCCTGTCCCAATTCTGGGTTTAAGTCACACTGCTTGAAGAATATAATTTATAACATGTTTTAAAATTAAGCAACATTTTAAAAATTTCAATAAAGTTAAAAAACTATTTAAAGTGTATGGGCAATTTATGCTTCTTATCTTAAAGAATTTATTTTGTGAATGAAATGTCTCTTTAGTCTCCCTCAAACTGATAACTCAAGAAGTATAGGTACTATGATATAAATTGAAGATGCTTGCATAATTGAGCAATTAACTTTGTTTCAATGGATTTGTGAAGTGGAGAGACAGCAGGAGAGTATGGTAAGGGCAAACTCAGGAACCAGGCTTAAATCTGGATGTGGCAATCAGCTCATTTTGTTCAACAGTAACAATATTTCATGCTGACTGAAAAAAAAACTTAGCAGGACCTGTTTCCTGTCTCTAAGAGTCTTACTAACAGAAGGGATGGTGGCCGCAATGGAGATAAGTGTAGTCCCTCCCTTCCCCTGATGGCTATGCTAAAAGAAAAGTCTTTGTCCTAGGTATTGAAAGATGTAAAAAAGTTACCATAGAAACAAGAGAGGAACATCCTTAATTTGTGTGTGAGGGGGTTGAACGGAGACATGCAGATACAGAGACATAAAAGGAAGTGTTTCCCCAAACTGCAGTTGAAGATGAGCAGAGTGCAGAGGGGCGGAGCAAATGATTGGAATAAAACTGAAATGCAGACAAGGGTCAGAATGGCTGACCTTCCTCTAACTTATTCTATATGTGCAAAGCAGTGGGCTTTCAGACTCTGCCTTGCCCTGGGAGACTCTAGTTTTTAAAATTCATCCATCCATCCACCCATCCATCCACCCATCCATCCACCCATCCATCCACCCATCCATCCACCCATCCATCCACCCATCCACCCACCCATCCACCCACCCATCCATCCACCCATCCATCCACCCATCCATCCATCCATCCATCCATCCATCCACCCACCCACCCACCCATCCATCCATCCATCCATCCATCCATCCATCCACCCATCTATCCATCCATCCATCCATCCATCCATCCATCCATCCATCCACCTATCCATTCACCCATCCACCCATCTACCCACCCATCCATCCATGCATCCATCCATCCATCCATTCATCCATCCATCCATCCACCCATCCATTCACCCATCCCACCCATCCATCTATCCAACCATCCATCCATCCATCCATCCATCCATCCATCCATCCATCCCCTGTGTGTATGTGTGGACATCAAGCTGTACATTCCATGGTGTAGCTGTGGAAGTCAGAAGACAGCCTTGGGTCTCTGTCTTCCACCTTGTTGGAGGCAGTTACTGTTAATGACACATGCACCAGGCTGCAAGGCCTGTGAAGCTCTGGTGAGCCTCTCGCCTTCAGGTTCCATCTCTTGGTGGAGTCACACTGTGATTGTGTACACTTGTACAGTCCCATCTGGCCTTTCATATGGACTTGGATCCTAATTCAGGTTATCAGGTCTGCATGGCAGTTGTTCCACTGAGCCATCTTTCTGGTCCCAAGAGATCCACTTTCTAAGCAGCTTTTGATTCCACATTGAGGCTAGAGGATGACTGTACATCTGGGTGGACACACGAGTGGCTCTGTCTGAATGGCATCACCCATGCAACACTGACTGATGGATAACTTGTTCCTGAGAGCATATAGAGTGGCACCTATACATTTGTCAGGGTGAAGTGGTACTGAGGAGCACAAGGGTCTATTAATCATATTGGAGAAATGAGACCCAAGAACACTGGAGCAGGGAAAGAGAGGAAGACACCTAAGGAAAGAATGACACCTAAGACTGAAACGGCAGAGACACCTGGATGTGCATCAGGAGACCAACAGGTAGAGAGTTCCAGACTGTCCTGAGGATTGCAGATAGGCTGTCTCTGCTGTTGATGCAGCCTGCTCCAATCACTAGCAGCCCATCTGCCTGTTTGCAAGTCTGGACCTGTCATCCGCCCACCTACCCATGCATTCATCAAGACCTGGTACCGTCCCTTTGCCTCTGTGGCTGGACTCAACTATAGTTGCCCTCACTAACCTGTGCCCACATCACCTGACTCACAACAGCAGCAATCTCTCCATCTTGGTTAGGCAAGGAGCCCACACATCCCTCTTGGTTTCCCTGATTTGGCCTCTGAGACCTCTTGGGAACACCTTATCCCTTTCATCCCTTTCACCCACACATGCACATACAGAGAGAGAGAGAGAGAGAGAGAGAGAGAGAGAGAGAGAGAGAGAGAGAGAGAGAAGAGAGAGGAAGAGAGGGAGAGGAAGAGGGAGAGAAATAGAGAAAGACAGACAAAGAGAGACAGGAAGATTTACTATGTCATGTCTAACTATGATCCTATGATCTGAGAATTAATATTAGTAATTAAGATTGGAATGAAAAGAACTTGTGTTGCCCTTGGCCAGGGCTATCAAGGAAAATGGGAGTATCTTGCAAATTACTGACACCGAATCCATCTTACCTTGCGAAATTGCTGTTCTTTAATAAATCCTGCACTGTGGAACAGATGTTGGCAGAGCACTTATGACATGAACCATACTGCAGCACTCAAGATCACTGGTGCCATCTTGGCATTTTACAAAAAGCCTGTGGCCGTGGGGTGAAATTAGGGCACAACGAGCCACGTATGTGGGAGGAAGCAAGACAGACAGGATGACCCAACTCTCCCTAAGGGTATTCTGGCTAGGAGTGAATGTTAACTATTGAGTAATGTTAAGAATGTTAATGTTAATGATAGGTCTTTACTGTAATCATTAAGCTTTGTTGCTTTTGAGACAGAGTCCTGGAGCCAAGACTGGCCTCAAACTCGCCAGGTAGCAGAGAGGATTTTCTTGAATTTCTGAGTCTCCTGTTTATCTCCTGCATACCAGGACTGTAGACAGACACCAGCAACCATAACCAGTTTATACAGTGTTGAGGACTACAGCATCTTTTTACGTTCAAATAAGCTAAGCTGTTGGTGGCCAAGGGGATTTAACATTGTGACTGATAGCTACCAGACCCTTCCATTGTATGTGGTTCCTTTGAGAGGGAGCTGTCCATAAAATTCTTCCCCACCCCCTTTTTTTTTGTCAACTAGATTGACTGTCATTTCGTCAGCCTATTGCTTTTAATACTTCATAATGCTTTGTGAAAACTGTGCTCCAACTTAATGGAGTACAGTGCCAATAAGAGAAACAGCTCTTGACTCAAAGGAAGAAAGGAGATATTTTATTATGAAGCAAAGTACGAGTGACTGTGGCCTAGAAGCACAGAGCCAGGTTTGTTCCCAAACACCACGTTGCAATAAGGGAGCACTTTCATGAAGCTTTTACAGAAGCAGAACAAAGAAAGTCATAAATCCACACACTTTTCAAACACATGGTGAGCATGTCAAGTACGCAGGGGTCTCGAAACTGGGAGAACTCTGCTGTAGGCCTCAGCACTGTCTGAGGACATTCTTAGCCTTTTGGTTGGTGGAAACTACGTGTGAACATTCCAAAGGATTCACTCAATGGTCATATAGCTGTTAGGTCATGTACAGAGAAGTTGATGACTAGCTACTAAGGGCTCAAAAAAATGGCCCAAGATTATTTGTTCTGTGCTTGAACATCCCCACCCCTCCACATCACTGAGGTTCAAATCAGTCAATCAGCCTGGTATTCAGCTTCTTCCCAGGATTCTCCTCCACAATGGAAACCTTGGCTATTAGACTGAGTCTTTGATTCTTCAGACATAGCAATATATAAGGGTATGGGCTGGGAACCTCAGCCTGTGGAAACCTGGAGTTCAAGACCATCAATACGAAGGGAGCCATTCTTATCCATCCATAACATTTATATTTATAGAGCAAAATGACCCCTGACCACCAGTATGCAGATGAGGAACCCAGGCAGTCTCAGACTGAAACAGTGCAGATCTCATTGCTCACAACACGGAGTGATTCAGCTATATCAGAATCATAGAAGAACGTGTTTGTTGCCTTTCTATGATGTCAGAATTTATTGAATAAAAGTAAATTCACAAGGTATGCTGGTTTCCTTGGTGGCAGTTTCCCAGATAATTCCAACTTTTCTTGATGGTCCTAGCCAGGCAGGTCAATCACAGATTCTTCCGTTTCAATCTTATTTACTGCTATTACCTTCAATCACACAAGATATGCCAAACAGTATATATGTATATGTGTAGTTTACAAAATGGCTGCAAAGAGCAAGGAAAGAAGAAGTTTCATGGAGGCTGAAAGGCCAACCTGAGAATTTGATACAAATGGAACCTCTGTGGGCAGAGACAACGAAGCAGCTACAGGTCTCTATGGAAGTTCTGTGCTATGGTTGTGATGGTAGGTGTATTATTCAGGGTTCTCTAGAGTCACAGAACATATGGATAGTCTCTATATAGTTAGGGAATTTGTCGATGACTTACAGCTTGTCGTCCAACTCCCCAACAATGATCAGCAGTAGCTGTAGATGGAAGTCTAAGGATCTAGCAGTTACTCAGTCCCACGGGGCAAGCAGACCAGGAAGAATCAGTCAGTCTTCTTCCAATGTCCTTATATAGGTCTCCAGCAGAGGGTGTGGCCCAGATTAAAGGCTGTGCCATTAATCCCAGATGACCTTGAACTCGGAGATCTCCATGTCTTAATCTTTTGGAATTCATAACCACTATGCTTCAAGATCTCCATGCCAAGATCCAGGTCAGAAACTTATATATCTGAGCCTCCAGATTAGGATCATAGGTGAGTCTTCCAATTCTTGATTAGTTCATTCCAGATATCGTCAAGTTGACAACCAGGAATAGCCACTACAGTAGGATTTGACTGTAGGGTCGGAGTTGAGTTGTAGAGTTGAGTCTGGTTGCAAAGATAAAGGGCAAGTCTGAGTTCAAAAGAATAGTCCAGTAGCTGGATGGACAGCAGGTCTAGCTAAGTGATCAAGAGCATTTTGAGTAGGCTGTATCAATAGCAAGAACCGAACCGAACTGAATGCCCCCGGACACTTGGAGTTCCCTTTACATGTTGGCCCCTTGAAGCATATGTCAAGTTGTCAGGCGACAAACCAGTGTGTGTGTGTGTGTGTGTGGGGGGGTGTCTTTGTGATCACAGTGCCAGCTGTTCATGTTTATAAAGACCAGATGAGGGGGTCACACCCTTTCTCTGGTCTGGTGAGTTTGATGAGTTCTTGGTTAGGGTTCACAAGAGTTAAGAGTTTTAAATGCCCACATATATAGATTTGCCCAGGGAATTTATAGAGCAATGCCCTTTCAGCTCCCAGGAGTAAGCCTCAGTCTGTGCTGATGACTAGGCTAGATAGATGGTGCCATCCATCTATGTGTCCTCCCAGGTGGATGGGTATCCTGCATCCTCAAAGTGAATCAAAACCTGCCTGTAAAGTGTCATCCATCGGGACAAGGCACAACCAGAAAGTTAACTATTTATACTATATGGAGTCCCTCAGGGCTGGGCATGCTCTGATAATGGAGAGCACTAGGAACTCACTGACTTAAGGAGCACAATTCAGCCATCTGGCTTGGGACCTGGCCCCATGGAGACCCCCTTTAAGCCAGCTATCTTTCAATGACACAAGTCCCTTCAGGCCCTCGTCAGTCCTTGGGGTTTAGTCATACAGGAAACCACACTTGTCAAAGGTCAACTGTAGCTGGGAGGAAGCAGCCCAGATGCTCCTAGGCCTACCTCATCATATATTCTGAGCTCCTAGTAAGGAGACATAAAACTTGTCCAACTGAGGGGCTTTTGCTTTCTGCCATCGGGAAGCTGGAGAATTAGAAAATCATGGCCACAGAATTGAGACTCACTATTCAGGAGCTGCTGTTACGACTGTGGCCAGGTACGCAGACAACCCAAGAAAATGCATATCCTATACAAGGCCTCTCAATAGCCACCGAGCTGGAAATGACCCAGTACCCTGAAGCTGCTACTTAGGTAGCAGAAAGGCTTCCTAAAGAAGTAGGATATTCTGCCTGATCTCTCCCTCCAAAATAGTTTACCAGTGTGGCTATTTGGTCATGTACTGACCTGAAGATGTTAAGAGAATTGGGAAAATATAAACTTCAAATTTCCACCCTTTTGTACGAAATATGGCAGATCACAAAATGCTGGATGTAAATTTCCAGGCATCTGCTTGTGGGTATTAACCCGGATCTGAAAACATCAGAGAGATTGATACTCTATCTTTCAAACAGACTTTGTGTGTGATTGTGTGATGTGTGTGTGTGTGTGTGTGTGTATGTGTGTCTGTGGTGGGGTTATGGAGGGAGAGAGGGTTTAAGATTGAATTCAAGGCCTCACCCATGCTAGGAAGTATTCAGTAATGAGATGTCTTCAGCCTATGCAGTTTGAATGGGAAATGTCTCTTGTAGGTGCATGTATTTGAACACTTAGTCACCAGTTGAAGATGTCTTTTGTTGTTGTTGTTGTTGACGTTTTGTTTGGTTTTGGTTTTTTTGAAGGTTAGAGAACCATAAGGAGGTGTGGCTTTGCTGAAGGAAGTATGCCACTTGGTGCAGTGAGGGTGTGTGCTTTGAAGCTTTATAGTCTTGTCTTATTTCCTGATCTCTCTACTTCCTATGTGCAGACAATATGTAATCTCTCTGCTTCCTGGCCCTACCATGGTTTCATGACATACTTTCTCAACATTAATGGTATCTAAGTCTCAGAAACCATAAAATAAACCCCTTTTAGAAGTTAATTTTGGTATTTCACTACAGCAGCAGAAAAGTAACAAATGCAAGCCCTAGAGCAATATTTTTAGGGTTTGTTTAGATGAGAAATACATACAAAAGGAATCGAAGGATTTGGTGAAATCTAAATTTCACCAAAAAAACTTGGTTTTAATGTTTTTGGTTGACTTGTCACCTATCTATGTTATCAAATCATGTTTTAATTATTGGCAATGTGGTTTTTTTCCTCTGAAGCATTGCTTTAGCTACTTTAAAAGTAGTTGGAAGATTAGGGAAAGCCATGAACCTAAAATTTTGCAGATTAATCTTCAAAGTCAGTGGGAAATACAAACAGTTTTTAAGGTAAGAATGAATAAAGAATGAATGAATAAATAACAACCCATTGATAATCACAAAGAAAATTAAAACTTTAAACATAACCCTAATTCAGACCAGCTTTTGGGCTGAGTGCAACTAGAAAATCTGGGAAAATATTATTCTGGTAATGGGGTAATGGGGGTGTGTACAACTCAGTGACATGTAATGAGCGCAGCCCAGACTGATGTGCTATTTGACGCCTCCTGGCCTTAGAGATGTTTGCTGGTGTCAAGGCACTGCTGAGGATTTGGCAAGGGCACTTGTAGATTGAAGACTGCAATTCAGAATCTGGCATGATCAGAAGCCCTAAGATACTTTGAGTTGTAGCCTAGAAAACAGAATAAATCAAGTCAGTCATACTGTACGTGGGCTGGAACCCAGTGTCGAGTCATCTGGCAGAAAAGTTCAGTTCATGAACATGGCTGATAAAATGTAGATTGCTAGCACATCCTTTGCCTGGACAGTATCATGAAATCATTTACACAAATAACATTTTCAAATGCATCGTCTGGCACTTGCCAACCAGTGACAGGAAAGGTACAAGAAACCTCAGATGAAGGTAAAGAGAAATAACAAGTGACAGAGAGTCCTGAGGAAAGAATGATCTGAGACAGATGCTCGAGGGGATTAAAGATGGAAATGTTGGCCGAGAACTTGACTTAAATAACATTGAAGAGATACACATGTTAAAGGAGCCAAATTGAAGTATTCGATCACAGTGTATGACTGAAATTAATAACTCTGTTCACTAGGGATAGCTTTAGCTAAGGAATGCAGAACTGTGGATCTGAGAGATGGCTCAGATGGGTAAAAAGGTTGGCTGCCAAGCCTGAAAACCCGAGTTCCATTCTGAGGCCCACATGGTGGGGGAAAGAAGTGACATCTACAGTTGTCCTCTGGCACATAAGCCCTGTTACATCTGTGCCTTCCCCTATGTAATAAATGTAATTCTTTAATAATAGGTCTATTGGCCCCCAAGTTATCCCAAACAACTAAAAAGGAAGGGAAAAAAAACCCAAAAAACCCTCACCAGTACTATAAGATATATGCTATCTTCCATTTGCTGAGAAAAAAAAAAGAAAGAAATGTTACTTTAAAATTCTATGTCCTTCAGCTCTTATTACTCTGCAGTATAGCTTGGAGTCAGGAGGGGGGGGGTGATACCTCCAGAAGTTCTTTTATTGTACAGCATTATTTTAGCTATCCTGGCTTTTTGTTGTTCCATATGAAGTTGAAAATTGCTCTTTCAAGGTCTGTAAAGAAATGTGTTGAAATTTTGATGGGAATTGCATTTAGTAGATTGCATCTGTAGATTGCTTTTAGTAAGATAGCCATTTTTACTATATTAATCCTACCAATCCATGAATATGCAAGATCTTTGCATCCTCTGATAGCTTCTTCAATTCATTTCTTCAGGGACTTGGAGTTCTTGTCATGCAGGTCTTTCACTTGGTCGGTTAGAGTTACATCAAGATATGTTATATTATTTGAGGCTATTGTGAAGGGTATGATTTCCTAATTTCTTTTTCAGCCCTTTTATCATTTGTATAAAGGAAGGCTACTGATTTGTTTTGAGTTAATTTTATATCCAGCCACTTTGCTGAAGTTGTTTATCAGCTGTAGGAGATCTGGTAGAATTTTGGGGTCACTTATGTATACTATCACATCATCTGCAAACAGTGACACCTTGACTTCTTCTTTGCCAATTTGTGTCCCCTTGATCTCCCTAAGTTGTCTTATTGATCTGGCTAAAACTTTAAGTATTATATTGAAGAGATAAAGAGAGTAAACAGTTTTGTCCCTGATTTTAGTGGAATTGCTTTATGTTTCTCTCCATTTGATTTGATTTTGGCTAGTGGCTTGCCGCATACTGCCTTTAGGTATGTGCCTTGAAATCTCTGGTCTCTTCAAGACTTTTAACATGAAGAAGATTTTGTCAAAGGCTTTTAGGGTATCTAATGATATGACCATGTGGTTGTTTCAGTTTGTTTACATAGTGGATTATGTTGATGGATTTTCATATATTCAACCACTCCTCCATCCCTGGGATGAAGCCTACTTTATCATGGTAGATGAGGTCTTTGATGTGTACTTGGATTCAGTTAGTGATTTGTTTTTGTTTTTGTTTTGTTTTTAAGTATAATTGTATCAATGTTTACAAGTAAAATTGGTCTGAAGTTCTCTTTCTTTGTTGAGTCTTTGTGTGGTTTAGGTATCAGGGTGGCTGTGGCCTCATAGAATGGGTTTGGCAATGTTCCTTCTGTTTCTATTTTGTGGAATAGTTTGAGATGTATTGGCAATAGCTCTTTGAAAGTCTGGTAGAATTCTGTGCTAAGACCACCTGGCCCTGGGCATTTTCATTTTCGAGTCATTTAATGACTGTTTCTATTTCCTTAGGAGTTAGAGGACTGTTTAGATTGTTTATCTGATCTTGATTTAATTTTGGTAAGTGGAATCTATCAGAGTATGTGCATGTGAGTAGTAGCAATACTAATGTCTTTAGAATCAACCTGAATATAGAAGGAAAAGGTAGCATGTGAGAAGAAACTTAAACAGCATCAAAGTCTAAAGCATTGTTGAGGAAGAGAGCTTCAGCTTCATGTGGAAACACTATAGAAGAAAACCTGGGGGCCCCTTACCGTTGTTAAACTGAAGGTAGCACAACTTCTAAGTTGAAAGATTATAAAATGAAATAGTCAAAAATAATAATTACTCCTAATAAAAAGCGGTCTCTCCGTTCTGTCTCTGTCTCTGTCTGTCTCTTTTCTTTCACAGAAAAAAAAAAGAGTAACTTAAAAGAGAATAGTAAGCTGGAGAGATGGCTCAGTGGTTAAGAGCCCTGACTGCTCTTCTGAAGGTCCTGAGTTCAAATCCCAGCAACCACATGGTGGCTCACAACCATCTGTGATGAGATCTGATGTCCTCTTCTGGTGTGTCTGAAGACAGCATACAGTGTACTTACATATAATAAATATTTATCTTTTAAAAAAAGAAAGATAGAAAGAAAGAAAGAAAGAAAGAAAGAAAGAAAGAAAGAAAGAAAGAGAATAGTAACACGGTAGGAAATATGTCTAAATGATTAGGAGTCACGTCAAAGAAAGGAAAAATGAACCCCAGACTTTGCTTCCAGCAAAGATGGAACAACAACAAAAAATTTTTTTTCTCTCGCCTTAAGCAATTGAAAAATGGCGGAAAGAGGTGAAACAATTTGTTAAGAGGTGGGAAACCAGTCAACAAAAAGCAGTGAGTGGTCTTTGAAATGTTGTACGACGACAAATGAGCTACAGCATTCTATCAACCAAACATGCCACAGGGACAGAACTTTCAGGCATGAGCAGGGATTTCAGCTCCTCCCTGAGGGTAGGAGACGCACATGAGAGTGTAAACAGACTAGGTGGACAAGAACTTTCATAACAGAGGGCTAGAGAAGAAAGATCTGCAAGAGAAGGGACCCTGGAGATCTCCAGAGTCAACTTGGATCTCTGTGCGTTTGAGGTCAGCCTAGTCTATGTAGTGAGTTCCAGGCCATCTGGAGCTTCATAGTGAGACTCTAGCTAAATTAATAACACGAGCTGCTCTTGCAAAGGACCTGGGCTCAGAGCCAAGCAAACACAGAGTGGGACTCACAACCACCTGCAACTGAAGCTCCAGGGATCTGATACCATCTTCTGGTCTCTGAGGGCACCAGGTACCCACAAAATGCACATACATGCACACAGGCACTCACACGTAAACAGAAAATAAAACTGAGCAAATCTTAAAAAATAAGACAAAAAAAAAAAAAAGAAACTTCGAGACTGCCAAGTTCAGCCAGATGGCAAAGGATGGATGGGCTTCAGGTTTTCACATGTTGGGTTTTCCGATACCTTCTTCTCTTCTTCAAAGCGACCTGTAACATTTCAACGGAAGTGAGTTCAACTTGATTTGTCTTCGGCAAATAATTCTTGGCATGCTTGCCTAGCATGTTGCAAAACCAAGGCTGGAAGCTTTTCTCTTTTAATCCTTGGGATTGCAATGTCTTTAAAATCCTTCCGAGAAGAGAGGAGGGCAAGTCACAAGCATAGGTAATTTGTCTCCGCCTAGCAACAAGGATAAGGATGGTGGTCCATGGGAGCTCTTTAGCATCTTGGGCTCCTTGCCTTTGAGCGTCATGCCTCCTTCCACTGAACCAATAGTTCCACTGCCCCAGCTTCCTTGTTTGCAAAGCATCGACTCCTGTCTGCCTAATCCAGATGCTCTCTTCTCCTCTCCACTCCTGGCTGATTAATCCACACAACTCTGGACCAAAATACAGGTCTGCATGCCAGCAGTCAATGTCTTAGCTGCTCTTCTATCAAGATGACCCCAGTGCCCAGGGCTAACAGGTCAGAAATCTCAGTGCCAACCTGTACTTTCCACATGGATTTCCTTTTCTATATTAATCTCCTTACACACTTCTGAATATTTTATGTATATGACTTGTTTTGCCTCATCTACTCTCCCTGAAGAGCCTAATGACCATGGAGGTGGACACGAAGATGCTCTGCTGTGGCCCCAAACTCTCCCAGGCCCTGCGGAGTTCTGATTTCCAAACAATCCGCTCTGTGCACATCTTAGCACAAAGACCCGCAGGTCAACATGCTTCTATACTTGATACTTATTTTTAATATCAAGTATAATGTTGCAAACAAAGTCATTTTAAATATTTAACTTTCTATTCAAGAATCCCAAAATAAACCATTGTATTTTATTTATGACATATATGGGTATCTATAAGGCTTAATTTATAAAAGTTAGGTTATTGAGTAGAAACATTCATTTTACTGGGTCAATCATAATTCCTTTTTAATCAGATTCATTTATTTTGTGTGTACATGAGTGTTGGAGGGATGTGTGTCTATACATGTGCTAAAATGCACACGTGGAGGTTCTCAGACAATGTTGTGTGAGAAAGAGTTCTTTCCTTCAATCTTGTGAGTTCCAGGGATTGAACTCAGGTGGTCAGGCTTGGTGGCAGGTGTCTTTAAATGTTGATCCATTTATAGTCCTTTATTTGCATAAGCATCTATAGCCTGATGTATTCTCCAGTTCCTACACTGAGTTTTGCTTAATAGTTTCCCCACCCAACACCTGAGTTGTTATAGACGATACAGCAACTAATGTATTTACTCCTATCTACACTCTTTTCTTGAGTGACAGTCCTAGACATAAGATTACCCCATTAAAGGCAGGGAACACATCTGAGGCTCTTGACAGATGCTGTTTCCTTCAATACTTTACATCTTCAGGACCATTAAGATCTATCATACTCAGAAGCAGGTGTCTGCAGAATACATAAATCAATAGGACTTCACTGTAAGTTATTTGCCTCATCCTCTTTGAGTTCTTGTTTTTCCCCCCCCCTAAGGTTTTACTTCTAACAGAACAATAAAAAACATAGCAGTCATTATGCTGAGATGAAATGATCTCTTTGGCCCTAACTGCATGCCACAGCCCTTTGCCGGCGGAAGAGACTGTGTTGAGGAAGCCTGACCACTTGCCTATAACTCAGGCAGAGTTAGTGCAGAGTCAAAAGACTTGATTCTCTGTAATATTATATTCAGTTTTCACTTCAATTATTTTTGGTTTCATAGCAACCATTTTTAAAACCAAGACCCAAGACCTTTCTGTATGTCATTAAAATTTTCTGATACTCCCTTTTAACTTATGTTCAAAACTATGTCATCATTTTTATCAATGTCCTAAAAATTTTGTTTGATGTTGGGGATAGGAGTGGAATGAGTTTTCAAGATTATCATTTAACTGAGCACATGTGGCACCAATTTCAGTAGACTTACTTTGTTACTTTTAGTTAAATTGCTCTTCTAACAATTAAAATATATATTTCCCAAATAGATTTGCACCTATAATATTTTTCTTTAATTTCTACTATTTCTAATTTGTATCATATCTTTTTCTTATTGAATTTGGTAAGATTTCTTGAATAATGTTAAATAGTGATGTCAGAGGAACCATGGGGCAGAGAAATGATGGGGCAGAGGCATCATGGGGCACATTCCTTCACCATGTTAGGATTATCTCTAGTATTTTTCCTTTAAAAGTGTGTGTGTGTGTGTGTGTGTGTGTGTGTGACACATGTGCATGTATGTGATCATACTATTGTTGTAGGGATCATCTGAGTGTGGCTCCCACTTTGATTGCTGCATTCTGTCAGGTTTTACTTTCCAGTACTGTCATGAGCAGTTTAACCAGGCATTGGAAGTATGTGCTCCCTGAAATGTGCAGCAGCTATTGTAGCTTTGAAATCAGACATACAAATTTGAACAAATGCTGCAGTATCCCATTGCCTAATTCAACTTGAAAATACATTTCCCTAAGCATGTTGGTCTTCTGAGGTAAGATTACAACTGGTTTTTTCCTAATTAGATTTATCCCTCACTCCATTATTCTCCATTACACAAGCTATTTCCACCTCTTATTGCAAGCATAATATTCTAGAGCAGGACTCAATAAAATCACTCCTGGAGTTGGTAAGCAGCAGCCTCCCAAGCCGAGAACATGAACACACTACCAACTCCACTCTTGGCTGGGACCTGAGATAGCTGAGAAGCCACTAAACTCTGAGCCCCTCACTTGAGCCCCTCACAGTCCCTTTTTTTTTATTTTATTTTATTTTTTTTAATTTACATTCCAAATCATTTCCCTTTCCGTTTCCTCCCTCCCCGAAAGTCCCATAAGCCCCCTTCCCTCCCTCTTTTCCCCATTCAACCCTCTCTCGCTTCTCTGTCCTGGCATTCCCCTATATCCAGTCTTTCCAGGACCAGGGGTCTCTCCTTCCATCTTCTTAGAAATCTATTGCTATGCGAATTGTGTCTAGGGTATTCCGAGATTCTGGGTTAATATCCCCTTATCAGTGACTGCATACCATGTGTGTTCTTTTGGGTTACCTCACTAAGGATGATATTTTCAAGTTCTGACCATTTGCCTAGGAATTTCGTGAATTCATTGTTTTTAATTGCAGAGTAGTATTCCATTGTGTAGATCCTCACGGTCCCTTAACACACTGATATTATCACTGTGCCTGGTATCAGAAACAAACCACATCTGTCTTCTTCCTGGAATACCCTAAGCCAAATTTTTCAAAGTTTGACCCTTATGGAAGAGTAAGAAGCCATCTTGTGAACAGTAACATCAACAAAAATAGTTGTATGCACATCCAGTTGGCAGGGATCAGGCCAATAACCACAGGGAAGCCGCCAATAACCACGGGGAAGCCGTGCCTTTCAGAGGATCCAAGGAAGCACCTGCTACAAACATCCAGAGTCTGCTATTTTTATCGCGAGAACACTTCAATATTATAGTCTTGCTTTCCTCTTCTCTTTGGCTGCCAGGGAACTCAGTGAGTAGGAGGACTTTGTTTTTTAAAAAAATCGAGACTATTTGGCATGGATTGTGACTAATAAGTTACTTTCCTACTATCTTTCCTTTGTCTTTGCATTCTAGTCAATAGGTGATGTGTGCATTTTGCAAGTTTTCCTCTCTCACACGATACTGAAACTTGAGAATACATCTTATAGGACAGTTTAGCTCCCAGCATGAGCGTCTCTGGCTCTCCAATTTGAGATTAATTTATTATCGTTATTATTGTTGTTGTTATTATTTGTGTATGTGTGTGTGTGCTGTGTGTCTGTCTGTGTCTCTGTGTGGGTGTGCATGTCCCTGTGTGTGCTGTGTGTGTGTGTGGTGTGTGCTCTGTGTGTGTGTGTGTGGTGTGTGCTCTGTGTATGTGTGTGTGTGTGTGTGGTGTATGCTGTGTGTGTGTGTGTGTGTGTGTGGTGTGTGCTCTGTGTGTGTGTGTGTGTGTGGTGTGTGCTCTGTGTGTGTGTGTGTGTGTGGTGTGTGCTCTGTGTGTGTGTGTGTGTGTGTGTGTGTGTGTATGGTGTACAAGTGCAGGCGAATGCTATGGAGCAGGTGGAGGTTAGCGGTCAGTTTTTAGGAGCTGGTTTTCTCCTTCCACTGTGGGTTCAGGGGACTGAGCTCAGGTCATTAGGCACAGCACTGGTTACTTTCTGTTGTGTGATAAACACTTTGACCAAAACCACCTTATTAAAAACTACAGTTTAACTCTTACTCTCTCACTCCTGTTTCCTGCTTGTTTCTCACTCGCCCTCTTGGACTCTTCTCCCTTCCCCCTCTCTCTCCATGTGGTCATGGCTGGCCTCTACTTCTCTTCTCTCTCCTTCTCTCTGCCTTTCTCCACCTCTACCACTCTCCTAACTCCCCTCCCCATGCCCTAAATAAACTTTATTCTATGCTAAAAAAACAAAAAACAAAAAACCAAAACAAACACACACACACACACACACACACACACACACACACACACACACCCTACAGTTTTGGCTTACGGTTCCAGAGGAAGACCTCATGATGGCAGGGAGGCAGGGCAGCAGATGGTTAGAACAGGAAGTGGGGAGCTTGCATCCTCAACGGCAAGCACAAAGCATAAAGGGACCTGGAAATAAGGTGAGTCTGTGAACCTTCAAAGTCTGTCCCTAGTGATGTGCTTCCCCAGCCAGGGCCACGCACAACCGCAAGGATTGCTACCAACTGAGGACCAGATGTTCAAATACCTGAGCCTTGGGAGATTTAGCCAAGAGGCCACAAGCTTCTAGTGTTTCCTTCCTTGCTGGTCCTACCTTTGTAATTTGTATTGATTCACAGTGGGTCTTCCACCACTGAATACAGACCTAGGTCACACAAAATCAGGAAATACAACATCAATGTAAATGTTAGTTCAACTCAAACATAACTAAAAGTGACCCATCATGCAATTAAATCCCAAGGTATCTGAAAATGACCTCGGTATTTGCCATAATTGTTGTTTCTAATGCTACCACTGCATTAGAAACAACATTTTTCTGTGAACTTGAAATTAGTAGGTTTTTGGAAAAAAAAAGGGGGGGGGGCGGACCATTTGGTCTGGAAGACCTTTCTCTTCATAGAACAGTGGAAGGATCTCAACAGACTGAGACTGGAGGCGTTGTTGTTTTGTTTTATGTGATGGTGGAAATCATGGCGGATGACCAGTGAAGTTCTTGATAACACTCTGGCTGCTTTTGGTTTCAATGTATCTGTTGTTAGTGCTGGGTTAGCCTTAGCCCACTGTTACCAGATGGCAAAAGCTGGTGTATGCGGCACCATGTTTTAGTCAGGGTCTTTTAACAACATTTAATTACCAAATAAAATGCCTCATGCTTATGGTGTGTGGTCACAAGAATAAAGGAACGAATAGGTGAAGAATAAAATAGCTTAAAGGCGGGACTGGAGAGGTGGCTCAGTGGTTAAGAGCACCGACTGCTCTTCCAGAGGTCCTGAGTTCAAATCCCAGCAACCAGATGGTGGCTCACATCCATCTGTAATGGGATCTGATGCCCTCTTCTGGTGTGTCTGAAGAGAGCAATGGTGTACTCATATACATAAAAATAAATAAATCTTTAAAAAAAGATTAAAGGTAAAAGCAAGGCACTGGCAAAGCCTGTTTAAGGGGGAGGAAGCACTCATGGGCAGAGCTGCGCTGCTATCGAACACCAGCTAGAGACCCTGCAGTCCTCCTCAGGTTGGGGGTGCCAGAAACGGTTCGAAGCTTTTGCTATTCCCAAGAACAAATGTTAAAAGCTGAATTCCCCTCGAAGGGGCTCTGTTGAGCTGGCCCAAAGGATTCTGGGCACTTGGATGTTCTCTCATGTGCCAACAGTCTATCCTTATTATCTAAGTAGAAAGGAGGCTGAGAGTTCACCCTTCTCTGTGCAGGACTGCCTACATCATTTGCAAAGCCCAGTGTGAATCTTCAAGATCCCCGCGTTAAGAATCAAGGTGGTGGACTGGGCTTCATCACTAGCATGGTGACCTGAGTTTGAGCCCCAGAGCTACCTAGTACACATACACACACACACAGACACACACACACATACACAGACACACACACACACACATACACAGACACACACACACAGACACAGACACATACACACACAGACACACACACACACACACACACATACACAGACACACGCACAGACAAACAGACACACACACACATACACAGACACACACACATACACACACACAGACACACACACATACACATACACACAGACACACACACATACATACACACACACATACATACACACACACATACACACACACAGACACACACACACATACACAGACACACAGACACACACACACATACACACACACACACAGAGACACACACACACACACACACACACACAGGCTTTTTAAAAAAGTCTCAAGATTATAACAGTATTAAATAGAGCATCAGCCTTTCTATGAGTTTGTGTGCATTTGTGACCACTCAGGTGGTATACTCTTATGCTGAAGTCTGCAGATGTGGGCTTAGTCTGTTTCTGAACAAACAAAATTTGATACTTTGTATTAGAATTTATTTATTAGTATTTCTGTGGTGATGGAGACACACAGCATTCATGGAGCTTGTGTGAATTGCAGTTTGGTTAGTGCTAAGAACACCATGGTTTCTTCAATTCAGTTAGCTGTAAATTTAAACAGTTCCGTGTGAGGTGATGTAGTCATTGCTGCCATATTGGACATCGACTGTCGGGTAAACTAATGCCAATAAAGAAGAGAGTTCTATCTAGAAAGAATTCATGGAGCGAACACTTTTCACCTTCCCTGGAGCAGTGAGAGCAGCTGGGCTTGCAGGCCAGCCAAATTCTAAGTGCAGTGGAGCGTTTGAGCTCACGAATGGAACACCAAGTTTCTTTAAGGTTCAAAACTGTGAATCTTGGAGGAGAACCCTATCTTCAAAACCTCCCAAGGCAGTTTCCATGGCAACAGAGAATGCATCCAATTGTCATTAGCAAAGAGGGACTAGGGTGGCTACATTGTTCAATCCCCCCATAGGCCAAGGATGTGCTACCATGTAAGGCAGTATTTGTTCAGGAGGGAGACCTACAAGTCACTGTTTGACATGATTGTTTAAAGGAACATTAGGGGTTGGAGGGATGATGGCTCAACAGCTAACGGCTCCTGCTGTCAAGCTCAGCAGTGTGAGTTAGATCCTTTGAACCCATGGGGTAGAAGAAGAGAGTCAACTTCCAGAAGCTGTCCTCTGACTGGCACACACACACACACACACACACACACACACACACACACATGCACACACACACACGCACACACACACTAATGCCGCATATACATGCATGCACACACACAAATATATAATAATTTTTCTTTTTTTTTTTTTTTACAAATAAAAGGACATTAGGAACTGCACATTTAAAATGAGATGTATTCTTTGCTGCTATTTGAAATTCCTCTGAAAAGACGAACCATTACATTAGTTTCCCTTTAGCATCACATTTCCTCAGTGAAGGTTACTGCTAGGCCCGGCTTAAAGATATCTGCCTCGGCTGTCCCAAGTCTCTGTCTTGGCTCCCCGGCGTGGTTTCAGTGGCCCAGTCATTTCTGTCTGCACTTTCCCCTCCAACCACAAACTCTAGGCAGCAAGCAGTGCAACTCCGAGAGGCAGACACTAACGGTAACCACCTTACTGTTCCAAGTTCATGATGAGACTGTTTCGTTGCCTGAAGTGTTTATGAAGAAACAAGACAGTCACCTGTAACTGTTATGCAATGCGTACCTCTGTGTGAGTGAACAGGCTTTGTTTTATATTTTTTATTTCATTTTATTTTAGTCATAAGTCATGATCTGAGGTCTCAACATACACGTGCATGGAAGGCACATGCTATTTCTTCCCAGGAGGCTCGTTTGTATCTGCCTTTTAACAAAATGGCGGGTGGATGGGACTCGGACATTTGCAGTATTTGGGTGCTACATATGTGTGTGTCTCCATGTCCTGCACGGGGCTGAGTGACAGAGTAACTCTTAAGATGTAAGAGCTGATGAGGCAGCAGGGAGCAGATTCTTGAGCATGAGAAGTAACAGTGGGGAAAGGGTGGTTTAAAAGATCTGGTTATTCAGATGCAATGGGTCACACATGCACCCCTGGAATGGAGAAGGCTGGGGTGGACGAAGCAGGAAGTCTGAGACCAACCTGGGCTACAGTGTGAGACCCCAAGGAACAGAAATGCTTGGCTCTGCACCTCAGTTCTGTACAAAGGGCACATGCTGTGTGCCCTTCAGTTTGAACAGAAACACTTTTTCCTCTAAGAAGCCACAGGCTGTGTCCCGTGTGCTACTGTGGCCACCCACACCCGACAGGATGGTATACAGCAGACACGATGTTTCCAGGAGCTGGGCTGACTTCCCCTTCCTGCTTTCACTAGAACCTGGTTTCCTGCAAGTTAGAGCAAGTCAGACAGGAAGCATAGTCACCATTCGATTGTAGATTCGAAGCACAAGGGAATCTTGGATACCTTCTGCATCTCTGAAATAGTAAGATCTCGTACTAGCATGAAGTCAAGCAAACCAGATGTGACCTGAAGTTTCCAGAAAAAAAAAAAGCCTCACTGCTGTGAGGGATTCCCTGCCTGTGCAGGGCTGGAATGGGGCAGACACAGAACCAACTTATTCTGGGCTATCTTCAGGCCCCTTGACAGTTGTTCAGCCCCCATCTCTGTGTTTGAGCTAACATCTGTCCCTGTGACATCAGGCAAGCACCATGTTCTAACAGACCAATAGCATCCACTAATGCAAAGGCTAAGAATGTCGTCCGTCTCTGAGGCTCACGGCAGTGAATTCCCAACTGCTGTAACCCAACAAGTGAAACGAGCCTTGATCTAGTCATGAAATTGTACCACTTTGAAAAACTGTATTTGGGGTAACCTGAATCTGTGTTCCCAGGTCATAGGCACCCACAGTTGGCTCCAGAAGTGTGAGGGGGTGCTTTTGCTTGGACACAAATATCACCCTGTGTTTCTTTCTCTTAATGCACAAATGCTGAACAAGTCCTTTTGTATTTAATCTCCTGAGCTGTCTGCCTTCCACCTTTTTGTGGGTTAACAAGTCTTTGAAGGCATTCTGAGGAGGTAACATGAAGATCATGCTTTAGGGAAAGATGTGAAGGATATAATAATTTTATCAGAGCACCAAGGAGACATGGAATTCTCTTAAAACCTAATACTTACTGGAGGAGGTGTATCACTGATAACTGTTCATGTATCATGAATCTAAGCAAAATAATAATAACAACAAACAAAAGGCCAATGTGTTTACACAGCCACATAGCTGCTTTAAAACATCCGTCACTTCTCCTGGGACTCTGACATCTTCAGGCCCACAGGTTCTACAGGCCAGCAGGGATTGTTCCTGGTTGGCTCCTAACTCCTTCAGTCATGCACGTACCTTTAAGACACAGTAAATGTAAAGTCGATAGAGTTTCAGAGTATTGCTTTTTGGTCTCAGCTATTCCCCTCAGCTAAAGTAAGAACTTGATATACCTTCTAAACACTTCAAATGGACTGGGGAGCCAGTCAGCAGATACTGATTGTTAAAATATAGGCATTTTCCTTGAAATAGCTGACATTCTGCCTACAGTGCCTCTGTTATGGTCATTCAAATCGTTCTTATACTCTAAAACAATGAAGCTCCTCAGCCCCTGGAATGCTGCCAGGAGACTGGAGAGCACACAACCAAAGGCAGCCTTCAAATGGGCAGAGGATGAATAGACGACTTATCAGAACAGCTCAACGTTCACAGAGCCCCGGATAGACGTCAGCCCCACAGCACAGGAGGACCCCACAGAGGCCACACCAGCCCCACAGCACAGCAGGACCTCACAGAGGTCACAGCAGCCCCACAGAGGCCACAGCAGCCCCACAGAGGCCACAGCAGCCCCACAGCAAGCAGGACCCCATATAGACCACGCCAGACCCACAGACCCACAGCCCAGCCCAGGAGGACCCTATATGGACCACACCAGCCCCACAGCACAGCAGGACCCCACAGAGGCCACGCCAGACCCACAGCCCCACAGCCCAGCAGCCTTTAGCTTCTGGTGCCTTCAGACCACGTGATCTGAAGACAAAAAGTCCGCCTTAATCCGTTGCTGGGTGGACACTGAGAATTCCAGTGGTGCTGGCTGGACCATAAGGCCAATGCTAATTAATGCGAACTACCTAGAAGCCCCGAATTACCCAACTAGGATTAAGATAAGGAAAAGAAAATACCAAGATGGTATTTATGCTGATTTCGAACCTTCCTCGTGCTATTTTAAAGACCAGGAAAATAACCAATCACCCTCCCTTCCTATGGAACAAGCCTGTGGCTAGTTTGGTTTCAGGGCTTCTTTATGAAGAGTGCCTGGTGCATTATGTGGCAATGCCCTGCTTCTGTGTGTTGTGAACACACTGCACAGGTTTAAGCAACAAACACAAGCCAGACTTTCATTAAATAAATTTATTTGTTAAAATAATTTAACTCCAAATACAACTGTTGAATTTGCATTGAGTTATAATGACAATTCATGTTTCAATTGAAAGGTCGGGGCTTGCCCGACACTGTTACAAAACAATAAGCTGTTGTTCACTTTTAAATGGTCAGTTGTATTAGAGTTCAACAATTGACTGTGAACTGAATCTCTGGGAAACCTCAAATCGATAACGAAGTCTATTTTCAAAATCTACTGCAGCCATTCTAGAAACCCTGATCGAGGTTTAATAGATACACGAGGACAAGTTGAACAAGAGGACCCCCATGGTCTTTAACATCTGATTGACTGAGGGGACAGTTAAAGCTGTGTCAGTGCCAAGGGGGGAGGGGCGTGGAGGGGTGGGGTGGGGTGGGGGCTACCGATGGAGAAACGGGAGCAATTGAGCAACCCAACAGCAGTGGAGGGCAAAGCTACACTCACACTGGACAGCACACAGCGGCTGTCCCTGGGCGACACAAAGAGCAAGCAAGCATCAGTAGTTTTATGGCAGAGTGATGGCGACTGGAGTGCCCTAAATCTACAAAGCAGGGGGTAGGAGCTTCAAAGCACCTCTCGCGGTGTCCAAACACCTAGAAGGCTTCCCAGCAGATGCTGGTTTGTCTTGTGGAAGCTGAGGAGCAGAGGGAAGGCGCTGAGTTGGTTACCGGCACTGCCACAGCTTAAAAGAACCCGCAAGTTACACCTTAAAGGAAACCTAAAACAAAGCAAAAACGTGGCTCTGTGTGAAAAGTAAAAAACAAAGCCAACAAAAGAAAAAAAACCTAAATAATTGCTGAAGAAATAGTGGGTCTTTGGGCAAACCATAATATTTTTAAGGCATGTTAGAACAAACTTTCATTTATCTAGTTGCTAGGCGGATCAGGCTTTAAAGAAATATCGATGGGCCGGCTCGCCTCTGCCGTTTCATGTGCTAACAAGTGTCATTTTCCTGTCCTTGGGTTTTTATCCCCATCTTGGCAAACATCATGCACAACTGTCAGTCAGACTTGCAGCAGAGGAACAGGGAGAGGGCGTGGCACAGGGGAATCGATGTCTGGGGTACTATGAAGGGCTGGTGTGAACGCTGGGCCCTAGGAAGTCTGCCCAGATGCCTGGCAAACAAACGCCCCCCCTTCACACCCTGCTGGGCTTCTCACGCCTCACACCCCTCCGTGTTTGCAGGGCCGTCCATGATGTAAGCTGTGAGATCTGTGCAGCTGCTTCTAAAGCGCAACGTCAGAAATTGCTGTTCGTTACGGGATCCTAAAAATTAGAATTAGTCGGACAAGGTAGAGGCCTCAGAGGTCTCACACGAATATTTCTACTTCGGCAGATGAGACGTAGCTCTTCAGTTCAATTTTTTGATATGTCTGAGTCAAAATCAACTTTTACATAATAAACTTTGATTCAAGAAAACTGTTAGGACCTTTTGTCCTATAACATGTGGTACTACTACCAAGTGAGGGAAATGGCGCTGAAGACCGTGAATTATCAAAGACTCTCTAATACCCACAACCTGGTTTTACCCACATTATTTATTTTTTTCTCACACATGACAAACACCATTGACCTTTCCCCCCTATCTTGTAAACTTAAAGCCAGCTACTAAATACTTGGGGAGGGGGAGATTCCAATGGCTTGTAAGAGACTAATAATTAAAATGAATGCTTGCTTATACATTGTGTTCTGTGGTATAGATTCTCAGTCGAGGCGATGGCCTCGGAATTGTGCCAAATTCTTAGGAACAATAAACACACATGCACACACAAACACACTCTTCTCTCTGGTACACACGAGACAAAGTGGCTACTTGCACGAGACTG